>CM060978.1:245326997-247726997 GCA_030765065.1 Deroplatys truncata
CCAACAAGAAATAGTACCTAAGCAAGTATTGCAGATCAAGTGAACCAACTTAGTTTCAGCTATCAGCCTCAACTTCAGATTTAATAAAATTCATGATCTTTCAAAACATTTACCTTACTTTTCAGGTAACCAATACTGCCTTCAATGCTGCAATCTGTGAGGGAATATTTACCAATGATGATTCTGTGGTAAGGTAGACACAGCATGCTACTTATTATACAAAGAAGTGTATGCTGATGGGGAATGGAAAAAAGAAAAGAAAGAGAGAGGGGAAGAGGAAGCAAGTATCAATGTGTGGCAATAATTAACGTCCACTATTGGCAGGGGTTTTATAAATATGCAATTGTTCTTTAATAAACTCAAGAGTTTCTATGTTGCTCTCAGTGGCATTAATTAGTTCTGACAATTTACCCATTAAGTCGTCGTTAGAGATCCAATTGATCAATTCACTACTTTTACATTTGACATAACTTATCAATTTTCCAACATATCCACAGACTTTAAGGAATGTAAATTCACTAGATCTTTATTCACTACTGAATATATATTCATAGAATTCACTCTATAAACAAGGTCACATTGAATAATTATTGAGGTTGCAAATGCAAGGACCTGTCACATCAGTTCTATAAAGTGAGAAACAAATGCAGTACTTCACCACTAAATTGTAAGGTCCACCAACTTCTAGCCAAATACTTATGGTAATAAGATACCAACCACATCATCAAGATAGGTAATTTGTATTACCTTAATTAAGTTTTGATGAGAGATTAAACTCTCCTCAATTGCTTGTTAAACTGCTCCTCAGCATTTATGAGCCTTCTACATTCACTTTTTTCATTAGTTAGGTATTTGGGAGCATTTTGGAAAAGCAAGACACAGCTTCAACCTTCAGTTTAGCGATTTTTCTGAGATACTGTTTCAGTTCACTTTTTACAATATATTTGTCAATCCGAGCTCTGTTCCATGTAAACTTAACAAACATTTGACGGTTTGACTTTCAGTAGGACTTTATAACAGCGGAAAAAGCCGCGAGATCAAAATGAGCAGCAGGAGGACAATGAATGAATGTGATTAAAGAAAGAAAAATAGAAAGGAAGAAGCGAGTATGAGGCGAGTGGAAGCCGTCAGGCCGTAGCGAGCCGTAGTAAATAGACAGGATCCTCTGGTTTTATATTTAGATAAGATTAGGTTAGGTAGGCGTATATGAATTGGTTTCAAACTATGAGTATGATATCAGAATTGTGCAGTGAAGGAGCCAGAGCAAAGTTTAGACGTCCACTTAAAACTAAGCTTAATGATATTACATACAGTTGAATTATTAACGAATGAGTTAGAGAAAAAATAAAAACATTGCCATTTTCGCGGATTACGCTAATAAAGTTGGGCTGACAGTTTCCTCTGTCAATGCGCAGTATTAACAAAATGAAGTACTTATTGACATCGCGAAGAATTTACTACAACAATACCAAGTAGCAAACATCTCCTCCTCGTATCGGTTGGATGACCGTCCACCTCTACCACACGAAAATGGGCGTGAGGCCACCAGTTGGGTTGGCAGGTCCAGGACCCCTGAGGACTGTAGCGCTACAAGAAGAAGAAGAAAAAAAATACCACGTAGTGTTTGAGGCCATTGCTGCTCGGTAGAACGCTTCCCCTTCTTCCTCCAGCACTGCTACTCATAGCTGTCACTACAAATGCAATCTTCTTGTTCACACTCACGTAGGTCTTCAGTCGTATTCATAATAATACTGCCTATTTCTGATTTTGTGTTACTATCAAGATGCCAATGTTGTTTTTCTATAGCATACACATGTTCACAACAGTTGCCTACACTATTCTCGGAAAAGTTTCCAGCACAATAATTCTTATTAGCAAAACCATTCCTTAGGTAATGTTTAAAGCTTTTCCAATTGATTGCTGTGCAACCCGGCGTTTATGTCCACTCAAATCAATTCAATTAAATTGAGATCTGAATGGTAAAGTGGAAGGCGCAAAGGAACATGTCCATGGCTATGCATAAGTTCATCCACTAAATACGTATTTTCGTGAAAGATGCTTTAAGCAATTTGTAGAAGCTCAGCTTTGTCTTTTAAACATAAGATCGGCTTCAGTTCCAGCCCCACGTAGTTGTAACCACTGAATAACATAAGATTTTCAGCATGTCTGACAGTGGTATGCGGTCATATTTTTCAGGGGTAATGGAAAGCAGTAATGGAACTTACTTTTTTTTTTTAAAAAAAATTCCTTAACTACAATGTTCTTATCGGCGGCCTTTTCTTAGGAACACAGTATTGCCATTCGCTTGTCGTTGGATTTCTGGTAAACTTTTGGTTTTAGCCATTAGATCACACACACACACACACACACACATTCACACTTCCAGACTTCGAGGAGGATATTGAATAATCTTGGCTACAGAAAAATTCCCACCCCAGCGGGTTTTTTTTTAAATGGACGCTGTTTAACTGCTGTGGTTTTTAGCGTACCATTCTATATTGGGCGTGAAAAGACCGGCAATTTGGCTCAAAGGCCTCTTTATTGGGATTGAGGTTCTTTTACGTGCCGTAAATCTACGACACGGGACCACCGGCTTTACTTCCCTTCCAAAGGAACCCATGCTAAGGATTTTTACGCCCAAAAAAATCCATCGCCCCCCGCCGGGTTTGAATCGGGAACTAGAGGCTAGCATAGTAAGCACTACACCACGGATGACGACACCCCCAGTCGGGAATCGAACCGGGACCCCTCGCACAGCAGGCAGGTGCTCTACCGACTGATCTACGAGGCCAGTTACGCACTATTCCACAAATTCACATGGGAGAAAAATATAAAAATACGTTATCATAGGTAATACATATTAGAACGAAAATAAAGCTTACCTCCTTCATCTTCATCTATACATCAATGGAATCCTCCTCTCTCCGTTTCTGGCAAATGCTTTTCTGATGTAATTATAAAAATCTACCTTGCATATTGAGCAACAAGGCCTTTTCGAACAATGAAAGCTGGGAAAGCCTGTCTTCGCACTGGGTGTTCAGAGCGTAACTCTTTACATGTTTTAAACAGGAAAACGTACGTTCTACTGTAGATGTGCTCACGGGAACTGTAGTTAGGCAGCACATAAACCTCATAATAAATTTTAGTTCTAAATCACGAAATCCGTTTTGCATTTGTCAATTATCTCGTTGTAAAGACGCAAATATTTCATTCTGGGATCATCTAATTCCCCACGTCGCTTTCTAGCTTCATTCTCATTCGTGTTACTTTCTTCTAGTGTTGCATACATATTATCAAAATGGTTTCGAAGTTCTTGAATGAAAGAAATGATCTCTTTCACTTTCGTAATGCAATAATTTACATTAAAAAATCCTTGTCTGGAGAATATTGACTAATGCATCAGTGAGAGAAAAAATGTAATTGAAAATTTCCAACAGAAAAGAAAAGGTAAAGATCCTTCATTGATTCTAAATATGTTCTGGTACAAATAAAAGTGTCACTATCCCAGGAGTCTGGATCATCAATAATATGCTCAAAGAATGAGATCAGTTTTGTCTTATTTTCGTGCACCGCATTCACAATCCTAGAGTTGCAATTCCAACGCATAACTGACACCGATGGAAACCTCTTCTTAACTTCCAATGCATTCAGTGTATTTACACGTCTTGTTGAATAAGAAATAATGAACAAAAACCGCTCAATGCCTTGAAAAATATTTTACATTCCTTTATGAATTGCACTGACTGCGATAAAACTAGATTAAGTCAATATGCATAACAGTGGACAAATAGCGCATTGGGAAATGTTTTCTTCACTAGCGCTTGCAACCCATTTAAATGACCAGAAAATGTTGCAACCCCGTCATATCCTTGAGCTATGAGATTGCTCTCAACTCACACTGAACGTCTGTAAGGATTTTATACATATGCTCACTTAATGCAACTCCAGAGCGATTATTACTGACATCTGTAAAGTCTAAAAATATCTCCTGAACTTCACCCTGGTTTACATAATGAATGACATTGGAAAGCTGGAATAATTTTGCAACATCTGTCGTTTTGTCCGACATTAAGGCAACAAAAGGTGCCCATTTTATTTCTTTCCTTATTATATCTAGTGTTACGTCAATAATACTTTCAATATCATTTTGAATATGATTCGACGTTCCTTTGAAAACGTCAGCGCCTTGTAAGTGTGCGTCCAATTTGATGTTATACTTGGATAGCATGTGCAAGAAATCAATATACGAGGGCAAATCAAAAAGTCATTGCCCCCATTTTTTCCGCCAAATTACGAATGTAAAACAAAAACCAACATATACACTTGAAGTAGTGGACTTTTCATGGGCCGGTCCTCATAGAGTTCCCAGCTGCTGCCGGCGGCAGCGCTGCTGTCAGTGCATTCAAAATGGCAAGTGTGCTTAACACGTCCACGGCTTACGAGCAACGACGTGTGATCCGTTTTCAATGGAGTAAGGGACGAACGCCCATCGAGATCCACAGGGAAATGCAGCCATCATATGGGAAAAGGTGTCTTGCTTTGAGAACTGTGAGGTGGGGGTGTTCTGAGTTCGAAAATGGCCGTGCAAATCTGCATGACAATGAGCGTGCGGGGAGACCGCGTGTATCGGTGACTGATGACAATATTGCCCGCGTGGATGCGATGGAGAAAGCAGAGCGGCGCGTGCTCAGGAGCTCGACATTTCTTTTGGGAGTGCTTTCGACATCACTCACGAAGGTACAGGAAGGTTTCATGTTGATGGGTTCCTAAGCAGTTGGGTGACGTGATGAAAGGCAAGCGAATGATTGCTGCTTTGAATCATCTGCAAGTATATGCCGAGGAGGGTAACAATTTCCTGGATCACATTGTTACTGGCGATGAAACGTGGGCACTGCATTACACGCCGGAATCAAAACATCCACAGTCTTCTGTGAAAAAGAAATTCCGTACTGCGCCATCTGTTCATAAAGTGATGTTAACGGCATTCTGGGATTGCGGTGGACCACTCCTGCTGGATTTCATGCCGCGAGGTGCCACCATCAATGCCGACAGATATTCTTCCACACTGTCACTTCTGCGGGTTGCGATCAGAAGAAGCACCGCAGGATTCTCGATGTTGGCAACGTGATCATCCTCCACGACAATGCGAGACCACATGTGGCAAACAAGACCGTCGGCAAGCTAAGGAACTTTCACCGGGATTTTCTAGAGCATCCACCATACAGCTCGGATCTTGCCCCTAGTGATTTCCATCTTTTCAATACGCTGAAGAAGTTCCTGGCAGGACAACGATTCACTTGCGACTACGAAATAAAGAAAACAGTGCGACTGGTTCCGTAGTCAGACGGCCGACTTCTACCGCAGCAGCATCGCAAAATTAGTGCTTGGATGGGACAATGTCCGAACCGGCACGGGGACTATGTGGAAAAATAACGAAAGGTACAGGGAATAATATTTACATGTTTAGTTGGCCATATGTATTTTATGTTACCAGAAAAAAAATAGAGGCAAAGACTTTTTGATTTGCCCTCGTAGTTTCCCCGATTAAGGGATTCATTGTGCTCGCTATGACCTCTAAAAGGTAGCTCTTGCTTTGCCAATAGGCAAGATACATTGATTAATCGCTTCGTTATTTCTCCATTCGAGTCAACTTCGGCATTATATTTCAAAACATCTGACCTGCATTGTTCACTTAGTTGAAAGCCTATCCTTGTTTTACCACGAGTTTTCAATTCGTTATTACAGATAAATGTGATTGCGTCTTTTAATGTCAAATCTTTGCTTTGTGAAAATTGCCGATATCAGCGAAACCTACATTATTCCATACTCCTCTATCGGTTTCAAAAAGGATACAAGGCTAGCAAAATAATTTACTTTTCGATTTACATGCAGTTAGCCATTTTGAAGAATTGTAGTATTCAATTTTGAAATGACGTGCTCAGTTGTTCATTTGTGTACTCCCCTCCGTGGTGTAGTGGTTACTATGCTAGCCTCTAGTTCCCGAGGTCGCGGGTTCTTCAAACCCTCCACTGGGCGTTGGATATTTTCGGGCGTAAACCTCCTTAGCATGGCTTCCTTCGGAAGGGAAGGAAAGCCGGTCGGTGGTCCCGTGTCGTAGATTTACGGCACGTAAAAGAAACTCAAGCCTGATAAAAAGGCCTCTGAGCAAAATTTCCGGTCTTTCACGTCCATAAATAAAACTCAATTTGTGTACTCACAGAAACGTCTGCAGTAGGCTTACCCTTTACTATAATGTCTTGCTTTTTCTGAGAACCCAAAGCTCCGAAGTACTGGTACTTAACGAGCGATCCAAAACAAAACATTGCGGCTGTTAGCAGGCCTGACTAGTTGTGCTGCCGGATGATAATGAGATGCAGAGGACTTGTATTCTCAACCGAGTCCCTCTCCGTTAATACTAAACAGCATAAAACATACAATATTGCTTTAATCCGTGTGACATTTCACAGGCACACCTTCAACAATACATACTAATTATTCTTTTAACAAGAATGAATACACACGCCAACTGTGTGCTATTTATAACGCGACACGAGGAGCACCTGGGTTGCAGCAAGTCCTAGGCCTTAAGGGAGGGGTAGAGAGTTGGCTGGATAAGTCAGTGTCCCAAAAAGCTACAGGCGTTGAGCGGGCGAAAAAAGATTGATGTTGTTATGACTTCTAAATTTAAAACATGAAATATAATAAAGTTGATATTGTATAAGCTGAGAATACTTTGGGGGCTAGACTAACCCTACTAGTTCGACTGACCGCACGCCCCTTGCTCGAGCTGGCACTTTATCTCTTTCGTTACAGTGGTGTTTGACATTGTCCATTACAATGGTACGTGGAGAAGAAAGAGCCGGAAGAAGCCAAATTTCTATCCATTTTCGAAAGTCTTCGAAGTTCATGGAGGTGTGATAATCCCTGAATTTTCACTTTAGTTAAAAATTAGTAGTGCATCAATCACGAAACATTTCTCGCCTCCTTCATGAGAAACTATAAGCCTTTGCCCTGCTGCAGTGCTTGTAGTGACAATTTCTCCTTCTGATTGCCAACATTTTGACACCGTATGACTTTCCTGAATATGTTTCATCGACATAAACTATATTCCACCCTTCTCGCCTAAACTCTCTAATTCTGTGCAAGTATTTTGTCCTCTACACTACAATGTCTGGACGTTAAACGAATAGCTTCCTCTAAGATTGGAATGTCTGCCATTTAAAGCCTAATTGTTTAACTCTTTGTCTTAAAAATCCCTTGTACAGGCAATGACATTATCCTCTTTGAGTGCATTAAGAAGTTTACCTATAGTGGAAGCTTATTTTGAACTGTATAAAATAATTTAATATTTTGTGCAATAGCACATTCTGTGAAGCTATCTCTTTTCTCGTTCTTCCTAGCTGGAGTGGAAAACGTATGTTTCTCGCGGCAGTTTCCTTTCCTTCCGCTACTCACTGACACACCAGTAGCCTCACTTGACATAGATAAAACTTTTACAGTTACTATAAATTTCTTTAAATTTTAAAAATATTGTGACACCTTGTACACTATTTCACGTGCTTGACCTCTAATAGATTGCCCAAAGATTTCGATGCTGCAGGAGTCATCGCACTAACAAAGCAAATATATATCCCTTTGCAAGAAACTCAAACACGTGTAAGCCAAATTCCATAAGAATATACTTATTTGTATACAGCGGTGTAAACTTTCTCTCTCCAAATGGGAGCCTCTATAAGGAAACATCCTCTCTTATGGTCGTGCATGCGCAGACCGACATTCTGCTTTGCGCGGTAAAGTCTGTTTAATAAACGCGAGTGCAGTTACTTCACAGAGGAAAAACGCCCTAACCACAACTAATGACGGTCATAAATCCATCTTCACAGCCGAGAAAAGCGAACCTTTCCATCCTTATCCTTGGGGACCCTTAGCAGCCCTGATTTTTAGGAAGTTGACTCCACATGGAGTCTCAGTTGCCAAAGTTCCGAATTCCAGTTGTTGTTCTGTTTCATTAGGTGCAAAATTTCGTTGTGTCTGTCACGATGTGGAGACCGTGGGAGGAAAACGAAGGGTTAAATATAAATGAAACACTAAATAACGCTCAGTCAGGTGAAAATAATGCCCATGACAGTGAAGGTAATAGTTTCAGTAGTGTGAATGATGGTGTAAATGGGTTGGAAAGTGCTGCTGATCCGAGTGGTGTTTGTGGAGAAGCCTCAAAAAATAAAGTGATAACGGGAACTCTTTCTAAACAAAGCTTGTTTTGAATGTATATAAATATATGATGAAAAATAAACTTGGTAAGGGGTCATGTATGTAATGAAACTGCAGAAATTCTGGGTATTCACAGAAATTCAATGAGAAAATTTTTTATGAAGGGAACACCAAAGACTCCGACAAAGCGTGGAAATAAAAGGAAACGTTTCTCTAAAGTGAATAACTTCACGTGTGATTTATTCCGCCGAGAAATTTATAATTTCTATAGCAAAGAGAGCGCCCACCTTGGATGATTTGCTTGCACATTTGTGATTTTCCCTAAGGGCGTTGCACTCTACGCGACCTCCTACATGAATTGGTTTTCAAATACCGTAATCTGGATAAGGGAAGAGTTATTATGGAATCCAGCAGAATTATAGCTGGACGATATACGTATGTGTCAAAACTTCGCACTGATGGACATAAATATATTTATTTAGATGAAACCTGGTACGATACCCATGATGTATCCGAAAGGATGGGATGACGGCTTGTGTGCTTGCACCTTACCTGCTCCTGTGTCCATGGGGAAAAGTGTCATGGTGCTTCACGCTGGAAGCGCTAAGGGATGGTTAAAAGACTGCGTTTACTTATCGGCGAAGAACATTGGTGATGCAATGGCCGATAGTCTTGATGATGTGAATGCGACAGTGCTTGAAGAGTGGTTTGTTGGTAGGCTGCCAAGCAACTTAAGATGTGTAATTGTTTTGGATAATGCTAGCTACCATTGACGCTTAAAATATAGAACATCTACAATGCCCATTAACTTAAATATATAGTTCAGTACACGAGGGTTCATAATATTTCAATACCTGATTCAATACTCTTCCAATTAAAGGCGTACTCTTGGCGGAAACAAAGAAGGCAAATGTGGGCAAGGACTATGTGATTGGGCAGGAAGTTTTAAAGTTGCCGCCACATCACTGCTGTTTTAATGCCATGGAAACGGTGTGGTCGAAGCTGAAGAAAAATGCAACACCTTGCTACTTGTTGAGTAGTCGTGCAGAGATGATCGATACAGAGCTGTGGAACAATTATTGTGTGCAACACGTGAAGAAAGTAATTGCATCCCATAAATCTAAGCATAAAGCGTAATTAATAACAATAAAAAGCATAATAATATTAATAACAATACAAATAATCATAGTTTTCTATCGGATAAGATATTTTCCCTAATCGCTTTATTTTTATTCTAAAGCAAAAACCCAGTCTTTGGCGAAATGTTGCTCACTTTGTGTTTTTCTGAGAGAGAAAATCAGTCCAGACCGAGACGGTGATGTTAAGAGGTTGCAACTCTGCAAAAGGGAGGCCAAGGAGGGAAGGTTCTGAGTTATAAAACTATTATAAGGGTTTCTCAAAGAAGGATGCCGAACTCCACACGCGTTAACTAGACTCTACCCCTGGTGGGGGCAATATTCTCCCTTCTTATGCCCGCTTTCGCGCTGACCGACACTCTTTGTTATGTGGTACCCCTTTACCGGGTGTAAATGAATAACACCGCACGAATTTCACTGACAATAGACGGTTCATAGATAATAATTTTGAGAAAGGAAACCTATGGTCTTCGAAGACAAATTACTGATTATAACTAATATGATTTTCCGGGCTGTTATGCCGTGGTCTGCTGAAGAAAGATTTCCCAGACGTTTCGTCCACAACTGCGGTGGACATCTTCAGTGGCGCGGACGAAGTCTTCTCGGTGAAAGTATCGCAGCGTCTGATGCGTTGGCCGTTAGTGCCGCTCTCTTTATAGTGTGGGCACTCTCTGCTGATTGGCCCGCTGGTATGAGGGGGCTGGCGCCGGCTGTGTTGTTGCTCTCTTCTGATTGGCTCGCAGTGTTTTTCGGTTTTGTATGACCTTTCTTGTTTTTGATGACTAGATGCCAGTTACTGTTGAGTTTCAATGCTTCTTCTTTCCTATTGAAATTATTGGGATGTTTATAAATTTCTATTGCTTCTCGTTGTAGCCGGGTATGGTAATGCTTTATGGAGGAAAGAATGTTGGTGTCCTGAAATCTAATAATGTGTTCGCCCTCGGCTTCAATGGCATGTTCGGCGACTGCCGATTTTTCTGTATGGCCCAGGCGGCAGTTTCTTTTGTGTTCGCTCAGTCTGGTGTTAGCGCTCCGCTGTGTGGTACCAATGTACACTGAACCACACGAACAAGGAATACGGTAAACACCGGCCGATGACAGGGGGTCCCGGGGGTCCTTGGAAGAGCGCAGTAGGCTGTTTAGTTGTCTTGTAGGTTTGAATACTGTTTTGACGTTATGACGTTGAAGTATATGTTCAATACGGTCAGTGACATTTCTGAAATATGGCAGAAAGACGATGGACTTGCTTTTGGGTTGGTCCTGAGTAGCCGGTCGGGGCTTGGCCGGACGGCAGGCTCTTCTCACCTCTTGGACTGAATAACCATTTGATTGTAGAGCTGTTTCTAGGTGTCGGATTTCTTGTGGAAGTAAGTGTGGTTCACAAATACGGGAAGCACGGTTTGCGAGTGTCTTAATCATAGCACGTTTTTGTCTAGGATGGTGGTTGGAATTCTTGTTAAGGTAACGGTCTGTGTGTGTGGGTTTGCGGTAGACAGTATGACCCAGCGTGCCGTCAGCCTTCCTGCTAACGAGTACATCTAGAAAGGCTAGTTGGCCATCCTTTTCTTGTTCCATTGTGAACTGTATACGCTGATTGATGCTATTTAGATGTAACAAAAAATCTTGAAGAGCTTGTTCACCATGGGGCCAGATGACGAAGGTGTCATCCACATAGCGGAACCAGGCTGTTGGTTTGAGTGGAGCTGAGTTTAGTGCCTTTGACTCAAATGCCTCCATGAAGAAATTGGTCACAACAGGACTAAGGGGGCTGCCCATGGCAACACCGTCTATTTGCTCGTAGAATGACTGGTTCCACTGGAAATAAGTCGTAGTCAGGACATGGTGAAAAATTATTCCTAAATTCCTACGACAGAAACGACATTTCACCACCGCTGCCGCCAACCGCATTTACAATCGCTCTGAATGGGCCTTGCTCCGAGAACGCATCCATCAGACCAGACGACAACTCTCTACCAACAATAGTCAACTACTCATCTTACATCTTCAAGTAAGTAACTCACTACACAGTTTTGATTGGGACAACACTGACAGAATCACCTACAGCTCTATGACATACAATCACAACAGCATGACCACTCGTCACAAGAAGAAGTTTGATGGCCTTACTGCCTCCATCAAACCGCCGACTACTCTCAACCACTGCCGCACGGTAGTGAACTTATCTGATCACCAGCTGTCACCTGCTGAAACGTCACTCCTTGCTAAAGGAGGTAACTACGCTGTTGTCACTCCAACGTTGCCAGTTGAAGACATCATTTCTCACATTGAAGCAGGAATACGAGTTCTGCCAAGGCTTGCAGCTGATGAAATTCGCCGGGAATCTGCCAGGGTTCTCGAGAAGGCCAAACCTCCTACCAGTAATTTAACCAATCAAGAGAGAACTGCATTAAAGAAGCTGAACTCCAACCGAGACATCATTGTTTGCTCAGCGGACAAGGGTAATGCCACAGTTATTCTTAACCAACAAGACTATCTACAGAAAATCTCTGAACTCCTGCAACCAGCAACCTACCATAAGATTAAACGTGATCCGACAGCCCGTATTCTACGGAAAACCAATCTTTTGATCAAGAACTCCTCGCTTTCGAAGGAAGACAAACGCCGCCTTACCAAGTCCGAAGCTCAGCCGCCTAGACTTTACGGGCTACCCAAGATCCATAAACCAGAGGTTCCGCTCAGGCCCATTGTTAGTGGTATTGGTTCTCCCACATACGACATAGCTAAATACCTAACCGGTCTTCTACAACCCCATTTCGGCTTGTCCGACTCTTTCATCAAAGACTCTACTCATTTCATTCAAATTCTCCGCAACCTCAAATTGCTACCTAAGGATTTACTAATTAGTTTTGACGTTGTGTCTCTATTCACCATGGTTCCAGTACAAGAAACTCTGAAGTTGTTACAACCCATCTTCTCTGATGATATCATTACACTTTTTCACCATGTCCTGACTACGACTTATTTCCAGTGGAACCAGTCATTCTACGAGCAAATAGACGGTGTTGCCATGGGCAGCCCCCTTAGTCCTGTTGTGACCAATTTCTTCATGGAGGCATTTGAGTCAAAGGCACTAAACTCAGCTCCACTCAAACCAACAGCCTGGTTCCGCTATGTGGATGACACCTTCGTCATCTGGCCCCATGGTGAACAAGCTCTTCAAGATTTTTTGTTACATCTAAATAGCATCAATCAGCGTATACAGTTCACAATGGAACAAGAAAAGGATGGCCAACTAGCCTTTCTAGATGTACTCGTTAGCAGGAAGGCTGACGGCACGCTGGGTCATACTGTCTACCGCAAACCCACACACACAGACCGTTACCTTAACAAGAATTCCAACCACCATCCTAGACAAAAACGTGCTATGATTAAGACACTCGCAAACCGTGCTTCCCGTATTTGTGAACCACACTTACTTCCACAAGAAATCCGACACCTAGAAACAGCTCTACAATCAAATGGTTATTCAGTCCAAGAGGTGAGAAGAGCCTGCCGTCCGGCCAAGCCCCGACCGGCTACTCAGGACCAACCCAAAAGCAAGTCCATCGTCTTTCTGCCATATTTCAGAAATGTCACTGACCGTATTGAACATATACTTCAACGTCATAACGTCAAAACAGTATTCAAACCTACAAGACAACTAAACAGCCTACTGCGCTCTTCCAAGGACCCCCGGGACCCCCTGTCATCGGCCGGTGTTTACCGTATTCCTTGTTCGTGTGGTTCAGTGTACATTGGTACCACACAGCGGAGCGCTAACACCAGACTGAGCGAACACAAAAGAAACTGCCGCCTGGGCCATACAGAAAAATCGGCAGTCGCCGAACATGCCATTGAAGCCGAGGGCGAACACATTATTAGATTTCAGGACACCAACATTCTTTCCTCCATAAAGCATTACCATACCCGGCTACAACGAGAAGCAATAGAGATTTATAAACATCCCAATAATTTCAATAGGAAAGAAGAAGCATTGAAACTCAACAGTAACTGGCATCTAGTCATCAAAAACAAGAAAGGTCATACAAAACCGAAAAACACTGCGAGCCAATCAGAAGAGAGCAACAACACAGCCGGCGCCAGCTCCCTCATACCAGCGGGCCAATCAGCAGAGAGCGCCCACACTATAAAGAGAGCGGCACTAACGGCCAACGCATCAGACGCTGCGATACTTTCACCGAGAAGACTTCGTCCGCGCCACTGAAGATGTCCACCGCAGTTGTGGACGAAACGTCTGGGAAATCTTTCTTCAGCAGACCACGGCATAACAGCCCGGAAAATCATATTAGTTATAATTGTGACACCGGCCGTGAAAACCTACGTTCTTACACAAATTACTGAGTTATACCTTCAAATTGCTGGGGCGTTTGCATGCCACTGATCACTTCTACATTAACTATAAGGTAAGATAAAAAAATAAATAGAGCTACGCGGAGTTTGCGTTTTTAGCGCAATGGATACATTACCAGAAGGACGCGGGTAAACAGACATTTCAACTTCGGATTGCAGTTTCAATAGCTGCCTTGTTTTTCTATTTCTGTCTGTCCGACTTTCTTTTTACTTTCTCTACTACGTATAGTAAGTAGGGGAAGTATTGCATTCCACCCAAAAATTCGATACCGAGATTTCACCGGAAATACATGTTTTGAGACCCCCTGAATCCAAAAAAAGCATTTTTAGAAACATGTCCGTGTGTGTGTCTGTGTGTGTGTGTCTGTGTGTGTGTCTGTGTGTGTGTCTGTGAACAGCATAACTCAAAAACGAACAATCGGATAAGCACCAAACTTGGTATTTAGGTTCAGTATCTTCCAGAGATGCGACACGAAGGTTTCCAAGAAAATCCCCCCACCCCAGACTACCCTTTACATGGAAGATTTTTCGAAAATTTTAATTTTCTCAAAAATGGCTCTAACGATTTTGATGAAAATATCATATGTTTAGGGTAATGTCATGAGAAATGAAATGTATATCTCGAATTTTCTGGGAATGTCTCCAAAAGTATTCTTCATTATGAACGACTTTTGCATAACTGGTAAACCATAAGAGATAGACAAAATTTTACTACACAAAAAATGTAGATCGCGTTAAAATACACAACTTATGTCATATACATTTCTTTTGTTGAGTGAACCGTTTTCGAGATATTGCTTGTTATTTCCTTAAATTTTCCAATACTTATACTTTTTCTCAAATGCGTTATTCATTTTTTTTATATCCTGGACATGCAAAGAGAATGGAATGCGCCACATAGCAACCAGCGTTAAAATATTTGACTATCGCTTAAAAGCTACCATATTTTCCTTGCACCTACAAGAAAATTAGCAATAAGATTGACATCTCGATATCTCGATTAACATGAAGCATATGGAGAATAGGCGTTTGTAAAATTAGATTGCACAAGAGTAGAGAAAGTCATGTGAGTGTAACACATCAGATTATTTTATTTATTTCTTTAAAAGCACATAGTTGGTTTAATTTGGTTCGAAGGATGCATTTATGTTGCCTACACATAATTTTCAACTTAATCAAAGCTCAAGATTTTAATTTAAAATTCCTTTAATTAGTGTAATCTACATTTTCATAACCTGAATAGCACACATTGAAAATTAAATAGTACAATAATGTTTAATGAACTAGTACAAATTTACACAATTAATGACTAACAAACTGTATGTTTATAAAAACTTAAAAGATCTAAGTGTGAACTGAATTATTAAAAAAATAATAACCTGGGTATCAACGTCACAATATAAGGCAATACTTAGGTACAATAAGAATAAAGATAAGCAAGCGAAGAAAATGCACTGATTTCAAAGTAATTGCTCAAAATGGCGACCTCTAACATCAAGTCACAATACAATACATAGGTACAATAAATAAAGATAAGCAAGCGAAGAAAATGCACTGATTTCAAAGTAATTGCTCAAAATGGCGACCTCTAACATCAAGTCACAATACAATACATAGGTACAATAAATAAAGATAAGCAAACGAAGAAAATGCACTGGTTTCAAAGCAATTGCTCAAAAGGGTGACCTCTTATATAAGTGCATAAGCGGCATGTATTTCATCACCATTTGTTAAAATAGGTTTATGTTCTTTCATCCTTCTGCTACAATATTGTAAAGTTTCCCTATAACTTCGTTTTAAATCTAATTTATATAGGATATACAAGGAAAGGTTATCCTATACTGATATGCGCAATGATAAGGTGTTAGGCCCATTTCAAACACTTCAAACATAAAGTGGCCTGGAGAATACAAATATTTAACTAATATGGTAAAACAGGGAAGGAAGAGAATTTAAGGCTTCCACAACAACTCAATAAAGCTTTCAATTTTTACAGTCATTCCTTACCGAAACAAATGTTATAACAAGCTTCGACATTAGATTGAAAGCGAAATACATCTACAATTCCGCCTTCAGGCTATTAGTTTCTCTTGCCATAACTTCGTTTGATGCAAAGTTTTACACTGATATACAAAAAGAAATCATTATCGCTCTATTCCTCATTACCAAGTTAATTCGGCACACGGTCTAAATCTTAATTTTACAGTCTGCTTACAAATGTGTTTTAAGTTGAATTTTGACAAAGCCGAAAGATTAGCGTGTGCACGAAACGGCTTCCCTAGAGCTGTCGCTAAAGCTTCTCTTCCCTACGACCGGCGAGTTCACTCATTTCTCTTCCCCACGTCCTCTCCATGCCCGGGCAGCTCTAGCCTTCACTTCACGTGGTCCTGACGCCATGAGGTCATACTTCTTTACACATCCATCTGCTGAGTACTTTTCTGCAGAAAATCAGCCGACACGGCAACGAGCTGTTCTGTGTTGATAATGATTCCCCCTAAGCAGGCACAAGGCATCCGATGTATTGTCATCAGCGAAAGCATTTAACTTATATTATTTTGATATTTCATTGATTTTAAGATATTCAGAATTTAGTCGAAACTTAATTTTTATATCTTCTTAACATCTAGAAGCTTTGTTAAGCTGCGTACGTGACGGGATGTAAGTAGTTACCACTTCCTATGGTAGAACCCAGGTATGTTCTCGTAACGCAATTTCCTGATGGAAAGCTCTAGAACAATGTTACATCTGCAACTTGCGATGTAGTGTGTCGGGTAGGAATTTTCCTACCAACCCATGTAAATCCTAGCGACCGGCACACCATATATGGTAAACCCGCAATGACAATTTGACGTCATTCCACAAGATATTCATTTGTTAGTTAAGTGAGTCCGTGAGTCCTCTCGGGGGCTTTTTGTTGTCTGATCTCCAAGTCTCAATATAGACACTCTACGGCGCTCTGGACCCGTCCGTAGGCTCGCCGATGACATACTTTCGACACTTCTCCTAAGGTAAGGCCTGATAGCTAATAACTCTGTAAAGAATCAGTTTAGGAGCCCTGTCATGTAAACCAAACACTAGCCACTTGAAGTCATTAAAATACTGCTCAGTACGTTAGTCGCAGTTAAACTAAACTTTTTGACATTGCTCTACCTTCTGATCCTGAATCCTACGTCCTCCAGTCGCAACCCCCACGTTGTGACAGTATATGATGTTCAGCTGGCTGGAGACGTTCTGGATACTAGACAACATAAATGTGTTCATGAAGGGGGAGCCAATATGGCTCAACTGGCGGCAGAAATCCGGCAACTAGTGACTCTGTAGAATGCACCAGAGTCTGAAGATGGCCGTAGAAAGAGAAATCCATGGGATTGAGATCCGGAGAACGAGGTAATCAGAGATTTTCCGAATCCAGCGATTGGGGAAGACTCGATGTAAGTGTTCCTTACGTTTATAGCATAATGCCTCGGAGCACCATCGTGTTGAAAATGCAGTTGAGTCCGAACACCAAGCGGCACTTCTTCAAAAAGAGCTAACAATGTATAAACCAGAAATGTTTTATAAGTGTCACTACGTAGTCGGGAGGAAGAAGATTTGGTTCAATGTCGTGGTCAAATACAATGCTAGCCCATATGTTCACCATAAACCGCTCTTCGTGGCTCTTCTGTACAGTAGCATGGGAATTTTCGTCTGCTATATATGACTTGTTGGAGTTTTGAATCCGCCTATCCCTGGCAAACGTGGCCTCAGCTGTGAATAAAACTAATAAAACAATTCTGCTGTCTGCCTTAAGGTCCATTCACAAAATCTCAGGCCTAAATTAAAATCCCTCGGAGTTAAGGAGGTGGAAGGCGCAGAGGTGCTCCTCGTGCAAGACTCGCAACACACTTGTGTGGTTGGTGCTCATTAAACATTCAATAGCACGCCTGCTGGTCGACGATCCCTCTTGCAATGTATGCAGTATGTTTTCTTCGAACTCCGGAGTGCGATGAGTATTATTATTATTATTATTATTATTATTATTATTATTATTATTACTACTATTATTCAGACATTATTTACCCATTCAATGCCTTTCTGAATAAAGACGAAATTGAAATAGTTTTTTCAACAATAAAATGCACCTCACACCTCCAATCAAATCTAGGACTATTAAATGAAATCTTTGGGGAACGGATAATCAGCAAAGGACTATGGCCACCTCGCTCCCCAAACCGTATTCCCTCTGATTATTTCCTCTGGGGTGCCGCAAAATCCTCGCTGTATAAGACTAACCCAAAAACAATTGATGAACTAAAGGTAGAAATCACAAATTACAAACACTCGATTACACGGGAAACCCCACACGAACTGTACGAAAACAAATGCAAAATAGTCGAACTCTGTCTTCAGGAACGAGGATAACATTTCCAACGTCTTCTGTGACAGTGGTAAGTCATTTAAATTTCAGCTCAGTTCATCTTCATTCCCAATAATAATTAGCGGGATTCTTTGCTAACGCAACTGTGGTGAGTGAGCGTATTAGCGCATCCACTTCACTGCGGAGACTCATTTGAGACACCCGTTATACAGTACTTAATAAATAATGAACTAGTGTGTATGTGTGTGTGCGCGCGTATAATTCCTAGAGCAAACAAAGAACAAATTGATGAAAACAAACCTCTGTGTTCTTCACGCATTGAGGCAATCTACTCTTATAAAATAAACTCACACGTCTACTCCAGATAATTACGTTATAGAACGGCAATGCAGTAAGAAGATACGTAGGTGTTTCATACTTAATACATGAACCAATGCTTAATATTACAATACAAAGAAATCGAGAACTTCCAAGCAAGCTCGGCATGAATTTAAGCTAAGCTGATCACGTGACTTTCCTACACTTTGGTCTGTATTTATCGTTGACCTCAAAACGCCAGTAATGATGGTAAGGCCGTTTTAGGCTGAGGGGAGGAAATGTAGTAACGTATTCAGGTGTAGTATTTTTCTTCAAGTCTAGCGTATAAGGGACATAGCATTAGGAGGTACCTTCGACAATACGATTTAGAGTCCTTATGGGAGGAGGTAGGGGAATGTGGCTTTCTACTCATATACCTTGAAAAGGGGAAAATGGATAAATAATTAAAACTACAGTTAGTTAAACTTCCGGAAGCATTAGAACACCTTTTAGAGTACCTACAAGCTTTATTTATTTGAAAATGGATTTGTATCATTGATTAAATAACAACTTATGTTAATTAAGTTTTTTAGGTTGCCTAGTTTTACTGAAAGTGACACAAACTACCCCGCCCCCACCATGTTGCTCGCTGCTATGCTTAAGACCCTCGGCAAATGTTGGGTCGTTATGGGACTAAGGGAACCAAAGAACTTTCTGAGGGGTTCGTAAACGGAGGTTTGACCCATTTTTGGTGGTGTTATATTTGAAGCGGTGATATTGGTTATTTGATACCTCATATTTGCTTAGGATTATTAATATATAAGCGGTAAATGGTTTTACATAGGGAGAGGAGAAAAGACATTAAATATAAATTTACATGACCGCGATCTCGGAAAATATTCCCAGCAAATCATAATAATTACCAAGATACTTTTAGCGCTCTTTCCAGACAGTCCATTGCTGTGTGTATTTTGTAACCGTACGAAGGGCAAAACAAAAGGATTTAGTTTATCATGATTTCCCTGTAAATTAAGACTAAAGTGGCTGTGGTTAAAGATAGTTTCTCATTTAGGCTTCCAACCAAACAATGCAGCCATTTAATCTATAGTCTGAGCGAGCACTTTAACAGAAATGATTGCAAAGCAGACTGTAAATTAAAAAACCCGATGTGATACAGTCACGTGACTTTCTCTACCCTCTATCTTTATTAGTGGGTATACAAACTATTCTTACTAAAACGTTTTTACTATCTACCACATTTCATTACAAAACAAATCTTTGCAAAACTAGCTACATTATACATTTCGTTATAAATACAAAGGAACAGCGATAGTCAAATCAAATGTTTAAGTGGACGCCAGTAGTAATATTATGCGTGTTCAAAGTCCCTAATATGCAGGACGTTTGTAATTAATATGTTAATTAATGCCCCCTTCCACCTGCCTCGCTCTCTGGTACCTTTGTGACAATAGAGGTCATAACTTTTGTATTGTTTAATGGAAAAAGGTTGACATGTAATATGCACCTGTGTTATTAAGGTCTCCCACCTCCTGTCAAAGGGAACAGTGGCTGTATTAAATTATGCTTTGTTATCCTCGCCGAAAAAGGGCAGACGCGGGTCGCCAGGTATGTTCCTCATTCCATTCACTCCAATTCTTTACTCCGGACCACCTTCATTACCAGAGACTACATGGGAGCAATACATTTTCTTGTATTAGTTTGCTGGAATGACAGGTAACATGCACCTGTGTTATCCTCGCCGACAAAAGGCAGACACGCGGCGTCATACCCAGACTACCGGACCACTTTCATGAAGAGAGACTACCTGGGAGCAATAAATTATTTTCGGGACAAAGGGAATGATAGCTAATTCACACTTGTGGTATACGAACCACTCTGATTACTATAAAGGCTGACGTGTCTTTTCTTTGTTATCATTGCTGACTAAAGTCAGACGCGGTTCTCTTTTACCTTTGCCCCAGCATTCCATCCTTCCTTTGTTTACACCGGACCACCTTCATTACCAGAGACTACATGGGAGCAATAAATTTTTGCGAGACAAAGGGAATGACAGCTAGCATACACCTGTATTATACAGACAAATCTGATCGCTATTATGGATAGTGTGTCTTTTCTTTGTCATCACGGCCGACAAAATGGCAGACGTGGTTCTATTCACCCCTACCCACTGCGGTCCTCAGTGACAGCTGCTCTCACAATGAAAGATCTCTCTACGCATGTGCAGCAGGAGATAATTTCATTGATGCAAAACATCCCCACCATGACCATGCGCTGGCATCGCAATGGGGCTTTAGGGTTCTATATAAACAGGTCGAGGAGGACACTGTACCCTAAAGTTTAATCTATACAGAATGAGATTGTTTAACAACCCTATCTGTAGTAGATGCATAGATGGAGATGAGACTGTTACTCATCTGCTATGTGATTGCGCTGCTCTTGCGTATCAAAGAGCAAGTACTTTTGGCAATCACTTTCCAAAAATAGATGAACTATCGAAAGCCTCAGTTAGCAGTCTGGTTTAAGTTCATATCGAGCAACAGACTACTTAACTGATGAAAGGGGGGATGCGCAATAGATTTTTAAGGTCGCAGTGCTTGGGCATAAAACCCACCCCTTTTCAAACTAGAACTACAAATAGAACAGCTCGAGGGGCTTGTTAGAATCATTGTGAGTTTATTAACTCTGCATTAAAATTAAAACACTCGTGTGCGGTAGTTTTAATTGAAGAAGAATGAGTCATTGCTTTCTACACATCATTCATCATCATTAATACAATGCAAGGCGAGTGAGCTTTTGCATTACTATACAAGTCAGTGTTGACTTTTTACGATTCATTTAATTTTCTTTAAACGCTACAGTGCATGAAAGACGAATCGGTGCAAGAGAATCACATTTTTATCTGAACCTCATTTTTTAACAATTATCTTCCAAATTAAATTTTTAAAAAATGTCGAGTTTTCATCGCTGGTGCAAATAGTTCTTTAGATCCTAATGCATTAACATTCATACGTGTTTTACTGTTCACTTTTTTCACATCACAGAGATTTCTCCACGCATTTTTCTTCCATTAACATTCATACGGTTTTCACCACTCACTCTTTTTCACATCAGAGGGATTTCTACTCACAGCCTTCTTCCATGAACATTCACACGATATTCCCCACTCACTCTTTTTGCACATCATAAGGATTCCTCCACACACTCTTCTTCCATTAACACTCACACAATTTTCCCTACTCATACTTTGTTTCAGACCCATAGATATATATACACACTCTTATATATCTACACACTCTTCTTCCATTAACATTCAAACGTTATTCCTTACTCACTTTTGTCACCCCTCACAGGGATTTCTACATACACTCTTCTTCCATTAACACTCATACGGCTTTCCCCTCTCGCTTTTTCCACATCACAGGGATTTCTCTACATACTCTTCTTTAATTAACATTCACACGATGTTCACTACTCACTTTTTGTTTCACCTGATAGAGATTTCTACACACACACTTCTTCCAATAACATTCATGCCGTTTCCCTACTCACTTATTTTCACCCTCACAGGGATTTCTGCACACACACACTTCTACCATTAACCTTCATACGATTTTCCCTACTCGATTTTTCCACTTCACAGGAAACTTCCACTTACACTTCACACATTCTTCTTTCATTAACATTCATACGGGTTTTCCCAATCACTCTTTTTCACATCTCAGGTATTTCTACACACACTCTTCTGCCACGAATATTCGCACGATTTTCGCAACTCCCTCTGCACATCATGATTTCTCTACACATTCTTCTTTCATTAACATTCATATGGCTTCCCTACTCACTCTTTTTGCACACCAAAAGAATTACTCTACACGCTCTTCTTCCATTAGCATTCATACACTTTTCCCCACGCACTCTTTTTCACATAACAGGGATTTCTCTACATATTCTTTTTCTATTAACATTCATGCGGTTTTACCTAGTCACTTTTTGAACATCACAGGGTTTTCTCTACACCGTCTTCTTCCATCCATACTCACACGGTTTTCACTGCACACCGTTTTTCGCATCAAAGGAATTTCTCTACATATTCTTCTTACGCTAACATTCATACGGTTTCCCCAATCACTTTTCTTTTCACACTCATAAGGCTTTCTCTACACACTCCTTTTTCATTCGCTATCACACTGTATTCTCTACCCGCCCTTTTTATCATCATAGACTTTCTCCACACGCTCTTCTTCCATTCACCCTCACACGGCTTTGTATACACCCTCTTCTTCCATTCACGATCACACAGTTTTCTCTACATACATGATTGTCACAAACCAGCACTTATACCACGCAACCGAACATTTAAGAAGATCTACGAACATCCCCAAACACTCGCATGCATATGCATAAACATACTTACAAACTCTTACATGTATCAAATACCCACACACGCGCACACACGCATATACACACATAGTTCTAATATAAAGAAATACACAAGTTGTGTTTCCATCTGAATAATACATTGAAAAAATAATTCATGATCAATGACTGTTACACAGTATTGAGCAGATACACTTAATAAGGCAATTCTGAAGCAGGCAATTTCCTACCGATTAGGAGAGTTCAAGACCTCGAAATAGGTCTTAAATATGAGATAAAAGTCTTAAACAGACCTCAAATAAGATACAGTACCAGGATCGCATCCTCGCGGGAAGATTGCCAAGTGCTCTTGCCTCAACGATATATTAATTCGATAACCGATGAAGAGTTTGCAGAAATGCCAGGTAAACTATATTTGGTATACAATGGCATGGCAGAGACGGGTAAATTTAAGACATGTAAATTGTCTTTTTTACCCACAGCGAAGGTATGTGGAAATGCCAAGCTTACGTATTCAAGGTCTTCCTATTTAACAATGACAAAAAATTCATAAAAAAGCTCTATCATTGACATTACATATAAAGATACAATCTATAGAATATCACATATACAGGATACAAAGATACAGGCTGTAGAATTTATAAACAAAATTCATGAAATCACAATGTCACATGTGTTGAATTCGCTTATATTTATCTATCGCATTGAAATAACGTCTGATATCTGCTTAAAAAATTTTTCTTTCATTTTTCATGTAGCCTAACAAAAAATGTAATTCTTTTTAAGCTACCGACACTTCCAAAAACATGATTTCTAAGACTTTCATTGTGCAATGTTTCAGACTGAATAATGACGAGCAGGAGAAGAAGAACAGATTTTCTGATCTGGAAAGAATGCTGACGCTCTTTGAAGATAGAATAACCAGCCCTACTGCCTCCCCGAAACATGCTATAAGCGCGCTCCGAGACGTCTACATACGGAGAAGCCGCAATGGTAAAATAGGGCTTTTCTATGACATTTCATTGTTTATAGTGAAAACACAGGCAATTTGTATACATTCCAATGCATAGCTGAGAGTTAGTTCGAGCGAGTCTCCCTATATTCAGCGAAAATAACAATTGGGAGCACTAATTTAAATGATTGTAAATATACTTTTTAAATAGTGGTGAGATTTGTAATTTAAAAGGACTTTAATCTTGTATGCATTAACAGTGTCAAGACTATTTGCTGTGAGGGAGAAAATAATGAAAATAAAGAGACTTTCATTTGAATAATGGCAATGTTTTTTTTTATTTTCTCCCTCTACCTTTCCTAAGATGATACAAAAATAATTCATTAAAAATCACTTAATTACATGAAATCAATGCATTATATATATGCACAAACTCGGGGAAAAATCAACTAAAAATACTATGCTAAGCACATTGATAAAGCTGAAAGAAAATTCGCAGGTCTCAGGATACCTACGTACACAGTCACAGCCAGAGACCCGAGTTTGAACCTTAGGGAAGCGAGTGTGCAGGTTAAAAATGACTGATACTATTCCATCATATACGGAAGAAGAAATTACCGGCTCTGAATACCTACGCATATAGACACAAGCAGAGACCAGAGCTTGAAAATTACTGTTCCATACTAATATACTATGCCAAGCGCATGTACATATCTGAAAGAAATTGCTGGTTTCGGCATATCCCAAGTACATGCTCACATCCAGAGACCTGAGTTTGAGCCTTAGCGAGGCGTTCTTGCAGCTTAAAACTTATTAAAAATAGAGAGAGCCATTTCATTTCTGCAATAGCATGACCTTGTTTTCTTTCCCTCCCAGATCATTCATGTCGTCTGTTAAGCCGGTATGTTGTGCTATATCTCTGTTATTCTGTAAGAACTGTATTGGCAATGTAGCTAATATATTTTCTAAAGAATGAATGACGTGATAAAACTCGATCCAATGACTCTCTACATTAAAAATAGCCAAAGTTAAGTGAATACACTGGGGGAATGAAAGAAACTGTATGTAACATAACCATTACAAGTGCAACGCCATATTCAGGAACGAGGAGTGGAGGAGGAAACTACTGGAAATTGTATCATAAAAATATTAAAAATGAAGGAACGTGTGCTTTTACAACTTTCTTTATTCATTAAAAAATCCTTACATTCCTAATGAAAAATAAATCCTTACACTACAATGATTAGTTTAAAATAAAAGCTGCATCACACGAGTCGGAGGCTGGGATGTAAATATTTTATTATGAATTATTAAACAATACAATGAGGTCTGTGCAGGGATATTTGCACTAGCTTGAATTTCTATTCTGATGTTGACAGCTTCATTTACAGCTTCCTCAGTTTGATGCGAGCAATCTATAACAAATATAGGGCATATTTAAGGAAATATGTTCTCTTCAATTCTTCTTTTTTATATTAAGAGATTTGAAACTTTGAGTTCGTGTAATGCAATGGTGCAAATCTAGAGATTTACAAAGTCCAAGTTCATGTCGTGGTAGGTATAACATTCACTATTAAGATAAAGCCTCAAATTAGTTATGTTACAATAACAAAAAAAACGGAACAGTCTTTAGATACATTACTCGATCTTAAAGCCTGAGCACCTAAAATGGCAAATCTCGGCTTCTCCATGTTTGATGTGGGGGCGACATTCCACGTGGATGATTTATTTTGCGGCACAGCAGGCTGAGTATGCAGATCCATGGTCCTAAAGGGAAGAAACAGCGGCTTGTGCGACTTGACAATATTGAGCATTTCAACACTTTCAGCATTAGAAAGTCGAATCACGGGCATTCTACACCCGATTTGTACACGTTTAACAGTAGCATTCTCTTCCCCGACGCTATAATGCAGTTTTAGAGTCCCTGGATCGAATCATAACCAACTCAAACTTGCTGTTGAGTATGAGCTCCTTGCGGTCGTCAGTAAATCCCAGAAGCATCGAAAGCGGTACTATAGCATTGAAGGTTCCATTTGCTGCATGTACAATGTCAATGTCTTCTCCAGGGTAGCACCATCCAGCATTTAGCAGATGAGCAGATTCCATTGGGTTGAGGGCAGCATAGTTGCGTAAAATAGATGGATCCCGGGTTTTCTGGTTCGATCAATAATTGAGCTGTTCATATCCAGTGGAATCTCCTCAAATATGAATGCAATAGCGTTATTGGTAAGCTTAGCAGTAGTAGCTGCACCATTAGGTTTAGTAATACTTCCATCGATGTATACATAACTTCGATTAGGTAAAGTATATAAATTCTCAGCTTGACAAGATTCTAATCTCGTCATTAGCGTCCAGATCTGATGTATTATAAGAAAAAGAAAACATGTTCCTCTTCTTTGGTGATCTCATCGTCGAATCTTTGTGTTTTGGTAATACAGGAGATGTCCATGATTATAGGATTCTGAAGCCCAATGCCTGGAGGAACGCTCGATTGAATGATGTTAACACATTGGTTGTCAATGACGGAGCACGAAGTCTGGGTCGAATCACTCCATTATTATATCCTCGACGCTGCTGATTTCTTCTAAAATCTAAAATCATTTCCCTGTGATGTGAAAAAGAGTGAGCGGTGAAACCGTATGAATGTTAATGCTTTAGGATCTAACGAACTGTTTGCATCAGCGACGAAAGCTCTAAATTTTTCAAAAATTTAATTTGGAGGATAATTGCTGAAAAAATGAAGTTCAGATAAAAATATGATTCTCTTGCACCGATTCGTCTTTCATGTACTGTATCGTTTAAACAAGATTAAATGCATTGTAAAAAGTTAACACTGATTTGTATAGTTATGTAAAAACTCACACACCTTGAATTGTATAAATGATGTTGAATGCTGTGTAGAAAGCAATGGCTCACACTTCTTCAATTAAAACTGCAATACACGAGTGTTTTAATTTTAATGCAGAGTTAATAAATTTATAATGATTCTCACAAGCCCCTCGAGCGTTTATATAGAACCCTAAAGCCGCATTGCGATGCCAGCACATGGTCATGGTGGGGATGTTTAGACGTCACGTGATTATTGCAACAATGGAATTACCTCCTGCTGCACATGCGCAGAGATCTTTCATTGTATAAGCATCTGTCACTGAGAACTGCAGTGGGGAGGAAGTGAATAGAACGTCTGCCATTTTGTCAGCCGTTATGACAAAGAAAGGACACACTATCCATAATAGCGATCAGGGTGGTCTGATCTACCACAGGTAGATATTAGCTGTCATTCCCTTTTGTCCCACAAAAAAATTATTGCTCCCAGGTAGTCTCTGGTAATGAAGGTGGTGCGGTTGTCTGCGTATGACGCCGCGCGTCTGCCTTTTGTCGGCGAGAATAACACATGTGCATGTTACCTATTATTACAGCAACCAAAACGAGAAAATTTATTGCTCCCAGGTAGTCTCTGGTAATGAAGGTCGTCCGGGGTAAAGAATAGGAGTGAGTGGAATGAGTAACATACCTGGCGACTCGCGTCTGCCCTTTGTCGGTGAGGATAACAAAGCATAATTTATTAGTCATTGTTCTCTTTGACAGGCGGTGGGGGACCTTAATAACACAGGTACATGTTACATGTCAACCTTTTTCCATTAAAGAACACAAACGTTATGACCAGAGGCAGTGGCAGGTGGAAGGGGCATTAATTAACATATTAATTACAAATTCCTGCAAATGGTGGTGATTTTGAACTCTCATATTATGACTACTGCCGCCATATGCTGGCTTTAAAATTCCGCACTATTTCCATGCAATAGCGAGAAATATGAAAATAGATGGGACTTTAAAGGCTTATGCCACAAAAAACGTATTTTACGTAAATTGTGTTTTAAAGACATCGACATGATTTCTGTGGTACGTTTTCGTCTATCACTTAAAGTTTACAAATTATACAAGGTTATATAAAATTCCTTCCAAATGATTAGGACGTCCTAGGATATTCCCAGAAAATTAAAGATGTATATTTTATTTGCCATATAAATATGTTTAATGTATGATATTTTAATGAAAATCCTTAGAAGAAATTTGTTATAAAATCAAAATTTTCGAAAAATGTTCCATGAAAAGGGTAGTTGGGTTGGGGGATTTTCTTGAAAACCTTCATGTTCCATCCTTGGAAGGCACTAAACTCAAATACAAGTTTGGTATTTATTCGACTTTTCGCTTTTGAGTTATGCCGTTCACACACACACACACAGGGGCATGTTTCTAAAAATGCTGTATTTAGATTCAGAGTACCTCAAAACATGTATTTCCGATGAAACCTCGGTATAGAATTTTTGGGTGGAATGCAATACTTCCCCTACTTAGTATACGTAGTAGAAAAAGTAAAAATACTTGAGGCGGGAATAGTATCAACTATTTCCCTAATGGCTCATAAACTACCCAAGGCAGTAACATCAAGAAAAACGTAAAAAATGTGTTATCATAGGCCCAGGGTACACAGGCGAGCTTTCGCGCCGCCGACACTTAGGCGGGCATTTGTCACTGGCCCGGAAATACACAGGATTTATATGAAGCAGTGCAGACGAGCTCGCGAGCGGTGTGTGAAATTGGGCTAGCGGATACAACTAATTACTCACTGCAGTATCTTTTTACTTCTAGCAAAACGTTTAATTAGTGCAGAGGAGCGTATTTTCTCCACAGACCGTGATAGATAGAGAATTCACGTCGAGCTTTTCATTGGGAAATTATAGTAAAGTAAGAAAAGTTTAAGACTACTTCAGTTATGTTGCCACGTTTCACAACATTTTTCTGGCACTATCACTGTTGTTTGGTTGCGTGTCTTTGCAGGTATCTTTCATAGTTGTTTTCGCACAGGAGACATCGGCAGTCTTCTTCATGGTAGTGCTTCTTGGTGCACGGCTTGTGGCAAAATCCACGGACGACGAAGCGAGTCACCAGCGAGGCGTATGGTGAAGGTATCGGCCAGGGTAAGCAATCTCACTGTAAGTGGTTAAACGATAATACACTGTAGATACATCAATAATTGCAATTAAAACAATAATATTACTGTCACCCCGTACATTTCTTTGTAATAAAATACAATATATTTACCTTATCTTATTTCAAGCCGAGCTGAGTATCCTCCCTTTCTTGGCGAAATCCTCAATCACATGGTCATAAAATTTGGAATCCGGTTTTAGATTTACTAGAAGCTCCTTCTCCAGTGCTATCAAAGATAGTTTTTAAAGCCTTTCCCGTCCCTGATTGGTGCGCGATATTTTTATATATATTTTTTTAGTTTAGGAAAACTAAAGCACTACTTGTTTGGATAGTTCACGCCAGCTCGCAGTTTTGTTGCTTCACCATATACCCTGTTCAGTTCATTTATTTTGATGAAGGCTAGAAGATCATTCACGGATTTATGATGCATGTCTAGTAACAGGTAAGTTACAGAGAATTAGAACCTTGTGCACTAGTATAAGTATCTCGATCCCACTTTTCATCAGCATTGGCAATAGTTTTAAACAATGACAAAAGTTATTTTCTGTATTTATTGATTCTTTCCACAAGCGAGAGCTGTAGCTCCAGTGCGTTTGTGAAACACGCGGTAATCTATATAGCTCATTGTCTAGGGCCTCAGTTCTCTTACAAGACTGAAAAAATACTGCTATAGCATTAACGGTCATGAAGAATATTCTACATTCTCGAGTGTGTGAAACCGCCTGGATAGAACTAGAATAGCCTCACCATCGTACGTCTGAGCAACTAGCTTTTCCTCACAATCAAATTCATCCAGGGTTTGTTTACAATTTTGCCTAATGCATCAGGTGAACGATCATCTGAAATATTTATGAAACGGAAAAGTATTTCTTGAACATCGCCTTCAGCTCCAACGAATCCCATTATTACAGAAAGTTGGAACAAACTGCAAACACCTGTACTTTAGTCAAACTAATGGCAACAAATCTGGTCTCTTGGATTTCTCTCTTTATCTCCGCCATTAGAACATTACTTATTGATTCAATTAAGTCATTCTGGATCAGACTTTATAGCCCTGTACATACTTTTCTCTGTTCCGTGAAAGTTCTCAACTCGTCGGCATACAGGCAAAGCAGGTTTACAAGTTCTACATAATGCCCCTTGCTGCTGACTCATCATGACTCCTAAATGCAAATCCCTGCTTCCCCCCCCCCAAAGCCAAACAATATCAATTAGGCGTTTCATTACTTTTCTATCTTTGTTTCTAGTTCGTTGTGCTGATTTTCCCTCGGTTTCTTCTGAGTACACAGCAAATCATCTATTCTGGTTTTGCCAAATGTTTTCAGCAGAATGAGGTTTGGAGATACACTCTGCTCCAACTGTGTTTCTTAAATGCTTTATGAATATTCCCCACATCACTGAACCTGCCACTAGACATACCTTTTTACTTTCTCTATTACGTATAGTAAGTAGGGGAAGTATTGTATTCCACCCAAAAATTCGATACCGAGGTTTCACCGGAAACACATGTTTTGAGATCCCCTGAATCCAAAAAAGCATTTTTGGAAACATGTCCGTGTGTGTGTCTGTGAACAGCATAACTCAGAAACGAACAGTCGGTTAAACACCAAACTTGGTAATTAGGTTCAGTATCTTCCAGGGATGCGACACGAAGGTTTACAAGAAAATCCCTCCACCCCAGATTACCCTTTACATGGAACATTTTTCGACAATTTTAATTTTCTCAAAAATGGCTCTAACGATTTTGATTAAAATATCATATGTTTAAGATATTGTCATGACAAATAAAATGCGTATCCTGAATTTTCTGGGAATGTCTCCAAAAGTATTCTTCATTGTGAATGACTTTTGCATAACTGGTAAACCATAAGAGATAGACAAAATTTTACTACACAAAATATGTAGATCGCGTCAAAATACACAATTTATGTCATATACATTTTTACTTTCTCTATTTTTATTGAGTGAACCATTTTCGAGATATTGCTTGTTATTCCCTAAAAGTTTTCAATACTTATTTTCTCAAATGGGAATTCGTTATTCATTTTTTTGTCTTGGATATGCAAAGAGTATTAATCTGTGGCAAAGAGAATTGTGCTACACATAGCAACCAGCTATTAAGAGATATGGCTGTGCTTATATTGCCCTTGTAAATACAAAACAAAGGGGAACATAGTACGCCTTAAGCGATAGTCAAATATTTTTAGAACCGGTCGCTATGTGTAAAATGTAATTCTCTTAGCATATCAAAAGATCGTTTCTGCAAATGTATATATCGATTAATATGAAATAGATGGAAAATAGGAGTTTGTAAAAATAGTTTGTACAAGAGTAGAGAAAGTCATGTGAGTGTAACACATCAGATTTTTTACTTTCTTTACTACATATAGTAAGTAGGGGAAGTATTGTATTCCACCCAAAAATTCAATACCGAGTTTTGAGACCCCCTGAATCCAAAAAAAAAAAAACATTTTTAGAAACATGTGTGTGTGTGTGTGTGTGTGTGTGTACTCTTACCGGCTTCGGTGGCATTATTCATATGTTGACAGCATTACGTTAGAGCAAGCGTATGACGGAGCGCTGTGGGGCACACTGTAAGATGATATTATCGAATTATAGTTCTGAATTGAATTGTCATACACAGTTTTTTGTTGCACTAGTAATGTTCAGCTCGGGATTAGTCTTCCTTCCTGCACAATGTAATATTTTCTTCATAGTTTCGAAAAGAAACACTTCGGATTGCACATAATGCAGCCATCCGCGTCTGCACTTTTGTTCTCCGAAGAAAGCGGAGATTCCATCTTTCCTCCACACGTTTTGTGTCCAAGCACTAGCGTACACACGTGTTGAAAATGCATATCTTATAGAGGATACTTTTGCTCCGGCACGGTACGTAAAGTATAAGAAAACTAACCACAAACTGAGAATAACGTGTCACACTTGTCATCGCATAATAAGGGTAAACGCTGTACAAAATCACTCGTTACTTGTACATTTGCTAAATAACTTGTTAGTTGCTACAACACAAAATTATTGGAAGTTCATTCACCTGAGTCCTCCGTTGTATAGTGGTTACCATCCTAGCCTCTAGTTCCCGAGGTTGCGGGTTCAAACCCGGTGGATGGCGATGGATTTTTTCAGGAGTAAAAGTCCTTAGCGTAGCTTCCTTCGTAAGGGAAGTAAAGCTGGTGGTCCCGTACGGTACGTAAGAGAACCTCAAGCGTGATAAAAAGGCCTCTGGGAGAAATTACCGGTCTTTCACGCCTAATATAGAATGAGACGCTAAGAACCATAGCAGTTAAGGAGCTTCCATAAATTAAAACTCAATTTAACTTTTACCTTCGCCCGCACTAAACACATCTCTTTCCCCAGAGTCGATGGCGACCGAACTGCCCCGAAATGCTACGAAAACACAGTAGCGCGGACAGAGCAGGGTGAACCTATGAGGTCGTATCGTTGCACAATAAAATGAAAATATTAGTTCAAGACCACTGCAGTAGCCAAGCGGTAAACACAAAACACGTACTGCAAGATAATTTAATCTAATTCATTTTGTAAATGTTATAGGGTAAGCACTGCTTACCTTGCGTACATGGACCACACGCCACTGCGAGTCACGGTGTGACGAAATTCATATCCATCTTCCTTCGTGGTGCAGTGGTTACCATGCTAGCCTCCAGTTCCGGGTTCAAACCCGGCGGTGGGCAATGGATTTTTTCGGCCGTAAAAATCCTTAGCATGGCTTCCTTCGAAACGAAAGAATGCCGTGGTCCCGTGTCGTAGATTTACGGCACGTAAAAGAACCTCAAGTCTGATAAAGGGGCATCTGAGCAAAATTACCTGTTTTTCACGTCCAATATAGAATGGAACGCTAAGGACCACAGCAGTTAAAGAGGGTCCAGAAATAAAATTCAATTTAATTTTCGAATTCATATCCTAGGCTCGCCCATTCCGCAGTGGTCATGGCATCTGTTAGACAGAAGACACCCGGACTTCTTTTCAAAGTGTTCGGAGTAGTGTCTGGTACCTTAATGTGTTTGGTAGTAGGGCTTGTTCTGAGTATTTATATGAAGAATAGCTCCTACGTTAGTTTCTGGATGGTGCAGTTTTCGCCAGGCACGGAACTTAATTTAAATATGTCGCTTTTACGTTTTCTATAAGAGCGAGATCAGTTTTAGTATGATCTTGCCATATTATTTCCAGTGCATATGCGAGAACTTTATGTGGAAAAGTTGCTTGTAATGGAGGTTGACTTCGAAGCATCAGGTCGTGCATAGCAATAATGACAACGTTTACTCTGTCTGTTATGCCATTATTCTGTAATACGATGCCCAGGTATTTATAATTATTCATTCTGGAGAGTTTCTTACTCCCTTGACAGATGTTCAGTTCGGTTGATGGTCTCCCATCGTTTCTAAATATCATTCAGTATTTCTTCTGTAGGTTGAGTTTCGTGTTTATGCCCTGTGCCCAACAAATGAGCCTGTCCGATGCTTCTTATAGTTACTGTGGGGAGGTGGAGCCTAGTACCATATCATCTGCGTATATGTAGAATATTAATTCTTCCACGGCCGTTGTTAGGGATGTCCATGGTGGCAATGTTTAAAGAAGACGGGGCTGAGCGGATCGCCCTGTAGAAATCCAACGGTTTACTGTATTAGCTCTGATTTTGTGAGTTGGTCGCTGACATATAAGTAGTTTCTAGCAAGTAGATAGCACATCATCCTTGAAGCTAGTGTTTTTGTCAGATAATTGCAGTTTCCAAGCCAGAAGGATCTTGTTTAACTGTATCAAATGTTTTTGCGTAATATATGAATATTACAAGTAGTAATTTTCCCCTTGTATTCTGAGGGCTTCCTCTATGTTCGTTAGGAGGCATTTGATGTTGTGTATAGTTGATTGACTCTTTCTGAATCCAAACTGCTCCTCTGGAATCATTTGATCCACTAATGTCAATCTTTTGGCTAGCATGTTGGAGAGTTGGAGCCAATGGTTTAAATGTTTTTAAGGCATAATATTATTGTTGATACTTTAATTCGCACTAGCAAACTTCTAAGACTATACGCACAACAATAATCGCTACATAGAGATGTTTTAGCACATGAACTGACGCCGAAGAACCGAGTCCGAGAACTTGAAGTTTGAAAAGTGATTTGACAGGAAAAATATTCCATTGCCCAAGGGGAAGTAATGTTTGCAAGTTTACAAATGATTCCACAACTGTCAATAACCCGAATAGCCTCTACAAGTGGTCTTTCTACTAAAACAAACATCCACGATTTTAACTTTACCTAAGTCTCGAAGCAGGTAATTTGTGAAAGTACACAGTACTTGTCCAAACTTGAGTAGTGGCCATGGCAACTACTGTCCATTCCAAAGCAGAGTTCCCTCTGATGTAAACAAAAGCACGTGCTTCTGCTTGTCACGAACCTAAGAACACTCTTACACCAACGTAAAAGGTTCCTTAATAAATGTATTCTATCGTCAAATATTGGGGCAAGAAAAGTATAGAACTGCACATTTAATTCCGGTTATCACAATAACTCATTGCTAAAGGTAATGGATATATATCAACTGTTAAGAGATTACAAAATGTGATTTTCGTCTGCTGTTGCACTAACGCCGAGCATCTTGCTTGTTAGTACCCACTGTATGCATGACTGCCATCCTCTTACATATACGAGAAATGCAGCAAGGAATTCTCAGAGGTGCTATCTGAGTACAGAATAAACACTTTGCGTAACACAGGAAATATGATAAGCGAACAGTTTCATATACTGTAGCACAGGTATGCGCAGCTCAGGTCAAATCTTGTGATTTAGTCAGTTGGTATTTGAGTTCTCATGGCAGAGGAAGGTGCGTGTAGTGCGAATAAACTGTTCAAATACAAAAACGGGAAACCTTATAAAGTGGCGAGAAACAAACAATACTTAATGTTAGAAAAATACCCGACACTTGCATTAGCGGATCTTACGAAACTAATATCCGATTTTATAGGCGTTTCAGTGAGACGTGTAACCAAAGCGCGCAGGAAATATAAACAGACATAATAGAACGTAATAGAACTGTAGAATCAAATGCGGGAACTTGTTTTGTGTGCGACAGTGCTGTGGATAAGCTTGTCATTAACTTGCAGAATAGTTCTGATTCCAATATTGCAGCTGAGTCATCTTTGGAGTATTAGGATTTGGATGTTGCACTTTTGTCTGAGGATTGTGATTAACTTAAGCAAAATGTTCATTTCCGCATGCTTATAAAATGATTGTTACTTCAGGTTGCATTTTGAAGTATGATTCTCAGGCAGCGCGCCTTTTTATAGATTGAAACAATGTTCAACTTTAAGTGATATGTAGCAAGCACATGAGAGAGGAACAAGCAGCCATTAGGACGGGGATTACGAACTACTTCCGCGCGGATAATACAAAGAATTTGTTTACAGTGAGAGGCACTCTGGTTTGGAATGGACAGTAGACATGAAACAGTGCAACTGAACATCCCAGCGCCGAGAATAGCTGCTCCAACCCTTTATATCTGCTTAGGACATTGCGGCTTTCCCATTTCGCTCGCTTACAACCCACTTTCCTTATCCTTTGGTACTGCTGCAGTAACACTTTGGAATGGGCGACTTTCGCACTTAAAACAGTGATTGGTAAAATCACATTCCTCTGTGTGAACAGTGAAGTATTTAAATATAAAGTGTTTAAAACTGGGATACAATTATATACGAATATTCCAGTTAGAAAACAGCTGAAATGGCGCTTCACCTGAAGAACCGCCCCTGGTATCTACACACGAAGACAAGGAGGGTGTCTACTGCAGTCTGTTCTACAGGAATTATCGAGGTGGGGAGTAATGGATTCGGTGCATAAAATGTCTGGTGGATCACGAACCGTGTGCAGCAATAGACAAGGCACAATGGAAGACTTACATCTGCGATGTGTTTATAATGAAAATAACACCGAATAAGCAAAGAGAAAAACCAACTTTTCCATTCTTAAACTTTTTTGTTCCCATATAAGTACTGCAGTATTAAAAGTGTGCCTTAAATTTGTAAAGGTTAACATAAAATACAGAATATTACATCCATGATACTTATTACTTGATTGATGTAATTTTTATATACCTTAGAAAAGAAAAAAGGACATCCGAAATAAGAGCCCTTGGTATCCGAAATTAGGAACTAACTTTTTTTTTAATACCAGCTATGCCACTTTTGCTTCATCATATTAAAATAAAATGAAATAACTTTTTTTAAAAATGTTGAACCTTTACAAATAAGTTAAATGAATTCTGCACCTGTTACTACATTTTAATTTCTATTAATCAACTGTACTACCTAAAATTGGTAATTAAAAAGTATCTGAAATACTGCTTCCGCTTACCTTAGGAGGTTAGTAAGGAAGGATTTAGGCCACCGCTAAAATGGGTACTTTAACGGATTCTTCTTACAAGATGTAGCGGATTTTTATAATTATTTTTTGAGCACCGGTAGAGGTATTTCGGCCACTTTGAAGGCATTTTGGAACGCTGGTACAGGTATTTCGAGTTCTGGTAGAGGTATTTTGTGACACTTTTAAGGGATTTTGAGTACGGTCAGAGGTATTTTGAGCAAATTTACAAGCATTTCGGGCACTCGCACAGATATTTTGGACACTCATACGGGCATTTTTGGGCACTGGAACAGGTATTTTGGGGCTCTTTGGAGAGCTTTCGGGAGCAGCTAGAAAAGGTATTCTGGGCAATATTTGATATTTTATTACTCGTCTCGGATACTTTACGAACATTCTGTACGCAACTACAGTATTTTGTATACTTTTATACCGGTTTTCTGAAGCATATATGTCTAACGTAACCTAACACAACCTTGTGCTTCTTAAGAGTTGCTGTTACGTTTTTATTGGGTTCGAGTTCCGTGAAGGTTAAAAGTTGTATCGAGAGATATTTGGCAAGTACATATTATAAATATTTTAATTAAAATCGTTGAGTCAATTTAAGAAAATAAAAAATGTCGCAAAATCATCCATGTAAAGGGTAGTTTGGGTTGTGGAATTTTGTTAAAAATCTTCGTGTCCCATCTTTGTTTCGGTTGTGCGAGAGGCAATTTTATGCAGAGGTGATAAAGAAGCTGTTACATATGAAAACCTAGGCTTCTGCGACATGCCGTTGTTCTGCCCTTATAATTCACATCTATTCCTTGAAATGTTCCAGTCGCATTAAATCGTAGAGCTACATAATGGCGGTTTTGGGGGATACTGGATGTTTCCTTGCTTTAGGGAAATGGAGTTATTCACTAGTTATATCTACAATTACAGTTACCTATCCTTTCCTTTTTCAAACGGAATCTTCGAAATGAAACGTCCATTCTTCAAATATTTAAACTCCTTCACCCTTCTATTACTCGGTCTCCGTTGTGTGCAAATCGATGAAAATATTGAAGATAAGTTCTGTTTTGGATTCTTTTTTCAGTTTCGAGCGGTAAACATTTTACCACGATTAAACGTCGGTAAAGTCGAAACCGAGCTTGGTGCGCACAAATAAGACATCCTGATAAACTATGAACTTTAGCACAGTATTAACCAGGAATGAAGCACTCGGCCATCATAAGTAAAGCAAGAAGAGATTCCTTGTGCATATGTCTTATCCCATGGTCAAAGTTGGTTTACTTTCATTCTTGGTTGTTGCGTTAATGCACTCTACAACCGCATGGAATGCGTATGCAGTATGTTGTATTTAGATAGAATCATTAGCAAGGAATATCTTTGAAATAGTTAATGCCAGAAATAATGTGTGTTTAAACTATATCTGCAGCTGCCAATATAATATACATTAATCATTATTTTTGTGTAATAAGATTTTCCTGTTGCTTGCGGTTTACCAATTATACAAGTCATGAAGACTTCACATATTATTGCACGAAAATTCAAAATGTGAAATAAAATTATTTCATTTCTCACGGAAATGCCTTAAACATATGCTATTTTAATAATATTTCTGAAGAACATTGAAAACAAATATTGAAACGAAAAATGTTAAATCTAAAGCATAGTTTGGAGTGGGGAGGATTTTCGCACACAGCTGTACATTTTATTAAAATGATCTTTTGATTCAATCTACTTCAAAACTTTAATTGTATAAAGAAAGAAAATTGCTAATACTAGAAATCAGTGTAGAGAATTTTTAATTAACTGAGAATATTGTTTTTCTCGATGGCCGCAGACTCTTTTTTTCAAAAGAGGTTAACTTGGTGACCGGAGTGTGCGGAACGTATCTACATGTTCACTAGCTTCGCCTCTACTTTGTCCTATGTTGGGAATTTCCATATTATGTGAAACCTGTGTACATTTTGCTTACTGGATAACTACGGAACCAAACAGAAGGCACAAAGGATTAAAATTCCACCAACTGCAATGATCTAACAAGTTAAATTTTCTACATTCCAATCGATAATTATTTCACAGTCATAGGGTACTCGTGAAGAATTTCCAGGACTTGGAATAATATCGGGGGAGGATAAAGATGTACGATGTTCCACATCATTTTAATGAATTTCAGGGATTTTTTATCCGTTATTATGAAAAGCCGGGTCTGTACGAAATTACAATTATAAGGGAAAAGGGGAGCATTAACCAGAAACAACTGATCGATCATGGAGGATGCAAATGAAATTAATTCGTCATTGGAGTTTACAAAGCTTTCTGCGCAACGTCAGGCACGTTTAATTGTGAGAATAACTAGGATACTTTATTTTCAAACTCAATTGTAAACAATATTAAACATTTTCTAATTTCTATGTATTTTAATCCATGTGCTCAACCTCACTGGATTTGTACATCGTCCATTGGTCAACCTCACTGATGACATGATTTGTTAATAAATCTTTCTGTATGTTAATGATTGCTGTGTATGAAAACAATATTACGCAACGAATTTGTTCTACGTTGTAAGGGTTATTTTTAAAAAAAACAAAGAGTGCTTCATGTCGCGAAGCGAACCTGCGCTTTGAACTATGGTACTTATCGGAAAACACACAACTAGCAACGTCTTTAGTGCATGCCATAAAACACAAAGCATGGCTAAGCAGCTTTGTTGGAACCACTCTCTTTATCGGGTAGTACTTAAAAGTACGTTATCATCTGCCGTATGTAGGTAGGAAGTATACAAGGTAGGAAAAGCTAAGCATGGACCTCTTCCTCTCGTGTCGTTTCGGGATTTCACGCAGATATAAAATACCAACAAAATTTATGTCACAATCCGTTCTCCCTTTTTCACTTTCCCATAAAATATTATTCTTATAAGCTTTAAGCATGAGATAACTCTCTTTCTCACTTTTATTCCCACTCGTGGTTAGTTAACGCACGCTTAGCTCGTTTGTTAAAATCGGTTTACAAAACACGATGATCGTCCCTTTAGTCCCCTGTGTCGGAGGTGAAGTACCTAGACGTTATTACTTCGTCTGACTAACCCCTCTACAGCTCAGCACTTAATTGGTTCAGTGACTTTATAAAACTCTTAATACCACCTTAGGCAGTATGTGCCTCCAAAAAAAAAAAAAAAAAAAAATATCGCACTTTATATAAGGGCAAGCAGCTGACAATCGTGTTTAGAGAGGTGCGTGGGAAATGACCTACCTCAAGATATTAGTTTACGTGAGACTCGAACCCCGGACAATCTCTGCCCATGACAGACCGGCCCCTTCATTTCTTGTTTCACGAATTTTTTCTCTCTTTGCTGAATTCAATTGCAAAGTAACTTATCACTTATTAAATAATTCCTACTTTTTAATAAGTTGCACTGATCACTTAACTCTTTATCTAAAGAGAGCTAGCAGTACCTAACAAATGAGGCATAGGTACATGGGCCACCTCCAGCTGCAAAATAATTTCTTCTACATTTGTTTTTATTATTATTCTTATCCTTGGAACAACCAATGATTATACAATAAATTCAGAGAATCAACTGCTAATTTACTTTATTTTCACACTTGTGGTTTTACAATACATTCAACATCTTCCTGCCAAATGGAAAGAAAACTCCTTTTGTTAGGTTTTAAATCATTATGTTGGTCTTTTCAACTCTCTTTTTTTGTTTAATATTTTAAGCATGGTTTCTAAAGCTTAAGAGCTTAAGTTAAGGAAAATGGAAACTATTTTACAAATAATTAACTGCTGTTTACTGCATTCACACAATTCGTTTTCCTATTCAATTCTAGTATGAAAATTTTGCAGAGTACTTTTAAGATATTTGGAACTTTTAAATCAACTATATTTTAAGTACAACATAAATATAAAATGTTTACCCAAATAACCCACCTCAAGAGTCGGGAGCATAAATAAAGGCAGGTTACTGCACAGAAAGACTTATGAACACACTCGTCTCTGTTTCATTCTCACTGCAGGTGCTACTATGCAAACTGCACTCATCCTCCTTTGTGTGTGCTCCCAACTATAACTGTTTACACTTTCCAACATATTTTAAATTTAACAAAATTTATATTTTATAAATACACTTTAGTCCCTTTTAACAATTGAATATTTATAGGCATTAAAGAGGATTATCTTTAATACAGGTATATAAAATTCATAAACAGTAAATAAATTTCTCATGAATATTGTATAAAATCTTAATGTTCATTTCAGAGCCCAACTACAATCATGAACCTTACAATTTAACTGGCATCCTTATAAGATAGACTATGAAAATGTAAAAGCTTAATAATACAACTTAAATAATTCAATCACCACTTGCACGCATAAAGCTATACTTTATCAGAAGATTCAAGCTGAAAAGTTTTATAATTCTGAGTGCATATCGTTTGAGAACAATGTATATTAGAAACAGTTGTTACATATTGTATAGCACAACCATATAGAGGGTTGTTCACGATCTACGGTAACAATATCAGATGAGCATAATAGCTCTGAGCTGAAACATGTGGAACCAAATGAGAGTTCAGCATTGAATGTATCACTATGTTTGCTAAGTTGTGTGCTCTTGTTCTTGCTGCATCAAATGGCGTCAAAACTAGAACCATTCTGATAAGGGTACATTACTGCCCTTACTTGTATTCTAAGATTATTAAGCAGTGCAAGAGGCATGGTTTTACCATATCCAAGAACAAAAAGGCCAGATAAGGCCACATCCAGACTTATTGCAAATGGCAAGAAACGGGAAATCCATGACTGGCCACCAGTCACACCCCAGAGATAATTTGGAAGGTGAAGGCGTATGCCTCTGGACCAAATCGTGTAACTCAGAAGGCCATTGCACTGTAATTAGGGATCTCTGTTACTACTGCGAACATCATAATCAACTGGGATTTGAATCTAGAAAAGTGCCATAGGAGCCGGGTGTACAAGTTGTTGCCTAAACGCATTGCAGAACATGCCACTGACAGAAGAAAGCTGTATGAGCATAGCTGGTGAAGAGTGGATGTGTGTTGTCTTTTTAGATGGGGGCATATGTTTATCTAAGTGACTGCAACAAACCCTGGGTTACCAACCAAGAAGAGTAAACAAAATTTGAAAGTTGGTATAAGGAAACTAACAAAACTCTCCCCAATGATTTCATTGTAATAGCAAGGTGCAGTTACAATGTTAAATTAACATGTACATAAAAATGTGAAAATCAACTTGGCATATTATCACATACCAATTTTCCATACATAAATCCCTGCTCTCTATGGTGCAGATGTAAATAAAGTATGGTTGCATCAGGATAAGGCATCAAGCCATACGTCTGCTTCAACCTACAAATTTTCGGAGAACATAGAGAAATTCCATACCTTTCAGCAACATCCATGTTAAGTCATCTGATGCATCACTGATGGAGTTTTGTGCATTTGGGTTACTGAAAAGAGCCCTTGAAAGCAGATGGCCGTGAACTTTTGATGGTCTCTGGAAAGCTGCCAGGAGGAATGGAGTAAACTGGACATCCCTATATTTTGTAGCAGTTTGCTCCAGTGGAAGCTGTGCTGCAGATTGATAGCTCAAGCTAGAACATCACTGCTGGTGGAGGCGTGGTTTTTCATAAGGTAAGGGGTCTTAAGTTTGTTACCATAGATTGCAAACAAGCCTCTGTATAAAGAGAAGATATGAAGTCATATAAACCCAGCAATTCTGATAAATATATTGTAACAAAACTTAGAAGGAGACACTAACAACTGAAAAAAGAAAGCATAAAACTTCTAAATACTGTGTTTTCATTGGTATATTTCTTTCCACATTCATGCTCTGTTTTGCCAGCCTAAAATCCTGATGTTGTTTTAAGTGTCAAACCTAGGAGAAGGTGGTTAAAGTAATTGTTGTTACTTGGTATTCCAAGTCCCATTCACTGAGGTTTGTAATACTCCTAAGAGATAATGTTACCTTGTTAATACCTGCATGTTGACAGCATTGCAGCCTCAGTAAATCAAACAATATATTATTTATAATGGAATGAGGGAATTGTTGGTATGAAAAGGCACTGAAAAGGTGAATAAGCAAACAAGAAAATGCAAGGTGGAAGTTCCTGGTGGATACAAAGGTTCTTCTAGATCAACAGGCATCAAACAATGAAATTAGTAAAGTTCATTAATGGCATAAAAATTTTAAACTTATGCACTCCTATGCTTCAATTAATATTGGTAGTCTTCACCAAGCACCAAAACTTACTTAGAAAAACTGCACAAGTTATCAATCTACAAGAAAAAAATGAAAGGAAAGGGATAAAAAAACTCTGATGCAGAGCACTCACATGCCTTCTCTATTCACTCTTCTTACAAAAGCTTATTCTTCCATCTACTTCTTGTTATTAGAAATAAATTGTCATTACTCACTTATACATTTCATTATAGGTACATGAAGAATACAGTAAATTAAAGCAATAGTCATCCCTTTTCAAAGCCGATCACTATATGTGGCTTTAAAATTCTGTTCTCTTTGCATGAACACACAAAAAAAAAAAAAGTCCTTATGTGTTTCTACTCACATTTATCCTTATACCTGCTTTTTGTTAGTCCAGATAAACTTTCAATTCACATCTACTCATTTTGTTGTAGGATATGGTAGGTAAAACAACAGTCACACATTTAAAAATAAATATTTTAGCTGAGAGTAGTTGTGGAGTAACCTGTAACTGTGCCTTGCTATGTGATGGCTTTGAAAGTCCATGCACTTTGCATGACCAGGAGGAAAAATGAATGACTTCCTAGTTGAGAAAACTGTATATGATATAAATTGTATGCTTTAACAAGATTTACATTTTTACTTTCTCTACTACGTATAGTAAGTAGGGGAAGTATTGTATTCCACCCAAAATTTGGATACCGAGATTTCACCAGAAATACATGTTTTGAGACCCCCTGAATCCAAAAAAAAGCATTTTTGGAAACATGTCCGTGTGTGTCTGTGAACAGCATAACTCAGAAACGAACAGTCGGATAAACACCAAACTTGGTATTTCGGTTCAGTATCTTCCAAGGATGTGACACGAAGGTTTTCAAGAAAATCCCCCCACCCCAGAGTACCCTTTACATGGAAGATTTTTCGAAACTTTTAATTTTCTCAAAAATGGCTCTAACGATTTTGATTAAAATATCATATGTTTAAGATATTTTTATGACAAAATGTATATCTTGAATTTTCTGGGAATGTCTCCAAAAGTATTCTTTATTGTGAACGACTTTTGCATAACTGGTAAACCATAAGAGATAGACAAAATTTTACTACACAAAAAATGTAGATCGCGTTAACATACACAATTTATGTCATATACATTTTTTTTGTTGAGTGAGCCATTTTCGAGATATTGCTTGTTATTCCCTTAAATTTTTTAATACTTATTTTCTCAAATGGGAATTCGTTATTCATTTTTTTTGTCTTGGATATGCAAAGAGTTATAATCTGTGGCAAAGGGAATGGTGCTGCACCTAGCAACCAGCTATTAAGAGATATGTATGTGCTTAAAGGCTACTGTTTTTCTATATTGCCCTTGTAAATATATTTTCCCCTACATCTACAAGAAAATTAGCAATAAGATAGAGTTTGCAAATGTTTATCTCGATTAACATGAACTAGATGGAGAATAAGCGTTTGTAAAAATACTTTGTACAAGAGTAGAGAAAGTCATGTGAGTGTAACACATCAGATTTTTTGTGTAGGTGGTGAAAAGACTTTTGTTATTCACAGGGAGGAGTTCCTTTAATTCTTTCTGATAATTAATTGAGGCTTAAAGATCCAACCTGGACAAAAGGCTAGTGACCAGTTCCTCACCTTCCTGGGGTGCAACTGTTAGTAATCACATGATAATCTTGTTATTAACAAAAAGGAGGCTCTTTAATCCCTTCAGAAACTAAAGAAACTGAATTGGATAAAAATCATAAGATGAGGTAAAGGGAGGGGCTGCTTACCAATACACACTGGTCAACTTGGTGAGTTACTTATATCAGATCACCTGTTTAAACTTTTGTAGCCAGTATTCCCTGGCTTAACTTTTGATTTCTTCGGCCCTGATGGTATTAAGAGTATTCAAAGCTTCGGTATCATTTCATTGTCTTTCCTGTCCATACTTCCCTCTGTTCAGCGTGATGTAACCGCCAAACATTAAATTGATCCTAAAAATGACTATCATAGCTCCTCCAAACAAAATATGACTAATGGCATTTACTTTCCCCCATAATACCAAGCAACTTTTATTAAACACATTTCTTTCCACAATGCTTAGTTTTGGAAATATTGTACAGCGTCAACTTAAATGGTCCACCCTGTATATCCAACAGAACTGAGAGAAAACTACCACTATTAAAAAAACTATCAGGAAAAAATGGTAAAGTACTATACAAATTTTGAACACTTTTTACAAGATGTATATTAAACCAACTACTGTGAAGAGATAATAACTGCAAATGCAGAAAAACTTAATACTCTACAAAATCAAATTCTTCATTTAAAACTACTCAGTACTTGCTCTACAAATTTTAACACATAATTCAAAATGTAATCTTGACATTGAAAAAGCAGCTATCATATAATATAAAAATTAACCAGATTACCCTATAACTGGGAAAATGAAAACCACAAGTGAATTTAAAATCTCAACAAAGAAATCAAACAGAAATTAAAACTATCATACTTAGCAGAATTTAAAAATTCTGAAACCTCTCTCTGTTTTTTGAAACAACTGTCACTAGAAATAACAAAATTAAAATATCATGTATATGAATGGCTGCAAATCTACATTTGGATGCAGCTTACCAAAAAATAAAGGTAACAGAGATGGTTCAATGTACACACTCTTTTCGTTTCATAGAAGATTGAATAAAAGAGTAGTACTTCAATGAATACCACATTGTTGAATACAAGGTAATAAAACATGATTTTTTCTGGCCAAGAACAGTAGTAAAATTACATCAAAGTATCTGGTCCAATCTTAGCACTCTATCAAAAGAGTAATTATATCAATACAATACAACAATTAAAGAAGAATATGTATCACAAACAAAAGGAAAACAATGGGAAAATCTACGTAACACAACTAGAGTTACTACACTACCAAGAAAATCCTCCATAGCAGTTTTTAGATTACTGCCTCAACAAACATCTACATAAGATTGGCATGGTAGAAACACCTATATGACCTTTTTGTGAAGATATGAAGAGAAATCACCTATTTCACTACCCAGTTTTTGATTAACATACCAACCTTTCATCAAAATACGAGTGCAAGGGAGTGAATTGCTTCATTGCCAACTCCTAACATTAGATACCAACCAAGCAACCAGCATTTTTTGTGTATTTGGTTTTTGTCTATCTCTTATGGTTTACCAATTATACACAAACAATACCGAATAAAGACAACTTCAAGAAACTATTCCCAGAGATTTCAATTTCTACCATCGATTTACTGGGAATAGCATGTGCAGTTCTCTTCATTTGAAAGAATTTTGTATAACTCGTAAACCGTAAGTGATAGACAAAAACTTAGTTCACAGAAATGTAGATAGCTTTAAAACAAGCAATTTCTTTCAAGTAACTTTTTTGTAACATCCAGAATTTTTTAGATATACATTATTAGTTTCATTTCTCAATATTTATATCATATCTTAAAGTGTTACAACCATTCAAATGTTTCTCATGGTGTTGTAGAAAGAGTATGCAAATTGCTTTTAAACATTTAACTGTTACTTTGTTTCTTATGTACAACTTGTACATACAACATGTGTCATAAAGCTATTTCTGCAAATATTTATCTCAATTAATTTGAACTAGATAGAAAAATAATCTTAGTTTGTACAACAGTGGGTAGAGGAAGTCCTGCAAATGTAACACATCAGAACTTTTTATCCTCATTCCTTTTTATTGTTCTGAGTCCATTAAATTAAAATAAAATTGATGTGAAATATATATATATATATATATATATATATATACATGACTATTGTTTATTCTTGGGTATACAAACTATTCTAATTAAAGCTTATTACTTTCTCTATGTATAGTAAGTAGGCGAGTATTGTATTCCACCCAAAAATTCGATGTCGAGATTTCACTGAAATATATATGTTTCGAGGTCCCCTGAATCTAAAAAAAAAGGCTTTTTTTGAAAAAGGTCTGTGTGTATGTGTGAACAGCATAACTCAAATATGAAAAGTCGGATAAACACCAAACTTAGTATTTAAGTTCAGTATCTTCCAAAGATGTGACAAGCATTTTTAAGAAAATCCCCCATTCCTAACTACCTTTTATATGAAACGCTTTTTGAAATTTTTGATTTTTTAAAAAGTGCCTGTAACGATTTTGATTAAATTATCAGATATAAAAGATATTTACATGACAAATAAAATGCACATCTTGAATTTTTTGGGAATAACCTATGAAGTCCTCTTCATTCAGAAGGAATTTTGTATTATCTTGTATAATTGGTAAATGTTAAGCAATAGACAAAAATGTACAAAAAAAATGTAGATCTCTTTAAAACACACAATTTATTTCAAATAACTTTCTTTGTGGCATAAGTCATTTCTGAGATATCGGTTATTACTGGCTTGAATTGTTTATTCTTTTAACAGTCTTATCAACTTTCAGTTGTTTCTCATGATTGCATGGAAACAGTATGAAATTTTAAGGCCAGCGTATAGCATCCACTTCTTAAACATTTGACTATCGCTGTTCTCTTTTGTATCTATAATGAAATATGTAATGTAGTATTTCTGCAAAGGTTTGTTTGGAGCAAAATGTAGTAGATAGAGAAATAAGTCTTAGTTAAGAATGGTTTGTATACCCACTAATAGAGATAGAGGGTAGAGAAAGTCATGTGAACATATAACATAAGATATTTTTTCTATCTACTACATTTTAATCCAAATAAACCTTTGCAGAAATAATTATGTTACACATTTCGTTATAGATACAAAAGGAACAGTGATAATAATTAAATGCTTAAGAACTGGATGCTATATGCTGGCCTAAGAGTGTATTATTCGAAACTCGTCATAATGGTATACATATGCTTTAAATAAACCAGAAATATAACATTCCATACTGCATGTAACTAGGACCATATTGTTTAATTTGAGCTCACTTCTTGGTAAACATTATTAACTTGGATGGAGAATTCATTTTCATTAAACTGTACAATAGAATAGAATGTATGTGAATTTATAACAGGTAGAGAAAAGAGTAAGTGTGTTCCAGATTGGTATTATGTCGTCTTCTTCCCAATTATTTTGCCCGGAATCTGTTATGTGCAAAAAGAAACTAGCTGTTCCCTTTCTTCTCCTGTAATATTCACACTTGAAACAACTGACAGTTCGAGTCTTTTAAGATATACAAATGACTACATCTTGGGGAATGTCATGAGAGATATATACTGGACATATTTTACTGCTTGTGCTCTTTAAGTAATTTCCTACTTCATTTTCTACCAAATTAATGAGCAGCACAGCCACTCTTAAATGAAAGGTACCTTCCTTCTTTAATACATATAGTGCAATATAATTACAAATAAAAATTTCACTTCAGCTCCTCTTTTCACCATAATGGAGGAAAAAGAAGCATTAAACAGCATGAAAGTTTATATCACTATGAACTCTAAAAGCCTTGTTAGACACTAGATATAAATGGCAACGTAAGTTTTTCAGTAACTGGCATAGTTTCACTACTGAAGACGGCTGGAAAACATTATGAAAAGAAAAATGGTATTAAAAAGTTACATCAAAAGGGGTACAATGAAAATTGTACATGGAACTACCAATAAAACAAAGGGGAAAGGACAGTTCCAGAGAGAGGTCACACAGAAATGCAACAATGTAAAATGACTAACGCATTCAGAAGTCACTAAGTTCAATGAAGAATTTTCATTGAAAGTTCAGCCTTTGAAGAGAATGCAAAACATGTGATGAACTTATGTTTAACTGCAAAACCAAGATATGATGAGCAAGGAATGTTTAGAATCTTTAAAACTTTGAAAGAATGAAACAACTCCAATATCCCTACTGCAATAAGAAGAGAAACTGACTTCAAAAGGCATAATGAAAAAGCAAAATACTGATTAAACAACAAAAATGAAGGTTTTTAAATTAAGAAAATAATGCTGATTGTCACTCATAATGTGCTCTCTTTACAGCCTGAAAACAACAGTCTTTGTTTGAAAATTTGATCTTCATAAATGCTGAGAATTTACAAGTCAAACTTTGAAGTAATTTTTCCATGTATGTATCTGAAGGCTCACCTGCATAAGGTTCACTCTTTAAGATCCAAAAATACAATAATTAAGTATCTACTGTCATTTATGGAACATTTTAGAATGTAATTTTATCTTTATTTGCTCTGTAGCATAACTATGATTGTTAGAGGAAGTATTGTATTACATTAAAAAAGATAAAAGATCACCAGAATATGAGCTATAATATAACCTGAACCCATAAAAAGCATATTTGGAATGAGGGAGGTAGGGGAAGAACAGCACAACTGAAATATCAAGTGTTCATACACCACTCAAGCTTACTAGGAAAATATTTTCAAAGAAACTCCCAGGCCAAACAACCCTTTACATGGAAAGATGTTCTTTATTTTTTTAATTTTATCAAAAGGTACTTAATTTATTTTCATTAAATTATCATAAGCTTCAGATTTTGTATGATAAAACATATATTTTGAATTTGTTATTAGTAACCTGTGTAGAACTCTTTATTCTCATTGAATTTATCTAATTTAGAAGTTATAAAGGATAGACAGATACTTATCAGAAATTCTGCAGAGCACAATTAAGATATACAATGTGTCAAAAACCTTTTTGTGCAATTAATTGTTTTTGAAGCATATGTTACAAATTTTAAGCTTTATGGATTGAACCGTGAAATCGCATCTATGAACATTAGAAATATCGCTATTATTTTGTTTCATACATGAGCTCATTAGTAACAAAAACTGACTTGTAATGTAAACAATTGTGTTTCATTTTTGTGCTGTGTATGTAATCACCTGAGGCACTTTTAGGCACTTATGGTGACTAACACAGTCAGTGGAATCTAATTCTACACAGACTCTGGATCCATTCGTAATTCATGATGGCAAGCTCCCATATGATTTATACAATGATATGAAGTAATGGCATATAGATTAAGGGAAAATAATGTAAATTATGTGAAGGGACATACGTACTATTCTTAATATTTTATTCCCTTTCAGGTTCCCAAGCATCCCCCCTCCCCAATTTGGATGGTTCTGAATATAATATATAGTGGTACAGTTAATCGGTATAGAAAATCATGTGATTACATACCAACTTTTGGCAATTAGTTTACTGGTTTCATTCGCAGCTTCCATAATGAGGGTTTATGGTAAAATTCCTAGCTATAGGATGGTGATTTAAAGTCACCCCTATCATCTCACCATTTCTTGTGAAGTATTCCTAAATGTGGTTTGGAGACCATGGTAAAAGATGTAGGTCCCCTCATTCCATTACAATCCTCATTGCCATCCTACCATTAGAGGTACCTCCAGCTCCAGGGGGGTCTCTTCCCGCATCGTTTTCGCTTGTACTGCTTTCGGTCCGCCTGCTGCATGACGTTATCGAGAGTGAAGTTTTAGCTAGCCAGTATTCTGCACCGTACTTTTCGGCATGAAAGTTCGTATAATATTCTCGTTATACGATCTGTTTCGACCCTATACTACTTGAAACAAAATCGCATCTATAACTAGACTTAGTCTTGGAAATAATAAACACAAACCTGTCTTTTTACAGCTAAATACCCAACTGGCGCCAATTTCATTTCTCCTTGAAATATTCACTAAAACGCTGTCGATATATGAAATTTGGTCTTGAGGGATTACTTACAGCATACATGTTATTCAAAGAAAGAGAGATATGTAGATATAAAGCAGATATTTGTTATATTAAAGTTGTTCAGAAGCTCTAAGTTGCAAGCTTTAAAACCATTTTCTTAGTTTATGCTATTGCTTTAATTATATTATGTTAAAGAAAACCAATAACACATTATTCGGCCAATTTTAGCAACGAAAATAAAATACGTTATACGCTATATAAAATTCAACGTTATACGTTATCGGGTCTTAAACTTTAATTCAAAATTAAATTGTATTGTTTGTTTATGGATTGTGAAAAATGCAGCTTAATGAAACTGTATGTTGATCATGCTATTATGTAATATGACTTAAACATAGCAGTTTTAAAAGTCATGATAGCTGAAAACTTGATATATGTGCATGTTTTCCGAGACTTTTTTTCACGTCTAGGTAAAAGCATGAATAATCGACATGCATATTTAAAATAATTTTTTTAAAAATAATTTTATTAATATAACTATTTTGGCACAAGAGAGTAACTCCACAAAATGAATTAAATTCACACAACATTCGACTACTTGAAGTAGATAATGGACATATGCTGAAAAACAGTTATCTGCAAAGCAAGTCTTGCAAATATCCTCCAATTTTCAAATAAACCGAATTTACAGAGTAGTGTACATTCGAATGATGTGTTCAGAATTTGGATATTTTGGCTTTATTATTTAGGCTGAGAATGTGCTTATATAAACCTAGTTTCTTAATTATTTCTAGTATAAAGTTGTTTTAATTTTTTAATTAATGAATAATTAATTGTACATAGTTCCCATTTGATCCTTCCTACTTGAAAGAGTAAGAACAAGGATGCATCTAGCCTTAATATTTTGGAGATATTAATTTTAGAACAACCTTTCCTGTATGCTTTAGTATACGCTCGCAACCAATACCGTTAAAAGCACACAAATGTAATGGGTCTTGTTAAAAGGAGGTGTATTAGTGTATTGCACTGGCGATCATTGAAACATATTACACTGATCTTTTTAAAAGGAGGTAGATCTAAGGAACTTGCCAATTGTAATTAGGTGCCTATATTATTTAGTATTTATGCCAGGAAAGTGCATTAACTTACTCGTATCTTAGTTTTCGTTATTTTGTATAAAACATGGACACATTTCACGCCAAACTGGAAGGAGAGGCTTTACGAAACAAATCAATATTATGTGAGCAAATACAGGGGAGATGAACATAAATACATGAGAGAAAATGTCAGAGCGGTGTTTTATAAGCAGGGCGCGGATTTTGATGACTAATTTTTTTTTAAAAACGACTACATTTGTTTCAAAATGACTTTGTAATTACAAAAAATTATCTAAAATGAGATTTATTTGATTTACTAAAATTAGTGTACAGAAAGTTATAAATTAATTGATATATTGATATAACTCCTATACAAGAAGAACAAATAAGTAAAAGAGCAGTGAAAATGTTCTTGTTCAAAGAATCTGAAAAGAAAAGAAAATTTTCTTACTTTCCTTTTCAGATTCTTCAAACAAGTAAGAACATTATTTTCTTTGCTTTTCAGATTCTCCAAACAAGAACATAGAACAAATATATTTTCAATTAATTTTCTAACTTATTGTGTTTTTAAACAGGTCTTACAAAAGTGTAGCATTAACTCTTTTGAGAACTCAGAATATGCAATGTTTATTGCAAATGAAGAGGATTTCACAGTCCATGTCATACATAAATAGGAGCAATACGCACTTATTAAGCAAAAAAAGGAAAACTGACCTCCTCATCCCTAATTTTGAACATGAATTCATAACAGTAGTTATACCGTTTCCACAAGCAACTCTTTCCAGACCAACCAATAATCTTTATATACTCTATACTTATGCAAGGAAGTTACCAAATAAAGTGGCAAAGGACAAAGAAATTACAAATTAATGATGTAATATCAAAAAAAACATCCAAAATAGAAAACTTGAAACTACCAAAATGACCTAATATAGGTGTATATATATATACCTTTATTGCAAGAATTAAAAGATGTCATGTCATCTGAATCCGGATCATGCTTATATGATACTTGGTCTTCAAATAGCTTCTGCTCACAATAATATACTGTTTAATACACATTCCTGAGGAATATAAAGAACTTACTTTTTGGCAGGTAGGCCGACTCATAACATGAAAACAGATGTAATGCGGGCCAAAGGTATTGTTCCCTGAAAATGGCAAGCTTTTCCAGGTATATAATCCTTTACAGAACCACAGTGAACGGAAAAAGGTTGTTAAACTTTGGCTGTAAGAGCAAACAGCATTTCCGTTGAAATAATTATGCCGCTCAACTGCGTAAAAGGCAACAGATATTAATCTGAGCTTCTCTTCGCTTTAAAAGTCACGTACAATTATCCTACTTTATCTCGCTATGTTGGCGGAAACTTCACAACTTAACAACAGATGTACGAAAGTACATTGTTCCTTATCACTCAGTCATATACCCCCCCCACTTCAACAAATAAGTTGCACACACATATTTAAACTAGAATCTTGAGTATAGATTCAGTTTTCTCTGCTTTGGTGAAGTGTTTAAGTCGGTGTGCAATGAGTAAGAACGTTAAGAGTAGAATGTATTGTGCTGTAGCACAATACCGTAATTACGGTTTTAAAACGGTTGGTGTGAATTATCACACATTTCCAAAAAAAATTAGCAATTAAAGCGTGTGTGGATGTCTCGCTGTAAGCGTACTGAAAAATTTAACGCTGATAATTCACGTGTATGTTCAGTGCACTTTCTTCCTAGTAACTATAAACGGGATTTGAAGAGTGAACTTTTAGGTTTGCCGGTTAAGAAAATTCTGCTCCCAGATGCAGTTCCGTAGCAGTTCATTCCCGATTGGCATGGATATGCACTTAGTGAAGGTCCAAGTACAAGTGGAATGTTGCAGGTATGTCTTTTTCATTTTTACATCCTGTAACAGAATAATGCATTCTGGAATTATTGTTTTCATTTCTTACGGTAAAAAAAATACACCAGCATATCCATTTAGCGATTCCTTTAGAGTAGTTGTAAATTTTCCTTTAGTACTAAAGTAATGTATGTTTGAATCTCTTGTAGCGTCTACAGTTTACGTTGAAGTCCTGGATGTGTTCCAGTAGTTTTGTTTATACGTAAATATATTATTAATGTAATGCAGTTTCCATTCGTTTTGCTTTATGTTTAGCCCACAATGTTTGTAGAATGCCCTGAAATAGTATACCTTTTAAAAAAAACTGGAAGAAGTGCTAATAATAAACAATTGGGAGTTAATCGGGAGGAATTTAGTGTGTTCACTGCGCTGTGTTTGTATTCCGTGCGCTCGTCTTCACTCTCACTTACGTCACAGGCGGGCAGCCAATGGCAGCTCCCACCCCGGAGTGGCTCACCTTAGTTATCTAGCCACATTGCCTCCAGCTAACAAATGTGTCCAATCATTGCTTGGTGGAATGAGGTTCCCTGAAGGTCACCAGCCATATGAGGAGCATTGAAAACAACATGTATTCAATGTAATGTGACCTAGTGAATTAGTGGTGCAAGAAGAACTGATTGAAAAATTCCATTCACTTTCATCAATTAAGCGCCTGAAGTTTATGATATAAAAGCCATATAAACAAAAGCATTCGGTCCTTGAAATGTTATAAGCTGTTTTAACATCCATTTCTATCTATACAAACATGTTTATAATGTTATAAAAATGTAATTCTTTTTGTTAAAGAGACGAACCTTTTTAAAAATTATTAAAAATCAATTTTCTATTCATGTGAAAGAAAAACAAGATATCTATTTTTGGGAACATACAGCATTGCTTTTTGAGATAAATCAACAAACTTCCATCAAAACCTACAACAATTACCAAGATATAAAGCACATAAACACTTACATAGTTACATCCAGTTTACATAAGCATGTTAATGATTATGGACTTTGATGAATTTCTGTAATGAACCATAACTATAATACACTGCACATGTAACACATACACTAAATTTTAAAGCACCAAAAGATTCAGCTCTTAACGATGTTACTACCATAGAAACATTAGCTTATCACAGATTTATGCTTACAATTTGTTTGTTTTTTACTTCTAAATCATCATTCCTTAGACTGTTTTACTGTTAATCCATGAATAAGTACTGCAATGTAATGATGTAGGCCAAAAGCAGTTAAATATGCAAAGGAATATAATATGATACTCTTAAGAAAGTGCTAGAGATTTTCCACCTTTAATACTTATTTCATTGTTAGTTCCAAGTGTATAAATGAAATAATACTCTGGGACTGAGCATTATAGAAGTTTGTACCTTAAATTTAAACATTTAAGAGATGGTCACAGTTAGAAGATTACTCACTTCACTCAGTTTTGGGAATGCAATCTAGGCCAGAAATAGAAAATATTTGTCTGAAGATTTTTGTAATTAGCTCTTATTCATTGAGAAATGGACCCTTAAAACTTTAACACATTAAATATTTTCAACTACATTCGGGCATTATACTGTATGGTATAGTGTGCATTCTGGCCAATTTAATTGTTTCTTCTCTTATCACACATGCAATATGAAGTTAAATGTAGATTTATTCTCACAATGAGCAAATGAAAACATGCTTTATTTATCATTTCATTCCAGCATTTGTACTAGATGACTAAATCATTTTTCAAACAATCCAGTAAATATTATGTTCTTATTGGACTCAGGACCAGCTAAGAAGGCAGTCGACTGCTAGATGCACAGTAAACTGGAAGTGTCATGTGACTTTTACAACCAATGCGCTTCAGTTGGTCGGCATGCAAGCAGAAGTGTTCATTATTTGAATTTAAAGTTTTCTTTCGTTTTGTGCAAGGTATGGTGAAAATATAGTGCTGGTATAAACCATAATGGAAGATAAAACAATACCTTCGTTATAACATAGATTAGCAGGAGAGACTGTGTATTATGTATGTAATTATTTCAGAAAAGAGTCAGAGGTAACATGTGTTTCTGCCCTCTACATTGCTTCTAACTCAGAAGACAGCAAATGCATTTGGAATTGGGCTACGAACAGTGCAACGAATTTGTAAAGAAGCCATCAATACAATTAAGAGTAATGGGGCCCCAATATTCAAACCATCAGGCAAGCAATGCAATCACAATAAGGAAGTTACATATTTAGATGACTTCAGCAAAAATGTTTTCGACGCATAATTTTTTATACGTATGAGAGAGGAGAATGCGCAACAGCAGACAATATGGTTGTAAAGATGAGAGAAGCTGCAAATTTTCAGTGTAGGAAAGCCTCAATGCCATATATTTTAAAAGGCATGGGATATAAGCACAAACATACTAATGATGGCAGGAAGTTCGTAATGCAACGAAGCGACATTATTGCAGCAAGAATGATATTTCTATGCTCCATGCACGAGATAAGGAAAGAGATTTATGCACGGGTTTACTAATGCATTGTGGTGATAGAACACTTTTATTTTTCCAGTAATTGTGCTTGAATGAACATTTAGTAATATGTCAGTATCATGCATGATCCCATCTTTGTGAGCGGAATGATATGGCAACGCCAACTGCAATATATCTCTTTCTATGTGCGAAACTTTAACTTTCAGCCGTGTTGTTAGCTGAACCGGAGTCTAGGTACTCATATATTAATTGTGACCTTAGTTCGGGCATGGCAGTGTTTCAGAGGAAGATTTTAAGGAGGATTTTTGGACCAATCAGAACTGGGGATAAATGGAGAAACAGGTATAATAATGAGTTGTATAAACTTTATAAAAATTCAGATTTGAAGACCTAGATTAGATTCAAAGGTTGAGATAGCTGGGACATCTCACACATATGGAATCTCCAAGGAAAGTAAAAAGAGTTTAAATTGCAAATTGACTTAGATTAATTTGGAATTATTAACTGGAAGGAGTTAATGGAAGTTATAAAGTTAGCTAAGTCCTACATGGACTGTAATGCTAAGAAAAAAATGTATGCAGATTTGGCCAGCTCATTTTATAAATAGCCAGGGAAAAGAAATAAACAAAACTTCATCCTGAATCCTGGTTATTGTGATGAGAGTTGAAATTATGCTCATTACGAATATCAGACTATATAATGCTGGATCTAAATGTCAATGTTTAAGCTGGCTATTAACTTTTAAGAGGCAATATGTCTAACTCTTCAGATTGCTTACTTTTGGCCTATATTACTCTGCCAAAATGTGAGAGAAATCAGTAACCTAATAACTGCGACCTCTTGTGTGCTTTATATTTCAGTTTTCCAGCAGTGTGTTCTGGGTAAATGTGTTTAATTCTTGCACTGCAATGTGCAAAAGGGAATGCTGACAAAGTAATGTAAAGAGACCCAAAATAATGATGCTCTGTATGTAGTGCCACTCACATAAATATGGAGCCTTCTGAAAAACATAAAATAACAAGGAATGCTTAGGATCCAAATGCTCATAAGTAGATGAAATCTGGCTCACCTTATTAATCTGATGGCATGGTCATATCATATTACAGTACTGATAGTGTTTCCCCTGTCAAGTCAATCAGTTATCATGTAGTATCATCTATATTCAAAAAAATTCGGCAACACTCTCAATTTGAGAAAAATACATACCAGATAATTATATGGTATGGATGCTATGTCAATAAAATAGTATCAAAGTAGGCAATGGAAACAGGTTACAATTGTAAGATGAGTACATGCATTATTTCTGGTGCCTTACCATTGTCATTTGAGCAGCTAATTCTCAAACGCCACTTGTATTACATTTCTGAATGAGATATCACTACAACTTCAGTGTCACCTGCTTGATACACATCCCTTTCTGACTCTACCCACAGTATCATGGGGTGTGTTCCATTGCTTTCTCAATCTGCACTTCAAATTTCCCACTCAGACCAGTCTGTGATGAAAATGCAGGTTGTATTTCATCTGCTAGTATCATCAAGAGCCAACAGAAAGTGCCAACAAAACAGTATTGAGATTTTGTTTAGCAGTGCTACACATGGTACAACATGAAAATGTATGTACTGTCAAATTTTTTAAAATCTTATATTACATGTCTTGCAATAGTGTAAATCCTTTCCTAAATGACTGCAGGAAAATACAAATTTTTTTAAAACGAATGCTTTTAAGTGGAATAAAGTAGTACTTGTATGATTGTGCAGTTTGAGCTTAATTTGTGTACATGTAATAAAAATGTGAGGTTATGTAATGCATATTTGTCATTAAAACATGCATAATACTGAAATGTTTTTCATATTTATACAATTATTTGTTATGAAGAGATGAACAATGTATTTTAGGCATAAATAAAAAAAATTCTAAATAGTAAACTCAAGATTAATTTACCAAAAATTCTGCTTCACATATTTTCATTTTAATTAAGGTTTTATGATTATTTATATCAGTTTATAAATCAATATTTTACTTAGTAAAGACAGGCTTAAAAAATCTTTTATTCTTTGTCAACCAGTGACACTTTACTTGAATGGGTATAAGGAAGTTCAGATATTAATGCATTTTCTGATGAGGATGATGGTAAAGACCTATCTTTCCAAACACCAGCAAATATCTTGGAGAAACCTCAGAATCTTGAAGCAGAGAAGAAGTTATTAGGCCTGCTGTTAGTAGTAAATCACTTCATAGACAGTGGTTACTCTAGCAAATGTTAATGTGATATCTTTACCAGCAGATCCTTTTCAAATTGCATCATTTGTCCACCAAGAGTCTTTTATTTTTAATATGTGAGGTGTACATTCATGTTAAGAATGGCACTTTTCTTCAGAATGTTCCCTTTTTCTCACATTGCAGTTTTTTTTTTTTAATAACACCCATCACACACAAAAAACAGAAATAAAATACTTAATGTGCTTGAATTAATTTATACACTTCTTTAATGTCAATTTGAAGCTGAATGAAGAGATCTCATGTGGAAAATATTTTGCAAACAGTCTGAAGTCATTAAATAAACATTTCATTGTAAAAATAAGTTTTGATACTAAACATTTTTACCATTTTAAACCAATGGTTTATTCAAAATATTTTAGGCTCATTTTAATGCCCAGTAACAAATTACATCATTTACAACAACAGTGTTTGTGAAAATATACCTTAGAATTGTTTTACGAATTTTCATATGTCTAAATCAATTGAGTTTTGCTTGCCATCTGCATCATATCACTTATGTACTTGCCATTACTGTGTTTTTTTTGTGTTATATTTTAGACGCATTTTCATAAAAACATAGTGTCAAGTACAACTGAAAAGCCTTTTCCATTAATACCTTAATATTGATGTACTTTATATGTAATGTTTGCTATTAATATCTCTCTGATGTAACCCTGACACACATTTATGAGGACTCAATAAATCAGATATATGTTTCTCAAATAAGGCCTAACACATGCAGGTATCTTTTTGACTCATCCGCGTATTATAAACTTTCTTCTGTCTTTTTTGTTACACATAGCACAACATGTTTTGTTACACATAGCACAACATGTTTTGTTTTGTTCGTAAGGAAAAAGCAGGATTTTTTACACTAAAATATGTCTCACCTGAACGGGAAAAACAAAATTATCGGTAATGCTGTATGCATCTGTTACAAAGCTTTTGCTGGTTCTGATTAAGTCAAATACTTTTGAATCTTTTAAAATAAGGCTTTATATTAGTAGAAAATATACACAAGTGAGAGGTAATGCTGAAGCTCTCTGAGAAATTATAGTTAAAATCTTTATTCTGAACAATCCATTTGGGTTTCTCAAGGCTTTACTAGCTGTGTAAAGGCAATTCCATCTCAAATCATCTGAAATAGATAAAAAATCAACATTGCATTTTTTTAAACAAAACAAAATCTTTTGGATTTGGAGTAAAGCCTAATACACTGCTTTATGCAGAGCCTTAAAAATCAAGACATTATAGTTCTGTATTTAAAATTGTTCAAATTTACTGTATTTTCCCAAAATTCTCAACTTCAAGCAGCTGTTAATGGCTCCAAAACCTTTAACGCATATTATTTAAATTGGGCTTCACTTTGTTTCTTAAAACTTTAACCCTAGCAATACCAATCCTTATTACAGAACTCATATTACTATGAGAGTGAGGGGTACTTTATGACTACCATGAAAACAAAGTGTCTGAGAAATTTTTAAAACAAATTTATTTTAAAATTACTTATTACACTTTGCCATGTTATAAAGGTAATATTTAACATTGTTTAACATTTTCACCTTGTTTTTCTTAATCACATTAAATATTGAAGCATGTGTGCATTGTCACATTGGACACATTATTGCTTTGTAGCATGACATTGTTGAATTAATTATTTTGTTTGTGAGTTTGAATTCATGTCCGGCGCGGCATTTCCCTCCCCACCTCCTAGTCGGGAGGGGGCAAATAGAGGGACTAGTCTATTTGTTCTGGTGGCGTCACTAGGAGAGTCGAGTACTAGCGTCAGTCGTGTGCGTGTTTTTGTGTGTGTGTGTGGAGCATCTCCCTCCAATGTTTGTCCTGTAATCTGTTGTGAACCATGTAGTGGCACCAAGGCAAATTTATAATAAACCACAGTAAATGTGATATTAAGTGTATTTTGTTATGAATATCCCACACCTGTTTTAAATTTGTGCAGCTAAGTTCCTCGTCCTCTCGTTTGCCTCTGAGTCTACGTTCCCCAATGTTTATGCTGGGGTAACTAAATTTAATATTTTTAGCTGCAAAACCTTTTGGCCTCACCCCAGGATATAACATTACTTAAACAGAAACAGTAGAATTTGCCCTTATGTGGCATATATTTGTACGCACAAAATGTGTGCAGATAAATTACTTATACTTAAAACTAATTAACTAGTTTCAGATTAACATCCAAACGTAATCTTGATGCTCCAGTCACTGAACGTGTTAAGTATCACTCATCACTCTCCTCAGAACTTTTGCCACATTTTGAACACATCACTGTTTTCTTGCTGTGCCTACCACAAGTGTACCTAGACAATTGCCAAAGATTGTTATTTACTAACTTTGTTGTATTTTTCTTTCTTAAACCAGCATTCACAGGTACACAAATAGAACATCCCTTACCACTGCTCACTTTCTTCGCATCAAAAGACTGCCTAATCTTCCTGTCAAGAATTCCATCCACGGCTATGAATACATTCTTCTGTAGTCCTGTGATATCTCTGGCTCACTTTTCAACAGCTAGTCTTATCAGCTGCAATCCTAGTTCCTGCAGGTATTGTCATCTCTGATTTGGCTTCTTGTTCATGTAAGGAAAATTCAAAAGAAATATTGTATAACCATTTACAGTGGCTATATCAATGAGGGTGAAGAAAATGGATAGCGGCCATCTTCTGGTAGCTCTTTTTGGAGAATATTTCCTTACCATTTGATCAACAGTGTCTATGCCACCTTAGTTTCATTATAATGCAGGTTGATTTCTTAGGATCAGACTCTGAACCTATTGCACCATCATTGTGCTGAGTAGATAGCATAAGAAGATTCCTTTTAGGTCATTCATGACAGATATATGAAACAATTGTGATTGCAGTTTCAGCTGTGTTAGGATCGCTGAAAGCATATCTGTTGGAAACAGATCTCTTCCGGAAATGTCTTTGAGCTCTTGAGGAATGTGCTTCCTGTTGGACTGTAGTGTTCTGACTAGTGTAAGCTTGTGTTTCTTCAGCCAAATCAACAGAAGTGTAGTATCTGTCTGTTGTTACATTGTGTACAGAATTATTTATACGATGTATCAAGCATTTTACAGCAGATGTAGCTGAATTTCTTTGTTGAGTTCCATCATTCTTATTTCCAGCATATGGTTCCATACTAAGAATGTATCTTTTTTTGAATCAGTGAGCATGCATGACAGTATCCCATACTTCCCTGGCTTGTCTTTCATCAACACTTTGAGACGCCTTTCATGGAATAATGTTAGCATTTCATCAATTACTGTATGAATACCAGCAGAAAAACTTGGGAAAACTTCATCAAATATTACAAATACCAGCAAATTTATCTTGTTGCATGCATCCATTTTGGGTCTGTCATGAAATCTAATTATTTTAGTTAGTTGCAGAAACCTGGTCCTGCTCATAGTTGCAGTACGAGGATCTGCTGAGAAGTCCCGGGTCTCACACAGAGATGGCACCACTAGGCCAGTTAGATGGTAGTATCGTATAGTTTTACTCTAGACTAGTTTGAATCCATAGTTACAGGCCAATAGTTTGTTTAATTTTTGAATGACAGCATTTTAAACAAGACAACTTTAGAGTTTTCACGAAAATGGAGGATTTGGAAAAACGAGCAGTGATTAAATACTTCCATTTGAAAGGCTTAGCGCCTAAAGAAATCAAGGAGGAAAGGACAGTACATTGAAAGACTCTGTCCCTTCATATTCAATGATTAAAAGGTGGGTTGCAGAGTTTAAAATAGGACTTACGAGCACTAGTGATGAGCCTCGCTCTGGATGCCCTGTGGAAGTCACAACTCCAAAGATGATTGAAAAAATTCATTGTTTAGTACTGGAAGACCACAGATTAAAGTTGTTTGAGATAGCAGAGGCTGTAAACGTATCAAAAGAATGTGCAGGTAATATTTTAAGTAATGTTTTGGGCTTTCACAAGGTCTGTGTGAGGTGGTGCTGCGTTTGTTGACACCTGATCAAAAGTTGCATAGAAAAACTCTTTCTGTTAAGAATGTGGAGCTCTACCGTAAAATTCCCATTGAATTTTTGAGACGGCTTATTACCATGGATGAAACTTGGATACATCACTAACACTCCAGAAAGTAAATCACAGTCAAAACAGTGGATTGCGCCAGGTGAACCAACTCCAAAAAAGGCAAAGTCAATTTTGTCAGTTAGCAAGGCTATGGCAAGTGTTTTCTGGGATGCACAGGGAATTATTTTTATTGATTACTTGGAAAAGGGTAAAAGTATCACTGGTGACTACTACGCAAGCTTACTGCAACATTTGAGTGATGAGGTGAAAAGACAAACACCTCATTTGGCAAAAAAAAAAAAAATCTTCTTTCATCACGATAATGCTCCAGCCCATCATTCAGTCATTGCAATGGGGAAAATTTGCGAATTGAAGTTTGAATTGCTTGAACATCCACCCTATTCGCCAAGCACCCAATGACTACCACCTGTTCCCTAATCTCAAAAAATTTCTTGGAGGACGATGATTTCACAGCACCGAGGAGGTCATTTATACGGTAAACAGCTATTTTGAGGACCTTAATAAATCAAACTACAGAGATGGTTTAATTAAATTAGAACACCGGTATGACAAATGTATTAACCTTTATTTAAATGTTGTTTTCATTGAGAGGCCCGAGACTTATCAGCCGACCCTTGTATATATGAATCTGCCAGAAATATTATATCAGAGATCTGACATACAAGTATGACTGTCACCTTTCAGTCCTATAAGTCCTGTATAAGCCATAAACTCACAGATATTTGTTTCTGGTAAATTTATTCTTACTGCTTCTTCTTTGGTATGTTTTAGGATGATATTTATGTTGTGAAATAAAGAAGTTTTGAAAGGATTCTCTAATAGTTCTCAGTTTAGCTACACTTTTTAGTCCTTGCCGTTCTTTTACAATATTTTGTGCTACACGTCTTGCAGGCCGAGGAGGCTTCCACTAGTTGTAACATACCTGGTACTGACATCTTTAATTACACCATTATTAAATCCTCCTCCTCACTACGAGGTGATAAAAACGCTTCACCAACTTGCTCATGCACAATATTTTGATCTTCTGTTTCACTCACTGCCTCATCGCTATCATCAAATTAGAAATTGTTGCATTATCAAATATATCCATAACTTCGTCAGTCAAATGACAATGAGACATTTTGAAATAACTTTGTGAATCACATGTGTAAGTTACAATGACGTCACAGCAGACTGAATACTGAGAAAATAAAAGAGAACAAACTGCCAGACCAATCAAAAATGAAAAGATAACTTATATAAACAAACTCTACTGTTGGTACAGACAGAATTAAGATACACAAAATCATTGTTGCAAAACCCAACAGCAATACAATATGCATCACATGAGCTATTGCCAGGAGGATACTTTATGACCACCTTGACAAATCATTGTTTCCAAAAAGACCAACAATAAAAACTTTGAAACAATTATACAGTTCAGTAATAGAAACGATGATTGACTACAACTATTAACTGCATGCATCTAGTAGAACAATTAAAACACTGAATTTGAAAAGTTAAGAAGCTGAGTTATAAAGCATTGCTAGGATTAATTCCATGATGACGCAAAAACAGATTTTTTTTCATTTGTATTTATGTATAGCAATTTTGATTTTTTTAAATTTGATGCTTTTGGACTAAAAGAAATAATTGTATTGCACAGTTCGTTATTTAAATACAGATGTATGCTTTATTGTAGCGCTATCTAATAAGGATTCGTCCGGAAATAATTAAAGAAGTTACATGCAGAGTTAGCAAACATGTGGCCAGGATTGCTGTTGCATATTTGTTAGTGGACTGAAGGTGCCATGCATAAGACAAACATGAGGCTTGCATCATCTTCGACAAAGACAATGCATTTGGAGTTTGATGACCTGGCTGGAAGACTGAGAGCAATTTAAGGTAAATATTCGCCTGGAAAACCTCAGTTCCTATGAGAAAACTTATGCAGTATGTGATACTGATCATTCCCTTGCAGATTCATATTATTACAAGAATATTGATAAAGTACTGACACCAGCATTTATTTTCTAATTTTGTTATTTCCTTCATTGCTCTCTACAGCAAAAGAATAAATTTTTGTTGCAGCATTTGTTGCAGCCTTGATTAACTTAAACTTAATCCTCTCACATTCAGAAAAACTGACAAGCAGGCATCATTTAAACAAAACATAATAACCAGTTGTGTTTAACTGAATCACAAGCTTCTCACTACTGCTAGCGCAAGCTACAAATGTGCCACAATGCTAAAACATCCTGCCCCCATTGCATCGAATATACACTCATTGTGAGTGCTGCTGCTGCTGAGTGGCCGGTATACACTATGTAAATTGCTGTGTTTATTCACCTTTTGTGTTACAAATATGGAACACCCTGCTTCACAAACATTACCACCTTCTATTAATGATACTAGGATTATTCTGAATGTAATATTTTACTTTTATAAACTTACAAAGCCACTTCAAACAAGTATAAACTACATATAGGTTTTTATGAATATTATGCAAATAGAAAATTATACTGTAAAAGAAAAACAAGAACTATCATCTTCAAAATGAGATTTGGTCCAATATTCTGAAATAACGGTACGGAGTTATAAGCAATTAAAACTGCACAAAATGAATTAACACTAAATTTATTTGTAAACCATTGGATTTTCTTGTTGATATTTAATAAATAAGCTTCTCTTAGCACCCTTTGTTAATACGAAACATTGCAATTTAAACAAAAAATTGAGCCTTTTGCTGTTCAATTTCATATGGAATGTAACATGGAATATTCAGTTTCTGCACAATTTCCGCATCCATATGGCTGCAAAATTTCAATAAAATAAACTTAATAGTACACTAAGGCTGATCACAATCAACATAAGTAAAAAAGAGTAAAGCAGGCAATGTTAGTCCGATTTGTCTGGTAAAAGTGAATTACTACCCACAGGAACATTCTATAACTAACAAAATGCCTTTAGAAGTTAAAGTAACAATATGTGCCAAAAAAGGAAAGTAGGTCTGTACACAGTGGCTGAATAAGGCTTTACAGTTTGGTGCTAACAATACATTCATACTCTCAAGCTGCATAAAACAGAAATGCCATTTGTGAGTTCCTATGAATAGTAGAATTAAGCACCGTACTTTTCAAAATGACAACATGCGAGTCTTGTTAAATTGATTCTTCCAAAAAAACTGAGCTTTTGAATTTTTCTTTCCACTTTAACAAAAAACTGAGTGTTTAAAATCTCAGAATAGAATAACTATTTCTTCAAATGCTTTTATTTCAATTTTATCATAAGGAAATTTCTGATTTAAAAAGAACACGCTGAATCAGTTTTGGGATTATGTGATAGGTATAATGTCAATACCAGTTAAAGTACTGTGAACAGAAATTCCTTTCAGATTCTTCAAAATTTGCAGTGCTTCATTAACACATGATAAATGCTTGTGAATCTGTTCCATCTACAAAGAAAGTACAGAAATCTCCACAAAGAAAGCAACTGGTCCATCCTGAAGATGATTGTATCAGTGGCGTTCTTTTTTTATATTTATTTATGGACGCTCTAACTACTGTGGTCCTTAGCGTCCAATGCTATATTGGGCGTGAAAGATCGGTAATTTTGCTCAGAGGCCTCTTATAAGGCTTGAAGTTCTTTTACGTGCCGTAAATCTACGACACGGGACCACTGGCTTTACCTCCCTTCCGAAGGAAGCCATGCTAACGATTTTTACGCCCGAAAAAATCCATTGCCCTCTGCTGGGTTTGAACCCGCGACCTTGGGAACTAGAGGCTAGCACAGTGCCACTAGTCCATGGAGGACGACTAGGGAGACTTTGAGACTTAGTCTCCCCTGTCAATATACACGTTAAAAAAACGTAATATCAATATATGATAATATGAACAACAATCTAAATATAAATTCTAAATGCATCAACACACATCAGATATAGACTGTGCCGCACCACTGTATTGGATATCAGTCTCCCCTCTTGCGGCTAGCTGTATGCTTATTGCAACACTCTAGGCTTCCCTCTTGCTCTTTTCCGGCAATGCATTGCACTTGTAACATATCGAGACTATCTCAGCCACTTTTATGCAGGCTTTTAAACATGTGTGAAGCAAAGTGCTGTTTGTATTCAAAGTACTTCATTAATTGTGTCATTTTTGTGCATATATTTGTTATGTCGCCAACATGAGTGAGCCAGCATGTAAAAACCTTGTAGAATTTTTAATAAAAAGTACTTTTTCCCCATTAACTTACAAAAAAAAAAAGTGAATTAAAGGACAAAAGATCTACTCTTACATTCAGTTTAGTTTTAAGCGAAACAAAACAAAAACGCACATTTCAGACTGGCTGATTGATGTTAATAAGAAGTATTATTATATATGCCTTTTGTTTGGTGGTGAAAACGAATGGTGTAATGAGAACATTTGTACAATAAAGAACTTTGACAGGAAAGTGCAAAGGTTTGAAATATGAAAACGTCATTTGCAGAACAAAGAATCTTTTCAGTTATTAGGCAAAAGCCGAATTGAGCATGCCCTTTATGAAGTCATTCACCGGGCAGCAATGAAACACAACAACAAGTTGCATCCAACAGTTGAGTATTGGCCCGTCTTATTCAAGCAATTGTGTTTCTTTGTAAACAAGAACTAGCCTTTCACGGCCATTAAGAAGACAAATCCTCCAGCAACAAAGGCAACTACCTGGAATTGTTGGATTTGTTAGCTCAAGGGAAGCGATAATCCAAGATCATTTATCAATACCTTCAGCTTTTAAAGGAACTTCTCCAAATATTCAGAATGATCTAACAGAAATAACTCTGGCAGTTAATGAAAAAATAAAAGCTGAAATTCAGGACTGCAAGCTGATGAAACATTAGAGAGACATGCAAGAGTCAAATGATTATAATATTCAGATACTGTATTGAAGATAGAATTGAAGGAAGATTTGTTGGATTTTACAACGTATCCAGAGATAAAACTGCTGAAGGTTTGACAAAAATTATTCAAGCAGTATTGAAAGAATGGAATGTGGTTAGTCAAACATATGATGGTGCCTCAGTACTGGCTGGCAGAGAAAGATACCTGGCAAAGCAGTTTTGTCCACATGCACTATTTATCCATTGTTATGCACACCAGCGTATGCCTCTAAAACCATATTACAAGTACGTATATTTGTATGCAATCTTACTGCATTTCTTTCTTTTTTTCAGCAAGTCATCAAAACAAACTGTATCTGTAACTGAAAAAAGATTCGAATTGCCACATGCAAGCAATACTCGCTGGAACTTTTGTTCCAGGGAAGTTTCAACAATAACCATTAACCATTTCTCAGAACTATACAGTGTTTTTAATGGCATCATTGACGACATAGACTCTAAGTGGGACCCAGAGTCGTTGAACAGCGCCGTGGGATTGAAAAGATGGATGGATGATCCTGTGTTTGTATACTTGCTTTGCTTACATTGAGCATGCTTTGTTTATGTTTATCATCTCTTTAATGTTCTCCAATCAAAAGCTACTGTCAACATAACTGCTTGCCACCATAAAATAAGAGCTGTATTGAGAAACATTCAGCAATTAAGAAGAGAAACCTTTGGTGATGAATGCATTGAATGCAGCTTAAGTTTTAATGCCAATTTAACATTCTGTGAGAATACTCCACAGAAGCAACTAAAGTACATTTTTAACAATGATTTTGATTCAATTTATGAGGAAGCAACAAAGTTACTGCATTTGGTTTTGACACTATCCACAACTACTGCAAGCAATGAGCAAAGCATGAATACTCTTAAAAGAATGAAGAATTATTTAAAGAATTTAATGTCTAACACTTGACTGTCATGTTTGAGCACATTAGCAATTGAAAAAACACTCTTGGAGAACTATCCAGTGATCAGATGTTTGTGGAAAGAAAAGACAGGCACATTGCATTTGTATATAACTGCTTCGTTCCTTGTGGTTGGAGTTCTCCAAATTTGTCATAATTTCTTACGCAGGTTAGTACATGCACTGTAGACTGATATAACAGCTCAGTTTTAAAATGCAGTAGTAGTAGTCGCCATCATAGTAGTAGTATTATTTATTTTTAAATGTGTACATTTTGTTTTGTTTGGTCCTTGAAATATTTTATTGTCTCCCTATGTTAACACTGACCACTAGGCCATATATTGAGATTCAATAATCTCTATGGTACTCACTTCAGTGTACATAAGCCAGGATTGTAGCAGATTAGTGCGTGTTACCACTGCCTTATTTATGGCAATGGATGTCTGACACTATACAGAAGCTAATTTTATAAATAAACATAAGCATGTCACAATATTATGGTTATTCAGTAAAGTGTGTCATTGACCAAAAGTGGTGAATTTGAAAAGCTTTCACCAAAAGACTCAGCAATAACTATAACTGCTGGTGATATCTGTATTGCAATTGTGCTAGAACTTTGTCTCAAAGATGTTCTTTTATATAAAAGTAAATCTACTGATAGGTGGTAGTCATACTTAAGTGTGCTTAAACGCATTGTCCTGGGCCAGGATTGAAACTATAACAATGGTCACAAAAAGCCAGCAGTCAAAATGATTACATCCCCAAGGTAACAAGAGCTTCAATTTAGTACAATGAGAGGTTTCATCTGTTTCCAAGAGTTCCGCTCTAGAGGCACTCTTATAAGCCCAAGAGAACCGAGTTTATAACAGTGGTATAGTGGTAGTCATTTAAGTGAAACAACATTAGCTTTCAAATGTCAATTTGTGTGTTTTTAATATCTAACATTTAATTTTCTGTTTTCCTTTGCTATTAAACTGATTAACATCAACAATAAACTCGCATAGAATTCATTAAAAATCTAGATACTATCATGCAGTTTGTTCTGCTATATAAAAAAAAAACAAATACATAAAATTCTGGAAACAGTTTTCATTTCAAAAATATATTTTACATGCAAAGCCAATCCCAAATGTATTTGAAACTAAATTGGGAGCACTATATTGTGAATAAGTATTGTACATTTGCATTTATCACTGGTGCACTGCATCATATTACTTTATGGACTGTCTGATGTCTCTGTAAGTGATATTTGTCCCAAAATGGTTTATGGCATGAAGTGCACCTGTGTCGGCCCTTATGCTAGTGACCATGCATAACATAATGCTGTGTGAGCTTATCCTTGCGACTGTATGCCTTATCGCAAAGGCTACATTGAAATGGTTTTTCCTTTGTATGTACTAGTTCATGTCGTCGCAAGTGATATTTGTCACGAAATAACTTATGGCACAATTCACACTCATGTTGCTTAAAATTGGCATAGTGATCCAAAAATGGAGCACAACCGCAGCTATCCAGAGGCTTCTTGCAGTCAGAACAGTCGGGAGCTCTTTGACCAGAATGAACTGACTGATGGCGTGCTAAGTGGTAACGGTCACGGAATGACTTGTGACAGAAGATGCACTCATGTCGTCCCAGCTTATCTTTACAAACTGAAGGTGACAGTGATGGATGCATGTTAGCTATTTGTTCCTTCCTGGTCTTCAGCTCTTCTAAACGCAAACCCCCTGCATCCTCCATAGGTTTACTCACAGGAGTCTTTTTCCTCTTTAAGCGCATTTTCTGAAGTGTTGCACCAATCCCTGTATCTGCTACACAGCCATTATCTGAGCACTGTATTGCTCTTAACTCAGACTCCCATTCAGGTCTTTCACTGGCTTCACACATTTCTTTCACCTCCAGATTTACAGCCACAACCTCAGCTGGATTTATGAATTCTTCGGAATCACTTGAAACTTCCTTACTGCCATCTGAGTGTTCATCAGCACCACTCCTGCCATCTTCCTGTCCAATGTGGAAACACTCTCACAGTGAGTTTATTCATGGAAGTCAGAATATGAAACAGGATAGGAGAAGGCCCGCAACCTAAGCTGTGACATGGGTTAAAAAACATAACACAGAAAGGACATCAATATTCTATTTGTTAAAGCATGTTAGTATAATGGGAAGAAATATGCTAAATCAACAAAGCACACAATTGTTTACATGAAAGAGGTCCAGCTGCCTTAGAAAACAGAATCAAACTATTTTCACTGTGTTGTGCATTGTAAACAACAAAGCCTACACAAGTTTGAATTACTATGGAATTAATACTCTGCTAGATCCACAAACCATAAACAATTTTTAGTTTTATTTTAGACTAGCGACAATGTCATTTGAACTTGTATGGTGTATTAAGAAGTGGTAGGGAAAAGGAGGTAATGTTTCAATAAAGGCAAGGTCTGCCATTAGCAGGGATGGATAAATTTTTGTTGCCAACTTACTGTTGCACCTTCATTTATTTGTTCTGGTGTCTGAACTTCTTGATTCATTAAACTTTGAAAATGTTACTTTTAAAGAACTTTTGTTATCTACTGAATTCAGTAATACTGTTGTTTTCCATTTCTCTTGTGCAATAATTTTCAACCTCATGCCCCAACAAACATAATGGTATATCTGGAGCTCACAAAGAGCTCTGGAGCTCTTAGCTCTTTATTTTCAAAATTTACTGTATACTTGCCAACTTCAAAAAAAGGAAACCAGTGAAATGTTTTCTTGGCCATCAAGCCTTAAAGATTTTGTGACATTAAATTTAGAATGTATAAAAGGTTGAGAGCAGTAAATTTGCAAAAATTACCATAACATTACATTAAACACTGAAATAAGAACAACACACATTCATTAACATTTATCAAGCAAAAGTCAACTAGCAAATATAAATGCTGCAGATTGTATACATCAAGTTCATTAAGACAGCACAAACCAACTTAACTACTAATCTAAAGGTGTTGTTTGGCAGTGTCATCCTACTTCATGGCATACACAGTTACTCTTAAGGCTATGGTAGAAGATGCGCTTTGTTAGCTCTTAACAGAAGTCTGTTAACTGTTGCTGTTGTTTTAAGTTGGTGAACTGTTTATAGCACACTATACAGCAATGCTACTGCATTTCAATTATTCCAATATCTTATTCTACATCAGTGGCCTGAAATAGATTCTATTCTTTCTCACAAGATGAAAATACATTTACATTAAACATTATAGTGGTTACATTTACTGCAAATTACTAAGTACAAACTTTGACATTTTCCCACCATTATGGGATAAGTCACTAGAATTTGCTGATAAATTTGAGTTATGTTCCATTCATAACTGGCAACTCTTCCTCAAATATGGCCTCCCTAAAAGCTGCATGATCTTGAACCAGTTGGGGAAGGGGTTCTGTGTATCTGTGATCTTGTGGGCTGTACTGGAAGAGTTACTCATACCAGGGTGGCCACAGGGGAGATGCCAGGCGAAGAAGTGGCTTACCTTTAGCCCAACTCTAAGGTGTTAGGTGTTTCTGTGTAGATGGGGTGCATGGCAAATGGGAGATGTTTCGGAAACAGAGCCTCTAAGATACCTGATGACCTCTCAGAGTAAATAGTCTTAACCAGGCATGTGGGGCTCTGTCTGGATGGACCTGAGCTACCCCCAGCTAATCATAGGAAAGATTCCACTAAACTGGAGAGCTCCTTATCAGGGGATTCCAAGTTTTAAATCTAAAGTTGAGATGACTGGACCCTTGGAAGGGAACCCTGTTACCAAAACTAAAGTAAAGGAGACTGGAACTGCAACTCCCGGAGATGTGGAACAACAGGTGCTGTACCCAAAGAGGAGGGGAAAGAGGACTTGGCTACTGGCTGGGATCGTGGGAGAAACTGGTGTCCCTAGAAATAGGGAACATGTAGAAGCCACAACTGGGCCAGGATCTCGTCCTTTTGGAACCCTCAATGTTCAAGTGGGGCAGGTTAAACTATGGTGATTTCATTCATTCAGGTTAACCTGCAACACAGTATTACTGCCTTGCGAGTTCTCTCAAGTAACGTAACGAGGTATGAAATAAATGTCTCCATGATAAAAGCACCTTGGTTTTGGCAGGGTCTTATCATGGGGCTAAATACAAAAGGTTTTACTATCTTCAGCACTTTGTCTGAAGTAAAATCTAGAGCATATGTTCTTACAACACTCAGCAATACCTGGGCCCTACCGAGATTTCTTACCTCCAAAGACCTGGTGTATAAGGAGGGTGGAGTGGCACGTCAGGTGGTAGTCTGCTTGGCCTATTTTCCATATAAATCACCACCTCCTCCTCAGGAACCTTGTGACTTATTGAAAGGATAGAAACCTCAACCTGCTGATTGATTGTGACTCCAATGCCCATCATAGCGTTCAGGGTCACATGGACATCAATGGGATAGGAGAGAAGCTGCTCAAGTATCCGAGTTCTACAACCTCAAGATTGCAAACCAAGGGGACATGTCAACTTTTGTGAATTATCAAAGGGAGGAGGTCCTAGACGTGTTGCTAGTAGAGGATGGTTTGCAGTAGATAACGCAACTTTAAATTGATTTTTCACATTTCACTTTGTTCTTCCATTTATTGTTAGAGCCACTGTTATAATTCACTTCCTTCATCAAACAGAATCTGTAGGGTTTGTTTGGAACCTTCCATAGACATTATGCTTTGGTCTGGAAGATAAAGGAAAGGCACCCAGGAGGACCAACTGGGACGGCTTTAGAAGGGACCTGGAAGATGGGACGCCAGATCAAGTTAAGAAATGCAGAGAACCTGGAGGGGTTCATAGGGTTTCTCACAAACACCCCTTTCTATGAAAGAAACTGCCCCTCATCACAAGATTTGGGCTAAAGATCAAATCAAATGGAATTCTTTTTTAAGGTTCATCAGGAAAAAGACATGAAGCTTTTACGATGCATATAGCGCCAACAAGTGTCAAGCAACTTGGAACTCCTATAAGGAGTCCCAAAGAACTTAAGGCTCACCTGAAAAAAGACCCTACTATTAAAATTGGAAATGAAAATATAAGAAGAAAAGAAGTGTCAAAATATCTTGGAATAATGTTAGATGAAAAACTAAATTTTAGGAAGTATATAGATTACATTACAAAAATCACCCAAAAATCATGATGAAATTTGGAAAGATAATACACGCAATTTTAAAATTTCACCAAAGACTATTATTATTTATAACATCATTTTTACCTCCATAATTGCATATGGTGCAAGTGCATGGACTATTAGAATGGATCACATTGTAATTAGGAGGTTGTTGAGGCAGCCACAAAGAAAGGTTCTTTTACAATTTACTGGGACAATTAGAACCACACCAACAATGGCATTATTGATAACAATGACTATATAGCCCATAGGCTATAGATTATATAATTCGTCTAAAAGGTGCTAGGTATTGGTTTAAAAAGAGAAATATGAATATGGCTGAGAAAATAATTGGACAAAGATTCAATATAGTTTTAAAGACAAAGCAAAATTTAAAATTAAATTGGAATAGGAAATGGAATGAAATTGATATGGACAAACACGTTTATGAATTTTTTCTTGATGCATAACAAAGACTGAGATTACAACACATTCAACTGACAAAAAGGCAGGTCATGGACCATTTAAAACGTATTGGAAGAAAACAAAGAAGACAGAAAATGATGTACGTAACCTACGTGAAGTAAAAGATAACTTGAGCATAATACAGTGTTTGAATGCTCAGCAACAATTAGAAGAAAGAAGAATTTTGGAAGGTTATATTTAAAAATAATTCTAGACATTCAGAACTGATGCTATATTCATCAAATATAGCCAAATTGTCAGTAAAATTGCCTGGGAAGAAAGAGGATAACAAACAAACAAGCAAGATGTATGATTCAAGTACCTGAAGAAGAAGAAGAAGAAGAAGAAGAAGAAGAAGAAGAAGAAGAAGAAGAAGAAGAAGAAGAAGAAGAAGAAGAAGAAGAAGAAGTGTTACAATATTGGAGAGGATTTCATTACAAAATATAAATTTAATTGCAGAAGATAGAAGATTAAATGAGGAAATTATTCAACAACACATGACAGCTACAATGAGAGACGATGAAGAAGAAGAAGATGATAGAAATGGACAAGTATGAGGGTTGTCCCAGAAGTACTCGACCTAACAAAGAAAACACAAAGATTTTGGGAAAAAACATCATTATTTCTCTACATAGTCTTCTTTCAGCTCGATACACTTTTCCCAGCTATGTTCAATAGCTTTGATAACCTGTTTATAGTGAAAACCGTCAAGCTCTGCAAAATAGCCATCAACTGCAAACTCCATCTCTTCATTGTTGGCAAATATTTTACCACTAAGCCATTTCTTCAGCTTTGGAAACAGAAAATAATTAGAGGGGGCTATGTCTGGTGAATAGGGTGCATGAGGAAGCAATTCAAACTTTAACTCAATCATTTTGGCCATGGCGATATTGGATGTATGAACAAGCGCATTGTCTTGATGAAACACAACTTTCTTTTTCGTTAAATGTAGACATTTTTGCTTGATTTCATCATTCAAACACTGCAATAAGTTTGCATAATAGTCGCCATTGATTGCTTTTCCTTTTTGAAGATAATCAATGAAAATTATCCCATACGCATTCCAAAAAACTGATGCCATGACCTTGCCTGCAGATGGAACTGTCTTCACCTTCCTTGGAGCGATTCTCCCCTTTCAATCCACTGTTTTGACTGTTCCTTCATCTAGGTGTGAAGTGATGGACCCATGTTGGTTATGAATCGATGCAAAAACTTGGCTTTATTGCAGCGAAACATCGTCAAACACTCGACTGAAACACCCTGCTGCTTTTGTTCCATTGTGAGTAAATGCAGCACCCAGGGATGAGTGTTGAAGGAATAAGATGGTAGTTGTGTGTAGTGAGTAAAGTGGTTAAAGTGTTGTTTGGAATAGTGAGTGTGTAGGTACATAACCGAGTGAAATTAGTGATAGAAATAGAGAACAAAGAAGAGTTAATGTTTAGATTATGATAAATAGAGGTAATTAAAATTAAATAATGTGCAAATACATTAACTTAATAACTATACAAGTATAACAGCAGCAAATAAATAAGGCATTAGTAACCAAAAGTAAGAATATAATAAACATTAAGTAAATATAAATTTATATTAAATATGTTTGAATTAAATGGAATTAATAGTACATAAATAATTTAAACTATAAATATAATTGGTGAGAAATTAAATAGTTACTGTTTTAACCAAGCGTGATTTAAAATTAATTAAAACAAATAAGCTAATTAAATAAAAATGAGGATAAAAGCCAATAAAAAGATTATTTATTACACAGAAATAATGAAATATATTTAAATGTAAATAAAGTAAAAATTATTTATGTTAATAAATAATTTATATACTGTGATATGTGGGGAAATTAGAAAGTTGTGCAAATAAAATTGAATATATTTAAACTAATATCTATTGTATAATTACTGATTCATTTTAATCAAACAAAAATTCAAATTCTGAATTGATTGTTACAGCTAAATAAATAATTAAATAGTTAATTAACTGATTAAGAAATTAGTTAATTATAATATAAACAAATTACTAGAGATTGTTTAAATAGATAGAGTATTAAATTTATTAAAATACTTTAATATAGTTAAAGTGTGCTGGATACCAGTACAAATAGTTTGCTGGTTACCAGTGAATAGTACATAGTTAAAATATGGGAGTAGAAGCAGTTGGTTACCAGTTGCTTTGGTTACTGGGTTTCCAGTAATTATTAGGAATAATTCTTAGTTTTAATACTTGATGTAATAATTATTTTGTTTACACCTAGACTCTTGGTTTTTGTTTGTAATTCTTTTGCTCCTTTATCTTCCTTTAGTGATTTTATTTAACTACCTTTGTGTAGTTTGTAGTTATATCTGAAAAAAATTAATGTTTGTAAGAACTGTATATGTTTTGAGTTTTTGAGAAATAAATTTAAAGTTTGAATATAAATCTGGTATAGTGACCTAGGTGTAAGATTTTATTTATTTACTTATTTACTTGTTTCTTGCAATTGGATGGAAAGAGTACAGAATTTTAAGACCAGCATATAGCGTTCAGTTCTTAAACATTGGACTATCACTATTACCTATGTATATGTAACATGATGTACAATGTAGCTATTTCAGCAAATGTTTATCTCAATTAAAACAAAGTAGATGGAAAAATAAGCCTTCATAACAGTAGCTCCTATGGGTAGAGAAAGTCATATGAATGTAACACATAGATTTTTTTTAGTTTCTTTACTACATACAGTAAGAGAGGAAGTATTATATTCCACCCAAAAATTTGATACTGAGATTTCACCAGAAATACATGTTTTGAGGCTCCCTGACACAAAAAAAAGCATTTTTAGAAAAAGGTCTGTGAACAGCACAACTCAAAATACCAAACTGGTATTTAAGTTCAGCATCTTCTAAGGATATGGCACAAAGATTTCCAAGATTTTCTTAATCCCAAACTACCATTTACATGGAATTTTTTTCAAAAATGGCTCTAACAATTTTGATTAAAATACCATATGTTTAAGATATTTTCACAACAATTGAAATATTTATCTTGAATTTTCTGGGAATAGCCTCTGAAGCACTTTTCATTCTGAATGACTTTTACATAACCAGTAAACCATAGAAGATAGACATTACACAAAAAATGGATATATCATTAAAGGACACAATTTATGTCAAATTAATAAATATTCTCATTTCCGAGATATTCCCTGTTATTCGTTTGAATTTCCAAATACTTTTCTCAAGAGGAATATAGCTATTGGTTTTTTTCCCCTCTCAATCTGCAAGGAGAATGGAATTTCAAAGCAATGTCATAGTGACCCACTCTTAACAGATTTGACTGTAGCAACAAGGAAATAAGTAATGAGACAATTTCTGCAGAAGAAAAGATGATGATTTACTTTTAATGAGAAGTTTGTTGGTAGCAAGTCTTCAGTCAGTAGACTTTCAGCATGTAACTTACAAGCAGAATGCATAATGTATGACTCTTGCTCACATTATCACACACAGTACAATAACCATTTGTGTTATACCATATTTTTTGCTTTTTATTATACCATGTAATTTATTTCCTATCTCTCACTCAATTGAAAGCCTCCAGAAACACAGTTAATGGTTTTCCAGTACCTGCATTAACATTTTGCAACAAGATTCTGTGTATTATTGCATTCATTTTTCCACCCATCAATAAGAAAAACTAAGTCAGGATCAACTATTTGCCAAGATTCTTCTTCGTAAACTCATCCAGCATGTGTTTGAAAGATGTTTTCACCCAGGTGGCTAGTACAATGAGTGCAATTGCTGTAGCATGCCCTTAAAATGTTTGCTTTCCACAACACCAAATGGAATGTTGCAACCCAAAAATAAAAAAAAAAGTTAGAAACTGCCAAATCTATTTCTTCCTTTTATTCTGAAGACTCATGTTGTCAATTTAACTGCTTATTGCACATCCAGATGAAGAGCAGAACGGTTGTTCTGAGTAATGGCTCGCAATGGAATCTAAGTCGCATGGGGCATTGAACTTTCAAGTGCTGGTTTCTAAGTCCACGTGTTACGATGGTTTGTCCACCTCCACAATACTAACATGTTTGAAGTAGATACTGATTCATAATTAAAAAACGTTGTCACCAAAGGAAAAGATTATATAATACCTCTTAAGGTCCATTAGATCACAGAGGATACTCAGTTAAGGCAGCTTGCATTTAGACTCCTCAGGTCTCAGAAAGGAAGTTCTGGATTGTTCTCTGCCTGGACACTTGATTATGCAAGCTTTTAAGAAAGTACAAACTTATTAAGGAGCTTCTGGATTATTCTGAAAATAGCTTGGGTTTCTCTTTCATGTTTCTGAAGAAGAAATGGTTGGATTGGCATCAGAGTCAGTAAAATATGACTATGACTTTGTGACTCAATTTCTGTTTACAGCATGATGCATCAATGGTCATCTCTCATTACATCATCTTACAATCCAGTTCATAATACTACATATTATAGTATTTGGAGAATACCACCAGATGCAAGTAGTAACTAGAATTCTACATCAATAGGCCTCAGATTCTTGAATGTTAAATGTGAATTGTAAAAAGACTAAAGGTTATTGGAGGATTCTACATATTTTAAATTTATCACATTAATTATGTAATGTAGACAACGTTCTTTTATTTGTAAAGGCTCAACCCTGAATGGTGCAGTACTGCTTCTTTCCATGACACAAGCCAAAACTTTTACTGATACCACAGATAAGTAGAACACCCCTTCCTAAGCTACACAACCTTATGTAATTGAACAATCAAAGCATTAAGGTTCTTTTTATCTCAACTTAAATGGCTACTATTTATAATAGGGATAAATTGAGGAGCATTCTTTTCAAAACTCAATAAATGCGAGTTTTTTTTTAATTTGAGTTATACATTGTAACGATATGATGTTGACTTTCTACATCATCTTGTGAATCAGGTTTTAGCAAAAGTCGATAAATATGCTGTATACAAGCTGCCAGTATCGCTTTTAGCAAAAACCAAAACGTTGAGAGTTAAAGCAAAAGATGACAAGTGCACTAAATTTTTCTTTACTTTCATTTCAACTGAGCAGTTGGCAATAATTGAAGCATGCTATTGATGGCTGTGTTGCTCATTATTGTAACAATGCTTGTTCCTACATTGGCTACTTATAATCCCACAACCAGACTTCATTGTTGTCAGCATATTTCTGGGCTTCTTTTAGAGAAGTTATCAACTGTGCAGTCGTGTTGGAGTAAAGAACACAATTTCAAATTAAATCAGCATGGATGGTGGTTTCAGTGACTCTGAATATGATTTACAGGTGGCAGAAGATCTAGAGACAAAAAGGGTGTAACCCTTCTTGAAAAGCAAAACAACCCTAATATTAAATGCAATCATGAACTTGCAATTTCACCTTCAAATGTAAAAGCTAAAGGGAAGAAACAATGCAAAGCTGCTGAACTATGTTATGAAGATATCACTCAGTTTCATCTTTAACAAGACAGACCAAGATAAATTTCTGTTAAAGTTTATGACTATTATGTAAGCGCAGAGTAGCGAACAATGAGAAAGCCAAAAGGAATAAAACAGCTGCAGTAAAGTATAGCATTAGGCAGAGAAGCAGTGAGGTAGCGCATAGGAAAGAATCATAAGGACTCAATTATTACCATTAAGAACAAAGAAATACAAATGTAGGGAGAGTCATCATGACAGGGGTTGTTTACATTCAATAAGACGTGGAAAAGATTCTGCGAAGAAAGGAGAAATTTTGGAATCAAACAATGCTGTTTATCAAACTACAAGAATGTTTACTTAGAAAATTTGAATTGGAGTTGAAACACTTAACATCACTTAAATGTTTTTTTGTCTTGACTGGTTTCGAGAGCTAATGTATCCCATCCTTGGAAGTGGCCGATTGCTTCACGGTGGTAATGTCCAGTGTGAGTTTGTGTGTAGTGGCATCTGGTATGCAGTGATGAGTTTCCATAGCGGGTTCGGTGGCGGAAATTCAAAATTCATTACATGGTGTGTATGTTTTGTGATTAATAACTTACAAGAATGTATTTTATAAATATTTCAATTTATCATTTTTGACACCCCACACTGATACATGCTCCGCTTGTGTGGTTGGTGTCATGAAAATAAAACAGAGAAGTGTTTGGAGAAGAAAAATAATTTAAGAGCTAGTCACAAATTGAACACACTTCGTCCAAAGCAGTTTTATAGCATAATGAAAGAAGGAAGGAAGGTGTCATTAAGACTGCCTTCGATATGCAGCAAAATCGGCCACTTCCAAAACTGTCAGTGAGCGAAATTTTCTACATTAGGCAAGTATGCTTATACAATTTATGCATTATAATACATGCTAATGAGCAAAAAAGGAAAATATTACTTTCTATACGTGGCTGAAAACAAGAATGTTCAAGAGGATGCAACCAGGTTGCATTTGCTTTGCTGGGCTTTCTGTTTGACTTAGAGAAGAAACTACCAAGTTATGGTGCCACCACTATACATCTTTTCTCTGACTCCTGCAGCAGTCAAAATATAAATAGTTGCACGATGGCTACACTTATAGCATTCCTGGAAAAAGAGTCCAAAACTCAACAATATTCTTCATTTCTTTCCAATCCAGGGACATAGCTCCATGGCTTCAGACCAAGTTTTTGGTAGAATTAAAAAATCATACAGGAAAAAAGAAAACATTTTTTCTCCTAAAGAATATTATGACATCTTAAAAGAACACAGTACCCTGAAAGTACTCAGTGAAGACTGGGGAATTAAAAACCTTAAGGATAGTACAAAAGAAGTACTAAAACCTAGGTTACCATTCAAAATGAACAGTCAGCATGTCATTGCATACAAGAAAGTAAAGAATAACATTAATGTATTCATGAAAGGCAAATATTTGGAGATTCTGATGAAGTTCAAGTTCTTAGAAGAAAACCATGCCATCCCTTGTTGTACCACAGCAAAACATGGTTAGCCAAGAAAAAGACATTTCTGCAACATTAATGTAGTTTGAAGTACCAAATGATGCAATTGTATATCACAAAGATATCCTAGGGGACAATTATAAATCTGACCATATCTAGGTGTCAAGATAGGAATGCTCGATATTCTATAAATGATACATGACTTTAATAACTGTACTATACTGTACTGTACTGTACTATGTGCACTATTAAGGATAAATTATTGCATGTTAACATATTATTAATCTTGTGTTTGGCTTTTGTTATTATTATATTTATTGTCATTAGAGTTGACAAAATTAAATTAAAAAGCAACTGTTAAAATAATGCAGCCAATAATGAAGTTAAAACCTATGCATGCATAGGAATTATTGTAATAATAAATAAATAAGCAGTTGCATACAAATAAAGCTGTAACATATTTAAAACAATCTTTTCTCTTGCATAATTATGCACTTATCAACTTCTGAAAAGAGCCTGAATCAATCATCCTGTAATCCTACATAGTGCAAATTTGTTTCAATTATCTCACTAGGTTGTTTTATTTAAAACAGCAAGATCTAATGCTGGAGAAAATATTAAATTCTTCCAATGCCTCTCTAGGTAAAAATACCAAAAAAAAAAAAAAATAGTTCCTGAAAAATTCAATATTCTGCATTTATCAAGTTTTTAAAAAAATGCTCCTCTTGAAAACAAGAATTTTATTTATTGCTGAACATCAGCTCCATTTTATCTGTAGTAAACACAGAGATAAAATGCAAGATAAAATTCAACTGCTGACTTCTATAGTTTCTGCTGCACCTTATATGAAGCTTTTTACATGAAGTATTTAAATTTCCCAAGATTCCATGAAAATTCAAACGTTTTGTTTGCACCTCCTTCAGTTTTTAGTCTCCTGAAGACATAGTTTCTCCCATATAAACTCTTCAAGGAAACGTATACTGACAAGCAATATGTTAATAGTTCAAAAGCTCAGTGAACGTCTGAATAAATTTGATCATGTTGTATATTCCAATATCAAATGCACAACACATGAATATAATCTATGTAAAAACATATTGGACCCCTTTCTTGTTAGCATAAACTGAAGAAGATTACTATGTCATATCAAGCATGCTGAATACATATTTGTGATGCGGAAAATGAAAAGGAATCATTTGTCGGAGAACAGAAGACAGGCCAATATCACTTTCAGCCATTTCATGTTTTTATTGCATTTATGTCAAAACACTTCTCTTTTACCTCAAAAAATGTCTAAAAAGCCAAAATCAGTCCTTAGCATTGTTAAAAATATATGTTTCTGAAGATATATCATGGTTAGGAAAAGGTACCAAAGGTTGCTATGGAGAAATAATCTATGGCAACCAATAAAGATGCCTTTTTTTAGAAAAGGTTATAGCTTCAGAAAAGTGGCTATTCCTGCATTCCAGTAGCATTCTGGAAAACTATATATATATAGTAGAACCTTGGTAATTCGAGCCCTAGTATTCTGAGGTTCCGTATAATTCGAGCCCTAGTATTCTGAGGTTCCGTATAATTCGAGCAGGTCTTAAGAAAATTAAAATTTTACATAAAACTAGGGTAAACTCCTGCTTTTATACGTTGTCCGCATGTACGTTTTTCACACTTCCGAATGGGTAACACTTGAACTTTCTTTCAATTTTCCATGTACAATACAGGTAAAAGTGTCCCACTTAGGCTTTTCTTCATAATGCACAGAAATAACCTTGGCCTCAGACTGCTAATGCATTTCTACCATTAGGTTTCGAGGAGTGCACTTGCTCTTTCCTTGTCAACCCTTTGGGACTGTCTGACAATCAGTTGTACAGTGCATACCATCCTTATTGCTACCGCTATTGTTGTCCGTACTCAGCGACAGTGGTCATTAAAATACGCTTAAGTAAAAATACACATTTTACAACATAGGTTGACCGTTGTTGTATGTAGATGTTGTGTAGTAACATCTGTACTGTAGTGAGCTTACCTGTGCCACGTTAAAAAGTGTTGTAAGTATGTGAAACTGTGTTTTTCTTAATAGCTTAATTCATATATTACAATGAGTGGTAGGAGTAAGAGAAAATTTGTGCCGTTGAATGTGAAACTGGAGGCTTTGAAAAGACTAGACAAAGGAGAAACATTAAAAAAACTTGCTGCCGAGTATAGAGTCAGTGAAGTGATGGGGGTTGGCGTAGAAACACAGACAAATTTGAAAAGTTTTCATTTAAAAAGAGTCCTATTTTATCATTTGAATGGAAGTCAATGAAGAAATCTGAGTATGAAAAAACAAGTTTGTTTTTTCGCTTTGTTCATTTGGTTTACTCAACAAAGACAAAAAGGAAATCCAATTTCAGGGCCTATTCTGCAAGAATAAGCTGTATTTGTTAGGAATGAGTTAAAGGAAGGCGAGGACAATTTTAGTGCAAATTCAGGATGGAAGAAGTAATATGGCATAAGACAGCTTCAAATTTGCAGTGAAAAACTTTCTGTAGATTCTCAAACTGTTACACAATTTTGTGAGAAACTAAGAAAAATTATACAAGAAGAAAATCTTACTTGTGATCAACTGTATAATTGCAATGAAACAGGACTAAATTATAAAATGCTTCCATCTAGAGCTCTAGCCTCAAAAGAAGAAAAGACTGTCTGGGCTAAAAAAACCGTAGAGAGGGGTTAACAGTTCTTGCTACATCGAATGCAAGTGGAGACCATAAACTGAAGCTACTGGTAATAGGGAAGTCTCCGAGACTAGAGGTTTAAAAAAATATCACTGCTTCTGCACTGTGTGTTACATATGTCCACAAAAAATCTGCTTGGATGGACAAAAATATTTTTAAGAAGTGGTTTTTCAAAGATTTTGTTTCAGAGAGCAAAAGATAGCTAAAGAAAAAGTGCTTGCCTTCTAAAGCAATCTTAACGCTTGACAACGCTGGTCCACATCCTGATGAGGAAGAATTACAATGTGGCTGTATTTGCGCATTGTTCTTATCCCCTAATGTGATGAGTTTATTACAGCCTATTGACCAAGGCATTTTAAAATACTTGAAAAAAAAGCATTGTCATCGTTTGCTTCTACAAACAGAAGGTGAAGGAACCATCAAAGAATTTCTAAAAAAAACTACAATAAAACACATAGTTTACTGGATAGCCAATTCATGGTCTGAAATAAAGGTGGAGACACTAAAAAACTCTTGGAACCAGATTTTACAGAATGAAACAGATACCAGCAGTACAGACAAAGATGATCTACCATTGGTAGAACTGATAAAAAAGTTTGCTGGATGTGAAAATGCAAATGCGAGTGAGGTTTCAGAATGGATGAACAGTGGTAAACAGTTTGAATTGACCAATCTTGCAATTGAGCCCGCTGAAGACAGTGGGGACGAGGAATTGCCTGAAGAAATTGTATCAGTGATCACTCACACTCAGGGTTTGGCAGCGCTAGATGTGGCATTGCAATATATCGAGCAGCAAACAGAAGCTACTCCAACTGACACCATTGCTGGTAAAAAAAAACAGGTTCTATTTTAAAACAAAGGACTTTGAACAATTTCTTTAAAATGTAATTTATATTTTTGCAACTTGGAAATGTGTGCCCATAAACCATCATTGTGCTCATTAAACATTTATTCATTATTTAACCATTGATTTAGTGATACTTCTGTATAATCCAAGTTTTTTGTAATTTGAGGTAGCCTCAGCCCCAATTAGCTTGAATTACCAGGGCTCTACTGTGTATGTGTATATATATTTGTGATAGCACGCACTAAGTTCCTACAGATCGGCAGGGTGAGTGCCTCTCAATCCATCTACCTACACAGGCTAGGCTAATGACTGGTCCCTCTTTAGAATATGGGCACTTGGAACACTAGCCATTTTGTGCCACTTTTACACTCTATACGATTCCTTTTGGTCCTTTCTGGTAGATTCTCATTCTTATAAAGTTCCGCTATATATACAGGACCTATATAAGGGGCTGCTTTTCCAGGACGGAGTCAGTCGAGAGGAGTTGAATGCAGTTAATGTTGAACTGAGTCGAATGTAGAGTTCTGTTAGAAGGGACAGTACAAGTGAACAGTGCAGTTAAATTGTGAGATGTATAATTCCGCAGTTCAGTTGTGATTTCATTCAACAGATAAGTTATGTTGTAATCTAGTGTGTGCTAAAGTGACTCGAGTGTAAGGTTTATGTTATGTTCAGTGCCTAGTAATAAATAAAGTGTGTTTTCACAGTAACTGGTGTCCTCATTTGTTACATTGGTGTCAAAAGGTGAGATATAAAAGCCACGATGGATGAAATCTGGAATGAGAAAATGGAGACCGAAATGAAATATGGAATGGGGAAGATGGAGACCAGAATGGAATCCGGAATGGACAAGATGGAAAGTGAAATAAAGACTGGATCAGGGGCACGTTGGAGCCGCTATCGCCACCCGCTTGAGTGACGTTGTGACCAATTTGCAATGGAGAAGATGCAGACAGAAATGGAGGGAGTAAAGGAAGATATGAAGACAGCAATGTCCAAGATGAAGGCAGAAATATTGACTAGGATTGACAAACAGTTGATCGGCATGAAGAAAACATGGAAGAGCTTGGCGGAAAGGTGAAAGACCTTGGTCAATACGTTAACTAGGTGGAGGACTTCGGGGAACAACTTAGCATTCTGGAAAGAAGAGTCGATGGCAGCACCAAAGAACTGAATGCCATAGTGGAAGAAATACTTAGCAGAAGACTAAAGGACTTGAAAACCGAGACATCAGGACACGATACGGTACCAACAATGGATGGTCAGCAGAGGAGGAAGCCACACAGCTAATAGGCAGCAGAAATTCTGAATGTGATCCCAACGTTGGCAAAGTGCGGAGACATCTCAGAGGCCCTCGAAAACCGGTTCAGAAAACATCGCTTTGGCTTCAGCCTATTGTAGTCAACTCAAGTCAAAGCTGCAACAGTAAGGGAGATGCTGTAGAAGTTTGCCCTGGCAGTTGAACAGCTAGTGAATAAAGCTTTGGTGGACATCCCGCCCAGTTACGTATCCCAGCAAGCTGCCTACTGATTTGTCAATGGTGCGTAATGCCGAGATGGGAGTATATCTGATGCTCGACGATTACATGACCATCCACGAGACGCTAACGACCACGTTGAAGACGGGAGGCAGCCAAGGTGACAGCGGCAACTACCTCGAAGATCAGAGTAATTCGATACGGTGGGGATAGAGAATCAACCAAGGGACGTCGAAGAAGTATCGTCAAGGTGTGTGTTGGGGTTGTAGCCAGACAGCACACCTCGCGAAGGACTGTACACAAAGAATTCGACAAGAGTCACAAGGGGTGTGTGCTGGGGATGTGGCGCCAGGACACCAAATGAAGGACTGTCTACGACCAAGCCAGCGAGCATGCGGGGAACGAATAAAGACCGGTGTGATGAGGAGCACGTTGGAGCCGCTATCGCCACCCGCTTGAGTGACGTGACCTGGACAGAAGAATGGATGACAGCCTCGTCGCGGATGGTTGGATATAAGGGAAGCTCTGCCAGGTACTAGTCGACAGAGATGTAGCCGTGACCGTAATCAAACCTTGCCTGTGGAGGAGGCGGCCCTGCTGGAGTTGACCCTAGGGCGGATCATGTAAGGCTGTGGGTATTCGTCGCGGAGGTGGCTGAGGATATGATACTGGAACTGGGTACTCTCGGGAGCCACGATGCCATGGTGGACGTTCACAAGGGAGTCCTGCGATTTGACCGGGATGTTACGTCCCAAAGGACATCCTGGGATCTGCAGGGTGACCTTCACTGTGGATGAGATCGTGCCCGCGAGATGTGAGCTAGCTGTGAGGATGCATTTGGGAGGCCGACGGCCAAGGAACCCAATGGAACATCATCACGATGTGCACAAGATGGCCCCTCAAAACATCCAGGAAGCCAGCGACCGGATGAAGACTCTTCACGATCGCCAAGCCAGCAGCTAAGGCTTCCAGCAGGGTGAAGGTGCACCACCCTATCCAAGCCAAGAGCGTTGTCCCAAGCTCCAACAACCATCGCAAGGACATACTGGGTGGTGAAGAGAATCAATGATGTCTACCGCATCCAGAGGCTGCCTCGAGGGAACATACTGGTGGTACACCTAGACCGTCTAGCCTGCTACGACAGTGTTGTTGGAACGACCAGTGTGACAGCGCGCGCCTATGTTCCTACGGACCGTGGTGCAAGCGCCTCCTGGCCCATCTACCTGCCGCGTGGTAGACTAATGATGAACAATAGGCGCTTGGAGCATGGCTCTTGTGTGCCACTTCCATGCTCCAGAGGATTCCTTCTGGCCCTTTGTGGCAGGCTCTCGAAAGTTCTACTTGTATATGGGACCTATATAAGGGGTCACTCAGTCGAGAGTTGAATGCAGTCAGTGCTGAATCGAGTTGAGTGTGGAGTTCTGTTAAAAGTGATAGTGACAGCAGAAGTGGACAGTGCAGTTTAATTGTGTCATGTAATTCAGCAGTCAGTTGTGATTTGATTCAACGGAGCGGTTGTGTTGTATTCAAGTGGGTGCCAAAGAGACTCAAGTGTAATGCTTGTGTTAGGTTGAGTGCCCAGTGATAAAGTGTGTTTTTGCAGTAATTGGTGTTGTTACTATGCGTGCGTGTGTGTGTGTGTATTTAATGCCTCTTCTTACTGCATATGACACCACAGGTGGTGGACATTGATGATATATGAAATGCAACTGATAATTGGGAAAGGAAGTTTGGGAAGAAAATATTCAGGCCTAGTTTAGTACACCTCCCCGGCATTTGCCAGTTATGAGGAGTGAGGAAAACCTGGGAAATACCTCAGGCAGGGAGGACAGTCCTAATGGGATTTGAACCATGGACCTTCCATTCATAAATCCATGCCTTAAAGACCTCATGGCTCCTCATGTCGTCCAACAACATTTGCTCCCATTTCTTTGTCTGAAACAATTATATAATTTGCAGACAAATGCTCCCTTTGCATTGTTAACCTTATTAATGATTACAAATTAACTAAAACTAATAAAAAGTTGAATGACTGAGGATCGAATTATTCAAATAGAACAGGAAGTAAATAACTACAAAATTATGAATGGAAATGAGACACTGTTGTTGTGGTAGATAACGCTGAACAGGAATTTACTGATACTGTAATTACTGAATTCTTACAAATACTTGTAAATCCCTTCATTGCCGACAATTTGTAGTTGAAGATTTTCTGTTAATCCTGGAATAGCAGAACTTGATGTTTACGGCATTAATGTTAATAAGAGGCAGTAATCTTGGGGCAACCTCAGTGTTTAAGATCAATGATTGCACACTCCCATCAAATACAAACAACATGTGTCAAGTCCAGGTCCACTTGTGTTTAAAAGGTATTATATACAAAAATACATATATGTTCAGATTTTCATTTTTATGGTAAAGACTCAAGTATTTAAAAAAATGCACAATGATACTGGACTCATAGGAAAAGTGAATAGTAACATGATAGGATTAATGAAACTAGTAATTACATTTTCATATGCTAAAAAGGTTGTTAGATTCTTACAAAATGATGCAGAGCAGCACAATTTATAATTCCAATTTAAAACTACCTCCATCACATGAAATAAAAGTTAAAATATATGAAAATTCAAAGCATTTTTGGAGGACAAACCAGGAACAAAAAGTGCAAATGAGTGACTTTTCTAACATTTGCAGAGAAAGATTCTAAAGAAACTGCCATCATCCTTATGAATTGTGCCGGACTTGTCAACTGCATTACACATCAGGAGCAAAGCTAGTACTGACAGATAAGAGAAAATGGAAATTCTCCTGAAAATGCAGTCTCAAAAACTTATATCTAAAGAAAGAAACTATAACTAGACACATATTAAGAACACAGGCATCTCTTCTTGATAAAAAGTACATTTCAGCTTTGACATGGCACGACACATACAGAGTGGTCCTTCTAGTGAGGACCAATCTACCTTTTAGTCCTTTTTACGGTAGGAATATTTGGGGGCATGTGTGAAACTGTAAACAAATGCATGAATTTATCTTATCCCAGAAACTGTAAGTGCCAGTAAAGGATCCCAACCCCAGTTAAGACATTTTGACCACCACTTATAAACACTTTGAGCTATGGTGAACAAATTATGTGCATCCATTATAATAATTGGCTAGTTCCAAAACAAAAATATCCTATTTGTCTACCTTGTATGGGGAGCTCGTAATAATAAAAATCAGAAGATAGTTTCATCATTCTTGACCATGGGCCACACTAAATTCTACTGCAACTGGGCATTTCGGCTAGTGAAGAAAAACTTAGGTGTTATTTACACATAATCCATCAGTGAAATTATTAATGGAGTTGAACAATTCATGCCCATGTCATAGCTAAATTCTGCAGTTATAATAAGAAACAAGAAAGGTGATGCAGCAGTAGAAACTTGTGATTGCAAGCCTTCTTCTAAAACATAACTCCTTCAAAGTGCATAATATCACTAAATTTATTAACCACTTTGAATCTCATTCAAACAATAAAGGCAGAGTAAGAAAGACCTGAAAGGTAGAAAATTTATTCACACTATCTTTCAAACAGGAAATGGGCCTTCTGAGTTCTTGAAAGTCAATCAACCCACTGTTCTTTGTAAAGTTTGGAAAAATTACTTTTATAAAAATGAGAACTTATTGCAAGGACAAATACAAAGACTTGGTATGTCTTGTACATACTGGTACACAAGGAGCTGCAATAAAGAGCCTGACAATCTTCATGAGTGATAAAAGTGCAAATGTTCAACTGGAACTGACTTGATTTGGAATATATTGCTTTTGTTGTGTGTGTAATATCTTGCAAATTTTGAAACAACACATTTCAAAGAATGTTTGTGTGTATAATTATAATTTATTAAATATAAAAATATGTATAAAATAAGCTGAAGCTTTTGTTCAATAAACTCAACCCTGTTTTTCACAAAATAGCACATTTAAACAGTTACAACTCTACTAACTTTTAAGACATATAAATGGTTTACATACTAAACTGTTATGAATTTTGTGCACAAAAAGTCATTTGAAAGAAATTCAACATTTTAAATTTTCATTCCCCTTCATTTTTCGCATCACATTTAAGTCATCAAGAAAAGAAATCAACCAACAAAAAAGAAAAGTTGAAGGGGTCAATGCTGGCTAAATACTATTATATTACTACATGTTTTATGAAGTTTAGCTTAACTTGCATTACTATGGGGGAAAAAATATAAAATACTGCTGTAATCTCTGAGATATTGTTAGGAATATTATTGCTTTGACAACCATTCACATGCACAAATTTTATCTAAAGCACAAACTTCGATATTGGATTATGGCCGATATCCTATACACATGTAACAAACGCATACACTGCATAACTTTTGATTTCAAAACATCATTGCATGTAATAAAGAATAGATAACATGGTGTTTTAGTCATTTTCATGAATATATGGCATTTGTTTGTCATTTTTGTTCAATATTACTGATTCTCAGAAGCTGCATCTCATCTGTGGCATCATGGGAACTTTGGTTTCACTGTCTTTCCGCTGCCAACATTTGAAATCCCAACATAGCTGAAAACACGATTGAAAGCCCTCAGCCTCCAGCGTAGCCAAGGGATTGAGGGTCCTCAGCCTCAAAAAGTACCTGAGGGATGTTTTTTAGAAGGAGAGGAATGGAGCCATTGCGGCTTGCAAAGCAATGACAGAGTGTAGCCGAGGGATCTGCGTGTCTAAAAATCAAATGATTCGCATTGGCAGAAATTCCTTCCAAAAGTCACTAAAACCTGCCAGAAACAACTATGTAAGAACAGCCGCATAAAAGGGAGGGTGGATGGGCAGTATATTACCCCCGGAGCAACATCTACTACACCAAAACGTTCATTAACCAAGAATTACTGTGAATAGAAACAAAGCTTAATTTCTTACGTTAAAAGCTTCTATTTTCACCATAATCCAATATCAGTAGTAGCCAAACTTCAATTAATTCTTCTATGCTTACTAGAGGCCCAAGGTTATAAAATGTTTTGCAATACTTGTGAGTAGACATAAAGAGATTGAATATTCATTTGTGAAGTTTTTCAAGAGATTTAAATATTAATGGATTCATTATTCCATTCTTTTGAGTATTCAAATCTTCTTATTAGGTTTTATGGGGCGATCAACATAATAGATAATCTGAATGCATTGGACTTCCATCCTTTGTGAATATATTTACATCATAATACAGCAACTAATTGAAAAATCCCTTTATACAAAAACATGAAAATCTCGCACCACATCCACAAAACACAAATATAATTAGGGCCTCCAGTAGCTGCAATGAATAGAACTGAAGACACCAGAATTCTGCAGTTACCTATGCAGGAGGTTACCACATCTGTTAATACAAGCTCACGAAAAAACTAGTGACAACCTGTAATGAACATAAAGAAATGCAAAATTGTTTTTCCCAAAGCAGATCTATCCACTTTTACTGTGATAACATGTAGCAAGGCAACCCAATGTACACATTAAGTAACATTTTTGAGATGTCAAAACATAAGCAGTCCCTAAAATAACTAAATAAAGATCATACTGTACTGACTGATGGAACTTATCAGTATCAAATGCTCAGAAAACTTCAGATCAATAAGATGCCAGTTCTGAACTGTGTCACATGCTGAAATCCGATTCACTACCAACAATAAAATTGTCATTATGGCTTGCCAATATTTACCGTGCCATAGCAAAGGGAGAGGCTGGCAGTAAGATTGCAAAGTTGCATGTCATGTAAAATATAACACAGCATGATTAATCTATTCCCAAACTAACTCAAAACATGCACTGAATTATACCATTTGTAATTAAAATGAGCCAGAATTGTACACAAAGATTTCTACATATTTAAAAAACTAAACCCCCCCCCCCCAAAAAAAGGGAAAACTCCCAAAGCCTAATCTGCTCTTAGTTCTCTTTGCTACACGGCTTTCCTTCTAAAAAACATCCCTCGGCTACGCTTTGAGGCTGAGGGCCCTCAATCTCTCGGCTACACCTTGAGGCTGAGTATCTTACCGGCTTTGGCGGCATTAAATATTAGTCTGTTGGATATATAACACATTTTCATCACCAAGGAAGCAAACTAAGAGCAGATTGTGGCCTGTGAGTTACGAGTTTCTTTTGTAAATGGCATACAATGGCAAGTTCAGCTTATACTAAATTTGGATATCCCTCTTTGCAAATACTAAAGCTAACAAAAGTTATTTAATGTGGTTCATCCGTGAAATGGGCATAGATTAAATGAGCCTTGAAGCCGGTGGTATAGCCAACCGATATAACAAATATAACGTTTCATTAGCCTTAACCTAGTACAAGCAGTAACGTCACTGGGTCGTGAGTACGTCATACTTACATAGTGTACAAAATCTGTGCAACTTTTTAAAGCCTTCGCCATTAAGATTCTATCTTCACATTTATTTCAATATCTGATAAATAACTGAAAAAAGGTGTCTGTGTCCTTTAATACAGTATAATACTATCACCAAATTTATTAGGACTGAAACAAAAAGTAAACACAATTATCTCGAGATTCCAATTTACCTAACCTTAGCTGTAAAACATGAATTCTGATTCACATAAAGTTCCCTTGAGAACAACTGTCATTACGCACATAACCTTATTACAGCAAACTTTAACCCTTTGTAAGTATTCGGTTCTAAAAAATTTTATGTGACAAAGGCTGCAAAACCCAGGTAATCTTAGTACCATTCCCAAAACCTTACTTCTGTACAGACGACACCTTTAAAAGCTTTATAGCCATTGCCAACACAAACACAACCAGAGTTGCAAACACAAACCATGTAGTAACATTAAACTAGGATCAGAGAGTATAGAAAAAAGAGCAGGTCTAACTTTCCCTACTCATTACTACAAACTATTCTTACAAAAGCTTATTGTTTTGTCTACTTCTTGTTAATAGAAATAAACTTTCATTTCACATTTATACATTTCGTTTAGAAATAAGAAGAATACAGTAGAATAAAGCGAGGTCAGATTTTTAAAAACCGGATCACTAAAATTTGAAATTCCATATTCCTTACATGATCACCATAAAAAAGAAATACGATGTGTTACTATCTATCCTCTATCACTTTTATTTAATCGATGTAAACTTGCAGCATTTGCTTATGCTTTTTTCATCAAAAACTTTTACTTAGGTTCGATCGGCATTATGGCCCTAAAACAGATCTCTGTTAAAAAGAATTGCTAATATAGGAGTTCTTTGAGGTCTGACCATAAGGACTCCTCCAACGATGCGTAAGGGAAATTAATTTAACAAACTAATACTATTTAATTCGTTTGGGTATGAAACAAAAGGATTTGGGTTGTAAATGAAATTAGTCGATGCTGCTATTAGGAGTCATCTGCATCTTCTGAACTGAGTATTATGGCATGTCAGTGGCGTTCATTATGGGTAGGCTAAGTAAGCTGCGCCTTCCCGGCTCTCATACCTTCCATTATAATGCGCATCTATGCAACTTTTCCCTGACATAACGTCTATAAGCGCAATTGCGCAGTAATATGTTATATATCTTTCCAGGTGTAAGTTTGGGTTGCAATGCAAACAAAAGCAAGTATAACAGTAACGCTTCATTCCTTAATTGAGCCGCAGGCGCCAATAAAAATAGTCCATTAACTAATTTGCAAAATAGCATTATACATTCAGAATAATTACAAGAATTATTTGTAAAAACAATTTAAAAAAACTTGTAGCAAGAGTGAATTGCATACATTAATATGAAAATTCGTTATTATTGGCCTATTCAACTGCGACTGAAATACATATACACACAGCCAAGTACACATAGAAAGTGAATTAACGGAACATATAATTTGTTAAAATTGGCGTCTACCGTGGAGCACATAAAGCCTCGCAAAGGGAAACCATTACGAAGTGATGAAAACCGAATTATTTTAAACGTATTTGTAAACTGTGTGAGAAATAGCTACTCAACCGCGACTATTCAAGAAATAGTAAGCTTTACGGCATAGCTTGAGGGTGTGTCAGCCCAGAATATCAGTTCCACTCGAAGTAAAATAGTGCATACAGGTCATTCATCTACACCACGTGAAAGACATAAGAGCCAGTGATTGAAGTTTAATGTAACGATTTCGTGAGACATAAAAGTCATTACTTTTTTTTGCAAGGAATGAGCCGAGCCGCCCACAGTAACTCAAGTGTTTGCTTTTCTGGACAGTGATCCTGACTTGCCCAATTTCAAGAGAAAACTATTTTTTGTGAGATTTGAATTTGTGCATAGAAGCAAGACAAATTTGGTTGGTGATCGCAAGGACACCTTTGTTGAGATTTCCGCTTTATCACTTGTTTTGGCCCCAATAGAATCAATGTGGAGCCTTGTGAAAGTCACGTTGCTATAAACAACTCAACACAAATTAAGTGAAATCAGGGGCTTATTGATTCGGGAAGGTTAAAACTTGCAAGTGGAAGTTATTTATACGCCATGTGGTGGAACGTTCTGGAAATGAAACGGTGTGTGATGCAATTGTTAGTTAAAGAGTAATATCCTCGCAGTAACGATGTGGAAGAAGAGGAGGACTCGCTTAGCGGAATCCCTGCCCTTTCAGATTCTGAATAGGTATTTGTAATATTTACTCTTTTTTATGGTTCCAGACTTTGTGAAGTGTAAGCAAAGCGATTCAACTATTTATTCTGCTTATTTAATTTGCTTTAAACAATTCCCACATCATGCCGGCCAACTGCGTTTTATTTCAGGAGGGTGTAGTTATTTAAATGTGCACTGCATACCACACATGTTATATATTTTTGGGCTAATATTATCTTATAGTGTGCCCGTAGAAAATGCTTATAAAATCAAAAGGAAAGCGAATAAATTACCTTAAGAGTGAGCTTAGAACACGATGTGGTCTCGTCTATAGCTGGTGCCCACCTGCCCGCCCGTTCAAGGTATTTTAGTTATATAGGAAAAACGCGTCAGGAAGTAAACAAACGTAGCCATTTTGCAAAAAATTACATGCAAATTGGGTACTGCCAACGTAAATAAAAATGTGAAATCGGCTAAAAATGCGATGCGCCGTTGTTACCGCTATTTGTTGTTGTTGTTCTGCGATTTTGTTGAAACGCAACGCGTGCAAATTAACAGTGCGTATTTAATATAAAGCAAAATGGTTTGCACGGGATGCGAGAATACTGTCTTTAGCATTCTAACTCAACACGTGCTGTCCTTATATAAAAAAAACTAACCTAAACCTAACTTTTCGTGAATTGAGAAACGTAAGCTTATATAAAAAAACTAACCTAAATCTAACCTTTTGTCAATTCAGAAACGTAAGCTTATATAAAAAAACTAACCTAAACCTAATCTTTCCTGAATTCAGAAACGTAAGCTTATATAAAAAAAACTAAACCTAACCTCCCGTGAATCAGAAACGTAAGTTTAGGAACGCACGCTCGCTTCGCTCGCGTGCTTTGATGTAAACAGTGGTAACAAATTAAAACAAAGATATATATAAAAGTAATTCAGAAACCTATGGTTATATAAAAAAAACTAACCTAAACCTAACCTTTCGTGAATTCAGAAACGTAAGCTTATATAAAAAAAACTAACCTAAACCTAACCTTTTGTGAATTCAGAAACGTAAGCTTATATAAAAAAACTAACCTAAACCTAACCTTTCGTGAATTCAGAAACGTAAGCTTATATAAAAAAAACTAACCTAAACCTAACCTTTCGAAAGCTTACATAAATAAAAAATCTAACGTAAGCGTAACCTTCCGTTAATTCATAAAGCACAGGTTGTGTAAGATCCCTGGGCTACACTCTGTGGTCGTTTCCGCATTCGCGGCATTAATTTTCGTTTTGGCGGCATTAATTTGTTATATGTTGGCAGCATAAACATATGACATACGTGACATGTGTTGAGCTAGTGCATGGCATAGTGTGACATCTGTTGGACAATATAACATATATTCATCGCCGTGGGGCACACTGTAAGATGATATTGTCCAGAATAGCATTGAGGTGTTGGCGCATGCGCTTCCCGTACAGAATCATGGTGCTTGCTAATATACAGTAGTCTAGTAGGCACTATGTGCGCTTTCTCGTCATTTATTCTGTGCTGTGTTGCAAGTCAGTTATTGCCGTGTTTTACGTTCTATAAAAGCGTGTTGTTTTTTTTTATTTATGGACGCTCTTTAACTACTGTGGTCCTTAGCGTCCCATTCTATATTGGGCGTGAAAGACAGGTCATTTTGCTCAGAGGCCTCTTTATCAGACTTGAGGTTGGTTTACGTGCCGTAAATCTACGACACGGGACCACCGGCTCTACTTTACTTCCGAAGGACGCCATGCTAAGGATTTTTACGCCCGAAAAAATCCGTCGCCCTTTGCATGGTTTGAACCGCGACCTCAGGAACTAGAGACTAGCATGGTAGCCATAAACCACGGTGGATGAAAAAGTGTGTTGTAATGATATACTGTAACACGATGAAACCAAACGCGTGTGAAATTGAAGACGTAGTGAAAATAAAAACTTTTAATTCTCGCATTTTCAATGAGGAAAAAGGGATTATAAATGTAGGTAGACATGCGCCAGCGATCCGAATTGAAGTTCCAGCATAAGGAGAAGGGAAAGGAATATTTCCGCTATTTTAACATCGAACAATATGAGAAGACAATTTGGCTAAGAGATAGCTCTTTACTGGCCATCTTTGTTGTTTTGTATTGAACATAATGTATGGATCAAAGATGGCTACAGTAATTTAAATAGTTTGACAAATGCTATCAAAAACAGGAACGATCACAAAATCATTTGCGTTAAGCTTGCGTGTTTTGGTAGTATTCGCATAGACACTCAACTTGATATCCAGTTGACAGCGGATGTTGCGCGTTGCAACGAAATAGTAAAAAGAAATAGAGACAATTTAAAACAATTAATTGACGCAACTTAGCGATGCAAGAATGGTCTTTCAGAGGAAACGATGAAGGAGATGATTCCCTTAACAACGGAAACTATGTGGAGCTACTCAATTTTCTAGGTGTTTATGAAGACAGCAGTTAGAATCGGCAACACCATTCAAGGGCACTTCCAAAAGAATTCAAAACGATCTCATTACTACTATAAGTACCATGCTGATGAAATCGTATAAACTGATATTTCAGGGGCTCAGTTTGTTGCTATCATTTTAGATGAAACATCAGATTCAGTAACAAATCATAGCTCTCTACTACTCTTCGATATCGTCATGATCAAACTCCAGATATAAAAGAAATGTTCATCTCCTTTGTTGATGTAAGCACAGATAGATCTGCTAATGGACTGTTTGATCATGCAATGGACATAATAAAGACATATGACATCAGAGACAAATTGGTTGCCTTGACATACGATGGTGCGGCAGCTGTGGCTGGCGAATTAAATGGTCTAAGAACGAAAGTACAAGAAATGAGCCTCAGAACTCTGTTTCTTCATTGCTTCAGCCATGTACTAAATCTAGTGCTATTACAATCACTTATGAACTTAAAGGAGTGTCGTATTTTCTGTCAAACTCTGACTGGGCTATGTTCATTTTTCTGGAAATCTGCTAAACACACAAATGCTCTTAGTAAACACCCCAAGAATAAAATTCCTCGGAATGCTCACAGGATGGAATTTTACTTCTAGAACGTAAATCGGTGAAAGAAAATCGCGAGCTATTAACTGCGTGTTTTCAAAGTGTTCTTGACAACTCTTCCGACTGGGAAAATGAAACTGCTGCTCTGGCTCGTGGATATTGTTTTTCCTCTAAGACTTTGAAGCAGTATTTTTCCCACAGTGTTTCCTCCAATTTATAGTATACTGATATTCTACATAACATACTACAGAGAAAACACCTGGACGTTCTTTACTGTGTGGACAAAGTTAATGACTCCAAACAGCTCACTTTAAATGATAGAGGTCAATTCAGTACATTCTGGTCTGTCATTAGCAAAGAAGATGATTACGTCGAAGGCGTGCAAAGAAAAAGAAAATGCCAAGGAAATAATATGGTCAAATAAAGAAGGCTGTACTTTGAAATAACTGAATTCATTTTATTATTTGATTCGACGAAATGTGAGATTTACAATGTTTCCTTCTCTTGCACTTGAAAGCCTGAAGACAAAACACAATACAAGTTTTATATAATCTGTCTGAAAAACGAATTGACTGTGCTATATTCAATGGAATCGTTTAAAGGTTAATTCCCTTATGAGCTGGTAAAACACCTTAACTTAACTTAACTCACTTACATACAATATTTCCTGAAATGTATACATTGGCTTTACTAATTTTGACAATACTAAGTAGTTGTGCTTCAGCCGGAGGATCATTTTCGTCCCTTAAACGGATTAAAACCTTCCAAAGATCAACTCAAGGACAAGAAAGATTGAGCAGTTTAAAAGATTTGATGACAATTGAAAAGTCAGAACTACAGAAATTCATAAATTGTTCTACATTCTATGAGCAGTAGTCCAGCAAGGGGCGGAGAACGGAGTTTACTTTCAAGTAAATCAGGAATGAATTATTTTCTAGCACATTTCTATAATTAGAGAAATGTGCATGAAATATTGCAATATTTGTGTGGTCATTTAAATATACTTAATGTAAATTTATAAAACTGAACAGCCTACCTCAACTCAGAAGTTACCGCACGCCACTGTGGCATGTAGTCTTCTTTGAGACCCTATTTACCTGTATCTCATTAGTATACATATATTAATTTAATCATTATAGTAACTGTCAGATTCTCCTATATCTATAACTATCATGTCTGTTTTGTTTAATGTCATTTTAGATTTTTGTAACTATCATGTACAATATACAGGAAAGCCTCCACGATTATATTTTTAGCAACGCAAAGCCAAGCAGAGAAACTCTGTTAGAGCCCTCTCCTTGTATATGTTACGAGTAAGATAGATTGAAATACACGACACTCCAGGAGTCTAGAGTCAGAGAGAAGCAGGGATTTTTTATTTTATATAACCACGTGACTAAGTAGCACGAATCAGAAGTGAGGAGAAAGCTTATGATCTCTACAAATTTCGAAGAGCCCGGTTATGGAGTAACGGAAAAATTCGAAATAATTCTAAGAACGCCAAGGTGTTTTTGTATATAAGTAGAGTATAAAAATACTCAGTACTCACTAGTATGTCTTAAGCTGTGAGAAAAAATCCATGATCTTCGAGTAAGCAATTCCGTACCAAAAGCAGAATTATTCTTTGTTAACTATTTTAAAATAGGCGAGTGAAATTCTTTGTGTTTATAGAAGTTACACTTTGTGTTCATTGCCAATATTTCAGTGTCCGTGCTATGGAGATTAACTAATGAAAATAAATAATGCTATTACAATTAAATTCTCGTGCCCTCCATTTGAATAATTATTTTCTTACCTACCTCGCCTATGAAGATCTTCGATCTATCTCATTTTTATCCCGATGACAGCCGAGGCAACCCAAAGATGACAACGACGACTACAGCATCCGCCATGCCGTAGATAGCTAGGATACATGAGAGGACAACACCATCCGGGTAAAGTGGCAATTAATTATTCTACGATGACACTAATAGGGGTTCAGCAATTTATTACCTCTACGTGCTAGTGTGACCTGAAACCACCCAGCAGCCAAATTAGACCTTTAATAATGAGAAAATTGGTTAGAAAAGTAAGAAAATCGGCTTGAATAGTGAGAAATCATAACTGTCACAAATCAAAAGGAGGAATTAGAAATATAAACTTCGACGATAACTATGAGAACGTCTGGAACTTCGAGAGTAGAACCAGATGAATTTCGAGAAGGACAACATCCCAGAGATGGCGACCAGACTACAAGAACTTTAGCTGCGGAACGTCCAGAACGTCAACAACTATCAGGACGAGAGAAGAGTGTCGAACTACGAAACTTAGAAGGAAGGGGCACGTAACTTCAAGTGCATCGCATCACTACGAACTGCAACGGTAACAACAAAGCACAATTAAGGTCACATCTGATCCACTTATATATTTATTACAAATAAATTTTCTGAGTTAATGTTACTAAGGGATAAGAAGTTTATTTATACATAATGTCAGAATTAAATGCAATGGATGGGGAAGACAATAGTTCTGAGACAGAATATGCTCAGAGGTTAACATCGGGGAAACAGAACACGTCGAGTCAGTTGTTAGTTTGAAAGTACCAATTTCCAATTTGGAAGGGCACAATCACGAAGGCAAACCTCCTTCAGAAACAAATAAATCGAGTTTTATTTATGGATGCTTTTAACTGCTGTGGTCCTTAGCGTCCCATTCTATATTGGCGTGAAAGACCAGTAATTTTGCTCAGAGGCCTCTTTATCAAGCTCGAGGCTATTTTACGTACCGTAAATCCACGACAGGGGACCACCTGCTTTTACCTACCGAAGGAAGATGTGCTAAGGATTTTTACGTCCGAAAAAAAATCCATCACCCTCCGCCGGGTTTGAACCCGCGACCTCGGAAAATAGAGTCTAGCATGGCAACCACTACACCACGGAGAACAACACTTCCTTCAGAGAAACATGTGCAGGAAGGTAACACATTCCAACCCTCAGTTACACAACAGTCTACCCTTGAACAGTTAATGCAGGTTTGAATGAGAAACTAGACAAGCAAAATAATTATGTTGTGAATAAAATAGATAACAGAATGAAAAAATCTGATGTGTTACACTCACATGACTTTCTCTACTCTTGTACAATCTGATTTTACAAACGCTTATTCTCCATATGCTTCATGTTAATCGAGATATCGAGATGTCAATCTTATTGATAATTTTCTTGTAGATGCAAGGGAAATATGGTAGCTTTTAAGCGACAGTCAAATATTTTAACGCTGGTTGCTATGTGGCGCATTCCATTCTCTTTGCATGTCCAGGACATAAAAAAATTGAATAACGAATTTGAGAAAAAGTATAAGTATTGGAAAATTTAAGGAAATAACAAGCAATATCTCGAAAACGGTTCACTCTACAAAAGAAATGTATATGACATAAGTTGTGTATTTTAACGCGATCTACATTTTTTGTGTAGTAACATTTTGTCTATCTCTTATGGTTTACCAGTTATGCAAAAGTCGTTCACAGTGAAGAATACTTTTGGAGACATTCCCAGAAAATTCGAGATATACATTTCATTTCTCATGACATTGTCTTAAACATACGATATTTTCATCAAAATCGTTAGAGCCATTTTTGAGAAAATTAAAATTTTCGAAAAATCTTCCATGTAAAGGGTAGTCTGGGGTGGGGGGATTTTCTTGGAAACCTTCGTGTCGCATCTCTGGAAGATACTGAACCTAAATACCAAGTTTGGTGTTTATCCGACTGTTCGTTTTTGAGTTATGCTGTTCACAGACACACACACAGACACACACACAGACACACACACAGACACACACACGGACATGTTTCCAAAAATGCTTTTTTTGGATTCAGGAGGTCTCAAAACATGTATTTCCGGTGAAATCTCGGTATCGAATTTTTGGGTGGAATGCAATACTTCCCCTACTTACTATACGTAGTAGAGAAAGTAAAAATAAGCCAACAAATTGCGGATCCTTCAAACCAGAACGCTGAGCTTTCAAAGCAGAATGCTAAAATTGCGATAAATATAGATAAACAGAATGAGGAATTTAACAAATTTCAGCAAATTGAGAACCTAAATACTAGAATTCAAGAAGAATTAAGCCAAATGTTAAATGAAATGGGTAGTAAGGAAAAGGAAATTTTGAACGCAGTAGATTATGCATTAGTTAAGCAGAGTAATAAACTACATGAAGGTGTCGAGAATACCAGAGGTGAAGTACAACTAATTCACTTTAGTGTGTCATAAATTAAATTGAGTGTTATTTATAGACGCTCTTTAACTGCTGTGGTCCTTAGCGTGCCATTCTATATTGGGCGTGAAAGAGGCCTGTTTATCAGAACCTGAGGTTCTTTTACGTGCCCTAAATCTACGATACGGAACCAACGGGTTTACTTCCCTTCCGAAGGAAGCTATGCTAAGGATTTTTACGCCCGAAAAAATTTATCGTCCTCCATTTAGTGCGTTTAATGTGTCAGGTGAAGTAGATCTACTTAATAAGAAAGTGGATGAATTTCAGGTGAAGAATTATAAAACTTTGAGATCCGCATAGTACGTTTAGAAATTTGTGAACGAATTCAAAATGTTAATACAGATATTAGGGAGCAGTTGAAACAAAAATTAAGGAACAGATAACTAGTGTTAATGAGGAACTAGTAGACAAAATTACAGACTAAATAGAAGAATTACCAAAGAAACAGATGGTATGAAAAATACAAATTGTCAAACCAGTACAAGAAGCAATGTAAATGCAAGAATTCCCAATGTGCATGCATTCAACATTACATTCAACCAGGGTACAATGGTAATATAAATGCCATTATTATTCATGACATAATTGATATACTTAGCGAAAATGGGGAAATGTCAAGCAACATGTCACAAAATACTAGTGAAATTCACGGTTGCATACCGACGCTTTCACTGTCAATAAAACAATATAAACAATCCAGGGGAAATGTTTCCATGCTACCACTCATCTGTTCATCTGTTCTCAATGATCTACCATTAGCGATGTTTTCTGAGAACAAAATACTCACCACCTAACATTATAGAACAACTACAAGAGTAATTTCAACTAAGAATATTCCAGAAGAAATTAAAATGACCATAACTAGAAAATGATTGGATGCTAGAAAACTTAATTGATTTGTATTGCTATGGGCCCTGGTGACACCTTTGGTTGCTTCAAACACATTTTCATTAACAGATTTTGGAATACGTCGAAAGAACAAGGTTTGGAGCAACATTTTGTTATGGACACCAGGGAAGCATGACGGAATATTTGTTATATAATTAGAGGTTTACTAAACACATCTGCCCAAAAATTTAAGATAAATATCTGATAACACTTATGATGAACGATTTTCCGCTGAGAATGCAGAATTATTTGCTGGTCGTTGAACCGCAATCTGTAATAGAATTAGTCAATCTTATTTGTGCACCGAGAACCAAAAAATGGAATTACATGAGGAAACGATAGAGCACAAAGACATTTCAGAGATAGACAGCATGACGGACTGAGACGTAACAACAATTCAGACCGATACATGTTCGAGAGAGATATCAACGTCCCGCGCCTTCTTTTGAACGAGGTAGACAAAATTGCAATGATACTCAAAGAAATCCCCAGGAAAATATCAACACGAAACGAATAAGTTAATAGGAACTATAGGACGCATGGTAAACAACCCAACCCAACCCAAGATACTCGCGAGGACACAGAGGCAATCATCAAGGCAGGAATAGAGGATATTGCTATAAGAACAAAAATTAGGAACCTTCTTTTGAACACAATGAAAATAATCAGTGAGGTCAAAATCAGGAGACGAGATATGAAATTCATGTTGTACCAATTAGCGGTTCTCGAAACCAGGAAACGGTAAACTAACAAGCGACGTTGTGAAAAGCGATTGCAAAGATTTCACAGGTAGAGTTGTTAAAATAAATCCCACCACACGAAACAGAGCCATTCCCAGTCACACAGGTGAATTAAAAGTAAATTAAATGTCAGTAACAAGAAGAAGATCACATCGGACATTCCATTTATCCATATTAAGACAAGAAGTAAAACATTTTTTACAGTAATTCATTCAGGTTCATCGTCAAGTATATGTTCCTTAAATCTGTATGAACAATTAATTAAAGAAGGGAACAAAATAATGAGCTTACCAACCATAAATCTAGTATGCAGAGTAGCTATAGGAAGGTCGAAACTAGTAATGAATGCTTATTTTACTGAAGCAATCTATATTGTACTTGGAAATAGGCGAAGAGCAGTTTAAGAATGCGTTTATCATTATCAGTCTACTCAATAATGACAAATTTAGGCTGCGACTTTTTCGACGAATACAATGTACACATAGATTTTGAAGGAAGAGACATAAGACACTAAAAGATGACAAATTTGTTAATGTGAAGTTTGTGGAAGAAAATTATGACCCAACTGAAGTAACCATCCAAGAAAAGGATATTGTGGAAACACAGCTATTTGTGCAGAAGCTAACTGTAAATAAATACACGTGCTTGAAAAGGATGGTCAGCTGAGCGTTCGAACAAGCAGAGAGCAAGGAAAAACAGTTTCTTCTGACAAGGATTCACACCGATGAAAATAAAAGTGTGACAACTGGTAACAAGAAACAAGGAATTCTATTGAAATGTAATGAGACATATAACCTTATATCAGAGCAAACACATTTCTTAGAAGACATGCTTTTATGCAACCCTAATGTATTTTCCGAGATTACAGGAACGTTTAATGTATTTACTAATAAATTTGAAGTAGAAGGAATTCAAGCCGTTTACCAGAAGTATAATAGTATTTCTCTAGGTTTGCGTGACCAGAAAAATACAACATTACAGAATAAGATAGATGAAGGTAGAATTGAAGACGGGAATTCAACTTATATTTCAGATTTATGTTGGACCATAAAACGTGACAGTCCAACAACTTTGCAAGATACCTTAGATGCACGTCAGCTCAATAAATACATGAAACTTTATCATTTCTAAACAGAGAGTGTTAATCAAATTATTTCAAAATTAAGCAAGGGACATTTTATTTCATCAATCGACTTAAACAGTTATTGGCAGATGCCATTAGATGAAAGTGCACGAGATTATTGTTCGTTCATCGTACAAGGTAAACTATATAGGTACAAACGTATGGCTTTCGGACATAAAAATCAGCCTGCGGATATTTGCGTGCTCTTAACGAGGCATTCGAAGATAAACACAGACATCTTTTGAGTTACGTTGATGATTTTCTTATTTCTGAAAATTTCGAGCAGCATATCCAGCATCTATATTTTGCATTATCAAAATTGCATGAATTGGATTCACAGTAATTTTAAATAAATCCAAAATTTGTGTCAAGGAGGTCATATTTTTAGGATTCATAATCGACGAGAATGGGATGCGACCGGACGCAAAAAGAATAGAGACAATAGAGAAAATCCCCGCACCTCGAAACTTCAAACCGCTGAGAAAGATCTCTGATGTATGGAATTATGTTAGTGAATTTTTATCTATACATACTCAGGAGGTAGCTCCTTTAAGGGAATTACTTCAAAAAATACAAAATGGAAATGGGGCGACAATTTGCAAAGTTGTTATGAAACAGTTCAAGATGTAGTTGGAAATTCTATTCTGTTAGAATATGATGGATGGACTTATGAAATCTAAGCAGATCCTTCAACAGGTGGCTACGAAGCAGTACTCGGACAGTTCAACCCAGATAACCAATTGCATGTAAAGATAGAATCAGATGACTGAAAAATTCACTGCCATAGCCGGGATTTGAACTGCGGATCTCCCGGTCTCCATCCGGTTGCTCTAACCACTGAGCTACCATGGCAACATGCCGAAACGATATTAAATTCTCCAACTGATTCGCATTTTTTACGGTAAACCACAAGGAGATCTCAAATTGTATTGAGATGTCATACCCCAATGGCGACTTAATTCTATGTAAGTACTTTAAGTCCCGGGCTTTATAGTTACAACCAATGCCGTGTCGGCACGTTGCCATGGTAGCTCAGTGGTTAGAGCAACCGGACGGAGACCGGGAGATCCGTGATTCAAATCCCGGCTATGGCATTGAATTTTTCAGTCATGTGATTCTACCTTTACAACCCTGTCCAACACACGGCTTGTGTGAAAGAACAGTTAAGTCCATCAATTACATGTAATACGTACAGCTTCAGCAGAACCTAACGCTGTAGAACGTAACTCATCAGAAACAGAATCAGCGGTAGCAGCAATCTATTTCATCTTAAGCAGATTTCGAACACACATCTATCTACATAAAGTCAAAGTTTATTTCGACCTTATCAGCCTTACCTTTATAAAACGTTGCAAGTTAACATCATCCAAACTATCTCGCTATGTACATGCAGCTTTGAGTTATGATCTAGAGATTAGCCATATTCCAGACAAACGTTTAGCGACTTATTGTAGAGATTAAACAGAAATTGTAGAACAACCAAGGGGAGAGGTTGAAATTATTTATATAGACATCAGATGAATAAAAATATTGAAAGGAAAACAAAACAGATGCCAAGAATACAAAATCAGGTATGAAGCTAGGCGCATAATTTGATAAGGTTTCACAGTTAAACCCAGAACTTAAAGCCGGCATCGCGATTTATGAAGATTTGAATACATAAGAAACATGGCAGCGAAATCAAGACTTAGAATTTTGGTGGAAGGATCTCCATATCTGGGTATAATGAATGAATGTCATACTCAATTACCACACTCGAAACAGACAAAGTCACCAAATTGAATTTAGAAGACATGTACATATCCAAGACGAGAGAAAAGATAGGAAAATTTACTTCTTGTTGTGAAAGGCACCAGAAAAGGAAACAACGCACAGAGATGTTTTAGTTTGACACTAATTCAATTGTACACAACGGACCAAGAGAATTCATATATATAATTCAAATTACATTCAATTGTTTCAGATAATGCCACAGCTTTTACAGGGAAAACATTCGAAGAAAATATCAAGAAGAAAGGAATTAAGCATTACTTTTGTTCAAAATAGTATCCAAAAACAAGCAATTAAAGAGATCGCAACTTATCTTAGAACAATCATTAACAGGAAACACTCTACCTGGATCTGTTTTATTTATGGAGGCTGTTTAACTACTATGGTTCTTAAAGTCCCATTCTATATTGGGCGTGAAAGACCGGTAGCTTTGCTCTAAGGCTTCTCTATCAGGCTTGAGATTCCTTTAAGCGTCGTAAATATACGACACGGGACTACCGGCTTTACTTCCCTTCCGAAGGAAGCCACATTAAGGATCACGCCCGAAAAAATCCATCGCCCTCCGCCGGGGTTTAAACCCGTGACCTTCGGTAACTAGAGGCAGCATGGTAACTACTACACCATGGAGGACGACTGAATCAACTATGTCAAATTCATTGAGGCAATATTATATAAAACCACAAATCATTCACTAGGTTTGAAACCTATTGGAAGCTTAAGAGGAAAACAAATAGATACCGTAAATGCAAATCAACCTCCAGATATTGCTACAGATACATTCGAAAAGAAGGGATATACCAATTAGCTAATGAGATATATTGAAAGAGCAGCACAGAAAATAAAAGAACGTCACAAAGCAAAGGTGAAGTTATATCCTGTATATATTAGAAATAAGACACTGTTAAATAAAGTCCGTAAAGAGCTCCAACGATCCATCATCCATTTAAAGGTCTTATGAAGCGACGAACTTATTTTTCACGGATTCATATGAATTAACAGACCCACAATCAAGGAACGTTGTTGGACGTTATCACAAAAGGTTGTTAAAACCATTTAAGCCAACATCAGGGAATTTACAAGAGAAATACAGCATAAGTGAGGAAGGAAATCAATCTTCAGAACGTAAAGAAGAAGAAGAAAGAGAAAAGAAGCCCATTTAAGTAGCTGAGAACGAGTGAAGTAGCAAATTTAAAAGGGAAAGATTGACACTGTTTGTAAATAAATTCAATGTAATGTATTTGTTAGCATACGAAAGTAAGGAATTTTAAGGCATTATGTTAAGAATGCTCACAGATAAGGATAAATAGTAGAGGGATATGCTAGGAGCTTAAACAGTAACGCTCAGCAATGCAAATTAAGGGGTATTCAAAATGTATAATAAATTAAATAAGATTGCATTTATAGTATAAAAAGGCTATCTCAATGCAATGTATAATAGCTAACGTAAAATACAAGAACACTTGTTAGCTTTCGTGTGACAAGAGACAGACAAATGTAAGAGTGTAAATATGTAGTGGCAGGTATTTAAAGACAATTAGGAAGAAACGGCAGGTAGTTTTGCAGGCATGCAAAATACCGTTAGTCAACAGACTAACCTACTAAACTGGTTTTGCAGAGGCTTTTGAGTTCATTCATTCACACAACTATGAGATGGGGAGTTAGTATACGTTTAGGAGAAACGCAATATAAACAACTGGTCGTATAACACAATTTTGGAAGCAAATAGGAATCCCTTAAAACTGCTTATCTTCGATAAAACCATTTACGACATCCATAGGGTCATTTATGGTACGGTATTGACCCATATCTCATTAGTATGCACATATTAATTTCATAATTATCATAACAACTATCAGATTCTGGCATATATGTATACATATGTTTAGTATATTTAATGATATTCTAGATTTTTGTAACTCTCCTGTTAAATGTACAGGAAAGCTCCCACTATTAGATTTTTAGCAGTGCAACGCCAAGAAGAGAAAGTCTGTTAGAGCTCTCACCAAACAAAGACTCTTTGTACAAGTACGAGTAAGAAAGACTCAAATACAGAACCCTCCAGGAATCCCAGAGCCAGAGAGAAGCGGGGGAGATTTACTGTATATAACCATGTGACTAAGTAGCGACGAATCAGGAGTGAGGAAAACACCTCTGATTTCTATAAATTTCGAAGAGCCCGGTTATTAGTAGCCAATGGAAGGATTCGAAATATTTCTAAAAGCGCTAAGGTGCTTTTGTATATTGTTATACACGGGGTGAGGCCAAAAGGTTTTGCAGCTAAAATATTAAATTTAGTTACCCGGGCATAAACACTGGGGGACGTAACTGCAGAGGCAAACGATGGATACCAGGAACTTGCTGCACAAATTTAAAGTAGGCGTGGTATTTTCATCATAAAATACATAGTTAACTCATTACCTGCGGTTTATTAAAATTGATAAGGTGCCGTTATACTGTTCACAACAGGCTACACAAAAGACATTGGAGGGAGATGTTCCACCCACACGCGAGACACACGCTTTCCTCACACACATCCACTCACCCTGAAGACACACACAAGATTGACCCACGCTACTAGTGACGCCACCAGACTGAGGAGGTGGGGAGGAAAATGCCACGTCGAACGTAAATTCAAACTCCCAATCAAAATGATTAGTTCAACAATGTCATTGCTACAAAGCAATAAAGTGTTCGACGCCACAATACACACACAAGCTATATCTCCCCACACTCACAATAATGAGGCTTTCCCGCCGAAAAGAGAAAAAATTAAATATAACGGAAACGTAAACATACAAATATGAATACACAAAGATTACAGAAATAAGCCCTTATGAATCACCACAGGGACAATGATGCTGTTTTAACAACGAAGTAGTCCCACAGGAACCCCCAGCTCGTAACTCCTCTGCTGTACGTACACAGCATATTCCGACATGCTACTTGAGAATGGACCAAATACCGGCTTTGTCCAGTAACTTTCCCCACCACATAACCACACCCGCCGAGGAAAAGATGGAAGAAATTCATCACACAGACAACTGTACCACTCGATCATCACGGCGACACAGTGAAATAACTGGAACTCTTAGAATAGGTCTGTGACCTACGGGCTGTGCGGGCACAGACAAACCAAGAGGGAGAACACCCTCGTAGACTGCCATGGTAAGATGGTCGAAGATGAAGTGTAGCTGGAAACGCGTGCTGGTGCGGCTGGGGGAAGTACCACTATTCTCCGGACTATCTGGGGCTGTCCTCTTATGTGAACGGGAGTGTTTCCTGGGGCTACCGGCAGACTGTAACAAGATTTGGGGAAAGCATCAGGATCACAATATACAAGAAAAAATACACAAAATAAATATTACAAAAACAAAAGGGAGGGGACACCCAAAGTTAATAAAACCTAAATCTAGGGTAAGGACACCAAGTCAAAATTTAATGACAAAGATTTTCAGTGTTTTAATATGACAATGAAGTTTATAGCTCTTGATGCTTTATAATGAAATGTGACCATAGAAATTGTATTACTGTGAGATTAATATAAGTAAAAACAAAAACACATTGAGGCATTGGTACTAAGAGTTGAAGAATAATATCATCCTCAGAGGAAAAAATTGTTAAATCAATCTACTAGCAAGCTACAATATAGCTACAGACATACTAACTACAGGATCAAATATAGGTAAGGGAGCCATCACCAACTATGCTAAGGATGTACTCCCCAACGAGTATTCGCAGTTCGCAACCGGCTGGTTCGAACTCTTTTTTTTCACAGATATTCTGTCATGGTTAGAGTGTGGACCGAGCCGTAGTCAATAGATTCTGAAAAACATATTCATAAAACAGACAAAGAAATAAAATGAACACAGAACTGACCAAAAGAAAGAAATTATTGTAGGTAAATATTGTGACATATTATGGATTTCGCGACCTGCAAATTTTTGAAGCACGTACTCACCAGATAAACTTGTAGTGAAGGCATAGCGTTGCTGCTGAACAGAAGGATGGCTCTATGACCATTTCTCTCTTTTCATGCAGGGGACACACAAATAAAGGTAGTTGCTATTGAACACAACGATGGTATCCGTAGCGACTGTAAGCAACTCAAACAGTGCATGAAAACTAATTACGGTGGACATACAACAGATACAGTAACGATCTCACCTTGCTAAGTACTCCACGGCACCTCAGCAAAAACATGACAAACAAAGCAAAACAAAATATTCCCTATAGATCACACAAATTTAAAATACCCTCACAAAGCTGAAAAGAATCAATTAAAGAATCTTGGTAAGTACATGTTAATTTATCACCCAAGATAAAATGTAGTGTTACACAAAGTACATAGAAAATGAGCGAACAAAAACTTGTTATCTGTAAGAGAGAAAGAGAGAGTAATTAGTATTTGTTTTGATTTGGGGCACCTACTGCCAACAAAATCTTGCTGTGTGCCATGGTTTGCCACACCTAAAACAAATCAGGAGTTGGCGCCGATCTGGAGGTGGTGAATGTGGTTGCCATTGTCCTCTCTGTGTGGAACTCTCAGGATGAGCTGATGTATTCATAACATATATCTGGTTGGCCAAATAATCCATTTTGCAGCTAACTCGATGACATCATTAGTAGGAGAGCCTGGAAGAGCAGGCAAAGGTGAATGACATAAAAGAAAAGGGTTAGTAGTCCCAGCTACTAAAATCAGAGGTAGAGGAAACGAAGAATAAGATGTAAGCTGTATCTGCGCAGTTGCCTGGTGCTCTCTTTGTGTCATATAAAATTGTGCTTTATCCACCCGCTTAAGAGCCTGTAAGATATCATCTACGGTAAGATGTATCATTAGGAGAATAGTGTTGACACACTCAGGTTTCAGACCTTTTAGTATATTTCTTATTTGCTCAGTTTGCATCATACCTGCATCATACTGTTCACATAAATACAGTATATCATAAACATAGTGCAAAACAGGTTCAGAATCTAATTGATTTCTAACAATTCATCTTGGTGAGCAACCTAGAAAGCTGTAATAAAGGAGGATTTTAAAAGAACCCAATCATGACAGGGATGTCTGTGACAAAATGTCTGAAACCATTGTATAGCAGTATCTTTATGGTAGCAAGGTAAACACTGCACTTTTTGCAAATCTGACCAGTTATTAGCAAAAGCTACGCTTTCAAAAGTATTCAGAAAATCAAAAGGATTGTCTACTGCAGCACTAAAGAAAGGGGTTTCGATAGAAGGTCGAATAGCAGACACAGTACTCTGAACTGCTTGTACAAGTGTAATTAAGTCACTATTGGTGCCCACCATGGTCGATGACCCAGCACCAGAAGAAGGTGTAGGAGGGTGTCTTCCACGGGCACGTCTGAGGGTGGTCTGTTATTTCTCTTTGGCATAGTGAAATTATATCGCACAGTATTAACACAGAAATGTAGGCCAGAAAAAATAATTAAACACAGGCATGCAATTAAGGCTCTCCACGACGCGCTGCCTGATGATGATGATGATGATGATATGCGGTTTAAGGGCGCTAAACTGCTATGGTCATCAGCGCCCTTACAATGTATAAAAGATAGGGTCAAAATATAAAACAGGTAAAAGAACCGCATATTTAAAAACGGGACACAAACCCGCGATGTTCAAAAAGCTAAAACTAACAATAATATAACAATAACAATAATAACAATAACAACAATAATAACAATAATAATAACAAGAACAACAATAATAACAATAACAAGAATAAGAACAATACAAAGTTCTGAAAAACCAACACACTAAAAGCATAGGCAATAAAAGATTAAAACGTGTCAGGAACTGTAGAATGCGAGGGACATGAGCGCCATATGTCCACTGGGGATAAGAGCTCCCATAAAAACAGACAGAGTAAAAGTACTAAGCTAACAGACGCCCAACGCATTAAATGCGCAGATTAAAATCACTGTCATGAATAAAACGTAAAACACATTCTACAGAACGCGTGTCGTCTGCCAAAACGTTGGCTAGGCCAACAGGCAGACCCACACGAGCACGCAATGCAGCTAAAACCTGACACTCTGTTAAAATGTGACGCACCGTTAAGGGCACGTCACACTGCCCACAGAGTGGTGCGGGGTCACCACTGAGCAAATACCTATGACTAAAAACACAATGTCCAATCCGTAAACGAGCTAAAATTACCTCTTCCCGACGACAAGAACGAGAAGAGGTACCCCAGATCAACGGGAAAGGCTTAACCTCCCGCAACTTGTTCCCCCGGAGGGCCGTCCACTCATCGCGCCAGCGCGAGAGGATGCGGCGACGTAAAATAACACACGAATCTGACGAGGGAACAACAGAAGTAAAAAATATGGGTAATAAAATCGCCGATTTCGCAGCGGCGTCGGCAGAAGCATTACCTGAGATGCCCACATGACCTGGAATCCACATGAAGGACACGCTGATGCCAGAGACACCAAGCGAGTGGAGCAGGTCATGTATGCGCTGTACGAGTGGGTGGTAATGGTGCAGCGCATGAATAGTCTGAAGGGCACTCAGAGAGTCCGTACAAATAAAACAGTGCCGTAAGTCGTGCCGCTGAATGTATATAACAGATTGATAAATGCTAAAAGGTTCGGCGGTAAAAATTGAACATTGTCGAGGTAAACGAAAAGTAAAACTCTGTACACCAAAAACAAAGGCACATCCTACTCCAACATCAGTCTTAGACCCATCAGTATATATAAAATGACAGTCCCCGAACTGCGCCTGTAGTTCTAAAAAGGCGGATCTAAGAACAGAAGCAGGGGTCGCATTTTTCGGCATCGACGTTAGCCCAAGGTGGATGTGGGCCTCAGCGCGCGACCATGGAGGTAAACGCGTTTCCCCTCGGGTAAGGGCCGGCGCTGGCGTAACGTCCAAATGCCGAAGTAGCAGTCGAAATCGAACCCCTGGAGGGTGCAATGCAGAGGAGCTAACGAAATATTGGCGATCAAGCGAATCCTCGTAAAATACATCGAAGGACGGGTGGTTAGGCAAGCTTGAGAGCCGACAAGCATAGCTGCACAAAAGCATCTCACGCCGGAAGGACATCGGAGGCTCTGCAGCTTCTGCGTACAGACTGGGTACAGGGTTAGTTGGAAAGGCCCCTGTAGCGACTCTTATGCCACGATGGTAAATGGCATTCAATCGACGTAACACAGATGGACGTGCCGACGAATAAACAATACACCCGTAATCAAGTTTGGATCGGGCCAAAGAGCGATAAAGGCGAAGAAGGACGGTCCGATCAGCTCCCCAGGATGTGCCACTTAAAACACGTAAAAGATTAAGAGAACGGTCACACTTTGCTTTTAAAAAGGAAACGTGCTAGGTCCAACACAACTTTCTATCAAAAATCAACCCCAAAAATTTCGCCTCGTCTGCAAACGGAAGTACCCCTGGATGGAGAGAGGGCGGAGGGAAATACTTCCGGCGCCAGAAGTTGATGCAGACGGATTTATCGGCGGAGAAATTAAAGCCGTTGGCGTTACTCCAGGCGTAGAGACGGTCGATACAGCTCTGGAGACGGCGTTCGAGTAGACAGGTCCGCCGTGAACTGCAATAAATAGCGAAATCGTCAACAAAAAGGGACGATGAAATGCCAGGTGGAATAAATCAACAATGGGGTTGATAGAAATCGCAAAAAGTGTGACACTGAGTACAGAGCCCTGCGGTACTCCGTTCTCTTGAATAAAACGACGAGATAAAACCGAGCCCACACGTACACGAAAGACGCGGTCCGTCATAAACTCCCGAAGAAATATGGGAAGACGACCGCGGATATTCCAATCGTGAAGTGTACGTAAAATGCCGCCCCTCCAACAAGTGTCATAAGCTTTCTCCAGGTCAAAAAATACAGCCACGGTTTGACACTTTCTCAGAAATCCATTCATAATATGCGTCGACAAGGACACCAGATGGTCGACGGTAGAGCGATAGCGACGAAACCCGCACTGAGCGTTCGCTAGAAGTTTCTGAGACTCAAGCCACCATGTCAACCGCCCGTTGATCATGCGCTCCATCACCTTGCAAATGCAACTGGTGAGGGAGATAGGGCGGTAGCTGGAAGGTAGTTGGCGATCCTTCCCAGGCTTAAGTATAGGGACAATAGTGGCTTCGCGCCAAACGGAAGGAAAAATGCCGTCTTGCCAAATACGGTTATAGACCTGTAAGAGAAATAGTTTACTGTCGGCTGAAAGGTTCTTTAACATCAGGACATGAATGCCGTCCGGCCCAGGAGCGGAGTGCCGAGAGCATTGAAGAGCGTGCTCCAGCTCCCTCATTGTGAATAGTTCGTTATAGCATTCATCAATAGCAGACCGAAAAGTATATGATGCGGAATCCAGCCGGTCTTTAATAGAGCGAAAGCCGGCGGAATAATGGTCTGAACTGGAAAGCGCCTCAAAGGAAGCACCCAGAGTTTTTGCGATGGCAGCCGGATCCACTATGGTGGCATTAGAAACCTGAAGGCCAGAAACAGTACAATGTGACACTTTACCTGAGAAGCGATGAAGTTTATCCCAAACAACGGATGAAGGCGTTAAACGATTAAAAGACTCGACAAAACGAGCCCAAGATGCCTTCTAGCTATCCTGAATAATGCGACGAGCCCTGGCGCGCGATTGTTTAAAAGTCACCAAATTATCAAGTGTAGGGTGTCGCCGAAACACCGTAAGTGCAGTCCTACGGGCACGAACGGCGTCCCGACAATCTTCGTTCCACCACGGAACAGGTGGCCGCCGAGGTTGTGAGGATGAACGGGGTACTGCGCGTTCGGCGGCAGAGAAAATAATAGACGTAAGGTGCTGCACTAGTTGGTTAATGTCGGAGAAGGGCTGGTCGTCAAAATGCACGAGGCTGGAATACAAGCTCCAGTCGGCTTTTGCGAATATCCAGGTAGGTACTCTGGAATGCTGTACGTGGTGCGACAGAAGAGAAACGATGCACGGGTAATGGTCGCTGGAGTAGGTGTCAGCGACGACGTTCCACTGAAGACGACGTGCAAGCTGGAGTGAGCAAATGGCAAGATCCAGGTGAGAGAATGTACCAGAAGAATCTGAAATAAAAGTAGGTTCACCTGTATTGAGGATGGAAAGATTGAACTGATAAAAAATGTCGGAAAGAAGAGTTCCTCTCGCACAAACCCTTGGCGAACCCCACAGTGGGTGATGGGCATTAAAATCTCCCAACAGAAGAAATGGTGTTGGGAGAGCGGACAGGAGAGCTTGAATGTCCGCGGGAGCGAGAGGAGACGATGGAGGGGAATACACAGAGCAAACAGAAAACAAAAAGCCGGGTAAGTGTAGGCGAACGGCAACAGCTTGCAAGTCGGATGTAAGTGTGACGGGTTTAAAATGAACGTCGTTACGCACTAACAATATGACACCTCCATGAGCAGGAGTACCCTCCTCCGGTTCAAGGTCGTAGCGAACCGGAGTATATCCTCGGAGATCAAAAGGATCGTGAGGGCGAAGCTTAGTCTCCTGCAAACACACGACCATAGGCGAATGGGAACGCAATAAAAGTTGCAGTTCCGCCCTATGCGATCGCACACCTCGTACATTCCAGGTCAGGATAGCCATTAAGAAAAAAGGGATAAACTGTCTACTTAGAAGGGCGGCTTAAAATTACCTTTTGTTTAACTTTGGGGCTCGGGCTTTTGGTATGGAGTTGGTCAGACTCCATAGCTTCCTCGGAGGGAGGGCCCACGCGCTCAGTGCCAGAAACCGATTCAAGCGCCATGAATCGGTTCTGGGTGGCGATGGGTGAGGGGTGCCGCTGAGCGCGGCTTGTCCCAGGACCTTCCTGGGACAGCGACCTCCGAGGAGAAGAAGGTGAACTATTGTTACCGCGCGCACGCGGAGGGTGTTTCAAAAAATCTTCCCTACGAAGTTTCTGCTTGGGCTTCTTTTCAGCGGCTTGCGACTTCATTGATTTTGGACCAGGTTTATAGGGCTTGGTAACAGTAGCTTTAATGGACGGCCGGATGGTAGTGGCGGTTAATCCTGTCATGGTCCAAGTCTGAGTTTCGGCATCTACTCGTGGTACTGGCGAGGCAACAACAGAACTAAATGTGCCAGATCGCAGGAGTGAAGGTTGGCGCGCATGGTAACGCCTCCGGGCTTCAGCGAAGGAAAGTTTTTCCTTTACCCGGATGTCCTGGATCGCCTTCTCGTCCAAGTACCGCGGACAGTCGGCAAACGAAGCAGAATGAGACCCTTTACAATTAACGCAGACGGGGGCTGTTGAACAGGTACCTTCGTGTGAGGGCTGGCTACATGTTGCACAGATGTTAACGGCACTCTTACAGGAGACTTGCGTATGCCCAAAACGTTGGCATTTAAAACAACGCAGAGGTCTAGGAATATAAGGCCTCACAGAAATCCGTTCGTACCCTGCGGAAATGCTCGTGGGCAGATCGACGCCATCAAATGTAATAAACAGGGTATGAGTGGGTACCAATACGCCGTCGTGTTTGGCCTGCACTCGATGGACCGCTGTCACCTTCTGGTCTGCAAGATATTCTACCAGGTCCTCGTCCGATATACCATCGAGGCTATGGGTGGTAACGACGCCCCGACAGGAGTTCAATGTGCGGTGCTTCTCGACACGGATGGGATAACCGTGGAGAAGCGTAGCGCGCAACAAGGTCTTACTTTGCTGATCGGACTTAGTTTGTGTCAATAAGGATCCATTCCGTAAACGAGTGCAGGATTGAACCGTACCAGCAATAGCATCTATGCCCTTCTGAATTATAAAAGGGTTCACCTTCTCAAAGTTTTGTCCTTCTTCTGTTCTTGAAATGACCAAGTAACAACCAGATGACGGCGGTGCTACTTCTGTTACAATGACTTTTCGGCACTTGTTTGTATCAATGGAGGAAGGGTGCTCCATAGCGAATAAATCCTCCACCATTGCAACCGTCTCCGACCTCGGGCTCTGACTTCCCGGGCGTTACCCCGACTTGGGTGAGTGGCCTATCTATACCAGACTCACATCAGGGTCACACCACCCAGAACATAGACAGAGGGACCCAATCGCCGTCGGAAGCCAGCAGCTCATGCAATGGCCCCCCGCGGGACTGCAGTTGAACAGGGGATACGAACACATACCCTACATGACGACCCCGGGTGGTGGGGATGACGCCATTACCCACACACCCAGCTGCGCACCCAGTGCGCGGGTATCCGTCAGGCTGTGTCCACGGAGGATTAACATAAAAGGTTAAAAGAAACTAAAAGTGTGTGGGCGTTTCGCACTCAAGGTAGGCCGGCGAAGAAGTAAAAGAGACTTGTAAATGAATATGCGTGGGGCGAAATGTGCATAAATAAAAGAGAAGACAGAAGCGATGGCGAGGGGCGAGATGTAATGATATGCACAGAACGCACGAGAGCCTACCTTGAGTTCCCCGGTCACGAGAACGAACCCACCTCGACCGGACGGGGGTGAAATGATGAAGATGGCGATGATTGGCTCGGGAACCCCCGGGTGCGCCAAAAACCCGTACTCACAGAAGGTGAGTCCCTGAGGGGACGCGCTGCCTGTGTCTTAAGATTATATTGCAGTATTATCGCGAATAAATAATTGGGTATCTAACATAAGTACGGAACCTACTAAACGTGTATAAGCTCATATATACACACTATACATTAACATATTTATATATACTGATTTTCAATACATACATCTTAAAATATTGCATTATATGCTTTTCCAGTTTTTTAAAAAAAATTTTAATTGTGCAGCTTCGCAACAACGGTTATATATTCGTAAGAGTTTTACTATTAATATACCCGTCGGCATGTCGGTCGACGGTCGTTCAACTGCTGGCTACGCTTCACCCAACTAACTGCCCGCGCTGGAGCCTTGTTGTCGGCTCCCCTCAAGCACGGTGCGACATCGCCTAAGGTAAGCTTCGTAAGGGAACTGTTAATAATGTTTAAAGGCACAATACCTTCGCTGTTAATGTAAACGCAACACCCGTTTTGTTGGTTTTCCCAAAGGTAGCAATAAATTATAATCGTTCAAGCCAAGCCTTAGAGTTGATTCTACCTCTGCTCTCTTTACAGTTATGCCCCCCAAGTCATTAACCAACAGGGTTGTGACAATATGTTCACACATATTTTTTTAAAATGAGCAAACTAAGTTGGCAGTATTATGCATCATTGTTACAAGGTGGGCTATATTTAGATGAATTGTTTTAAATCTTAAATCCGAGAAGAAACGCTAAAGGTAATATGAATAATAGGAGCATGCATTATGACAACTAATTCATTATTTCAATTAGGGAGTGCAATTTGTGCCATGTCTGGAACACAATCCCAGAGTCTGCCCTGTACTAATTTATTTGTTGCAAAAATGCTATCTTTGGGCTCGATTGGCACTGGAAGTATGCTCTCTTTAGTTAATGCACCATGTTGTGCACGTTTGAAATTGAAACTTGTCAAGTTAAGAATAGGATGTTTAAGGGTGTTATAGCGTGCATTAAACGTTATTGGTCACTGTATAATTCCTAATAAAATAACAAATTTTAGATGGAATTTTAGGTTTTATGTGCTTCAACATCTTCCAGTACAGTTGATATTAGGGGCATATTTTATTGAATGTTCTCGAATGATTATTGACGTTGCCAATCAGAAAGTTGCCTTTGGTTTAGACCAGAGCTGAACATTGGTATTCCTCTTCTTAACCCTCCGTCAGTCGCTAGGGGCTTGAGAGACCCCTGGCATTATATAAATGTTATAATTTTCGAACGAACGCACCTATGCAATTGCCTGACTAGGACATCTAACATTATACGCGATTATTTGCTGCAGCGATAACCTTATCTGTTTATTTGTTTGGCTGGAGGAATGACTAATCAGCAGTTACGTGTCGCACAGGTCAACCGGGCCCCGCGCGCCTGCTCTCGTTACATATTGTTGACAGATTTGTTTCTCATTAGCTTTTGTGCAATATTGCTTTACTATTGCAAGGAGCTGTTACTGCTTCGTCATGAATACGAGTAAAAGGTACGATCTACAAAATCCGAATGATTTGGAAGAAGTACATCGCCTTGCCTGATGCCTTGCCCGTAGATGACAACTTGAATCAGATGACTCTGATTCAGAAGATAAACTCGAAACGAGATCTTTAGATTCAGAAACTGACCATGAAGATGAAGAGGAAGACGATGAAAGCAGCTTGTGCGATAACATGTATTTTATAGGTAACATCATATGCGTATCATAATAATTCTTCTTCTTTTTCTTCTTCTTATTATTATTATTGACAATACATTCTGTTGTTATTTACAGGAAGAGATGGAACAAATGGGAAAAAAACACCTTTGAAAATAACACAGACAAGGGCTCACAATATATTGAGCAAACTTCCTGATGTAGTAGGGGCTGCCAAAAATGCGAAAACGGAAATTGATTGTTGGAACCTTTTTGTTACCGAAGATATAGTTGATTTGATTGTTGAAAGCTCAAATACTTACATTAGCAGTGTGCAGCACAAATTTGATCGTGAAAGAGACAGCAGACCTACAGATGTAATAGAAATAAAAGCTTTCCTAGGCTTATTGTACCAGGCATATTTGGCTCCACAAAAAATGAAACGCTTGTTTCATATGTTCCAAAAAAGGGTAAAACAGTAGTTTTGCTCTCAAGTCTACATGTTTCATCCACGCAGTTATCCGAAGGTGCTGAGAAAAAGCCTGAAATAATCCTGCATTACGACACTAAATCTGGAGTTGATGTAGTAGATAAATTGTGTGCTACATACAATGTAGCCAGAACGAGAAGGTGGCCCTTGGTAATGTTTTACCATATCTTGAACATTGCAGGTATCAATTCTAGGGTTATCTTCCTTGGAAACCAAAATAAATATTCCACAAGGCAAGAGTATTTGAAAGCACTATCTTTACCTTTACTGTTGCAACAGCTACAAAGGAGAGCAACAGCATCAAATCTACCCGGTGATTTGAGAGGCCTTTTGACAAAATATAAACCTGAAGAATCCGGCGTAGATGAATTGTCAAATACACCACTATGCACATTGAAAAGGAAACGATGTGAACCTTGCAACAAAGACAAAATGAATTGCAAAACTAAATATGCATGTGGAAAGTGCAACACCCCCCTGTGTTTGAGCAAACATGCTAAAATTATTTGCGAAAGTTGCTTAGTCGGGGAAAACACGGATGAGATAGTAGATGATTCTGAGTAACTGAACATTTGAAATTACAAGTTGTATGTATACCTGGAAATGGCAATGCATTTCTTTATACTTACTGTAATACAATTTATAACGTATATGTACTCATATTTTAGTTGTATTTTTATGTTGTAAGATAATACCTATTAACGAAAGCCTTTTACGCTTAATATAAATAAAGGTAAAACAGGAAAAAAAGAAAATAGACGAAAGAAAACAAAAATACAAACAATAACAACAAAAATATAGCGCGGGTCTACTAGGCCGCGCGTCTAACGGCGTTCTACCAAACCGCGCGCCTGACGGAGGGTTAATCCCCTTTCAATTGGTAAATTGTTTGTTGAACAAGTGTTTGCAGGTAACCCCTCAGTTAAAGCAAATAGTTGTGATGACATATTACATTATTTTGTGTTTGGAGAAAAAGTGTGAATTACATTTTTGTCTCAATTTCCCAAGGTACCGATTTTTAAACTTGGGCGTACTCATTTAGTGAAGTAGTTTATTCAGTTACTTGATCAGAAACCAGTGCGTTTTAGTCCCTATAGGTTGAAGGTTACGAGACAACTTATTAATGATATTTGGAGAAAGGTATAAATTTGAACTTAAACATCATCAAATTATTCGTCCCCTGCCTTTTCAATTACGAAGTCAGATTGACGCTTGAGATTGGCGATTCATTATCGCCAATTGAATAAGAAAATTGTAGTTGAACAGGTATACTTATCTCAGTTGCACCATAGGACAATTGGTTTTCAAAGGCTTAATACTTCACTACGTTTGATTGGAACCCTGTTTATTACCAGATCCCTCTTGAAAAAGATTCGAGAAAATACACTGCTTTTCCAGTTTTAGTCTGTTTTAGTTTACTCTGTACCCTTTGGTATCGCAATGGGTGCACGCGAACTTGACGTGATATTTAGGATGTAAACACAAATTTCTTTTTCATTATCTTGGTGATTTGCGCGTTTATTCTGAAGCATTTGACGAGCATACTCCACATATTTCTGAAGTGTTGTCGCAATTTAGCAGTTTTGGCTTGACTGTTAATACAGATAAACCTAGGTATGCCACTTCTGAAGTGAAATTTATTGGGCATATTTTGTCGTCAAAAGGCATCGGGGAGGATCCTGACAGCATTAAAGCTGTCCGTGAATTTCCGTTCCTCGTTCTTCAAAGCAAATAGCAAAAGTTCTGGGTATGGTCGAATATTCTCAAGGTTCGCTCCTGAGTATGCTAAGCATGCCTTGCATTTTAACAAGCTTCGTAAGAAGGTGCCCGGAACAACAACTCATTAAGCAACTTCGATTAGCACTTGTTTTCCCACCAGTTTTGGCGATAGCGGATTTTGGGAAAATATTTGTCTTGCCGAGAGACGCCTGTGATTCTGGAATATCGTGTGTCCTTCTTCAAGAGGTTGATGCAGTAGAAAAGACCATTGCTTATGCATCAAGAGCGTTGAATCCCACCGAAAAGCATTCTTCTATTTATGAATTAGAGTATTTAGCCGTTTTGTATGTCTTATGGAAATTTAGGTTATATTTAGAGCACGTCCACTTCGTTTTAGAATCTGATATTCAGGGAATTTCTTGGTTCCTGGCCCAACCGCGAAAGTCTGGGCGTGTTGGTTGGTGAATATCTCCTTTTAAAATTCGAAGGTCGTCACATTCGCGGAGAAATTAATTCTGTCGCTGATGCTCTTTCAAGAATGTATGACGGGCGTGTTTCTGAGAGGGATCCTGTTGAGATTAAAGCAGAACAACCAACTCTTTTTGTGTCACATGCTGTTTTGGAGGGTTATTCCTTCAGATTTGGCGACCTTGTTAAAAGCGTGAATATCCTCAACTATTTTCCATCTTGGATAATATTAATTTTGGTGAAAAAAGTGTGAAATATAATATTAACAAGGATGTCTTATGCTGTAAGGATAGTCAGGTAAATGAAATCTTGTAGTTCCTCAACAGTTAATGTCATTTATTTTTCGATATCACGAATGACCTTGTGGAGCCCATTAAGGCGTGTATAAAACCGTTGCGAAGGTGAGAACTAATTTGATTTAGAAGGGGACGCACATGGGCATATGTGCCCGCATTAAAGACTGTAGGTTGTGTAAATGTTTGTGAACCCGACCAAAATACACAATTGGAGTTTTTGTGTTCGAATGTTGCAGATCGTCCTGCAAAAACAGTTTCTATATTATATAAGCCCCTTTCCGAAAAATTAAACTGGTTATAAGTATATCATGGTTGTGGTTGACGCATTTACTAAATATGTGTGGCTTTTCTCAAGCAGAAAGCGAAATGCACGGCGTACCATAGATAGCTTTCAGAAGACTTTGGTCAATTTTGGTGTGCCAAAGGTAGTTTTTGCGGACAATGCAACTTATTTTAAGGCTTATATGTTGCAGACAGTTTGCTTTAGAAAGGGGATTGCACATGTTTTCACTCTTCCTTATTATCCAAAACCCTGCGTTAGTAAAAGGGTGAACAAGTACTTGAAAATTGTATTGTTTGCCTTTCGCCATTCGGACCAAATGGGATGGCATAAGAACTTGTATTGTGTTTAGTTTGCTTTTAATTGTGCTAAGTATGAATCACATTGGCATTGCTCTTATCAGCTTATGATGAGTTTCTCTCCGAATTGTCCGTTGGCACATGTATGGCGGTTAAGTGATACCTTGCCAAATGAGTTCACTCCTAAAGATACTTGTCAATATACTTGGAATAGCATAAAGGCTAATTAGAGTGGAGCTCAATTGAGAGCTAAGCAGCATTATAATAGAAACAGGCAGGACTCAAATTATAATTTGGGCGATGAAGGATTTATCCGAAATCAAATAAGGTAACAGCGAAATTTGCAATAGAATCGGAGCAAGTAGTTCTATGTCCAGCACTTGGAGTTGAGTTTTATATCACTGGTTATACTTGAAGTATTTTGGCTGCAATGGGGCCAGAGCAAGTATTTCTCTGGACAGCGGCTTGACTTCATCGCAACACCTGTCGGACGAGCTTACTCGGCGTATAGCGATTGACTCCTCCTTCTCTCCTTTCCTTAGCGTTCCTGTGCTTGGTAATCAGCCGGAATGATGAAGAAGTCTGTAGTTGAACCCAAAGAAGTGGCTTTCAACAGCTGTTTGGCGAAAGGGCCATTTTATTTTGTGGCAAAGAGGAACTAGGAACTAGCTGTGTAATATATCAAATTAATTTTGGGTCAATATAACATTTAGCATTCGGTTATTAGTGTCAAGCTTCTCGTTAAGGAGTCTTTCTTCGTGCTATAGCCTCTAGTTCCCGAGGTTGCGGGATCAAACCCGGCGAAGAGCGGTTAATTTCTGCGGCGCAAAAATCCTTAGCATGGCTTTCTTCGGAAGGGAAGTAAAGCCGCTGATCCCGTGTCGTAGATTTATGGCACGTAAAAGAACCTCAAGCCTGATAAAGAGGCCTCTGAGAAAAATTAACGGTCTTTCACGCCCAATATAGAATGGGACGATGGGGAACTAAGCAGTTGTAGAGCGTCCATAAATAAAAACTCAATTTTATCTTGTTTCTCATTAGGGTTTGTGATATCCAAATGTCCTTCCAAATTAAATCATGTTTAAGTAATATTTGCATATTTTTTCTCTCTCTGGCGGCTGAAAGTAATTTGAATACAGGGCTTGGAGCATATTGGCAATGTACCTATGTACTGCTGAATGTAGTATTGTGTGTATAGTATCTTATGTACTTTTAGAAGTAGATACTTTGAAAGTTCTAGAAAGTACAAGGCAACCATTTTGGGGAACAGCTCCAAATGTGACCTGTAGACATAATAGTCGTACCAGACCCCGAAATGTCTCATGATTCATGATTTTGTTATATAGTTCATATTATTATTGTTTTTATTATTATTATTATAAATTTTAATTGTTGTTTAAAATTCAAGATTAATCTATTTAGTAATTATGCAGTTATTGAGCGTCATATGAGTACTGCTTCAGGAAGTAACAGAACCATAAAGGTGAGCAAATGTGGACGTGTGCTGCCGCCATAATTCTCCTATAATGAAATTACTAGCTTAATCTGAGCATCACTCTACGCCATGATATTTGAGTGATTGCTACCGCCGTACTTTCAACTTGAGAAATTAATTAACAATATTACGACTTATATCCGTGTAATCGTTTTAAAGCGTTAATACATTTATTTTCTAATTGAGCGGTTTAATTTCTATGGAAGCTGTACGTTCCATAATCTGCAACCCTTCACAGTCACCTTTCCATGGCGTAATTGGTCAGTAATGTTTCCAAGAGTATACTGACAGATTCACTCTAACTGGGTTTAGTATGCTTCCAAACTGCACCATCCAACCTGAATAAATTCAGAAGGGCGAATGCAGCAATGGTTTTTGAAATATTCATTCTTACTGCGTAAATTTATTATTCTAACGCAATTCTTCAGAGATGTATTTAGAAATATTCACATTTAAAGTTTAGGATTTACAGAAAATGAGTTATAAAGAATGTACTATATCAGATTTCCTATATTAATCCCTCATTATTGTAAAGAATCATCACTTTCTGTGTTCTCCAAAATTCTTGATTTTTCGGACAAAATCTTTGTTTCTCAGAACTGAATCATTATATACTTTTTTCAGACAAAGCATGTGTTCGTTTTCCTAAATGTACTTTGAAAATGCAGTACAGCATTTTAAAAACAGATTAGTAAAGAATTGCACCGTGTGGATAATTTTCATTTTGGGAAAATCGCCGAAAACGGTTTGGGGAAAAACAAGTTTAAAGTTGTGTGTGAGTGTTAATAAGCTTGCTCCTGTCCATTTGCAGCATTAGTTAATTGGTTTTGAGTTCGGAATTCATGTTATTTTATTGTGAAAATCGTTATTTTGTTAATTTTTGCAAGTTTTTGTTAAATTTCGCAGATGCATTACCTTAAAATATGCTACAGAGATGGTTCACTAGGCCGGTGATTCGACACACCTAAAACTGCATTTGCATTTCAGGTCTCCTGGAAGTAGAATGTATAATTATTTAGTAAAAGTAGGGAGAGACAATGGGTAGTCAATTTACGAATTAGTATGTAAAGAGTAAGACATGGTCATTGTGGTCAACAAATGCAACGCTTATTGCCGTTAGCCGCCGTAGAACAGAAACGTCAAAGAGAGAATTATGTCACAGTGTATTTCAGTGCGTTTCATCACATCCGTCAGAAGCAGTCTGATGCAGAGTGATGTAGCGATACATTCTGTGTCTGAAATTGTGAACTGCTCATTGGAAAAATACCTTCAGTAATACAGGTTACATAAATATTACGCTCATTAAGATTGATGGGGCCTACTACGGTTGGTACGGGATTGACGCTCCCTGGGTCCCGAGTCACACTCTCGATTGGGTTCCTCCAAATAGTGAGAGGGCTTAATGCCAAGCGCCCAATCAACACAGTCTGAGGGATATCGTTGCGCTGGACGGAGGAGGGGCAGTCGCAGAGTGTGACTGTGTAACGCGTAATTCCCAGCCTCTGGGAATCATAGAGGCTGTGTTTGTATCAGCAGATGAGTTCAGTCCAGGTGAGGGGCCATTGCATGAGCGGTTGCTTTCTTCAAGGTGACTGAGTCTCTCTGTCTTCAAGTAGGGAAGTGAGACCCTACGATGAGAAAGGCCTAGGACTAGTTTTGCGCTTCTCGATTCCTTGTAATTTTATTATCATAACAGAGGAATGAATGCAATTTTCCGCTTTCCAAAGGTGTCTTGATAAAGTTGCTGGTCCAGTAAGTTCATGAATTGGAATTCGTAATGGCACGCTTATGATTGAACCACATTCAGCATCTCAGGCAGCGATCATGCTGAGAGAACATATGTTAGCCAGCTCCCTTATACGAGTTGAGACACACAGGATATTGAACTCCCGGCGCGTATGCTAAAGACCCGTGCATTGGACGGTATGATCAATGAGGAGAAATCTTGAAAATCAAGGTGTCACATCTGTATATCGGGTACAGCGGAAAGGAAATTCGTGTTCACTCGTACCCTGTTCTTTAAATTTGATCAGGTGAATCTCCTTCGAATAAGTAAGGCAGAGTATTACGTCACTGCAGTTAGGCAATTCATCCCGAACCGACTGAGATGTTTTACGTGTCAACACTTTGGGCACAGCAATGATTTCTCTAACAGTGAATCTACCTACGTTAACTGGTAGGCGTCTCACACAAGGGAGTATGTAAGTCAGCTCCAACTTGCGTTAACTGCAGCGTTGAACGCCCTTCAAGTTCCAAAGAATATCCCTGTTTTACAGAGGAAGGAGCGATTCTCAGGTTAGATAGAGTCACGGAAGTCCGCTAAACTCCTGAGCATACGCCAATCCTCTGTCCCGAAGTTCGATACCTGTAGCTCAATTACAACTAAACCAGCCGAGTCAGGTAATGACAATTCATACCAGCAATACTTGCGGAGCCAATTTTTCACTAAAGATTCTCGTAGCTAGATCACTTCTAAAACCTTCGAAATCCACATCTACATTTGCATCAGCCAAGTCTGTTACTGAAAACGTCACCAGTAAATCCGCCACCAAAACCGTCGACATAAACCAAAAGCACTGGCAAGCTCGTAACACATGTTCTATCATCTTTAAAGTTCAGCACCATCTATGACAGAATCGACTTCATGATAGTAAAAGGAAAGTCTTCACCCAGAACATCAAAAGGGAAACAAAGCCTCACGGCCATCTCGCAGATTCCCTTCTGAGGAATCTTCTCAGAAGGACTCAGAACGGCGATCTTCATCTTCGCTGATCTCCACTTCCAATCTCTTTGAGGTTCTCGAACTAACGTTTTCTATTGGAAAGGGATCCTACTGCGTGGAGAAAATGCAGCTTGAGGATTCTGCACACGCTGTAAGAATGCTAAAAAAAGAGACAGGATAAACCTACAATATAAGGTACTCAGCCGGACAGAAAAGCAAAATTGTAAATTGATTCGATCACTCCTGTTCCAAAGTAGTGAAGGCTTACGATTGAGAGCTCATCACAATTATAATTACTATGACTACTCTACAATGGAGCATATGTGGAATTGGAACAAATCGATCAGAGCTTGAACTTTCGCTCAACAGGAATGAGCGTTCTTTTTTCTGCACTGTTTCATATGTTTGTAAGAGACAAAGCTCCGTCTGCCAGATAAGCTTCAAAGCAGTGTGTATACCTCAGAGTGGTGTTATCTTACATAGGGGTTGTTCTCCGTGATCTAATGGTACCATGCTATCCTCTAGTCCCAGAGGTCGCGGGTTCAAATCCGGCAGAGGGCAATGGAGTTTTTTGGGCTAAAAACCTTAGCATAGCTTCTTTTGGAAGGGAAATAAGGCTCTTGGTCTCATGTCGTGGATTTTCGGCACGTAAAGGAACCTCAAGTTTGATAAAGAGGCCTCTGAGCAAAAGTGCCGGTCTTTAAACGCCAATTATAGAATGGGACGCTAAGGACAACAGTAGTTGAAGAGCTTCCATAAATAAAAAACACAATTTAACTTTCTTACTCGGCGCACTATGATGCTCATCACAGATGATAAATTCTTGGAATGTGTATCCATACTGTTTTATATGCAGTCGGTCGCTCTAAGCATTAAACTGCAATTTGTTCGATTTACCATTTCTAATATTTGTCTGCCTCGATCTTACCTGTACTGATTTGAAGGTCAAATTTCTTCAGTTACCAACAGTTTCTGTGTTGGTTGTAGATGCTAATTCCCATCACTGACATGGATCCCACTTCGGGCTTGTGCGAGACGTAAATGAAATAGCTGATTTCTTAGGTAGCAATAACCTAGCTCTTCTGAACTCCAAAGATCTTAAATTTCTCTCTGACGCCTACAATATATATTTCCATATTGATTTAGCAGTTTGTTAGCAGTTTCGGTATAATGGATTGCCATCTGTGATTTACATTGTGTGACCACTTTCCATGTCCTATTACTCTATTAAAACGAGTTATATGCTCATACGTTTCTCTGGATGGCGCTTAGATCAAGCCAGCTGGAAACTTTACTCCCAGTTGGCTGCGTCCAATTACCGTGAGCACGACTTTGTGAACGTTTTAGCTGAATATATAATACCAACGATTCTTTCTGCTACTGAACAGTCTAGTCCTCGGTCGACTACACAATCGCATCTCTTGGTAGACGAATGAATGTCGGATTGCCGTTCGTGCCCCAGGTGTACTCTTAGGGCTTTTTAGCGTCACCCTACATTGGATAAGCTAATTCAATACAAGAAAATGCTTACCAAGTTTAGACAAGATATTAGGGATAGCAGAAAAGCATCATGCAACACATTTGTAGCTTCATTTAATCGGCATACACCTCCCTCGGTCGTATGCAGTAAGTTAAGCCGTGTGACCGGAAAATTGACCTTAAGGACAATAGCCGGCCTTAAGATATCTTTAGAGCTTTTGCTAATACATCTGAGATGCGTAAAATTTGGCAGTGCTTTCGCTCAAGTGACTAGCTCAGATAACTATGAGCTTGAATTTCTTTCAGCTATGACTCATGTGGAATATCAAGGTTTGTTTCGTTCTGGAAACCTTGAAGATTACAACCACCTTTTCACGTTCTTTCACCTTTCGCCTACTGTCGGCGCCAGGACCAGCTGGTGTCCATGTAAGAATGTTGCATCACCTCTCTTCTGAAGTTAAAGCTTTCTTGCTCGAGCTCTATGAACGTGTTTGGGTTGACGCAGCAAAGTGACGGGAGGCCACCATCATGCACATATTGAGGACTGGGAGCGACCGTCATTTTCTGTCCAACTACCGTCCTATTTCCCCCAACAGTTGGGATTGTACGGTGATGGACGGCATGATCAGTTGCTGTAGTGGCTGGAAACTCACAACCCACTAACAAACACCCAGTGCTGTTTTCGACGACGTCGTTTGATTGTCCGCCATCCTGTGTCCATATCAACGCAGATTGATGAAGAATTGTTAAATCATTGGGATATTCTTCCACCTCGAGAAGGCTTATGATGCGCTTTGTGGAGCAGGGATACTATGTCCCTTACAGAATGCAACATTACATGGATAATTACCACTGTTCATTCAGGTATTTATGAGAAACCGGTTTTCCGAGTAAGCAATGATTGGGTTTTTTCGAAACCTTTCTGCTCAAGAGAATGGAGTGCCTCAGAGTTCTGTACTAAGTATTACACTATGTGCTGTAGCAATTAATTCGATCTCTAAATGTGTTCCTACAGGTGTATTGTCATCCTTATTCGTTTAAGACTTCACCGTCTATCGCACTTCCCGGCATATGCCGTTTCTCGTACGCCGTTTATAGAAATGGAGTTCTACAAACCGCTTTCGTTTCCCAAATGAGAAGTCATGACGCCGTAAGGGACTGTTGATGTCTTCGCTCTGATTCGTCCCAGATAAAATTCCTTTTGCAGATGAGACCAAGTTCGGTGGGTTTAGTTTTGTTAGGAAATTTAGCTGGTCATCCATACAGCGCAGCTGAAGCTGTGATGTGACTATTTTCTGAATATATTGTGCGGTATTAAATAGCAAATCTTGGGGAGCGATGCCAGTTTTGCTGCGACTATATCGCACACTGATGCGATCCAGATTAGACTATAGGTGTATTGTTTATTCTTCAGCAATAAAATTAGACACAGTCCATAACCCGGGCATTCATGTGGCTGTCAGATCTTTGTCAACTAATCAAGTTGTGAGCATTTACGCCGCAGTCTGTAGTATCGGCATGATGTCCTGTTAGAAAAGTATGGTGGTGGACATAGACGTACGCCTACGCCACTTCGTTCGCCTGCTTTTTCAACACCGCGCTGTACAAGTATTACAGGAGAAGCTCCATTAGGCGAAGGTATGCAGGTGTTCGATTCCGGGAGCTTCTCAGAAAGCGTGATATTGAAGTATCTAGCATATTTTCTATCGGAAAGGGGGTATAATTATGGTTTACGTTTAAGGGAACTCAACTACAGCGTCATCAGCTCCCTTAAAAACGGAACATGGCAAAGGTCAGAGATAACAACGAGTATATAAAACTAAGCCAAGTGATATAAATTTGATTAAATTCTCATGTAAAGGTTTAGCTTTGTTGTAAACTTAAAAACGTTTTCAATCCTTTGGTTATAGTTCGCTAAGATCTGAGCATCTTCCCGGCTGCTACAGAGTACTGAAGATGCCATTTCTAGCATAACGGACCTACATATTTTCGCTACACAGCGGAGAAAAAGGAGCAGGGACTCACTTAAACAACTAACCGTGAGAAAAATTGCACTATCCAAAACGCAATAGAGCCAAAATCGTCTCCTTATGACGAGATACACGAGAGGAAGTTACCCGGTTTATCGGAATGTACTTCACTACTGTAAGCTTGTTTCCTTGGAGAGTTAACCACTCCTTGCGCCAGCACAATAGCACCGCTCTCCCCACAACAAGCTTAAAGGCTTCTTCAGACGTTACACTAGATATTGCAACCCTCGTTCTCTGGCCACCGCCGTAGCTGCGAAATACGCCAGTGCATTTTCCAGCAAAGCAACATGACCAGGAATTGAAGCACACCACTCATTAAACCCGGAAGCATGTAAAATAGAGGGCATCCTCGTTGCACTATGCATTGGTATGGTAGTTGTACATCTGGCAAAGATTCTGAAGTGCACAATAGTAATTACTCAAAATGACACAGTCATCCAGTTTTCGATGCCACACATACAAAATGTCTCGGTATATGGTGTACAGCTTCTATAAATGGAAGTGCTGTCATGAAATTCGAATGTATAGGGTTTAGTTCCATAAACATAGGTGGATCCAACACCATTGTTGCACTTAGATCCATCGGTGTAAATTAAACTTTGATCATTGTAACCGGACAAAAATTCTAAAAAAACAAGTGCTGGTACGGAACAACGTAAGCATTCTTGTGTTCCGATATACCGTCATTCCAAAATCTACGAGAGATGTCGCTGGTAACCTAGGTGGATATACCCTCTTCCCCTTAGAAAATATGCTGGACATTTCAACATCATTGTTTCTAAGAAACTCTCGGAAAAGAGCACCTGCTGGCCTTGCATTAATGGAGCTGTTCCTATAATATTCATCCAGAGCGGTGTTGAATAAAGAAGCAAACATTGGATGTAGAGGCATACATTAAACCCACAGCCATGATTTCCCAACAGGATATTACGTTGATGTTTAAAAGAATTTTCTGCGATTCAGCGTAAAGACACACACAGCTGGGCTAGTTGGAAAAGCACCGACAGACAGACGAATGCCCCAAATATGGTCTTGTGTAATGTACTCAGCACAGAAGGTCGTCCTGAAGAATAAACGATATATCACAGTCTTGGATCGGATCCGAGCGCGATACAGCCGTAGTGAAAATTTGGGATCTGCTCCCAAGAATTGCTAGTTAATACCCTCCAGATATTCAGAGAACGGTCACATCGAGCCTTCAGCTGTGCTATATGCGATAACCAACTACGTTTTCTATCAAAGATCAATCCTAGAAATCTCTATCATCTGTGAATGCAAGTAAATCTGGATCCAACCAGTGCAACGGTGGTAATCGTCTCCCGGTACCAGAAGTTAACGCAGGTTAACTTCTCAATTGAGAAACGAAAGCCATTTTTAGAACTCCATTGTCGAGTATTGTCTAAACATTGTTACATACGGAGTTCTAAAAGCTGCATACGTTGAGAAGAGCGGTGGATGGCAAAGCCGTATACGAATAAATATGAAAACACCTCTGAAGGACTGCATTTTGAGATAGAATTAAGTGATATATCAGTGTAACTCTTACTACCGATCCTTGAGACACTCCGTTCTGCTGAAAAAAGGGTTCGAATAAAACCGAGCCGACCCTTACACGAAAAATGCTATGCTTCATCAACTCCTGAATGGACAGTGATAAGCGACCATGTATGTTACATGTCAGTAGGGAACGTAATATCCCTGCTCAAGAACACGTATAACACATAAGCTTTCTTGAGGAAAAAAATATCCCAGAAACTCTTCATGAATCGGTTCATGGTCTGCGTCGACAATGATATAAAGTGGTTAATAGTGAATTCTGTCATCGAAAACAGCAATAAATGTGGATCAGTACATTGGAAGTTTGCAGCCACAGTTCCAACTGCACATGAATCATGCGTTCCATCACCTTGTATACGCAACTGGTGAGGAATATGGGATGGTAGGTGGGCAGAAGATGACGGTGCTTTCCAGCTTTCAAAATGGGTATGCCGGTGACCTCTCGCCAATTTTCTGGGAAAGTGTCGTTGAAATAATGGATAACTTTTAAAATAAACAAAAAATAAAACTTCACAAAAATAATTAAGTAAAATTTCAAAATTCATCTCTCTTAAGAGAAGAAGCGAACCGCCCAATTCGATTTAAAGAATCTTTTAAACCATTGGTTTAACTATAGTATTCATACTCCATACAATAGTAGATTGTACACGATTATGGACCTCGAGCAGAAAATCTTTATTTTCAGGAGAGAGCTGTTGCAATATACGTTCGTGTACAGGATCTGGTCCCAGTGCTGATAGTCGCGAACGTAAAAGAGCATGTTATAAATCCGCCATGGTGAAAGTGCGATCGTTATCTTCATGGCTTTTAGAACGAAACGATAAACCTTGAGATTCCAACGCAGTCTTAACTGGAAGGAACTCGAGCGAAGAGTTATCTGAGATAGTCACTTCAGCGAAAGCACTGGCAAGTGCGCTAGCCACGTTAAATGTATGCACAATAGCTCCTGCCGGTGAGCACGCCATCCGTCCACAAAGGAACCAGAAATCGACAGTTTATAGAGGAATAGATTGCTGAGCAGCATAAAAAATAGTCTCTGCGGGATGTTCGACTAAAGCATTCACAGCGTCGTGCTCAGGGTAACTAAACACAGCTAACCGGAAATAAGTTTTCTAGGTGGCTTGATCTAAGCGCCATCTAGGCAAGCATGTGGAACAATGTCTTGTGTTAAGATACTAATAAGATATGGAAAGGGGTCACTAGAGTGTAAATTAGAGATGACATTCCATTATAAGGAAACTTGCAAATGTACTAAATAAACCTTTAAATCAAGACGCGAAAAACCTTGAAGGAGTCTGAGAGAAATATAAGCTCTCCGGCGTTCAGAAGAGCTAGGTTATAGTTGCCCAAAAAAACTGGCAACTAAATTACCTCCCGCAGAAGGCCGGGTTAACGCCTAAAGAGGGTGATTAATATTGGCGTCTCCCACCAACAGAAAGGGAGTTATTAACTGGGAAAGTGGATCTACTAAATCAGTGCACGAGATATCGCCAGATAGAGGCAGATAATTATTAAAAACGGTAAATCGGATGTATGGCAGGTTTTCACATCGCGAAAAAATCCTTCGCCATTTCAAATGTCTCGTGCTCACATTCTGGGCAACTTAGGTGAGACTCCTGGCCTGGACCTTGCTCAACTCCTTATCTCATCTCGCAAATTATAGATTAGAGGAATCTAATCAATGTCAGGAATGTAGCTGCTCATGCCATGGCCCCTCCCCGTGACTGAAGTTTAGTACAGGATACGGAAAGTTCTACATGATACTCAGGGGCTGTGAATTATGTGTTATCCAGTCGCCACCTCTGTACCGCGTCGTTCTCCGTGGTGTAGTGGTTACCAGGCTAGCATCTAGTCCCTGATGTCTTGGGGTCAAACCCCACGTAGGTCGATGCGATTTTTCTGGCGTAAAAGTACTTAGAGTGGCTTCCTTGGAAGGGAAGTAAAGCTAGTGATACCGTGTCTCAGATTTACGGTAAGTAAAAGAACCTCAAGTAAAGAGGCCTCTTGAGGAAAATTATCGGTCTTTCACGGCCAATATAGAATGGGACGCTAAGGACCACAGCAGTTAAAGAGCATCCATAAATGAAATTCAATTTGATATAATTCTTCCTCCGTCCCTCGCAGCGGTATCCGCGAGACTTTGTTCATGCAGGTAATTGGTCAACCACGCTTGTGGACCTAAGTTGATTGGGCGTTTAGTATAAACCCTCTTACCTTTTAGAGGAACCCAATCAAGAGTGTGGTTCGGGACCCAGGCAGCACCAATCCAGTACGTACCGTTGTGGTCCCCTTTGGGAGAGGGTGCATCCGCCTTGGTTATATGCGATGATATCTCATGCAGATCTTAGCATAACTGCATACCGGAAGTCCACAAAGCCTTTAGTACTTGCACTTGCCTTTTAGATTTTTTTAGGTTTCAATGGCCGAAATTTTAATCTATACCGATGGAATTAGAAATAACGGTGTTGGATGTGTCCATTTTTATGGAAGGGAACCGCATACATTCGGTTTTCATAGTAGCACTTCCGTTTATAGTGCAGAACTGTATGCCATGTAATGTGCCATTTTCCATATGCACCGTCAAAAATTGGGTGACTGTCTTATTTTCAGTAATTACTGTGCACTTCAGAGCCTTCGTTATTGTACAAGTACTCTCCAATTGTACAGCACATCCAGGATAGCTTCCATATTTTACACCCTCCTGACCTTAATGTGGAGATTCCTGGTCACGTTGGCCTTGTGGAGAACGAGCTGGCGCATTTAGCAATACAGGCGGAGACCACAGAACCGAGTATTGCAGTATACGGTGTAACGTCGGAAGAACTTAGGCTAATTTTGCCGAGAGCGTTTCTATCGTGCTAGCGCGAAGAATGGTCAGTTCTTCGCGGTTTTATGTTTAGAGTAGTGAAGGATCTTATGATCTCTTGTATCTCGTCGTAGGCTGTGATTTTGGCTCGATTGCATATTGGCGGCTGCATTTTTACGCACGGTTCTCTTTTTAAGGGGCCCCTGCTGCACCTTGTCTACTGTGAAGCGAAGTCTGTCACTCCGTAAGGCGTTGCTGGAGTATATTCCTCTAGCATATTTTCAGGGCCCCTGCAACTGCAGGTCAGACTTGCAGAGGTCTTAGCGGGTGCGAACTAAGCGCTAGAGTGGGTGTTTAAGTTTTTGGCATCGGTAAACTTTCACATGGGGATTTAGTAATATGGATATCAAGTTTTTGTAGCTCCTGCATGGTTTTTAAAATTGGTCTCAATTCCCGTCTTTTGATATGATTAGTACTGCATTCAGATCTTTATCTCTGCCTTTTGTTATGATTTTCGTAATGGATTTTTTCTCTGGTGCTTTCCGTGATCTGTTTTATAATGACGCTAATGACGCTCATTTAGAAAAACTATAAAGAATGCAAGTTTATTTCTGAGTCCATTAGCAATTCTAATGTAGGGAGCTAATTTTTCAGAGAAGAGGGCTTAGAGTATGTGTGAGCCATGGTTTGGAAATTAAAATTAATAACTTGTTTCTGCGGCAGAAAAGGGGAGCAACAAACTTGGAGGGAAAATGTTTGACTGATGAGTTTGGTCATACTACATTAAAAGGAACACATGGAGTTATAAGTAACCTGTCTATTAAATTGTGTCGAAACATAGGATGAAGGAGCAGAGAAGGAACAAGAGATCAAAATTCTGAAGCAGAGTTATGGAGAAGGTTTCCTTTCTTGTCCGTTCCTTTGTTGTTATTATTCTGTTAGTGGGCGTACCTCTGAAGGAAGCTGCTGTCCAGGCAAGCGTGTTAGGAGGTGGCAGACCCAGGATTTATCCCACAAGGTTACTGGGCTCTTTATTACTTAAAGTTCTAATTTATGAACATCCCCAGTAGTTGGCTGGATGACCTTTGTGGCAGTTAACTCATTGTGCATGTGTACAATGAGATTTGGTACATTGAGTAAGCTGGTGTCCCCCCTGAAGATCGTAGACACGAGGTTCCAGCTTTTTTGGTGCGACCAGTCTTGACAGTGGTCACATTGTGGAAGGTCGGAATTTCGACAGCGATGCTCGGCTTTCACAGCAATGCGAAGTTTTTTAAATTGTAGAAATAATTAATAACACAAATAATTTAAGATGACAATGAATTTGACTGCATCATTATTCAAAGGTTTAACTGTACAAATTGTGATAGCTTGTTTGTTTGCATTTAGTATAAAGGGTGTTCTACAGAATATTTCAATGGTTGTTTAGTAAGAAAACATTTCTTGTGTAACGGTTTATACGTGGTAGTCCCCACTAAGTTGATGCAGATGGACCCGTAGAGAGATGATGGATGCTGTAGGTCGTCTTGATGCGCGTACTTTTGTGATGTATCATTAAGCTCTCGTGGACTAGAATCTAATGATCGTATATCTGTATTCTTGTGTGTGTTATTATGTTGTGATTATTACTGTATAATTATGCACTGCTGCTGTATTTTTGTGTCGGAGAGCAATTGTGTCTTGTCAGGATTAGTTAAGGAGAATGTTAAAATATTTTGCACACACGTATTCTGTTAAATATTTCACTTGTATTTTAGATAAACCACATATAAGTATTCACAAATTAATATTACCTTTGTCATGTTAAAATATGCATATCCGGCAGACTTTAAATATGTAGTTTTAGCATCTATTTAGAGACGAGTTTAGACATTGCTTTGCTACACAAGGTCTGACAAGCTTCTGCTAACGTTCCCTTAAGCCGTTTTCTTAGCGTAGTATTTGAATTATAGGTATGTAACAACGTATCTAATTGGTGCTACTATCCAATAACAGTTTATGTTACACACACACACACACATATACAGACTTCTAATGTCTTAAATATGGACTTAAGGTTCCTTACATGATTACATATATGCTACTGCATTTCTCGTAAATTTTATTACTGGTTATATAGCTAACAATGGCATTTCTCCCTCATATTATATTTTATATGTTATAACGTTATATACTTGTTCTCTACCATATGTACATTATGCATAATATGTGTTTCTAACATCTTCTTAATTACTTTAAGTACAATATTAGCAAACAAAAATACATAACACGTAACACTTAGAACACAACGTTAAAGAAAGAAATTATTAATGTGTTGACGCTGAGAAGCTGTGAATTAGATATCTTATTACATTAATGAGTGATCGCGTTAGTTTGTCCGTGGCTATTACTGTATGTCGGTTCATGTTGCCCCTAATATAAATGCTATTAAGTCAGGTTTACCGACCTTAGTGTATTTATAGTACTCTTGTGTATATATATTTACTGCACTGCACTACGTTTCTTTTTATAAACACTATGCTCTGCCCTTGGGTATTCACTAACACGTCAATTGCCTTGCTATACGCCACTGACACTCGCGTGTATATCGCAACCGTTTTTGGTGTATTGACCCCGCAACGACATTGTTGTCACTTAGCCTTTCCGCTCTTGTAGTTTTCTCTCTCTTTTTGTTTTTACCTTACAATGTTACATAAAGTGTAGGTGTGTTTTGTTTCTACAATGCTATTTACATTATTACATATAGTTAGAATGAATCTGAATGTTGTATTATTTACAGTGTATTTGTGAGTGAGAACATTGGACATTTACAACTTATATTACTATCACAAAACTTATAACATTAAGCATTTGCTTGTTACCTATTTACTATTGCTGTACTAAAAGTCATCTGCACTTATCTTATTATGCTTATCCCTATTTTGTTGTTTCTCTATTTATTCTTCTTCCTTCTGCATGCCTTGCCTTAAGCACTAGCCAATCTAACATTTTTCTATCTAGTGTACGTCTTACAAGTATCATACGGATGGCTTGTGGTACGCATATGTTCATCAAGGTCTGCAATGTACTTTACTGAGTTTGTGTTCGCACCACATTGGGTAGTGGAAGGTCATTTACAATGTTACTATAGCTCTGATTATTTATGTGTTCCACATTTGAGCTAGTTGGCTAAGATTCAACAGGAGTTATTATTGAACTACCTGTGTCACTGTCATTATTGAGGTTATACCTCTGTTTTGTTTTGACAATTGTAATTGTATGTTGTTGTTGTTGTTTGACACATAAATTATGTTACTGTCAACATAATTTACATGAACACCTGAATTGCAGTTTGCTACACTACTAGAACTACTTTGCCTTGAAAGGTTATTACAGAGGTTACTGGTTTTACTGTTTACCTCTTACTTAACTTTGTCTAGTAGTGGTGGTATGTATTAAGTATTTAGTATTACATTAATTGCATAACACAGTCACATGGGTCATAAGACCGTACATGCTCTCTAGAAAAATACCTGGTCTGTATACGTGACTTGCAGTATCAACCAGAAAACAACTATTTTTTTATAATCACCGCACTATATACATACATATAAAATTGAAAAAACACTCTGAATCACACACTCAAACACTCACACACACACACACACACACACACACACACACACAGTCGCGCACAAGTACTCAAGCACCACATATGTTTAAAGAAAAATTACATAAACACCTTATCTCTTAGTACAAGTACTTCCATTAAGTATGTGCCCAAGCTTGGCCAGTTTTGGCTGTTTAGAATCAAGTCCCAGCATGCTGTCCTCCGTCTGTTGGAAACCAAAAATACTTCCGGTAATAGTTTTTTCCTAATGCCCTCCGTCTGCACGCATGCTGCCAAAATATGCGTCCAGTCTTCTTGTTCCCCGCATAATGGGCAAATCCTCCTGCCATCGTTATCAACAATCTTGCGAGCTTTCCACCCTCCCAACCTAAGCCATGCTATTCCAGTCCTCTGTTTTATACCTAATTCCAAAATATGTGTTTCCTTACCCCACCTAGTTTTTATTTCATTTTGTAGCTCCAATGTTGAACTTTGTCTACATTCATATTCTATTTTCTGCCTGTTTATATCGCATAGTCGTCTTTTGACTTTTCTCACGGCACTGTGTGTATTTTCATTACCCCTTTGCCAGATATCATTTAAGCCAATTTTCGATAATTCGCGTTGCAACCCCGCCGCCCACCATTTTGGATGCTCTATATTGTTCATTTGATGACGATAACAACTGCTCTCAGAGTTGTTTGATCACCTTTAATTATTCGCAGCCAGTACCTAACTATGTTTAGTTTAGCAAATACAGCATCTTCCCAGCATCCTACCTCACGAAGAACTCCGTAGTTTGAAGTACCCCTCCCCAATCCTAGAATGCGCTTCCAGAAATTGCATTGTATTTTATTTACATTATCCACCCTCTCCCATCCCCACACTTCACTGCCGTATAGTAATGAGGACCTAACCATTGCTTCATACATGGTCTGTAATGTTTTTACTGGCATATCTGGTACCCGGGTCAATATCCTTAAAGCTTCAGAAAGTTGTCTAATCCCTTTGTGTTTTATAAACTCCGTGTTGTTGTTCCATTTTCCGCCCATATCAAACCTTACTCCTAAGTAATCGAAGTGTTTAACATTTTGAATTTCTTCCTCCCCGTAGGTCCACTTTTCATGTTGGCCGTACACATATCCATTTTTAGTTTTAAGAATATTTACCTCCATACCCCATTGACTACAATATTGTCGAAAAGCGTTTAAACCAGACTGCAAACCTTTTATCGTTTTAGAAAGAATTACAATGTCATCCGCGTACAAAAATATTGGTATTTTTTGGTCTGCGATTGTCGGTGCATCTATGTCTTCCTCCGTCATCACGCTAACAACATCATCAATAAACAAATTAAAAAGTAACGGAGATAGTATACAACCCTGTTTAACCCCCCTCTGCGCTATGTTACATTCTGATGTATTGTGCTGATCGGTCTTGATAACAAACTTAACTTCTTTATACATTGCCCTAAGTGCTCTAATCATTTTCCCCGAAAGTCCTTTACGTGTTAATTTCTCCCAGAGAGCACTGCGTTCTACAGTATCAAATGCCATTTTAAAATCTACAAATACAGTATATACCTTACCACCTTTATTTCTCAAATTGTCATCAATTATTGTTTTCAGAACAAAGACATTGTCAATAGCCGAGAAACCTTCCCTAAATCCTGCCTGAAATTTAGAAATCCTATGATGTGTCTTAGCCCAACACTTAATTCTTTCATATAAGATTCTACTGTAAATTTTTCCAAATATAGAGAGCAGCGAGATACCCCTGTAATTTCCTGGAATGCTGTAACTCCCTTTGCCCTTGTAAAGAGGTTGGATAATGGCGGTTTTCCATGCTTCCGGATATTCTCCGCCTTCAAATATTTTATTGAAGCTTTTTCTATAGAAATCCACCATTTTATTAACTTCTAGCGAGATCTTGAAAAACTCAGCTGACAAGCCCTCTATACCAGCTGCCTTCCCGTTTTTTAAACATTTTATTGCACGAACAACCTCTGCTGTGCTAATTTCATAATCAAGCATTTGCACAATTGGAGCCCCAGTCATCCCTTCAGCGGCCAAAGTATTTAATTGTATCCTAAACTCCCCTCCTTCATAGACTGTTTTAAAGTGCTTTAACCATTCTCCATCAGGGATAGTTGCCTGAATGGACCTTTGCCTTCGAATCTGTCTAATAACTTTCCACATGTCACCAATTTCCCCATTTTCGACTACTTGACGTACCTCTTCTGCCTTTGCGTCCTGCCAAGCTGTTTTGCTCTGCTTTAGGACTTCCCTATATGACTTTCTTAGATTTGCAAAAGAAATTCTACGTTCTTCACCCCCCTCTCTTCTGTATTTGACAAGTGCAGATTCCGCTGCTTTCTTCGCTGTTTTACACTGATCGTTGTACCAACTATTTGATGTTAAGCGTTTGATGCATTGACCCTTCCTGTTAGCATGTGTGCACTTGCTTTCTGTATAATATTAGTCGATGACGATGACGATACGTTCAGTTCCTTTGTGTTGATCTACGTCAAAAGATATAATTTCGTTTTCTACAGTGTTAATAAAAATCTCCTTTCCTGCCTCCCTCCATCTATATTTAAACAATGGCGTCAATGTTTCGCATGCGCTTTCATCCCTTGTGTAAGAAACCAGCCGAGATGTTTTAGCTCTGTAATTACCGTGGCTATTCTTGTTTCAATTTCACTAATACTTACATTAGTATCATTTAACTTGGTATTTACATCTGTTATATCTTTGTTTACAGTTGTTACTTTTTCATTTACATTTGATATCTCTTTCTTTACATTAGTTTCCTCTGTACTCAACTTATTATTTACAGTTGCAAGCTCTTCTTTGAGGTTAGCTTTTATTGTAGTTAGTTCTATAGTAACCTTGCTTTGCATATCATTTACCACAATATCTACCTCTCGTCTTATTTCAGTACACCTAGCTACTATTTTTACTTTCTCAACCACGTATAGTAAGCAGGGGAAGTATTCCATTCCACCCAAAAATTCGATACCGAGATTTCACCGAAAATACATGTTTTGAGGCCTCCTGAATCCAAAAAAGTATTTTTGGAAGCATGTGCATGTGTGTGTCTGTATGTATGTCTGTCTGTGAACAGCATGACTCAGAAACGAACAGTCGGATAAACACCAAACTTCCAGAGATGCGACACGAAGGTTTTCAAGTAAATCCCCCCACCCCATATTACCCTTTACATGGAACATTTTTCGAAAAGTTTAATTTTCTCAAAAATGGCTCTAACGATTTTGATTAAAATATTATATATTTAAGACACTTTTATGACGAATAAAATGTATATCTTGAATTTCCTGGAAATGTCACCAAAAGTGTTCTTTATTGTGAACGACGTTTGCATAACTGGTAAACCATAAGAGATAGACAAAATGTTACTACACAAAACATGTAGATCGCGTTAAAATACACAATTTATGTCATATACATTTTTTTGTTGAGTGAACCATTTTCAAGATATTGCTTGTTATTCCCTTAAATTTTACAACACTTATACTTTTTCTCAAATGGGAATTCGTTATTCATTTTTTGTCCTGGTAATGCAAAGAGAATGGAATACTCCACATAACAACCAGCTCTTAAAATACTTGACTATCGCTTAAAGCCTTGCGTCTACAAGAAAATTAGCAATAAGATTAACATCTCGATTAACATGAAACATATGGAGAATAAGCGTTTGTAAAAATAGTTTATACAAGAGTAGAGAAAGTCATGTGAGTGTAACACATAAGATTTTTTTGTTTATTTTCTCTGTGGCTGCTGTTAGCTTAGCTGTGGTTTCCTTACATATGTTATTAATCGTATCACATTTTGCAGTTAGTTATAACTTACAAATCTTAATCTTTTTGTCTAAGGTCTCAGTTAACTCTCTACATAAATCTTGTTTCTGACTTTCTAGCTCTCTACTGATTTTCTCCCCTAGTCAGACTGTTCTAGTTTAATATGTATTTGTTCCACTGGCTCTACCTGTCTACTTTCAGACTGTTCTAATGTGCTATCTATTGGTTCTGCTAGCTTTATCTGTTTGCCATTCATATGTTTTGCTTGTTCTGCTAGTTTATTATTTATGTTTCATCCTAACCTGTTCTCTGTCTATATTAGAATTCTTACTAGCATTGCTTCTAGAAATGGTGCTGCTTGGTTTGTTTCTAAACTAGCTACTGTGTTCTCTTCCCTAGTTTGATTTTCTGGAGCTACCTCTAACCTCGTTTCTGTTGTACTTCCTTGTTTGTTTATTTCTCTTACATTATTGACACTTCTAATTTCTATGCTATTTACATTTGCAGTGTTAACATGCATATCGTTTATCATTTTGAAGCTGGTTATCGAGACCCAGGAGAAATAATAATAATTAATAATAATAATAATAATAATAATAATAATAAAAATAATATAGGATCGAACATAGCGACGAAAATGTGCTGAATTCATATTAGGAATGGGTTTTGTAGGGAAGACAGGCAACAAAGTTTGTTGTCTTCCAAGGTATTTTACCTGCGTGGATGACAACAAGCCTACCGGAAGTTTCGCCTTTGTACTCTGGCTCGGACAGGGTTTACAACGGTTTCACAGCTTAGGTGGGTCAGGAAATATATGTGCCTTATCTACGATCTAAGAATGTTCGTGGGAAGATTTTAAAACTCAAAATAAGCTGTAAGAAGCAGATGTGAAGGTTGTCAAGTGGGGGTAGCCAATAATAAAAATCATGAAACAAAATGATAGCCAATCGAAAGATCGCGTGTACATCACATTATACGTTTGAACTTAAGGCGGTACGAAACTTAAGAAAGGTGGGGGAAAATGCTAAGGTTTGGCGAAAGGCGTGAAAGAGGAAAGAAACGCAGACACATTCCGGTACAAACTAACCACGAGGACGGCCGAGGCAGACATTCCGGTACAAAATAACCACGAGGACGGTCGACGAAACGAAATTAGAAGAAAATAATCAGAAAATTTATAGTGTAAAAATGAAGTTATGAAATATAGGCAATTCGAAGGCTAGTCGGAGAAACACATAAGTAGCGACTTCGAAAGGGATAAGAATAACAGTGGTTTTGACGACGAAGGTGGCGGGTCGACCAGATAGGAATCTTCGTAACCAAAAATAAAGAAATAACTCAAAATTCGCCGGCAGTGTTATTAATATCATCAAGGCAGTGTCACCACCCCTGAAAACAAGAACCTCAGCTCTACCAAAACAAATTCCAAATCCCTGCCACCCAACCATCGAACCCGGGACTCTGAGTCCACTGAAGCAACTGCCAGGAACAACACAGATGCGTCAGAGGTCAGCGTCATATGGCGCCCACTACGTTGGGGCTCGAAATACGCCAGCGGATAACACACCCGGAGAACCGACAACGGAAGGAAGGACAGAAAGACGACGCCAATGACGACATCAGCAACCACCAGCAGCAGAGTGTACCGATAGACGCGTGGCAACAAGCGACATCGACACCGCTCCATTACAACAAGGAAGCAGACATTCAGCACAGACATCATCAGTGTTCAAAAAGTGTGTAAGTGTAGTGAAGTGTTTTGTGAACTACTACAACACTTCGCAGCAGCTCAACACAGCACCGAGTAAGTGTTAACTGTATGATACATAAGTTAATAAAATTTTGGAAGGGAGTGTATATGCAATAGATATAAGTAAACTGGGTTATGTATGTTTGTAAATGCTGTTAAGAAGCAAGAAATTAACCGGCAACGATATGGAAGGTAATAGCAATGAACAAGGGGAAAATTTCACTATCAATAGCACGCGGGTAGGTGTAGAAAATGGAGATAACGAAACATTAGAAAACCAAGCCACCGAATCACTTAATACGAGTGAAATGCTGCAACAAATGTTGGCTCAATTGAGCCTCCTAAACACCAAAATAACAGAACAAGAGCAAACACTTGGGCAAACTCTGACTCAACGATTAACAGAACAAGAACAAACACTAACTCAACGATTAACAGTACAGGAGCAAACACTTGGGCAAACTCTGACTCAACGATTAACAGTACAGGAGCAAAAACTTGGGCAAACTCTGACTCAACGATTAACAGTACAGGAGCAAGCACTTGGGCAAACTCTAACTCAACGATTAACAGAACAAGAACAAACACTAACTCAACGATTAACAGAACAGGAGCAAACGCTAAAACAACAATTGTCCACCCAGGAACAAACATTGCAGCAATTAAGCATCCAACAGAAGGAAATCAGTCAGGGCTTAGAAAATAATATACAGGGTGTCATGTTAGAAATTAGAACAAGTCAAAATGTAATCCAAGAGGATGTGGAATATATAAGAAGCGAACTAAAAGCAACACAGAATAGTGTAGAGGTAGTAAGGAAGGAACTTGTCGTGGAAATAGACGCCATCAGGGCACAACAAATTGTAAGCAATGAAAACTTAATATGTACAATTAGTGATAAGGCAAGGGAAGAAGCAATGACAGTCTGTGTAGTATTAGAGAATAAGCAGCAGGCACTTGAAGCAGGGGTAAATGATAAAATTAACAAACTAAGGGAGACCATAGAGGCACAGAGTAGCTCGCAGATAAGCGAGATCGCTAAATTAAGGGAGGAACTGACACAGACCGTCAATGCTCGCAGGGACGCGCTAGAGGAAATCGAACCGCGATCTCAGGGAGCCACGGACGCGCGAATTACCTCTCAGGTTTCCGCGCTTTCGTCGTTCCAGTGTAACAACCCGAGTAGCGAACCGAGGTCGAACGAACCTGCCTGCACTCCTTCGGCCTCACCGCACCCGGCAAGTGAAATGTCAAGCACCGTAGGGCCCCTGCAACAATGCAATATACCTTTACAAGTTTTGAATGAACTGCCAATCCCCAAGTTCAACAGTAAAGTCGATAATGCGAAGCAGTTCATTAATGACCTCGAATCTTATTTCGCGCTTAGGGGAATTCCCAACCGTTTCAAAATGGTAATTATAAAAAGGAGCTTGATAGGCCCGTCCCTGAGTTGGTTTCGATTGACGGTGGGCGAGCATGCACAATATGAACATTTTAGGTCTGCATTTTTGGAAAAATATTGGAGTGGCGTTGCACAGTACAGGGTGCGCGCAGAAATAAATAATGGCCGATACAGGGAAGAGAAGCGTGAGTCGATGGTCGACTACTTCTTGCGACTCGGCCAATTAAGTCAACTCCTGGACCCACCGATGCCCGAAGGTGAATTTGTATCCCTCCTGACACGACACTTCCCAGACGTTATACGTCATCACCTCGTGGTAGCACGTTCGAGGACGCTGAGCGAAGCCATAGAGCTACTTACCGCTCTGCAGGGGTACGGAACGCGGGAAGAAGATAGCCCCAGAATCAGGACTGAAGGTAGACACATTGATCGGATACATTCGCATCGTAATGATGGGACGAGGGCACAAGGTGCGTTGAACAACTATTTCACAGTCCGACAGCGTTATCAAGAGCCATTTACGAGAAATCGGGAGAGAAACAATAGGTCCTGGATCCAAACGGGCACGGGTAGGCCACCGAGGCAACATGAGGAGTATCCCGTTCAGTACATGAGATTCTCCAGGTACCCGGCGAATAGTAGGCAACAACGGGGAAATAACCTCCACGGTGGTACAGCGGATAGGCCAAGAACGCCTCCGAATCGCCCAGAAACTCCCCTGAACCAACCTGGAAACACCCCGGGCAGGCCAAGGACACCTCCGAACAGGCCAAGAACACCTCCAAGCCGGCCAGCGACCCCACCCCGTAGAGATGAGAACCACGAGCTCTTAAGCATGCCTACGTACAGCCACGCATTGACGCCGAGCGGGTACCCATCACAGACCTGACAGCCGCAAAATGTCCACCGCGAAATGGATGACGCGATAGGTCACCTAAGCGGGAAATGGCAGGACGAAGCATAGGCCAAGAGATAGGCCCCAGTCAAGGATCGTGGTCACGACGGTCGGAAAACTGGAGACAGGAAGAGTCGTAGCGTTCCCAGGTTCAACCTCAGAGAATGCGCGCAGGTTCTCGCATTACTCATGGAACGAAAACAAAAATACAAGAAGAACAATTTTTTTTATTGAATATTTGCACATTGGGAAAAGGCATTGATGTGGTGAGAATTTTCACGCAACAACTATGCGAAGGGAGAGATCTTAACGACACGCCACTGCAGTCAGCTGATGAGTCAGAAGTAGGTCAAGCACCCCAGTATTGTGGGTTAAACACAGAAAATAAAAATGTTTATTTTGGTGAGCGACCGGACGACCCGCAGGTAGTGAGTGAACAAAACATGTCCCTATCAGGTATACACGAATATGTAGCATCAACAGACTGCTTAAACCATCAAGAGAAAGAAGGAATACAGACGTATGCATATGTGTTGGAAAGGTCCTTATCGGATATCACAAACCTTCGGGTACAGGGTATATCAACTCCAATCGTCCATTTAAGCAGGACCAATGAAATTTAGTAGAATCGGATAGGGAAAATGTACAAACGCACTCGGAACACGAGTAAGGAAAGTCATATAGGCGAACATTGTTTACAAACAAATTGGTAGCTTTGGGATAGCAATGTCCTGTAAAACCGTATGCTTGACATTCACGATGTTAATGACATACAGTAAGAAAACCGGACAGAATGTATACCTGGCAGAAAAAGGTACCAAAAGGTGTCTGAGTGTGGAGGCAGCTAATAGCCTCAAGAAAACCAGTATTGTATATAATGTGCAAGAGAGAGAGAGATGAACTAAGATGTATAATTAAAAAAAATTGTTTGAAGAATGAATTGTGTGTGTATAAACAGATTACTTAAATATAAATGTTTTGTAGCCTGGTTGTTGACGGCCAGATACTATGTAGATTGTTTTTCTGTTATTTTGTAAAAAAAAATACTTGTGTCAAATTTGAAATTGTATTGTGTTCAGTGATTGAAATGTATTGTGAACAGAATAAATGTGTAACGGTGGGCTCGCCATCAAATCGTCGTAAGCCACTAAATAAATGAATGAATAAATAAATAAAATGATAAATGAAAGGAACCGAGGGAGAGAGGGACATTAGATTAGCTTAGATGGGACATTAACGATAAACCCATCATCCAACCTAAAGGCCCGATGATAAATTTACCGTCAGGGCATATGAAGCTGGTTATCGAGACCCAGGAGAAATAATAATAATAATTAATAATAATAATAATAATAATAATAATAATAATAATAATAATAATAATATAGGATCGAACATAGCGACGAAAATGTGCTGAATTCATATTAGGAATGGGTTTTGTAGGGAAGACAGGTAACAAAGTTTGTTGTCCTCCAAGGTATTTTACCTGCGTGGATGACAACAAGCCTACCGGAAGTTTTGCCTTTGTACTCTGGCTCGGACAGGGTTTACAACGGTTTCACAGCTTAGGTGGGTCAGGAAATATATGTGCCTTATCTACGATCTAAGAATGTTCGTGGGAAGATTTTAAAACTCAAAATAAGCTGTAAGAAGCAGATGTGAAAGTTGTCAAGTGGGGGTAGCCAATAATAAAAATCATGAAACAAAATGATAGCCAATCGAAAGATCGCGTATACATCACATGATACGTTTGAACTTAAGACGGTACGAAACTTAAGAAAGGTGGGGGAAAATGCTAAGGTTTGGCGAAAGGCGTGAAAGAGGAAAGAAACGCAGACACATTCCGGTACAAACTAACCATGAGGACGGCCGAGGCAGACATTCCGGTACAAAATAACCACGAGGACGGTCGACGAAACGAAATTAGAAGAAAATAATCAGAAAATTTATAGTGTAAAATGAAGTTATGAAATATAGGCAATTCGAAGGCTAGTCGGAGAAACACATAAGTAGCGACTTCGAAAGGGATAAGAATAACAGTGGTTTCGACGACGAAGGTGGCGGGTCGACCAGATAGGAATCTTCGTAACCAAAAATAAAGAAATAACTCAAACTTCACCGGCAGTGTTATTAATATCATCAAGGCAGTGTCACCACCCCTGAAAACAAGAACCTCAGCTCTACCAAAACAAATTCCAAATCCCTGCCACCCAACCATCGAACCCGGGACTCTGAGTCCACTGAAGCAACTGCCAGGAACAACACAGATGCGTCAGAGGTCAGCTTCAATTTGTCCTGATGCATCTCTGCTGTTTTGTATCCTATCATCTGCTTGATTTTCTACAGTTTCTGTTTCTGTATTGTCGCACACAGCTACATAATTACTGTCTGTCATCTCTACTGAATTTCCACTATTCTCTGATGACTCAATAGTTATTCTCCTACCGCCTCTTAATAACATATGCTGTTATAGCATACATGAACTATTAAAGTTTGTCACAGACCTCTTTGTTGATCTTCTGTTGTTATTCTTGTTGTGATGAAATGATCCAATCGCTAATTTTCGTGATGTTGTTTGCCAATGTCTCCTTTTGTTTTTGTTTTTTTAAAGATGTTTGCTTTGTAGTCTTCTCCGCTGTGCCCCAAGTTGACGCGCCACTTTGTAGCGGTTCCTCCTTGGTAGGCCCCCACTAAGTTGATGATGATGGACCCGTAGAGAGATGATGGATGCTGTGTTACGTGCCTTGTTGCCGTACTCTTGTGATGTATCATGAAGTTCTGGGATGCGATGATCGTATCTCTGTATTCTTGTGTGTGTTAGTATGTTGTAATTATTATTGTATAACTATGTCTAGTCGTCCTCCATGGTGTAGTGGTTACCATGCTAGCCTCTCGTTCCCGAGATCGCGGGTTCAAACCCGGCGGAGGGCGATGGATTTTTTTCGCGCGTAAAGTCCTTAGCATGGCTTCATTCGGAAGGGAAGTAAAGCCGGTGATCCCGTGTCGTAGATTTACGGCACGTAAAGGAACCTAAAGCCTGATAAAGAGGCCTCTGAGCAAAATTACCAGTGTTTCACGCCCAAAGTAGAATGGGACGCTAATAACCATAGCAGTTAAAGAGCGCCCATAAATAAAACTCAATTTAATTTAATTTATAACTATACAACGCATATGTATTTTTGAGTCGGAGAGGAATTATTTCTTGTCAGGGTTAGCTATTTTACTTGTATTTTACTTAAACCACATAAACATATTCACAAATCACTATTGCCTGTCATGTTAAAATATGTATAACTACAGACTTTAAATATGTAGTTTTAGCGTCTATTTAGAGACGAGCTTATACACGGCCATCCTGTACGTAGTCTGACAAACATCTGTTAACGTTCCCTTGAACCGTTTTCTTAGCGTACGTATTTGAATTATAGGTATGTAACAACGTATCTAATTGGTGCTACTATCCAATAACCGTTTATGTTACATATATATATATATGTTTACAGACTTTCACTGTCTTAATTATGAATTCAAGGTTTCTTACATGCTTACATAGATGCTGCTGCATTTTTATTACCGGTTATATAGCTAACAATGCCTTTCCCTCTCATATTACATTGTATATGTTATAATGTTATATACTTGTTCTCTACTATGTGTACATTATGAATATTTGTGCTTTTAAGATCCTGTGAATTACTATACGTACAATATTGGCAAAAATACATAACACGTAAAACCTAGAACAAATATTAAAGAAAGAAATTATTAATGTGTTGACGCTGAGAAGCTGTGAATAGATATCTTATTACATTAATGAGCCACCGCATCAGTTTGTCCATGGCTATTACTGTATGTGGCTTCACTTGGTACGGAGGGAGTAAGGAAGATCGCGAGTGGCTGCAGAAAAGAGTTTCTCAATTGGATTTCTGAAGTTAAAGCATTCTTGCTGAATAGAGCTAAAATATGCAGCAAGACTCCGAAAATCTATCGGAGTAGCACAATAAACTTTTAGAAGTGATCCTCGTAATCCTGTATGAAATTCGAATTGAAAATTGCCCATATCTTATATAATTAATTGATAATTCTATACCTTTTTCACACATGGAGTGGGATACGCTTATTAGGTTAAGCACAAGAGAATCGATTGCTCGTGTTCTATATTATCTAATAGAAACTGATAAGGATTGTGGGTTGGAACTGAGTAATACTAAGCATTAGTTTGGTGCGCCTTGGCTGAGTCTGAGGAGCGTAGCCGTATAGACTTATATTACTGAAGGATAGGGGAGGGTAGGCGGAATTGATGTGTTGCTTGATTCGTTTCGTATGGGCTGATTTTTGGATAGATTCAGGTAAATGATCATCAAATACATCAGGTGATGCGGAAGCGACCGCTAATGTTACACTGATGGACGAATTAGAAGTTTAATTATTGCAGTATTTATATTAGTTATTCTGTTAGACAATATGTTTTGTGGTCGATAGTCATTGCTGTTTCTGCTATAGTTGTTACTCTTGCTCGAAATATTGTCGATATTGATGAAGATACTGTGGGTGCTCAGTCAACATTAAGATTGTAAACCGTCGTAAATGCTGAATTCAATTGTAATCTGATACACAAGTGTATGTAGAATTAAACTTTATACAATGAGTTAGTAGTCACATCCTCTATCCCTAAATCACCAATAAAATTCAATAAGCAATACTACCAAAAGAATAATTTGAATGTGTACGTTTTGATATAGTTGCGGGTTATAAATAAGTATAATACAAAAACCAATACAAACACACTAACTGAAGGTAAAATAATCAGCATTGATCAAAAGTTTAAGAAGAAATTTAATGCCCGAGACTATAACGGTGCGGCAACTAATAGACGAACACCCACATCTTTTGTATGATTTCGATTAGAAGATAAGTAAATTAATGACTTTAGCGACACGAAATTTCAAAATTATTCAAAGGAATAAACTGAATTGTGTGTTCTTTAATTATTCAAACCGCCTCTTTCAAAAATAGCTTTCCTTACAGGTAGCGCTGTAAGGGATAGGAAAAATTAAATCGAAATTCAATTGCTTAAAAGTAAGGAAATACACTAACCTAGTATTTCCATACATTTTCTATGACCTTGCGAGAAACAATTGAACAGCAAGTGTATTTTAAAACAGCTTAAAGCTATTAAAATTCCCGCCAGTATTAACGGGGAGCTTTTGATACCAGAAAAAGTTATTTGAAATAAATGGAGTAATTTAAATAGATTTACATTTCCTGTAGTGCGTTTCTGTCTCCTCTTATAGTGCATCACCAGTAATATATTACAAAAGAATTCCTACGAAATGAAGAGGAGTTCACAGGCTATTCCCAGAATATTCAAAAATATACATTTTATTTATCATGTATTGGTAATATAGGTCTTCTAGCGAAAGTCCATAGAGCCAATTTTGAGATAATCAGACTAAATGAAATTTCTTCACATAACTTGGGAGTAGAAAGACAGCACACCAGGAGCCGACAATTAATCAGGTTGGCGAGGGGAGGATTTTTCAGAGAGAGTAATAGGCGACGAGCTAGTCAGAGTAAAACATGCGAGAGGATGGTTGGCTAGGGGAGGATTTTTCAGAGAGAGTAATAGGCGACGAGCTAGTCAGAGTAAAACATGCGAGAGGATGGCTGGCGAGGGGAGGTTTCCCAGAGAGAGTAATAGGCGACGAGCTAGTCAGAGTAAAACATGCGAGAGGATGGTAGGCGAGGGGAGGATTTTTCAGAGAGAGTAATAGGCGACGAGCTAGTCAGAGTAAAACATGCGAGAGGATGGTTGGCGAGGGGAGGCTTCCCAGAGAGAGTAATAGGCGACGAGCTAGTCAGAGTAAAACATGCGAGAGGATGGTTGGCGAGGGGAGGTTTCCAAAAGAGAGTAAGAGGCGACGAGCTAGTCAGAGTAAAACCGGCAAAAGGATGGTTGGCGAGGGGAGAATTCCCAGAGAGAGTAAGAGGCGACGAGCTGGTCAGAGTAAAACATGCGAGAGGATGGTTGGCGAGGGGAGGATTCCCAGAGAGAGTAAGAGGCGACGAGCTAGTCAGAGTAAAACCGGCAAAAGGATGGTTGGCAAAGGGCGGATTCCCAGAGAGAGTAAGAGGCGACGAGCTAGTCAGAGTAAAACATGCGAGAGGATGGTTGGCGAGGGGAGGATTCCCAGAGAGAGTAAGAGGCGACGAGCTAGTCAGAGTAAAACAGGCGAGAGGATGGTTGGCGAGAGGAGGATTCCCAGAGAGACTAAAAGGCGACGAGCTAGTCAGAGTAAAACCGGCAAAAGGATGGTTGGCGAGGGTACGATTCCCAGAGAGAGTAAGAGGCGAAGAGCTGGTCAAAGTAAAACCGGCGAGAGAATGGATGGCGACGGGAGGATTCCCAGAGAGAGTAGGAGGTGACGAGCTAGTCAGAGTAAAACCGGCGAGAGGATGGTTGGCAAATGGAGGATTCCCAGAGAGAGTAAGAGGCGACGATCTAGTCAGAGTAAAACCGGCGAGAGGATGGTTGGCGAATGGAGGATTCCCAGAGAGAGTAAGAGGCGACGAGCTAGTCTGAGTAAAACAGGCGAGATGATGGTTGGCGAGGAGAGGATTCCCAGAGAGACTAAGAGGCGACGAGCTAGTCAGAGTAAAACCGGCGAGAGGTTGGTTGGCGAGGAGAGGATTCCCAGAGAGACTAAGAGGCGACGAGCTAGACAGAGTAAAACCGGCCTGATGATGGTTCGCGAGGAGAGGATTCCCAGAGAGAGTAAGAGGCGACGAGCTAGTCAGAGTAAACCCGGAAAAGGATGGTTGGCGAGGGGAGGTTTCACACAGAGAGTAAGAGGCGACGAGCTAGTCAGAGTAAAACCGGCGAGAGGATGGTTGGCAAGTGGAGGATTCCCAGAGAGAGTAAGAGACGAGCTAGTCAGAGTAAAACCGTCGAGAGGATGGTTGGCGAGGGGAGGATTCCCAGAGAGAGTAAGAGGCGACCAGCTGGTAAGAGTAAAACCGGCGAGAGGATGGTTGGCGAGGGGAGGATTCCCAGAGAGAGTAAGAGGCGACGAGCTAGTCAGAGTAAAACCGGCAGAGGAAGGTTGGCGAGGGGAGGATTCCCAGAGAGAATAAGAGGCGACGAGCTAGTCAGAGGAAACAGTCGAGAGGCTTATTGGCGAGGGTACGACTCCCAAAGAGACAATGAGGCGACGAGCTAGTCAGAATAAAACCGACAAGAGGTTGGTTGGAGCGGGGAGGATTCCCAGAGAGAGAGAGTAAGAGACGACGAGTTATTCAGAATAAAACCGGCGAGAGGATGGTTGGTGAGGGGAGGATTCCCAGAGAGAGTAAGAGGCGACGAGCTAGTCAGAGTAAAACCGGCAAGAGGATGGTTGGCGAGGGGAGGATTCCCAGAGCGACTAAGAGGCGGCGATTTAGTATGGGTAAAACCGGCGAGATGATGGTTGGCGGGAAGAGGATTCCTAGAGATAGTAAGAGGCGACGAGCTTGTCAGAGTAAAACCGGCGAGAGAATGGTTGGCGAGGATACGTTTCCCAGAGAGAGTTAGAGGCGACGGGCTAGTCAGAGTAAAATTGGCGAGAGGATGGTTGGTGAGGAGAGGATTCCCAGAGAGAGAATGGGGCGATGAGCTAGTCAGAGTAAAACCGGCAAGAGGATGTTAGGCGAGGGGAGGATTCACAGAAGGCGTAAGAGAAGACGAGCTAGTCTGAGTAAAACCTTAAAAAGGATAGTTGGCGAGGGGAGGATTCCCAGAGAGTGTACCAGGCGACGAGTTATTCAGAGTAAAAGCGGCGAGAGGCTGGTTGGCGAGTGTACGAATCCCAGAGAGAGTAAGAGGCGAAGAGCTGCTCAGAGTAAAACCGCCGAGAGGATGGTTGGCAAGGGTACGATTCCACGAGAGTGCAAGAGGCGACGAGCTAGTCAGAGTAAAACCGGCCAGATGATGTTTGGCGAGGGGAGCAATCCCAGAGAGAGAGAGAGAGGCGACGAGCAAGTCAAAGAAAAACAGGCGAGAGGATGGTTGGCGAGGGCAGGATTCTCAGAGACAGTAAGAGGCGACGAGCTAGTCAGAGTAAAACCGGCGAGAGCCTGGTTAGCGAGGGGACGATTCCCAGAGAGACAATGAGGCGACGAGCTAGTCAGAGTAAAAGCGGCCAGAGGTTGGATGGTGTGGGGAGGATTCCCAGAGAGAGCATAAGGCGACGAGCTAGTCAGAGTAAAACCGGTAAGAGGATGGTTGGCGCGGGGAGGATTCCCAGAGAGAGAGTAAGAGGCGACGAGCTATTCAGAGTAAAACCGGCGAGAGGATGGTTGGTGAGGGGAGGATTCTCAGAGAGAGTAAGAGGCGACGAGCTAGTCAGAGTTAAACCGGCGAGAGGCTGGTTAGTGAGGGGACGATTCCCAGAGAGACAATGAGGCGACGAGCTAGTCAGAGTAAAACCGGCAAGAGGATGGTTGGCGCGGGGAGGATTCCCAGAGAGAGAGTAAGAGGGGACGAGCTATTCAGAGTAAAACCGGCGAGAGGATGGTTGGTGAGGGGAGGATTCCCAGAGAGAGTAAGGGGCGACGAGCTAGTCAGAGTAAAACCGGCAAGAGGATGGTTGGCGAGGTGAGGATTCCCAGAGAGAGAAAGAGGCGGCGATTTAGTCAGAGCAAAACCGGCGAGATGATGGTTGGCGGGAGAAAGATTTCCAGAGAGAGTAAGAGGCGCCGAGCCAGTCAGAGTAAAACCGGCGAAAGGATGGTTGGGGAGAGTACGTTTCCCAGAGACAGTAAGAGGCGACGGGCTAGTCAGAGTAAAACCGGCAAGAGGATATTTAGCGAGTGGAGGATTCCCAGAGAGAGAAAGAGGCGACGAGCTAGTCAGAGTAAAACCGGCAAAGGATGGTTGGCGAGGGGAGGATTCCCAGAAAGAGTAAGAGGAGACGAGCTGGTCGGAGTAAAACCGGCGAGAGGATGGTTGGCGAGGGGAGGATTCCCAGAGAGAGTAAGAGGTGACGAACTAGTCAGAGTAAAACCGGCAAAGGATGGTTGGCGAGTGGAGGATTCCCAGAGAGAATAAGAGGCGACGAGCTAGTCAGAATAAAACAGGCGAGAGGATGGTTGGCGAGGGGAGGAGTCTCAGAGAGTGTAAGAGGCGAGGAGCTAGTCGGAGTAAAACCGGCGAGAGGCTGGTTGGCGACGGTACGATTCCCAGAGAGACAAAGAGGCGACGAGTTTAGTCAGAGTAAAACCGGCAAGAGGATGGTTGGCGGGAGGAAGTTTGCCAGAGAGAGATATAGGCTACGAGCTTGTCAGAGTAAAACCGGCGAGAGAATGTTTTGCGAAGGTACGTTTCGCAGAAAGAGTAAGAGGCGACGGGCTAGTCAGAGTAAAACCGGCAAGAGGATAGTTAGCGAGGTGAGGATTCCCAGAGAGAGAAAGAGGCGACGAGCTAGTCAGAGTAAAACCGGCAAAATATGGTTGGCGAGGGGAGGATTCGCAGAGAGAGAGTAAGAGGCGACGAGCTGGTCAGAGTAAAACAGGCGAGAGGATGGTTGGCGAGGGGAGGATTCTCAGAGAGAGTAAGAGGCGACGAGCTATTCAGAAAAAACCCGGCAAAGGATGATTGGCGAGGGGAAGATACCCAGAGAGAGTAAGAAGCGACGAGCTATTCAGATTAAAACCGGCGAGAGGATGGTGGGCGAGGGCGGATTCCCAGAGAGAGTATGAGGCCACAAGCTATTCAGAGTAAAACCGGCGTGAGGATGGTTGGTGAGGGGAGGATTCCCAGAGAGAGTAAGAGGCGACGAGCTAGTCAGAGTAGAACCGACAAGAGGATGGTTGGCGAGGGGAAGATTCCCAGAGAGACTAAGAGGCGGCGATTTAGTCAGAGTAAAACCGCCGAGATGATGGTTGGCGGGAGGCGGATTCCCAGAGAGAGTAAGAGGCTACGAACTAGTCAGAGTAAAACCGGCGAGAGAATGGTTGGAGAGGGGAGGATTTTTCAGAGAGAGTATTAGGTGACGAGCTAGTCAGGGTAAAACATGCGAGAGGATGGTCGGCGAGGGGAGTTTTCCAGAGAGAGTAATAGGCGACGAGCTAGTCAGAGTAAAACATGCGAGAGGATGGTTGGCGAGGGGAGGATTCCCAGAGAGACTAAGAGTCGACGAGCTAGTCAGATTAAAACCGGGGACAGGGTGGTTGGCGAGAGGAGGATTCCCAGAGAGACTAAAAGGCGACGAGTTAGTCAGAGTAAAACCGGCAAAAGGATGGCTGGCGAGGGTACGATACCCAGAGAGTGTAAGAGGCGACGAGCTGGTCAAAGTAAAACCGGCGAGAGGATGGTTGGGGACGGGAGGATTCCCAAAGAGACTAAGAGGCGACGAGCTAGTCAGAGTAAAACCGGCGAGAGTATGGTTGGCGAATAGAGGACTCCCAGAGAGAGTAAGAGGCGACGAGCTAGTCTGAGTAAAACCGGGAGAGGATGGTTGGCGAGGAGAGGATTCCCAGAGAGACTAAGAGGCGGCGATTTATTCAGAGTAAAACCGGCGAGAGGATGGTTGGCAAGGGGAGAATTCCCAGAGAGAGTAAGAGGCGACGAGCTAGTCAGAGTAAAACCGGCGAGAGGATTGTTGGCGGGGGTGCGTTTCCAGAGAGAATAAGAGGCGACGAGCAAGTCAGAGTAAACCCGGAAAGAGGATTGTTGGCGAGGGGAGGATTCCCAGAATGAGAAAGAGGCGACGAGCTAGACAGAGTAAAACCGACAAGAGGCTGGTTGGCGAGGGTACGATTCCAAGAGACAGTAAGAGGCGTTGAGATAGTCTGAGTAAAACCTGCGAGAGGATGGTTGCGAGGGTACGATTCCCAGTGAGAGTAAGAGGCCAAGAGCTGGTCAGAGTAAAACGGGCTAGAGGATGGTTGGCGAGGGGAGGAATCCCAGAGAGAGCAAGAGGCGACGAGCTAGTCAGAGTAAAACCGGCGAGAGGATGGTTGGCGAATAGAAGATTCCCAGAGAGAGTAAGAGGCGACGAGCTAGTCAGAGTAAAACCGGCAAGAGGCTGGTTGGCGAGGGTACGTTTCACAGATACAATAAGGGGCGATGAGCTAGTCTGAGTAAAACGGGCGAGAGGATGGTTGGCGAGGGAAGGAATCCCAGAGAGAGCAAGAGGCGACGAGCTAGTCAGAGTAAAAAAGGCGAGAGGATGGTTGGCGAGGGGAGGATTCTCAGAGAGAGTAAGAGGCAACGAGCTAGTCAAAGTAAAACCGGCGAGAGGCTGATTGGCGAGGGTACGATTCCCAGAGAGACAAAGAGGCGACGAGCTAGTCAGAGTAAAACCGACAAGAGGTTGGTTGCAGCGGGGAGGATTCCCAGAGAGAGAGTAAGAGGCGACGAGTTATTCAGAGTAAATCCGGCGAGAGGATGGTTGGTGAGGGGAGGATTCACAGAGAGAGTAAGAGGCGACGAGCTAGTCAGAGTAAAACCGGCAAGAGGATGGTTGGCGAGGGGAGGATTCCCAGAGAGCCTAAGAGGCGGCGATTTAGTATGGGTAAAACCGGCGAGATGATGGTTGGGGGAAGAGGATTTCAGAGATAGTAAGAGGCGACGAGCTAGTCAGAGTAAAACCGGCGAGAGAATGGTTGGCGAGGATACGTTTCCCAGAGAGAGTAAGAGGCGACGGGATAGTCAGAGTAAAACGGGCAAGAGGATAGTTAGCGACGGTAGGATTCCCAGAGAGAGAAAGAGGCGACGAGCTGGTCAGAGTAAAACTGGCGAGAGGATGGTTGGCGAGGGGAGGATTCCCAGAGAGAGTAAGAGGCGACGAGCTAGTCAGAGGAAACCCGGAAAAGGATGGTTGGCGAGGGGAGGTTTCACACAGAGAGTAAGAGGCGACGAGCTAGTCAGAGTAAAACCGGCGAGAGGATGGTTGGCGAGGGGATGATTCCCAGGGAGAGAAAGAGGCGACGAGCTAGTCAGAGTAAAACCGGCGAGAGGATGGTTGGCAAGTGGAGGATTCCCAGAGAGAGTAAGAGACGAGCTAGTCAGAGTAAAACCGTCGAGAGAATGGTTGGCGAGGGGAGGATTCCCAGAGAGAGTAAGAGGCGACCAGCTGGTAAGAGTAAAACCGGCGAGAGGATGGTTGGCGAGGGGAGGATTCCCAGAGAGAGTAAGAGGCGAAGAGCTAGTCAGAGTAAAACCGGCAGAGGAAGGTTGGCGAGGGGAGGATTCCCAGAGAGAATAAGAGGCGACGAGCTAGTCAGAGGAAAACAGTCGAGAGGCTTATTGGCGAGGCTACGACTCCCAGAGAGACAATGAGGCGACGAGCTAGTCAGAATAGAACCGACAAGAGGTGGGTTGGAGCGGGGAGGATTCCCAGATAGAGAGAGTAAGAGACGACGAGTTATTCAGAATAAAACCGGCGAGAGGATCGTTGGTGAGGGGAGGATTCCCAGAGAGAGTAAGAGGCGACGAGCTAGTCAGAGTAAAACCGGCAAGAGGATGGTTGGCGAGGGGAGGATTCCCAGAGCGACTAAGAGGCGGCGATTTAGTATGGGTAAAACCGGCGAGATGATGGTTGGCGGGAAGAGGATTCCCAGAGATAGTAAGAGGCGACGAGCTTGTCAGAGTAAAACCGGCGAGAGAATGGTTGGCGAGGATACGTTTCCCAGAGAGAGTTAGAGGCGACGGGCTAGTCAGAGTAAAATTGGCGAGAGGATGGTTGTTGAGGAGAGGATTCCCAGAGAGAGAATGGGGCGATGAGCTAGTCAGAGTAAAACCGGCAAGAGGATGTTAGGCGAGGGGAGGATTCACAGAAGGCGTAAGAGACGACGAGCTAGTCTGAGTAAAACCTTAAAAAGGATAGTTGGCGAGGGGAGGATTCCCAGAGAGTGTACCAGGCGACGAGTTATTCAGAGTAAAAGCGGCGAGAGGCTGGTTGGCGATTGTACGAATCCCAGAGAGAGTAAGAGGCGAAGAGCTGCTCAGAGTAAAACCGCCGAGAGGATGGTTGGCAAGGGTACGATTCCACGAGAGTGCAAGAGGCGACGAGCTAGTCAGAGTAAAACCGGCCAGATGATGTTTGGCGAGGGGAGCAATCCCAGAGAGAGAGAGAGGCGACGAGCAAGTCAAAGTAAAACAGGCGAGAGGATGGTTGGCGAGGGCAGGATTCTCAGAGAGAGTAAGAGGCGACGAGCTAGTCAGAGTAAAACCGGCGAGAGCCTGGTTAGCGAGGGGGCGATTCCCAGAGAGACAATGAGGCGACGAGCTAGTCAGAGTAAAAGCGGCCAGAGGATGGATGGTGTGGGGAGGATTCCCAGAGAGAGCATAAGGCGACGAGCTAGTCAGAGTAAAACCGGCAAGAGAATGGGTGGCGCGGGGAGGATTCCCAGAGAGAGAGTAAGAGGCGACGAGCTATTCAGAGTAAAACCGGCGAGAGGATGGTTGGTGAGGGGAGGATTCTCAGAGAGAGTAAGAGGGGACGAGCTAGTCAGAGTAAAACCGGCGAGAGGCTGGTTAGCGAGGGGACGATTCCCAGAGAGACAATGAGGCGACGAGCTAGTCAGAGTAAAACCGGCAAGAGGATGGTTGGCGCGGGGAGGATTCCCAGAGAGAGAGTAAGAGGGGACGAGCTATTCAGAGTAAAACCGGCGAGAGGATGGTTGGTGAGGGGAGGATTCCCAGAGAGATTAAGGGGCGACGAGCTAGTCAGAGTAAAACCGGCAAGAGGATGCTTGGCGAGGTGAGGATTCCCAGAGAGAGAAAGAGGCGGCGATTTAGTCAGAGTAAAACCGGCGAGATGATGGTTGGCGGGAGAAAGATTTCCAGAGAGAGTAAGAGGCGCCGAGCCTGTCAGAGTAAAACCGGCGAAAGGATGGTTGGGGAGAGAACGTTTCCCAGAAACAGTAAGAGGCGACGGGCTAGTCAGAGTAAAACCGGCAAGAGGATATTTAGCGAGGGGAGGATTCCCAGAGAGAGAAAGAGGCGACGAGCTAGTCAGAGTAAAACCGGCAAAGGATGGTTGCCGAGGGGAGGATTCCCAGTAAGAGTAAGAGGAGACGAACTAGTCAGAGTAAAACCGGCAAAGGATGGTTGGCGAGTGGAGGATTCCCAGAGAGAATAAGAGGCGACGAGCTAGTCAGAATAAATCAGGCGAGAGGATGGTTGGCGAGGGGAGGAGTCTCAGAGAGTGTAAGAGGCGAGGAGCTAGTCGGAGTAAAACCGGCGAGAGGCTGGTTGGCGACGGTACGATTCCCAGAGAGACTAAGAGGCGACGAGTTAGTCAGAGTAAAACCGGCAAGAGGATGGTTGGCGGGAGGAAGTTTGCCAGAGAGAGTAAGAGGCTACGAGCTTGTCAGAGTAAAACCGGCGAGAGAATGTTTGGCGAAGGTACGTTTCGCAGAAAGAGTAAGAGGCGACGGGCTAGTCAGAGTAAAACCGGCAAGAGGATAGTTATCGAGGTGAGGATTCCCAGAGAGAGAAAGAAGCGACGAGCTAGTCAGAGTAAAACCGGCAAAATATGGTTGGCGAGGGGAGGATTCGCAGAGAGAGAGTAAGAGGGGACGAGCTGGTCAGAGTAAAACAGGCGAGAGGATGGTTGGCGAGGGGAGGATTCTCAGAGAGAGTAAGAGGCGACGAGCTATTCAGAAAAAACCCGGCAAACGATGATTGGCGAGGGGAAGATACCCAGAGAGAGTAAGAAGCGACGAGCTATTCAGATTAAAACCGGCGAGAGGATTGTGGGCGAGGGCGGATTCCCAGAGAGAGTATGAGGCCACAAGCTATTCAGAGTAAAACCGGCGTGATGATGGTTGGTGAGGGGAGGATTCCCAGAGAGAGTAAGAGGCGACGAGCTAGTCAGAGTAGAACCGACAAGAGGATGGTTGGCGAGGGGAAGATTCCCAGAGAGACTAAGAGGCGGCGATTTAGTCAGAGTAAAACCGCCGAGATGATGGTTGGCGGGAGGCGGATTCCCAGAGAGAGTAGGAGGCTACGAACTAGTCAGAGTAAAACCGGCGAGAGAATGGTTGGAGAGGGGAGGATTTTTCAGAGAGAGTATTAGGCGACGAGCTAGTCAGGGTAAAACATGCGAGAGGATGGTCGGCGAGGGGAGTTTTCCAGAGAGAGTAATAGGCGACGAGCTAGTCAGAGTAAAACATGCGAGAGGATGGTTGGCGAGGGGAGGATTCCCAGAGAGACTAAGAGTCGACGAGCTAGTCAGATTAAAACCGGGGACAGGGTGGTTGGCGAGAGGAGGATTCCCAGAGAGACTAAAAGGGGACGAGATAGTCAGAGTAAAACCGGCAAAAGGATGGCTGGCGAGGGTACGATACCCAGAGAGTGTAAGAGGCGACGAGCTGGTCAAAGTAAAACCGGCGAGAGGATGGTTGGGGACGGGAGCATTCCCAAAGAGTCTAAGAGGCGACGAGCTAGTCAGAGTAAAACCGGCGAGAGGATTGTTGGCGGGGGTGCGTTTCCAGAGAGAATAAGAGGCGACGAGCAAGTCAGAGTAAACCCGGCAAGAGGATTGTTGGCGAGGGGAGGATTCCCAGAATGAGAAAGAGGCGACGAGCTAGACAGAGTAAAACCGACAAGAGGCTGGTTTTCGAGGGTACGATTCCAAGAGACAGTAAGAGGCGTTGAGATAGTCTGAGTAAAACCTGCGAGAGGATGGTTGGCGAGGGTACGATTCCCAGTGAGAGTAAGAGGCGAAGAGCTGGTCAGAGTAAAACGGGCTAGAGGATGGTTGGCGAGGGGAGGAATCCCAGAGAGAGCAAGAGGCGACGAGCTAGTCAGAGTAAAACAGGCGAGAGGACGGTTGGCGAGGGGAGGATTCTCAGAGAGAGTAAGAGGCGACGAACTAGTCAGAGTAAAACCGGCGAGAGCCTGGTTGGCGAGGGTATGATTCCCAGAGAGACAAAGAGGCGACGAGCTAGTCAGAGTAAAACCGGCAAGAGGTTGTTTGGCGCGGGGAGGATTCCCTGACTGAGAAAAACAGGCGACGAGCTATTCAGAGTAAAACCGGCGAGAGGATGGTTAGTGAGGGGAGGATTCCCAGAGAGAGTAAGAGGCGACGAGCTAGTGGGAGTAAAACCGGCAAGAGGATGGTTGGCGAGGAGAGGATTACCAGAGAGACTAAGAGGCGGCGATTTATTTAGAGTGAAACCGGCGAGAGGATGGTTGGCGAGGGGAGGATTCTCAGAGAGAGTAAGAGGCGACGAGCTAGTTAGAGTAAAACCGGCGAGAGGATGGTTGGCGTGGGTAGGTTTCTCAGAAAGTGTAAGAGGCGACGTGCAAGACAGAGTAAACCCAGCAAGAGGATGGTAGCGAGGCGAGGAGTCCCAGTGAGAGTAAGAGGCGACGAGCTAGTCAGAGTAAAACCGGCACCAGGCTGGTTGGCGAGGGTACGATTCCCAGAGACAGTAAGTGGCGATGAGCTAGTCTGTGTAAAACCTGCGAGAAGATGGTTGGCGAGGGTGCGATTCCCAGAGAGTGCAAGAGGCGACGAGCTAGTCAGAGTAAAACCGGCCAGAGGATGTTTGGCGAGGGGAGGAATCCCAGAGAGAGCAAGAGGTGACGAGCGAGTTAAAGTAAAACAGGCGGGAGGATGGTTGGCGAGGGGAGGATTCTCAGAGAGTGTAAGAGGCGACGAGCTAGTCAGATTAAAACCGGCGAGAGGTCTGTTAGCGAGGGTACGATTTCTCAGAGAAACAAAGGGGCGACGAGCTTGTCAGAGTAAAACTGGCCAGTAGATGGATGCAGTGGGGAGGATTTCCTGAGAGAGCATAAGGCGACGAGCTAGTCAGAGTAAAACCGGCAAGAGGATGGTTGGCTCGGGGAGTATTCCCAGAGAGAGAGAGTAAGAGCCGACGAGCTATTCAGAGTAAAACCGGCGAGAGGATGGTTGTTGAGGGGAGGATTCCCAGAGAGAGTAAGAGGCGACGAGCTAGTCAGAGTAAAACCGGCGAGAGAATGGTTGGGGAGGGTACGTTTCCCAGAGACAGCAAGAGGCGACGGGCTAGTCAGGGTAAAACCGGCGAGAGCCTGGTTGGCGAGGGTACGATTCCCAGAGAGACAAAGAGGCGACGAGCTAGTCAGAGTAAAACCGGCAAGAGGTTGGTTGGCGCGGGGAGGATTCCCAGAGAGAGAGTAAGAGGCGACGAGCTATTCAGAGTTAAACCGGCGAGAGGATGGTTAGTGAGGTGAGGATTCCCAGAGAGAGTAAGAGGCGACGAGCTAGTCAGAGTAAAACCGGCAAAAGGATGGTTGGCGAGGGTACGATTCCCAGAGAGAGTAAGAGGCGAAGAGCTGGTCAAAGTAAAACCGGCGAGAGAATGGATGGCGACGGGAGGATTCCCAGAGAGAGTAAGAGGCGACGAGCTAGTCAGAGTAAAACCGGCGAGAGGATGGTTGGCGAATGGAGGATTCCCAGAGAGAGTAAGAGGCGACGATCTAGTCAGAGTAAAACCGGCGAGAGGATGGTTGGCGAATGGAGGATTCCCAGAGAGAGTAAGAGGCGACGAGCTAGTCTGAGTAAAACAGGCGAGATGATGGTTGGCGAGGAGAGGATTCCCAGAGAGACTAAGAGGCGACGAGCTAGTCAGAGTAAAACCGGCGAGAGGTTGGTTGGCGAGGGTACGATTTCTCAGAGAGACAAAGGGGCGACGAGCTAGTCAGAGTAAAACTGGCCAGTGGATGGATGCAGTGGGGAGGATTTCCTGAGAGAGCATAAGGCGACGAGCTAGTCAGAGTAAAACCGGCAAGAGGATGGTTGGCTCGGGGAGTATTCCCAGAGAGAGAGAGTAAGAGCCGACGAGCTATTCAGAGTAAAACCGGCGAGAGGATGGTTGGTGAGGGGAGGATTCCCAGAGAGAGTAAGAGGCGACGAGCTAGTCAGAGTAAAACCGGCGAGAGAATGGTTGGGGAGGGTACGTTTCCCAGAGACAGGAAGAGGCGAGGGGCTAGTCAGGATAAAACCGGCGAGAGCCTGGTTGGCGAGGGTACGATTCCCAGAGAGACAAAGAGGCGACGAGCTAGTCAGAGTAAAACCGGCAAGAGGTTGGTTGGCGCGGGGAGGATTCCCAGAGAGAGAGTAAGAGGCGACGAGCTATTCAGAGTTAAACCGGCGAGAGGATGGTTAGTGAGGTGAGGATTCCCAGAGAGAGTAAGAGGCGACGAGCTAGTCAGAGTAAAACCGGCAAAAGGATGGTTGGCGAGGGTACGATTCCCAGAGAGAGTAAGAGGCGAAAAGCTGGTCAAAGTAAAACCGGCGAGAAAATGGATGGCGACGGGAGGATTCCCAGAGAGAGTAAGAGGCGACGAGCTAGTCAGAGTAAAACCGGCGAGAGGATGGTTGGCGAATGGAGGATTCCCAGAGAGAGTAAGAGGCGACGATCTAGTCAGAGTAAAACCGGCGAGAGGATGGTTGGCGAATGGAGGATTCCCAGAGAGAGTAAGAGGCGACGAGCTAGTCTGAGTAAAACAGGCGAGATGATGGTTGGCGAGGAGAGGATTCCCAGAGAGACTAAGAGGCGACGAGCTAGTCAGAGTAAAACAGGCGAGAGGATGGTTGGCGAGGGGAGGATTCCCAGAGAGACTAAAAGGCGACGAGCTAGTCAGAGTAAAACCGGGGACAGGATGGTTGGTGAGAGGAGGATTCCCAGAGAGACTAAAAGGCGACGAGCTAGTCAGAGTAAAACCGGCTAAAGGATGGTTGGCGAGGGTACGAATCCCAGAGAGATTAAGAGGCGAAGAGCTGGTCAAAGTAAAACCGCCGAGAGAATGGATGGCGACGGGAGGATTCCCAGAGAGAGTAAGAGGCGACGAGCTAGTCAGAGTAAAACCGGCGAGAGGATGGTTGGCGAATGGAGGATTCCCAGAGCGAGTAAGAGGCGACGATCTAGTCAGAGTAAAACCGGCGAGAGGATGGTTGGCGAATGGAGGATTCCCAGAGAGAGTAAGAGGCGACGAGCTAGTCTGAGTAAAACAGGCGAGATGATGGTTGGCGAGGAGAGGATTCCCAAAGAGACTAAGAGGCGACGAGCTAGTCAGAGTAAAACCGGCGAGAGGTTGGTTGGCGAGGAGAGGATTCCCAGAGAGACTAAGAGGTGACGAGCTAGTCAGAGTAAAACCGGCCTGATGATGGTTCGCGAGGAGAGGATTCCCAGAGAGACTAAGAGGCGACGAGCTAGTCAGAGTAAAATCGGCGAGAGGATGGTTGGCGAATGGAGGATTCCCAGAGAGAGTAAGAGGCGACGAGCTAGTCTGAGTAAAACCGGCGAGAAGATGGTTGGCGAAGAGAGGATTCCCAGAGAGACTAAGAGGCGACGAGCTAGTCAGAGTAAAACCTGCGAGAGGATGGTTGGCGACGGGAGGATTCCCAGAGAGACTAAGAGGCGACGAGCTAGTCAGAGTAAAACCGGCGAAAGGATGGTTGGCGAATGGAGGATTCCCAGAGAGAGTAAGAGGCAACGAGCTAGTCAGAGTAAAATCGGTAAGAGGATGGTTGGCGAGGGGAGGATATCCAGTGAGAGTAAAAGGCGACGAGCTAGTCAGAGTAAAACCGGCAAGAGGCTGGTTGGCGAGGGTACGTTTCACAGATACAATAAGGGGCGATGAGCTAGTCTGAGTAAAACGGGCGAGAGGATGGTTGGCGAGGGGAGGAATCCCAGAGAGAGCAAGAGGCGACGAGCTACTCAGAGTAAAAAAGGCGAGAGGATGGTTGGCGAGGGGAGGATTCTCAGAGAGAGTAAGAGGCAACGAGCTAGTCAAAGTAAAACCGGCGAGAGGCTGATTGGCGAGGGTACGATTCCCAGAGAGACAAAGAGGCGACGAGCTAGTCAGAGTAAAACCGACAAGAGGTTGGTTGCAACGGGGAGGATTCCCAGAGAGAGAGTAAGAGGCGACGAGTTATTCAGAGTAAAACCGGCGAGAGGATGGTTGGTGAGGGGAGGATTCCCAGAGAGAGTAAGAGGCGACGAGCTAGTCAGAGTAAAACCGGCAAGAGGATGGTTGGCGAGGGGAGGATTCCCAGAGAGAGTAAGAGGCGGCGATTTAGTAAGGGTAAAACCGGCGAGATGATGGTTGGGGGAAGAGGATTTCAGAGATAGTAAGAGGCGACGAGCTAGTCAGAGTAAAACCGGCGAGAGAATGGTTGGCGAGGATACGTTTCCCAGAGAGAGTAAGAGGCGACGGGATAGTCAGTGTAAAACGGGCAAGAGGATAGTTAGCGACGGTAGGATTCCCAGAGAGAGAAAGAGGCGACGAGCTAGTCAGAGTAAAACCGGCATAGGATGGTTGGCGAGGGGAGGATTCCCAGAGAGAGAGTAAGAGGCGACGAGCTGGTCAGAGTAAAACTGGCGAGAGGATGGTTGGCGAGGGGAGGATTCCCAGAGAGATTAAGAGGCGGCGAGCTAGTCAGAGTAAACCCGGAAAAGGATGGTTGGCGAGGGGAAGTTTCACACAGAGAGTAAGAGGCGACGAGCTAGTCAGAGTAAAACCGGCGAGAGGATGGTTGGCGAGGGGATGATTCCCAGGGAGAGAAAGAGGCGACGAGCTAGTCAGAGTAAAACCGGCGAGAGGATGGTTGGCAAGTGGAGGATTCCCAGAGAGAGTAAGAGACGAGCTAGTCAGAGTAACACCGTCGAGAGGATGGTTGGCGAGGGGAGGATTCCCAGAGAGAGTAAGAGGCGACCAGCTGGTAAGAGTAAAACCGGCGAGAGGATGGTTGGCGAGGGGAGGATTCCCAGAGAGTGTAAGAGGCGACGAGCTAGTCAGAGTAAAACCGGCAAAGGATGGTTTGCGAGGGGAGGATTCCCAGAGAGAATCAGAGGCGACGAGCTAGTCAGAGGAAAACAGTCGAGAGGCTTATTGGCGAGGGTACGACTCCCAGAGAGACAATGAGGCGACGAGCTAGTCAGAATAAAACCGACAAGAGGTTGTTAGGAGCGGGGAGGCTTCCCAGAGAGAGAGAGTAAGAGACGACGAGTTATTCAGAATAAAACCGGCTAGAGGATGGTTGGTGAGGGGAAGATTCCCAGAGAGAGTAAGAGGCGACGAGCTAGTCAGAGTAAAACCGGCAAGAGGATGGTTGGCGAGGGGAGGATTCCCAGAGCGACTAAGAGGCGGCGATTTAGTATGGGTAAAACCGGCGAGATGATGGTTGGCGGGAAGAGGATTCCCAGAGATAGTAAGAGGCGACGAGCTAGTCAGAGTAAAACCGGCGAGAGAATGGTTGGCGAGGATACGTTTCCCAGAGAGAGTTAGAGGCGACGGGCTAGTCAGAGTAAAATTGGCGAGAGGATGGTTGGTGAGGAGAGGATTCCCAGAGAGAGAATGGGGCGATGAGCTAGTCAGAGTATAACCGGTAAGAGGATGTTAGGCGAGGTGAGGATTCACAGAAGGCGTAAGAGACGACGAGCTAGTCTGAGTAAAACCTTAAAAAGGATAGTTGGCGAGGGGAGGATTCCCAGAGAGTGTACCAGGCGACGGGTTATTCAGAGTAAAAGCGGCGAGAGGCTGATTGGCGAGTGTACGAATCCCAGAGAGAGTAAGAGGCGAAGAGCTGCTCAGAGTAAAACCGCCGAGAGAATGGTTGGCAAGGGTACGATTCCACGAGAGTGCAAGAGGCGACGAGCTAGTCAGAGTAAAACCGGCCAGATGATGTTTGGCGAGGGGAGCAATCCCAGAGAGAGAGAGAGGCGACGAGCAAGTCAAAGTAAAACGATCGAGAGGATGGTTGGTGAGGGGAGGATTCTCAGAGAGAGTAAGAGGCGACGAGCTAGTCAGAGTAAAACCGGCGAGAGGCTGGTTAGCGAGGGGACGATTCCCAGAGAGACAATATGGCGACGAGCTAGTCAGAGTAAAAGCGGCCAGAGGATGGATGGTGTGGGGAGGATTCCCAGAGAGAGCATAAGGCGACGAGCTAGTCAGAGTAAAACCGGCAAGAGGATGGTTGGCGCGGGGAGGATTCCCAGAGAGAGAGTAAGAGGCGACGAGCTATTCAGAGTAAAACCGGCGAGAGGATGGTTGGTGAGGGGAGGATTCCCAGAGAGAGTAAGGGGCGACGAGCTAGTCAGAGTAAAACCGGCAAGAGGATGCTTGGCGAGGTGAGGATTCCCAGAGAGAGAAAGAGGCGGCGATTTAGTCAGAGTAAAACCGGCGAGATGATGGTTGGCGGGAGAAAGATTTCCAGAGAGAGTAAGAGGCGACGAGCTAGTCAGAGTAAAACCGGCGAAAGGATGGTTGGGGAGGGTACGTTTCCCAGAGACAGTAAGAGGCGACGGGCTAGTCAGAGTAAAACCGGCAAGAGGATATTTAGCGAGGGGAGGATTCCCAGAGAGAGAAAGAGGCGACGAGCTAGTCAGAGTAAAACCGGCAAAGGATGGTTGGCGAGGGGAGGATTCCCAGAAAGAGTAAGAGGAGACGAGCTGTTCGGAGTAAAACCGGCGAGAGGATGGTTGGCGAGGGGAGGATTCCCAGAGAGAGTAAGAGGCAACGATCTAGTCAGAGTAAACCCGGCAAAGGAAGGTTGTCGATGGGAGCGTTCCCAGAGAGAGTAAGAGGTGACGAACTAGTCAGAGTAAAACCGGCAAAGAATGGTTGGCGAGTGGAGGATTCCCATAGAGAATAAGAGGCGACGAGCTAGTCAGAATAAAACAGGCGAGTGGATGGTTGGCGAGGGGAGGAGTCTCAGAGAGTGTAAGAGGCGAGGAGCTAGTCGGAGTAAAACCGGCGAGAGGCTGGTTGGCGACGGTACGATTCCCAGAGAGACAAAGAGGCGACGAGTTAGTCAGAGTAAAACCGGCAAGAGGATGGCTGGCGGGAGGAAGTTTGCCAGAGAGAGTAAGAGGCTACGAGCTTGTCAGAGTAAAACCAAAGAGAGAATGTTTGGCGAAGGTACGTTTCGCAGAAAGAGTAAGAGGCGACGCGCTAGTCAGAGTAAAACCGGCAAGAGGATAGTTACCGAGGTGAGGATTCCCAGAGAGAGAAAGAGGCGACGAGCTAGTCAAAGTAAAACCGGCAAAATATGGTTGGCGAGGGGAGGATTCGCAGAGAGAGAGTAAGAGGCGACGAGCTGGTCAGAGTAAAACAGGCGAGAGGATGGTTGGCGAGGGTAGGATTCTCAGAGAGAGTAAGAGGCGACGAGCTATTCAGAAAAAACCCGGCAAAGGATGATTGGCGAGGGGAAGATACCCAGAGAGAGTAAGAAGCGACGAGCTATTCAGATTAAACCCGGCGAGAGGATGGTGGCCGAGGGCGGTTTCCCAGAGAGAGTATGAGGCCACAAGCTATTCAGAGTAAAACCGGCGTGAGGATGGTTGGTGAGGGGAGGATTCCCAGAGAGAGTAAGAGGCGACGAGCTAGTCAGAGTAGAACCGACAAGAGGATGGTTGGCGAGGGGAAGATTCCCAGAGAGACTAAGAGGCGGCGATTTAGTCAGAGTAAAACCGCCGAGATGATGGTTGGCGGGAGGCGGATTCCCAGAGAGAGTAAGAGGCTACGAACTAGTCAGAGTAAAACCGGCGAGAGAATGGTTGGAGAGGGGAGGATTTTTCAGAGAGAGTATTAGGCGACGAGCTAGTCAGGGTAAAACATGCGAGAGGATGGTCGGCGAGGGGAGGTTTCCCAGAGAGAGTAATAGACAACGAGCTAGTCAGAGTAAAACATGCGAGAGGATGGTTGGCGAGGGGAGGATTCCCAGAGAGACTAAGAGTCGACGAGCTAGTCAGATTAAAACCGGGGACAGGGTGGTTGGCGAGAGGAGGATTCCCAGAGAGACTAAAAGGCGACGAGTTAGTCAGAGTAAAACCGGCAAAAGGATGGCTGGCGAGGGTACGATTCCCAGAGAGTGTAAGAGGCGACGAGCTGGTCAAAGTAAAACCGGCGAGAGGATGGTTGGGGACGGGAGGATTCCCAAAGAGACTAAGAGGCGACGAGCTTGTCAGAGTAAAACCTGCGAGAGGATTGTTGGCGGGGGTGCGTTTCCAGAGAGAATAAGAGGCGACGAGCAAGTCAGAGTAAACCCGGCAAGAGGATTGTTGGCGAGGGAAGGATTCTCAGAATGAGAACGAGGCGACGAGCTAGACAGAGTAAAACCGACAAGAGGCTGGTTGGCGAGGGTACGATTCCAAGAGACAGTAAGAGGCGTTGAGATAGTCTGAGTAAAACCTGCGAGAGGATGGTTGGCGAGGGTACGATTCCCAGTGAGAGTAAGAGGCGAAGAGCTGGTCAGAGTAAAGCGGGCTAGAGGATGGTTGGCGAGGGGAGGAATCCCAGAGAGAGCAAGAGGCGACGAGCTAGTCAGAGTAAAACCGGCGAGAGGATGGTTGGCGAATAGAGGATTCCCAGAGAGAGTAAGAGGCGACGAGCTAGTCTGAGTAAAACCGGGAGAGGATGGTTGGCGAGGAGAGGAATCCCAGAGAGACTAAGAGGCGGCGATTTATTCAGAGTAAAACCGGCGAGAGGATGGTTGGCAAGGGGAGAATTCCCAGAGAGAGTAAGAGGCGACGAGCTAGTCAGAGTAAAACCGGCGAGAGGATTGTTGGCGGGGGTGCGTTTCCGAGAGAATAAGAGGCGACGAGCAAGTCAGAATAACCCGGCAAGAGGATTGTTGGCGAGGGGAGGATTCCCAGAATGAGAAAGAGGCGACGAGCTAGACAGAGTAAAACCGACAAGAGGCTGGTTGACGAGGGTACGATTCCAAGAGACAGTAAGAGGCGTTGAGATAGTCTGAGTAAAACCTGCGAGAGGATGGTTGGCGAGGGTACGATTCCCAGTGAGAGTAAGAAGCGAAGAGCTGGTCAGAGTAAAACGGGCTAGAGGATGGTTGGCGAGGGGAGGAATCCCAGATAGAGCAGGAGGCGACGAGCTAGTCAGAGTAAAACAGGCGAGAGGACGGTTGGCGAGGGGAGGATTCTCAGAGAGAGTAAGAGGCGACGAACTAGTCAGAGTAAAACCGGCGAGAGCCTGGTTCGCGAGGGTATTATTCCCAGAGAGACAAAGAGGCGCCGAGCTAGTCAGAGTAAAACCGGCAAGAGGTAGTTTGGCGCGGGGAGGATTCCCTGACAGAGAGTAAGAGGCGACGAGCTATTCAGAGTAAAACCGGCGAGAGGATGGTTAGTGAGGGGAGGATTCCCAGAGAGAGTAAGAGGCGACGAGCTAGTGAGAGTAAAACCGGCAAGAGGATGGTTGGCGAGGAGAGGATTCCCAGAGAGACTAAGAGGCGGCGATTTATTTAGTGTGAAACCGGCGAGAGAATGGTTGGCGAGGGGAGGATTCTCAGAGAGAGTAAGAGGCGACGAGCTCGTCAGAGTAAAACCGGCGAGAGGATGGTTGGCGGGGGTAGGTTTCTCAGAAAGTGTAAGAGGCGACGTGCAAGTCAGAGTAAACCCGGCAAGAGGATGGTAGCGAGGCGAGGAGCCCCAGTGAGAGTAAGAGGCGACGAGCTAGTCAGAGTAAAAACGGCACCAGGCTGGTTGGCAAGGGTACGATTCCCAGAGACAGTAAGTGGCGATGAGCTAGTCTGTGTAAAACCTGCGAGATGATGGTTGGCGAGGGTGCGATTCCCAGAGAGTGCAAGAGGCGACGAGCTAGTCAGAGTAAAACCGGCCAGAGGATGTTTGGCGAAGGGAGGAATCCCAGAGAGAGCAAGAGGTGACGAGCGAGTCAAAGTAAAACAGGCGGGAGGATGGTTGGCGAGGTGAGGATTCTCAGAGAGTGTAAGAGGCGACGAGCTAGTCAGATTAAAACCGGCGAGAGGTCTGTTAGCGAGGGTACAATTTCTCATAGAGACAAAGGGGCGACGAGCTTGTCAGAGTAAAACTGGCCAGAGGATGGATGCAGTGGGGAGGATTTCCAGAGAGAGCATAAGGCGACGAGCTAGTCAGAGTAAAACCGGCAAGAGGATGGTTGGCTCGGGGAGCATTCCCAGAGAGAGAGAGAGTAAGCGCCGACGAGCTATTCAGAGTAAAACCGGCGAGAGGATGGTTGGTGAGGGGAGGATTCCAGAGAGAGTAAGAGGCGACGAGCTAGTCAGAGTAAAACCGGCGAGAGAATGGTTGGGGAGGGTACGTTTCCCAGAGACAGCAAGAGGCGACGGGCTAGTCAGGGTAAAACCGGCGAGAGCCTGGTTGGCGAGGGTACGATTCCCAGAGAGAGTAAGAGGCGACGAGCTGGTCAGAGTAAAACCGGCGAGAGGATGGTTGGCGAGGAAGGATTCCCAGAGAGAGTAAGAGGCGCCGATCTAGTCAGAGTAAACCCGGCAAAGGATGGTTGGCAAGGGGAGGATTCCCAGAGAGAGTATGAGGCGACGAACTAGTCAGAGTAAAACCGGCGAGAGGATGGTTGGCGAGGAAGGATTCCCAGAGAGAGTAAGAGGCGCCTATCTAGTCAGAGTAAACCCGGCAAAGGATGGTTGGCGAGGGGAGGATTCCCAGAGAGAGTAAGAGGCGGCGATTTATTCAGAGTAAACTCGGCAAGAGGATTGTTGGCGAGGGGAGGATTCCCAGGAGGAGTAAGAGGCAACGAGCTAGTCAGAGTAAAATCGGTAAGAGGATGGTTGGCGAGGGGAGGATATCCAGTGAGAGTAAAAGGCGACGAGCTAGACAGAGTAAAACCGGCAAGAGGCTGGTGGGCGAGGGTACGTTTCACAGATACAATAAGGGGCGATGAGCTAGTCTGAGTAAAACGGGCGAGAGGATGGTTGGCGAGGGGAGGAATCCCAGAGAGAGCAAGAGGCGACGAGCTAGTCGGAGTAAAAAAGGCGAGAGGATGGTTGGCGAGGGGAGGATTCTCAGAGAGAGTAAGAGAAACAAGCTAGTCAAAGTAAAACCGGCGAGAGGCTGATTGGCGAGGGTACGATTCCCAGAGAGACAAAGAGGCGACGAGCTAGTCAGAGTAAAACCGACAAGAGGTTGGGTTCAGCGGGGAGGATTCCCAGAGAGAGAGTAAGAGGCGACGAGTTATTCAGAGTAAAACCGGCGAGAGGATGGTTGGTGAGGGGAGGATTCCCAGAGAGAGTAAGAGGCGACGAGCTAGTCAGAGTAAAACCGGCAAGAGGATGGTTGGCGAGGGGAGGATTCCCAGTGAGCCTAAGAGGCGGCGATTTAGTATGGGTAAAACCGGCGAGATGATGGTTGGGGGAAGAGGATTTCAGAGATAGTAAGAGGCGACGAGCTAGTCAGAGTAAAACCGGCGAGAGAATGTTTGGCGAGGATACGTTTCCCAGAGAGAGTAAGAGGCGACGGGATAGTCAGAGTAAAACGGGCAAGAGGATAGTTAGCGACGGTAGGATTCCCAGAGAGAGAAAGAGGCGACGAGCTAGTCAGAGTAAAACCGGCATAGGATGGTTGGCGAGGGGAGGATTCCCAGAGAGAGAGTAAGAGGCGACGAGCTGGTCAGAGTAAAACTGGCGAGAGGATGGTTGGCGAGAGGAGGATTCCCAGAGAGAGTAAGAGGCGACGAGCTAGTCAGAGTAAACCCGGAAAAGGATGGTTGGCGAGGGGAGGTTTCACACAGAGAGTAAGAGGCGACGAGCTAGTCAGAGTAAAACCGGCGAGAGGATGGTTGGCGAGGGGATGATTCCCAGGGAGAGAAAGAGGCGACGAGCTAGTCAGAGTAAAACCGGCGAGAGGATGGTTGGCAAGTGGAGGATTCCCAGAGAGAGTAAGAGACGAGCTAGTCAGAGTAAAACCGTCGAGAGGATGCTTGGCGAGGGGAGGATTCTCAGAGAGAGTAAGAGGCGACCAGCTGGTAAGGGTAAAACCGGCGAGAGGATGGTTGGCGAGGGGAGGATTCCCAGAGAGAGTAAGAGGCGACGAGCTAGTCAGAGTAAAACCGGCAGAGGAAGGTTGGCGAGGGGAGGATTCCCAGAGAGAATAAGAGGCGACGAGCTAGTCAGAGGAAAACAGTCGAGAGGCATATTGGCGAGGGTACGACTCCCAGAGAGAGAAAGAGGCGACGAGCTAGTCAGAGTAAAACCGGCATAGGATGGTTGGAGCGGGGAGGATTCCCAGAGAGAGAGAGTAAGAGACGACGAGTTATTCAGAATAAAACCGGCGAGAGGATGGTTGGTGAGGGGAGGAATCCCAGAGAGAGTAAGAGGCGACGAGCTAGTCAGAGTAAAACCGGCAAGAGGATGGTTGGCGAGGGGAGGATACCCAGAGCGACTAAGAGGCGGCGATTTAGTATGGGTAACACCGGCGAGATGATGGTTGGCGGGAAGAGGATTCCCAGAGATAGTAAGAGGCGACGAGCTTGTCAGAGTAAAACCGGCGAGAGATTGGTTGGCGAGGATACGTTTCCCAGAGAGAGTTAGAGGCGACGGGCTAGTCAGAGTAAAATTGGCGAGAGGATGGTTGGTGAGGAGAGGATTCCCAGAGAGAGAATGGGGCGATGAGCTAGTCAGAGTAAAACCGGCAAGAGGATGTTAGGCGAGGGGAGGATTCACAGAAGGCGTAAGAGACGACGAGCTAGTCTGAGTAAAACCTTAAAAAGGATAGTTGGCGAGGGGAGGATTCCCAGAGAGTTTACCAGGCGACGAGTTATTCAGAGTAAAAGCGGCGAGAGGCTGGTTGGCGAGTGTACGAATCCCAGAGAGAGTAAGAGGCGAAGAGCTGCTCAGAGTAAAACCGCCGAGAGGATGGTTGGCAAGGGTACGATTCCACGAGAGTGCAAGAGGCGACGAGCTAGTCAGAGTAAAACCGGACAGATGATGTTTGGCGAGGGGAGCAATCCCAGAGAGAGAGAGAGGCGACGAGCAAGTTAAAGTAAAACAGGCGAGAGGATGGTTGGCGAGGGCAGGATTCTCAGAGAGAGTAAGAGGCGACGAGCTAGTCAGAGTTAAACCGGCGAGAGGCTGGTTAGCGAGGGAACGATTCCCAGAGAGACAATGAGGCGACGAGCTAGTCAGAGTAAAAGCGGCCAGAGGATGGATGGTGTGGGGAGGATTCCCAGAGAGAGCATAAGGCGACGAGCTAGTCAGAGTAAAACCGGCAAGAGGATGGTTGGCGCGGGGAGGATTCCCAGAGAGAGAGTAAGAGGCGACGAGCTATTCAGAGTAAAACCGGCGAAAGGATGGTTGGTGAGGGGAGGATTCTCAGAGAGAGTAAGAGGCGACGAGCTAGTCAGAGTAAAACCGGCGAGAGGCTGGTTAGCGAGGGGACGATTCCCAGAGAGACAATGAGGCGACGAGCTAGTCAGAGTAAAAGCGGCCAGAGGATGGATGGTGTGGGGAGGATTCCCAGAGAGAGCATAAGGCGACGAGCTAGTCAGAGTAAAACCGGCAAGAGGATGGTTGGCGCGGGGAGGATTCCCAGAGAGAGAGTAAGAGGGGACGAGCTATTCAGAGTAAAACCGGTGAGAGGATGGTTGGTGAGGGGAGGATTCCCAGAGAGAGAAAGAGGCGGCGATTTAGTCAGAGTAAAACCGGCGAGATGATGGTTGGCGGGAGAAAGATTTCCAGAGAGAGTAAGAGGCGCCGAGCCAGTCAGAGTAAAACCGGCGAAAGGATGGTTGGGGAGGGTACGTTTCCCAGAGACAGTAAGAGGCGACGGGCTAGTCAGAGTAAAACCGGCAAGAGGATATTTAGCGAGGGGAGGATTCCCAGAGAGAGAAAGAGGCGACGAGCTAGTCAGAGTAAAACCGGCAAAGGATGGTTGGCGAGTGGAGGATTCCCAGAAAGAGAGGAGACGAGCTGGTCGGAGTAAAACCGGCGAGAGGATGGTTGGCGAGGGGAGGATTCCCAGAGAGAGTAAGAGGTGACGAACTAGTCAGAGTAAAACCGGCAAAGGATGGTTGGCGAGTGGAGGATTCCCAGAGAGAATAAGAGGCGACGAGCTAGTCAGAATAAAACAGGCGAGAGGATGGTTGGCGAGGGGAGGAGTCTCAGAGAGTGTAAGAGGCGAGGAGCTAGTCGGAGTAAAACCGGCGAGAGGCTGGTTGGCGACGGTACGATTCCCAGAGAGACAAAGAGGCGACGAGTTAGTCAGAGTAAAACCGGCAAGAGGATGGTTGGCGGGAGGAAGTTTGCCAGAGAGAGTAAGAGGCTACGAGCTTGTCAGAGTAAAACCGGCGAGAGAATGTTTGGCGTAGGTACGTTTCGCAGAAGAGTAGGAGGCGACGGGCTAGTCAGAGTAAAACCGGCAAGAGGATAGTTAGCGAGGTGAGGATTCCCAGAGAGAGAAAGAGGCGACGAGCTAGTCAGAGTAAAACCGGCAAAATATGGTTGGCGAGGGGAGGATTCGCAGAGAGAGAGTAAGAGGCGACGAGCTGGTCAGAGTAAAACAGGCGAGAGGATGGTTGGCGAGGGGAGGATTCTCAGAGAGAGTAAGAGGCGACGAGCTATTCAGAAAAAACCCGGCAAAGGATGATTTGCGAGGGGAAGATACCCAGAGAGAGTAAGAAGCGACGAGCTATTCAGATTAAAACCGGCGAGAGGATGGTGGGCGACGGCGGATTCCCAGAGAGAGTATGAGGCCACAAGCTATTCAGAGTAAAACCGGCGTGAGAATGGTTGGTGAGGGGAGGATTCCCAGAGAGAGTAAGAGGCGACGAGCTAGTCAGAGTAGAACCGACAAGAGGATGGTTGGCGAGGGGAAGATTCCCAGAGAGACTAAGAGGCGGCGATTTAGTCAGAGTAAAACCGCCGAGATGATGGTTGGCGGGAGGCGGATTCCCAGAGAGAGTAAGAGGCTACGAACTAGTCAGAGTAAAACCGGCGAGAGAATGGTTGGAGAGGGGAGGATTTTTCAGAGAGAGTATTAGGCGACGAGCTAGTCAGGGTAAAACATGCGAGAGGATGGTCGGCGAGGGGAGTTTTCCAGAGAGAGAAAGAGGCGACGAGCTAGACAGAGTAAAACCGACAAGAGGCTGGTTGGCGAGGGTACGATTCCAAGAGACAGTAAGAGGCGTTGAGATAACCTGAGTAAAACCTGCGAGAGGATGGTTGGCGAGGGTACGATTCTCAGTGAGAGTAAGAGGCGAAGAGCTGGTCAGAGTAAAACGGGCTAGAGGATGGTTGGCGAGGGGAGGAATCCCAGAGAGAGCAAGAGGCGACGAGCTAGTCAGAGTAAAACCGGCGAGAGGATGGTTGGCGAATAGAGGATTCCCAGAGAGAGTAAGAGGCGACGAGCTAGTCTGAGTAAAACCGGGAGAGGATGGTTGGCGAGGAGAGGATTCCCAGAGAGACTAAGAGGCGGCGATTTATTCAGAGTAAAACCGGCGAGAGGATGGTTGGCAAGGGGAGAATTCCCAGAGAGAGTAAGAGGCGACGAGCTAGTCAGAGTAAAACCGGCGAGAGGATTGTTGGCGGGGGTGCGTTTCCAGAGAGAATAAGAGGCGACGAGCAAGTCAGAGTAAACCCGGCAAGAGGATTGTTGGCGAGGGGAGGATTCCCAGAATGAGAAAGAGGCGACGAGCTAGACAGAGTAAAACCGACAAGAGGCTGGTTGGCGAGGGTACGATTCCAAGAGACAGTAAGAGGCGTTGAGATAGTCTGAGTAAAACCGGCAAGAGGTTGTTTGGCGCGGGGAGGATTCCCTGACTGAGAGTAACAGGCGACGAGCTATTCAGAGTAAAACCGGCGAGAGGATGGTTAGTGAGGGGAGGATTCCCAGAGAGAGTAAGAGGCGACGAGCTAGTGAGAGTAAAACCGGCAAGAGGATGGTTGGCGAGGAGAGGATTCCCAGAGAGACTAAGAGGCGGCGATTTATTTAGAGTGAAACCGGCGAGAGGATGGTTGGCGAGGGGAGGATTCTCAGAGAGAGTAAGAGGCGACGAGCTAGTCAGAGTAAAACCGGCGAGAGGATGGTTGGCGGGGGTAGGTTTCTCAGAAAGTGTAAGAGGCGACGTGCAAGTCAGAGTAAACCCGGCAAGAGGATGGTAGCGACGCGAGGAGTCCCAGTGAGAGTAAGAGGCGACGAGCTAGTCAGAGTAAAACCGGCACCAATCTGGTTGGCGAGGGTACGATTCCCAGAGACAGTAAGTGGCGATGAGCTAGTCTGTGTAAAACCTGCGAGAAGATGGTTGGCGAGGGTGCGATTCCCAGAGAGTGCAAGAGGCGACGAGCTAGTCAGAGTAAAACCGGCCAGAGGATGTTTGGCGAGGGGAGGAATCCCAGAGAGAGCAAGAGGTGACGAGCGAGTCAAAGTAAAACAGGCGGGAGGATGGTTGGCGAGGGGAGGATTCTCAGAGAGTGTAAGAGGCGACGAGCTAGTCAGATTAAAACCGGCGAGAGGTCTGTTAGCGAGGGTACGATTTCTCAGAGAGACAAAGGGGTGACGAGCTAGTCAGAGTAAAACTGGCCAGAGGATGGATGCAGTGGGGAGGATTTCCTGAGAGAGCATAAGGCGACGAGCTAGTCAGAGTAAAACCGGCAAGAGGATGGTTGGCTCGGGGAGTATTCCCAGAGAGAGAGAGTAAGAGCCGACGAGCTATTCAGAGTAAAACCGGCGAGAGGATGGTTGGTGAGGGGAGGATTCCCAGAGAGAGTAAGAGGCGACGAGCTAGTCAGAGTAAAACCGGCGAGAGAATGGTTGGGGAGGGTACGTTTCCCAGAGACAGCAAGAGGCAACGGGCTAGTCAGGGTAAAACCGGCGAGAGCCTGGTTGGCGAGGGTACGATTCCCAGAGAGACAAAGAGGCGACGAGCTAGTCAGAATAAAACCGGCAAGAGGTTGGTTGGCGCGGGGAGGATTCCCAGAGAGAGAGTAAGAGGCGACGAGCTATTCAGAGTTAAACCGGCGAGCGGATGGTTAGTGAGGGGAGGATTCCCAGAGAGAGTAAGAGGCCACGAGCTATTCAGAGTAAAACCGGCGAGAGGATGGTTGGTGAGGGGAGGATTCCCGGAGAGAGTAAGAGGCGACGAGCTAGTCAGAGTAAAACCGGCGAGAGAATGGATGGCGACGGGAGGATTCCCAGAGAGAGTAAGAGGCGACGAGCTAGTCAGAGTAAAACCGGCAAAGAATGGTTGGCGAGGGGAGGAATAACAGAGAGAATAAGAGGCGTCGAGCAAGTCAGTTAAGACAGGCAAGAGGATGGTTGGCGAGGGGAGGATTCTCAGAGAGAGTAAGAGACGACGAGCTAGTCAGAGTAAAACCGGCGAGAGGTTGGTTGACGAGGGTACGATTCCCAGAGAGACAAAGAGGCGACGAGCTAGTCAGAGTAAAACCGGCGAGAGGATGGTTGGCGAATGGAGGATTCCCAGAGAGAGAAAGAGGCGACGAGCTAGTCTGAGTAAAACAGGCGAGATGATGGTTGGCAGGGAGAGGATTCCCAGAGAGACTAAGAGGCGACGAGCTAGTCAGAGTAAAACCGGCGAGAGGTTGGTTGGCGAGGAGAGGATTCCCAGAGAGACTAAGAGGCGACGAGCTAGTCAGAGTAAATCCGGCCTGATGATGTTTCGCGAGGAGAGGATTCCCAGAGAGACTAAGAGGCGACGAGCTAGTCAGAGTAAAACAGGCGAGAGGATGGTTGGCGAGGGGAGGATTCCCAGAGAGACTAAACGGCGACGAGCTAGTCAGAGTAAAACCGGGGACAGGATGGTTGGTGAGAGGAGGATTCCCAGAGAGACTAAAAGGCGACGAGCTAGTCAGAGTAAAAGCGGCTAAAGGATGGTTGGCGAGGGTACGATTCCCAGAGAGAGTAAGAGGCGAAGAGCTGGTCAAAGTAAAACCGGCGAGAGAATGGATGGCGACGGGAGAATTCCCAGAGAGAGTAAGAGGCGACGTGCTAGTCAGAGTAAAACCGGCGAGAGGATGTTTGGCGATTGTAGGATTCCCAGAGAGAGTAAGAGGCGACGTTCTAGTCAGAGTAAATCCGGCGAGAGGATGGTTCGCGAATGGAGGATTTCCAGAGAGAGTAAGAGGCGACGAGCTAGTCTGAGTAAAACAGGCGAGATTATGGTTTGCGAGGAGAGGATTCCCAGAGAGACTAAGAGGCGACGAGCTAGTCAGAGTAAATGCGGCGAGAGGTTGGTTGGCGAGGAGAGGATTCCCAGAGAGACTAAGAGGCGACGAGCTAGTCAGAGTAAAACCGGCGAGAGAATGTTTGGAGAGGGGAGGATTTTTCAGAGAGAGTATTAGGCGACGAGCTAGTCAGGGTAAAACATGCGAGAGGATGGTCGGCGAGGGGAGTTTTCCAGAGAGAGTAATAGGCGACGAGCTAGTCAGAGTAAAACATGCGAGAGGATGGTTGGCGAGGGGAGGATTCCCAGAGAGACTAAGAGTCGACGAGCTAGTCAGATTAAAACCGGGGACAGGGTGGTTGGCGAGAGGAGGATTCCCAGAGAGACTAAAAGGCGACGAGTTAGTCAGAGTAAAACCGGCAAAAGGATGGCTGGCGAGAGTACGATACCCAGAGAGTGTAAGAGGCGACGAGCTGGTCAAAGTAAAACCGGCGAGAGGATGGTTGGGGACGGGAGGATTCCCAAAGAGACTAAGAGGCGACGAGCTCGTCAGAGTAAAACCGGCGAGAGGATGGTTGGCGAATAGAGGATTCCCAGAGAGAGTAAGAGGCGACGAGTTAGTCTGAGTAAAACCGGGAGAGGATGGTTGGCGAGGAGAGGATTCCCAGAGAGACTAAGAGGCGGCGATTTATTCAGAGTAAAACCGGCGAGAGGATGGTTGGCAAGGGGAGAATTCCCAGAGAGAGTAGGAGGCGACGAGCTAGTCAGAGTAAAACCGGCGAGAGGATTGTTGGCGGGGGTGCGTTTCCAGAGAGAATAAGAGGCGACGAGCAAGTCAGAGTAAACCCGGCAAGAGGATTGTTGGCGAGGGGAGGATTCCCAGAATGAGAAAGAGGCGACGAGCTAGACAGAGTAAAACCGACAAGAGGCTGGTTGGCGAGGGTACGATTCCAAGAGACAGTAAGAGGCGTTGAGATAGTCTGAGTAAAACCTGCGAGAGGATGGTTGGCGAGGGTACGATTCCCAGTGAGAGTAAGAGGCGAAGAGCTGGTCAGAGTAAAACGGGCTAGAGGATGGTTGGCGAGGGGAGGATTCCCAGAGAGAGTAAGAGGCGACGAGCTAGTCAGAGTAGAACCGACAAGAGGATGGTTGGCGAGGGGAAGATTCCCAGAGAGACTAAGAGGCGGCGATTTAGTCAGAGTAAAACCGGGAGAGGATGGTTGGCGAGGAGAGGATTCCCAGAGAGACTAACAGGCGGCGATTTATTCAGAGTAAAACCGGCGAGAGGATGGTTGGCAAGGGGAGAATTCCCAGAGAGAGTAAGAGGCGACGAGCTAGTCAGAGTAAAACCGGCGAGAGGATTGTTGGCGGGGGTGCGTTTCCAGAGAGAATAAGAGGCGACGAGCAAGTCAGAGTAAACCCGGCAAGAGGATTGTTAACGAGGGGAGGATTCCCAGAATGAGAAAGAGGCGACGAGCTAGAAAGAGTAAAACCGACAAGAGGCTGGTTGGCGAGGGTACGATTCCAAGAGACAGTAAGAGGCGTTGAGATAGTCTGAGTAAAACCTGCGAGAGGATGGTTGGCGAGGGTACGATTCCCAGTGAGAGTAAGAGGCGAAGAGCTGGTCAGAGTAAAACGGGCTAGAGGATGGTTGGCGAGGGGAGGAATCCCAGAGAGAGTCAGAGGCGACGAGCTAGTCAGAGTAAAACAGGCGAGAGGACGGTTGGCGAGGGGAGGATTCTCAGAGAGAGTAAGAGGCGACGAACTAGTCAGAGTAAAACCGGCGAGAGCCTGGTTGGCGAGGGTACGATTCCCAGAGAGACAAAGAGGCGAAGAGCTAGTCAGAGTAAAACCGGCAAGAGGTTGTTTGGCGCGGGGAGGATTCCCTGACTGAGAGTAACAGGCGACGAGCTATTCAGAGTAAAACCGGCGAGAGGATGGTTAGTGAGGGGAGGATTCCCAGAGAAAGTAAGAGGCGACGAGCTAGTGAGAGTAAAACCGGCAAGAGGATGGTTGGCGAGGAGAGGATTCCCAGAGAGACTAAGAGGCGGCGATTTATTTAGAGTGAACCCGGCGAGAGGATGGTTGGCGAGGGGAGGATTCTCAGAGAGAGTAAGAGGCGACGAGCTAGTCAGAGTAAAACCGGCGAGAGGATGGTTGGCGGGGGTAGGTTTCTCAGAAAGTGTAAGAGGCGACGTGCAAGTCAGAGTAAACCCGGCAAGAGGATGGTAGCGAGGCGAGGAGTCCCAGTGAGAGTAAGAGGCGACGAGCTAGTCAGAGTAAAACCGGCACCAATCTGGTTGGCGAGGGTACGATTCCCAGAGACAGTAAGTGGCGATGAGCTAGTCTGTGTAAAACCTGCGAGAAGATGGTTGGCGAGGGTGCGATTCCCAGAGAGTGCAAGAGGCGACGAGCTAGTCAGAGTAAAACCGGCCAGAGGATGTTTGGCGAGGGGAGGAATCCCAGAGAGAGCAAGAGGTGACGAGCGAGTCAAACTAAAACAGGCGGGAGGATGGTTGGCGAGGGGAGGATTCTCAGAGAGTGTAAGAGGCGACGAGCTAGTCAGATTAAAACCGGCGAGAGGTCTGTTAGCGAGGGTACGATTTCTCAGAGAGACAAAGGGGCGACGAGCTATTCAGAGTAAAACCGGCGAGAGGATGGTTGGTGAGGGGAGGATTCCCAGAGAGAGTAAGAGGCGACGAGCTAGTCAGAGTAAAACCGGCGAGAGAATGGTTGGGGAGGGTACGTTTCCCAGAGACAGCAAGAGGCAACGGGCTAGTCAGGGTAAAACCGGCGAGAGCCTGGTTGGCGAGGGTACGATTCCCAGAGAGACAAAGAGGCGACGAGCTAGTCAGAGTAAAACCGGCAAGAGGTTGGTTGGCGCGGGGAGGATTCCCAGAGAGAGAGTAAGAGGCGACGAGCTATTCAGAGTTAAACCGGCGAGAGGATGGTTAGTGAGGGGAGGATTCCCAGAGAGAGTAAGAGGCCACGAGCTATTCAGAGTAAAACCGGCGAGAGGATGGTTGGTGAGGGGAGGATTCCCGGAGAGAGTAAGAGGCGACGAGCTAGTCAGAGTAAAACCGGCAAGAGGTTGGTTGGCGCGGGGAGGATTCCCAGAGAGAGGGTAAGAGGCGACGAGCTATTCAGAGTTAAACCGGCGAGAGGATGGTTAGTGAGGGGAGGATTCCCAGAGAGAGTAAGCGGCCACGAGCTATTCAGAGTAAAACCGGCGAGAGGATGGTTGGTGAGGGGAGGATTCCCGGAGAGAGTAAGAGGCGACGAGCTAGTCAGAGTAAAACCGGCAAAAGTATGGTTGGCGAGGGTACGATTCCCAGAGAGAGTAAGAGGCGAAGAGCTGGTCAAAGTAAAACCGGCGAGAGAATGGATGGCGACGGGAGGATTCCCAGAGAGAGTAAGAGGCGACGAGCTAGTCAGAGTAAAACCGGCGAGAGGATGGTTGGCGAATGGAGGATTCCCAGAGAGAGTAAGAGGCGACGAGCTAGTCTGAGTAAAACAGGCGAGATGATGGTTGGCAGGGAGAGGATTCCCAGAGAGACTAAAAGGCGACGAGCTAGTCAGAGTAAAACCGGCGAGAGGTTGGTTGGCGAGGAGAGGATTCCCAGAGAGACTAAGAGGCGTCGAGCTAGTCAGAGTAAATCCGGCCTGATGATGGTTCGCGAGGAGAGGATTCCCAGAGAGACTAAGAGGCGACGAGCTAGTCAGAGTAAAACAGGCGAGAGGATGGTTGGCGAGGGGAGGATTCCCAGAGAGACTAAAAGGCGACGAGCTAGTCAGAGTAAAACCGGGGACAGGATGGTTTGTTGAGAGGAGGATTCCCAGAGAGACTAAAAGGCGACGAGCTAGTCAGAGTTAAACCGGCTAAAGGATGGTTGGCGAGGGTACGATTCCCAGAGAGAGTAGGAGGCGAAGAGCTGGTCAAAGTAAAACCGGCGAGAGAATGGATGGCGACGGGAGGATTCCCAGAGAGAGTAAGAGGCGACGAGCTAGTCAGAGTAAAACCGGCGAGAGGATGTTTGGCGATTGGAGGATTCCCAGAGAGAGTAAGAGGGGACGATCTAGTCAGAGTAAAACCGGCGAGAGGATGGTTGGCGAATGGAAGATTCCCAGAGAGAGTAAGAGGCGACGAGCTAGTCTGAGTAAAACAGGCGAGATGATGGTTGGCGAGGAGAGGATTCCCAGAGAGACTAAGAGGCGACGAGCTGGTCAGAGTAAAACCGGCGAGAGGTTGGTTGGCGAGGAGAGGATTCCCAGAGAGACTAAGAGGCGACGAGCTAGTCAGAGTAAAACCGGCTAGAGAATGTTTGGAGAGGGGAGGATTTTTCAGAGAGAGTATTAGGCGACGAGCTAGTCAGGGTAAAACATGCGAGAGGATTGTTGGCGAGGGGAGGATTCCCAGAGAGACTAAGAGTCGACGAGCTAGTCAGATTAAAACCGGGGACAGGGTGGTTGGCGAGAGCAGGATTCCCAGAGAGACTAAAAGGCGACGAGTTAGTCAGAGTAAAACCGGCAAAAGGATGGCTGGCGAGAGTACGATACCCAGAGAGTGTAAGAGGCGACGAGCTGGTCAAAGTAAAACCGGCGAGAGGATGGTTGGGGACGGGAGGATTCCCAAAGAGACTAAGAGGCGACGAGCTAGTCAGAGTAAAACCGGCGAGAGGATGGTTGGCGAATAGTGGATTCCCAGAGAGAGTAAGAGGCGACGAGTTAGTCTGAGTAAAACCGGGAGAGGATGGTTGGCGAGGAGAGGATTCCCAGAGAGACTAAGAGGCGGCGATTTATTCAGAGTAAAACCGGCGAGAGGATGGTTGGCAAGGGGAGAATTCCCAGAGAGAGTAAGAGGCGACGAGCTAGTCAGAGTAAAACCGGCGAGAGGATTGTTGGCGGGGGTGCGTTTCCAGAGAGAATAAGAGGCGACGAGCAAGTCAGAGTAAACCCGGCAAGAGGATTGTTGGCGAGGGGAGGATTCCCAGAATGAGAAAGAGGCGACGAGCTAGACAGAGTAAAACCGACAAGAGTCTGGTTGGCGAGGGTACGATTCCAAGAGACAGTAAGAGGCGTTGAGATAGTCTGAGTAAAACCTGCGAGAGGATGGTTGGCGAGGGTACGATTCCCAGTGAGAGTAAGAGGCGAAGAGCTGGTCAGAGTAAAACGGGTTAGAGGATGGTTGGCGAGGGGAGGAATCCCAGAGAGAGCAAGAGGCGACGAGCTAGTCAGAGTAAAACCGGCGAGAGGATGGTTGGCGAATAGAGGATTCCCAGAGAGAGTAAGAGGCGACGAGCTAGTCTGAGTAAAACCGGGAGAGGATGGTTGGCGAGGAGAGGATTCCCAGAGAGACTAAGAGGCGGCGATTTATTCAGAGTAAAACCGGCGAGAGGATGGTTGGCAAGGGGAGAATTCCCAGAGAGAGTAAGAGGCGACGAGCTAGTCAGAGTAAAACCGGCGAGAGGATTGTTGGCGGGGGTGCGTTTCCAGAGAGAATAAGAGGCGACGAGCAAGTCAGAGTAAACCCGGCAAGAGGATTGTTAGCGAGGGGAGGATTCCCAGAATGAGAAAGAGGCGACGAGCTAGACAGAGTAAAACCGACAAGAGGCTGGTTGGCGAGGGTACGATTCCAAGAGACAGTAAGAGGCGTTGAGATAGTCTGAGTAAAACCTGCGAGAGGATGGTTGGCGAGGGTACGATTCCCAGTGAGAATAAGAGGCGAAGAGCTGGTCAGAGTAAAACGGGCTAGAGGATGGTTGGCGAGGGAAAGAATCCCAGAGAGAAAAAGAGGCGACGAGCTAGTCAGAGTAAAACAGGCGAGAGGACGGTTGGCGAGGGGAGGATTCTCAGAGAGAGTAAGAGGCGACGAACTAGTCAGAGTAAAACCGGCGAGAGCCTGGTTGGCGAGGGTATGATTCCCAGAGAGACAAAGAGGCGACGAGCTAGTCAGAGTAAAACCGGCAAGAGGTTGTTTGGCGCGGGGAGGATTCCCTGACTGAGAGTAACAGGCGACGAGCTATTCAGAGTAAAACCGGCGAGAGGATGGTTAGTGAGGGGAGGATTCCCAGAGAGAGTAAGAGGCGACGAGCTACTGGGAGTAAAACCGGCAAGAGGATGGTTGGCGAGGAGAGGATTCCCAGAGAGACTAAGAGGCGGCGATTTATTTAGAGTGAAACCGGCGAGAGGATGGTTGGCGAGGGGAGGATTCTCAGAGAGAGTAAGAGGCGACGTGCAAGTCAGAGTAAACCCGGCAAGAGGATGGTAGCGAGGCGAGGAGTCCCAGTGAGAGTAAGAGGCGACGAGCTAGTCAGAGTAAAACCGGCACCAGGCTGGTTGGCGAGGGTACGATTCCCAGAGACAGTAAGTGGCGATGAGCTAGTCTGTGGAAAACCTGCGAGAAGATGGTTGGCGAGGGTGCGATTCCCAGAGAGTGCAAGAGGCGACGAGCTAGTCAGAGTAAAACCGGCCAGAGGATGTTTGGCGAGGGGAGGAATCCCAGAGAGAGCAAGAGGTGACGAGCGAGTTAAAGTAAAACAGGCGGGAGGATGGTTGGCGAGGGGAGGATTCTCAGAGAGTGTAAGAGGCGACGAGCTAGTCAGATTAAAACCGGCGAGAGGTCTGTTAGCGAGGGTACAATTTCTCAGAGAGACAAAGGGGCGACGAGCTAGTCAGAGTAAATCTGGCCAGAGGATGGATGCAGTGGGGAGGATTTCCTGAGAGAGCATAAGGCGACGAGCTAGTCAGAGTAAAACAGGCAAGAGGATGGTTGGCTCGGGGAGTATTCCCAGAGAGAGAGAGAGTAAGAGCCGACGAGCTATTCAGAGTAAAACCGGCGAGAGGATGGTTGGTGAGGGGAGGATTCCCAGAGAGAGTAAGAGGCGACGAGCTAGTCAGAGTAAAACCGGCGAGAGAATGGTTGGGGAGGGTACGTTTCCCAGAGACAGCAAGAGGCGACGGGTTAGTCAGGGTAAAACCGGCGAGAGGTTGGTTGGCGCGGGGAGGATTCCCAGAGAGAGAGTAAGAGGCGACGAGCTATTCAGAGTTAAACCGGCGAGATGATGGTTAGTGAGGGGAGGATTCCCAGAGAGAGTAAGAGGCCACGAGCTATTCAGAGTAAAACCGGCGAGAGGATGGTTGGTGAGGGGAGGATTCCCGGAGAGAGTAAGAGGCGACGAGCTAGTCAGAGTAAAACCGGCAAGAGGATGGTTGGCTCGGGGAGTATTCCCAGAGAGAGAGAGAGTAAGAGCCGACGAGCTATTCAGAGTAAAACCGGCGAGAGGATGGTTGGTGAGGGGAGGATTCCCAGAGAGAGTAAGAGGCGACGAGCTAGTCAGAGTAAAACCGGCGAGAGAATGGTTGGCGAGGATACGATTCCCAGAGAGACAAAGAGGCGACGAGCTAGTCAGAGTAAAACCGGCAAGAGGTTGGTTGGCGCGGGGAGGATTCCCAGAGAGAGAGTAAGAGGCGACGAGCTATTCAGAGTTAAACCGGCGAGATGATGGTTAGTGAGGGGAGGATTCCCAGAGAGAGTAAGAGGCCACGAGCTATTCAGAGTAAAACCGGCGAGAGGATGGTTGGTGAGGGGAGGATTCCCGGAGAGAGTAAGAGGCGACGAGCTAGTCAGAGTAAAACCGGCAAAGGGATGGTTGGCGAGGGTACGATTCCCAGAGAGAGTAAGAGGCGAAGAGCTGGTCAAAGTAAAACCGGCGAGAGAATGGATGGCGACGGGAGGATTCCCAAAGAGAGTAAGAGGCGACGAGCTAGTCAGAGTAAAACCGGCAAAAGGATGGTTGGCGAATGGAGGATTCCCAGAGAGAGTAAGAGGCGACGATCTAGTCAGAGTAAAACCGTCGAGAGGATGGTTGGCGAATGGAGGATTCCCAGAGAGAGTAAGAGGCCACGAGCTAGTCTGAGTAAAACAGGCGAGATGATGGTTGGCGAGGAGAGGATTCCCAGAGAGACTAAGAGGCGACGAGCTAGTCAGAGTAAAACCGGCGAGAGGTTGGTTGGCGAGGAGAGGATTCCCAGAGAGACTAAGAGGCGACGAGCTAGTCAGAGTAAAACCGGCCTGATGATGGTTCGCGAGGAGAGGATTCCCAGAGAGACTAAGAGGCGACGAGCTAGTCAGAGTAAAGCAGGCGAGAGGATGGTTGGCGAGGGGAGGATTCCCAGAGAGACTAAAAGGCGACGAGCTAGTCAGAGTAAAACCGGGGACAGGATGGTTGGTGAGAGGAGGATTCCCAGAGAGACTAAAAGGCGACGAGCTAGTCAGAGTAAAACCGGCTAAAGGATGGTTGGCGAGGGTACGATTCCCAGAGAGAGTAAGAGGCGAAGAGCTGGTCAAAGTAAAACCGGCGAGAGAATGGATGGCGACGGGAAGATTCCCAGAGAGAGTAAGAGGCGACGAGCTAGTCAGAGTAAAACCGGCGAGAGGATGGTTGGCGAATGGAGGATTCCCAGAGAGAGTAAGAGGCGACGATCTAGTCAGAGTAAAACCGGCGAGAGGATGGTTGGCGAATGGTGGATTCCCAGAGAGAGTAAGAGGCGACGAGCTAGTCTGAGTAAAACAGGCGAGATGATGGTTGGCGAGGAGAGGATTCCCAGAGAGACTAAGAGGCGACGAGCTAGTCAGAGTAAAACCGGCCAGATGATGTTTGGCGAGGGGAGCAATCCCAGAGAGAGAGAGAGGCGACGAGCAAGTCAAAGTAAAACAGGCGAGAGGATGGTTGGCGAGGGCAGGATTCTCAGAGAGAGTAAGAGGCGACGAGCTAGTCAGAGTAAAAACGGCGAGAGGCTGGTTAGCGAGGGGACGATTCCCAGAGAGACAATGAGGCGACGAGCTAGTCAGAGTAAAACCGGCCAGAGGATGGATGGTGTGGGGAGGATTCCCAGAGAGAGCATAAGGCGACGAGCTAGTCAGAGTAAAACCGGCAAGAGGATGGTTGGCGCGGGGAGGATTCCCAGAGAGAGAGTAAGAGGCGACGAGCTATTCAGAGTAAAACCGGCGAGAGGATGGTTGGTGAGGGGAGGATTCCCAGAGAGAGTAAGAGGCGACGAGCTAGTCAGAGTAAAACCGGCGAGAGGATGGTTGGCGAATGGACAATTCCCAGAGAGAGTAAGAGGCGACGATCTAGTCAGAGTAAAACCGGCGAGAGGATGGTTGGCGAATGGTGGATTCCCAGAGAGAGTAAGAGGCGACGAGCTAGTCTGAGTAAAACAGGCGAGATGATGGTTGGCGAGGAGAGGATTCCCAGAGAGACTAAGAGGCGACGAGCTAGTCAGAGTAAAACCGGCGAGAGGTTGGTTGGCGAGGAGAGGATTCCCAGAGAGACTAAGAGGCGACGAGCTAGTCAGAGTAAAACCGGCCTGAAGATGGTTCGCGAAGAGAGGATTCCCAGAGAGACTAAGAGGCGACGAGCTAGTCAGAGTAAAAGCGGCGAGAGGATGGTTGGCGAATGGAGGATTCCCAGAGAGAGTAAGAGGCGACGAGCTAGTCTGAGTAAAACCAGCGAGATGATGGTTGGCGAGGAGAGGATTCCCAGAGAGACTAAGAGGCGACGAGCTACTCAGAGTAAAACCTGCGAGAGGATGGTTGGCGACGGGAGGATTCCCAGAGAGACTAAGAGGCGACGAGCTAGTCAGAGTAAAACCAGCGAAAGGATGGTTGGCGAATGGAGGATTCCAAGAGAGAGTAAGAGGCGGCGATTTATTCAGAGTAAACCCGGCAAGAGGATTGTTGGCGAGGGGAGGATTCCCAGAAGGAGTAAGAGGCAACGAGCTAGTCAGAGTAAAATCGGTAAGAGGATGGTTGGCGAGGGGAGGATATCAAGTGACAGTAAAAGGCGACGAGCTAGTCAGAGTAAAACCGGCAAGAGGCTGGTTGGCGAGGGTACGTTTCACAGATACAATAAGGGGCGATGAGCTAGTCTGAGTAAAACGGGCGAGAGGATGGTTGGCGAGGGGAGGATTCTCAGAGAGAATAAGAGGCGACGAGCTGGTCAGAGTAAAACGGGCGTGAGGATGGCTTGCGAGGAAGGATTCCCAGAGACAGTAAGAGGCGATGAGCTAGTCTGAGTATAACCTGCGAGAGGATGGCTGGCGAGGGTACGATTTTCATAGAGTGCAAGAGGCGACGAGTTAGTCAGAGTAAAACAGGCCAGAGGATGTTTGGCGAGGGGAGGAATCCCAGAGAGAGCAAGAGGTGACGAGCAAGTCAAAGTAAAACAGGCGAGAGGATGGTTGGCGAGGGGAGAATACTCCGAGAGTGTAAGAGGCGACGAGCTAGTCAGATTAAAACCGGCGAGAGGTCTGTTAGCGAGGGTACGATTTCTCAGAGAGACAAAGAGGCGACGAGCTAGTCAGAGTAAAACCGGCCAGAGGAGGGATGCCGTGGGGAGGATTTCCAGAGAGAGCATAAGGTGACGAGCTAGTCAGAGTAAAACCGGCAAGAGGATGGTTGGCGCGGGGAGTATTGCCAGAGAGAGAGTAAGATCTGACGAGCTATTCAGAGTAATACCGGCGAGAGGATGGTTGGGGAGGAAGGATTCCCAGAGAGAGTAAGAGGCTCCGATCTAGTCAGAGTAAACCCGGCAAAGGATGGTTGGCGAGGGGAGGATTCCCAGAGAGAGTATGAGGCGACGACCTAGTCAGAGTAAAACCGGCGAGAGGATGGTTGGCGAGGAAGGATTCCCAGAGAGAGTAAGAGGCGCCTATCTAGTCAGAGCAAACCCGACAAAGGATGGTTGGCGAGGGGAGGATTCCCAGAGAGAGTAAGAGGCGACGAGCTTGTCAGAGTAAAACCGGCGATATGATAGTTGGCGGGAGGCGGATTTCCAGACAGAGTAAGAGGCTACGAACTAGTCAGAGTAAAACCGGCGAGAGAATGGTTTGCGAGGGGAGGATTTTTCAGAGAGAGTAATAGGCGACGAGCTAGTCAGGGTAAAACATGCGAGAGGATGGTTATCGAGAGGAGGTTTCCCAGAGAGAGTAAGAGGCGACGAGTTAGTCAGAGTAAAACCGGCAAGAGGATGGTTGGTGAGGGGATGATTCCCAGAGAGACTAAGAGGCGACGAGGTAGTCAGAGTAAAACCGGGGACAATATGGTTGGCGAGAGGATTCCCAGAGAGACTAAAAGGCGACGAGCTAGTCAGAGTAAAACCGGCAAAAGAATGGTTCGCGAGGGTAGGATTCCCAAAGAGAGTAAGAGGTGACGATCTGGTCAAAGTAAAACCGGGGACAGGATGGTTGGCGAGGGGGGATTCCCAGAGAGACAAAGAGGCGACGAGCTAGTCAGAGTAAAACCGGCAAGAGGTTGGTTGGCGAGGGGAGTATTCCGAGAGAGACTAAGAGGCGGCCATTTAGTCAGAGTAAAACCGGCGAGATGATGTTTGGCGGGAGGAGGATTCACAGAGATAGTAAGAGGCGACGAGCTAGTCAGAGTAAAACCGGCGAGAGGATAGTTAGCGAGGGTAGGATTCCCAGAGAGAGAAAGAAGCGACGAGCTAGTCAGAGTAAAACCGGCAAGAGGATGGTTGGCGAGGGGAGGATTACCAGAGAGAGAGAGTAAGAGGCGACGAGTTGGTCAGAGCAAAACCGGCGATTGGATGGTTGGCGGGGTGAGGATTCTCAGAAAGAGTAAAAGGCGACGAGCTTGTCAGAGTAAACCCGGCAAAGGATGGTTAGCGAGGGTAGGATTCTCAGAGAGACTAAGAGGCTACGAGCTTGTCAGAGTAAACCCGGCAAAGGATGGTAGGCGAGGGGAGGATTCTCAGAGGGAGTAAGAGGCGACGAGCTAGTCAGAGTACACCCGGCAAAGGATGGTTGGTGAGGGTAGGATTCCCAGAGATAGTAAGAAGCTACGAGCTTGTCAGAGTAAAACCGGCGAGAGAATCGTTGGCGAGGGTACGTTTCGCAGAAAGAGTAAGAGGCGACGGGCTAGTCAGAGTAAAACCGGCAAGAGGATAGTTAGCGAGGTGAGGATTCCCAGAGAGAGAAAGAGGCGACGAGCTAGTCAGAGTAAAACCGGCAAAGGATGGTTGGCGAGGGGAGGATTCCCAGAGAGAGTAAGAGGCGACGAGCTAGTCAGAGTAAAACCGGCGAGAGGAAGTTTTACGAGGGGAAGATTCCCAGAGAGTGTAAGAGGTACGGGCTATTCAGAGTAAAATTGGCGAGAGGATGGTTGGTGAGGAGAGGATTCCCAGAGAGAGTAAGGGGCGATGAGCTAGTCAGAGTAAAACCGGCAAGAGGATGTTAGGCGAGGGGAGGATTCCCAGAAGGAGTAAGAGACGACGAGCTAGTCAGGGTAAAACCTTAAAGAGGATAGTTGGCGAGGGGAGGATTCCCAGAGAGTGTACCAGGCGACGAGTTAGTCAGAGTAAAAGCGGCGAAAGGCTGGTTGGCGAGTGTACGATTCCCAGAGAGGGAGTAAGAGGCGAAGAGCTGCTCAGAGTAAAACCGCCGAGAGGATGGTTGGCGAGGGTACGATGCCACGAGAGTGCAAGAGGCGACGAGCTAGTCAGAGTAAAACCGGCCAGATGATGTTTGGCGGAGGAGCAATCCATGAGAGAGAGAGAGAGAGAGGCGACGAGCAAGTCAAAGTAAAACAGGCGAGAGGATGGTTGGCGAGGGGAAGATTCTCAGAGAGAGTAAGAGGCGACGAGCTAGTCAGAGTAAAACCGGTGAGAGGCTGGTTAGCGAGGGTACGATTCCCAGAGAGACCAAGAGGCGACGAGCTAGTCAGAGTAAAAGCGGCAAGAGGATGAATGGAGTGTGGAGGATTCCCAGAGAGAGCATAAGGCGACGAGCTAGTCAGAGTAAAACCGGCCAGAGGATGTTTGGCGAGGGGAGGAATCCCAGAGAGAGCAAGAGGTGACGAGCAAGTCAAAGTAAAACAGGCGAGAGGATGGTTGGCGAGGGGAGGATACTCAGAGAGTGTAAGAGGCGACGTGCTAGTCAGATTGAAACCGGCGAGAGGTCTGTTAGCGAGGGTACGATTTCTCAGAGAGACAAAGAGGCGACGAGCTAGTCAGAGTAAAACCGGCCAGAGGATGGATGCCGTGGTTAGGATTTCCAGAGAGAGCATAAGGCGACGAGCTAGTCAGAGTAAAACCGGCAAGAGGATGGTTGGCGCGGGGAGTATTCCCAGAGAGAGAGTAAGAGCCGACGAGCTATTCAGAGTAATACCGTCGAGAGGATGGTTGGTGAGGGGAGGATTCCCAGAGAGACTAAGAGGCGACGAGCTAGTCTGAGTAAAACAGGCGAGAGAATGGTTGGGGAGGGTACGTTTCCTAGAGACAGTAAGAGGCGACGGGCTAGTCAGAGTAAAACCGGCAAAAGGATAGTTAGCGAGGGTACGTTTCGCAGAAAGAGTAAGAGGCGACGGGCTAGTCAGAGTAAAACCGGCAAAAGGATAGTTAGCCAGGTGAGCATTCCCAGAGAGAGAAAGAGGCGACGAGCTAGTCAGAGTGAAACCGGCAAAGGATGGTTGGCGAGGGGAGGATTCCCGGAGAGAGAGTAAGAGGCGACGAGCTGGTCAGAGTATAACCGGCGAGAGGATGGTTGGCGAGGGGAGCATTCTCAGAGAGAGTAAGAGGCGACGAGCTAGTCAGGGTAAAACCGGCACAAGGCTGGTTGGCGAGGGTACAATTCCCAGAGACAGTAAGAGGCGATGAGCTAGTCTGAGTAAAACCTGCGAGAGGATGGTTGGCGCGGGTACGATTCCCATAGAGTGCAAGAGGCGAGGAGTTAGTCAGAGTAAAACAGCCCAGAGGATGTTTGGCGAGGGGAGGAATCCCAGAGAGACCAAGAGGTGACGAGCAAGTCAAAGTAAAACAGCCGAGAGGATGGTTGGCAAGGGGAGGATTCTCAGAGAGTGTAAGAGGTGACGAGCTAGTCAGATTAAAACCGGCGAGAGGTCTGCTAGCGAGGGTACGATTTCTCAGAGAGACAAAGAGGCGACGAGCTAGTCAGAGTAAAACCGGCCAGAGGATGAATGCCGTGGGGAGGATTTCCAGAGAGAGCATAAGGCGACGAGCTAGTCAGAGTAAAACCGGCAAGAGGATGGTTGGTGAGGGGAGGATTCCCAGAGAGACTAAGAGGCGACGAGCTAGTCAGAGTAAAACAGGCGAGAGAATGGTTGGGGAGGGTACGTTTCCCAGAGACAGTAAGAGGCGACGGGCTAGTCAGAGTAAAACCGGCAAAAGGATAGTTAGCGAGGGGAGGATTCCCAGAGAGAGTAAGAGGCGACGAGCTGGTCAGAGTAAAACCGACGAGAGGATGGTTGGCGAGGAAGGATTCCCAGAGAGAGTAAGAGGCGCCGATCTAGTCAGAGTAAACCCGGCAAAGGATGGTTGGCGAGGGGAGGATTCCCAGAGAGAGTAAGAGGCGACGAGCTTGTCAGAGTAAAACCGGCGATTGGATGGTTGGCGGGGTGAGGATTCTCAGAAAGAGTAAAAGGCGACGAGCTTGTCAGAGTAAACCCGGCAAAGGATGGTTAGCGAGGGTAGGATTCTCAGAGAGACTAAGAGGTTACGAGCTTGTCAGAGTAAACCCGGCAAAGGATGGTAGGCGAGGGGAGGATTCTCAGAGGGAGTAAGAGGCGACGAGCTAGTCAGAGTACACCCGGCAAAGGATGGTTGGTGAGGGTAGGATTCCCAGAGATAGTAAGAAGCTACGAGCTTGTCAGAGTAAAACCGGCGAGAGAATCGTTGGCGAGGGTACGTTTCGCAGAAAGAGTAAGAGGCGACGGGCTAGTCAGAGTAAAACCGGCAAGAGGATAGTTAGCGAGGTGAGGATTCCCAGAGAGAGAAAGAGGCGACGAGCTAGTCAGAGTAAAACCGGCAAAGGATGGTTGGCGAGGGGAGGATTCCCAGAGAGAGTAAGAGGCGACGAGCTAGTCAGAGTAAAACCGGCGAGAGGAAGTTTTACGAGGGGAAGATTCCCAGAGAGTGTAAGAGGTACGGGCTATTCAGAGTAAAATTGGCGAGAGGATGGTTGGTGAGGAGAGGATTCCCAGAGAGAGTAAGGGGCGATGAGCTAGTCAGAGTAAAACCGGCAAGAGGATGTTAGGCGAGGGGAGGATTCCCAGAAGGAGTAAGAGACGACGAGCTAGTCAGGGTAAAACCTTAAAGAGGATAGTTGGCGAGGGGAGGATTCCCAGAGAGTGTACCAGGCGACGAGTTAGTCAGAGTAAAAGCGGCGAAAGGCTGGTTGGCGAGTGTACGATTCCCAGAGAGGGAGTAAGAGGCGAAGAGCTGCTCAGAGTAAAATCGCCGAGAGGATGGTTGGCGAGGGTACGATGCCACGAGAGTGCAAGAGGCGACGAGCTAGTCAGAGTAAAACCGGCCAGATGATGTTTGGCGGAGGAGCAATCCCAGAGAGAGAGAGAGAGAGAGGCGACGAGCAAGTCAAAGTAAAACAGGCGAGAGGCTGGTTAGCGAGGGGACGATTCCCAGAGAGACAATGAGGCGACGAGCTAGTCAGAGTAAAACCGGCCAGAGGATGGATGGTGTGGGGAGGATTCCCAGAGAGAGCATAAGGCGACGAGCTAGTCAGAGTAAAACCGGCAAGAGGATGGTTGGCGCGGGGAGGATTCCCAGAGAGAGAGTAAGAGGCGACGAGCTATTCAGAGTAAAACCGGCGAGAGGATGGTTGGTGAGGGGAGGATTCCCAGAGAGAGTAAGAGGCGACGAGCTAGTCAGAGTAAAACCGGCGAGAGGATGGTTGGCGAATGGACAATTCCCAGAGAGAGTAAGAGGCGACGATCTAGTCAGAGTAAAACCGGCGAGAGGATGGTTGGCGAATGGTGGATTCCCAGAGAGAGTAAGAGGCGACGAGCTAGTCTGAGTAAAACAGGCGAGATGATGGTTGGCGAGGAGAGGATTCCCAGAGAGACTAAGAGGCGACGAGCTAGTCAGAGTAAAACCGGCGAGAGGTTGGTTGGCGAGGAGAGGATTCCCAGAGAGACTAAGAGGCGACGAGCTAGTCAGAGTAAAACCGGCCTGAAGATGGTTCGCGAAGAGAGGATTCCCAGAGAGACTAAGAGGCGACGAGCTAGTCAGAGTAAAAGCGGCGAGAGGATGGTTGGCGAATGGAGGATTCCCAGAGAGAGTAAGAGGCGACGAGCTAGTCTGAGTAAAACCAGCGAGATGATGGTTGGCGAGGAGAGGATTCCCAGAGAGACTAAGAGGCGACGAGCTACTCAGAGTAAAACCTGCGAGAGGATGGTTGGCGACGGGAGGATTCCCAGAGAGACTAAGAGGCGACGAGCTAGTCAGAGTAAAACCAGCGAAAGGATGGTTGGCGAATGGAGGATTCCAAGAGAGAGTAAGAGGCGGCGATTTATTCAGAGTAAACCCGGCAAGAGGATTGTTGGCGAGGGGAGGATTCCCAGAAGGAGTAAGAGGCAACGAGCTAGTCAGAGTAAAATCGGTAAGAGGATGGTTGGCGAGGGGAGGATATCAAGTGACAGTAAAAGGCGACGAGCTAGTCAGAGTAAAACCGGCAAGAGGCTGGTTGGCGAGGGTACGTTTCACAGATACAATAAGGGGCGATGAGCTAGTCTGAGTAAAACGGGCGAGAGGATGGTTGGCGAGGGGAGGATTCTCAGAGAGAATAAGAGGCGACGAGCTGGTCAGAGTAAAACGGGCGTGAGGATGGCTTGCGAGGAAGGATTCCCAGAGACAGTAAGAGGCGATGAGCTAGTCTGAGTATAACCTGCGAGAGGATGGCTGGCGAGGGTACGATTTTCATAGAGTGCAAGAGGCGACGAGTTAGTCAGAGTAAAACAGGCCAGAGGATGTTTGGCGAGGGGAGGAATCCCAGAGAGAGCAAGAGGTGACGAGCAAGTCAAAGTAAAACAGGCGAGAGGATGGTTGGCGAGGGGAGAATACTCCGAGAGTGTAAGAGGCGACGAGCTAGTCAGATTAAAACCGGCGAGAGGTCTGTTAGCGAGGGTACGATTTCTCAGAGAGACAAAGAGGCGACGAGCTAGTCAGAGTAAAACCGGCCAGAGGAGGGATGCCGTGGGGAGGATTTCCAGAGAGAGCATAAGGTGACGAGCTAGTCAGAGTAAAACCGGCAAGAGGATGGTTGGCGCGGGGAGTATTGCCAGAGAGAGAGTAAGATCTGACGAGCTATTCAGAGTAATACCGGCGAGAGGATGGTTGGGGAGGAAGGATTCCCAGAGAGAGTAAGAGGCTCCGATCTAGTCAGAGTAAACCCGGCAAAGGATGGTTGGCGAGGGGAGGATTCCCAGAGAGAGTATGAGGCGACGACCTAGTCAGAGTAAAACCGGCGAGAGGATGGTTGGCGAGGAAGGATTCCCAGAGAGAGTAAGAGGCGCCTATCTAGTCAGAGCAAACCCGACAAAGGATGGTTGGCGAGGGGAGGATTCCCAGAGAGAGTAAGAGGCGACGAGCTTGTCAGAGTAAAACCGGCGATATGATAGTTGGCGGGAGGCGGATTTCCAGACAGAGTAAGAGGCTACGAACTAGTCAGAGTAAAACCGGCGAGAGAATGGTTTGCGAGGGGAGGATTTTTCAGAGAGAGTAATAGGCGACGAGCTAGTCAGGGTAAAACATGCGAGAGGATGGTTATCGAGAGGAGGTTTCCCAGAGAGAGTAAGAGGCGACGAGTTAGTCAGAGTAAAACCGGCAAGAGGATGGTTGGTGAGGGGATGATTCCCAGAGAGACTAAGAGGCGACGAGGTAGTCAGAGTAAAACCGGGGACAATATGGTTGGCGAGAGGATTCCCAGAGAGACTAAAAGGCGACGAGCTAGTCAGAGTAAAACCGGCAAAAGAATGGTTCGCGAGGGTAGGATTCCCAAAGAGAGTAAGAGGTGACGATCTGGTCAAAGTAAAACCGGGGACAGGATGGTTGGCGAGGGGGGATTCCCAGAGAGACAAAGAGGCGACGAGCTAGTCAGAGTAAAACCGGCAAGAGGTTGGTTGGCGAGGGGAGTATTCCGAGAGAGACTAAGAGGCGGCCATTTAGTCAGAGTAAAACCGGCGAGATGATGTTTGGCGGGAGGAGGATTCACAGAGATAGTAAGAGGCGACGAGCTAGTCAGAGTAAAACCGGCGAGAGGATAGTTAGCGAGGGTAGGATTCCCAGAGAGAGAAAGAAGCGACGAGCTAGTCAGAGTAAAACCGGCAAGAGGATGGTTGGCGAGGGGAGGATTACCAGAGAGAGAGTAAGAGGCGACGAGTTGGTCAGAGCAAAACCGGCGATTGGATGGTTGGCGGGGTGAGGATTCTCAGAAAGAGTAAAAGGCGACGAGCTTGTCAGAGTAAACCCGGCAAAGGATGGTTAGCGAGGGTAGGATTCTCAGAGAGACTAAGAGGCTACGAGCTTGTCAGAGTAAACCCGGCAAAGGATGGTAGGCGAGGGGAGGATTCTCAGAGGGAGTAAGAGGCGACGAGCTAGTCAGAGTACACCCGGCAAAGGATGGTTGGTGAGGGTAGGATTCCCAGAGATAGTAAGAAGCTACGAGCTTGTCAGAGTAAAACCGGCGAGAGAATCGTTGGCGAGGGTACGTTTCGCAGAAAGAGTAAGAGGCGACGGGCTAGTCAGAGTAAAACCGGCAAGAGGATAGTTAGCGAGGTGAGGATTCCCAGAGAGAGAAAGAGGCGACGAGCTAGTCAGAGTAAAACCGGCAAAGGATGGTTGGCGAGGGGAGGATTCCCAGAGAGAGTAAGAGGCGACGAGCTAGTCAGAGTAAAACCGGCGAGAGGAAGTTTTACGAGGGGAAGATTCCCAGAGAGTGTAAGAGGTACGGGCTATTCAGAGTAAAATTGGCGAGAGGATGGTTGGTGAGGAGAGGATTCCCAGAGAGAGTAAGGGGCGATGAGCTAGTCAGAGTAAAACCGGCAAGAGGATGTTAGGCGAGGGGAGGATTCCCAGAAGGAGTAAGAGACGACGAGCTAGTCAGGGTAAAACCTTAAAGAGGATAGTTGGCGAGGGGAGGATTCCCAGAGAGTGTACCAGGCGACGAGTTAGTCAGAGTAAAAGCGGCGAAAGGCTGGTTGGCGAGTGTACGATTCCCAGAGAGGGAGTAAGAGGCGAAGAGCTGCTCAGAGTAAAACCGCCGAGAGGATGGTTGGCGAGGGTACGATGCCACGAGAGTGCAAGAGGCGACGAGCTAGTCAGAGTAAAACCGGCCAGATGATGTTTGGCGGAGGAGCAATCCATGAGAGAGAGAGAGAGAGAGAGAGGGGCGACGAGCAAGTCAAAGTAAAACAGGCGAGAGGATGGTTGGCGAGGGGAAGATTCTCAGAGAGAGTAAGAGGCGACGAGCTAGTCAGAGTAAAACCGGTGAGAGGCTGGTTAGCGAGGGTACGATTCCCAGAGAGACCAAGAGGCGACGAGCTAGTCAGAGTAAAAGCGGCAAGAGGATGAATGGAGTGTGGAGGATTCCCAGAGAGAGCATAAGGCGACGAGCTAGTCAGAGTAAAACCGGCCAGAGGATGTTTGGCGAGGGGAGGAATCCCAGAGAGAGCAAGAGGTGACGAGCAAGTCAAAGTAAAACAGGCGAGAGGATGGTTGGCGAGGGGAGGATACTCAGAGAGTGTAAGAGGCGACGTGCTAGTCAGATTGAAACCGGCGAGAGGTCTGTTAGCGAGGGTACGATTTCTCAGAGAGACAAAGAGGCGACGAGCTAGTCAGAGTAAAACCGGCCAGAGGATGGATGCCGTGGTTAGGATTTCCAGAGAGAGCATAAGGCGACGAGCTAGTCAGAGTAAAACCGGCAAGAGGATGGTTGGCGCGGGGAGTATTCCCAGAGAGAGAGTAAGAGCCGACGAGCTATTCAGAGTAATACCGTCGAGAGGATGGTTGGTGAGGGGAGGATTCCCAGAGAGACTAAGAGGCGACGAGCTAGTCTGAGTAAAACAGGCGAGAGAATGGTTGGGGAGGGTACGTTTCCTAGAGACAGTAAGAGGCGACGGGCTAGTCAGAGTAAAACCGGCAAAAGGATAGTTAGCGAGGGTACGTTTCGCAGAAAGAGTAAGAGGCGACGGGCTAGTCAGAGTAAAACCGGCAAAAGGATAGTTAGCCAGGTGAGCATTCCCAGAGAGAGAAAGAGGCGACGAGCTAGTCAGAGTGAAACCGGCAAAGGATGGTTGGCGAGGGGAGGATTCCCGGAGAGAGAGTAAGAGGCGACGAGCTGGTCAGAGTATAACCGGCGAGAGGATGGTTGGCGAGGGGAGCATTCTCAGAGAGAGTAAGAGGCGACGAGCTAGTCAGGGTAAAACCGGCACAAGGCTGGTTGGCGAGGGTACAATTCCCAGAGACAGTAAGAGGCGATGAGCTAGTCTGAGTAAAACCTGCGAGAGGATGGTTGGCGAGGGTACGATTCCCATAGAGTGCAAGAGGCGAGGAGTTAGTCAGAGTAAAACAGCCCAGAGGATGTTTGGCGAGGGGAGGAATCCCAGAGAGACCAAGAGGTGACGAGCAAGTCAAAGTAAAACAGCCGAGAGGATGGTTGGCAAGGGGAGGATTCTCAGAGAGTGTAAGAGGCGACGAGCTAGTCAGATTAAATCCGGCGAGAGGTCTGCTAGCGAGGGTACGATTTCTCAGAGAGACAAAGAGGCGACGAGCTAGTCAGAGTAAAACCGGCCAGAGGATGAATGCCGTGGGGAGGATTTCCAGAGAGAGCATAAGGCGACGAGCTAGTCAGAGTAAAACCGGCAAGAGGATGGTTGGTGAGGGGAGGATTCCCAGAGAGACTAAGAGGCGACGAGCTAGTCAGAGTAAAACAGGCGAGAGAATGGTTGGGGAGGGTACGTTTCCCAGAGACAGTAAGAGGCGACGGGCTAGTCAGAGTAAAACCGGCAAAAGGATAGTTAGCGAGGGGAGGATTCCCAGAGAGAGTAAGAGGCGACGAGCTGGTCAGAGTAAAACCGACGAGAGGATGGTTGGCGAGGAAGGATTCCCAGAGAGAGTAAGAGGCGCCGATCTAGTCAGAGTAAACCCGGCAAAGGATGGTTGGCGAGGGGAGGATTCCCAGAGAGAGTAAGAGGCGACGAGCTTGTCAGAGTAAAACCGGCGATTGGATGGTTGGCGGGGTGAGGATTCTCAGAAAGAGTAAAAGGCGACGAGCTTGTCAGAGTAAACCCGGCAAAGGATGGTTAGCGAGGGTAGGATTCTCAGAGAGACTAAGAGGTTACGAGCTTGTCAGAGTAAACCCGGCAAAGGATGGTAGGCGAGGGGAGGATTCTCAGAGGGAGTAAGAGGCGACGAGCTAGTCAGAGTACACCCGGCAAAGGATGGTTGGTGAGGGTAGGATTCCCAGAGATAGTAAGAAGCTACGAGCTTGTCAGAGTAAAACCGGCGAGAGAATCGTTGGCGAGGGTACGTTTCGCAGAAAGAGTAAGAGGCGACGGGCTAGTCAGAGTAAAACCGGCAAGAGGATAGTTAGCGAGGTGAGGATTCCCAGAGAGAGAAAGAGGCGACGAGCTAGTCAGAGTAAAACCGGCAAAGGATGGTTGGCGAGGGGAGGATTCCCAGAGAGAGTAAGAGGCGACGAGCTAGTCAGAGTAAAACCGGCGAGAGGAAGTTTTACGAGGGGAAGATTCCCAGAGAGTGTAAGAGGTACGGGCTATTCAGAGTAAAATTGGCGAGAGGATGGTTGGTGAGGAGAGGATTCCCAGAGAGAGTAAGGGGCGATGAGCTAGTCAGAGTAAAACCGGCAAGAGGATGTTAGGCGAGGGGAGGATTCCCAGAAGGAGTAAGAGACGACGAGCTAGTCAGGGTAAAACCTTAAAGAGGATAGTTGGCGAGGGGAGGATTCCCAGAGAGTGTACCAGGCGACGAGTTAGTCAGAGTAAAAGCGGCGAAAGGCTGGTTGGCGAGTGTACGATTCCCAGAGAGGGAGTAAGAGGCGAAGAGCTGCTCAGAGTAAAATCGCCGAGAGGATGGTTGGCGAGGGTACGATGCCACGAGAGTGCAAGAGGCGACGAGCTAGTCAGAGTAAAACCGGCCAGATGATGTTTGGCGGAGGAGCAATCCCAGAGAGAGAGAGAGAGAGAGGCGACGAGCAAGTCAAAGTAAAACAGGCGAGAGGATGGTTGGCGAGGGGAGGATTCTCAGAGAGAGTAAGAGGCGACGAGCTAGTCAGATTGAAACCGGCGAGAGGTCTGTTAGCGAGGGTACGATTTCTCAGAGAGACAAAGAGGCGACGAGCTAGTCAGAGTAAAACCGGCCAGAGGATGGATGCCGTGGTTAGGATTTCCAGAGAGAGCATAAGGCGACGAGCTAGTCAGAGTAAAACCGGCAAGAGGATGGTTGGCGCGGGGAGTATTCCCAGAGAGAGAGTAAGAGCCGACGAGCTATTCAGAGTAATACCGTCGAGAGGATGGTTGGTGAGGGGAGGATTCCCAGAGAGACTAAGAGGCGACGAGCTAGTCTGAGTAAAACAGGCGAGAGAATGGTTGGGGAGGGTACGTTTCCCAGAGACAGTAAGAGGCGACGGGCTAGTCAGAGTAAAACCGGCAAAAGGATAGTTAGCGAGGGTACGTTTCGCAGAAAGAGTAAGAGGCGACGGGCTAGTCAGAGTAAAACCGGCAAAAGGATAGTTAGCGAGGTGAGCATTCCCAGAGAGAGAAAGAGGCGACGAGCTAGTCAGAGTAAAACCGGCAAAAGATGGTTGGCGAGGGGAGGATTCCCGGAGAGAGAGTAAGAGGCGACGAGCTGGTCAGAGTATAACCGGCGAGAGGATGGTTGGCGAGGGGAGCATTCTCAGAGAGAGTAAGAGGCGACGAGCTAGTCAGGGTAAAACCGGCACGAGGCTGGTTGGCGAGGGTACAATTCCCAGAGACAGTAAGAGGCGATCAGCTAGTCTGAGTAAAACCTGCGAGAGGATGGTTGGCGAGGGTACGATTCCCATAGAGTGCAAGAGGCGACGAGTTAGTCAGAGTAAAACAGCCCAGAGGATGTTTGGCGAGGGGAGGAATCCCAGAGAGACCAAGAGGTGACGAGCAAGTCAAAGTAAAACAGCCGAGAGGATGGTTGGCAAGGGGAGGATTCTCAGAGAGTGTAAGAGGCGACGAGCTAGTCAGATTAAAACCGGCGAGAGGTCTGCTAGCGAGGGTACGATTTCTCAGAGAGACAAAGAGGCGACGAGCTAGTCAGAGTAAAACCGGCCAGAGGATGAATGCCGTGGGGAGGATTTCCAGAGAGAGCATAAGGCGACGAGCTAGTCAGAGTAAAACCGGCAAGAGGATGGTTGGTGAGGGGAGGATTCCCAGAGAGACTAAGAGGCGACGAGCTAGTCAGAGTAAAACAGGCGAGAGAATGGTTGGGGAGGGTACGTTTCCCAGAGACAGTAAGAGGCGACGGGCTAGTCAGAGTAAAACCGGCAAAAGGATAGTTAGCGAGGGGAGGATTCCCAGAGAGAGTAAGAGGCGACGAGCTGGTCAGAGTAAAACCGACGAGAGGATGGTTGGCGAGGAAGGATTCCCAGAGAGAGTAAGAGGCGCCGATCTAGTCAGAGTAAACCCGGCAAAGGATGGTTGGCGAGGGGAGGATTCCCAGAGAGAGTAAGAGGCGACGAGCTTGTCAGAGTAAAACCGGCGAGAGGATGGTTGGCGAGGGGAAGATTCCCAGAGAGACTAAGAGGAGGCGATTTAGTCAGAGTAAAACCGGTGAGATGATGGTTGGCGGGAGGCGGATTCCCAGACAGAGTAATAGGCGACGAGCTAGTCAGGGTAAAACATGCGAGAGGATGGTTGTCGACGGGAGGTTTCCCAGAGAGAGTAAGAGGCGACGAGTTAGTCAGAGTAAAACCGGCAAGAGGATGGTTGGCGAGGGGAGGATTCTCAGAGAGAGTAAGAGGCGACGAGCTAGTCAGAGTAAAACCGGTGAGAGGCTGGTTAGCGAGGGTACGATTCCCAGAGAGACCAAGAGGCGACGAGCTAGTCAGAGTAAAAGCGGCAAGAGGATGGATGGAGTGTCGAGGATTCCCAGAGAGAGCATAAGGCGACGAGCTAGTCAGAGTAAAACCGGCGAGAGGATGGTTGGTGAGGGGAGGATTCCCAGAGAGAGTAAGGGGCGACGAGCTAGTCAGAGTAAAACCGGCAAGAGGATGGTTGGCGAGGTGAGGATTCCCAGAGAGAGAAAGAGGCGGCGATTTAGTCAGAGTAAAACCGGCGAGATGATGGTTGGCGGGAGAAAGATTTCCAGAGAGAGTAGGAGGCGACGAGCTAGTCAGAGTAAAACCGGCGAGAGGATGGTTGGGGAGGGTACGTTTCCCAGAGTCAGTAAGAGGCGACGGGCTAGTCAGAGTAAAACCGGCAAGAGGATATTTAGCGAGGGGAGGATTCCCAGAGGGAGAAAGGGGCGACGAGCTAGTCAGAGTAAAACCAGAAAAGGATGGTTGGCGAGGGGAGGATTCCCAGAGAGAGAGAGTAAGAGGAGACGAGCTGGTCGGAGTAAAACCGGCGAGAGGATGGTTGGCGAGGGGAGGATTCCCAGAGAGAGTAAGAGGCGAAAGAGCTAGTCAGAGGAAAACAGGCGGTAGGCTTATTGGCGAGGGTACGACTCCAGAGAGAAAAAGAGGCGACGAGCTACTCAGAATAAAACCGAAAAGAGGATGGTTGGAGCGGGGAGGATTCCCAGAGAGAGAGTAAGACGCGACGAGCTATTCAGAATAAAACCGGCGAGAGGATGGTTGCTGAGGGGAGGATTCCCAGAGAGAGTAAGAAGCGACGAGCTAGTCAGAGTAAAACCGGCAAGAGGATGGTTGGCGGGGGGAGGATTCCCAGAGCGACTAAGAGGCGGCGATTTAGTATGGGTAAAACCGGCGAGATGATGGTTGGCGGGAAGAGGATTCCCAGAGATAGTAAGAGGCGACGAGCTAGTCAGAGTAAAACCGGCGAGAAAATGGTTGGCGAGGATACGTTTCCCAGAGAGAGTAACAGGCGACGGACTAGTCAGAGTAAAACCAGCAAGAGGATAGTTAGCGACGGTAGGATTCCCAGAGGGAGAAAGAGGCGACGAGCTAGTCAGAGTAAAACCGGAAAAGGATGGTTCGCGAGGGGAGGATTCCCAGAGAGAGAGTAAGAGGCGACGAGCTGGTCAGAGTAAAACCGGCAAAGGATGGTTGGCGAGGGGTGATTCCCAGAGAGAGAAAGAGGCGACGAACTAGTCAGAGTTAAACCGGCGGGAGGATGGTTGGCAAGTGGAAGATTCCCAGAGAGGGTAAGAGACGAGCTAGTCAGAGTAAAACCGTCGAGAGGATGGTTGGCGAGGGGAGGATTCCCAGAAAGAGCAAGAGGCGATCAGCTGGTAAGAGTAAAACCGGCGAGAGAATGGTTGGCGAGGGGAGGATTCCCAGAGGGCATAAGAGGCGACGAGCTAGTCAGAGGAAAACAGGCGAGAGGATGGTTGGCAAGGGGAGGATTCTCAGATAGAGTAAGAGGCGACGAGCTTGTCAGAGTAAAACCGGCGAGAGACTAGTTGGCGCGGGTACGATTCCCAGAGAGACAAAGAGGCGACGAGCTAGTCAGAGTAAAACCGGCCAGAGAATGTTTGTTTAGAGGAGGAATCCCAGAGAGAGCAAGAGGCGACGAGCTAGTCAGAGTAATACGGGCAAGAGGATGGGTGGCGCGGGGAGGATTCCCAGAGATAGTAGGAGGCGACGAGCTAGACAGAGTAAAACCGACAAGAGGCTTGTTGGCGAGGGTACGATTCCAAGAGACAGTAAGAGGCGTTGAGATAGTCTGAGTAAAACCTGCGAGAGGATGGTTGGCGAGGGTACGATTCCCAGTGAGAGTAAGAGGCGAAGAGCTGGTCAGAGTAAAACGGGCTAGAGGATGGTTGGCGAGGGTAGGAATCCCAGAGAGAGCAAGAGGCGACGAGCTAGTCAGAGTAAAACAGGCGAGAGGACGGTTGGCGAGGGGAGGATTCTCAGAGAGAGTAAGAGGCGACGAGCTAGTCAGAGCAAAACCGGCGAGAGCCTGGTTGGCGAGGGTACGATTCCCAGAGAGACAAAGAGGCGACGAGCTAGTCAGAGTAAAACCGGCAAGAGGTTGTTTGGCGCGGGGGGGGGATTCCCTGACAGAGAGTAAGAGGCGACGAGCTATTCAGAGTAAAACCGGCGAGAGGACGGTTAGTGAGGGGAGGATTCCCTGAGAGAGTAAGAGGCGACGAGCTAGTCAGAGTAAAACCGGCAAGAGGATGGTTGGCGAGGGGAGGAGTCCCAGAGAGAGTATGAGGCGACGAGCTATTCAGAGTAAAACCGGCGAGAGGATGGTTGGTGAGGGGAGGATTCCCAGAGAGAGTAGGAGGCGACGAGCTAGTCAGAGTAAAACCGACAAGAGGATGGTTCGCGAGGAGAGGATTCCCAGACAGACTAAGAGGCGGCGATTTATTTAGAGTGAAACCGGCGAGAGGATGGTTGGCGAGGGGAGGATTCTCAGAGAGAGTAAGAGGCGACGAGCAAGTCAGAGTAAACCCGGCAAGAGGATGGTAGCGGTGGCGAGGAGTCCCAGTGAGAGTAAGAGGCGACGAGCTAGTCAGAGTAAAACCGGCACCAGGCTGGTTGGCGAGATTACGATTTCCAGAGACAGTAAGTGGCGATGAGCTAGTCTGAGTAAAACCTGCGAGAGGATGTTTGGCGAGGGTACGATTCCCAGAGAGTGTAAGAGGCGACGAGCTAGTCAGAGTAAAACCGGCCAGAGGATGTTTGGCGAGGGGAGGATTCTCAGAGAGTGTAAGAGGCAACGAGCTAGTGAGATTAAAACCGGCGAGAGGTCTGTTAGCGAGGGTACGATTTCTCAGAGAGACAAAGGGGCGACGAGCTAGTCAGAGTTAAACCGGCAAGAGGATGGTTGCCTCGGGGAGTATTCCCAGAGAGAGAAAGTAAGAGCCGACGAGCTATTCAGAGTAAAACCGGCGAGAGGATGGTTGGTGAGGGGAGGATTCCCAGAGAGCGTAAGAGGCGACGAGCTACTCAGAGTAAAACCGGCGAGAGAATGGTTGGGGAGGGTACGTTTTCCAGAGACAGCAAGAGGCGACGGGCTAGTCAGGGTAAAACCGGCGAGAGCCTGGTTGGCGAGGGTACGATTCCCAGAGAGACAAAGAGGCGACGAGCTAGTCAGAGTAAAACCGGCAAGAGGTTGGTTGGCGCGGGGAGAATTCCCAGAGAGAGAGAGTAAGAGGCGACGAGCTATTCAGAGTAAAACCGGCGAGAGGATGGTTGGCGAGGGGAGGATTCCCAGAGAGAGTATGAGGCCACGAGCTATTCAGAGTAAAACCAGCTAGAGGATGTTAGGCGAAGGGAGGATTCCCAGAAGGAGTAAGAGACGACGAGCTAGTCAGAGTAAAACCTTAAAGAGGATAGTTGGCGAGGGGAGGATTCCCAGAGAGTGTACCAGGCGACGATTTAGTCAGAGTAAAAGCGGCGAGAGGCTGGTTGGCGAGTGTACGATTCCCAGAGAGGGAGTAGGAGGCGAAGAGCTGCTCAGAGTAAAACCGCCGAGAGGATGGTTGGCGAGGGTACGATCCCACGAGAGTGCAAGAGGCGACGAGCTAGTCAGAGTAAAACCGGCCAGATGATGTTTGCCGAGAGGAGCAATCCCAGAGAGAGAGAGGCGACGAGCAAGTCAAAGTAAAACAGGCGAGAGGATGGTTGGCGAGGGGAGGATTCTCAGAGAGAGTAAGAGGCGACGAGCTAGTCAGAGTAAAACCGGCGAGAGGCTGGTTAGCGAGGGTACGATTCCCAGAGAGACCAAGAGGCGACGAGCTAGTCAGAGTAAAAGCGGCCAGAGGATGGATGGAGTGTGGAGGATTCCCAGGGAGAGCATAAGGCGACGAGCTAGTCAGAGTAAAACCGGCAAGAGGATGGTTGGCGCGGGGAGGATTCCCAGAGAGAGTGTAAGAGGCGACGAGCTATTCAGAGTAAAACCGGCGAGAGGATGGTTGGCGAGGTGAGGATTCCCAGAGAGAGTGTAAGAGTCGACGAGCTAGTCAGAGTAAAACCGGCGAGAGGATGGTTGGGGAGGGTACGTTTCCCAGAGACAGTAAGAGGCGACGGGCTAGTCAGAGTAAAACCGGCAAGAGGATATTTAGCGAGGGGAGGATTCCCAGAGGGTGAAAGGGGCGACGAGCTAGTCAGAGTAAAACCGGAAAAGGATGGTTGGCGAGGGGAGGATTCCCAGAGAGAGAGTAAGAGGAGACGAGCTGGTCGGAGTAAAACCGGCGAGAGGATGGTTGGCGAGGGGAGGATTCCCAGAGAGAGTAAGAGGCGACCAGCTGGTAAGAGTAAAACTGGCGGGAGGATGGTTGGCGAGGGGAGGATTCCCAGAAAGAGTAAGAGGCGAAGAGCTAGTCAGAGGAAAACAGGCGAGAGGCTTATTGGCGAGGGTACGACTCCCAGAGAGAAAAACAGGCGACGAGCTAGTCAGAATAAAACCGAAAAGAGGTTGGTTGGAGCGGGGAGGATTCCCAGAGAGAGAGTAAGACGCGACGAGTTATTCAGAATAAAACCGGCGAGAGGATGGTTGCTGAGGGGAGGATTCCCAGAGAGAGTAAGAGGCGACGAGCTAGTCAGAGTAAAACCGGCAAGAGGATGGTTGGCGAGGAGAGGATTCCCAGAGCGACTAAGAGGCGGCGATTTAGTATGGGTAAAACCGGCGAGATGATGGTTGGCGGGAAGAGGATTCCCAGAGATAGTAAGAGGCGACGAGCTAGTCAGAGTAAAACCGGCGAGAGAATGGTTGGCGAGGATACGTTTCCCAGAGAGAGTAAGAGGCGACGGGCTAGTCAGAGTAAAACCGGCAAGAGGATGGTTAGCGACGGTAGGATTCCCAGAGGGAGAAAGAGGCGACGAGCTAGTCAGAGTAAAACCGGAAAAGGATGGTTGGCGAGGGGAGGATTCCCAGAAAGAGCAAGAGGCGATCAGCTGGTAAGAGTAAAACCGGCGAGAGAATGGTTGGCGAGGGGAGGATTCTCAGATAGAGTAAGAGGCGACGAGCTAGTCAGAGTACACCCGGCAAAGGATGGTTAGCGAGGGTAGGATTCTCAGAGAGACTAAGAGGCAACGAGCTTGTCAGAGTAAACCCGGCAAAGGATGGTAGGCGAGGGGAGGATTCTCAGAGAGAGTAAGAGGCGACGAGCTAGTCAGAGTACACCCGGCAAAGGATGGTTGGTGAGGGTAGGATTCCCAGAGATAGTAAGAAGCTACGAGCTTGTCAGAGTAAAACCGGCGAGAGAATCGTTGGCGAGGGTACGTTTCGCAGAAAGAGTAAGAGGCGACGGGCTAGTCAGAGTAAAACCGGCAAGAGGATAGTTAGCGAGGTGAGGATTCCCAGAGAGAGAAAGAGGCGACGAGCTAGTCAGAGTAAAACCGGCAAAGGATGGTTGGCGAGGAGAGGATTCCCAGAGAGAGTAAGAGGCGACGAGCTAGTCAGAGTAAAACCGGCGAGAGGAAGTTTTACGAGGGGAGGATTCCCAGAAGGAGTAAGAGACGACGAGCTAGTCAGGGTAAAACCTTAAAGAGGATAGTTGGCGAGGGGAGGATTCCCAGAGAGTGTACCAGGCGACGAGTTAGTCAGAGTAAAAGCGGCGAGAGGCTGGTTGGCGAGTGTACGATTCCCAGAGAGGGAGTAAGAGGCGAAGAGCTGCTCAGAGTAAAACCGCCGAGAGGATGGTTGGCGAAGGTACGATGCCATGAGAGTGCAAGAGGCGACGAGCTAGTCAGAGTAAAACCGGCCAGATGATGTTTGGCGAGAGGAGCAATCCCAGAGAGAGAGAGAGGCGACGAGCAAGTCAAAGTAAAACAGGCGAGAGGATGGTTGGCGAGGGGAGGATTCTCAGAGAGAGTAAGAGGCGACGAGCTAGTCAGAGTAAAACCGGTGAGAGGCTGGTTAGCGAGGGTACGATTCCCAGAGAGACCAAGAGGCGACGAGCTAGTCAGAGTAAAAGCGGCAAGAGGATGGATGGAGTGTGGAGGATTCCCAGAGAGAGCATAAGGCGACGAGCTAGTCAGAGTAAAACCGGCCAGAGGATGTTTGGCGAGGGGAGGAATCCCAGAGAGAGCAAGAGGTGACGAGCAAGTCAAAGTAAAACAGGCGAGAGGATGGTTGGCGAGGGGAGGATACTCAGAGAGTGTAAGAGGCGACGTGCTAGTCAGATTGAAACCGGCGAGAGGTCTGTTAGCGAGGGTACGATTTCTCAGAGAGACAAAGAGGCGACGAGCTAGTCAGAGTAAAACCGGCCAGAGGATGGATGCCGTGGTTAGGATTTCCAGAGAGAGCATAAGGCGACGAGCTATTCAGAGTAAAACCGGCAAGAGGATGGTTGGTGCGGGGAGTATTCCCAGAGAGAGAGTAAGAGCCGACGAGCTATTCAGAGTAATACCGGCGAGAGGATGGTTGGTGAGGGGAGGATTCCCAGAGAGACTAAGAGGCGACGAGCTAGTCAGAGTAAAACAGGCGAGAGAATGGTTGGGGAGGGTACGTTTCCCAGAGACAGTAAGAGGCGACGGGCTAGTCAGAGTAAAACCGGCAAATGGATAGTTAGCGAGGGTACGTTTCGCAGAAAGAGTAAGAGGCGACGGGCTAGTCAGAGTAAAACCGGAAAAAGGATAGTTAGCGAGATGAGCATTCCCAGAGAGAGAAAGAGGCGACGAGCTAGTCAGAGTAAAACCGGCAAAGGATGGTTGGCGAGGGGAGGATTCCCGGAGAGAGAGTAAGAGGCGACGAGCTGGTCAGAGTATAACCGGCGAGAGGATGGTTGGCGAGGGGAGCATTCTCAGAGAGAGTAAGAGGCGACGAGCTAGTCAGGGTAAAACCGGCACGAGGCTGGTTGGCGAGGGTACAATTCCCAGAGACAGTAAGAGGCGATGAGCTAGTCTGAGTAAAACATGCGAGAGGATGGTTGGCGAGGGTACGATTCCCATAGAGTGCAAGAGGCGACGAGTTAGTCAGAGTAAAACAGCCCAGAGGATGTTTGGCGAGGGGAGGAATCCCAGAGAGACCAAGAGGTGACGAGCAAGTCAAAGTAAAAACAGCCGAGAGGATGGTTGGCAAGGGGAGGATTCTCAGAGAGTGTAAGAGGCGACGAGCTAGTCAGATTAAAACCGGCGAGAGGTCTGTTAGCGAGGGTACGATTTGTCAGAGAGACAAAGAGGCGACGAGCTAGTCAGAGTAAAACCGGCCAGAGGATGAATGCCGTGGGGAGGATTTCCAGATAGAGCATAAGGCGACGAGCTAGTCAGAGTAAAACCGGCAAGAGGATGGTTGGTGAGGGGAGGATTCCCAGAGAGACTAAGAGGCGACGAGCTAGTCAGAGTAAAACAGGCGAGAGAATGGTTGGGGAGGGTACGTTTCCCAGAGACAGTAAGTGGCGACGGGCTAGTCAGAGTAAAACCGGCAAAAGGATAGTTAGCGAGGGGAGGATTCCCAGAGAGAGTAAGAGGCGACGAGCTGGTCAGAGTAAAACCGGCGAGAGGATGGTTGGCGAGGAAGGATTCCCAGAGAGAGTAAGAGGCGCCGATCTAGTCAGAGTAAACCCGGCAAAGGATGGTTGGCGAGGGGAGGATTCCCAGAGAGAGTAACAGGCGACGAGCTTGTCAGAGTAAAACCGGCGAGAGGATGGTTGGCGAGGGGAAGATTCCCAGAGAGACTAAGAGGAGGCGATTTAGTCAGAGTAAAACCGGTGAGATGATGGTTGGCGGGAGGCGGATTCCCAGACAGAGTAATAGGCGACGAGCTAGTCAGGGTAAAACATGCGAGAGGATGGTTGTCGAGGGGAGGTTTCCCAGAGAGAGTAAGAGGCGACGAGCTAGTCAGAGTAAAACCGGCAAGGGGATGGTTGGTGAGGGGAGGATTCCCAGAGAGACTAAGGGGGGACGAGCTAGTCAGAGTAAAACCGGGGATAATATGGTTGGCGAGAGGATTCCCAGAGAGACAAAAAGGCGACGAGCTAGTCAGAGTAAAACCGGCAAAAGAATGTTTGGCGAGGGTAGGATTCCCAGAGAGAGTAAGAGGCGACGATCTGGTCAAAGTAAAACCGGGGACAGGATGGTTGGCGAGGGGGGATTCCCAGAGAGACAAAGAGGCGGCGAGCTAGTTTGAGTTAAACCGGCAAGAGGTTGGTTGGCGACGGGAGTATTCCGAGAGAGACTAAGAGGCGGCGATTTAGTCAGAGTAAAACCGGCGAGATGATGTTTGGCGGGAGGAGGATTCACAGAGATAGTAAGAGGCGACGAGCTATTCAGAGTAAAACCGGCGAGAGAATGGTTGGCGTGGGTACGTTTCCCAGGGAGAGTAAGAGGCGACGGGCTAGTCAGAGTAAAACCGGCAAAGGATGGTTGGCGCGGGGAGGATTCCCAGAGAGAGTAAGAGGTGACGAGCTAGTCAGAGTAAAACCGGCAAAGGATGGTTGGCGAGTGGAGGATTCCCAGAGAGAATAAGAAGCGACGAGCTAGTCAGAATAAAACAGGCGAGAGGATGGTTGGCGAAGGGAGGAGTCGCAGAGAGAGTAAGAGGCGAGGAGCTAGTCGGAGTAAAACCGGCGAGATGCTGGTTGGCGACGGTACGATTCCCAGAGAGACAAAGAGGCGACGAGTTAGTCAGAGTAAAACCAGCAAGAGGATGGTTGGCGGGAGGAAGTTTGCCAGAGAGAGTAAGAGGCTACGAGCTTGTCAGAGTAAAACCGGCGAGAGAATGTTTGGCGAAGGTACGTTTCGCAGAAAGAGAAAGAGGCGACGGGCTAGTCAGAGTAAAACCGGCAAGAGGATAGTTAGCGAGGTGAGGATTCCCAGAGAGAGAAAGAGGCGACGAGCTAGTCAGAGTAAAACCGGCAAAATATGGTTGGCGAGGGGAGGATTCGCAGAGAGAGAGTAAGAGGCGACGAGCTGGTCAGAGTAAAACAGGCGAGAGTATGGTGGGCGAGGGCGGATTCCCAGAGAGAGTAAGAAGCCACGAGCTATTCAGATTAAAACCGGCGTGAGGATGGTGGGCGAGGGCGGATTCCCAGAGAGAGTATGAGGCCACAAGCTATTCAGAGTAAAACCGGCGAGAGGATGGTTAGTGAATGGAGGATTCCCAGAGAGAGTAAGAGGCGACGAGCTAGTCAGAGTAGAACCGACAAGAGGATGGTTGGCGAGGGGAAGATTCCCAGAGAGACTAAGAGGCGGCGATTTAGTCAAAGTAAAACCGGCGAGATGATGTTTGGCGGGAGGCGGATTCCCAGAGAGAGTAAGAGGCTAGGAACTAGTCAGAGTAAAATCCGGCGAGAGAATGGTTGGAGAGGGGAGGATTTTTCAGAGAGAGTATTAGGCGACGAGCTAGTCAGGGTAAAACATGCGAGAGGATGGTCGGCGAGGGGAGGTTTCCCAGAGAGAGTAATAGGCGACGAGCTAGTCAGAGTAAAACATGCGAGAGGATGGTTGGCGAGGGGAGAATTCCCAGAGAGACTAAAAGGCGACGAGTTAGTCAGAGTAAAACCGACAAAAGGATGGCTGGCGAGGGTACGATTCCCAGAGAGTGTAAGTGGCGACGAGCTGGTCAAAGTAAAACCGGCGAGAGGATGGTTGCCGACGGGAGGATTCCCAGAGAGACTAAGAGGCGACGAGCTAGTCAGAGTAAAACCGGCGAGAGGATGGTTGGCGAATAGAGGATTCCCAGAGAGAGTAAGAGGCGACGAGCTAGTCTGAGTAAAACCGGGAGAGGATGGTTGGCGAGGAGAGGAATCCCAGAGAGACTAAGAGGTTGCGTATTATTCAGAGTAAAACCGGCGAGAGGATGGTTGGCAAGGGGAGGATTCCCAGAGAGAGTAAGAGGCGACGAGCTAGTCAGAGTAAAACCGGCGAGAGGATTGTTGGCGGGGGTGCGTTTCCAGAGAGAATAAGAGGCGCGAGCAAGTCAGAGTAAAGCCGGCCAGAGCATTGTTGGCGAGGGGAGGATTCCCAGAATGAGAAAGAGGAGACGAGCTAGACAGAGTAAAACCGACAGGAGGCTTGTTGGCGAGGGTACGATTCCAAGAGACAGTAAGAGGCGTTGAGATAGTCTGAGTAAATCCTGAGAGAGGATGGTTGGCGAGGGTACGATTCCCGGTGAGAGTAAGAGGCGAAGAGCTGGTCAGAGTAAAACGGGCTAGAGGATGGTTGGCGAGGGGAGGAATCCCAGAGAGAGCAAGAGGCGACGAGCTAGTCAGAGTAAAACAGGCGAGACGACGGTTGGCGAGGGGAGGATTCTCAGAGAGAGTAAGAGGCGACGAGCTAGTCAGAGTAAAACCGGCGAGAGCCTGGTTGGCGATTGTACGATTCCCAGAGAGACATAGAGGCGACGAGCTAGTCAGAGTAAACCGGCAAGAGGTTGTTTGGCGCGGGGGGGATTCCCTGACAGAGAGTAAGAGGCGACGAGCTATTCAGAGTAAAACCGGCGAGAGGATGGTTAGTGAGGGGAGGATTCCCAGAGAGAGTAAGAGGCGACAAGCTATTCAGGGTAAAACCGGCGAGAGGATGGTTGGTGAGGGGAGGATTCCCAGAGAGAGTAGGAGGCGACGAGCTAGTCAGAGTAAAACCGACAAGAGGATGGTTCGCGAGGAGGGGATTCCCAGAGAGACTAAGAGGCGGCGATTTATTTAGAGTGAAACCGGCGAGAGGATGGTTGGCGAGGGGAGGATTCTCAGAGAGAGTAAGAGGCGACGATCTAGTCAGAGTAAAACCGGCGAGAGGATGGTTGGCGGGGGTGGTTTTTCAGAAAGAGTAAGAGGCGACGAGCAAGTCAGAGTAAACCCGGCAAGAGGATGGTAGCGAGGCGAGGAGTCCCAGTGACAGTAAGAGGCGACGAGCTAGTCAGAGTAAAAGCGGCACCAGGCTGGTTGGCGAGGGTACGATTCCCAGAGACAGTAAGTGGCGATGAGCTAGTCTGAGAAAATCCTGCGAGAGGATGTTTGGCGAGGGTACGATTCCCAGAGAGTGCAAGAGGCGACGAGCTAGTCAGAGAAAAACCGGCCAGAGGATGTTTGGCGAGGGGAGGAATCCCAGAGAGAGCAAGAGGTGACGAGCGAGTCAAAGTAAAACAGGCGAGAGGTCTGTTAGCGAGGGCACGATTTCTCAGAGAGACAAAGGGGCGACGAGCTAGTCAGAGTAAAACTGGCCAGAGGATGGATGCAGTGGGGAGTATTTCCAGAGAGAGCATAAGGCGACGAGCTAGTCAGAGTAAAACCGGCAAGAGGATGGTTGGCTCGGGAAGTATTCCCAGAGAGAGAGAGTAAGAGCCGACGAGCTATTCAGAGTAAAACCGCCGAGAGGATAGTTGGTGAGGGGAGGATTCCCAGTGAGAGTAAGAGGCGACGAGCTAGTCAGAGTAAAACCGGCGAGAGAATAGTTGGGGAGGGTACGTTTCACAGAGACAGCAAGAGGCGACGGGCTAGTCAGGGTAAAACCGGCGAGAGCCTGGTTGGCGAGGGTACGATTCCCAGAGAGACAAAGAGGCGACGAGCTAGTCAGAGTAAAACCGGCAAGAGGTTGGTTGGCGGGGGAGGATTCCCAGAGAGAGAGTAAGAGGCGACGAGCTGTTCAGAGTAAAACCGGCGAGAGGATGGTTAGTGAGGGGAGGATTCCCAGAGATAGTAAGAGGCGACGAGCTAGTCAGAGTAAAACCGGCAAGAGGATGGTTGGCGAGGGGAGGATTCCCAGAGAGAGTATGAGGCCACGAGCTATTCAGAGTAAAACCGGCGAGAGGATGGTTGGTGAGGGGAGGTTTCCCGGAGAGAGTAAGAGGCGACGAGCTAGTCAGAGTAAAACCGACAAGAGGATGGTTGGCGAGGAGAGGATTTCCAGAGAGACTAGGAGGCGGCGATTCATTCAGAGTGAAACCGGCGAGAGAATGGTTGGCGAAGGGAGGATTCTCAGAGAGAATAAGAGGCGACGAGCTGGTCAGAGTAAAACCGGCGTGAGGATGGCTTGCGAGGAAGGATTCCCAGAGACAGTAAGAGGCGATGAGCTAGTCTGAGTAAAACCTGCGAGAGGATGGTTGGCGAGGGTACGATTCCCATAGAGTGCAAGAGGCGACGAGTTAGTCAGAGTAAAACAGGCCAGAGGATGTTTGGCGAGGGGAGGAATCCCAGAGAGAGCAAGAGGTGACGAGCAAGTCAAAGTAAAACAGGCGAGAGGATGGTTGGCGAGGAGAGGATACTCAGAGAGTGTAAGAGGCGACGAGCTAGTCAGATTAAAACCGGCGAGAGGTCTGTTAGCGAGGGTACGATTTCTCAGAGAGACAAAGAGGCGACGAGCTAGTCAGAGTAAAACCGGCCAGAGGATGGATGCCGTGGGGAGGATTTCCAGAGAGAGCATAAGGTGACGAGCTAGTCAGAGTAAAACCGGCAAGAGGATGGTTGGCGCGGGGAGTATTCCCAGAGAGAGAGTAAGATCTGACGAGCTATTCAAAGTAATACCGGCGAGAGGATGGTTGGGGAGGAAGGATTCCCAGAGAGAGTAAGAGGCTCCGATCTAGTCAGAGTAAACCCGGCAAAGGATGGTTGGCGAGGGGAGGATTCCCAGAGAGAGTATGAGGCGACGACCTAGTCAGAGTAAACCCGACAAAGGATGGTTGGCGAGGGGAGGATTCCCAGAGAGAGTAAGAGGCGACGAGCTTGTCAGAGTAAAACCGGCGAGATGATGGTTGGCGGGAGGCGGATTTCCAGACAGAGTAAGAGGCTACGAACTAGTCAGAGTAAAACCGGCGAGAGAATGGTTTGCGAGGGGAGGATTTTTCAGAGAGAGTAATAGGCGACGAGCTAGTCAGGGTAAAACATGCGAGAGGATGGTTATCGAGAGGAGGTTTCCCAGAGAGAGTAAGAGGCGACGAGTTAGTCAGAGTAAAACCGGCAAGAGGATGGTTGGTGAGGGGATGATTCCCAGAGAGACTAAGAGGCGACGAGCTAGTCAGAGTAAAACCGGGGACAATATGTTTGGCGAGAGGATTCCCAGAGAGACTAAAAGGCGACGAGCTAGTCAGAGTAAAACCGGCAAAAGAATGGTTCGCGAGGGTAGGATTCCCAAAGAGAGTAAGAGGCGACGATCTGGTCAAATCAAAACCGGGGACAGGATGGTTGGCGAGGGGGGATTCCCAGAGAGACAAAGAGGCGACGAGCTAGTCAGAGTAAAACCGGCAAGAGGTTGGTTGGCGAGGGGAGTATTCCGAGAGAGACTAAGAGGCGGCCATTTAGTCAGAGTAAAACCGGCGAGATGATGTTTGGCGGGAGGAGGATTCACAGAGATAGTAAGAGGGGACGAGCTAGTCAGAGTAAAACCGGCGAGAGAATGGTTGGCGTGGGTACGTTTCCCAGGGAGAGTAAGAGGCGACGGGCTAGTCAGAGTAAAACCGGCAAGAGGATAGTTAGCGAGGGTAGGATTCCCAGAGAGAGAAAGAAGCGACGAGCTAGTCAGAGTAAAACCGGCAAGAGGATGGTTGGCGAGGGGAGGATTACCAGAGAGAGAGTAAGAGGCGACGAGCTGGTCAGAGCAAAACCGGCGATTGGATGGTTGGCGGGGTGAGGATTCTCAGAAAGAGTAAAAGGCGACGAGCTTGTCAGAGTAAACCCGGCAAAGGATGGTTAGCGAGGGTAGGATTCTCAGAGAGACTAAGAGGCTACGAGCTTGTCAGAGTAAACCCGGCAAAGGATGGTAGGCGAGGGGAGGATTTTCAGAGAGAGTAAGAGGCGACGAGCTAGTTAGAGTACACCCGGCAAAGGATGGTTAGTGAGGATAGGATTCCCAGAGATAGTAAGAAGCTACGAGCTTGTCAGAGTAAAACCGGCGAGAGAATCGTTGGCGAGGGTACGTTTCGCAGAAAGAGTAAGAGGCGACGGGCTAGTCAGAGTAAAACCGGCAAGAGGATAGTTGGCGAGGGGAGGATTCCCAGAGAGAGTAAGAGGCGACGAGCTAGACAGAGTAAAACCGGCGAGAGGAAGTTTTACGAGGGGAAGATTCCCAGAGAGTGTAAGAGGTACGGGCTATTCAGAGTAAAATTGGCGAGAGGATGGTTGGTGAGGAGTGGATTCCCAGAGAGAGTAAGGGGCGATGAGCTAGTCAGAGTAAAACCGGCAAGAGGATGTTAGGCGACGGGAGGATTCCCAGAAGGATTAAGAGACGACGAGCTAGTCAGGGTAAAACCTTAAAGAGGATAGTTGGCGAGGGGAGGATTCCCAGAGAGTGTACCAGGCGACGAGTTAGTCAGAGTAAAAGCGCCGAGAGGCTGGTTGGCGAGTGTACGATTCCCAGAGAGGGAGTAAGAGGCGAAGAGCTGCTCAGAGTAAAACCGCCGAGAGGATGGTTGGCGAGGGTACGATGCCACGAGAGTGCAAGAGGCGACGAGCTAGTCAGAGTAAAACCGGCCAGATGATGTTTGGCGAGAGGAGCAATCCCAGAGAGAGAGAGAGGCGACGAGCAAGTCAAAGTAAAACAGGCGAGAGGATGGTTGGCGAGGGGAGGATTCTCAGAGAGAGTAGGAGGCGACGAGCTAGTCAGAGTAAAACCGGTGAGAGGCTGGTTAGCGAGGGTACGATTCCCAGAGAGACCAAGAGGCGACGAGCTAGTCAGAGTAAAAGCGGCAAGAGGATGGATGGAGTGTCGAGGATTCCCAGAGAGAGCATAAGGCGACGAGCTAGTCAGAGTAAAACCGGCAGGAGGATGGTTGGCGCGGGGAGGATTCCCAGAGAGAGTGTAAGAGGCGACGAGCTATTCAGAGTAAAACCGGCGAGAGGATGGTTGGTGAGGGGAGGATTCCCAGAGAGAGTAAGGGGCGACGAGCTAGTCAGAGTAAAACCGGCAAGAGGATGGTTGGCGAGGTGAGGATTCCCAGAGAGAGAAAGAGTCGGCGATTTAGTCAGAGTAAAACCGGCGAGATGATGGTTGGCGGGAGAAAGATTTCCAGAGAGAGTAGGAGGCGACGAGCTAGTCAGAGTAAAACCGGCGAGAGGATGGTTGGGGAGGGTACGTTTCCCAGAGACAGTAAGAGGCGACGGGCTAGTCAGAGTAAAACCGGCAAGAGGATATTTAGCGAGGGGAGGATTCCCAGAGGGAGAAAGGGGCGACGAGCTAATCAGAGTAAAACCAGAAAAGGATAGTTGGCGAGGGGAGGATTCCCAGAGAGAGAGTAAGAGGAGACGAGCTGCTCGGAGTAAAACCGGCGAGAGGATGGTTGGCGAGGGGAGGATTCCCAGAGAGAGTAAGAGGCGAAAGAGCTAGTCAGAGGAAAACAGGCGAGAGGCTTATTGGCGAGGGTACGACTCCCAGGGAGAAAAAGAGGCGACGAGCTACTCAGAATAAAACCGAAAAGAGGATGGTTGGAGCGGGGAGGATTCCCAGAGAGAGAGTAAGACGCGACGAGTTATTCAGAAAAAAACTGGCGAGAGGATGGTTGCTGAGGGGAGGATTCCCAGAGAGAGTAAGAAGCGACGAGCTAGTCAGAGTAAAACCGGCAAGAGGATGGTTGGCGAGGGGAGGATTCCCAGAGCGACTAAGAGGCGGCGATTTAGTATGGGTAAAACCGGCGATATGATGGTTGGCGGGAAGAGGATTCCCAGAGATAGTAAGAGGCGATGAGCTAGTCAGAGTAAAACCGGCGAGAGAATGGTTGGCGAGGATACGTTTCCCAGAGAGAGTAACAGGCGACGGGCTAGTCAGAGTAAAACCAGCAAGAGGATAGTTAGCGACGGTAGGATTCCCAGAGGGAGAAAGAGGCGACGAGCTAGTCAGAGTAAAACCGGAAAAGGATGGTTGGCGAGGGGAGGATTCCCAGAGAGAGAGTAAGAGGCGACGAGCTGGTCAGAGTAAAACCGGCAAAGGATGGTTGGCGAGGGGATGATTCCCAGGGAGAGAAAGAGGCGACGAGCTAGTCAGAGTTAAACCGGCGAGAGGATGGTTGGCAAGTGGAAGATTCCCAGAGAGGGTAAGAGACGAGCTAGTCAGAGTAAAACCGTCGAGAGGATGGTTGGCGAGGGGAGGATTCCCAGAAAGAGCAAGAGGCGATCAGCTGGTAAGAGTAAAACCGGCGAGAGAATGGTTGGCGAGGGGAGGATTCCCAGAGAGCATAAGAGGCGACGAGCTAGTCAGAGGAAAACAGGCGAGAGGATGGTTGGCAAGGGGAGGATTCACAGATAGAGTAAGAGGCGACGAGCTTGTCAGAGTAAAACCGGCGAGAGACTAGTTGGCGCGGGTACGATTCCCAGAGAGACAAAGAGGCGACGAGCTAGTCAGAGTAAAACCGGCCAGAGAATGGTTGGTTAGAGGAGGAATCCCAGAGAGAGCAAGAGGCGACGAGCTAGTCAGAATAATACGGGCAAGAGGATGGTTGGCGCGGGGAGGATTCCCAGAGATAGTAGGAGGCGACGAGCTAGACAGAGTAAAACCGACAAGAGGCTTGTTGGCGAGGGTACGATTCCAAGAGACAGTAAGAGGCGTTGAGATAGTCTGAGTAAAACCTGCGAGAGGATGGTTGGCGAGGGTACGATTCCCAGTGAGAGTAAGAGGCGAAGAGCTGGTCAGAGTAAAACGGGCTAGAGGATGGTTGGCGAGGGGAGGAATCCCAGAGAGAGCAAGAGGCGACGAGCTAGTCAGAGTAAAACAGGCGAGAGGACGGTTGGCGAGGGGAGGATTCTCAGAGAGAGTAAGAGGCGACGAGCTAGTCAGAGCAAAACCGGCGAGAGCCTGGTTGGCGAGGGTACGATTCCCAGAGAGACAAAGAGGCGACGAGCTAGTCAGAGTAAAACCGGCAAGAGGTTGTTTGGCGCGGGGGGGTTTCCCTGACAGAGAGTAAGAGGCGACGAGCTATTCAGAGTAAAACCGGCGAGAGGACGGTTAGTGAGGGGAGGATTCCCTGAGAGAGTAAGAGGCGACGAGCTAGTCAGAGTAAAACCGGCAAGAGGATGATTGGCGAGGGGAGGAGTCCCAGAGAGAGTATGAGGCGACGAGCTATTCAGAGTAAAACCGGCGAGGGGATGGTTGGTGAGGGGAGGATTCCCAGAGAGAGTAGGAGGCGACGAGCTAGTCAGAGTAAAACCGACAAGAGGATGGTTCGCGAGGAGAGGATTCCCAGAGAGACTAAGAGGCGGCGATTTATTTAGAGTGAAACCGGCGAGAGGATGGTTGGCGAGGGGAGGATTCTCAGAGAGAGTAAGAGGCGACGAGCAAGTCAGAGTAAACCCGGCAAGAGGATGGTAGCGAGGCGAGGAGTCCCAGTGAGAGTAAGAGGCGACGAGCTAGTCAGAGTAAAACCGGCACCAGGCTGGTTGGCGAGATTACGATTTCCAGAGACAGTAAGTGGCGATGAGCTAGTCTGAGTAAAACCTGCGAGAGGATGTTTGGCGAGGGTACGATTCCCAGAGAGTGTAAGAGGCGACGAGCTAGTCAGAGTAAAACCGGCCAGAGGATGTTTGGCGAGGGGAGGATTCTCAGAGAGTGTAAGAGGCAACGAGCTAGTGAGATTAAAACCGGCGAGAGGTCTGTTAGCGAGGGTACGATTTCTCAGAGAGACAAAGGGGCGACGAGCTAGTCAGAGTAAAACCGGCAAGAGGATGGTTGCCTCGGGGAGTATTCCCAGAGAGAGAGAGTAAGAGCCGACGAGCTATTCAGAGTAAAACCGGCGAGAGGATGTTTGGTGAGGGGAGGATTCCCAGAGAGAGTAAGAGGCGACGAGCCAGTCAGAGTAAAACCGGCGAGAGAATGGTTGGGGAGGGGACGTTTCCCAGAGACAGCAAGAGGCGACAGGCTAGTCAGGGTAAAACCGACGAGAGCCTGGTTGGCGAGGGTACGATTCCCAGAGAGACAAAGAGGCGACGAGCTAGTCAGAGTAAAACCGGCAAGAGGTTGGTTGGTGCGGGGAGAATTCCCAGAGAGAGAATAAGAGGCGACGAGCTATTCAGAGTAAAACCGGCGAGAGGATGGTTGGCGAGGGGAGGATTCCCAGAGAGAGTATGAGGCCACGAGCTATTCAGAGTAAAACCAGCTAGAGGATGTTAGGCGAAGGGAGGATTCCCAGAAGGAGTAAGAGACGACGAGCTAGTCAGAGTAAAACCTTAAAGAGGATAGTTGGCGAGGGGAGGATTCCCAGAGAGTGTACCAGGCGACGATTTAGTCAGAGTAAAAGCGGCGAGAGGCTGGTTGGCGAGTGTACGATTCCCAGAGAGGGAGTAGGAGGCGAAGAGCTGCTCAGAGTAAAACCGCCGAGAGGATGGTTGGCGAGGGTACGATCCCACGAGAGTGCAAGAGGCGACGAGCTAGTCAGAGTAAAACCGGCCAGATGATGTTTGCCGAGAGGAGCAATCCCAGAGAGAGAGAGAGGCGACGAGCAAGTCAAAGTAAAACAGGCGAGAGGATGGTTGGCGAGGGGAGGATTCTCAGAGAGAGTAAGAGGCGACGAGCTAGTCAGAGTAAAACCGGCGAGAGGCTGGTTAGCGAGGGTACGATTCCCAGAGAGACCAAGAGGCGACGAGCTAGTCAGAGTAAAAGCGGCCAGAGGATGGATGGAGTGTGGAGGATTCCCAGGGAGAGCATAAGGCGACGAGCTAGTCAGAGTAAAACCGGCAAGAGGATGGTTGGCGCGGGGAGGATTCCCAGAGAGAGTGTAAGAGGCGACGAGCTATTCAGAGTAAAACCGGCGAGAGGATGGTTGGCGAGGTGAGGATTCCCAGAGAGAGAAAGAGGCGGCGATTTAGTCAGAGTAAAACCGGAGAGATGATGGTTGGCGGGAGAAAGATTTCCAGAGAGAGTAAGAGTCGACGAGCTAGTCAGAGTAAAACCGGCGAGAGGATGGTTGGGGAGGGTACGTTTTCCAGAGACAGTAAGAGGCGACGGGCTAGTCAGAGTAAAACCGGCAAGAGGATATTTAGCGAGGGGAGGATTCCCAGAGGGTGAAAGGGGCGACGAGCTAGTCAGAGTAAAACCGGAAAAGGATGGTTGGCGAGGGGAGGGTTCCCAGAGAGAGAGTAAGAGGAGACGAGCTGGTCGGAGTAAAACCGGCGAGAGGATGGTTGGCGAGGGGAGGATTCCCAGAGAGAGTAAGAGGCGACCAGCTGGTAAGAGTAAAACTGGCGGGAGGATGGTTGGCGAGGGGAGGATTCCCAGAGAGAGTAAGAGGCGAAGAGCTAGTCAGAGGAAAACAAGCGAGAGGCTTATTGGCGAGGGTACGACTCCCAGAGAGAAAAAGAGGCGACGAGCTAGTCAGAATAAAACCGAAAAGAGGTTGGTTGGAGCGGGGAGGATTCCCAGAGAGAGAGTAAGACGCGACGAGTTATTCAGAATAAAACCGGCGAAAGGATGGTTGCTGAGGGGAGGTTTCCCAGAGAGAGTAAGAGGCGACGAGCTAGTCAGAGTAAAACCGGCAAGAGGATGGTTGGCGAGGGGAGGATTCCCAGAGCGACCAAGAGGCGGCGATTTAGTATGGGTAAAACCGGCGAGATGATGGTTGGCGGGAAGAGGATTCCCAGAGATAGTAAGAGGCGACGAGCTAGTCAGAGTAAAACCGGCGAGAGAATGGTTGGCGAGGATACGTTTCCCAGAGAGAGTAAGAGGCGACGGGCTAGTCAGAGTAAAACCGGCAAGAGGATAGTTAGCGACGGTAAGATTCCCAAAGGGAGAAAGAGGCGACGAGCTAGTCAGAGTAAAACCGGAAAAGGATGGTTGGCGAGGGGAGGATTCCCAGAGAGAGAGTAAGAGACGAGCTAGTCAGAGTAAGACCGTCGAGAGGATGGTTGGCGAGGGGAGGATTCCCAGAAAGAGCAAGAGGCGATCAGCTGGTAAGAGTAAAACCGGCGAGAGAATGGTTGGCGAGGGGAGGATTCTCAGATAGAGTAAGAGGCGACGAGCTAGTCAGAGTAAAACCGGCAAGAGACTGGTTGGCGCGGGTACGATTCCCAGAGAGACAAAGAGGCGACGAGCTAGTCAGAGTAAAACCGGCCAGAGAATGGTTGGCTAGAGGAGGAATCCCAGAGAGAGCAAGAGGCGACGAGCTAGTCAGAGTAATACGGGCAAGAGGATGGTTGGCGCGGGGAGGATTCCCAGAGAGAGTAGGAGGCGACGAGCTAGACAGAGTAAAACCGACAAGAGGCTTGTTGGCGAGGGTACGATTCCAAGATACAGTAAGAGGCGTTGAGATAGTCTGAGTAAAACCTGCGAGAGGATGGTTGGCGAGGGGAGCATTCCCAGAGAGAGTAGGAGGCGACAAGCTAGTCAGAGTAAAACCGACAAGAGGATGGTTCGCGAGGGGAGGATTCCCAGAGAGACTAAGAGGCGGCGATTTATTTAGAGTGAAACCGGCGAGAGGATGGTTGGCGAGGGGAGGATTCTCAGAGAGAGTAAGAGGCGACGAGCAAGTCAGAGTAAACCCGGCAAGAGGATGGTAGCGAGGCGAGGAGTCCCAGTGAAGGTAAGAGGCGACGAGCTAGTCAGAGTAAAACCGGCACCAGGCTGGTTGGCGTGATTACGAAAACAGGCGAGAGGCTTATTGGCGAGGGTACGACTCCCAGAGAGAAAAAGAGGCGACGAGCTAGTCAGAATAAAACCGAAAAGAGGTTGGTTGGAGCGGGGAGGATTCCCAGAGAGAGAGAGTAAGACGCGACGAGTTATTCAGAATAAAACCGGCGAAAGGATGGTTGCTGAGGGGAGGATTCCCAGAGAGAGTAAGAGGCGACGAGCTAGTCAGAGTAAAACCGGCAAGAGGATGGTTGGCGAGGGGAGGATTCCCAGAGCGACCAAGAGGCGGAGATTTAGTATGGGCAAAACCGGCGAGATGATGGTTGGCGGGAAGAGGATTCCCAGAGATAGTAAGAGGCGACGAGCTAGTCTGAGTAAAACCTGCGAGAGGATGTTTGGCGAGGGTACGATTCCCAGAGAGAGTAACAGGCGACGGGCTAGTCAGAGTAAAACCGGCCAGAGGATGTTTGGCGAGGGGAGGAATCCCAGAGAGAGCAAGAGGTGACGAGCGAGTCTAAGTAAAACAGGCGGGAGGATGGTTGGCGAGGGGAGGATTCTCAGAGAGTGTAAGAGGCGACGAGCTAGTCAGAGTAAAACCGGCCAGAGGATGTTTGGCGAGGGGAGGAATCCCAGAGAGAGCAAGAGGTGACGAGCGAGTCTAAGTAAAACAGGCGGGAGGATGGGTGGCGAGGGGAGGATTCTCAGAGAGTGTAAGAGGCGACGAACTAGTCAGATTAAAACCGGCGAGAGGTCTGTTAGCGAGGGTACGATTTCTCAGAGAGACAAAGGGGCGACGAGCTAGTCAGAGTAAAACTGGCCAGAGGATGGATGCAGTGGGGAGGATTTCCAGAGACAGCATAAGGCGACAAGCTAGTCAGAGTAAAACCGGCAAGAGGTTGGTTGGCTCGGGGAGTATTCCCAGAGAGAGAGAGAGAGAGTAAGAGCCGACGAGCTATTCAGAGTAAAACCGGCGAGAGGATGGTTGGTGAGGGGAGGATTCCCAGAGAGAGTAAGAGGCGACGAGCTAGTCAGAGTAAAACCGGCGAGAGAATGGTTGGGGAGGGTACGTTTCCCAGAGACAGCAACAGGCGCCGGGCTAGTAAGGGTAAAACCGGCGAGAGCCTGGTTGGCGAGGGTACGATTCCCAGAGAGACAAAGAGGCGACGAGCTAGTCAGAGTAAAACCGGCAAGAGGTTGGTTGGCGCGGGGAGGATTCCCAGAGAGAGAGTAAGAGGCGACGAGCTATTCAGAGTAAAACCGGCGAGAGGATGGTTAGTGAGGGGAGGATTCCCAGAGAGAGTAAGAGGCGACGAGCTAGTCAGAGTAAAACCGGCAAGAGCATGGTTGGCGAGGGGAGGATTCCCAGAGAGAGTATGAGGCCACGAGCTATTCAGGGTAAAACCGGCGAGAGGATGGTTGGTGAGGGGAGGATTCCCGGAGAGAGTAAGAGGCGACGAGCTAGTCAGAGTAAAACCGGCGAGAGGTCTGTTAGCGAGGGTACGATTTCTCAGAGAGACAAAGGGGCGACGAGCTAGTCAGAGTAAAACTGGCCAGAGGATGGATGCAGTGGAGAGGATTTCCAGAGAGAGCATAAGCCGACGAGCTAGTCAGAGTAAAACCGGCAAGAGGATGGTTGGCCTGGGGAGTATTCCCAGAGAGAGAGAGAGTAAGAGCCGACGAGCTATTCAGAGTAAAACCGGCGAGAGGATGGTTGGTGAGGGGAGGATTCCCAGAGAGAGTAAGAGGCGACGAGCTAGTCAGAGTAAAACCGGTGAGAGAATGGTTGGGGAGGGTACGTTTCCCAGAGACAGCAAGAGGCGACGGGCTAGTCAGGGTAAAACCGGCGAGAGCCTGGTTGGTGAGGGCACGATTCCCAGAGAGACAAAGAGGCGACGAGCTAGTCAGAGTAAAACCGGCAAGAGGTTGGTTGGCGCGGGGAGGATTCCCAGAGAGAGAGTAAGAGGCGACGAGCTATTCAGAGTAAAACCGGCGAGAGGATGGTTAGTGAGGGGAGGATTCCCAGAGAGAGTAAGAGGCGACGAGCTAGTCAGAGTAAAACCGGCAAGAGGATGGTTGGCGAGGGGAGGATTCCCAGTGAGAGTATGAAGCCACGAGCTATTCAGAGTAAAACCGGCGAGAGGATGGTTGGTGAGGGGAGAATTCCCGGAGAGAGTAAGAGGCGACGAGCTAGTCAGAGTAAAACCGACAAGAGGATGGTTGGCGAGGAGAGGATTCCCAGAGAGACTAGGAGGCGGCGATTCATTCAGAGTGAAACCGGCGAGAGAATGGTTGGCGAGGGGAGGATTCCCAGAGACAGTAAGAGGCGACGGGCTAGTCAGAGTAAAACCGGCAAAAGGATTTTAAGCGAGGGTACGTTTCGCAGAAAGAGAAAGAGGCGACGGGCTAGTCAGAGTAAAACCGGCAAAGGATGGTTGGCGAGGGTACAATTCCCAGAGACAGTAAGAGGCAACGAGCTGGTCTGAGTATAACCGGCGAGAGGATGGATGGCGAGGGGAGCATTCTCAGAGAGAGTAAGAGGCGACGAGCTAGTGAGGGGAAAACCGGCACGAGGCTGGTTGGCGAGGGTACAATTCCCAGAGACAGTAAGAGGCGATGAGCTAGTCTGAGTAAAACCTGCGAGAGGATGGTTGGCGAGGGTACGATTCCCATAGAGTGCAAGAGGCGACGAGTTAGTCAGAGTAAAACAGGCCAGAGGATGTTTGGCGAGGGGAGGAATCCCAGAGAGAGCAAGAGGTAACGAGCAAGTCAAAGTAAAACAGGCGAGAGGATGGTTGGCGAGGGGGGATACTCAGAGAGTGTAAGAGGCGACGAGCTAGTCATATTAAAACCGGCGAGAGGTCTGTTAGCGAGGGTACGATTTCTCATAGAGACAAAGAGGCGACGCACTAGTCAGAGTAAAACCGGCCAGAGGATGGATGCCGTGGGGAGGATTTCCAGAGAGAGCATAAGGCGACGAGCTATTCAGAGTAATACCGGCGAGAGAATGGTTGGGGAGGGTACGTTTCCCAGAGACAGTAAGAGGCGACGGGCTAGTCACAGTAAAACCGGCAAAAGGATAGTTAGCTAGGGGAGGATTCCCAGACAGAGTAAGAGGCGACGAGCTGGTCAGAGTAAAACCGGCGAGAGGATGTTTGGCGAGGGGAGGATTCTCAGAAAGAGTAAAAGGCGACGAGCTTGCCAGAGTAAACCCGGCAAAGGATGGTTGGCGAGGGTAGGATTCTCAAAGAGAGTAAGAGGCTACGAGCTTGTCAGAGTAAACCCGGCAAAGGATGGATGGTGAGGGTAGGATTCCCAGAGATAGTAAGAGGCTACGAGCTTGTCAGAGTAAAACCGGCGAGAGAATCGTTGGCGAGGGTACGTTTCGCAGAAAGAGTAAGAGGCGACGGGCTAGTCAGAGTAAAACCGGCAAGAGGAAAGTTAGCGAGGTGAGGATTCCCAGAGAGAGAAAGAGGCGACGAGCTAGTCAGAGCAAAACCGACAAAGGATGGTTGGCGAGGGGAGGATTCCCAGAGAGAGTAAGAGGCGACGAGCTAGTCAGAGTAAAACCGGCGAGAGGAAGTTTTACGAGGGGAGGATTCCCAGAGAGTGTAAGAGGTACGGGCTATTCAGAGTAAAATTGGCCTGAGGATGGTTGGTGAGGAGAGGATTCCCAGAGAGAGTAAGGGGCGATGAGCTAGTCATAGTAAAACCGGTGGGAGGATGGTTGGCGAGGGGAGGATTCTCAGAGAGTGTAAGAGGCGACGAGCTAGTCAGATTAAAACCGGCGAGAGGTCTGTTAGCGAGGGTACGATTTCTCAGAGAGACAAAGGGGCGACGAGCTAGTCAGAGTAAAACTGGCCAGAGGATGAATGCAGTGGGGAGGTTTTCCAGAGAGAGCATAAGGCGACGAGCTAGTCAGAGTAAAACCGGCGAGAGGATGGTTGGTGAGGGGAGGATTCCCGGAGAGAGTAAGAGGCGACGAGCTAGTCAGAGTAAAACCGGCGAAGGGTCTGTTAGCGAGGGTACGATTTCTCACAGAGACAAAGGGGCGACGAGCTAGTCAGAGTACAACTGGCCAGAGGATGGATGCAGTGGACAGGATTTCCAGAGAGAGCATAAGGCGACGAACTAGTCAGAGTAAAACCGGCAAGAGGATGGTTGGCTCGGAGAGTATTCCCAGAGAGAGAGAGTAAGAGCCGACGAGCTATTCAGAGTAAAACCGGCGAGAGGATGGTTGGTGAGGGGAGGATTCCCAGAGACAGCAAGAGGCGACGGGCTAGTCAGGGTAAAACCGGCAAAGGATGGTTGGCGAGGGGAGGATTCCCAGAAAAAGAGTAAGAGGCGACGAGCTATTCAGAGTAAAACCGGCGAGAGGATGGTTGGCGAGGGGAGGATTCCCAGAGAGCGTATGAGGCCACGAGCTATTCAGAGTAAAACCGGCGAGAGGATGGTTGGTGAGGGGAGAATTCCCGGAGAGAGTAAGAGGCGACGAGCTAGTCAGAGTAAAACCGACAAGAGGATGGTTGGCGAGGAGAGGATTCCCAGAGAGACTAGGAGGCGGCTATTCATTCAGAGTGAAACCGGCGAGAGAATGGTTGGCGAGGGGAGGATTCCCAGAGACAGTAAGAGGCGACGGGCTAGTCAGATTAAAACCGGCAAAAGGATTTTAAGCGAGGGTACGTTTCGCAGAAAGAGAAAGAGGCGACGGGCTAATCAGAGTAAAACCGGCAAGAGGATAGCTAGCGAGGTGAGGATTCCCAGAGAGAGAAAGAGGCGACGAGCTAGTCAGAGTAAAACCGGCAAAGGATGGTTGGCGAGGGGAGGATTCCCAGAAAAAGAGTAAGAGGCGACGAGCTGGTCAGAGTATAACCGGCGAGAGGATGGTTGGCGAGGGTACAATTCCCAGAGGCAGTAAGAGGCGATGAGCTAGTCTGAGTAAAACCTGCGAGAGGATGGTTGGCGAGGGTACGATTCCCATAGAGTGCAAGAGGCGACGAGTTAGTCAGAGCAAAACAGGCCAGAGGATGTTTGGCGAGGGGAGGAATCCCAGAGAGAGCAAGAGGTGACGAGCAAGTCAAAGTAAAACAGGCGAGAGGATGGTTGGCGAGGGTACGATTTCTCAGAGAGACAAAGAGGCGACGAGCTAGTCAGAGTAAAACCGGCCAGAGGATGGATGCCGTGGGGAGGATTTCCAGTGAGAGCATCAGGCGACGAGCTGGTCAGAGTAAAACCGGCAAGAGGATGGTTGGCGCGAGGAGTATTTCCAGAGAGGGAGTAAGAGCCGACGAGCTATTCAGAGTAATACCGGCGAGAGGATGGTTGGTGAGGGGAGGATTCCCAGAGAGACTAAGAGGGGACGAGCTAGTCAGAGTAAAACAGGCGAGAGAATGGTTGGGGAGGGTACGTTTTCCAGAGACAGTAAGAGGCGACGGGGTAGTCACAGTAAAACCGGAAAAAGGATAGTTAGCTAGGGGAGGATTCCCAGACAGAGTAAGAGGCGACGAGCTGGTCAGAGTAAAACCGGCGAGAGGATGGTTGGCGAGGAAGGATTCCCAGAGAGAGTAAGAGGCGCCGATCTAGTCAGAGTAAACCCGGCAAAGGATGGTTGGCGAGGGGAGGATTCCCAGAGAGAGTATGAGGCGACGAGCTAGTCAGAGTAAAACCGGCGAGAGGATGGTTGGCGAGGAAGGATTCCCAGAGAGAGTAAGAGACGCCTATCTAGTCAGAGTAAACCCGACAAAGGATGGTTGGCGAGGGGAGGATTCCCAGAGAGAGTAAGAGGCGACGGGCTAGTCAGAGTAAAACCGGTGAGATGATGGTTGGCGGGAGGCGGATTCCCAGACAGAGTAAGAGGCTACGAACTAGTCAGAGTAAAACCGGCGAGAGAATGGTTTGCGAGGGGAGGATTTTTCAGAGAGAGTAATAGGCGACGAGCTATTCAGGGTAAAACATGGGAGAGGATGGTTGTCGAGAGGAGGTTTCCCAGAGAGAGTAAGAGGCGACGAGTTAGTCAGAGTAAAACCGGCAAGAGGATGGTTGGTGAGGGGAGGATTCCCAGAGAGACTATGGGGCGACGAGCTAGTCAGAGTAAAACCGGCAAAAGAATGGTTCGCGATGGTAGGAATCCCAGAGAGAGTAAGAGGCGACGACCTGGTCAAAGTAACACCGGGGACAGGATGGTTGGCGAGGGGGGATTCCCAGAGAGACAAAGAGGCGACGAGCTAGTCAGAGTAAAACCGGCAAGAGGTTGGTTGGCGAGGGGAGTATTCCGAGAGAGACTAAGAGGCGGCGATTTAGTCAGAGTAAAACCGGAGAGATGATGTTTGGCGGGAGGAGGATTCACAGAGTTAGTAAGAGACGACGAGCTAGTCAGAGTAAAACCGGCGAGAGAATGGTTGGCGTGGGTACGTTTCCCAGGGAGAGTAAGAGGCGACGGGCTAGTCAGAGTAAAACCGGCAAGAGGATAGTTAGCGAGGGAAGGATTCCCAGAGAGAGAAAGAAGCGACGAGCTAGTCAGAGTAAAACCGGCAAGAGGATGTTTGGCGAGGGGAGGAATACCAGAGAGAGAGTAAGAGGCGACGAGCCGGTCAGAGCAAAACCGGCGATTGGATGTTTGGCGAGGGGAGGATTCTCAGAAAGAGTAAAAGGCGACGAGCTTGTCAGAGTAAACCCGGCAAAGGATGGTTGGCGAGGGTAGGATTCTCAAAGAGAGTAAGAGGCTACGAGCTTGTCAGAGTAAACCCGGCAAAGGATGGTAGGCGAGGGGAGGATTCTCAGAGAGAGTAAGAGGCGACGAGCTAGTCAGAGTATACCCGGCAAAGGATGGTTGGTGAGGGTAGGATTCCCAGAGATAGTAAGAGGCTACGACTTTGTCAGAGTAAAACCGGCGAGAGAATCGTTGGCGAGGGTACGTTTCGCAGAAAGAGTAAGAGGCGACGGGCTAGTCAGTGTAAAACCGGCACGAGGAAAGTTAGCGAGGTGAGGATTCCCAGAGAGAGAAAGAGGCGACGAGCTAGTCAGAGTAAAACCGACAAAGGATGGTTGGCGAGGGGAGGATTCCCAGAGAGAGTAAGAGGCGACGAGCTAGTCAGAGTAAAACCGGCGAGAGGAAGTTTTACGAGGGGAGAATTCCCAGAGAGTGTAAGAGGTACGGGCTATTCAGAGTAAAATTGGCGAGAGGATGGTTGGTGAGGAGAGGATTCCCAGAGAGGGTAGGGGCGATGAGCTAGTCAGAGTAAAACCGGCAAGAGGATGTTAGGCGAGGGGAGGATTCCCAGAAGGAGTAAGAGACGACGAGCTAGTCTGAGTAAAACCTTAGAGGATAGTAGGCGAGGGGAGGATTCCCAGAGAGTGTACCAGGCGACGAGTTAGTCAGAGTAAAAGCGGCGAGAGGCTGGTTGGCGAGTGTACGATTCCCAGAGAGAGAGTAAGAGGCAAAGAGCTGCTCAGAGTAAAACCGCCGAGAGGATGGTTGGCGAGGGTACGATCCCACGAGAGTGCAAGAGGCGACGAGCTAGTCAGAGTAAAACCGGCCAGATGATGTTGGGCGAGGGGAGCAATCCCAGAGAGAGAGAGAGAGGCGACTAGCAAGTCAAAGTAAAACAGGCGAGAGGATGGTTGGCGAGGGGAGGATTCTCAGAGAGAGTAAGAGGCGACGAGCTAGTTAGAGTAAAAGCGGCCAGAGGATGGATGGAGAGGGGAGGATTCCCAGAGTGAGCATAAGGCGACGAACTAGTCAGAGTAAAACCGGCAAGAGGATGGTTGGCGCGGGGAGGATTCCCAGAGAGAGTGTAAGAGGCGACGAGCTATTCAGAGTAAAACCGGCGAGAGGATGGTTGGTGAGGGGAGGATTCCCAGAGAGAGTAAGAGGCGACGAGCTAGTCAGAGTAAAACCGGCGAGAGGATGGTTGGCGAGGTGAGGATTCCCAGAGAGAGAAAGAGGCGGCGATTTAGTCAGAGTAAAACCGCCGAGATGATGGTTGGCGGGAGAAAGATTTCCAGAGAGAGTAAGAGGCGACGAGCTAGTCAGAGTAAAACCGGCGAGAGGATGGTTGGGGAGGGTACGTTTCCCAGAGACAGTAAGAGGCGACGGGCTAGGCAGAGTAAAACCGGCAAGAGGATATTTTGCGAGGGGAGGATTCCCAGAGAGAGAAAGAGGCGACGAGCTAGTCAGAGTAAAACCAGTAAAGGATGGTTGGCGAGGGGAGGATTCCCAGAAAGAGTAAGAGGAGACGAGCTGGTCGGAGTAAAACTGGCGAGAGGATGGTTGGCGAGGGGAGGATTCCCAGAGAGAGTAAGAGGCGACGAGCTAGTCAGAGGAAAACAGGCGAGAGGCTTATTGGCGAGGGTACGACTCCCAGACAGACAAAGAGGCGACGAGCTAGTCAGAATAAAACCGACAAGAGGTTGGTTGGAGCGGGGAGGATTCCCAGAGAGAGTGTAAGAGGCGACGAGTTATTCAGAATAAAACCGGCGAGAGGATGGTTGGCGGGAAGAGGATTCCCAGAGATAGTAAGAGGCGACGAGCTAGTCAGAGTAAAACCGGCGAGAGAATGGTTGGCGAGGATACGTTTCCAAGAGAGAGTAAGAGGCGACGGGCTAGTCAGAGTAAAACCGGCAAGAGGATAGTTAGCGACGGTAAGATTCCCAGAGGGAGAAAGAGGCGACGAGCTAGTCAGAGTAAAACCGGAAAAGGATGGTTGGCGAGGGGAGGATTCCCAGAGAGAGAGTAAGAGGCGACGAGCTGGTCAGAGTAAAACAGGCGAGAGGATGGTTGGCGAGGGGAGGATTCCCAGAGAGAGTAAGAGGCAACGAACTAGTCAGCGTAAAACCGGCGAGAAGATGGTTGTTGAGGGGAGGATTCCCAGAGAGTCAAAGAGGTGACGAGCAAGTCAGAGTAAAACCGGCCAGAGGATGGTTGGCGAGGAGAGGATTCCCAGAGAGTCAAAGACGCGACGAGCTGGTCACAGTGAAATCGGCGAGAGGATGGTTGGCGAGGGGAGCATTCGCAGAGAGAGTAAGAGGCGACGAGCTATTCAGAGTAAAACCGGCAAGAGGATGTTTGCGAGGGGAGGATTCCCAGAGAGACTAAGAGGCGATGAGCTTGTCTGAGTAAAACGGGCGAGAGGATGGTTGGCGAGGGGAGGAATCCCAGAGAGAGCAAGAGGCGACGAGCTAGTTAGAGTAAAACAGGCGATGGGTGGTTGGCGAGGGTACAATTCCCAGAGATTCAAAGAGGTGACGAGCTAGTCAGAGTAAAACCGGCCAGAGGATGTTTGGCGAGGGGAGGATTCCCAGAGAGACTAAGAGGCGTCGAGCTAGTCAGAGTAAAACCGGTGACAGGATGGTTGGCGAGGGGAGGATTCCCAGAGAGACAAAGAGGCGACGAGCTAGTCAGAGTAAAATAGGCGAGAGGATGGTTGGCGAGGGGAGGGTTCCCAGAGAGATTGAGTGGCGACGAGCTAGTCAGAGTAAAACCGGCGAGAAGATGGTTGCGAGGGGAGGATTCCCAGAGAGAGTAAGAGGCGACGAGCTGGTCAGAGTAAAACCGAGGACAGGATGGTTGGCGAATGGAGGATTCCCAGAGAGCATGAGTGGCGACGAGCTAGTCAGAGTAAAACCGGCGAGAAGATGGTTGGCGAGGGGAGGATTCCAGGAGAGAGTAAGAGGCGACGAGCTGGTCAGAGTAAAACCGGCGAAAGGATGGCTGGCGAGTTGAGCATTCCCAGAGAGACTAAGAGGCGACGAGCTAGTCAGAGTAAAACCGGCGAGAGAATGGTTGGCGAATATAGGATTCCCAGAGAGAGTAAGAGGCGACGACCTAGTCAGATTAAAACCGGCGAGAGGAAGTTTTACGAGGGGGGATTCCCAGAGAGAGTAAGAGGTACGGGCTATTCAGAGTAAAATTGGCGAGAGGATGGTTGGTGAGGAGAGGATTCCCAGAGAGAGAAAGGGGCGATGAGCTAGTCAGAGTAAAACCGGCAAGAGGATGTTAGGGGAGGGGAGGATTCCCAGAAGGCGTAAGAGACGACGAGGTAGTCTGAGTAAAACCTTAAAAAGGATAGTTGGCGAGGGGAGGATTCCCAGAGAGTGTACCAGGCGACGAGTTAGTCAGAGTAAAGGCGGCGAGGGGCTGGTTGGCGAGTGTACGAATCCCAGAGAGAGTAAGAGGCGAAGAGCTGCTCAGAGTAAAACCGCCGAGAGGATAGTTGGCGAGGGTACGATTCCACGAGAGTGCAAGAGGCGACGAGCTAGTCAGAGTAAAACCGGCCAGATGATGTTTGGCGAGGGGAGCAATCCCAGAGAGAGAGAGAGGCGACGAGCAAGTCAAAGTAAAACAGGCGTGAGGATGGTTGGCGAGGGGAGGATTCTCAGAGAGAGTAAGAGGCGACGAGCTAGTCAGAGTAAAACCGGCGAGAGGCTGGTTAGCGAGGGTACGATTCCCAGAGAGACAAAGAGGCGACGAGCTAGTCAGAGTAAAACCGGCAAGAGGATGGTTGGCGCGGGGAGGATTTCTAGAGAGAGAGTAAGAGGCGACGAGCTATTCAGAGTAAAACCGGCGAGAGGATGGTTGGGGAGGGAACGTTTCCCAAAGACAGTAAGAGGCGACGGGCTAGTCAGAGTAAAACCGGCAAGAGCATATTTAGCGAGGGGAGGATTCCCAGAGAGAGAAAGAGGCGACGAGCTAGTCAGAGTAAAACCGGCAAAGGATGGTTGGCGAGGGGAGGTTTCCCAAAAGAGTAAGAGGAGACGAGCTGGTCAGAGTAAAACCGGCGAGAGGATGGTTGGCGAGGGGAGGATTCCCAGAGAGAGTAAGAGGCGACGATCTAGTCAGAGTAAACCCGGCAAAGGAAGGTTGTCGATGGGAGCGTTCCCAGAGAGAGTAAGAGGCGACGAGCTAGTCAGAGTAAAACCGGCAAAGGATGGTTGGCGCGGGGAGGATTCCCAGAGAGAGTAAAAGGTGACGAGCTAGTCAGAGTAAAACCGGCAAAGGATGGTTGGCGAGTGGACGATTCCCAGAGAGAATAAGAGGCGACGAGCTAGTCAGAATAAGACAGGCGAGAGGTTGGTTGGCGAGGGGAGGAGTCTCAGAGAGAGTAAGAGGCGAGGAGCTAGACGGAGTAAAACCGGCGAGAAGCTGTTTGGCGACGGTACGATTCCCAGAGAGACAAAGAGGCGACGAGTTAGTCAGAGTAAAACCGGCAAGAGGATGGTTGGCGGGAGGAAGTTTGCCAGAGAGAGTAAGAGGCTACGAGCTTGTCAGAGTAAAACCGGCGAGAGAATGTTTGGCGAAGGTACGTTTCGCAGAAAGAGTAAGAGGCGACGGGCTAGTCAGAGTAAAACCGGCAAGAGGATAGTTAGCGAGGTGAGGATTCCCAGAGAGAGAAAGAGGCGACGAGCTAGTCAGAGTAAAACCGGCAAAATATTGTTGGCGAGGGGAGGATTCGCAGAGAGAGAGAGAGTAAGAGGCGACGAGCTGGTCAGAGTAAAACAGGCGAGACGATGGTTGGCGAGGGGAGGATTCTCAGAGAGAGTAAGAGGCGACGAGCTATTCAGAAAAAACCGGGCAAAGGATGATTGGCGAGGGGAAGATACCCAGAGAGAGTAAGAAGCGCCGAGCTCTTAAGATTAAAACCGGCGATAGGATGGTGGGCGAGGGCGGATTCCCAGAGAGAGTATGAGGCCACAAGCTATTCAGAGTAACACCGGCGAGAAGATGGTTGGTGAGGGGAGGATTCCCAGAGAGAGTAAGAGGCGACGAGCTAGTCAGAGTAGAACCGACAAGAGGATGGTTGGCGAGGGGAAGATTCCCAGACAGAGTAAGAGGCTACGAACTAGTCAGAGTAAAACCGGCGAGAGAATGGTTGGAGAGGGGAGGATTTTTCAGAGAGAGTATTAGGCAACGAGCTAGTCAGGGTAAAACTTGCGAGAGGATGGTCGGCGAGGGGAGGTTTCCCAGAGAGAGTAATAGGCGACGAGCTAGTCAGTGTAAAACATGCGAGAGGATGGTTGGCGAGGGCAGGATTCCCAGAGAGACTAAGAGTCGACGAGCTAGTCAGATTAAAACCGGGGACAGGATGGTTGGCGAGATGAGGATTCCCAGAGAGACTAAAAGGCGACCAGTTAGTCAGAGTAAAACCGGCAAAAGGATGGCTGGCGAGGGTACGAATCCCAGAGAGTGTAAGAGGCGACGAGCTGGTCAAAGTAAAACCGGCGAGAGGATTGTTGGCGGGGGTGCGTTTCCAGAGAGAATAAGAGGCGACGAGCAAGTCAGAGTAAACCCGGCAAGAGGATTGTTGGCGAGGGGAGGATTCCCAGAATGAGAAACAGGCGACGAGCTAGACAGAGTAAAACCGACAAGAGGCTGGTTGGCGAGGGTACGATTCCAAGAGACAGTAAGAGGCGTTGAGATAGTCTGAGTAAAACCTGCGAGAGGATGGTTGGCGCAGGTACGATTCCCAGTGAGAGTAAGAGGCGAAGAGCTGGTCAGAGTAAAACGGGCTAGAGGATGGTTGGCGAGGGAAGGAATCCCAGAGAGAGCAAGATGCGACGAGCTAGTCAGAGTAAAGCAGGCGAGAGGACGGTTGGCGAGGGGAGGATTCTCAGAGAGACTAAGAGGCGACGAGCTAGTCAGAGTAAAACCGGCGAGAGCCTGGTTGGCGAGGGTACGATTCCCAGAGAGACAAAGAGGCGACGAGCTAGTCAGAGTAAAACCGGCAAGAGGATGGTTAGTGAGGGGAGGATTCCCAGAGAGAGTAAGAGGCGACGAGCTAGTCAGAGTAAAACCGGCAAGAGGATGGTTGGCGAGGGGAGGAGTTCCAGAGAGAGCATGAGGCGACGAGCTATTCAGAGTAAAACCGGCGAGAGGATGGTTGGTGAGGGGAGGATTCCCAGAGAGAGTAGGAGGCGACGAGCTAGTCAGAGTAAAACCGACAAGAGGATGGTTGGCGAGGAGAGGATTCCCAGAGAAACTAAGAGGCGGCGATTTATTTAGAGTGAAACCGGCGAGAGGATGGTTGGCGAGGGGAGGATTCTCAGAGAGAGTAAGAGGCGACGAGCTAGTCAGAGTAAAACCGGCGAGAGGATGGTAGCGAGGCGAGGAGTCAAAGTGAGAGTAGAGGCGACGAGCTAGTCAGAGTAAAACCGGCACCAGGCTGTTTGGCGAGGGTACCATTCCCAGAGACAGTATGTGGCGATGAGCTAGTCTGAGTGAAACCTGCGAGAGGATGGTTTGCGAGGTACGATTCCCAGAGACTGCAAGAGGCGACGAGCTAGTCAGAGTAAAACCAGCCAGAGGATGTTTGGCGAGGGGAGGAATCCCAGAGAGAGCAAGAGGTGACGAGCGAGTCAAAGTAAAACAGGCGGGAGGATGGTTTGCGAGGGGAGGATTCTCAGAGAGTGTAAGAAGCGACGAGCTAGTCAGATTAAAACCGGCGAGAGGTCTGTTAGCGAGGGTACGATTTCTCAGAGAGACAACGGGGCGACGAACTAGTCAGAGTAAAACTGGCCAGAGGATGAATGCAGTGGGGAGGATTTCCAGAGAGAGCATAAGGCGACGAGCTAGTCAGAGTAAAACCGGCGAGAGGATGGTTGGTGAGGGGAGGATTCCCAGAGAGAGTAAGAGGCGACGAGCTAGTCGGAGTAAAACCGGCGAGAGAATGGTTGGGGAGGGTACGTATCCCAGAGACAGCAAGAGGCGACGGGCTAGTCAGGGTAAAACCGGCGAGAGCCTGGTTGGCGAAGGTACGATTCCCAGAGAGACAAAGAGGCGACGAGCTAGTCAGAGTAAAACGGGCAAGAGGTTGGTTGGCGCGGGAAGGATTCCCAGAGAGAGAGAAAGAGGCGACGCGCTATTCAGAGTAAAACCGGCGAGAGGATGGTTAGTGAGGGGAGGATTCCCAGAGAGAGTAAGAGGCGACGAGCTAGTCAGAGTAAAACCGGCCAGAGGATGGTTGGCGAGGGGAGGATTCCCAGAGAAAGTATGAGGCCACGAGCTATTCAGAGTAAAACCGGCGAGAGGATGGTTGGTGAGGGGAGGATTCCCGGAGAGAGTAAGAGGCGACGAGCTAGTCAGAGTAAAACCGACAAGAGGATGGTATGCGAGGAGAGGATTCCCAGTGAGACTAGGAGGCGGCGATTTATTCAGAGTGAAACCGGCGAGAGAATGGTTGGCGAGGCTACAATTCCCAGAGACAGTAAGAGGCGATGAGCTAGTCTGAGTAAAACCTGCGAGAGGATGGTTGGCGTGGGTACGATTGCCATAGAGTGCAAGAGGCGACGAGCTAGTCAGAGTAAAACCTCCCAGAGGATGTTTGGCGGGGGGAAGAATCCCAGAGAGAGCAAGAGGTGACGAGCAAGTCAAAGTAAAACAGGCGAGAGGATGGTTGGCGAGGGGAGGATACACAGAGAGTGTTAGAGGCGACGTGCTAGTCAGATTAAAACCGGCGAGAGGTCTGCTAGCGAGGGTACGATTTCTCAGAGAGACAAAGAGGCGACGAGCTAGTCAGAGTAAAACCGGCCAGAGGATGGATGCCGTGAGGAGGATTTCCAGAGAGAGCATAAGGCGACGAGCTAGTCAGAGTAAAACCGGCAAGAGAATGGTTGGCGCGGGGAGTATTCCCAGAGAGAGAGTAAGAGCCGACGAGCTATTCAGAGTAATTCCGGCGAGAGGATGGTTGGTGAGGGGAGGACTCCCAGAGAGACTAAGAGGCGACGAGCTAGTCAGAGTAAAACAGGCGAGAGAATGGTTGGGGAGGGAACGTTTCCCAAAGACAGTAAGAGGCGACGGGCTAGTCAGAGTAAAACCGGCAAGAGCATATTTAGCGAGGGGAGGATTCCCAGAGAGAGAAAGAGGCGACGAGCTAGTCAGAGTAAAACCGGCAAAGGATGGTTGGCGAGGGGAGGTTTCCCAAAAGAGTAAGAGGAGACGAGCTGGTCAGAGTAAAACCGGCGAGAGGATGGTTGGCGAGGGGAGGATTCCCAGAGAGAGTAAGAGGCGACGATCTAGTCAGAGTAAACCCGGCAAAGGAAGGTTGTCGATGGGAGCGTTCCCAGAGAGAGTAAGAGGCGACGAGCTAGTCAGAGTAAAACCGGCAAAGGATGGTTGGCGCGGGGAGGATTCCCAGAGAGAGTAAAAGGTGACGAGCTAGTCAGAGTAAAACCGGCAAAGGATGGTTGGCGAGTGGACGATTCCCAGAGAGAATAAGAGGCGACGAGCTAGTCAGAATAAGACAGGCGAGAGGTTGGTTGGCGAGGGGAGGAGTCTCAGAGAGAGTAAGAGGCGAGGAGCTAGACGGAGTAAAACCGGCGAGAAGCTGTTTGGCGACGGTACGATTCCCAGAGAGACAAAGAGGCGACGAGTTAGTCAGAGTAAAACCGGCAAGAGGATGGTTGGCGGGAGGAAGTTTGCCAGAGAGAGTAAGAGGCTACGAGCTTGTCAGAGTAAAACCGGCGAGAGAATGTTTGGCGAAGGTACGTTTCGCAGAAAGAGTAAGAGGCGACGGGCTAGTCAGAGTAAAACCGGCAAGAGGATAGTTAGCGAGGTGAGGATTCCCAGAGAGAGAAAGAGGCGACGAGCTAGTCAGAGTAAAACCGGCAAAATATTGTTGGCGAGGGGAGGATTCGCAGAGAGAGAGAGAGTAAGAGGCGACGAGCTGGTCAGAGTAAAACAGGCGAGACGATGGTTGGCGAGGGGAGGATTCTCAGAGAGAGTAAGAGGCGACGAGCTATTCAGAAAAAACCGGGCAAAGGATGATTGGCGAGGGGAAGATACCCAGAGAGAGTAAGAAGCGCCGAGCTCTTAAGATTAAAACCGGCGATAGGATGGTGGGCGAGGGCGGATTCCCAGAGAGAGTATGAGGCCACAAGCTATTCAGAGTAACACCGGCGAGAAGATGGTTGGTGAGGGGAGGATTCCCAGAGAGAGTAAGAGGCGACGAGCTAGTCAGAGTAGAACCGACAAGAGGATGGTTGGCGAGGGGAAGATTCCCAGACAGAGTAAGAGGCTACGAACTAGTCAGAGTAAAACCGGCGAGAGAATGGTTGGAGAGGGGAGGATTTTTCAGAGAGAGTATTAGGCAACGAGCTAGTCAGGGTAAAACTTGCGAGAGGATGGTCGGCGAGGGGAGGTTTCCCAGAGAGAGTAATAGGCGACGAGCTAGTCAGTGTAAAACATGCGAGAGGATGGTTGGCGAGGGCAGGATTCCCAGAGAGACTAAGAGTCGACGAGCTAGTCAGATTAAAACCGGGGACAGGATGGTTGGCGAGATGAGGATTCCCAGAGAGACTAAAAGGCGACCAGTTAGTCAGAGTAAAACCGGCAAAAGGATGGCTGGCGAGGGTACGAATCCCAGAGAGTGTAAGAGGCGACGAGCTGGTCAAAGTAAAACCGGCGAGAGGATTGTTGGCGGGGGTGCGTTTCCAGAGAGAATAAGAGGCGACGAGCAAGTCAGAGTAAACCCGGCAAGAGGATTGTTGGCGAGGGGAGGATTCCCAGAATGAGAAACAGGCGACGAGCTAGACAGAGTAAAACCGACAAGAGGCTGGTTGGCGAGGGTACGATTCCAAGAGACAGTAAGAGGCGTTGAGATAGTCTGAGTAAAACCTGCGAGAGGATGGTTGGCGCAGGTACGATTCCCAGTGAGAGTAAGAGGCGAAGAGCTGGTCAGAGTAAAACGGGCTAGAGGATGGTTGGCGAGGGAAGGAATCCCAGAGAGAGCAAGATGCGACGAGCTAGTCAGAGTAAAGCAGGCGAGAGGACGGTTGGCGAGGGGAGGATTCTCAGAGAGACTAAGAGGCGACGAGCTAGTCAGAGTAAAACCGGCGAGAGCCTGGTTGGCGAGGGTACGATTCCCAGAGAGACAAAGAGGCGACGAGCTAGTCAGAGTAAAACCGGCAAGAGGATGGTTAGTGAGGGGAGGATTCCCAGAGAGAGTAAGAGGCGACGAGCTAGTCAGAGTAAAACCGGCAAGAGGATGGTTGGCGAGGGGAGGAGTTCCAGAGAGAGCATGAGGCGACGAGCTATTCAGAGTAAAACCGGCGAGAGGATGGTTGGTGAGGGGAGGATTCCCAGAGAGAGTAGGAGGCGACGAGCTAGTCAGAGTAAAACCGACAAGAGGATGGTTGGCGAGGAGAGGATTCCCAGAGAAACTAAGAGGCGGCGATTTATTTAGAGTGAAACCGGCGAGAGGATGGTTGGCGAGGGGAGGATTCTCAGAGAGAGTAAGAGGCGACGAGCTAGTCAGAGTAAAACCGGCGAGAGGATGGTAGCGAGGCGAGGAGTCAAAGTGAGAGTAGAGGCGACGAGCTAGTCAGAGTAAAACCGGCACCAGGCTGTTTGGCGAGGGTACCATTCCCAGAGACAGTATGTGGCGATGAGCTAGTCTGAGTGAAACCTGCGAGAGGATGGTTTGCGAGGTACGATTCCCAGAGACTGCAAGAGGCGACGAGCTAGTCAGAGTAAAACCAGCCAGAGGATGTTTGGCGAGGGGAGGAATCCCAGAGAGAGCAAGAGGTGACGAGCGAGTCAAAGTAAAACAGGCGGGAGGATGGTTTGCGAGGGGAGGATTCTCAGAGAGTGTAAGAAGCGACGAGCTAGTCAGATTAAAACCGGCGAGAGGTCTGTTAGCGAGGGTACGATTTCTCAGAGAGACAACGGGGCGACGAACTAGTCAGAGTAAAACTGGCCAGAGGATGAATGCAGTGGGGAGGATTTCCAGAGAGAGCATAAGGCGACGAGCTAGTCAGAGTAAAACCGGCGAGAGGATGGTTGGTGAGGGGAGGATTCCCAGAGAGAGTAAGAGGCGACGAGCTAGTCGGAGTAAAACCGGCGAGAGAATGGTTGGGGAGGGTACGTATCCCAGAGACAGCAAGAGGCGACGGGCTAGTCAGGGTAAAACCGGCGAGAGCCTGGTTGGCGAAGGTACGATTCCCAGAGAGACAAAGAGGCGACGAGCTAGTCAGAGTAAAACGGGCAAGAGGTTGGTTGGCGCGGGAAGGATTCCCAGAGAGAGAGAAAGAGGCGACGCGCTATTCAGAGTAAAACCGGCGAGAGGATGGTTAGTGAGGGGAGGATTCCCAGAGAGAGTAAGAGGCGACGAGCTAGTCAGAGTAAAACCGGCCAGAGGATGGTTGGCGAGGGGAGGATTCCCAGAGAAAGTATGAGGCCACGAGCTATTCAGAGTAAAACCGGCGAGAGGATGGTTGGTGAGGGGAGGATTCCCGGAGAGAGTAAGAGGCGACGAGCTAGTCAGAGTAAAACCGACAAGAGGATGGTATGCGAGGAGAGGATTCCCAGTGAGACTAGGAGGCGGCGATTTATTCAGAGTGAAACCGGCGAGAGAATGGTTGGCGAGGCTACAATTCCCAGAGACAGTAAGAGGCGATGAGCTAGTCTGAGTAAAACCTGCGAGAGGATGGTTGGCGTGGGTACGATTGCCATAGAGTGCAAGAGGCGACGAGCTAGTCAGAGTAAAACCTCCCAGAGGATGTTTGGCGGGGGGAAGAATCCCAGAGAGAGCAAGAGGTGACGAGCAAGTCAAAGTAAAACAGGCGAGAGGATGGTTGGCGAGGGGAGGATACACAGAGAGTGTTAGAGGCGACGTGCTAGTCAGATTAAAACCGGCGAGAGGTCTGCTAGCGAGGGTACGATTTCTCAGAGAGACAAAGAGGCGACGAGCTAGTCAGAGTAAAACCGGCCAGAGGATGGATGCCGTGAGGAGGATTTCCAGAGAGAGCATAAGGCGACGAGCTAGTCAGAGTAAAACCGGCAAGAGAATGGTTGGCGCGGGGAGTATTCCCAGAGAGAGAGTAAGAGCCGACGAGCTATTCAGAGTAATTCCGGCGAGAGGATGGTTGGTGAGGGGAGGACTCCCAGAGAGACTAAGAGGCGACGAGCTAGTCAGAGTAAAACAGGCGAGAGAATGGTTGGGGAGGGTACGTTTCCCAGAGACAGTAAGAGGCGACGGGCTAGTCAGAGTAAAACCGGCAAAAGGATAGTTAGCGAGGGGAGGATTCCCAGAGAGAGTAAGAGGCGACGAGCTGGTCAAAGTAAAACCGGCGAGAGGATGGTTGGCTAGGAAGGATTCCCAGACAGAGTAAGAGGCGCCGATCTAGTCAGAGTAAACCCCGAAAATAATGGTTGGCGAGGGGAGGATTCCCAGAGAGAGTGTGAGGCGACGAGCTAGTCAGAGTAAAACCGGCGAGAGGATGGTTGGCGAGGAAGGATTTCCAGAGAGAGTAAGAGGCGCCTATCTAGTCAGAGTAAACCCGGTAAAGGATGGTTGGTGAGGGGAGGATTCCCAGAGAGAGTAAGAGGCGACGATCTGTTCAAAGTAAAACCGGGGACAGGATGGTTGGCGAGGGGGGATTCCCAGAGAGACAAAGAGGCGACGAGCTAGTCAGAGTAAAACCGGCAAGAGGTTGGTTGGCGAGGGGAGTATTCCGAGAGAGACTAAGAGTCGGCGATTTAGTCAGAGTAAAATTGAAAAGAGGATCGTTAGCGAGGGTAGAATTCCCATAGAGAGAAAGAAGCGACGAGCTATTCAGAGTAAAACCGGCAAGAGGATGGTTGGCTAGGGGAGGATTACCAGAGAGAGAGTAAGAGGCGACGAGCTGGTCAGAGCAAAACCGGCGAGAGGATGGTTGGCGAGGGGAGGATTCTCAGAAAGAGTAAGAGGCGACGAGCTTGTCAGAGTAAACCCGGCAAAGGATGGTTGGCGAGGGTAGGATTCTCAGAGAGAGTAAGAGGCTACGAGCTAGTCAGAGTATACCCGGCAAAGGATGGTTGTTGAGGGTAGGATTCCCAGAGATAGTAAGAGGCTACGAGCTTGTCAGAGTAAAACCGGCGAGAGAATCGTTGGCGAGGGTACGTTTCGCAGAAAGAGTAAGAGGCGACGGCCCAGTCAGAGTAAAACCGGCAAGAGGATATTTAGCGAGGTGAGGATTCCCAGAAGGAGAAAGAGGCGACGAGCTAGTCAGAGTCAAACCGGCAAAGGATGGTTGGCGAGGGGAGGACTCCCAGAGAGATAGTAAGAGGCGACGAGCTGGTCAGAGTAAAACCGGCGAGGGGATGTTTGGCAAGGGGAGGATTCTCAGAGAGAGTATGAGGCGACGAGATAGTCAGAGTAAACCCGGCAAAGGATGTTTTGCGAGGGGAGGATTCCCAGAGAGAGTAGGAGGCGTCGAGCTATTTAGAGTAAAACCGGCGAGAGGATGGTTGGCGAGAGGAGGATTCCCAGAGAGAGTAAGAAGCGACGAACTAGTCAGAGTAAAACCGGCGAGAGGATTGTTGGCAAGGGGAGAATTCCCAATGAGAGTAAGAGACGACCTATTCAGAGTAAAAGCGGCGAGAGGATGGTTGGCGAGGGGAGGATTCCCAGAGACAGTAAGAGGCGACGAGCTATTCAGAGTAAAACCGGCAAGAGGATGGTTTGCGAGGGGAGAATTCCCAGAGAGACTAAGAGGCGGCGATTTAGTTGGAATAAAACCGGCGAGATTATGGCTGGCGGTAGGCGGATTCCCAGAGAGAGTAAGAGGCTACGAACTAGTCAGAGTAAAACATGCGAGAGAATGGTTGGCGAGGGGAGGATCCCCAGAGAATCTAAGAGGCGACGAGCTATTCAGATTAAAACCGGGGACAGGATTGTTGGCGAGAGGAGGATTCCCAAAGAGACCAAAAGGCGACGAGCTAGTCAGAGTAAAACCGGCAAAAGGATGTTTGGCGAGGGTACGATTGCCAGAGAGAGTAAGAGGCGACAAGCTGGTAAAAGTAAAACTGGCGAGAGGATGGTTGGCGACGGGAGGATTCCCAGAGAGAGTAAGAAGCGACGAGCTAGTCAGAGTAGAACCGGCAAAGGATGGTTGGCGAGCAGAGGATTTCCAGAGAGACTAAGAGGCGACGAGCTAGTCAGGGTTAAAACCGGCGAGAGGATGGTTGGCGAATGGAGGATTCCCAGGTAGAGTACGAGGCGACGAGCTAGACTGAGTAAAACCGGCGAGATGATGGTTGGGGAGGAGAGGATTCCCAGAGAGACTAAGAGGCGGCGATTTATTCAGAGTAAAACCGGCGAGTGGATGTTTGGCCAGGGGAGGATTCCCAGAGAGAGTAAGAGGCGACGAGCTAGTCAGAGTCAACCCGGCAAGAGAATTGTTGGCGACGGGAGGATTCCCAGAAGGAGAAAGAGGCGACGAGCTAGTCAGAGTAAAATCGGTCAGAGGATGGTTGGCGAGAGTAGGATTCCTAGAGAGAGTAAGAGGCGACGAGCTAGTCAGAGTAAAACCGGCAAGAGGCTGGTTGACGAGGGTACGATTCCAAGAGACAGTAAGAGGCGATGAGCTAGTCTGAGTAAAACCTGCGAGAGGATGTTTGGCGAGGGTACGATTCCCAGTGAGAGTAAGAGGCGAAGAGCTGGTCAGAGTAAAACGGGCGAGAGGATGGTTGGCGCGGGGAGGAATCCCAGAGAGCAAGAGGCGACGAGTTAGTCATAGTAAAACAGGCAAGAGGATGGTTGGCGTGGGGAGGATTCTCAGAGAGAGTAAGAGGCGACGAGCTAGTCAGAGTAAAACCGGCAAGAGTTTGGTTGGCGTGGGGAGGATTCCCAGAGAGAGAGTAAGAAACTACGAGCTATTCAGAGTAAAACCGGCAAGAGGATGGTTAGTGAGGGAGGATTCCCGGAGAGAGTAAGAGTCGACGAGCTAGTCAGAGTAAAACCGGCAAGAGGATGATTGGCGAGGGGGGGGATTCCCAGAGAGACTAAGAGGTGGCGATTTATTCAGAGTAAAACCGGCGAGCTTATTGTTGGCGGGAGGAGGATTCCCAGAGAGAGTAAGAGGCGACGAGCTAGTCAGAGTAAAACCGGCCAGAGGGTGGTTGGCGACAGGAGGATTCCCAGAGAGAGCAAGAGGGGACGTGCTAGTCAGAGTAATACGGGCAAGAGGATAATTGGCGCGGAGAGGATTCCCAGAGAGAGTAAGAGGCGACGAGCTATTCAGAGTAAAACCGGCGAGAGGATGGTTCGTGAGGGGAGGATACACAGAGAGACTAAGAGGCGGCGATTTAGTCAGAGTAAAACCGGCGAGATGATGGTTGCGGGAGGCGGATTCGCATAGAGATTAAGAGGCTACGAACTAGTCAGTGTAAAACCGGCGAGAGAATGGTTGGAGAGGGGAGGATTTTTCAGAGAGAGTATTAGGCGACGAGCTAGTCAAAGTAAGACATGCGAGAGGATGGTTGGCGAGATGAGGATTCCGAGAGAGACTAAGAGGCGGCGATTTAGTCAGAGTAAAACCGGCGAGATGATGGTTGGCGGGAGGAGGATACCCAGAGATAGTAAGAGGCGACGAGCTAGTCAGAGTAAAACCGGCGAGAGAATGGTTGGAGAGGGTACGTTTCCCAGAGAGAGTAAGAGGCGACGGGCTAGTCAGAATAAACCCGGCAAGAGGATAGTCAGCGAGGGTAGGATTCCCAGAGAGAGAAAGAAGGGTCGAGCTAGTCAGAGTAAAACCGGCAAAGGATGGTTGGCGAGGGGAGGATTATCAGAGAGAGAGTAAGAGGCGACGAGGTGGTCAGAGTAAAACCGGCGAGAGGATGGTTTGCGAATGGAGGATTCCCAGAGAGAGTGAGAGGCGACGAGCTAGTCAGAGTAAAACCGGCGAGAAGATGGTTGGCGAGGGGAGGATTCCCAGAGAGAGTAAGAGGTGACGAGCTGGTCAAAGTAAAACCGGTGAAAGTATAGCTGGCGAGTTAAGGATTCCCAGAGAGACTAAGAGGCGACGAGCTAGTCAGAGTAAACCCGGCGAGAGAATGGTATGCAAATATAGGATTCCCAGAGAGTGTAAGAGGCGAGGAGCTAGTCAGAGTAAAACCGGCGAGAGCAAGGTTTGCGAGGGGAGGATTCCCAGAGAGAGTAAGAGGTACGGGCTATTCAGAGTAAAACTGGCGAGAGGATGGTTGGTGAGGAGAGGATTCCCAGAGAGAGTAAGGGGCGAGGAGGTAGTCAGAGTAAAACGGGCAAGAGGATGTTTGGCGAGGGGAGGATTCCCAGAAGGATTAAGAGGCGACGAGCTAGTCTGAGTAAAACCTTAAAGAGGATATTTGGCGAGATGAGGATTCCCAGAGAGAGCACCAGGAGACGAGTTAGTCAGAGTAAAAGCGGCGAGAGGCTGGTTGGCGAGGGTACGATTCCCAGAGAGAGTAAGAGGCGAAGAGCTGGTCAGAGTAAAACCGCCGAGAGGATAGTTGGCGAGGTTACGATTCCCAGAGAGTGCTAGAGGCGACGAGCTACTCAGAGTGAAACCGCCCAGAGGATGTTTGTCGAGGGGAGGAATCCCAGAGAGAGAAAGAGACGAAGAGCAAGTCAAAGTAAAGCAGGCGAGAGGATGGATGGCGAGGGGAGGATTCTCAGAGAGAGTAAGAGGCGACGAGCTAGTCAGAGTAAAACCGGCGAGAGGTTGGTTAGCGAGGGTACGATTCCCAGAGAGACAAAGATGAGACTAGCTAGTCGGAGTAAAACGTTAAAGAGGATAGTTGGCAAGGGGAGGATTCCCAGAGAGAGTACCAGGCGACGAGTTAGTCTGAGTAAAAGCGGCCAGAGGATGGGTGGCGTGGGGAGGATTCCCAGAGAGCGTAAGAGGCGACGGGCTAGTCAGAGTAAAACTGGGGAGAGGATGGTTGGCAAGGGGAGGATTCCCAGAGAGAGTAAGGGACGAGGTAGTCAGAGTTAAACCGGCGAGAGGATGGTTGGCGGGAGGAGGATTCCCAGAGAGACAATGAGGCGACGAGCTAGTCAGAGTAAAACCGGCGAGAGGCTGGTTGGCGAGGGTACGATTCCCAGAGAGACAATGAGGCGACGAACTAGTCAGAGTAAAACCGACTAGAGGTTATTTGGCGCGGGGAGGATTCCCAGAGAGAGAGAGAGTAAGAGGCGACGAGATATTCAGAGTAAATCCGGCGAGAGGATGGTAGGTGAGGGGAGGGTTCCCAGAGAGAGTAAGAGGCGACGAGCTAGTCAGAGTAAAACCGGCAAGAGGATGTTTGGCGAGGGGAGGATTTCCAGAGAGACTAAGAGGCGGCGATTTAGTATGGGTAAAACCGGCGAGATGATGGTTGGAGGGAGGAGGATTCCCAGAGAGAGTAAGAGGCGACGAGCTAGTCAGAGTAAAACCGGCAAAGGATATTTAGCGAGCATAGGATTCCCAGAGAGAGAATGAGGCGACGAGCTAGTCAGAGTAAAACCGGCAAAGGATGATTGGCGAGGGGAGGATTCCCAGAGAGAGAGTAAGAGGCGACGAGCTAGTCAGAGTAAATCCGGCGAGAGGCTGGTTAGCGAGGGTACGATTCCCAGAGAGACAAAGATGCGACTAGCTAGTCTGAGTAAAACGTTAAAGAGGATAGTTGGCAAGGGCAGGATTCCCAGAGAGAGTACCAGGCGATGAGTTTGTCTGAGTAAAAGCGGCCAGAGAATGTGTGGCGTGGGGAGGATTCCCAGAGAGAGCATAACGCGACGAGCTAGTCAGAGTAAAACCGGCAAGAGGATGGTTGCGGATGGTAGGATTCCCAGAGAGAGAGAGTAAGAGGCGACGAATTATTCAGAGTAAAACCGGGGAGAGGATGGTAGGTGAGGGGAGGATTCCCAGAGAGAGTAAGGAGCGAAGAGCTAGTCAGAGTAAAACGTTAAGAAGTTGGTTGGCGCGGGGAGGATTCCCAGAGAGAGAGTAAGAGGCGACGAGTTATTCAGAGTAAAACCGGTGAGAGGATGGTTGGTGAGGGGAGGATTCCCAGAGAGAGTAAGAGGCGACGAGCTAGTCAGAGTAAAACCGGCAAAAGGATGGTTGGATAGGGGAGGATTCCCAGAGAGCGTAGGAGGCGACGGGCTAGTCAGAGTAAAACTGGCGAGATAATGGTTGGCAAGGGGAGGATTCCCAGAGAGAGTAAGAGACGAGGTAGTCAGAGTTAAACCGGCGAGAGGATGGTTGGCGAGGGTACGATTCCCAGAGAGACAATGAGGCGACGTGTTAGTCAGAGTAAAACCGGCGATAGGCTGGTTGGCGAGGGTACGATTCCCAGAGAGACAATGAGGCGACGAACTAGTCAGAGTAAAACCGACAAGAGGTTATTTGGCGCGGGGAGGATTCCCAGAGAGAGAGAGAGTAAGAGGCGACGAGTTATTCAGAGTAAATTCGGCGAGAGGATGGTAGGTGAGGGGAGGATTCCCAGAGAGAGTAAGAGGCGACGAGCTAGTTAGAGTTATACCGGCAAGAGGATGTTTGGCGAGGGGAGGATTTCCAGAGAGACTAAGAGGCGGCGATTTAGTATGGGTAAAACCGGCGAGATGATGGTTGGCGGGAGGAGGATTCCCAGAGAGAGTAAGAGGCGACGAGCTAGTCAGAGTAAAACCGACGAGAGAAAGGTTGGCGAGGGTACGTTTCCCAGAGAGAGTAAGAGGCGACGGGCTAGTCAGAGTAAAACCGGCAAGAGAATATTTAGCGAGGGTAGGATTCCCAGAGAGAGAATGAGGCGACGAGCTAGTCAGAGTAAAACCGGCAAAGGATGATTGGCGAGGGGAGGATTCCCAGAGAGAGAGAGTAAGAGGCGACGAGCTAGTCAGAGTAAACCCGGCAAAGGATGGTTGGCGAAGGGAGAATTCCCAGAGAGAATAAGAGGCGACGAGCTAGTCAGAGGAAAACAGGCGAGAGGATGGTTGGCGAGGGGAGGATTCTCAGAGAGAGTAACAGACAAGCTGGTAAGAGTAAAACCGGCGAGAGGATGGTTCGCGAGGGGAGGATTCCCAGTTAGACTAAGGGGCGACGAGCTAGTCAGAGTAAAACCGGCAAAGGATGGTTGGCGAAGGGAGGATTCCCAGAGAGAATAAGAGGCGACGAGCCAGTCAGAGGAAAACAGGCGAGAGGATGGGTGACGAGGGGAGGATTCTCAGAGAGAGTAAGAGGCGACGAGCTAGTCAGAGTAAAACCGGCCAGAGGATGGTTGGCGACAGGAGGATTCCCGGAGAGAGCAAGAGTGGACGAGCTAGTCAGAGTAATACGGGCAAGAGGATGGTTGGCGCGGGGAGGATTACCAGAGAGAGAAAGAAGCGACGAGCTAGTCAGAGTAAAACCGGCAAAGGATGGTTGGCGAGGGGAGGATTACCAGAGAGAGATAAAGAGGCGACGAAGTGGTCAGAGTAAAACCGGCGAGAGGTTGGTTTGCGAATGGAGGATTCCCAGAGAGAGTGAGAGGCGACGAGCTAGTCAGAGTAAAACCGGCGAGAAGATGGTTGGCGAGGGGAGGATTCCCAGAGAGATTAAGAGGCGACGAGCTGGTCAGAGTAAAACTGGTGAAAGTATAGCTGGCGAGTTGAGGATTCCCTGAGAGACTAAGAGGCGACGAGCTAGTCAGAGTAAACCCGGCGAGAGAATGGTTGGCAAATATAGGATTCCCAGAGAGTGTAAGAGGCGACGAGCTAGTCAGAGTAAAACCGTCGAGAGGAAGGTTTGCGAGGGGTGGATTCCCAGAGAGAGTAAGAGGTACGGGCTATTCAGAGTAAAACTGGCGGGAGGATGGTTGGTGAGGAGAGGATTCCCAGAGAGAGTAAGGGGCGAGGAGCTAGTCGGATTAAAACCGGCAAGAGGATGTTTGGCGAGGGGAGGATTCCCAGAAGGAGTAGGAGGCGACGAGCTAGTCTGAGTAAAACCTTAAAGGGGATAGTTGGCGAGGGGAGGATTCCCAGAGAGAGTACCAGGAGACGAGTTAGTCAGAGTAAAAGCGGCGAGAGGCTGGTCGGCGAGGGTACGATTCCCAGAGAGTAAGAGGCGAAGAGCTGGTCAGAGTAAAACCGTCGAGAGGATGGTTGGCGAGGTTACGATTCCCAGAGAGTGCAAGAGTCGACGAGCTAGTCACAGTGAAACCGGCCAGAGGATGTTTGGCGAAAGGAGGAATTGCATAGAGAGCAAGCGGCGACGAGCAAGTCAAAGTAAAGCAGGCGAGAGAATGGATGGCGAGGGGAGGATTCTCAGAGAGAGTAAGAGGCGACGAGCTAGTCAGAGTAAAACCGGCGAGAGGCTGGTTGGCGAGGGAACGATTCCCAGAGAGAGAATGAGGCGACGAGCTAGTCAGAGTAAAACCGGCAAAGGATGGTTGGCGAGGGGAGGATTCCCAGAGAGAATAAGAGGCGACGAGCTAGTCAGAGAAAAACAGGCGAGAGGATGGTTGGCGAGGGGAGGATTCTCAGAGAGAGTAACAGACGAGCTAGTCAGAGTAAAACCGTCGAGAGGAAGGTTGGCGAGTGGAGGATTCCCAGAGAGAGTAAGAGGCGAGCTAGTCAGAGTTAAACCGGCGAGAGGATGGTTGCGAGGGTAGGATTCACAGAGACAGTAAGAAGCGATGAGATAATCTGAGGAAAATGGGCGAGAGGATGGTTGGCGAGGGGAGGAATCCCAGAGAGAGCAAGAGGCGACGAGCTAGTCAGAGTAAAACAGGCGAGAGGATGTTTCGCGGGGGGAGGATTCTCAGAGAGAGTAAGAGGCGACCAGCTAGTCAGAGTAAAACCGGCGAGAGGCTGGTTGGCGAGGGAACGATTCCCAGAGAGACAATGAGGCGACGAGCTAGTCAGAGTAAAACCGGCAAAGGATGGTTGGCGAGGGGAGGATTCCCAGAGAGAGAGTAAGAGGCGACGAGACGGTCAGAGTAAAACCGGCGAGAGGATTGTTGGCGAGGGGAGGATTCCCAGAGAGAGTAAGAGGCGACGAGCTAGTCAGAGTAAACCCGGCAAAGGATGGTTGGCGAGGGGATGATTCCAAGAGAGAGAAAGAGGCGACGTGCTAGTCAGAGTAAAACCGGCGAGAGGATGGTTGGGAATTGGAGGATTCCCAGAGAGAGTAAGAGTCGAGCTAGTCAGAGTAAAACCGTCGAGAGGAAGGTTGGCGAGGGGAGGATTCCCAGAGAGAGTAAGAGGCGACCAGCTGGTAAGAGTAAAACCGGCGAGAGGATGGTTGGCGATGGGAGGATTCCCAGTGAGGCTAGGTGGCGACGAGCTAGTCAGAGTAAAACCGACAAAGGATGGTTGGCGAAGGGAGGATTCCCAGAGAATAAGAGGCGACGAACTAGTCAGAGGAAAACAGGCGAGAGGATGGTTGGCGAGGGGAGGATTCTCAGAGAGACAAAGAGGCGAAGAGCTAGTCAGAGTAACACCGGTGAGAGGCTGGTTGGCGCGGGTACGATTCCCAGAGAGACAAAGAGGCGAAGAGCTAGTCAGAGTAAAACCGGCCAGTGGATGGTTGGCGACAGGAAGATTTCCAGAGAGAGCAAGAGGGGACGAGCTAGTCAGAGTAATACGGGCAAGAGGATGGTTGGCGCGGGGAGGATTCCCAGAGAGAGTAAGAGGCGACGAGCTATTCAGAGTAAAACCGGCGAGAGGATGGTTCGTGAGGGGAGGATTCACAGAGAGACTAAGAGGCGGCGATTTAGTCAGAGTAAAACCGACGAGATGATGGTTGGCGGGAGGCGGATTCCCAGAGAGAGTAAGAGGCTACGAACTTGTCAGAGTAACACCGGCGAGAGAATGGTTGGAGAGGGGAGGATTTTTCAGAGAGAGTATTAGGCGACGAGCTATTAAGAGTAAAACAAGCGAGAGGATGGTTGGCGAGGGGAGGATTCCGAGAAAGACTAAGAGGCGGTGATTTAGTCAGAGTAAAACCGGCGAGATGATTGTTGGCGGGAGGAGGATACCCAGAGATAGTAAGAGGTGACGAGCTAGTCAGAGTAAAACCGGCGAGAGAATGGTTGGCGAGGGTACGTTTCCCAGAGAGAGTAAGAGGCGACGGGCTAGTCAGAGTAAAACCGGAAAAGGATGGTTGGCGAGGGGAGGAATACCAGAGAGAGAGTAAGAGGCGACGAGGTGGTCAGAGTAACATCGACGAGAGGCTGGTTTGCGAATGGAGGATTCCCAGAGAGAGTGAGAGGCGACGAGCTAGTCAGAGTAAAACCGGCGAGAGAATGGTTGGCAAATATAGGATTCCCAGAGAGTGTAAGAGGCGACGAGCTAGTCAGAGTAAAACCGGCGAGAGAAAGGTTTGCGAGGGGAGGATTCCCAGAGAGAGTAAGAGGTACAAGCTATTCAGAGTAAAACTGGCGAGAGGATGGTTCGTGAGGAGAGGATTCCCAGACAGAGTAAGGGGCGAGGAGCTGGTCAGAGTAAAACCGGCAAGAGGATAGTTGGCGAGGGGAGGATTCCCAGAGAGAGTACCAGGAGACGAGTTAATCAGAGTAAAAGCGGTGAGAGGCTGGTTTGCGAGGGTACGATTCCCAGAGAGAGTTAGAGGCGAAGAGCCTGTCAGAGTAAAACCGCCGATAGGATGGTTGGCGAGGTTACGATTCCCAGAGAGTGCAAGAGGCGACGAGCTACTAATAGTGAAACCACCCAGAGGATGTTTGGCGAGGGGAGGAATCCCAGAGAGAGCAAGAGGCGACGATCAAGTCAAAGTAAAGCAGGCGAGAGGATGGATGGCGAGGGGAGGATTCTCACAGAGAGTAAGAGGCGACGAACTAGTCAGAGTAAAACCGGCGAGAGGCTGGTTAGCGAGGGTACGATTCCCAGAGAGACAAAGAGGCGACGAGCTAGTCTGAGTAAAACGTAAAAGAGGATAGTTGGTAAGGGGAGGATTCCCATAGAGAGTACCAGGTGAGGAGTTAGTCAGAGTAAAAGCGGCCAGAGGATGGGTGGCGTGGGGAGGATTCCCAGAGAGAGCATAACGCGTCGAGCTAGTCAGAGTAAAACCGGCAAGAGGATGGTTGCGGATGAGAGGATTCCCAGAGAGAGAGTAAGAGGCGACGAGCTATTCAGAGTAAAACCGGCGAAAGGATGGTTGGTGAGGGGAGGATTCCCAGAGAGAGTAAGGGGCGACGAGCTAGTCAGAGTAAAACCGGCAAGAGGATGGTTGGCGAGAGGAGGATTCCCAGAGAGACCAAAAGGCGGCGATTTAGTCAGAGTAAAACCGGCGAGATGATGGTTGGCGGGAGAAGGATTTCCAGAGAGAGTAAGAGGCGACGAGCTAGTCAGTGTAAAACGGCGAGAGAATGGTTGGGGAGGGTACGTTTCCCAGAAACAGTAAGAGGCGACGGGCTAGTCAGAGTAAAACCGGCAAGAGGATATTTAGCGAGGGTAGGATTCCAAAGGAGAGAATGAGGCGACGAGCTAGTCAGAGTAAAACCGGCAAAGGATGATTGGCGAGGGGAGGATTCCCAGAGAGAGAGTAAGAGGCGACGAGCTGGTCAGAGTAAAACCGGCGAGAGGATGGTTGGCGAGGGGAGGATTCCCAGAGAGAGTAAGAGGCGACGAGCTAGTCAGAGTAAACCCGGCAAAGGATGGTTGGCGAAGGGAGGATTCCCAGAGAGAATAAGAAGCGACGAGCTAGTCAGAGGAAAACAGGCGAGAGGATGGTTGACGAGGGGAGGATTCTCAGAGAGAGTAACAGACGAGCTAGTCAGAGTAAAACCGTCGAGAGGAAGGTTGGCGAGTGGAGGATTCCCAGAGAGAGTAAGAGGCGACCAGCTGGTAAGAGTAAAACCGGCGAGAGGATGGTTGGCGAGGGGAGGATTCCCAGTTAGACTAAGGGGCGACGAGCTAGTCAGAGTAAAACCGGCAAAGGATGGTTGGCGAAGGGAGGATTCCCAGAGAGAATAAGAAGCGATGAGCTAGTCAGAGGAAAACAGGCGAGAGGATGGTTGGCGAGGGGAGGATTCTCAGAGAGAGTAAGAGGCGACGAGCTAGTTAGAGTAAAACCGGCCAGAGGATGGTTGGCGACAGGAGGATTCCCAGAGAGAGCAAGAGTGGACGAGCTAGTCAGAGTAATACGGGCAAGAGGATGGTTGGCGCGGGGAGGATTCCCAGAGAGAGTAAGAGGCGACGAGCTATTCAGAGTAAAACCGGCGAGAGGATGGTTCGTGAGGGGAGTATTCAAAGAGAGACTAAGAGGCGGCGATTTAGTCAGCGTAAAATCGGCGAGATGATGGTTGGCGGGAGGCGGATTCCCAGAGAGAGTAAGAGGCTACGAACTAGTCAGAGTAAAACCGGCGAGAGAATGCTTGGAGAGGGTACGTTTCCCAGAGAGAGTAAGAGGCGACGGGCTAGTCAGAGTAAAACCGGCAAGAGCGTAGTTAGCGAGGGTAGGATTCCCAGAGAGAGGAAGATGCGACGAGCTAGTCAGAGTAAAACCGGCAAAGAATGGCTGGCGAGGGGAGGATTACCAGAGAGAGAGTAAGAGGCGACGAAGTGGTCAGAGTAAAACCGGCGAGAGGTTGGTTTGCGAATGGAGGATTCCAGAGAGAGTGAGAGGCGACGAGCTAGTCAGAGTAAAACCGGCGAGAAGATGATTTGCGAGGGGAGGATTCCCAGAGAGATTAAGAGGCGACGAGCTGGTCAGAGTAAAACTGGTGAAAGTATAGCTGGCGAGTTGAGGATTCCCAGAGAGTCTAAGAGGCGACGAGCTAGTCCGAGTAAACCCGGCGAGAGAATGGTTGGCAAATATAGGATTCCCAGAGAGTGTAAGAGGCGACGAGCTAGTCAGAGTAAAACCGGCGAGAGGAAGGTTTGCGAGGTGTGGATTCCCAGAGAGAGTAAGAGGTACGGGCTATTCGGAGTAAAACTAGCTGGAGGATGGTTTGTGAGGAGAGGATTCCCAGAGAGAGTAAGTGGCGAGGAGCTAGTCGGAGTAAAACCGGCAAGAGGATGTTTGGCGAGGGGAGGATTCCCAGAAGGAGTAGGAGGCTACGAGCTAGTCTGAGTAAAACCTTAAAGAGGATAGTTGGCGAGGGGAGGATTCCCAGAGAGAGTACCAGGAGACGAGTTAGTGAGAGTAAAAGCGGCGAGAGGCTGGTTGGCTAGGGTACGATTCCCAGAGAGAGTAAGAGGCGAAGAGCTGGTCAGAGTAAAACCGTCGAGAGGATGGTTGGCGAGGTTACGATTCCCAGAGAGTGCAAGAGGCGACGAGCTAGTCACAGTGAAACCGGCCAGAGGATGTTTGGCGAAGGGAGGAATCCCAGAGAGAGCAAGCGGCGACGAGCAAGTCAAAGTAAAGCAGGCGAGAGAATGGATGGCGAGGGGAGGATTCTCAGAGAGAGTAAGAGGCGACGAGCTAGTCAGAGTAAAACGTTAAAGAGGATAGTTGGCAAAGTGGAGGATTCCCAGAGAGAGTACCGGGCGACGAGTTAGTCAGAGCAAAAGCGGCCAGAGGATGGGTGGCGTGGGGAGGATTCCCAGAGAGAGCATAACGCGACGAGCTAGTCAGAGTAAAACCGGCAAGAGCGTGGTTGCGGATGGGAGGATTCCCAGAGAGAGAGTAAGAGGCGACGAGCTATTCAGAGTAAAACCGGCGAGAGGATGGTTGGTGAGGGGAGGATTCCCAGAGAGAGTAAGGGGCGACGAGCTAGTCAGAGTAAAACCGACAAGAGGTTGGTTGGCGCGGGGAGGATTCCCAGAGAGAGAGAGTAAGAGGCGACGAGTTATTCAGAGTAAAACCGGCGAGAGGATGGTTGGTGAGGGGAGGATTCCCAGAGAGAGTAAGAGGCGACGAGCTAGTCAGAGTAAAACCGGCAAAAGGATGGTTGGCTAGGGGAGGATTCCCAGAGAGAGTAAGAGACGAGCTAGTCAGAGTTAAACCGGCGAGAGGATGGTTGGCGGGGGGAGGATTCCCAGAGAGACTAAGAGGCGACGAGCTAGTCAGAGTAAAACCGGCAAGAGGATGGTAGGCGAGGGGAGGTTTCCAAGAGAGAGCAAAAGACGACGAGCTAGTCAGAGTAAAACCGGCAAAAGGCTGGTTCCGAGGGTACGATTCACAGAGACAGTAAGAGGCGATGAGATAATCTAAGGAAAACGGGCGAGAGGATGGTTGGCGAGGGGAGGAATCCCAGAGAGAGCAAGAGGCGACGAGCTAGTCAGAGTAAAACAGGCGAGAGGATGTTTGGCGGGGGGAGGATACTCAGAGATAGTAAGAGGCGACGAGCTAGTCAGAGTAAAACCGGCGAGGGAATGGTTGGCGAGGGTACGTTTCCCAGAGAGAGTAAGAGGCGACGGGCTAGTCAGAGTAAAACCGGCAAGAGGATAGTTAGCGAGGGTAGGATTCCCAGAGAGAGAAAGAAGCGACGAGCTAGTCAGAGTAAAACCGGCAAAGGATGGTTGGCGAGGGGAGGATTACCAGAGAGAGAGAGTAAGAGGCGACGAAGTGGTCAGAGTAAAACCGGCGAGAGGTTGGTTTGCGAATGGAGGATTCCCAGAGAGAGTGAGAGGCGACGAGCTAGTCAGAGTAAAACCGGCGAGAAGATGGTTGGCGAGGGGAGGATTCCCAGAGAGATTAAGAGGCGACGAGCTGGTCAGAGTAAAACTGGTGAAAGTATAGCTGGCGAGTTGAGGATTCCCTAAGAGACTAAGAGGCGACGAGCTAGTCAGAGTAAACCCGGCGAGAGAATGGTTGGCAAATATAGGATTCCCAGAGAGTGTAAGAGGCGACGAGCTAGTCAGAGTAAAACCGTCGAGAGGAAGGTTTGCGAGGGGTGGATTCCCAGAGAGAGTAAGAGGTACGGGCTATTCAGAGTAAAACTGGCGGGAGGATGGTTGGTGAGGAGAGGATTCCCAGAGAGAGTAAGGGGCGAGGAGCTAGTCGGATTAAAACCGGCAAGAGGATGTTTGGCGAGGGGAGGATTCCCAGAAGGAGTAGGAGGCGACGAGCTAGTCTGAGTAAAACCTTAAAGGGGATAGTTGGCGAGGGGAGGATTCCCAGAGAGAGTACCAGGAGACGAGTTAGTCAGAGTAAAAGCGGCGAGAGGCTGGTTGGCGAGGGTACGATTCCCAGAGAGTAAGAGGCGAAGAGCTGGTCAGAGTAAAACCGTCGAGAGGATGGTTGGCGAGGTTACGATTCCCAGAGAGTGCAAGAGTCGACGAGCTAGTAACAGTGAAACCGGCCAGAGGATGTTTGGCGAAAGGAGGAATTCCATAGAGAGCAAGCGGCGACGAGCAAGTCAAAGTAAAGCAGGCGAGAGAATGGATGGCGAGGGGAGGATTCTCAGAGAGAGTAAGAGGCGACGAGCTAGTCAGAGTAAAACCGGCGAGACGCTGGTTGGCGAGGGAACGATTCCCAGAGAGAGAATGAGGCGACGAGCTAGTCAGAGTAAAACCGGCAAAGGATGGTTGGCGAGGGGAGGATTCCCAGAGAGAATAAGAGGCGACGAGCTAGTCAGAGGAAAACAGGTGAGAGGATGGTTGGCGAGGGGAGGATTCTCAGAGAGAGTAACAGACGAGCTAGTCAGAGTAAAACCGTCGAGAGGAAGGTTGGCGAGTGGAGGATTCCCAGAGAGAGTGAGAGGCGAGCTAGTCAGAGTTAAACCGGCGAGAGGATGGTTGCGAGGGTAGGATTCACAGAGACAGTAAGAAGCGATGAGATAATCTGAGGAAAATGGGCGAGAGGATGGTTGGCGAGGGGAGGAATCCCAGAGAGAGCAAGAGGCGACAAGCTAGTCAGAGTAAAACAGGCGAGAGGATGTTTCGCGGGGGGAGGATTCTCAGAGAGAGTAAGAGGCGACGAGCTAGTCAGAGTAAAACCGGCGAGAGGCTGGTTGGCGAGGGAACGATTCCCAGAGAGACAATGAGGCGACGAGCTAGTCAGAGTAAAACCGGCAAAGGATGGTTGGCGAGGGGAGGATTCCCAGAGAGAGAGTAAGAGGCGACGAGACGGTCAGAGTAAAACCGGCGAGAGGATTGTTGGCGAGGGGAGGATTCCCAGAGAGAGTAAGAGGCGACGAGCTAGTCAGAGTAAACCCGGCAAAGGATGGTTGGCGAGGGGATGATTCCAAGAGAGAGAAAGAGGCGACGTGCTAGTCAGAGTAAAACCGGCGAGAGGATGGTTGGGAATTGGAGGATTCCCAGAGAGAGTAAGAGTCGAGCTAGTCAGAGTAAAACCGTCGAGAGGAAGGTTGGCGAGGGGAGGATTCCCAGAGAGAGTAAGAGGCGACCAGCTGGTAAGAGTAAAACCGGCGAGAGGATGGTTGGCGATGGGAGGATTCCCAGTGAGGCTAGGTGGCGACGAGCTAGTCAGAGTAAAACCGACAAAGGATGGTTGGCGAAGGGAGGATTCCCAGAGAATAAGAGGCGACGAACTAGTCAGAGGAAAACAGGCGAGAGGATGGTTGGCGAGGGGAGGATTCTCAGAGAGACAAAGAGGCGAAGAGCTAGTCAGAGTAACACCGGTGAGAGGCTGGTTGGCGCGGGTACGATTCCCAGAGAGACAAAGAGGCGAAGAGCTAGTCAGAGTAAAACCGGCCAGTGGATGGTTGGCGACAGGAAGATTCCCAGAGAGAGCAAGAGGGGACGAGCTAGTCAGAGTAATACGGGCAAGAGGATGGTTGGCGCGGGGAGGATTCCCAGAGAGAGTAAGAGGCGACGAGCTATTCAGAGTAAAACCGGCGAGAGGATGGTTCGTGGGGGGAGGATTCACAGAGAGACTAAGAGGCGGCGATTTAGTCAGAGTAAAACCGGCGAGATGATGGTTGGCGGGAGGCGGATTCCCAGAGAGAGTAGAAGGCTACGAACTTGTCAGAGTAACACCGGCGAGAGAATGGTTGGAGAGGGGAGGATTTTTCAGAGAGAGTATTAGGCGACGAGCTAGTCAGAGTAAAACATGCGAGAGGATGGTTGGCGAGGGGAGGATTCCGAGAGAGACTAAGAGGCGGTGATTTAGTCAGAGTAAAACCGGCGAGATGATTGTTGGCGGGAGGAGGATACCCAGAGATAGTAAGAGGTGACGAGCTAGTCAGAGTAAAACCGGCGAGAGAATGGTTGGCGAGGGTACGTTTCCCAGAGAGAGTAAGAGGCGACGGGCTAGTCAGAGTAAAACCGGAAAAGGATGGTTGGCGAGGGGAGGAATACCAGAGAGAGAGTAAGAGGCGACGAGGTGGTCAGAGTAACACCGACGAGAGGCTGGTTTGCGAATGGAGGATTCCCAGAGAGAGTGAGAGGCGACGAGCTAGTCAGAGTAAAACCGGCGAGAGAATGGTTGGCAAATATAGGATTCCCAGAGAGTGTAAGAGGCGACGAGCTAGTCAGAGTAAAACCGGCGAGAGGAAGGTTTGCGAGGGGAGGATTCCGAGAGAGAGTAAGAGGTACAAGCTATTCAGAGTAAAACTGGCGAGAGGATGGTTCGTGAGGAGAGGATTCCCAGACAGAGTAAGGGGCGAGGAGCTGGTCAGAGTAAAACCGGCAAGAGGATAGTTGGCGAGGGGAGGATTCCAAGAGAGAGAGAGGCGAAGAGTTGGTCAGAGTAAAACCGGTGAAAGTATAGCTGGCGAGTTGAGGATTCTCAGAGAGACTAAGAGGCGACGAGCTAGTCAGAGTAAACCTGGCGAGAGAATGGTTGGCAAATATAGGATTCCCAGAGATTGTAAGAGGCGACGAGCTAGTCAGAGTAAAACCGGCGAGAGGAAGGTTTGCGAGGGGAGGATTCCCAGAGAGAGTAAGAGGTACAAGCTATTCAGAGTAAAACTGGCGAGAGGATGGTTCGTGAGGAGAGGATTCCCAGACAGAGTAAGGGTCGAGGAGCTGGTCAGAGTAAAACCGGCAAGAGGATAGTTGGCGAGGGGAGGATTCCCAGAGAGAGTACCAGGAGACGAGTTAATCAGAGTAAAAGCGGTGAGAGGCTGGTTGGCGAGGGTACGATTCCCAGAGAGAGTAAGAGGCGAAGAGCCTGTCAGAGTAAAACCGCCGATAGGATGGTTGGCGAGGTTACGGTTCCCAGAGAGTGCAAGAGGCGACGAGCTACTAAGAGTGAAACCACCCAGAGGATGTTTGGCGAGGGGAGGAATCCCAGAGAGAGCAAGAGGCGACGATCAAGTCAAAGTAAAGCAGGCGAGAGGATGGATGGCGAGGGGAGGATTCTCACAGAGAGTAAGAGGCGACGAACTAGTCAGAGTAAAACCGGCGAGAGGCTGGTTAGCGAGGGTACGATTCCCAGAGAGACAAAGAGGCGACGAGCTAGTCTGAGGAAAACGTAAAAGAGGATAGTTGGTAAGGGGAGGATTCCCATAGAGAGTACCAGGTGACGAGTTAGTCAGAGTAAAAGCGGCCAGAGGATGGGTGGCGTGGGGAGGATTCCCAGAGAGAGCATAACGCGTCGAGCTAGTCAGAGTAAAACCGGCAAGAGGATGGTTGCGGATGAGAGGATTCCCAGAGAGAGAGTAAGAGGCGACGAGCTATTCAGAATAAAACCGGCGAAAGGATGGTTGGTGAGGGGAGGATTCCCAGAGAGAGTAAGGGGCGACGAGCTAGTCAGAGTAAAACCGGCAAGAGGATGGTTGGCGAGAGGAGGATTCCCAGAGAGACTAAAAGGCGGCGATTTAGTCAGAGTAAAACCGGCGAGATGATGGTTGGGAGGAGAGTATTCCCAGAGAGAGTAAGAGGCGACGAGCTAGTCAGAATAAAACCGGCAAGAGGATGTTTGGCGAGGGGAGGATTTCCAGAGAGACTAAGAGGCGGCGATTTAGTATGGGTAAAACCGGCGAGATGTTGGTTGGCGGGAGGAGGATTCCCAGAGAGAGTAAGAGGCGACGAGCTAGTCAGAGTAAAACCGACGAGAGAATGGTTGGCGGGGGTACGTTTCCCAGAGAGAGTAAGAGGCGACGGGCTAGTCAGAGTAAAACCGGCAAGAGGATATTTAGCGAGGGTAGGATTCCCAGAGAGAGAATGCGGCGACGAGCTAGTCAGAGTAAAACCGGCAAAGGATGATTGGCGAGGGGAGGATTCCCAGAGAGAGAGAGTAAGAGGCGACGAGCTGGTCAGAGTAAAACCGGCGAGAGGATGGTTGGCGAGGGGAGGATTCCCAGAGAGAGTAAGAGGCGACGAGCTAGTCAGAGTAAACCCGGCAAAGGATGGTTGGCGAAGGGAGGATTCCCAGAGAGAATAAGAGGCGACGAGCTAGTCAGAGGAAAACAGGCGAGAGGATGGTTGGCGAGGGGAGGATTCTCAGAGAGAGTAACAGACGAGCTAGTCAGAGTAAAACCGTCGAGAGGAAGGTTGGCGAGTGGAGGATTCCCAGAGAGAGTAAGAGGCGACCAGCTGGTAAGAGTAAAACCGGCGAGAGGATGGTTGGCGAGGGGAGGATTCCCAGTTAGACTAAGGGGCGACGAGCTAGTCAGAGTAAAACCGGCAAAGGATGGTTGGCGAAGGTAGGATTCCCAGAGAGAATAAGAAGCGATGAGCTAGTCAGAGGAAAACAGGCGAGAGGATGGTTGGCGAGGGGAGGATTCTCAGAGAGAGTAAGAGGCGACGAGCTAGTTAGAGTAAAACCGGCCAGAGGATGGTTGGCGACGGGAGGATTCCCAGAGAGAGCAAGAGTGGACGAGCTAGTCAGAGTAATACGGGCAAGAGGATGGTTGGCGCGGGGAGGATTCCCAGAGAGAGTAAGTGGCGACGAGCTATTAAGAGTAAAACCGGCGAGAGGATGGTTCGTGAGGGGAGGATTCACAGAGAGACTAAGAGGCGGCGATTTAGTCAGCGTAAAATCGGCGAGATGATGGTTGGCGGGAGGCGGATTCCCAGAGAGAGTAAGAGGCTACGAACTAGTCAGAGTAAAACCGGCGAGAGAATGCTTGGAGAGGGTACGTTTCCCAGAGAGAGTAAGAGGCGACGGGCTAGTCAGAGTAAAACCGGCAAGAGGGTAGTTAGCGAGGGTAGGATTCCCAGAGAGAGGAAGATGCGACGAGCTAGTCAGAGTAAAACCGGCAAAGAATGGCTGGCGAGGGGAGGATTACCAGAGAGAGAGTAAGAGGCGACGAAGTGGTCAGAGTAAAACCGGCGAGAGGTTGGTTTGCGAATGGAGGATTCCCAGAGAGAGTGAGAGGCGACGAGCTAGTCAGAGTAAAACCGGCGAGAAGATGATTTGCGAGGGGAGGATTCCCAGAGAGATTAAGAGGCGACGAGCTGGTCAGAGTAAAACTGGTGAAAGTATAGCTGGCGAGTTGAGGATTCCCAGAGAGTCTAAGAGGCGAAGAGCTAGTCCGAGTAAACCCGGCGAGAGAATGGTTGGCAAATATAGGATTCCCAGAGAGTGTAAGAGGCGACGAGCTAGTCAGAGTAAAACCGGCGAGAGGAAGGTTTGCGAGGTGTGGATTCCCAGAGAGAGTAAGAGGTACGGGCTATTCGGAGTAAAACTGGCTGGAGGATGGTTGGTGAGGAGAGGATTCCCAGAGAGAGTAAGTGGCGAGGAGCTAGTCGGAGTAAAACCGGCAAGAGGATGTTTGGCGAGGGGAGGATTCCCAGAAGGAGTAGGAGGCTACGAGCTAGTCTGAGTAAAACCTTAAAGAGGATAGTTGGTGAGGGGAGGATTCCCAGAGAGAGTACCAGGAGACGAGTTAGTGAGAGTAAAAGCGGCGAGAGGCTGGTTGGCTAGGGTACGATTCCCAGAGAGAGTAAGAGGCGAAGAGCTGGTCAGAGTAAAACCGTCGAGAGGATGGTTGGCGAGGTTACGATTCCCAGAGAGTGCAAGAGGCGACGAGCTAGTCACAGTGAAACCGGCCAGAGGATGTTTGGCGAAGGGAGGAATCCCAGAGAGAGCAAGCGGCGACGAGCAAGTCAAAGTAAAGCAGGCGAGAGAATGGATGGCGAGGGGAGGATTCTCAGAGAGAGTAAGAGGCGACGAGCTAGTCAGAGTAAAACGTTAAAGAGGATAGTTGGCAAAGTGGAGGATTCCCAGAGAGAGTACCGGGCGACGAGTTAGTCAGAGCAAAAGCGGCCAGAGGATGGGTGGCGTGGGGAGGATTCCCAGAGAGAGCATAACGCGACGAGCTAGTCAGAGTAAAACCGGCAAGAGCGTGGTTGCGGATGGGAGGATTCCCAGAGAGAGAGTAAGAGGCGACGAGCTATTCAGAGTAAAACCGGCGAGAGGATGGTTGGTGAGGGGAGGATTCCCAGAGAGAGTAAGGGGCGACGAGCTAGTAAGAGTAAAACCGACAAGAGGTTGGTTGGCGCGGGGAGGATTCCCAGAGAGAGAGAGTAAGAGGCGACGAGTTATTCGGAGTAAAACCGGCGAGAGGATGGTTGGTGAGGGGAGGATTCCCAGAGAGAGTAAGAGGCGACGAGCTAGTCAGAGTAAAACCGGCAAAAGGATGGTTGGCTAGGGGAGGATTCCCAGAGAGCGTAAGAGGCGACGGGCTAGTCAGAGTAAAACTGGCGAGAGTGTGGTTGGCAAGGGGAGGATTCCCAGAGAGAGTAAGAGACGAGCTAGTCAGAGTTAAACCGGCGAGAGGATGGTTGGCGGGGGGAGGATTCCCAGAGAGACTAAGAGGCGACGAGCTAGTCAGAGTAAAACCGGGGACAGGATGGTTGGCGAGAGGAGGAATCCAAGACAGACTAAGAGGCGACGAGCTAGTCAGAGTAAAACCGGCAAGAGGATGGTAGGCGAGGGGAGGTTTCCAAGAGAGAGCAAAAGACGACGAGCTAGTCAGAGTAAAACCGGCAAAAGGCTGGTTCCGAGGGTACGATTCACAGAGACAGTAAGAGGCGATGAGATAATCTGAGGAAAACGGGCGAGAGGATGGTTGGCGAGGGGAGGAATCCCAGAGAGAGCAAGAGGCGACGAGCTAGTCAGAGTAAAACAGGCGAGAGGATGTTTGGCGGGGGGAGGATACTCAGAGAGAGTAAGAGGCGACGAGCTGGTCAGAGTAAAACCGGCGAGAGGCTGGTTGGCGAGGGAGCGATTCCCAGAGAGACAATGAGGCGACGAACTAGTCAGAGTAAAACCGACAAGAGGTTATTTGGCGCGGGGAGGATTTCCGGAGAGAGAGAGAGAGAGTAAAAGGCGACGAGTTATTCAGAGTATAACCGGCAAGAGGATGGTTGGCGAGGGGAGGATTTTCAGAGAGACTAAGAGGCGGCGATTTAGTATGGGTAAAACCGGCGAGATGATGGTTGTTGGGAGGAGGATTCCCAGAGATGGTAAGAGGCGACCAGCTAGTCAGAGTAAAACCGAGGAGAGAATGGTTGGCGAGGGTACGTTTCCCAGAGAGAGTAAGAGGCGACGGGCTAGTCAGAGTAAAACCGGGAAGACGATATTTAGCGAGGGTAGGATTCCCAGAGAGAGAAAGAGGCGACGAGCTAGTCAGAGTAAAACCGGCAAAGGATGGTTGGCGAGGGGAGGATTCCCAGAGAGAGTGTAAGAGGCGACGAGACGGTCAGAGTAAAACCGGCGAGAGGATGGTTGGCGAAGGGAGGATCCCAGAGAGAGTAAGAGGCGACGAGCTAGTCAGAGTAAACCCGGCAAAGGATGGTTGGCGAGGGGATGATTCCAAGGGAGAGAAGGAGGCGACGTGCTAGTCAGAGTAAAACCGGCGAGAGGATGGTTGGGAAGTGGAGGATTCCCAGAGAGAGTAAGAGAAGAGCTAGTCAGAGTAAAACCGTCGAGAGGAAGGTTGGCGAGGGGAGGATTCCCAGAGAGAGTAAGAGGCGACCAGCTGGTAAGAGTAAAACCGGCGAGAGGATGGTTGGCGATGGGAGGATTCCCAGTGAGGCTAGGGGGCGACGAGCTAGTCAGAGTAAAACCGACAAAGGATGGTTGGCGAAGGGAGGATTCCCAGAGAATAAGAGGCGACGAGCTAGTCAGAGGAAAACAGGCGAGAGGATGGTTGGCGAGGGGAGGATTCTCAGAGAGAGTAAGAGGCGACGAGCTAGTCAGAGTAAAACCGGCGAGAGTCTGGTTGGCGCGGGTACGATTCCCAGAGAGACAAAGTGGCGAAGAGCTAGTCAGAGTAAATCCGGCCAGTGGATGGTTGGCGACAGGAGGATTCCCAGAGTGAGCAAGGGGGGCGAGCTAGTCAGAGTAATACGGGCAAGAGGATGGTTGGCGCGGGGAGGATTCCCAGAGAGAGTAAGAGGCGACGAGCTATTCAGAGTAAAACCAGAGAGAGGATGGTTCGTGAGGGGAGGATTCACAGAGAGACTAAGAGGCGGCGATTTAGTCAGAGTAAAACCGGCGAGATGATGGTTGGCGGGAGGCGGATTCCCAGATAGAGTACGAGGCTACGGACTTGTCAGAGTAAAACCGGCGAGAGAATGGTTGGAGAGGGGAGGATTTTTCAGAGAGAGTATTAGGCGACGATCTAGTCAGAGTAAAACATGCGAGAGGATGGTCGGCGTGGGGAGGTTTCCCAGAGAGAGTAAGAGGCGACGAGCTAGTCAGAGTAAAACATGCGAGAGGATGGTTGGCGAGGGGAGGATTCCGAGAGAGACTAAGAAGCGGTGATTTAGTCAGAGTAAAACCGGCGAGATGATTGTTGGCGGGAGGAGGATACCCAGAGATAGTAAGAGGTGACGAGGTAGTCAGAGTAAAACCGGCGAGAGTATGGTTGGCGAGGGTACGTTTCCCAGAGAGAGTAAGAGGCGACGGGCTAGTCAGAGTAAAACCGGCAAGAGAATAGTTAGCGAAGGTAGGATTCCCAGAGAGAGAAAGAAGCGACGAGCTAGTCAGAGTAAAACCGGCAAAGGATGGTTGGCGAGGGGAGGATTACCAGAGAGAGAGTAAGAGGCGACAAGGTGGTCAGAGTAAAATCGACGAGAGGATGGTTTGCGAATGAAGGATTCCCAGAGAGAGTGAGAGGCGACGAGCTAGTCAGAGTAAAACCGGCGAGAAGATGGTTGGCGAGGGGAGGATTCCCAGAGAGACTAAAGGCGACGAGCTAGTCAGAGTAAACCCGGCGAGAGAATGGTTGGCAAATATAGGATTCCCAGAGAGTGTAAGTGGCGACGAGCTAGTCAGAGTAAAACCGGCGAGAGGAAGGTTTGCGAGGGGAGGATTCCCAGAGAGAGTAAGAGGTACAAGCTATTCAGAGTAAAACTGGCAGGAGGATGGTTGGTGAGGAGAGGATTCCCAGACAGAGTAAGGGGCGAGGAGCTGGTCAGAGTAAAACCGGCAAGAGGATGTTTGGCGAGGTGAGGATTCCCAGAAGGTGTAAGAGGCGACGAGATAGTCTGAGTAAAACCTTAAAGAGGATAGTTGGCGAGGGGAGGATTCCCAGAGAGAGTACCAGGAGACGAGTTAGTCAGAGTAAAAGCGGTGAGAGGCTGGTTGGCGAGGGTACGATTCCCAGAGAGAGAAAGAGGCGAAGAGCTGGTCAGAGTAAAACCGCCGAGAGGATGGTTGGCAAGGTTACGATTCCCAGAGAGTGCAAGAGGCGACGAGCTAGTCACAGTGAAACCGGCCAGAGGATGTTTGGCGAGGGGAGGAATCCCAGAGAGAGCAAGAGGCGACGAGCAAGTCAAAGTAACGCAGGCGAGAGGATGGACGGCGAGGGGAGGATTCTCACAGAGAGTAAGAGGCGACGAGCTAGTCAGACTAAAACCGGCGAGAGGCTGGTTAGCGAGGGTACGATTCCCAGAGAGACAAAGAGGCGACGAGCTAGTCTGAGTAAAACGTAAAAGAGGATATTTGTCAAGGGGAGGATTCCCAGAGAGAGTACCAGGCGACGAGTTAGTCAGAGTAAAAGCGGCCAGAGGATGGGTGGCGTGGGGAGGATTCCCAGAGAGAGCATAACGCGACGAGCTAGTCAGAGTAAAACCGGCAAGAGGATGGTTGCGGATGGGAGGATTCACAGAGAGAGAGTAAGAGGCGACGAGCTATTCAGAGTAAAACCGGCGAGCTGATGGTTGGCGGGAGAAGGATTTCCAGAGAGAGTAAGAGGCGACGAGCTAGTCAGTGTAAAACGGCGAGAGAATGGTTGGGGAGGGGAGGATACACAGAGAGAGAAAGAGGAGACGAGCTAGGCAGAGTAAAACCGGCAAAGGATGGTTGGCGAGGGGAGGATACCCAGAGAGAGAAAGAGGAGACGAGCTGGTCGGAGTAAAACCGGCGAGAGGATGGTTGGGAGGAAAGGATTCCCAGAGAGCGTAAGAGGCGACGATCTAGTCAGAGTAAACCGGCTAAGGATGGTTGTCGAGGGAAGGATAACCCAGAGAGAGTAAGAGGCGACGAGCTAGTCAGAGTAAAACCGGCAAAGGATGGTTGGCGAGGGGAGGATTCCCAGAGAGAATAAGAGGCGACGAGCTAGTCAGAAAAAAACCGGCAAGGAATGGTTGGCGAGGGGAGGATTTCCAGAGAAAATAAGAGGCGACGAGCTAGTCAGATTAAAACAGGCGAGAGGATGGTTGGCGAGGGGAGGATTCTCAGAGAGAGTAAGAGGCGAGGACCTAGTCAGAGTAAAACCGGCGAGAGACTGGTTGGCGACGGTACGATTCCCACAGAGACTAAGAGGCCACGAATTATTCAGAGTAAAACCGGCAAGAGGATAGTTGGCGGGAGGGAGTTTGCCAGAGAGAGTAATGAGGCTACGAGCTTGTCAGAGTAAAACCGGCGAGAGAATGGTTGGCGAGATTACGTTTCGCAGAAAGAGTAAAAGGCGACGGGCTAGTCAGAGTAAAACCGGCAAGAGGTTAGTTAGCGAGGTGAGGAATCCCAGAGAGAGAAAGAGGCGACGAGCTAGTCAGAGTAAAACCGGCGAGAGGATGGTTGGCAAGGGAAGAATTCCCAATGAGAGTAAGAGACGAGCTAGTCAGAGTAAAAGCGGCGAGAGGATGGTTGGCGAGGGGAGGATTCCCAGAGAGAGTAAGAGGCGACGAGCTATTCAGAGTAAAACCGGCGAGAGGATGGTTGGTGAGGGGAGGAATCCCAGAGAGAGTAAGAGGCGACGAGCTATTCAGAGTAAAACCGGTAGGAGGATGGTTGGCGAGGGGAGGATTCCCAGAGAGACTAAGAGGCGGCGATTTAGTCAGTAAAACCGGCGAGATGATGGTTGGCGGTAGGCGGATTCCCAGAGAGAGTAAGAGGCTACGAACTAGTCAGAGTAAAACCGGCGAGAGAATGGTTGGTGAGGGGAGGATTTTTCAGAGAGAGTATTAGACGACGAGCTTGTCAGAGTAAAATATGCGAGAGGATGGTCGGTGAGGGGAGGTTTCCCACAGAGAGTAAGAGGCGACGAGCTAGTCAGAGTAAAACATGCGAGAGGATTGGTTGGCGAGGGGAGGATTCCTAGAGAATCTAAGAGGCGACGAGTTATTCAGATTAAAACCGGGGACAGGATAATTGGCGAGAGGAGGATTCCCAAAGAGTCTAAAAGGCGACGAGCTAGTCAGAGTAAAACCGGCAAAAGGATGGTTGGCGAGGGTACGATTGCCAGAGAGAGTAGGAGGCGACAAGCTGGTCAAAGTAAAACCGGCGAGAGGGTTGTTGGCGACTGAAGGATTCCCAGAGAGAATAAGAAGCGACGAGCTAGTCAGAGTAGAACCGGCAAAGGATGGTTGGCGAGGAGAGGATTTCCAGAGAGACTAAGAGGCGACGAGCTAGTCAGAGTAAAACCGGCGAGAGGATGGTTGGCGAATGGAGGATTCCTAGGGAGAGTAAGAGGCGACGAGCTAGTCTGAGTAAAGCCGGCGAGATGATGGTTGGCAAGGGGAGGATTCCCAGAGAGAGTAAGAGGCGACGAGCTAGTCAGAGTCAACCCGGCAAGAGGATTGTTGGCGACGGGAGGATTCCCAGAAGGAGAAATAGGCGACGAGTTATTCAGAGTAAAATCGGTCAGAGGATGGTTGGCGAGAGTAGGATTCCCAGAGAAAGTAAGAGGCGACGAGCTAGTCAGAGTAAAACCGGCAAGAGGCTGGTTGGCGAGGGTACGATTCCAGGAGACAGTAAGAGGCGATGAGCTAGTCTGAGTAAAACCTGCGAGAGGATGTTTGGCGAAGGTACGATTCCCAGTGAGAGTAAGAGGCGAAGAGCTGGTCAGAGTAAAACGTGCGAGAGGATGGTTGGCGCGGGGAGGAATCCAGGAGAGCAAGAGGCGAGGAGCTAGTCATAGTAAAACAGGCGAGAGGATGGTTGGCGAGGGGAGGATTCTCAGAGAGAGTAAGAGGCGACGGGCTAGTCAGAGTAATACCGGCGAGAGCCTGGTTGGCGAGGGTACGAATCCCAGAGAGACAAAGAGGCGACGAGCTAGTCAGAGTAAAACCGGCAAGAGGTTTGTTGGCGCGGGGAGGATTCCCAGAGAGAGAGTAAGAGGCGACGAGCGATTCAGAGTAAAACCGGCCAGAGGATGGTTGGCGACAGGAGGATTCCCAGAGAGAGCAAGAGGGGACGAGCTATTCAGAGTAAAACCGGCGAGAGGATGGTTCGTGAGGGGAGGATTCACAGAGAGACTAAGAGGCGGCGATTTAGTCAGAGTAAAACCGGCGAGATGATGGTTGGCGGGAGGCGGAGTCCCAGAGAGAGTAAGATGCTACGTACTAGTCAGAGTAAAACCGGCGAGAGAATGGTTGGAGAGGGGAGGATTTTTCAGAGCGAGTATTAGGCGACGAGCTGGTCAGAGTAAAACATGCGAGAGGATGGTCGGCGAGCGGAGGTTTCCCAGAGAGAGTAAAAGGCGACGAGCTAGTCAGAGTAAAACATGCGAGAGGAAGGTTGGCGAGGGTACGTTTCCCAGAGAGAGTAAGAGGCGACGGGCTAGTCAGAGTAAAACCGGCAAGAGGATAGTTAGCGAGGGTAGGATTTCCAGAGAGAGAAAGAAGCGACGAGCTAGTCAGAGTAAAACCGGCAAAGGATGGTTGACGACGGGAGGATTACCAGAGAGAGAGTATGAGGCGACGAGGTGGTCAGAGTAAAACCGGCGAGAGGTTGGTTTACGAATGGAGGATTCCCACAGAGACTGAGAGGCGACGAGCTAGTCAGAGTAAAACCGGCGAGAAGATGGTTGGCGAGGGGAGGATTCCCAGAGAGAGTAAGAGGCGACGAGCTGGTCAGAGTAAAACCGGGGAGAGGCTGGTTAGCGAGGGTACGATTCCCAGAGATACAAAGAGGCGACGAGCTAGTATGAGTAAAACGTAAAAGAGGATAGTTGGTAAGGGGAGGATTCCCAGAGAGAGTACCAGGCGACGAGTTAGTCAGAGTAAAAGCGGCCAGAGGATGGGTGGCGTGGCGAGGATTCCCAGAGAGAGCATAACGCGACGAGCTAGTCAGAGTAAAACCGGCAAGAGGATGGTTGCGGATGGGAGGATTCCCAGAGAGAGTAAGAGGCGACGAGCTAGTCAGAGTAAAACCGGCAAGAGGATGGTTGGCGAGAGGAGGATTCCCAGAGAGACTAAAAGGCGGCGATTTAGTCAGAGTAAAACCGGCGAGATGATGGTTGGCGGGAGAAGGATTTCCAGAGAGAGTAAGAGGCGACGAGCTAGTCAGAGTAAAACGGCGAGGGAATGGTTGGGGAGGGTACGTTTCCCAGAGACAGAAGAGGCGACGGGCTAGTCAGAGTATAACCGGCAGGAGAATATTTAGCGAGGGGAGGATTCCCAGAGAGAGAAAGATGCGACGAGCTAGGCAGAGTAAAACCCGCGAAGGATGGTTGGCTAGGGGAGGATACCCAGAGAGAGAAAGAGGAGACGAGCGGGTCGGAGTAAAACCGGCGAGAGGATGGTTAGGAGGAGAGGATTCCCAGAGAGAGTAAGAGGCGACGATCTAGTCAGAGTAAACCGGCAAAGGATTGTTGTCGAGGGGAGGAGTCCCAGAGAGAGTAAGAGACGACGAGCTAGTCAGAGTAAAACCGGCAAAGGATGGTTGGCGAGGGGAGGATTCTCAGAGAGAGTAAGAGGCGACGAGCTAGTCAGAATAAAACCGCCAAAGAATGGTTGGCGAGGGGAGGATTTCCAGAGAAAATAAGAGGCGACGAGTTAGTCAGAGTAAAACCGGCAAGAGGATGGTTGGCGGGAGGAAGTTTGCCAGAGAGAGTATGAGGCTACGAGCTTGTCAGAGTAAAACCGGCGAGAGAATGGTTGGCGAGGGTACGTTTCGCAGAAAGTGTAAGAGGCGACGGGCTAGTCAGAGTAAAACCGGCAAGAGGATATTTAGCGAGGTGAGGATTCCCAGAGAGAGAAAGAGGCGACGAGCTAGTCAGAGTAAAACCGGCAAAGGATGGTTGGCGAGCGGTGGATTCCCAGAGAGAGTAGGAGGCGTCGAGCTATTTAGAGTAAAACCGGCGAGAGGATGGTTGTCGAAGGGAGGATTCCCAGAGAGAGTAAGAAGCGACGAGCTAGTCAGAGTAAAACCGGCGAGAGGATTGTTGGCAAGGGGAGAATTCCCAATGAGAGTAAGAGACGAGCTAGTCAGAGTAAAAGCGGCGAGAGTATGGTTGGCGAGGGGAGGATTCGCAGAGAGAGTAAGAGGCGACGAGCTATTCAGAGTAAAAGCGGCGAGAGGATGGTTGGTGTGGGAGGATTCCCAGAGAGAGTAAGAGGCGACGAGCTGTTCAGAGTAAAACCGGCGAGAGGATGGTTGGTGAGGGAGGATTCCCAGAGAGAGTAAGAGGCTACGAACTAGTCAGATTAAAACCGGCGAGAGAATGGTTGGTGAGGGGAGGATTTTTCAGAGAGAGTATTAGGCGACGTGCTTGTCAGAGTAAAACATGCGAGAGGATGGTCGGTGAGGGGAGGTTTCCCAGAGAGAGTAAGAGGTGACGAGCTAGTCAGAGTAAAACATGCGAGAGGATGGTTGGCGAGGGGAGGATTCGCAGAGAATCTAAGAGGCGACGAGTTATTCAGATTAAAACCGGGAACAGGATGGTTGGCGAGAGGAGGATTCTCAAAGAGTCTAAAAGGCGACGAGCTAGTCAGAGTAAAACCGGCAAAAGGATGGTTGGCGACGGTACGATTGCCAGAGAGAGTAAGAGGCGACAAGCTGGTCAAAGTAAAACCGGCGATCGGATGGTTGGCGACGGGAGGATTCCCAGAGAGAGTAAGAAGCGACGAGCTAGTCGGAGTAGAACCGGCAAAGGATGGTTGGCGAGGAGAGGATTTCCAGAGAGACTAAGAGGCGACGAGCTAGTCAGAGTAAAACATGCGAGAGGATGGTTGGCGAGGGGAGGATTCCGAGAGAGACTAAGAGGCGGTGATTTAGTCAGAGTAAAACCGGCGAGATGATTGTTGGCGGGAGGAGGATACCCAGAGATAGTAAGAGGTGACGAGGTAGTCAGAGTAAAACCGGCGAGAGTATGCTTGGCGAGGGTACGTTTCCCAGAGAGAGTAAGAGGCGACGGGCTAGTCAGAGTAAAACCGGCAAGAGAATAGTTAGCGAAGGTAGGATTCCCAGAGAGAGAAAGAAGCGACGAGCTAGTCAGAGTAAAACCGGCAAAGGATGGTTGGCGAGGGAAGGATTACCAGAGAGAGAGTAAGAGGCGACGAGGTGGTCAGAGTAAAATCGTTGAGAGGATGGTTTGCGAATGAAGGATTCCCAGAGAGAGTGAGAGGCGACGAGCTAGTCAGAGTAAAACCGGCGAGAAGATGGTTGGCGAGGGGAGGATTCCCAGAGAGACTAAAGGCGACGAGCTAGTCAGAGTAAACCCGGCGAGAGAATGGTTGGCAAATATAGGATTCCCAGAGAGTGTAAGAGGCGACGAGCTAGTCAGAGTAAAACCGGCGAGAGGAAGGTTTGCGAGGGGAGGATTCCCAGAGTGAGTAAGAGGTACAAGCTATTCAGAGTAAAACTGGCGAGAGAATGGTTGGTGAGGAGAGGATTCCCAGACAGAGTAAGGGGCGAGGAACTGGTCAGAGTAAAACCGGCAAGAGGATATTTGGCGAGGTGAGGATTCCCAGAAGGTGTAAGAGGCGACGAGATCGTCTGAGTAAAACCTTAAAGAGGATAGTTGGCGAGGGGAGGATTCCCAGAGAGAGTACCAGGAGACGAGTTAGTCAGAGTAAAAGCGGTGAGAGGCTGGTTGGCGAGGGTACGATTCCCAGAGAGAGAAAGAGGCGAAGAGCTGGTCAGAGTAAAACCGCCGAGAGGATGGTTGGCGAGGTTACGATTCCCAGAGAGTGAAAGAGGCGACGAGCTAGTCAGAGTGAAACCGGCCAGAGGATGTTTGGCGAGGGGAGGAATCCCAGAGAGAGCAAGAGGCGACGAGCAAGTCAAAGTAACGCAGGCGAGAGGATGGACGGCGAGGGGAGGATTCTCACAGAAGTAAGAGGCGACGAGCTAGTCAGACTAAAACCGGCGAGAGGCTGCTTAGCGAGGGTACGATTCCCAGAGAGACAAAGAGGCGACGAGCTAGTCTGAGTAAAACGTAAAAGAGGATATTTGGCAAGGGGAGGAATCCCAGAGAGAGTACCAGGCGACGAGTTAGTCAGAGTAAAAGCGGCCAGAGGATGGGTGGCGTGGGGAGGATTCCCAGAGAGAGCATAACGCGACGAGCTAGTCAGAGTAAAACCGGCAAGAGGATGGTTGCGGATGGGAGGATTCACAGAGAGAGAGTAAGAGGCGACGAGCTATTCAGAGTAAAACCGGCGAGCTGATGGTTGGCGGGAGAAGGATTTCCAGAGAGAGTAAGATGCGACGAGCTAGTCAGTGTAAAACGGCGAGAGAATGGTTGGGGAGGGGAGGATACCCAGAGAGAGAAAGAGGAGACGAGCTAGGCAGAGTAAAACCGGCATAGGATGGTTGGCGAGGGGAGGATACCCAGAGAGAGAAAGAGGAGACGAGCTGGTCGGAGTAAAACCGGCGAGAGGATGGTTGGGAGGAGAGGATTCCCAGAGAGAGTAAGAGGCGACGATCTAGTCAGAGTAAACCGGCTAAGGATGGTTGTCGAGGGAAGGATACCCAGAGAGAGTAAGAGGCGACGAGCTAGTCAGAGTAAAACCGGCAAAGGATGGTTGGCGAGGGGAGGATTCCCAGAGAGAATAAGAGGCGACGAGCCAGTCAGAAAAAAACCGGCAAGGAATGGTTGGCGAGGGGAGGATTTCCAGAGAAAATAAGAGGCGACGAGCTAGTCAGATTAAAACAGGCGAGAGGATGGTTGGCGAGGGGAGGATTCTCAGAGAGAGTAAGAGGCGAGGACCTAGTCAGAGTAAAACCGGCGAGAGACTGGTTGGCGACAGTACGATTCCCACAGAGACTAAGAGGCCACGAATTATTCAGAGTAAAACCGGCAAGAGGATGGTTGGCGGGAGGGAGTTTGCCAGAGAGAGTAATGAGGCTACGAGCTTGTCAGAGTAAAACCGGCGAGAGAATGGTTGGCGAGATTACGTTTCGCAGAAAGAGTAAAAGGCGACGAGCTAGTCAGAGTAAAACCGGCAAGAGGATAGTTAGCGAGGTGAGGATTCCCAGAGAGAGAAAGAGGCGACGAGCTAGTCAGAGTAAAACCGGCAAAGGATGGTTGGCGAGCGGAGGATTCCCAGAGAGAGTAGGAGGCGTCGAGCTATTTAGAGTAAACCGGCGAGAGGATGGTTGGCGAAGGGAGGATTCCCAGAGAGAGTAAGAAGCGACGAGCTAGTCAGAGTAAAACCGGCGAGAGGATGGTTGGCAAGGGAAGAATTCCCAATGAGAGTAACAGACGAGCTAGTCAGAGTAAAAGCGGCGAGAGGATGGTTGGCGAGGGGAGGATTCCCAGAGAGAGTAAGAGGCGACGAGCTATTCAGAGTAAAACCGGCGAGAGGATGGTTGGTGAGGGGAGGAATCCCAGAGAGAGTAAGAGGCGACGAGCTATTCAGAGTAAAACCGGTAGGAGGATGGTTGGCGAGGGGAGGATACCCAGAGAGACTAAGAGGCGGCGATTTAGTCAGTAAAAGCGGCGAGATGATGGTTGGCGGTAGGCGGATTCCCAGAGAGGGTAAGAGGCTACGAACTAGTCAGAGTAAAACCGGCGAGAGAATGGTTGGTGAGTGGAGGATTTTTCAGAGAGAGTATTGGACGACGAGCTTGTCAGAGTAAAATATGCCAGAGGATGGTCGGTGAGGGGAGGTTACCCACAGAGAGTAAGAGGCGACGAGCTAGTCAGAGTAAAACATGCGAGAGGATTGGTTGGCGAGGGGAGGATTCCTAGAGAATCTAAGAGGCGACGAGTTATTCAGATTAAAACCGGGGACAGGATAGTTGGCGAGAGGAGGATTCCCAAACAGTCTAAAAGGCGACGAGCTAGTCAGAGTAAAACCGGCAAAAGGATGGTTGGCGAGGGTACCATTGCCAGAGAGAGTAGGAGGCGACAAGCTGGTCAAAGTAAAACCGGCGAGAGGATTGTTGGCGACGGAAGGATTCCCAGAGAGAATAAGAAGCGACGAGCTAGTCAGAGTAGAACCGGCAAAGGATGGTTGGCGAGGAGAGGATTTCCAGAGAGACTAAGAGGCGACGAGCTAGTCAGAGTAAAACCGGCGAGATGATGGTTGGCAAGGGGAGGATTCCCAGAGAGAGTAAGAGGCGACGAGCTAGTCAGAGTCAACCCGGCAAGAGGATTGTTGGCGACGGGAGGATTCCCAGAAGGAGAAATAGGCGACGAGCTATTCAGAGTAAAATCGGTCAGAGGATGGTTGGCGAGAGTAGGATTCCCAGAGAAAGTAAAAGGCGACGAGCTAGTCAGAGTAAAACCGGCAAGAGGCTGGTTGGCGAGGGTACGATTCCAGGAGACAGTAAGAGGCGATGAGCTAGTCTGAGTAAAACCTGCGAGAGGATGTTTGGCGAAGGTACGATTCCCAGTGAGAGTAAGAGGCGAAGAGCTGGTCAGAGTAAAACGTGCGAGAGGATGGTTGGCGCGGGGAGGAATCCAGGAGAGCAAGAGGCGAGGAGCTAGTCATAGTAAAACAGGCGAGAGGATGGTTGGCGAGGGGAGGATTCTCAGAGAGAGTAAGAGGCGACGGGCTAGTCAGAGTAATACCGGCGAGAGCCTGGTTGGCGAGGGTACGAATCCCAGAGAGACAAAGAGGCGACGAGCTAGTCAGAGTAAAACCGGCAAGAGGTTCGTTGGCGCGGGGAGGATTCCCAGAGAGAGAGTAAGAGGCGACGAGCGATTCAGAGTAAAACCGGCCAGAGGATGGTTGGCGACAGGAGGATTCCCAGAGAGAGCAAGACGGGACGAGCTATTCAGAGTAAAACCGGCGAGAGGATGGTTCGTGAGGGGAGGATTCACAGAGAGACTAAGAGGCGGCGATTTAGTCAGATAAAACCGGCGAGATGATGGTTGGCGGGAGGCGGAGTCCCAGATAGAGTAAGAGGCTACGGACTTGTCAGAGTAAAACCGGCGAGAGAATGGTTGGAGAGGGGAGGATTTTTCAGAGAGAGTATTAGGCGACGATCTAGTCAGAGTAAAACATGCGAGAGGATGGTCGGCGTGGGGAGGTTTCCCAGAGAGAGTAAGAGGCGACGAGCTAGTCAGAGTAAAACATGCGAGAGGATGGTTGGCGAGGGGAGGATTCCGAGAGAGACTAAGAAGCGGTGATTTAGTCAGAGTAAAACCGGCGAGATGATTGTTGGCGGGAGGAGGATACCCAGAGATAGTAAGAGGTGACGAGGTAGTCAGAGTAAAACCGGCGAGAGTATGGTTGGCGAGGGTACGTTTCCCAGAGAGAGTAAGAGGCGACGGGCTAGTCAGAGTAAAACCGGCAAGAGAATAGTTAGCGAAGGTAGGATTCCCAGAGAGAGAAAGAAGCGACGAGCTAGTCAGAGTAAAACCGGCAAAGGATGCTTGGCGAGGGGAGGATTACCAGAGAGAGAGTAAGAGGCGACGAGGTGGTCAGAGTAAAATCGACGAGAGGATGGTTTGCGAATGAAGGATTCCCAGAGAGAGTGAGAGGCGACGAGCTAGTCAGAGTAAAACCGGCGAGAAGATGGTTGGCGAGGGGAGGATTCCCAGAGAGACTAAAGGCGACGAGCTAGTCAGAGTAAACCCGGCGAGAGAATGGTTGGCAAATATAGGATTCCCAGAGAGTGTAAGTGGCGACGAGCTAGTCAGAGTAAAACCGGCGAGAGGAAGGTTTGCGAGGGGAGGATTCCCAGAGAGAGTAAGAGGTACAAGCTATTCAGAGTAAAACTGGCGAGAGGATGGTTGGTGAGGAGAGGATTCCCAGACAGAGTAAGGGGCGAGGAGCTGGTCAGAGTAAAACCGGCAAGAGGATGTTTGGCGAGGTGAGGATTCCCAGAAGGTGTAAGAGGCGACGAGATAGTTTGAGTAAAACCTTAAAGAGGATAGTTGGCGAGGGGAGGATTCCCAGAGAGAGTACCAGGAGACGAGTTAGTCAGAGTAAAAGCGGTGAGAGGCTGGTTGGCGAGGGTACGATTCCCAGAGAGAGAAAGAGGCGAAGAGCTGGTCAGAGTAAAACCGCCGAGAGGATGGTTGGCAAGGTTACGATTCCCAGAGAGTGCAAGAGGCGACGAGCTAGTCAGAGTGAAACCGGCCAGAGGATGTTTGGCGAGGGGAGGAATCCCAGAGAGAGCAAGAGGCGACGAGCAAGTCAAAGTAACGCAGGCGAGAGGATGGACGGCGAGGGGAGGATTCTCACAGAGAGTAAGAGGCGACGAGCTAGTCAGACTAAAACCGGCGAGAGGCTGGTTAGGGAGGGTACGATTCCCAGAGAGACAAAGAGGCGACGAGCTAGTCTGAGTAAAACGTAAAAGAGGATATTTGTCAAGGGGAGGATTCCCAGAGAGAGTACCAGGCGACGAGTTAGTCAGAGTAAAAGCGGCCAGAGGATGGGTGGCGTGGGGAGGATTCCCAGAGAGAGCATAACGCGACGAGCTAGTCAGAGTAAAACCGGCAAGAGGATGGTTGCGGATGGGAGGATTCACAGAGAGAGAGTAAGAGGCGACGAGCTATTCAGAGTAAAACCGGCGAGCTGATGGTTGGCGGGAGAAGGATTTCCAGAGAGAGTAAGAGGCGACGAGCTAGTCAGTGTAAAACGGCGAGAGAATGGTTGGGGAGGGGAGGATACACAGAGAGAGAAAGAGGAGACGAGCTAGGCAGAGTAAAACCGGCAAAGGATGGTTGGCGAGGGGAGGATACCCAGAGAGAGAAAGAGGAGACGAGCTGGTCGGAGTAAAACCGGCGAGAGGATGGTTGGGAGGAGAGGATTCCCAGAGAGAGTAAGAGGCGACGATCTAGTCAGAGTAAACCGGCTAAGGATGGTTGTCGAGGGAAGGATACCCAGAGAGAGTAAGAGGCGACGAGCTAGTCAGAGTAAAACCGGCAAAGGATGGTTGGCGAGGGGAGGATTCCCAGAGAGAATAAGAGGCGACGAGCTAGTCAGAAAAAAACCGGCAAGGAATGGTTGGCGAGGGGAGGATTTCCAGAGAAAATAAGAGGCGACGAGCTAGTCAGATTAAAACAGGCGAGAGGATGGTTGGCGAGGGGAGGATTCTCAGAGAGAGTAAGAGGCGAGGACCTAGTCAGAGTAAAACCGGCGAGAGACTGGTTGGCGACGGTACGATTCCCACAGAGACTAAGAGGCCACGAATTATTCAGAGTAAAACCGGCAAGAGGATAGTTGGCGGGAGGGAGTTTGCCAGAGAGAGTAATGAGGCTACGAGCTTGTCAGAGTAAAACCGGCGAGAGAATGGTTGGCGAGATTACGTTTCGCAGAAAGAGTAAAAGGCGACGGGCTAGTCAGAGTAAAACCGGCAAGAGGATAGTTAGCGAGGTGAGGAATCCCAGAGAGAGAAAGAGGCGACGAGCTAGTCAGAGTAAAACCGGCGAGAGGATGGTTGGCAAGGGAAGAATTCCCAATGAGAGTAAGAGACGAGCTAGTCAGAGTAAAAGCGGCGAGAGGATGGTTGGCGAGGGGAGGATTCCCAGAGAGAGTAAGAGGCGACGAGCTATTCAGAGTAAAACCGGTAGGAGGATGGTTGGCGAGGGGAGGATTCCCAGAGAGACTAAGAGGCGGCGAGTTAGTCAGTAAAACCGGCGAGATGATGGTTGGCGGTAGGCGGATTCCCAGAGAGAGTAAGAGGCTACGAACTAGTCAGAGTAAAACCGGCGAGAGAATGGTTGGTGAGGGGAGGATTTTTCAGAGAGAGTATTAGACGACGAGCTTGTCAGAGTAAAATATGCGAGAGGATGGTCGGTGAGGGGAGGTTTCCCACAGAGAGTAAGAGGCGACGAGCTAGTCAGAGTAAAACATGCGAGAGGATTGGTTGGCGAGGGGAGGATTCCTAGAGAATCTAAGAGGCGACGAGTTATTCAGATTAAAACCGGGGACAGGATAGTTGGCGAGAGGAAGATTCCCAAAGAGTCTAAAAGGCGACGAGCTAGTCAGAGTAAAACCGGCAAAAGGATGGTTGGCGAGGGTACGATTGCCAGAGAGAGTAGGAGGCGACAAGCTGGTCAAAGTAAAACCGGCGAGAGGGTTGTTGGCGACTGAAGGATTCCCAGAGAGAATAAGAAGCGACGAGCTAGTCAGAGTAGAACCGGCAAAGGATGGTTGGCGAGGAGAGGATTTCCATAGAGACTAAGAGGCGACGAGCTAGTCAGAGTAAAACCGGCGAGAGGATGGTTGGCGAATGGAGGATTCCTAGGGAGAGTAAGAGGCGACGAGCTAGTCTGAGTAAAGCCGGCGAGATGATGGTTGGCAAGGGGAGGATTCCCAGAGAGAGTAAGAGGCGACGAGCTAGTCAGAGTCAACCCGGCAAGAGGATTGTTGGCGACGGGAGGATTCCCAGAAGGAGAAATAGGCGACGAGCTATTCAGAGTAAAATCGGTCAGAGGATGGTTGGCGAGAGTAGGATTCCCAGAGAAAGTAAGAGGCGACGAGCTAGTCAGAGTAAAACCGGCAAGAGGCTGGTTGGCGAGGGTACGATTCCAGGAGACAGTAAGAGGCGATGAGCTAGTCTGAGTAAAACCTGCGAGAGGATGTTTGGCGAAGGTACGATTCCCAGTGAGAGTAAGAGGCGAAGAGCTGGTCAGAGTAAAACGTGCGAGAGGATGGTTGGCGCGGGGAGGAATCCAGGAGAGCAAGAGGCGAGGAGCTAGTCATAGTAAAACAGGCGAGAGGATGGTTGGCGAGGGGAGGATTCTCAGAGAGAGTAAGAGGCGACGGGCTAGTCAGAGTAATACCGGCGAGAGCCTGGTTGGCGAGGGTACGAATCCCAGAGAGACAAAGAGGCGACGAGCTAGTCAGAGTAAAACCGGCAAGAGGTTCGTTGGCGCGGGGAGGATTCCCAGAGAGAGAGTAAGAGGCGACGAGCGATTCAGAGTAAAACCGGCCAGAGGATGGTTGGCGACAGGAGGATTCCCAGAGAGAGCAAGAGGGGACGAGCTATTCAGAGTAAAACCGGCGAGAGGATGGTTCGTGAGGGGAGGATTCACAGAGAGACTAAGAGGCGGCGATTTAGTCAGAGTAAAACCGGCGAGATGATGGTTGGCGGGAGGCGGAGTCCCAGAGAGAGTAAGATGCTACGTACTAGTCAGAGTAAAACCGGCGAGAGAATGGTTGGAGAGGGGAGGATTTTTCAGAGCGAGTATTAGGCGACGAGCTGGTCAGAGTAAAACATGCGAGAGGATGGTCGGCGAGCGGAGGTTTCCCAGAGAGAGTAAAAGGCGACGAGCTAGTCAGAGTAAAACATGCGAGAGGAAGGTTGGCGAGGGTACGTTTCCCAGAGAGAGTAAGAGGCGACAGGCTAGTCAGAGTAAAACCGGCAAGAGGATAGTTAGCGAGGGTAGGATTTCCAGAGAGAGAAAGAAGCGACGAGCTAGTCAGAGTAAAACCGGCAAAGGATGGTTGACGACGGGAGGATTACCAGAGAGAGAGTATGAGGCGACGAGGTGGTCAGAGTAAAACCGGCGAGAGGTTGGTTTACGAATGGAGGATTCCCACAGAGACTGAGAGGCGACGAGCTAGTCAGAGTAAAACCGGCGAGAAGATGGTTGGCGAGGGGAGGATTCCCAGAGAGAGTAAGAGGCGACGAGCTGGTCAGAGTAAAACCGGGGAGAGGCTGGTTAGCGAGGGTACGATTCCCAGAGATACAAAGAGGCGACGAGCTAGTATGAGTAAAACGTAAAAGAGGATAGTTGGTAAGGGGAGGATTCCCAGAGAGAGTACCAGGCGACGAGTTAGTGAGAGTAAAAGCGGCCAGAGGATGGGTGGCGTGGCGAGGATTCCCAGAGAGAGCATAACGCGACGAGCTAGTCAGAGTAAAACCGGCAAGAGGATGGTTGCGGATGGGAGGATTCCCAGAGAGAGTAAGAGGCGACGAGCTAGTCAGAGTAAAACCGGCAAGAGGATGGTTGGCGAGAGGAGGATTCCCAGAGAGACTAAAAGGCGGCGATTTAGTCAGAGTAAAACCGGCGAGATGATGGTTGGCGGGAGAAGGATTTCCAGAGAGAGTAAGAGGCGACGAGCTAGTCAGAGTAAAACGGCGAGGGAATGGTTGGGGAGGGTACGTTTTCCAGAGACAGAAGAGGCGACGGGCTAGTCAGAGTATAACCGGCAGGAGAATATTTAGCGAGGGGAGGATTCCCAGAGAGAGAAAGATGCGACGAGCTAGGCAGAGTAAAACCCGCGAAGGATGGTTGGCGAGGGGAGGATACCCAGAGAGAGAAAGAGGAGACGAGCGGGTCGGAGTAAAACCGGCGAGAGGATGGTTAGGAGGAGAGGATTCCCAGAGAGAGTAAGAGGCGACGATCTAGTCAGAGTAAACCGGCAAAGGATTGTTGTCGAGGGGAGGAGTCCCAGAGAGAGTAAGAGACGACGAGCTAGTCAGAGTAAAACCGGCAAAGGATGGTTGGCGAGGGGAGGATTCTCAGAGAGAGTAAGAGGCGACGAGCTAGTCAGAATAAAACCGCCAAAGAATGGTTGGCGAGGGGAGGATTTCCAGAGAAAATAAGAGGCGACGAGTTAGTCAGAGTAAAACCGGCAAGAGGATGGTTGGCGGGAGGAAGTTTGCCAGAGAGAGTATGAGGCTACGAGCTTGTCAGAGTAAAACCGGCGAGAGAATGGTTGGCGAGGGTACGTTTCGCAGAAAGTGTAAGAGGCGACGGGCTAGTCAGAGTAAAACCGGCAAGAGGATATTTAGCGAGGTGAGGATTCCCAGAGAGAGAAAGAGGCGACGAGCTAGTCAGAGTAAAACCGGCAAAGGATGGTTGGCGAGCGGAGGATTCCCAGAGAGAGTAGGAGGCGTCGAGCTATTTAGAGTAAAACCGGCGAGAGGATGGTTGTCGAAGGGAGGATTCCCAGAGAGAGTAAGAAACGACGAGCTAGTCAGAGTAAAACCGGCGAGAGGATTGTTGGCAAGGGGAGAATTCCCAATGAGAGTAAGAGACGAGCTAGTCAGAGTAAAAGCGGCGAGAGTATGGTTGGCGAGGGGAGGATTCGCAGAGAGAGTAAGAGGCGACGAGCTATTCAGAGTAAAAGCGGCGAGAAGATGGTTGGTGTGGGAGGATTCCCAGAGAGAGTAAGAGGCGACGAGCTGTTCAGAGTAAAACCGGCGAGAGGATGGTTGGTGAGGGAGGATTCCCAGAGAGAGTAAGAGGCTACGAACTAGTCAGAGTAAAACCGGCGAGAGAATGGTTGGTGTGGGGAGGATTCTTCAGAGAGAGTATTAGGCGACGAGCTTGTCAGAGTAAAACATGCGAGAGGATGGTCGGTGAGGGGAGGTTTCCCAGAGAGAGTAAGAGGTGACGAGCTAGTCAGAGTAAAACATGCGAGAGGATGGTTGGCGAGGGGAGGATTCGCAGAGAATCTAAGAGGCGACGAGTTATTCAGATTAAAACCGGGAACAGGATGGTTGGCGAGAGGAGGATTCTCAAAGAGTCTAAAAGGCGACGAGCTAGTCAGAGTAAAACCGGCAAAAGGATGGTTGGCGACGGTACGATTGCCAGAGAGAGTAAGAGGCGACAAGCTGGTCAAAGTAAAACCGGCGATCGGATGGTTGGCGACGGGAGGATTCCCAGAGAGAGTAAGAAGCGACGAGCTAGTCGGAGTAGAACCGGCAAAGGATGGTTGGCGAGGAGAGGATTTCCAGAGAGACTAAGAGGCGACGAGCTAGTCAGAGTAAAACATGCGAGAGGATGGTTGGCGAGGGGAGGATTCCGAGAGAGACTAAGAGGCGGTGATTTAGTCAGAGTAAAACCGGCGAGATGATTGTTGGCGGGAGGAGGATACCCAGAGATAGTAAGAGGTGACGAGGTAGTCAGAGTAAAACCGGCGAGAGTATGCTTGGCGAGGGTACGTTTCCCAGAGAGAGAAAGAGGCGACGAGCTAGTCAGAGTAAAACCGGCAAAGGATGGTTGGCGAGCGGAGGATTCCCAGAGAGAGTAGGAGGCGTCGAGCTATTTAGAGTAAACCGGCGAGAGGATGGTTGGCGAAGGGAGGATTCCCAGAGAGAGTAAGAAGCGACGAGCTAGTCAGAGTAAAACCGGCGAGAGGATGGTTGGCAAGGGAAGAATTCCCAATGAGAGTAACAGACGAGCTAGTCAGAGTAAAAGCGGCGAGAGGATGGTTGGCGAGGGGAGGATTCCCAGAGAGAGTAAGAGGCGACGAGCTATTCAGAGTAAAACCGGCGAGAGGATGGTTGGTGAGGGGAGGAATCCCAGAGAGAGTAAGAGGCGACGAGCTATTCAGAGTAAAACCGGTAGGAGGATGGTTGGCGAGGGGAGGATACCCAGAGAGACTAAGAGGCGGCGATTTAGTCAGTAAAACCGGCGAGATGATGGTTGGCGGTAGGCGGATTCCCAGAGAGGGTAAGAGGCTACGAACTAGTCAGAGTAAAACCGGCGAGAGAATGGTTGGTGAGGGGAGGATTTTTCAGAGAGAGTATTAGACGACGAGCTTGTCAGAGTAAAATATGCCAGAGGATGGTCGGTGAGGGGAGGTTACCCACAGAGAGTAAGAGGCGACGAGCTAGTCAGAGTAAAACATGCGAGAGGATTGGTTGGCGAGGGGAGGATTCCTAGAGAATCTAAGAGGCGACGAGTTATTCAGATTAAAACCGGGGACAGGATAGTTGGCGAGAGGAGGATTCCCAAAGAGTCTAAAAGGCGACGAGCTAGTCAGAGTAGAACCGGCAAAGGATGGTTGGCGAGGAGAGGATTTCCAGAGAGACTAAGAGGCGACGAGCTAGTCAGAGTAGAACCGGCAAAGGATGGTTGGCGAGGAGAGGATTTCCAGAGAGACTAAGAGGCGACGAGCTAGTCAGAGTAAAACCGGCGAGATGATGGTTGGCAAGGGGAGGATTCCCAGAGAGAGTAAGAGGCGACGAGCTGGTCAAAGTAAAACCGGCGAGAGGATTGTTGGCGACGGAAGGATTCCCAGAGAGAATAAGAAGCGACGAGCTAGTCAGAGTAGAACCGGCAAAGGATGGTTGGCGAGGAGAGGATTTCCAGAGAGACTAAGAGGCGACGAGCTAGTCAGAGTAAAACCGGCGAGATGATGGTTGGCAAGGGGAGGATTCCCAGAGAGAGTAAGAGGCGACGAGCTAGTCAGAGTCAACCCGGCAAGAGGATTGTTGGCGACGGGAGGATTCCCAGAAGGAGAAATAGGCGACGAGCTATTCAGAGTAAAATCGGTCAGAGGATGGTTGGCGAGAGTAGGATTCCCAGAGAAAGTAAAAGGCGACGAGCTAGTCAGAGTAAAACCGGCAAGAGGCTGGTTGGCGAGGGTACGATTCCAGGAGACAGTAAGAGGCGATGAGCTAGTCTGAGTAAAACCTGCGAGAGGATGTTTGGCGAAGGTACGATTCCCAGTGAGAGTAAGAGGCGAAGAGCTAGTCATAGTAAAACAGGCGAGAGGATGGTTGGCGAGGGGAGGATTCTCAGAGAGAGTAAGAGGCGACGGGCTAGTCAGAGTAATACCGGCGAGAGCCTGGTTGGCGAGGGTACGAATCCCAGAGAGACAAAGAGGCGACGAGCTAGTCAGAGTAAAACCGGCAAGAGGTTCGTTGGCGCGGGGAGGATTCCCAGAGAGAGAGTAAGAGGCGACGAGCGATTCAGAGTAAAACCGGCCAGAGGATGGTTGGCGACAGGAGGATTCCCAGAGAGAGCAAGAGGGGACGAGCTATTCAGAGTAAAACCGGCGAGAGGATGGTTCGTGAGGGGAGGATTCACAGAGAGACTAAGAGGCGGCGATTTAGTCAGATAAAACCGGCGAGATGATGGTTGGCGGGAGGCGGAGTCCCAGAGAGAGTAAGATGCTACGTACTAGTCAGAGTAAAACCGGCAAAGGATGGTGGCGAGGGGAGGATTCCCAGAGAGAGTAAGAGGCGACGAGCTAGTCAGAGTAAAACATGCGAGAGGATGGTTGGCGAGCGGAGGTTTCCCAGAGAGAGTAAAAGGCGACGAGCTAGTCAGAGTAAAACATGCGAGAGGATGGTTGGCGAGGGTACGTTTCCCAGAGAGAGTAAGAGGCGACGGGCTAGTCAGAGTAAAACCGGCAAGAGGATAGTTAGCGAGGGTAGGATTTCCAGAGAGAGAAAGAAGCGACGAGCTAGTCAGAGTAAAACCGGCAAAGGATGGTTGACGACGGGAGGATTACCAGAGAGAGAGTAAGAGGCGACGAGGTGGTCAGAGTAAAACCGGCGAGAGGTTGGTTTACGAATGGAGGATTCCCACAGAGACTGAGAGGCGACGAGCTAGTCAGAGTAAAACCGGCGAGAAGATGGTTGGTGAGGGGAGGATTCCCAGAGAGAGTAAGAGGCGACGAGCTGGTCAGAGTAAAACCGGGGAGAGGCTGGTTAGCGAGGGTACGATTCCCAGAGAGACAAAGAGGCGACGAGCTAGTATGAGTAAAACGTAAAAGAGGATAGTTGGTAAGGGGAGGATTCCCAGATAGAGTACCAGGCGACGAGTTAGTCAGAGTAAAAGCGGCCAGGGGATGGGTGGCCTGGCGAGGATTCCCAGAGAGAGCATAACGCGACGAGCTAGTCAGAGTAAAACCGACAAGAGGATGGTTGCGGATGGGAGGATTCCCAGAGAGAGTAAGAGGCAACGAGCTAGTCAGAGTAAAACCGGCAGGAGGATGGTTGGCGAGAGGAGGATTCCCAGAGAGACTAAAAGGCGGCGATTTAGTCAGAGTAAAACCGGCGAGATGATGGTTGGCGGGAGAAGGATTTCCAGAGAGAGTAAGAGGCGACGAGCTAGTCAGAGTAAAACGGCGAGAGAATGGTTGGGGAGGGTACGTTTCCCAGAGACAGAAGAGGCGACGGGATAGTCAGAGTATAACCGGCAGGAGAATATTTAGCGAGGGGAGGATTCCCAGAGAGAGAAAGAGGCGACGAGCTAGGCAGAGTAAAACCCGCGAAGGATGGTTGGCGAGGGGAGGATACCCAGAGAGAGAAAGAGGAGACGAGCTGGTCGGAGTAAAACAGGCGAGAGGATGGTTAGGAGGAGAGGCTTCCCAGAGAGAGTAAGAGGCGACGATCTAGTCAGAGTAAACCGGCAAAGGATGGTTGTCGAGGGGAGGAGTCCCAGAGAGAGTAAGAGACGACGAGCTAGTCAGAGTAAAACCGGCAAAGGATGGTGGCGAGGGGAGGATTCCCAGAGAGAGTAAGAGGCGACGAGCTAGTCAGAATAAAACCGGCAAAGAATGGTTGGCGAGGGGAGGATTTCCAGAGAAAATAAGAGGCGACGAGTTAGTCAGAGTAAAACCGGCAAGAGGATGGTTGGCGGGAGGAAGTTTGCCAGAGAGAGTAAGAGGCTACGAGCTTGTCAGAGTAAAACCGGCGAGAGAATGGTTGGCGAGGGTACGTTTCGCAGAAAGTGTAAGAGGCGACGGGCTAGTCAGAGTAAAACCGGCAAGAGGATATTTAGCGAGGTGAGGATTCCCAGAGAGAGAAAGAGGCGACGAGCTAGTCAGAGTAAAACCGGCAAAGGATGGTTGGCGAGCGGAGGATTCCCAGAGAGAGTAGGAGGCGTCGAGCTATTTAGAGTAAAACCGGCGAGAGGATGGTTGTCGAAGGGAGGATTCCCAGAGAGAGTAAGAAGCGACGAGCTAGTCAGAGTAAAACCGGCGAGAGGATGGTTGGCAAGGGGAGAATTCCCAATGAGAGTAAGAGACGAGCTAGTCAGAGTAAAAGCGGCGAGAGTATGGTTGGCGAGGGGAGGATTCGCAGAGAGAGTAAGAGGCGACGAGCTATTCAGAGTAAAAGCGGCGAGAGGATGGTTGGTGAGGGAGGATTCCCAGAGAGAGTAAGAGGCGACGAGCTATTCAGTGTAAAACCGGCGAGAGGATGGTTGGTGAGGGAGGATTCCCAGAGAGAGTAAGAGGCTACGAACTAGTCAGAGTAAAACCGGCGAGAGAATGGTTGGTGAGGGGAGGATTTTTCAGAGAGAGTATTAGGCGACGAGCTTGTCAGAGTAAAACATGCGAGAGGATGGTCGGTGAGGGGAGGTTTCCCAGAGAGAGTAAGAGGTGACGAGCTAGTCAGAGTAAAACATGCGAGAGGATGGTTGGCGAGGGGAGGATTCGCAGAGAATCTAAGAGGCGACGAGTTATTCAGAATAAAACCGGGGACAGGATGGTTGGCGAGAGGAGGATTCCCAAAGAGTCTAAAAGGCGACGAGCTAGTCAGAGTAAAACCGGAAAAAGGATGGTTGGCGACGGTACGATTGCCAGAGAGAGTAAGAGGCGACAAGCTGGTCAAAGTAAAACCGGCGATCGGATGGTTGGCGACGGGAGGATTCCCAGAGAGAGTAAGAAGCGACGAGCTAGTCGGAGTAGAACCGGCAAAGGATGGTTGGCGAGGAGAGGATTTCCAGAGAGACTAAGAGGCGACGAGCTAGTCAGAGTAAAACCGGCGAGAGGATGGTTGGCGAGAGTAGGATTCCCAGAGAAAGTAAGAGGCGATGAGCTAGTCTGAGTAAAACCTGCGAGAGGATGTTTGGCGAAGGTAGATTCCCAGTGAGAGTAAGAGGCGAAGAGCTGGTAAGAGTAAAACGTGCGAGAGGATGGTTGGCGCGGGGAGGAATCTCAGAGAGCAAGAGGCGACGAGCTAGTCATAGTAAAACAGGCGAGAGGATGGTTGGCGAGGGGAGGATTCTCAGAGAGAGTAAGAGGCGACGAGCTAGTCAGATTAAAACCGGCGAGAGCCTGGTTGGCGAGGGTACGAATCCCAGAGAGACAAAGAGGCGACGAGCTAGTCAGGGTAAAACCGGCAAGAGGTTGGTTGGCGCGGGGAGGATTCCCAGAGAGAGAGTAAGAGGCGACGAGCTATTCAGAGTAAAACCGGCGAGAGGATGGTTAGTGAGGGAGGATTCCCAGAGAGAGTAAGAGGCGACGAGCTAGTCAGAGTAAAACCGGCGAGAGAATGCTTGGAGAGGGGAGGATTTTTCAGAGAGGGTATTAGGCGACGAGCTAGTCAGAGTAAAACATGCGAGAGGATGGTCGGCGAGGGGAGGTTTCCCAGAGAGAGTAAGAGGCAACGAGCTAGTCAGAGTAAAACATGCGAGAGGATGGTTGGCGAGGGGAGGATTCCGAGAGAGACTAAGAGGCGGCGATTTAGTCAGAGTAAAACCGGCGAGATGATGGTTGGCGGGAGGAGGATACCCAGAGATAGTAAGAGGCGACGAGCTAGTCAGAGTAAAACCGGCGAGGGAATGGTTGGCGAGGGTACGTTTCCCAGAGAGAGTAAGAGGCGACGGGCTAGTCAGAGTAAAACCGGCAAAGGATGGTTGGCGAGGGGAGGATTACCAGAGAGGGCGTAAGAGGCGACGAAGTGGTCAGAGCAAAACCGGCGAGATGATGGTTGGCGGGAGGCGGATTCCCAGAGAGAGTAAGAGGCTGAGAACTAGTCAGAGTAAAACCGGCGAGAGAATGCTTGAAGAGGGGAGGATTTTTCAGAGAGGGTATTAGGCGACGAGCTAGTCAGAGTAAAACATGCGAGAGGTTGGTCGGCGAGGTGAGGTTTCCCAGAGAGAGTAAGAGGCGACGAGCTAGTCAGAGTAAAACATGCGAGAGGATGTTTGGCGAGGGGAGGATTCCGAAAGAGACTAAGAGGCGGCGATTTAGTCAGAGTAAAACCGGCGAGATGATGGTTGGCGGGAGGAGGATACCCAGAGATAGTAAGAGGCGACGAGCCAATCAGAGTAAAACCGGCGAGAGAATGGTTGGCGAGGGTACGTTTCTCAGAGAGAGTAAGAGGCGACGGGCTAGTCAGAGTAAAACCGGCAAGAGGATAGTTAGCGAGGGTAGGATTCCCAGAGAGAGAAAGAAGCGACGAGCTAGTCAGAGTGAAACCGGCAAAGGATGGTTGGCGAGGGGAGGAGTACCAGAGAGAGAGTAAGAGGCGACGAAGTGGTCAGAGTAAAACCGGCGAGAGGTTGATTTGTGAATGGAGGATTCCCAGAGAGAGTGAGAGGCGACGAGCTAGTCAGAGTAAAACCGGCGAGAAGATGGTTGGCGACGGTACGATTCCCACAGAGACAAAGAGGCGACGAGTTAGTCAGAGTAAAACCGGCAAGAGGATGGCTGGCGGGAGGAAGTTTGCCAGAGATAGAAAGAGGCGACGAGCTAGGCAGAGTAAAACCCGCAAAGGATGGTTGGCGATGGGAGGATACCCAGAGAGAGAAAGAGGAGAGGAGCTGGTCGGAGTAAAACCGGCGAGAGGATGGTTAGGAGGAGAGGATTCCCAGAGAGAGTAAGAGGCGACGATCTAGTCAGAGTAAACCGGCAAAGGATGGTTGTCGAGGGGAGGATTCCCAGAGAGAGTAAGAGGCGACGAGCTAGTCAGAGTAAAACCGGCAAAGGATGGTTGGCGAGGGGAGGATTCCCAGAGAGAGTAAGAGGCGACGAGCTAGTCAGAATAAAACCGGCAAAGAATGGTTGGCGAGGGGAGGATTTCCAGGGAAAATAAGAGGCGACGAGCTAGTCAGAATAAAACAGGCGAGAGGATGGTTGGCGAGGGGAGGATTCTCAGAGAGAGTAAGAGGCGAGGACCTAGTCAGAGTAAAACCGGCGAGAGACTGGTTGGCGACGGTACGATTCCCACAGAGACAAAGAGGCGACGAGTTAGTCAGAGTAAAACCGGCAAGAGGATGGTTGGCGGGAGGAAGTTTGCCAGAGAGAGTATGAGGCTACGAGCTTGTCAGAGTAAAAGCGGCGAGAGAATGGTTGGCGAGGGTACGTTTCGCAGAAAGAGTAAGAGGCGACGGGCTAGTTAGAGTAAAACCGGCAAGAGGATAGTTAGCGAGGTTAGGATTCCCAGAGAGAGAAAGAGGGGACGAGCTAGTCAGAGTAAAACCGGCAAAGGATGGTTGGCGAGCGGAGGATTCCCAGAGAGAGTACGAGGCGTCGAGCTATTTAGAGTAAAACCGGCGAGAGGATGGTTGTCGAAGGGAGGATTCCCAGAGAGAGTAAGAAGCGACGAGCTAGTCAGAGTAAAACCGGCGAGAGGATGGTTGGCAAGGGGAGAATTCCCAATGAGAGTAAGAGACGAGCTAGTCAGAGTAAAAGCGGCGAGAGTATGGTTGGCGAGGGGAGGATTCCCAGAGAGAGTAAGAGGCGACGAGCTATTCAGAGTAAAACATGCGAGAGGATGGTCGGTGAGGGGAGGTTTCCCAGAGAGAGTAAGAGGCGACGAGCTAGTCAGAATAAAACATGCGAGAGGATGGTTGGCGAGGGGAGGATTCCCAGAGAATCTAAGAGGCGACGAGTTATTCAGATTAAAACCGGGGACAGGATGGTTGGCGAGAGGAGGATTCCCAAAGAGTCTAAAAGGCGACGAGCTAGTCAGAGTAAAACCGGCAAAAGGATGGTTGGCGACGGTACGATTGCCAGAGAGAGTAAGAGTCGACAAGCTGGTCAAAGTAAAACCGGCGATCGGATGGTTGGCGACGGGAGGATTCCCAGAGAGTGTAAGAAGCGACGAGCTAGTCGGAGTAGAACCGGCAAAGGATGATTGGCGAGGAGAGGATTTCCCGAGAGACTAAGAGGCGACGAGCTAGTCTGAGTAAAACCGGCGAGATGATGGTTGGCGAGGAGAGGATTCCCAGAGAGAGAGTAAGAGGCGACGAGCTATTCAGAGTAAAACCGGCGAGAGGATGGTTCGTGAGGGGAGGATTCACAGAGAGACTAAGAGGCGGCGATTTTGTCAGAGTAAAACCGGCGAGATGATGGTTGGCGGGAGGCGGAGTCCCAGAGAGAGTAAGATGCTACGTACTAGTCAGAGTAAAACCGGCGAGAGAATGGTTGGAGAGGGGAGGATTTTTCAGAGAGAGTATTAGGCGACGAGCTGGTCAGAGTAAAACATGCGAGAGGATGGTCGGCGAGCGGAGGTTTCCCAGAGAGAGTAAAAGGCGACGAGCTAGTCAGAGTAAAACATGCGAGAGGATGGTTGGCGAGGGTACGTTTCCCAGAGAGAGTAAGAGGTGACGGGCTAGTCAGAGTAAAACCGGCAAGAGGATAGTTAGCGAGGGTAGGATTTCCAGAGAGAGAAAGAAGCGACGAGCTAGTCAGAGTAAAACCGGCAAAGGATGGTTGACGACGGGAGGATTACCAGAGAGAGAGTAAGAGGCGACGAGGTGGTCAGAGTAAAACCGGCGAGAGGTTGGTTTGCGAATGGAGGATTCCCACAGACAGTGAGAGGCGACGAGCTAGTCAGAGTAAAACCGGCGAGAAGATGGTTGGCGAGGGGAGGATTCCCAGAGAGAGTAAGAGGCGACGAGCTGGTCAGAGTAAAACCGGGGAGAGGCTGGTTAGCGAGGGTACGATTCCCAGAGAGACAAAGAGGCGACGAGCTAGTATGAGTAAAACGTAAAAGAGGATAGTTGGTAAGGGGAGGATTCCCAGAGAGAGTACCAGGCGACGAGTTAGTCAGAGTAAAAGCGGCCAGAGGATGGGTGGCGTGGCGAGGATTCCCAGATAGAGCATAACGCGACGAGCTAGTCAGAGTAAAACCGGCAAGAGGATGGTTGCGGATGGGAGGATTCCCAGAGAGAGTAAGAGGCGACGAGCTAGTCAGAGTAAAACCGGCAATAGGATGGTTGGCGAGAGGAGGATTCCCAGAGAGACTAAAAGGCGGCGATTTAGTCAGAGTAAAACCGGCCAGATGATGGTTGGCGGGAGAAGGATTTCCAGAGAGAGTAAGAGGCGACGAGGTAGTCAGAGTAAAACGGCGAGAGAATGGTTGGGGAGGGTACGTTTCCCAGAGACAGAAGAGGCGACGGGCTAGTCAGAGTATAACCGGCAGGAGCATATTTAGCGAGGGGAGGATTCCCAGAGAGAGAAACGGGCGACGAGCTACGCAGAGTAAAACCCGCGAAGGATGGTTGGCGAGGGGAGGATACCCAGAGAGAGAAAGAGGAGACGAACTGGTCGGAGTAAAACCGGCGAGAGGATGGTTAGGAGGAGAGGATTCCCAGAGAGAGTAAGAGGCGACGATCTAGTCAGAGTAAACCGGCAAAGGATGGTTGTCGAGGGGAGGAGTCCCAGAGAGAGTAAGAGGCGATGAGCTAGTCAGAGTAAAACCGGCAAAGGATGGTTGGCGAGGGGAGGATTCCCAGAGAGAGTAAGAGGCGACGAGCTAGTCAGAATAAAACCGGCAAAGAATGGTTGGCGAGGGGAGGATTTCCAGAGAAAATAAGAGGCGACGAGTTAGTCAGAGTAAAACCGGCAAGAGGATGGTTGGCGGGAGGAAGTTTGCCAGAGAGAGTATGAGGCTACGAGCTTTTCAGAGTAAAACCGGCGAGAGAATGGTTGGCGAGGGTACGTTTCGCAGAAAGTGTAAGAGGCGACGGGCTAGTCAGAGTAAAACCGGCAAGAGGATATTTAGCGAGGTGAGGATTCCCAGAGAGAGAAAGTGGCGACGAGCTAGTCAGACTAAAACCGGCAAAGGATGGTTGGCGAGCGGAGGATTCCCAGAGAGAGTAGGAGGCGTCGAGCTATTTAGAGTAAAACCGGCGAGAGGATGGTTGTCGAAGGGAGGATTCCCAGAGAGAGTAAGAAGCGACGAGCTAGTCAGAGTAAAACCGGCGAGAGGATGGTTGGCAAGGGGAGAATTCCCAATGAGAGTAAGAGACGAGCTAGTCAGAGTAAAAGCGGCGAGAGTATGGTTGGCGAGGGGAGGATTCGCAGAGAGAGTAAGAGGCGACGAGCTATTCAGAGTAAAAGCGGCGAGAGGATGGTTGGTGAGGGAGGATTCCCAGAGAGAGTAAGAGGCGACGAGCTATTCAGAGTAAAACCGGCGAGAGGATGGTTGGTGAGGGAGGATTCCCAGAGAGAGTAAGAGGCTACGAACTAGTTAGAGTAAAACCGGTGAGAGAATGGTTGGTGAGGGGAGGATTTTTCAGAGAGAGAATTAGGCGACGAGCTTGTCAGAGTAAAACATGCGAGAGGATGGTCGGTGAGGGGAGGTTTCCCAGAGAGAGTAAGAGGTGACGAGCTAGTCAGAGTAAAACATGCGAGAGGATGGTTGGCGAGGGGAGGATTCGCAGAGAATCTAAGAGGCGACGAGTTATTCAGATTAAAACCGGGGACAGGATGGTTGGCGAGAGGAGGATTCCCAAAGAGTCTAAAAGGCGACGAGCTAGTCAGAGTAAAACCGGAAAAAGGATGGTTGGCGACGGTACGATTGCCAGAGAGAGTAATAGGCGACAAGCTGGTCAAAGTAAAACCGGCGATCGGATGGTTGGCGACGGGAGGATTCCCAGAGTGAGTAAGAAGCGACGAGCTAGTCGGAGTAGAACCGGCAAAGGATGGTTGGCGAGGAGAGGAATTCCAGAGAGACTAAGAGGCGACGAGCTAGTCAGAGTAAAACCGGCGAGAGGATGGTTGGCGAATGGAGGATTCCTAGAGAGAGTAAGAGGCGACGAGCTAGTCTGAGTAAAACCGGCGAGATGATGGTTGGCGAGGAGAGGATTCCCAGAGAGACTAAGAGGCGGCGATTTATTCAGAGTAAAACCGGCGAGTGGATGGTTGGCAAGGGGAGGATTCCCAGAGAGAGTAAGAGGCGACGAGCTAGTCAGAGTCAACCCGGCAAGAGGATTGGTGGCGAGAGTAGGATTCCCAGAGAAAGTAAGAGGCAACGAGCTAGTCAGAGTAAAAGCGGCAAGAGGCTGGTTGGCGAGGGTACGATTCCAAGAGACAGTAAGAGGCGATGAGCTAGTCTGAGTAAAACCTGCGAGAGGATGTTTGGCGAAGGTACGATTCCCAGTGAGAGTAAGAGGCGAAGAGCTGGTAAGAGTAAAACGTGCGAGAGGATGGTTGGCGCGGGGAGGAATCTCAGAGAGCAAGAGGCGACGAGCTAGTAATAGTAAAACAGGCGAGAGGATGGTTGGCGAGGGGAGGATTCTCAGAGAGAGTAAGAGGCGACGAGCTAGTCAGATTAAAACCGGCGAGAGCCTGGTTGGCGAGGGTACGAATCCCAGAGAGACAAAGAGGCGACGAGCTAGTCAGAGTAAAACCGGCAAGAGGTTGGTTGGCGCGGGGAGGATTCCCAGAGAGAGAGTAAGAGGCGACGAGCTATTCAGAGTAAAACCGGCGAGAGGATGGTTAGTGAGGGAGGATTCCCAGAGAGAGTAAGAGGCGACGAGCTAGTCAGAGTAAAACCGGCGAGAGAATGCTTGGAGAGGGGAGGATTTTTCAGAGAGGGTATTAGGCGACGAGCTAGTCAGAGTAAAACATGCGAGAGGATGGTCGGCGAGGGGAGGTTTCCCAGAGAGAGTAAGAGGCAACGAGCTACTCAGAGTAAAACATGCGAGAGGATGGTTGGCGAGGGGAGGATTCCGAGAGAGACTAAGAGGCGGCGATTTAGTCAGAGTAAAACCGGCGAGATGATGGTTGGCGGGAGGAGGATACCCAGAGATAGTAAGAGGCGACGAGCTAGTCAGAGTAAAACCGGCGAGGGAATGGTTGGCGAGGGTACGTTTCCCAGAGAGAGTAAGAGGCGACGGGCTAGTCAGAGTAAAACCGGCAAGAGGATAGTTAGCGAGGGTAGGATTCCCAGAGAGAGAAAGAAGCGACGAGCTAGTCAGAGTGAAACCGGCAATGGATGGTTGGCGAGGGGAGGAGTACCAGAGAGAGAGTAAGAGGCGACGAAGTGGTCAGAACAAAACCGGCGAGATGATGGTTGGCGGGAGGCGGATTCCCAGAGAGAGTAAGAGGCTACGAACTAGTCAGAGTAAAACCCTCGAGAGAATGCTTGAAGAGGGGAGGATTTTTCAGAGAGGGTATTAGGCGACGAGCTAGTCAGAGTAAAACATGCGAGAGGTTGGTCGGCGAGGGGAGGTTTCCCAGAGAGAGTAAGAGGCGACGAGCTAGTCAGAGTAAAACATGCGAGAGGATGGTTGGCGAGGGGAGGATTCCGAAAGAGTCTAAGAGGCGGCGATTTAGTCAGAGTAAAACGGCGAGATGATGGTTGTCGGGAGGAGGATACCCAGAGATAGTAAGAGGCGACGAGCCAATCAGAGTAAAACCGGCGAGAGAATGGTTGGCGAGGGTACGTTTCCCAGAGAGAGTAAGAGGCGACGGGCTAGTCAGAGTAAAACCGGCAAGAGGATAGTTAGCGAGGGTAGGATTCCCAGAGAGAGAAAGAAGCGACGAGCTAGTCAGAGTGAAACCGGCAATGGATGGTTGGCGAGGGGAGGAGTACCAGAGAGAGAGTAAGAGGCGACGAAGTGGTCAGAGTAAAACCGGCGAGAGGTTGATTTGTGAATGGAGGATTCCCAGAGAGAGTGAGAGGCGACGAGCTAGTCAGAGTAAAACCGGCGAGAAGATGGTTGGCGACGGTACGATTCCCACAGAGACAAAGAGGCGACGAGCTAGGCAGAGTAAAACCCGCAAAGGATGGTTGGCGAGGGGAGGATACCCAGAGAGAGAAAGAGGAGACGAGCTGGTCGGAGTAAAACCGGCGAGAGGATGGTTAGGAGGAGAGGATTCCCAGAGAGAGTAAGAGGCGACGATCTAGTCAGAGTAAACCGGCAAAGGATGGTTGTCGAGGGGAGGATTCCCAGAGAGAGTAAGAGGCGACGAGCTAGTCAGAGTAAAACCGGCAAAGGATGGTTGGCGAGGGGAGGATTCCCAGAGAGAGTAAGAGGCGACGAGCTAGTCAGAATAAAACCGGGAAAGAATGGTTGGCGAGGGGAGGATTTCCAGGGAAAATAAGAGGCGACGAGCTAGTCAGAATAAAACAGGCGAGAGGATGGTTGGCGAGGGGAGGATTCTCAGAGAGAGTAAGAGGCGAGGACCTAGTCAGAGTAAAACCGGCGAGAGACTGGTTGGCGACGGTACGATTCCCACAGAGACAAAGAGGCGACGAGTTAGTCAGAGTAAAACTGGCAAGAGGACGGTTGGCGGGAGGAAGTTTGCCAGAGAGAGTATGAGGCTACGAGCTTGTCAGAGTAAAACCGGCGAGAGAATGGTTGGCGAGGGTACGTTTCGCAGAAAGAGTAAGAGGCGACGGGCTAGTCAGAGTCAACCCGGCAAGAGGATTGTTGGCGACGGGAGGATTCCCAGAGAAAGTAAGAGGCGACGAGCTAGTCAGAGTAAAACCGGCAAGAGGTTGGTTGGCGCGGGGAGGATTCCCCGAGAGAGAGTAAGAGGCGACGAGCTATTCAGAGTAAAACCGGCGAGAGGATGGTTAGTGAGGGAGGATTCCCAGAGAGAGTAAGAGGCGACGAGCTAGTCAGAGTAAAACCGGCGAGAGAATGCTTGGAGAGGGGAGGATTTTTCAGAGAGGGTATTAGGCGACGAGCTAGTCAGAGTAAAACATGCGAGAGGATGGTCGGCGAGGGGAGGTTTCCCAGAGAGAGTAAGAGGCGGCGATTTAGTCAGAGTAAAACCGGCGAGATGATGGTTGGCGGGAGGAGGATACCCAGAGATACTAAGAGGCGATGAGCTAGTCAGAGTAAAACCGGCGACGGAATGGTTGGCGAGGGTACGTTTCCCAGAGAGAGTAAGAGGCGACGGGCTAGTCAGAGTAAAACAGGCAAGAGGATAGTTAGCGAGGGTAGGATTCCCAGAGAGAGAAAGAAGCGACGAGCTAGTCAGAGTAAAACCGGCAAAGGATGGTTGGCGAGGGGAGGATTACCAGAGAGAGAGTAAGAGGCGACGAAGTGGTCAGAGCAAAACCGGCGAGATGATGGTTGGCGGGAGGCGGATTCCCAGAGAGAGTAAGAGGCTACGAACTAGTCAGAGTAAAACCGGCGAGAGAATGCTTGGAGAGGGTAGGATTTTTCAGAGAGGGTATTAGGCGACGAGCTAGTCAGAGTAAAACATGCGAGAGGATGGTCGGCGAGGGGAGGTTTCCCAGAGAGAGTAAGAGGCGACGAGCTAGTCAGAGTAAAGCATGCGAGGGGATGGTTGGCGAGGGGAGGATTCCGAGAGAGACTAAGAGGCGGCGATTTAGTCAGAGTAAAACCGGCGAGATGATGGTTGGCGGGAGGAGGATACCCAGAGATAGTAAGAGGCGACGAGCCAGTCAGAGTAAAACCGGCGAGAGAATGGTTGGCGAGGGTACGTTTCCCAGAGAGAGTAAGAGGCGACGGGCTAGTCAGAGTAAAACCGGCAAGAGGATAGTTAGCGAGGGTAGGATTCCCAGAGAGAGAAAGAAGCGACGAGCTAGTCAGAGTAAAACTGGCAAAGGATGGTTGGCGAGGGGAGGAGTACCAGAGAGAGAGTAAGAGGCGACGATTTGGTCAGAGTAAAACCGGCGAGAGGTTGGTTTGTGAATAGAGGATTCCCAGAGAGAGTGAGAGGCGACGAGCTAGTCAGAGTAAAACCGGCGGGAAGATGGTTGGCGAGGGGAGGATTCCCAGAGAGATTAAGAGGCGACGAGCTGGTCAGAGTAAAACCGGTGAAAGTATAGCTGGCGAGTTGAGGATTCCCAGAGAGACTAAGAGGCGACGAGCTAGTCAGAGTAAACCCGGCGAGAGAATGTTTGGCAAATATAGGATTCCCAGAGAGTGTAAGAGGCGACGAGCTAGTTAGAGTAAAACCGGCGAGAGGAAGTTTTGCGAGGGGTGGATTCCCAGCGAGAGTAAGAGGTAGGGCTATTCAGAGTAAAACTGGCGGGAGGATGGTTGTTGAGGAGAGGATTCCCAGAGAGAGTAAGGGGCGAGGAGCTAGTCGGAGTAAAACCGGCAAGAGGATGTTTGGCGAGGGGAGGATTCCCAGAAGGAGTAGGAGGCGACGAGCTAGTCTGAGTAAAACCTTAAAGAGGATAGTTGGCGAGGGAAGGATTCGCAGAGAGAGTACCAGGAGACGAGTTAGTCAGAGTAAAAGCGGCGAGAGGCTGGTTGGCGAGGGTACGATTCCGGAGGAGAGAGTAAGAGGCGAAGAGCTGGTCAGAGTAAAACCGTCGAGTGGATGGTTGGCGAGGTTATGATTCCCGGAGAGTGCAAGAGGCGACGAGCTAGTCACAGTGAAACCGGCCAGAGGATGTTTGGCGAAGGGAGGGATCTCAGAGAGAGCAAGCGGCGACGAGCAAGTCAAAGTAAAGCAGGCGAGAGAATGGATGGCGAGGGGAGGATTCTCAGAGAGAGTAAGAGGCGACGAGCTAGTCAGAGTAAAACCGGCGAGAGGCTTGTTAGCGAGGGTACGATTCCCAGAGAGACAAGGAGGCGACGAGCTAGTCTGAGTAAAACGTTAAAGAGGATAGTTGGCAAAGGGGAGGATTCCCAGAGAGAGTACCGGGCGACGAGTTAGTCAGAGTAAAAGCGGCCAGAGGATGGGTAGCGTGGGGAGGATTCCCAGAGAAAGTAAGAGGCGACGAGCTAGTCAGAGTAAAACCGGCAAGAGGCTGGTTGACGAGAGTACGATTCCAAGAGACAGTAAGAGGCGATGAGCTAGTCTGAGTAAAACCTGCGAGAGGATGTTTGGCGAAGGTACGATTCCCAGTGAGAGTAAGAGGCGAAGAGCTGGTAAGAGTAAAACGTGCGAGAGGATGGTTGGCGCGGGGAGGAATCTCAGAGAGCAAGAGGCGACGAGCTAGTCATAGTAAAACAGGCGAGAGGATGGTTGGCGAGGGGAGGATTCTCAGAGAGAGTAAGAGGCGACGAGCTAGTCAGATTAAAACCGGCTAGAGCCTGGTTGGCGAGGGTACGAATCCCAGAGAGACAAAGAGGCGACGAGCTAGTCAGAGTAAAACCGGCAAGAGGTTGGTTGGCGCGGGGAGGATTCCCAGAGAGAGAGAGTAAGAGGCGACGAGCTATTCAGAGTAAAACCGTCGAGAGGATGGTTAGTGAGGGAGGATTCCCAGAGAGAGTAAGAGGCGACGAGCTAGTCAGAGTAAAACCGGCAACAGAATGCTTGGAGAGGGGAGGATTTTTCAGAGAGGGTATTAGGCGACGAGCTAGTCAGAGTAAAACATGCGAGAGGATGGTCGGCGAGGGGAGGTTTCCCAGAGAGAGTAAGAGGCAACGAGCTAGTCAGAGTAAAACATGCGAGAGGATGGTTGGCGAGGGGAGGATTCCGAGAGAGACTAAGAGGCGGCGATTTAGTCAGAATAAAACCGGCGAGATGATGGTTGGCGGGAGGAGGATACCCAGAGATAGTAAGAGGCGACGAGCTAGTCAGAGTAAAACCGGCGAGGGAATGGTTGGCGAGGGTACGTTTTCCAGAGAGAGTAAGAGGCGACGGGCTAGTCAGAGTAAAACCGGCAAGAGGATAGTTAGCGAGGGTAGGATTCCCAGAGAGAGAAAGAAGCGACGAGCTAGTCAGAGTAAAACCGGCAAAGGATGGTTGGCGAGGGGAGGATTACCAGAGAGAGAGTAAGAGGCGACGAAGTGGTCAGAGCAAAACCGGCGAGATGATGGCTGGCGGGAGGCGGATTCCCAGAGAGAGTAAGAGGCTACGAACCAGTCAGAGTAAAACCGGCGAGAGAATGCTTGAAGAGGGGAGGATTTTTCAGAGAGGGTATTAGGAGACGAGCTAGTCAGAGTAAAACATGCGAGAGGTTGGTCGGCGAGGGGAGGTTTCCCAGAGAGAGTAAGAGGCGACGAGCTAGTCAGAGCAAAACATGCGAGAGGATGGTTGGCGAGGGGAGGATTCCGAAAGAGACTAAGAGGCGGCGATTTAGTCAGAGTAAAACCGGCGACATGATGGTTGGCGGGAGGAGGATACCCAGAGATAGTAAGAGGTGACGAGCCAATCAGAGTAAAACCGGCGAGAGAATGGTTGGCGAGGGTACGTTTCCCAGAGAGAGTAAGAGGCGACGAGCTAGTCAGAGTAAAACCGGCAAGAGGATAGTTAGCGAGGGTAGGATTCCCAGAGAGAGAAAGAAGCGACGAGCTAGTCAGAGTGAAACCGGCAAAGGATGGTTGGCGAGGGGAGGAGTACCAGAGAGAGGGTAAGAGGCGACGAAGTGGTCAGAGTAAAACCGGCGAGAGGTTGATTTGTGAATGGAGGATTCCCAGAGAGAGTGAGAGGCGACGAGCTAGTCAGAGTAAAACCTGCGAGAAGATGCTTGGCGACGGTACGATTCCCACAGAGACAAAGAGGCGACGAATTAGTCAGAGTAAAACCGGCAAGAGGATGGTTGGCGGGAGGAAGTTTGCCAGAGATAGAAAGAGGCGATGACCTAGGCAGAGTAAAACCCGCAAAGGATGGTTGGCGAGGGGAGGATACCCAGAGAGAGAAAGAGGAGACGACCTGGTCGGAGTAAAACCGGCGAGAGGATGGTTAGGAGGAGAGGATTCCCAGAGAGAGTAAGAGGCGACGATCTAGTCAGAGTAAACCGGCAAAGGATGGTTGTCGAGGGGAGGATTCCCAGAGAGAGTAAGAGGCGACGAGCTAGTCAGAGTAAACCCGGCAAAGGATGGTTGGCGAGGGGAGGATTCCCAGAGAGAGTAAGAGGCGACGAGCTAGTCAGAATAAAACCGGGAAAGAATAATTGGCGAGGGGAGGATTTCCAGGGAAAATAAGAGGCGACGAGCTAGTCAGAATAAAACAGGCGAGAGGATGGTTGGCGAGAGGAGGATTCTCAGAGAGAGTAAGAGGCGAGGACCTAGTCAGAGTAAAGCCGGCGAGAGACTGGTTGGCGACGGAACGATTCCCACAGAGACAAAGAGGCGACGACTTAGTCAGAGTAAAACCGGCAAGAGGATGGTTGGCGGGAGGAAGTTTGCCAGAGAGAGTATGAGGCTACGAGCTTGTCAGAGTAAAACCGGCGAGAGAATGGTTGGCGAGGGTACGTTTCGCAGAAAGAGTACGAGGCGACGGGCTAGTCAGAGTAAAACCGGCAAGAGGATAGTTAGCGAGGATAGGATTCCCAGAGAGAGAAAGAGGCGACGAGCTAGTCAGAGTAAAACCGGCAAAGGATGGTTGGCGAGCGGAGGATTCCCAGAGAGAGTAGTAGGCGTCGAGCTATTAAGAGTAAAACCGGCGAGAGGATGGTTGTCGAAGGGAGGATTCCCAGAGAGAGTAAGAAGCGACGAGCTAGTCAGAGTAAAACCGGCGAGAGGATGGTTGGCAAGGGGAGAATTCCCAATGAGAGTAAGAGACGAGCTAGTCAGAGTAAAAGCGGCGAGAGTATGGTTGGCGAGGGGAGGATTCCCAGAGAGAGTAAGAGGCGACGAGCTATTCAGAGTAAAACCGGCGAGAGGATGGTTGGTGAGGGAGGATCCTCAGAGAGAGTAAGAGGCTACGAACTAGTCAGAGTAAAACCGGCGAGAGAATGGTTGGTGAGGGGAGGATGTTTCAGAGAGAGTATTAGGCGACGAGCTTGTCAGAGTAAAACATGCGAGAGGATGGTCGGTGAGGGGAGGTTTCCCAGAGAGAGTAAGAGGCGACGAGCTAGTCAGAGTAAAACATGCGAGAGGATGGTTGGCGAGGGGAGGATTCCCAGAGAATCTAAGAGGCGACGAGTTATTCAGATTAAAACCGGGGACAGGATGGTTGGCGAGAGGAGGATTCCCAAAGAGTCTAAAAGGCGACGAGCTAGTCAGAGTAAAACCGGCAAAAGGATGGTTGGCGACGGTACGATTGCCAAAGAGAGTAAGAGGCGACAAGCTGGTCAAAGTAAAACCGGCGATCGGATGGTTGGCGACGGGAGGATTCCCAGAGAGTGTAAGAAGCGACGAGCTAGTCGGAGTAGAACCGGCAAAGGATGGTTGGGGAGGAGAGGATTTCCAGAGAGACTAAGAGGCGACGAGCTAGTCAGAGTAAAACCGGCGAGAGGATGGTTGGCGAATGGAGGATTCCTAGAGAGATTAAGAGGCGACGAGCTAGTCTGAGTAAAACCGGCGAGATGATGGTTGGCGAGGAGAGGATTCCCAGAGAGAGAGTAAGAGGCGACGAGCTATTCAGAATAAAACCGGCGAGAGGATGGTTAGTGAGGGAGGATTCCCAGAGAGACTAAGAGGCGGCGATTTATTCAGAGTAAAACCGGCGAGTGGATGGTTGACAAGGGGAGGATTCCCAGAGAGAATAAGAGGCGACGAGCTAGTCAGAGTCAACCCGGCAAGAGGATTGTTGGCGACGTGAGGATTCCCAGAGAAAGTAAGAGGCGACGAGCTAGTCAGAGTAAAACCGGCAAGAGGTTGGTTGGCGCGGGGAGGATTCCCCGAGAGAGAGTAAGAGGCGACGAGCTATTCAGGGTAAAACCGGCGAGAGGATGGTTAGTGAGGGAGGACTCCCAGAGAGAGTAAGAGGCGACGAGCTAGTCAGAGTAAAACCGGCGAGAGAATGCTTGGAGAGGCGAGGATTTTTCAGAGAGGGTATTAGGCGACGAGCTAGTCAGAGTAAAACATGCGAGAGGATGGTCGGCGAGGGGAGGTTTCCCAGAGAGAGTAAGAGGCGGCGATTTAGTCAGAGTAAAACCGGCGAGATGATGGTTGGCGGGAGGAGGATACCCAGAGATACTAAGAGGCGATGAGCTAGTCAGAGTAAAACCGGCGAGGGAATGGTTGGCGAGGGTACGTTTCCCAGAAAGAGTAAGAGGCGACGGGCTAGTCAGAGTAAAACCGGCAAGAGGATAGTTAGCGAGGGTAGGATTCCCAGAGAGAGAAAGAAGCGACGAGCTAGTCAGAGTAAAACCGGCAAAGGATGGTTGGCGAGGGGAGGATTACCAGAGAGAGAGTAAGAGGCGACGAAGTGGTCAGAGAAAAACCGGCGAGATGATGGTTGGCGGGAGGCGGATTCCCAGAGAGAGTAAGAGGCTACGAACTAGTCAGAGTAAAACCGGCGAGAGAATGCTTGGAGAGGGTAGGATTTTTCAGAGAGGGTATTAGGCGACGAGATAGTCAGAGTAAAACATGCGAGAGGATGGTCGGCGAGGGGAGGTTTCCCAGAGAGAGTAAGAGGCGACGAGCTAGTCAGAGTAAAACATGCGAGAGGATGGTTGGCGAGGGGAGGATTCCGAGAGAGACTAAGAGGCGGCGATTTAGTCAGAGTAAAACCGGCGAGATGATGGTTGGTGGGAGGTGGATACCCAGAGATAGTAAGAGGCGACGAGCCAGTCAGAGTAAAACCGGCGAGAGAATGGTTGGCGAGGGTACGTTTCCCAGAGAGAGTAAGAGGCGACGGGCTAGTCAGAGTAAAACCGGCAAGAGGATAGTTAGCGAGGGTAGGATTCCCAGAGAGAGAAAGAAGCGACGAGCTAGTCAGAGTAAAACTGGCAAAGGATGGTTGGCGAGGGGAGGAGTACCAGAGAGAGAGTAAGAGGCGACGAAGTGGTCAGAGTAAAACCGGCGAGAGGTTGGTTTGTGAATGGAGGATTCCCAGAGAGAGTGAGAGGCGACGAGCTAGTCAGAGTAAAACCGGCGAGAAGATGGTTGGCGAGGGGAGGATTCCCAGAGAGATTAAGAGGCGACGAGCTGGTCAGAGTAAAACCGGTGAAAGTATAGCTGGCGAGTTGAGGATTCCCAGAGAGACTAAGAGGCGACGAGCTAGTCAGAGTAAACCCGGCGAGAGAATGATTGGCAAATATAGGATTCCCAGAGAGTGTAAGAGGCGACGAGCTAGTTAGAGTAAAACCGGCGAGAGGAAGGTTTGCGAGGGGTGGATTCCCAGCGAGAGTAAGAGGTAGGGCTATTCAGAGTAAAACTGGCGGGAGGATGGTTGTTGAGGAGAGGATTCCCAGAGAGAGTAAGGGGCGAGGAGCTAGTCGGAGTAAAACCGGCAAGAGGATGTTTGGCGAGGGGACGATTCCCAGAAGGAGTAGGAGGCGACGAGCTAGTCTGAGTAAAACCTTAAAGAGGATAGTTGGCGAGGGAAGGATTCCCAGAGAGAGTACCAGGAGACGAGTTAGTCAGAGTAAAAGCGGCGAGAGGCTGGTTGTCGAGGGTACGATTCCCAGAGAGAGTAAGAGGCGAAGAGCTGGTCAGAGTAAAACCGTCGAGTGGATGGTTGGCGAGGTTACGATTCCCAGAGAGTGCAAGAGGCGACGAGCTAGTCACAGTGAAACCGGCCAGAGGATGTTTGGCGAAGGGAGGGATCCCAGAGAGAGCAAGCGGCGACGAGCAAGTCAAATTAAAGCAGGCGAGAGAATGGATGGCGAGGGGAGGATTCTCAGAGAGAGTAAGAGGCGACGAGCTAGTCAGAGTAAAACCGGCGAGAGGCTTGTTAGCGAGGGTACGATTCCCAGAGAGACAAGGAGGCGACGAGCTAGTCTGAGTAAAACGTTAAAGAGGATAGTTGGCAAAGGGGAGGATTCCCAGAGAGAGTACCGGGCGACGAGCTAGTCAGAGTAAAAGCGGCCAGAGAATGGGTAGCGTGGGGAGGATTCCCAGAGAGAGCATAACGCGACGAGCTAGTCAGAGTAAAACCGGCAAGAGGGTGGTTGCGGATGGGAGGATTCCCAGAGAGAGAGTAAGGAGCGACGAGCTATTCAGAGTAAAACCGGCGAGAGGATGGTTGGTAAGGGGAGGATTCCCAGAGAGAGTAAGAGACGAGCTAGTCAGAGTTAAACCAGCAAGACGATGGTTGGCGGGGGGAGGATTCCCTGAGAGACTAAGAGGCGACGAGCTAGTCAGAGTAAAACCGGGGACAGGGTGGTTGGCGAGAGGAGGAATCCAAGACAGACTAAGAGGCGACGAGCTAGTCAGAGTAAAACCGGCAAGAGGATGGTAGGCGAGGGGAGGTTTCCAAGAGAGAACAAAAGACGACGAGCTAGTTAGAGTAAAACCGGCAAAAGGCTGGTTGCGAGGGTACGATTCACAGAGACAGTAAGAGGCGATGAGATAATCTGAGGAAAACGGGCGAGAGGATGGTTGGCGAGGGGAGGAATCCCAGAGAGAGCAAGAAGCGACGAGCTAGTCAGAGTAAAACAGGCGAGAAGATGTTTGGCGGGGGGAGGATTCTCAGAGAGAGTCAGAGGCGACGAGCTAGTCAGAGTAAAACCGGCGAGAGGCTGGTTGGCGAGGGAACGATTCCCAGAGAGACAATGAGGCGACGAGCTAGTCAGAGTAAAACCGACAAGAGGTTATTTGGCGCGGGGAGGATTCCCAGAGAGAGAGAGTAAGAGGCGACGAGTTATTCAGAGTAAAACCGGCAAGAGGATGGTTGGCGAGGGGAGGATTTCCAGAGAGACTAAGAGGCGGCGATTTAGCATGGGTAAAACCGGCAAGATGATGGTTGTCGGGAGGAGGATTCCCAGAGATAGTAATAGGCGACGAGCTAGTCAAAGTAAAACCGAGGAGAGAATGGTTGGCGAGGGTACGTTTCCCAGAGAGAGTAAGAGGCGACGGGCTAGTCAGAGTAAAACCGGAAAGAGGATATTTAGCGAGGGTAGGATTCCCAGAGAGAGAATGAGGCGACGAGCTAGTCAGAGTAAAACCGGAAAAGGATGGTTGGCGAGGGGAGGATTCCCAGAGAGAGAGTAAGAGGAGACGAGACGGTCAGAGTAAAACCGGCGAGAGGATGGTTGAGGAGGGAAGGATTCCCAGAGAGATTAAGAGGCGACCAGCTGGTAAGAGTAAAACCGGCGAGAGGATGGTTGGCGATGGGAGGATTCCCAGTGAGGCTAAGGGGCGACGAGCTAGTCAGAGTAAAACCGACAAAGGATGGTTGGCGAAGGGAGGATTCCCAGAGAATAAGAGGCGACGAGCTAGTCAGAGGTAAACAGGCGAGAGGATGGTTGGCGAGGGGAGGATTCTCAGACAGAGTAAGAGGCGACGAGCTAGTCAGAGTAAAACCGGTGAGAGGCTGGTTGGCGCGGGTACGATTCCCAGAGAGACAAAGAGGCGAAGAGCTAGTCAGAAAAAAACCGGCCAGTGGATGGTTGGCGACAGGAGGATTCCCAGAGAGAGCAAGAGGGGACGAGCTAGTCAGAGTAATACGGGCAAGAGGATGGTTGGCGCGGGGAGGTTTCCCAGAGAGAGTAAGACAAGACGAGCTATTCAGAGTAAAACCGGCGAGAGGATGGTTGGTGAGGGAGGATTCCCAGAGAGAGTAAGAGGCGACGAGATATTCACAGTAAAACCGGCGAGAGGATGGTTGGTGAGGGAGGATTCCCAGAGAGAGTAAGAGGCTACGAACTAGTCAGAGAAAAACCGGCGAGAGAATGGTTGGTGAGGGGAGGATTTTTCAGAGAGAGTATTAGGCGACGAGCTTGTCAGAGTAAAACATGCGAGAGGATGGTCGGTGAGGGGAGGTTTCCCAGAGAGTGTAAGAGGCGACGAGCTAGTCAGAGTAAAACATGCGAGAGGATGGTTGGCGAGGGGAGGATTCCCAGAGAACCTAAGAGGCGACGAGTTATTCAGATTAAAACCGGGGACAGGATGGTTGGCGAGAGGAGGATTCCCAAAGAGTCTAATAGGCGACTAGCTAGTAAGAGTAAAACCGGGAAAAGGATGGTTGGCGACGGTACGATTGCCAGAGAGAGTAAGAGGCGACAAGCTGGTCAAAGTAAAACCGACGAGATGATGGTTGGCGACGGGAGGATTCCCAGAAGGAGAAAGAGGCGACGAGCTAGTCAGAGTAAAATCGGTGAGAGGATGGTTGGCGAGAGTAAGATTCCCAGAGAAAGTAAGAGGCGACGAGCTAGTCAGAGTAAAACCGGCAAGAGGCTGGATGGCGAGGGTACGATTCCAATAGACAGTAAGAGGCGATGAGCTAGTCTGAGTAAAACCTGCGAGCGGATGTTTGGCGACGGTACGACTCCCAGTGAGAGTAAGAGGCGAAGAGCTGGTAAGAGTAAAACGTGCGAGAGGATGGTTGGCGCAGGGAGGAATCTCAGAGAGCAAGAGGCGACGAGCTAGTCATAGTAAAACAGGCGAGAGGATGGTTGGCGAGGGGAGGATTCTCAGAGAGAGTAAGAGGCGACGCGCTATTCAGAGTAAAACCGGCGAGAGGATGGTTAGTGAGGGAGGATTCCCAGAGAGAGCAAGAGGCGACGAGCTAGTCAGAGTAAAACCGGCAAGAGGATGGTTGGCGAGGGGAGGATTCCCAGAGAGACTAAGAGGTGGCGATTTATTCAGAGTAAAACCGGCGAGATGATTGTTGGCGGGAGGAGGATTCCCAGAGAAAGTAAGAGGCGACAGGCTAGTCAGAGCAAAACCGGCGAGAGGCTGGTTGGCGCGGGTACGATTCCCAGAGAGAGTAAGAGGCGAAGAGCTGGTCAGTGTAAAACCGTCGAGAGGATGGTTGGCGAGGTTACGATTCCCAGAGAGACAAAGAGCCGACGAGCTAGTCAGAGTAAAACCGGCCAGAGGATGGTTCGTGAGGGCAGGATTCACAGAGAGACTAAGGCGCGGCAATTTAGTCAGAGTAAAACCGGCGAGATGATGGTTGGCGGGAGGCGGAGTCCCAGAGAGAGTAAGAGGCTACGAACTAGTCAGAGTAAAACCGGCGAGAGAATGGTTGGAGAGTGAGGATTTTTCAGAGAAAGTAAGAGGCGACGAGCTAGTCAGAGTAAAACCGGCAAGAGGGTGGTTGCGGATGGGAGGATTCCCAGAGAGAGAGTAAGAGGCGACGAGCTATTCAGAGTAAAACCGGCGAGAGGATGGTTGGTGAGCGGAGGATTCCCAGAGAGAGTAAGGGGCGACGAGCTAGTCAGAGTAAAACCGACAAAAGGTTGGTTGGCGCGGGGAGGATTCCCAGAGAGGGAGTAAGAGGCGACGAGTTATTCAGAGTAAAACCGGCGAGAGGATGGTTGGTGAGGGGAGGATTCCCAGAGAGAGTAAGAGGCGACGAGCTAGTCAGAGTAAAACCGGCAAAAGGATGGTTGGCTAGGGGAGGATTCCCAGAGAGCGTAAGAGGCGACGGGCTAGTCAGAGTAAAACTGGCGAGAGGATGGTTGGCAAGGGGAGGATTCCCAGAGAGAGTAATAGACGAGCTAGTCAGAGTTAAACCAGCGAGAGGATGGTTGGCGGGGGGAGGATTCCCAGAGAGACTAAGAGGCGACGAGCTAGTCTGAGTAAAACCGGGGACAGGATGGTTGGCGAGAGGAGGAATCCAAGACAGACTAAGAGGCGACGAGCTAGTCAGAGTAAAACCGGCAAGAGGATGGTAGGCGAGGGGAGGTTTCCAAGAGGAGCAAGAGGCGACGAGCTAGTCAGAATAAAACAGGCGAGAGGATGTTTGGCGGGGGGAGGATTCTCAGAGAGAGTCAGAGGCGACGAGCTAGTCAGAGTAAAACCGGCGAGAGGCTGGTTGGCGAGAGAACGATTCCCAGAGAGACAATGAGGCGACGAGCTAGTCAGAGTAAAACCGACAAGAGGTTATTTGGCGCGGGGAGGATTCACAGAGAGAGAGAGTAAGAGGCGACGAGTTATTCAGAGTAAAACCGGCAACAGGATGGTTGGCGAGGGGAGGATTCCCAGAGAGAGAGTAAGAGGAGACGAGACGGTCAGAGTAAAACCGGCGAGAGGATGGTTGAGGAGGGGAGGATTCCCAGAGAGAGTAAGAGGCGACCAGCTGGTAAGAGTAAAACCGGCGAGAGGATGGTTGGCGATGGGAGGATTCCCAGTGAGGCTAGGGGGCGACGAGGTAGTCAGAGTAAAACCGACAAAGGATGGTTGGCGAAGGGAGGATTCCCAGAGAATAAGAGGCGACGAGCTAGTCAGAGTAAAACCGGCGAGAGGCTGGTTGGCGCGGGTACGATTCCCAGAGAGACAAAGAGGCGAAGAGCTAGTCAGAAAAAAACCGGCCAGTGGATGGTTGGCGACAGGAGGATTCCCAGAGAGAGCAAGAGGGGACGAGCTAGTCAGAGTAATACGGGCAAGAGGATGGTTGGCGCGGGGAGGTTTCCCAGAGAGGGTAAGAGGACGAGCTATTCAGAGTAAAACCGGCGAGAGGATGGTTGGTGAGGGAGGATTCCCAGAGAGAGTAAGAGGCGACGAGATATTCACAGTAAAACCGGCGAGAGGATGGTTGGTGAGGGAGGATTCCCAGAGAGAGTAAGAGGCTACGAACTAGTCAGAGAAAAACCGGCGAGAGAATGGTTGGTGAGGGGAGGATTTTTCAGAGAGAGTATTAGGCGACGAGCTTGTCAGAGTAAAACATGCGAGAGGATGGTCGGTGAGGGGAGGTTTCCCAGAGAGTGTAAGAGGCGACGAGCTAGTCAGAGTAAAACATGCGAGAGGATGGTTGGCGAGGGGAGGATTCCCAGAGAATCTAAGAGGCGACGAGTTATTTAGATTAAAACCGGGGACAGGATGGTTGGCGAGAGGAGGATTCCCAAAGAGTCTAATAGGCGACTAGCTAGTCAGAGTAAAACCGGCAAAAGGATGGTTGGCGACGGTACGATTGCCAGAGAGAGTAAGAGGCGACAAGCTGGTCAAAGTAAAACCGGCGAGAGGATGGTTTGCGAATGCAGCATTCCTAGAGAGAGTAAGAGGCGACGAGCTAGTCTGAGTAAAATCGGCGAGATGATGGTTGGCGAGGAGAGGATTCCCAGAGAGACTTAGAGGCGGCGATTTATTCAGAGTAAATCCGGCGAGTGGATGGTTGGCAAGGGGAGGATTCCCAGAGAGAGTAAGAGGCGACGAGCTAGTCAGAGTCAACCCGGCAAGAGGATTGTTGGCGACGGGAGGATTCCCAGAAGGAGAAGGAGGCGACGAGCTAGTCAGAGTAAAATCGGTCAGAGGATGGTTGGCGAGAGTAGGATTCCCAGAGAAAGTAAGAGGCGACGAGCTAGTCAGAGTAAAACCGGCAAGAGGCTGGATGGCGAGGGTACGATTCCAATAGACAGTAAGAGGCGATGAGCTAGTCTGAGTAAAACCTGCGAGAGGATGTTTGGCGAAGGTACGATTCCCAGTGAGAGTAAGAGGCGAAGAGCTGGTCAGAGTAAAACGTGCGAGAGGATGGTTGGCGCGGGAAGGAATCTCAGAGAGCAAGAGTAGACGAGCTAGTCATAGTAAAACAGGCGAGAGGATGGTTGGCGAGGGGAGGATTCTCAGAGAGAGTAAGAGGCGACGAGCCAGTCAGAGTAAAACCGGCGAGAGCCTGGTTGGCGAGGGTACGGATCCCAGAGAGACAAAGAGGTGACGAGCTAGTCAGAGTAAAACCGGCAAGAGGTTGGTTGGCGCGTGGAGGATTCCCAGAGAGAGAGTAAGAGGCGACGAGCTATTCAGAGTAAAACCGGCGAGAGGATGGTTAGTGAGGGAGGATTCCCAGAGAGAGTAAGACGCGACGAGCTAGTCAGAGTAAAACCGGCAAGAGGATGGTTGGCGGGAGGAGGATTCCCAGAGAGACTAAGAGGTGGCGATATATTCAGAGTAAAACCGGCGAGATGATTGTTGGCGGGAGGAGGATTCCCAGAGAAAGTAAGAGGCGACAGGGTAGTCAGAGCAAAACCGGCGAGAGGCTGGTTGGCGCGGGTACGATTCTTAGAGAGACAAAGAGGCGACGAGCTAGTCAGAGTAAAACCGGCCAGAGGATGGTTCGTGAGGGGAGGATTCACAGAGAGACTAAGGCGCGGCGATTTAGTCAGAGTAAAACCGGCGAGATGATGGTTGGCGGGACGCGGAGTCCCAGAGAGAGTAAGAGGCTACGAACTAGTCAGAGTAAAACCGGCGAGAGAATGGTTGGAGAGGGGAGGATTTTTCAGAGAGAGTATTAGGCGACGAGCTGGTCAGAGTAAAACATGCGAGAGGATGGTCGCCGAGCGAAGGTTTCCCAGAGAGAGTAAGAGGCGACGAGCTAGTCAGAGTAAAACATGCGAGAGGATGGTTGGCGAGGGGAGGATTCCGAGAGAGACTAAGAGGCGGCGATTTAGTCAGAGTAAAGCCGGCGAGAGAATGTTTGGCGAGGGTACGTTTCCCAGAGGGAGTAAGAGGCGACAGGCTAGTCAGAGTAAAACCGGCAAGAGGATAGTTAGCGAGGGTAGGATTCCCAGAGAGAGAAAGAAGCGACGAGCTAGTCAGAGTAAAACCGGCAAAGGATGGTTGACGACGGGAGGATTACCAGAGAGAGAGTAAGAGGCGACGAGGTGGTCAGAGTAAAACCGGCGAGAGGTTGGTTTGCGAATGGAGTATTCCCAGAGAGAGTGAGAGGCGACGAGCTAGTCAGAGTAAAACCGGCGAGAAGATGGTTGGCGAGGGGAGGATTCCGAGAGAGAGTAAGAGGCGACGAGCTGGTCAGAGTAAAACCGGTGAAAGTATAGCTGGCGAGTTGAGGATTCCCAGAGAGACTAAGAGGCGAAGAGCTAGTCAGAGTAAACCCGGCGAGAGAATGGTTGGCAAATATAGGATTCCCAGAGAGTGTAAGAGGCGACGAGCTAGTCAGAGTAAAACCGGCGAGAGGAAGGTTTGCGAGGGGAGGATTCCCAGAGAGAGTAAGAGGTACGGGCTATTCAGAGTAAAACTGGCGAGAGGAAGGTTGGTGATTAGAGGATTCCCAGAGAGAGTAAGAGGCGAGAAGCTAGTCAGAGTAAAACCGGCAAGAGGATGTTTGGCGAGGGGAGGATTCCCAGAAGGAGTAAGAGGCGACGAGCTAGTCTGAGTAAAACCCTAAAGAAGATAGTTGGCGAGGGGAGGATTCGCAGAGAGGGTAACAGGAGACGAGTTAGTCAGAGTAAAAGCGGCGAGAGGCTGGTTGGCGAGGGTACGATTCCCAGAGAGAGTAAGAGGCGAAGAGCTGGTCAGAGTAAAACCGCCGAGAGGATGGTTGGCGAGGTTACGATTCCCAGAGAGTGCAAGAGGCGACGAGCTAGTCTGACTGAAACCGGCCAGAGGATGTTTGGCGAGGGGAGGAATCCCAGAGAGAGCAAGAGGCGACGAGCAAGTCAACGTAAAGCAGGCGAGAGGATGGTTGTCGAGGGGAGGATTCTCAGAGAGAGTAAGAGGCGACGAGCTAGTATGAGTAAAACCGGCGAGAGGCTGGTTAGCGAGGGTACGATTCCCAGAGAGACAAAGAGGCGACGAGCTAGTCTGAGTAAAACGTTAAAGAGGATATTTGGCAAGAGGAGGATTCCGAGAGAGAGTACCAGGCGACGAGTTAGTCAGAGTAAAAGCGGCCAGGGGATGGGTGGCGTGGGGAGGATTCCCAGAGAGAATATAACGCGACGAGCTAGTCAGAGTAAAACCCGCAAGAGGATGGTGGCGGATGGGAAGATTCCCAGAGAGAGTAAGAGGCGACGAGCAAGTCAGAGTAAAACCGGCGAGAGCCTGGTTGGTGAGGGTACGAATCCCAGAGAGAGTAAGAGGCGACGAGCTAGTCAGAGTAAAACCGGTAAGAGGTTGTTTGGCGCGGGGAGGATTCCCAGAGAGAGAGTAAGAGGCGACGAGTTTTTCAGAGTGAAACCGGCGAGAGGATGGTTAATGAGTGGAGGATTCCCAGAGAGAGTAAGAGGCGACGAGCTAGTCAGAGTAAAACCGGCGAGAGGATGGTTAGTGAGGGAGGATTCCCAGAGAGAGTAAGAGGCGACGAGCTAGTCAGAGTAAAACCGGCAAGAGGATGGTTGGCGAGGGGAGGATTCCCAGAGAGACTAAGAGGTGGCGATTTATTCAGAGTAAAACCGGCGAGATGATTGTTGGCGGGAAGAGGATTCCCAGAGAAAGTAAGAGGCGACGAGTTAGTCAGAGCAAAACCGGCGAGAGGCTGGTTGGCGCGGGTACGATTCCCAGAGAGACAAAGAGGCGACGAGCTATTCAGAGTAAAACCGGCGAGAGGATGGTTCGTGAGGGGAGGATTCACAGAGAGACTAAGGGGCGGCGATGTATTCAGAGTAGAACCGGCGAGATGATGGTTGGCGGGAGGCGGAGTCCCAGTGAGTGTAAGAGGCTACGAACTAGTCAGAGTAAACCCGGCGAGAGAATGGTTGGAGAGGGGAGGATTTTTCAGAGAGAGTATTAGGCGACGAGCTGGTCAGAGTAAAACATGCAAGAGGATGGTCGGCGAGCGGAGGTTTCCCAGAGAGAGTAAGAGGCGACGAGCTTGTCAGAGTAAAACATGCGAGAGGATGGTTGGCGAGGGGAGGATTCCGAGAGAGACTAAAAGGCGGCGATTTAGTCAGTGTAAAACCGGCGAGAGAATGGTTGGCGAGGGTACGTTTCCCAGAGAGAGTAAGAGGCGACGGGCTAGTCAGAGTAAAACCGGCAAGAGGATAGTTAGCGAGGGTAGGATTCCCAGAGAGAGAAAGAAGCGACGAGCTAGTCAGAGTAAAACCGGCAAAGGATGGTTGACGACGGGAGGATTACCAGAGAGAGAGAGTAATAGGCGACGAAGTGGTCAGTGTAAAACCGGCGAGAGGTTGCTTTGCGAATGGAGGATTCCCAGAGAGAGTGAGAGGCGACGAGCTAGTCAGAGTAAAACCGGCGAGAAGATGGTTGGCGAGGGGAGGATTCCCAGAGAGAGTAAGAGGCGACGAGCTGGTCAGAGTAAAACCGGTGAAAGTATAGCTGGCGAGTTGACGATTCCCAGAGAGACTAAGAGGCGAAGAGCTAGTCAGAGTAAACCCGGCGAGAGAATGGTTGGCAAATATAGGATTCCCAGAGAGTGAAAGAGGCGACGAGCTAGTCAGAGTAAAACCGGCGAGAGGATGTTTTTCGAGGGGAGGATTCACAGAGAGAGTAAGAGGTACGGGCTATTCAGAGTAAAACTGGCGAGAGGATGGTTGGTGATTAGAGGATTCCCAGAGATAGTAGGGGGCGAGGAGCTAGTCAGAGTAAAACCGGCAAGAGGATGTTTGGCGAGGGGAGGATTCCCAGAAGGAGTAAGAGGCGACGAGCTAGTCTGAGTAAAACCTTAAAGAGGATAGTTGGCGAGGGGAGGATTCGCAGAGAGGGTACCAGGAGACGAGTTAGTCAGAGTAAAAGCGGCGAGAGGCTGGTTGGCGAGGGTACGATTCCCAGAGAGAGTAAGAGGCGAAGAGCTGGTCAGAGTAAAACCGCCGAGAGGAAGGTTGGCGAGGTTACGATTCCCAGAGAGTGCAAGAGGCGACGAGCTAGTCAGAGTGAAACCGGCCAGAGGATGTTTGGCGAGGGAAGGAATCCCAGAGAGAGCAAGAGGCGACGAGCAAGTCAAAGTAAAGCAGGCGAGAGGATGGTTGTCGAGGGGAGGATTCCCAGAGAGAGTAAGAGGCGACGAGCTAGTATGAGTAAAACCGGCGAGAGGCTGGTTAGCGAGGGTACGATTCCCAGAGAGACAAGGAGGCGACGAGCTAGTCTGAGAAAAACGTTAAGGAGGATAGTTGGCAAGAGGAGGATTCCCAGAGAGAGTACCAGGCGACGAGTTAGTCAGTTTAAAAGCGGCCAGGGGATGGGTGGCGTGGGAAGGATTCCCAGAGAGAGCATAACGCGACGAGCTAGTCAGAGTAAAACCGGCAAGAGGATGGTGGCGGATGGGAGGATTCCCAGAGAGAGAGTAAGAGGCGACGAGCTAGTCAGATTAAAACCGGCGAGAGCCTGGTTGCCGATGGTACGAATCCCAGAGAGTGTAAGAGGCGACGAGCTAGTCAGAGTAAAACCGGCAAGAGGTTGGTTGGCGCGGGGAAGGTTCCCAGAGAGAGAGTAAGAGGCGACGAATTATTCAGAGTGAAACCGGCGAAAGTATGGTTGGCTAGGGGAGGATTCCCAGAGAGCGTAAAAGGCGACGGGCTAGTCAGAGTAAAACCGGCGATAGAATGGTTGGCAAGGGGAGGATTCCCAGAGAGAGTAAGAGACGAGTTAGTCAGAGTTAAACCGGCGAGAGGATGGTTGGCGGGGGGAGGTTTCCCAGAGGAACTAAGAGGCGACGAGCTAGTCAGAGTAAAACCGGGGACAGGATGGTTGGAGAGAGGAGGAATCCAAGACAGACTAAGAGGCGACGAGCTAGTCAGAGTAAAACCTGGCAAGAGGATGGTAGGCGAGGGGAGGTTTACCAGTGAGAGTAAAAGACGACGAGCTAGTCAGAGTAAAACCGGCAAAAGGCTCGTTGCGAGGGTACGATTCACAGAGACAGTAAGAGACGATGAGATAATCTGAGTAAAACGGGCGAGAGGATAGTTGGCGAGGGGAAGAATTCCAGAGAGAGCAAGAGTCAACGAGCTAGTCAGAGTGAAACAGGCGAGAGAATGTTTGGCGGGGAGAGGATTCTCAGAGAGAGTAAGAGGCGACGAGCTAGTCAGAGTAAAACCGGCGAGAGATTGTTTGGCGAGGTTACGATTCCCAGAGAGACAATGAGGCGACGAGCTAGTCAGAGTAAAACCGACAAGAGGTTGTTTGGCGCGGGGAGGATTCCCAGAGAGAGTAAGAGGCGACGAGCTGTTCAGAGTAAAACCGGCGAGAGGATGGTTCGTGAGGGGAGGATTCACAGAGAGACTAAGAGGCGGCGATTTAGTCAGAGTAAAACCGGCGAGATGATGGTTGCGGGTGGCGGATTCCCAGAGAGAGTAAGAGGCTACGAACTAGTCAGAGTAAAACCGGCGAGAGAATGGTTGGATAGGGGAGGATTTTTCAGAGAGAGTATTAGGCGACGAGCTAGTCAGAGTAAAACCGGCAAGAGGATAGTTAGCGAGGAAAGGATTCCCAGAGAGAAAAAGAAGGGACGAGCTAGTCAGAGTAAAACCGGCAAAAGATGGTTGGCGAGGGGAGGATTACCAGAGAGAGAGTAAGAGGCGACGAGGTGGTCAGAGTAAAACCGCCGAGAGGTTGGTTTGCGAATGGAGGATTCCCAGAGAGAGTGAGAGGCGACGAGCTAGTCAGAGTAAAACCGGCGAGAAGATGGTTGGCGAGGGGAGGATTCCCAGAGAGAGTAAGAGGCGACGAGTTGTTCAGAGTAAAACCGGGGACAGGATGGTTGGAGAGAGGAGGAATCCAAGACAGACTAGGAGGCGACGAGCTAGTCAGAGTAAAACCTGGCAAGAGGATGGTAGGCGAGGGGAGGTTTACCAGAGAGGGTAAAAGACGACGAGCTAGTCAGAGTAAAACCGGCAAAAGGCTCGTTGCGAGGGTACGATTCACATAGACAGTAAGAGGCGATGAGATAATCTGAGTAAAACGGGCGAGAGGATAGTTGGCGAGGGGAGGAATCCCAGAGAGAGCAAAAGGCCACGAGCTAGTCAGAGTAAAACAGGCGAGAGAATGTTTGGCGGGGAGAGGATTCTCACAGAGGGTAAGAGGCGACGAGCTAGTCAGAGTAAAACCGGCGAGAGATTGTTTGGCGAGGTTACGATTCCCAGAGAGACAATGAGGCGACGAGCTAGTCAGAGTAAAACCGACAAGAGGTTATTTGGCGCGGGGAGGATTCCCAGAGAGAGTAAGAGGCGACGAGCTATTCAGAGTAAAACCGGCGAGAGGATGGTTCGTGAGGGGAGGATTCACAGAGAGACTAAGAGGCGGCGATTTAGTCAGAGTAAAACCGGCGAGATGATGGTTGGCGGGTGGCGGATTCCCAGAGAGAGTAAGAGGCTACGAACTAGTCAGAGTAAAACCGGCGAGAGAATGGTTGGAGAGGGGAGGATTTTTCAGAGAGAGTATTAGGCGACGAGCTAGTCAGAGTAAAACCGGCAAGAGGATAGTTAGCGAGGAAAGGATTCCCAGAGAGAAAAAGAAGGGACGAGCTAGTCAGAGTAAAACCGGCAAAGGATGGTTGGCGAGGGGAGGATTACCAGAGAGAGAGTAAGAGGCGACGAGGTGGTCAGAGTAAAACCGCCGAGAGGTTGGTTTGCGAATGGAGGATCCCAGAGAGAGTGAGAGGCGACGAGCTAGTCAGAGTAAAAGCGGCGAGAAGATGGTTGGCGAGGGGAGGATTCCCAGAGAGAGTAAGAGGCGACGAGTTGGTCAGAGTAAAACCGGTGAAAGTATAGCTGGCGAGTTGAGGATTCCCAGAGAGACTAAGAGGCGACGAGCTAGTCAGAGTAAACCCGGCAAGAGGATGTTTGTGCGAGGGGAGATTTCCCAGAAGGAGTAAGAGGCGACGAGCTAGTCTGAGTAAAACCTTAAAGAGGATAGTTGGCGAGGAGAGGATTCCCAGAGAGAGTACCAGGAGACGAGTTAGTCAGAGTAAACGCAGCGACAGGCTGGTTGGCGAGGGTACGATTCCCAGAGAGAGTAAGAGGCGAAGAGCTGGTGAGAGTAAAACCACCGAGAGGATGGTTGGCGAGGTTACGATTCCCAGAGAGTGCTAGAGGCGACGAGCTAGTCAGAGTGAAACCGGCCAGAGGATGTTTGGCGAGGGGAGGAATCCCAGAGAGAGCAAGAGGCGACGAGGAAGTCAAAGTAAAGCAGGCGAGAGGATGGATGGCGAGGGGAGGATTCTCAGAGAGAGTAAGAGGCGACGAGCTAGTCAGAGTAAAACCGGCGAGAGGCTGGTTAGCGAGGGTACGATTCCCAGAGAGACAAAGTGGCGAGGAGCTAGTCTGAGTAAAACGTTAAAGAGGATAGTTGGCAAGGGGTGGATTCCGAGAGAGAGTACCAGGCGACGAGTTAGTCAGAGTAAAAGCGGCCAGAGGATGGGTGGCGTGGGGAGGATTCCCAGAGAGAGCATAACGCGACGAGCTAGTAAGAGTAAAACCGGCAAGAGGATGGTTGCGGATGGGAGGATTCCCAGAGAGAGAGTAAGAGGCGACGAGCTATTCAGAGTAAAACCGGCGAGAGGATGGTTGGTGAGGGGAGGATTCCCAGAGAGAGTAAGAGGCGACGAGCTAGTCAGAGTAAAACCGGCGAGAGGATGGTTAGTGAGGGAGGATTCCCAGAGAGAGTAAGAGGCGACGAGCTAGTCAGAGTAAAACCGGCAAGAGGATGTTTGGCGAGGGGAGGATTCCCAGAGAGACTAAGAGGTGGCGATTAATTCAGAGTAAAACCGGCGAGATGATTGTTGGTTGGAGGAGGACTCCCAGAGAAAGTAAGAGGCGACCAGTTAGTCAGAGCAAAACCGGCGAGAGGCTGGTTGGCGCGGGTACGATTCCCAGAGAGACAAAGAGGCGACGAGCTAGTCAGAGTAAAACCAGCGAGAGGATGGTTCGTGAGGGGAGGATTCACAGAGAGACTAAGGGGCGGCGATGTATTCAGAGTAAAACCGGCGAGATGATGGTTGGCGGGAGGCGGAGTCCCAGAGAGTGTAAGAGGCTACGAACTAGTCAGAGTAAACCCGGCGAGAGAATGGTTGGAGAGGGGAGGATTTTTCAGAGAGAGTATTAGGCGACGATTTGGTCAGAGTAAAACATGCAAGAGGATGGTCGGCGAGCGGAGGTTTCCCAGAGAGAGTAAGAGGCGACGAGCTAGTCAGAGTAAAACATGCGAGAGGATGGTTGGCGAGGGGAGGATTCCGAGAGAGACTAAAAGGCTCATATTTAGTCAGAGTAAAACCGGCGAGAGAATGGTTGGCGAGGGTACGTTTCCCAGAGAGAGTAAGAGGCGACGGGCTAGTCAGAGTAAAACCGGCAAGAGGATAGTTAGCGAGGGTAGGATTCCCAGAGAGAGAAAGAAGCGACGAGCCAGTCAGAGTAAAACCGGCAAAGGATGGTTGACGACGGGAGGATTACCAGAGAGAGAGTAAGAGGCGACGAGGTGGTCAGAGTAAAACCGGCGAGAGGTTGGTTTGCGAATGGAGGATTCCCAGAGAGAGTGAGAGGCGACGAGCTAGTCAGAGTAAAACCGGCGAGAAGATGGTTGGCGAGGGGAGGATTCCCAGAGAGAGTAAGAGGCGACGAGCTGGTCAGAGTAAAACCGGTGAAAGTATAGCTGGCGAGTTGACGATTCCCAGAGAGAGTAAGGGGCGAGGAGCTAGTCAGAGTAAAACCGGCAAGAGGATGTTTGGCGAGGGGAGGATTCCCAGAAGGAGTAAGAGGCGACGAGCTAGTCTGAGTAAAACCTTAAAGAGGATAGTTGGCGAGGGGAGGATTCGCAGAGAGGGTACCAGCAGACGAGCTAGTCAGAGTAAAACCGGCGAGAGATTGTTTGGCGAGGTTACGATTCCCAGAGAGACAATGAGGCGACGAGCTAGTCAGAGTAAAACCGACAAGAGGTTGTTTGGCGCGGGGAGGATTCCCAGAGAGAGTAAGAGGCGACGAGCTGTTCAGAGTAAAACCGGCGAGAGGATGGTTCGTGAGGGGAGGATTCACAGAGAGACTAAGAGGCGGCGATTTAGTCAGAGTAAAACCGGCGAGATGATGGTTGCGGGTGGCGGATTCCCAGAGAGAGTAAGAGGCTACGAACTAGTCAGAGTAAAACCGGCGAGAGAATGGTTGGATAGGGGAGGATTTTTCAGAGAGAGTATTAGGCGACGAGCTAGTCAGAGTAAAACCGGCAAGAGGATAGTTAGCGAGGAAAGGATTCCCAGAGAGAAAAAGAAGGGACGAGCTAGTCAGAGTAAAACCGGCAAAAGATGGTTGGCGAGGGGAGGATTACCAGAGAGAGAGTAAGAGGCGACGAGGTGGTCAGAGTAAAACCGCCGAGAGGTTGGTTTGCGAATGGAGGATTCCCAGAGAGAGTGAGAGGCGACGAGCTAGTCAGAGTAAAACCGGCGAGAAGATGGTTGGCGAGGGGAGGATTCCCAGAGAGAGTAAGAGGCGACGAGTTGTTCAGAGTAAAACCGGGGACAGGATGGTTGGAGAGAGGAGGAATCCAAGACAGACTAGGAGGCGACGAGCTAGTCAGAGTAAAACCTGGCAAGAGGATGGTAGGCGAGGGGAGGTTTACCAGAGAGGGTAAAAGACGACGAGCTAGTCAGAGTAAAACCGGCAAAAGGCTCGTTGCGAGGGTACGATTCACATAGACAGTAAGAGGCGATGAGATAATCTGAGTAAAACGGGCGAGAGGATAGTTGGCGAGGGGAGGAATCCCAGAGAGAGCAAAAGGCCACGAGCTAGTCAGAGTAAAACAGGCGAGAGAATGTTTGGCGGGGAGAGGATTCTCACAGAGGGTAAGAGGCGACGAGCTAGTCAGAGTAAAACCGGCGAGAGATTGTTTGGCGAGGTTACGATTCCCAGAGAGACAATGAGGCGACGAGCTAGTCAGAGTAAAACCGACAAGAGGTTATTTGGCGCGGGGAGGATTCCCAGAGAGAGTAAGAGGCGACGAGCTATTCAGAGTAAAACCGGCGAGAGGATGGTTCGTGAGGGGAGGATTCACAGAGAGACTAAGAGGCGGCGATTTAGTCAGAGTAAAACCGGCGAGATGATGGTTGGCGGGTGGCGGATTCCCAGAGAGAGTAAGAGGCTACGAACTAGTCAGAGTAAAACCGGCGAGAGAATGGTTGGAGAGGGGAGGATTTTTCAGAGAGAGTATTAGGCGACGAGCTAGTCAGAGTAAAACCGGCAAGAGGATAGTTAGCGAGGAAAGGATTCCCAGAGAGAAAAAGAAGGGACGAGCTAGTCAGAGTAAAACCGGCAAAGGATGGTTGGCGAGGGGAGGATTACCAGAGAGAGAGTAAGAGGCGACGAGGTGGTCAGAGTAAAACCGCCGAGAGGTTGGTTTGCGAATGGAGGATCCCAGAGAGAGTGAGAGGCGACGAGCTAGTCAGAGTAAAAGCGGCGAGAAGATGGTTGGCGAGGGGAGGATTCCCAGAGAGAGTAAGAGGCGACGAGTTGGTCAGAGTAAAACCGGTGAAAGTATAGCTGGCGAGTTGAGGATTCCCAGAGAGACTAAGAGGCGACGAGCTAGTCAGAGTAAACCCGGCAAGAGGATGTTTGTGCGAGGGGAGATTTCCCAGAAGGAGTAAGAGGCGACGAGCTAGTCTGAGTAAAACCTTAAAGAGGATAGTTGGCGAGGAGAGGATTCCCAGAGAGAGTACCAGGAGACGAGTTAGTCAGAGTAAACGCAGCGACAGGCTGGTTGGCGAGGGTACGATTCCCAGAGAGAGTAAGAGGCGAAGAGCTGGTGAGAGTAAAACCACCGAGAGGATGGTTGGCGAGGTTACGATTCCCAGAGAGTGCTAGAGGCGACGAGCTAGTCAGAGTGAAACCGGCCAGAGGATGTTTGGCGAGGGGAGGAATCCCAGAGAGAGCAAGAGGCGACGAGGAAGTCAAAGTAAAGCAGGCGAGAGGATGGATGGCGAGGGGAGGATTCTCAGAGAGAGTAAGAGGCGACGAGCTAGTCAGAGTAAAACCGGCGAGAGGCTGGTTAGCGAGGGTACGATTCCCAGAGAGACAAAGTGGCGAGGAGCTAGTCTGAGTAAAACGTTAAAGAGGATAGTTGGCAAGGGGTGGATTCCGAGAGAGAGTACCAGGCGACGAGTTAGTCAGAGTAAAAGCGGCCAGAGGATGGGTGGCGTGGGGAGGATTCCCAGAGAGAGCATAACGCGACGAGCTAGTAAGAGTAAAACCGGCAAGAGGATGGTTGCGGATGGGAGGATTCCCAGAGAGAGAGTAAGAGGCGACGAGCTATTCAGAGTAAAACCGGCGAGAGGATGGTTGGTGAGGGGAGGATTCCCAGAGAGAGTAAGAGGCGACGAGCTAGTCAGAGTAAAACCGGCGAGAGGATGGTTAGTGAGGGAGGATTCCCAGAGAGAGTAAGAGGCGACGAGCTAGTCAGAGTAAAACCGGCAAGAGGATGTTTGGCGAGGGGAGGATTCCCAGAGAGACTAAGAGGTGGCGATTAATTCAGAGTAAAACCGGCGAGATGATTGTTGGTTGGAGGAGGACTCCCAGAGAAAGTAAGAGGCGACCAGTTAGTCAGAGCAAAACCGGCGAGAGGCTGGTTGGCGCGGGTACGATTCCCAGAGAGACAAAGAGGCGACGAGCTAGTCAGAGTAAAACCAGCGAGAGGATGGTTCGTGAGGGGAGGATTCACAGAGAGACTAAGGGGCGGCGATGTATTCAGAGTAAAACCGGCGAGATGATGGTTGGCGGGAGGCGGAGTCCCAGAGAGTGTAAGAGGCTACGAACTAGTCAGAGTAAACCCGGCGAGAGAATGGTTGGAGAGGGGAGGATTTTTCAGAGAGAGTATTAGGCGACGATTTGGTCAGAGTAAAACATGCAAGAGGATGGTCGGCGAGCGGAGGTTTCCCAGAGAGAGTAAGAGGCGACGAGCTAGTCAGAGTAAAACATGCGAGAGGATGGTTGGCGAGGGGAGGATTCCGAGAGAGACTAAAAGGCTCATATTTAGTCAGAGTAAAACCGGCGAGAGAATGGTTGGCGAGGGTACGTTTCCCAGAGAGAGTAAGAGGCGACGGGCTAGTCAGAGTAAAACCGGCAAGAGGATAGTTAGCGAGAGTAGGATTCCCAGAGAGAGAAAGAAGCGACGAGCCAGTCAGAGTAAAACCGGCAAAGGATGGTTGACGACGGGAGGATTACCAGAGAGAGAGTAAGAGGCGACGAGGTGGTCAGAGTAAAACCGGCGAGAGGTTGGTTTGCGAATGGAGGATTCCCAGAGAGAGTGAGAGGCGACGAGCTAGTCAGAGTAAAACCGGCGAGAAGATGGTTGGCGAGGGGAGGATTCCCAGAGAGAGTAAGAGGCGACGAGCTGGTCAGAGTAAAACCGGTGAAAGTATAGCTGGCGAGTTGACGATTCCCAGAGAGAGTAAGGGGCGAGGAGCTAGTCAGAGTAAAACCGGCAAGAGGATGTTTGGCGAGGGGAGGATTCCCAGAAGGAGTAAGAGGCGACGAGCTAGTCTGAGTAAAACCTTAAAGAGGATAGTTGGCGAGGGGAGGATTCGCAGAGAGGGTACCAGCAGACGAGTTAGTCAGAGTAAAAGCGGCGAGAGGCTGGTTGGCGAGGGTACGATTCCCAGAGAGAGTAAGAGGCGAAGAGCTGGTCAGAGTAAAACCGCCGAGAGGATGGTTGGCGAGGTTACGATTCCCAGAGAGTGCAAGAGGCGACGAGCTAGTCAGAGTGAAACCGGCCAGAGGATGTTTGGCAAGGGGAGGAATCCCAGAGAGAGCAAGAGGCGACGAGCAAGTCAAGGTAAAGCAGGCGAGAGGATGGATGGCGAGGGGAGGATTCTCAGAGAGAGTAAGAGGCGACGAGCTAGTATGAGTAAAACCGGCGAGAGGCTGGTTAGCGAGGGTACGATTCCCAGAGAGACAAGGAGGCGACGAGCTAGTCTGAGTAAAACGTTAAAGAGGATAGTTGGCAAGAGGAGGATTCCCAGAGAGAGTACCAGGCGACGAGTTAGTCAGAGTAAAAGCGGCCAGGGGATGGGTGGCGTGGGAAGGATTCCCAGAGAGAGCATAACGCGACGAGCTAGTCAGAGTAAAACCGGCAAGAGGATGGTGGCGGATGGGAGGATTCCCAGAGAGAGAGTAAGAGGCGACGAGCTAGTCAGAGTAAAACCGGCGAGAGCATGGTTGGCGATGGTACGAATCCCAGAGAGAGTAAGAAGCGACGAGCTAGTCAGAGTAAAACCGGCAAGAGGTTGGTTGGCGCGGGGAGGATTCCCAGAGAGAGAGTAAGAGGCGACGAGTTATTCAGAGTGAAACCGGCGAAAGGATGGTTGGCTAGGGGAGGATTCCCAGAGAGCGTAAGAGGCGACGGGCTAGTCAGAGTAAAACCGGCGAGAGAATGGTTGGCAAGGGGAGGATTCCCAGAGAGAGTAAGAGACGAGTTAGTCATAGTTAAACCGGCGAGAGGATGGTTGGGGGGGGAGGTTTCCCAGAGGAACTAAGAGGCGACGAGCTAGTCAGAGTAAAACCGGAGATAGGATGGTTGGAGAGAGGAGGAATCCAAGACAGACTAAGTGGCGACGAGCTAGTCAGAGTAAAACCTGGCAAGAGGATGGTAGGCGGGGGAGGTTTACCAGAGAGAAAAAAAGACGACGAGCTAGTCAGAGTAAAACCGGCAAAAGGCTCGTTGCGAGGGTACGATTCACAGAGACAGTAAGAGACGATGAGATAATCTGAGTAAAACGGGCGAGAGGATAGTTGGCGAGGGGAGGAATCCCAGAGAGAGCAAGAGGCAACGAGCTAGTCAGAAGGAAACAGGCGAGAGAATGTTTGGCGGGGAGAGGATTCTCAGAGAGAGTAAGAGGAGACGAGCTAGTCAGAGTAAAAGCGGCGAGAGATTGTTTGGCGAGGTTACGATTCCCAGAGAGACAATGAGGCGACGAGCTAGTCAGAGTAAAACCGACAAGAGGTTATTTGGCGCGGGGAGGATTCCCAGAGAGAGTAAGAGGCGACGAGCTATTCAGAGTAAAACCGGCGAGAGGATGGTTCGTGATGGGAGGATTCACAGAGAGACTAAGAGGCGGCGATTTAGTCAGAGTAAAACCGGCGAGATGATGGTTGGCGGGTGGCGGATTCCCAGAGAGAGTAAGAGGCTACGAACTACTCAGAGTAAAACCGGCGAGAGAATGGTTGGAGAGGGGAGGATTTTTCAGAGAGAGTATTAGGCGACGAGCTAGTCTGAGTAAAACCGGCATGAGGATAGTTAGCGAGGAAAGGATTCCCAGAGAGAAAAAGAAGGGACGAGCTAGTCAGAGTAAAACCGGCAAAGGATGGTTGGCGAGGGGAGGATTACCAGAGAGAGAGTGAGAGGCGACGAGCTAGTCAGAGTAAAACCGGCGAGAAGATGGTTGGCGAGGGGAGGATTCCCAGAGAGAGTAAGAGGCGACGAGTTGGTCAGAGTAAAACCGGGGACAGGATGGTTGGAGAGAGGAGGAATCCAAGACAGACTAAGAGGCGACGAGCTAGTCAGAGTAAAACCTGGCAAGAGGATGGTAGGCGAGGGGAGGTTTACCAGAGAGAGTAAAAGACGACGAGCTAGTCAGAGTAAAACCGGCAAAAGGCTCGTTGCGAGGGTACGATTCACAGAGACAGTAAGAGGCGATGAGATAATCTGAGTAAAACGGGCGAGAGGATAGTTGGCGAGGGGAGGAATCCCAGAGAGAGCAAGAGGCGACGAGCTAGTCAGAGTAAAACAGGCGAGAGAATGTTTGGCGGGGAGAGGATTCTCAGAGAGTGTAGGAGGCGACGAGCTAGTCAGAGTAAAACCGGCATGAGAATGTTTGGCGAGGTTACGATTCCCAGAGAGACAACGAGGCGACGAGCTAGTCAGAGTAAAACCGACAAGAGGTTATTTGGCGCGGTGAGGATTCCCAGAGAGAGTAAGAGGCGACGAGCTATTCAGAGTAAAACCGGCGAGAGGATGGTTCGTGAGGGGAGGATTCACAGAGAGACTAAGAGGCGGCGATTTAGTCAGAGTAAAACCGGCGCGATGATGGTTGGCGGGTGGCGGATTCCCAGAGAGAGTAAGAGGCTACGAACTAGTCAGAGTAAAACCGGCGAGAGAATGGTTGGAGAGGGGAGGAATTTTCAGAGAGAGTATTAGGCGACGAGCTAGTCAGAGTAAAACCGGCAAGAGGATAGTTAGCGAGGAAAGGATTCCCAGAGAGAAAAAGAAGGGACGAGCTAGTCAGAGTAAAACCGGCAAAGGATGGTTGGCGAGGGGAGGATTACCAGAGAGAGAGTAAGAGGCGACGAGGTGGTCAGAGTAAAACCGCCGAGAGGTTGGTTTGCGAATGGAGGATCCCAGAGAGAGTGAGAGGCGACGAGCTAGTCAGAGTGAAACCGGCGAGAAGATGGTTGGCGAGGGGAGGATTCCCAGAGAGAGTAAGAGGCGACGAGTTGGTCAGAGTAAAACCGGTGAAAGTATAGCTGGCTAGTTGAGGATTCCCAGAGAGACTAAGAGGCGACGAGCTAGTCAGAGTAAACCCGGCAAGAGGATGTTTGTGCGAGGGGAGATTTCCCAGAAGGAGTAAGAGGCGGCGATTTAGTCAGTAAAACCGGCGAGATGATGGTTGGCGGTAGGCGGATTCCCAGAGAGAGTAAGAGGCTACGAACTTGTCAGAGTAAAACCGGCGAGAGGATATTTGGCAAGGGGAGAATTCCCAATGAGAGTAAGAGACGACCTAGTCAGAGTAAAAGCGGCGAGAGGATGGTTGGCGAGGGGAGGATTCCCAGAGAGAGTAAGAGGCGACGAGCTATTCAGAGTAAAACCGGCGAGAGGATGGTTGGTGAGGGGAGGAATCCCAGAGAGAGTAGGAGGCGTCGAGCTATTTAGAGTAAAACCGGCGAGAGGATGGTTGGCGAGAGGAGGATTCCCAGAGAGAGTAAGAAGCGACGAGCTAGTCAGAGTAAAACCGGCGAGAGGATTGTTGGCAAGGGGAGAATTCCCAATGAGAGTAAGAGACGACCTAGTCAGAGTAAAAGCGGCGAGAGGATGGTTGGCGAGGGGAGGATTCCCAGAGAGAGTAAGAGGCGACGAGCTATTCAGAGTAAAACCGGCGAGAGGATGGTTGGTGAGGGGAGGAATCCCAGAGAGAGTAAGAGGCGACGAGCTAGTCAGAGTAAAACCGGCAAGAGGATGGTTGGCGAGGGGAGGATTCCCAGAGAGACTAAGAGGCGGCGATTTAGTTAGAGTAAAACCGGCGAGATGATGGTTGGCGGTAGGCGGATTCCCAGAGAGAGTAAGAGGCTACGAACAAGTCAGAGTAAAACCGGCGAGAGAATGGTTGGAGAGGGAAGGATTTTTCAGAGAGAGTATTAGGCGACGAGGTTGTCAGAGTAAAACATGCGAGAGGATGGTCGGTGAGGGGAGGTTTCCCAGAGAGAGTAAGAGGCGACGAGCTAGTCAGAGTAAAACATGCGAGAGGATGGTTGGCAAGGGAAGGATCCCCAGAGAATCTAAGAGGCGACGAGCTATTCAGATTAAAACCGTGGACAGGATTGTTGGCGAGAGGAGGATTCCCAAAGAGACTAAAAGGCGACGAGCTAGTCAGAGTAAAACCGGCAAAAAGATGTTTGGCGAGGGTACGATTGCCAGAAAGAGTAAGAGGCGACAAGCTGGTCAAAGTAAAGCCGGCGAGAGGATGTTTGGCGACGGGAGGATTCCCAGAGAGAGTAAGAAGCGACGAGCTAGTCAGAGTAGAACCGGCAAAGGATGGTTGGCGAGGAGAGGATTTCCAGAGAGACTAAGAGGCGACGATCAAGTCAGAGTAAAACCGGCGAGTGGATGGTTGGCCAGGGGAGGATTACCAGAAGGAGAAAGAGGCGACGAGCTAGTCAGAGTAAAATCGGTCAGAGGATGGTTGGCGAGAGTAGGATTCCTAGAGAGAGTAAGAGGCGACGAGCTAGTCAGAGTAAAACAGGCAAGCGGCTGGTTGACGAAGGTACGATTCCAAGAGACAGTAAGAGGAGATGAGCTAGTCTGAGTAAAACCTGCGAGAGGATTTTTGGCGAGGGTATTCCCAGAGAGACAAAGAGGCGACGAGCTAGTCAGAGTAAAACCGGCCAGAGGGTTTTTGGCGACAGGAGGATTCCCAGAGAGAGCAAGAGGGGACGAGCTAGTCAGAGTAATAGGGGCAAGAGGATAATTGGCGCGGGGAGCATTCCCAGAGAGAGTAAGAGGCGCCGAGCTATTCAGAGTAAAACCGTCGAGAGGATGGTTCGTGAGGGGAGGATACACAAAGAGACTAAGTGGCGGCGATTTAGTCAGAGTAAAACCGGCGAGATGATGGTTGGCGAGGGGAGGAATCCCAGAGAGAGCAAGAGGCGACGAGCTAGTCAGAGTAAAACAGGCGAGAGGATGTTTGGCGGGGGGAGGATTCTCAAAGAGAGCAAGAGGCGACGAGCTAGTCAGAGTAAAACAGGCGAGAGGATGTTTGGCGGGGGGAGGATTCTCAGAGAGAGTAAGAGAGGACGAGCTAGTCAGAGAAAAACCGGCGAGAGGCTGGTTGGCGAGGGAACGATTCCCAGATAGACAATGAGGCGACGAGCTAGTCAGAGTAAAACCGACAAGAGGTTATTTGGCGCGGGGAGGATTCCCAGAGAGAGAGAGAGTAAGAGGCGACGAGTTATTCAGAGTAAAACCGGCAAGAGGATGGTTGGCGAGGGGAGGATTTCCAGAGAGACTAAGAGGCGGCGAGCTAGTCAGAGTAAACACGGCAAAGGATGGTTGGCGAGGGGATGATTCCAAGAGAGAGAAAGAGGCGACGTGCTAATCAGAGTAAAACTGGCGAGCGGATGGTTGGGAAGTGGAGGATTCCCAGAGAGAGTAAGAGACGGGCTAGTCAGAGTAAAACCGGCAAGAGGATATTTAGCGAGGGTAGGATTCCCAGAGAGAGAATGAGGCGACGAGACGGTCAGAGTAAAACCGGCGAGAGGATGGTTGGCAAGGGGAGGATTCCCAGAGAGAGTAAGAGGCGACGAGCTAGTCAGAGTAAACACGGCAAAGGATGGTTGGCGAGGGGATGATTCCAAGAGAGAGAAAGAGGCGACGTGCTAATCAGAGTAAAACTGGCGAGCGGATGGTTGGGAAGTGGAGGATTCCCAGAGAGAGTAAGAGACGAGCTAGTCAGAGTAAAACCGTCGAGAGGAAGGTTGGCGAGGGGAGGATTCCCAGAGAGAGTAAGAGGCGACCAGGTGACAAGAGTAAAACCGTCGAGAGGATGGTTGGCGATGGGAGGATTCCCAGTGAGGCTAGGGGGCGACGAGCTAGTCAGAGTAAAAACGACAAAGGATGGTTGGCGAAGGGAGGATTCACAGAGAATAAGAGGCGACGAGCTAGTCAGAGGATAACAGGCGAGAGGATGGTTGGCGAGGGGAGGATTCTCAGAGAGAGTAAGAGGCGACGAGCTAGTCAGAGTAATACCGGCGAGAGGCTGGTTGGCGCGGGTACGATTCCCAGAGAGACAAAGAGGCGAAGAGCTAGTCAGAGTAAAACCGGCCAGTGGCTGGTTGGCGACAGGAGGATTCCCAGAGAGAGCAAGAGGGGACGAGCTAGTCAGAGTAATACGGGCAAGAGGATGGTTGGCGCGGGGAGGATTCACAGAGAGAGAGTAAGAGGGGACGAGCTATTCAGAGTAAAACCGGCAAGATGATGGTTGGCGGGAGGCGGATTCCCAGAGAGAGTAAGAGGCTACGAACTTGTCAGAGTAAAACCGGCGAGAGAATGGTTGGAGAGGGGAGGATTTTTCAGAGAGAGTATTAGGCGACGAGCTAGTCAGAGTAAAACATGCGAGAGGATGGTCGGCGATGGGAGGTTTCCCAGAGAGAGTAAGAGGCGACGAGCTAGTCAGAGTAAAACATGCGAGAGGATGGCTGGCGAGGGGAGGATTCCGAGAGAGACTAAGAAGCGGTGATTTAGTCAGAGTAAACCGGCGAGATGATTGTTGGCGGGAGGAGGATACCCAGAGATGGTAAGAGGTGATGAGCTAGTCAGAGTAAAACCGGCGAGAGAATGGTTGGCGAGGGTACGTTTCCCAGAGAGAGTAAGAGGCGACGGGCTAGTCAGAGTAAAACCGGTAAGAGGATAGTTAGCGAAGGTAGGATTCCCAGAGAGAGAAAGAAGCGACGAGCTAGTCAGAGGAAAACCGGCAAAGGATGGTTGGCGAGGGGAGGACTACCAGAGAGAGAGTAAGAGGCGACAAGGTGGTCAGAGTAAAACCGACGAGAGGCTGGTTTGCGAATGTAGGATACCCAGAGAGAGTGAGAGGCGACGAGCTAGTCAGAGTAAAACCGGCGAGAAGATGGTTGGCGAGGGGAGGATTCCCAGAGAGAGTAAGAGGCGACGAGTTGGTCAGAGTAAAACCGGTGAAAGTATAGCTGGCGAGTTGAGGATTCCCAGAGAGACTAAGAGGCGACGAGCTAGTCTGAGTAAACCCGGCGAGAGGAAGGTTTGCGAGGGGAGGATTCCCAGAGAGAGTAAGAGGTACAAGCTATTCAGAGTAAAACTGGCGAGAGGATGGTTGGTGAGGAGAGGATTCCCAGACAGTGTAAGGGGCGAGGAGCTGGTCAGAGTAAAACCGGCAAGAGGATGTTTGGCGAGGGGAGGATTCCCAGAAGGAGTTAGAGGCGACGAGATAGTCTGAGTAAAACCTTAAAGAGGATAGTTGGCGAGGGGAGGATTCCCAGAGAGAGTACCAGGAGACGAGTTAGTCAGAGTAAAAGCGGTGAGAGGCTGGTTGTCGAGGGTACGATTTCCAGAGAGAGTAAGAGGCGAAGAGCTGGTCAGAGTAAAACCGCAGAGAGGATGGTTGGCGAGGTTACGATTCCCAGAGAGTGCAAGAGGCGACGAGCTAGTCAGAGAGAAACCGGCCAGAGGATGTTTGGCGAGGGGAGGAATCCCAGAGAGAGCAAGAGGCGACGAGCAATTCAAAGTTAAGCAGGCGAGAGGATGGATGGCGAGGGGAGGATTCTCACGGAGAAGAAGAGGCGACGAGATAGTCAGAGTAAAACCGGCGAGAGGCTGGTTAGCGAGGGTACGATTCCCAGAGAGTCAAAGAGGCGACGAGCTAGTCTGAGTAAAACGTAAAAGAGGATAGTTGGCGAGGGGAGGATTCCCAGAGAGAGTACCAGGAGACGAGTTAGTCAGAGTAAAACCGGCGAGAGGATGGTTGGCAAGGGGGGAATTCCCAATGAGAGTAAGAGACGAGCTAGTCAGAGTAAAAGCGGCGAGAGGATGGTTGGCGAGGGGAGGATTCCGAGAGAGAGTAAGAGGCGACGAGCTATTCAGAGTAAAGCCGGCGAAAGGATGGTTGGTGAGGGGAGGAATCCCAGAGAGAGTAAGAGGCGACGAGCTAGTCAGAGTAAAACCGGCAAGAGGATGGTTGGCGAGGGGAGGATTCCCAGAGAGACTAAGAGGCGGCGATTTAGTCAGTAAAACCGGCGAGATGATGGTTGGCGGTAGGCGGATTCCCAGAGAGAGTAAGAGGCTACGAACTTGTCAGAGTAAAACCGGCGAGAGAATGGTTGGTGAGGGGAGGATTTTTCAGAGAGAGTATTAGGCGACGAGCTTGTAAGAGTAAAACATGCGAGAGGATGGTTGGCGAGGGGAGGATTCCCAAAGAATCTAAGAGGCGACGAGTTATTCAGATTAAAACCGGGGACAGGATGTTTGGCGAGAGGAGGATTCCCAGAGAGACAAAGAGGCGACGAGCTAGTCAGAGTAAAACCGGCCAGAGGGTTGTTGGCGACAGGAGGATTCCCAGAGAGAGCAAGAGGGGACGAGCTAGTCAGAGTAATACGGGCAAGAGGATAATTGGCGCGGGGAGGATTCCCAGAGAGAGTAAGAGGCGCCGAGCTATTCAGAGTAAAACCGTCGAGAGGATGGTTCGTGAGGGGACGATACACAGAGAGACTAAGTGGCGGCGATTTAGTCAGAGTAAAACCGGCGAGATGATGGTTGCGGGAGGCGGATTCCCATAGAGAGTAAGAGGCTACGAACTAGTCAGAGTAAAACCGGCGAGAGAATAGTTGGAGAGGGGAGGATGTTTCAGAGAGAGTATTAGGCGACGAGCTAGTCAGAGTAAGACATGCGAGATGATGGTTGGCGAGGGCAGGATTCCGAGAGAGACTAAGAGGCGGCGATTTAGTCAGAGTAAAACCGGCGAAATGATGGTTGGCGGGAAGAGGATACCCAGAGATAGTAAGAGGCGACGAGCTAGTCAGAGTAAAACCGGCGAGAGAATGGTTGGAGAGGGTACGTTTCCCAGAGAGAGTAAGAGGCGACGGGCTAGTCAGAGTAAAACCGGCAAGAGGATAGTTAGCGAGGGTAGGATTCCCAGAGAGAGAAAGAAGGGACGAGCTAGTCAGAGTAAAACCGGCAAAGGATGATTGGCGAGGGGAGGATTCCCAGAGACAGAGTAAGAGGCGACGAGCTGGTCAGAGTAAAACCGGCGAGAGGATGATTGGCGAGGGGAGGATTCCCAGAGAGAGTAAGAGGCGACGGGCTAGTCAGAGTAAAACCGGCAAGAGGATAGCTAGCGAGGGTAGGATTCCCAGAGAGAGAAAGAAGGGACGAGCTAGTCAGAGTGAACCCGGCAAAGGATGGTTGGCGAGGGGAGGATTCTCAGAGAGAATAAGAGGCGACGAGCTAGTCAGAGTAAAACCGAGGAGAGAATGGTTGGCGAGGGTACGTTTCCCAGAGAGAGTAAGAGGCGACGGGCTAGTCAGAGTAAAACCGGCAAGAGGATATTTAGCGAGGGTAGGATTCCCAGAGAGAGAATGAGGCGACGAGACGGTCAGAGTAAAACCGGCGAGAGGACGGTTGGCGAGGGGAGGATTCCCAGAGAGAGTAAGAGACGAGCTAGTCAGAGTAAAACCGTCGAGAGGAAGTTTGGCGAGGGGAGGATTCCCAGAGAGAGTAAGAGGCGACCAGCTGGTAAGAGTAAAACTAGCGAGAGGATGGTTGGCGATGGGAGGATTCCCAGTGAGGCTCGGGGGCGACGAGCTAGTCAGAGTAAAACCGACAAAGGATGGTTGGCGAAGGGAGGATTCCCAGAGAATAAGAGGCGACGAGCTAGTCAGAGGATAAAAGGCGAGAGGACGGTTGGCGGGGGGAGGATTCTCAGAGAGAGTAAGAGGCGACGAGCTAGTCAGAGCAAAATCGGCGAGAGGCTGGTTGCGCGGATACGATTCTCAGAGAGACAAAGAGGCGCAGAGCTAGTCAGAGTAAAACCGGCGAGAGGATGGTTCGTGAGGGGAGGATTCACAGAGAGACTAAGAGGCGGCGATTTAGTCGGAGTAAAACCGGCGAGATGATGGTTTGCGGGAGGCGGATTCCCAGAGAGAGTAAGAGGCTACGAACTAGTCAGAGAAAAGCCGGCGAGAGAATGCTTGGAGAGGGGAGGATTTTTCAGAGAGGGTATTAGGCGACGAGCTAGTCAGAGTAAAACATGCGAGAGGATGGTCGGCGAGGGGAGGTTTCCCAGAGAGAGTAAGAGGCGACGAGCTAGTCAGAGTAAAACCGGCGAGAGAATGGTTGGCGAGGGTACGTTTCCCAGAGAGAGTAAGAGGCGACGGGCTAGTCAGAGTAAAACCGGCAAGAGGATAGTTAGCGAGGTTACGTTTCCCAGAGAGAGAAAGAAGCGACGAGCTAGTCAGAGTAAAACTGGCAAAGGATGGTTGGCGAGGGGAGTATTACCAGAGAGAGAGTAGAGGCGACGAAGTGGTCAGAGTAAAACCGGCGAGAGGTTGGCTTGCGAATGGAGGATTTCCAGAGAGAGTGAGAGGTGACGAGCTAGTCAGAGTAAAACCGGCGAGAAGATGGTTGCCGAGGGGAAGATTCCCAGAGAGATTAACAGGCGACGAGCTGGTCAGAGTAAAACCGGTGAAAGTATAGCTGGCGAGTTGAGGATTCCCAGAGAGATTAAGAGGTGGCGATTTATTCAGAGTAAAACCGGCGAGATGATTATTGGCGGGAGGAAGATTCCCAGAGAGAGTAAGAGGCGATGAGCTAGTCAGAGTAAAACCGGCGAGATAATGGTAGACGAGGGTATGTTTCCCAGTGAGAGTAAGAGGCGACGGGCTAGTCAAATTAAAACCGGCAAGAGGATAGTTAGCGAGGGTAGGATTCCCAGAGAGAGAAAGAGGCGACGTGCTAGTCACAGTAAAACCGGCAAAGGATGGTTGGCGAGGGGAGGTTTCCCAGAGAGAGTAAGAGGCGACGAGCTAGACAGAGTAAAACCGGCGTGAGTATGGTTGGCAAGGGGAGGATTCCCAGAGAGTGTAATAGACGAGCTAGCCAGAGTTAAACCGGAAAGAGGATGGTTGGCGGGGGAGGATACCAAGAGAGACTAAGAGGCGACGAGCTAGTCAGAGTAAAAACGGGGACAGGATGGTTGGCGAGAGGAGGAATCCAAGAGAGACTAAGAGGCGACGAGCTAGTCAGAGTAAAACCGGCAAGAGTATGGTAGGCGAGGGGAGGATACCCAGAGAGAGTAAGACGCGACGAGCTAGTCAGAGTAAAATCGGCAAGAGGATGTTTGGCGAGGGTGCGATTCCCAGAGAGAATAAGAGGCGACGAGCAGTTTAGAGTATAACCAGCGAGATGATGGTTGGCGAGGGGAGGATTCCCAGATCGAGTATGAGGCGACGAGCTATTCAGAGTATAACCGGCTAGAGGATGTTTGGTGAGGGGAGGATTCCCAGAGAGAGTAAGAGGCGACGAGCGAGTCAGAGTAAAACCGACAACAGGATGGTTGGCGAGGAGAGAATTCCCAGAGAGACTTAGAGGCGGCGATTTATCCAGAGTGAAACCGGCGAGAGGATGGTTGGCGAGGGGAGGATTCTCAGAGAGAGTAAGAGGCGACGAGCTAGTCAGAGTAAAACCGGCGAGAGGATGGTTGGCGGGGGTAGGTTTCTCAGAGAGAGTAAGAGGCGACGAGCACGTCAGAGTAACCCCGGCAAGAGGATGGTTGCAGAGGCGAGGATTCCCAGTGAAAGAAAGAGGCGATGAGCTAGTCTGAGTAAAACCTGCGAGAGGATGGTTGGCGAGGGTACGATTCCCAGAGTGCAAGAGGCGACGAGCTAGTCAGATTAAAACCGGCGAGACGTCTGTTAGCGAGGGTACGATTTCTCAGAGAGACAAAGAGGCGACGAGCTAGTCAGAGTAAAACCGGCAAAGGATGGTTGGCGAGGGGAGGATTCCCAGAGAGAGAGTAAGAGGCGACGAGCTCAACAGAGTAAAACCGGCAAAGGGATGGTTGGCGAGAGGAGGATTCTCAGAGAGAGTAAGAGGCGACGAGCTAGTCAGAGTAAAACCGGCGAGAGGATGGTTGGCAAGGGGAGAATTCCCAATGAGAGTAAGAGACGAGCTAGTCCGAGTAAAAGCGAGAGAGGATGGTTGGCGAGGGGAGGATTCCCAGAGAGAGTAAGAGGCGACGAGCTATTCAGAGTAAATCCGGCGAGGGGACGGTTGTTGAGGGGAGGAATCCCAGAGAGAGTAAGAGGCGACGAGCTAGTCAGAGTAAAACCGGCAAGAGGATGGTTGGCGAGGGGAGGATTCCCAGAGAGACTAAGAGGCGGCGATTTAGTCAGAGTAAAACCGGCGAGATGATGGTTGGCGGTAGGCGGATTCCCAGAGAGAGTAAGAGGCTACGAACTAGTCAGAGTAAAACCGGCGAGATAATGGTGCGAGAGGGGAGGATTCCCAGAAAATCTAAGAGGCGACGAGCTATTCAGATTAAAACCGGAGACAGGATGGTTGGCGAGAGGAGGATTCCCAGAGAGACTAAAAGGCGACGAGCTAGTGAGAGTAAAACCAGCAAAAGGATGGTTGGCGAGGGTACGATTCCCAGAGAGATTAAGAGACGACAAGCTTGTCAAAGTAAAACCGGCGAGAGGATGGTTGGCGATGGGAGGATTCCCAGAGAGAGTAAGAAGCGACGAGCTAGTCAGAGTAGAACCGGCAAAGGATGGTTGGCGAGGAGAGGATTCCCAGAGAGACTAAGAGGCAACGAGCTAGTCAGAGTAAAACCGGCGAGAGGATGGTTGGCGAATGGAGGATTCCCAGAGAGAGTAAGAGGCGACGAGCTAGTCTGAGTAAAACCGGCGAGATGATGGTTGGCGAGGAGAGGATTCCCAGACAGACTAAGAGATGGTGATTTATTCAGAGTAAAACCAGCGAGAGGATTGTTGGCGGGGGTACGTTTCCCAGAGAGATTAAGAGGCGCCGAGCAAGTCAGAGTAAACCCGGCAGGAGGATTGTTGGCGACGGGAGGATTCCCAGAAGGAGAAAGAGGCGACGAGCTAGTCAGAGTAAAATCGGTCAGAGGATGGTTGGCGAGAGTAGGATTCCCAGAGAGAGTAAGAGGCAACGAGCTAGTCAGAGTAAAACCGGCAAGAGGCTGGTTGGCAAGGGTACGATTCCAAGAGACAGTAAGAGGCGATGAGCTAGTCTGAGCAAAACCTGTGAGAGGACGGTTGGCGAGGGGAGGAGTCCCAGAGAGAGTATGAGGCGACGAGCTATTCAGAGTAAAACCGGCGAGAGGATGTTTGGTGAGGGGAGGATTCCCAGAGAGAGTAAGAGGCGACGAGCGAGTCAGAGTAAAACCGACAAGAGGATGGTTGGCGAGGAGAGGATTCCCAGAGAGACTAAGAGGCGGCGATTTATTCAGAGTGAAACCGGCGAGAGGATGGTTGGCGAGGGGAGGATTCTCAGAGAGAGTAAGAGGCGACGAGCTAGTCAGAGTAAAACCGGCAAGAGGTGGTTGCAGAGGCGAGGATTCCCAGTGAAAGAAAGAGGCGATGAGCTAGTCTGAGTAAAACCTGCGGGAGGATGGTTGGCGAGGGTACGATTCCCAGAGAGTGCAAGAGGCGACGAGCTAATCAGAGTAAAACCGGCAAGAGGATGGTTGGCGAGGAGAGGATTCCCAGAGAGACTAAGAGGCGGCGATTTAGTCAGAGTAAAACCGGCGAGATGATGGTTGGCGGTAGGCGGATTCCCTGAGAAAGTAAGAGGCTACGAACTAGTCAGAGTAAAACCGGCGGGAGAATGGTTGGAGAGGGGAGGATTTTTCAGAGAGAGTATTAGGGGACGAGCTAGTCAGAGTAAAACGTGCGTGAGGATGGTTGCCGAGGGGAGGATTCCCAGAAAATCTAAGAGGCGACGAGCTATTCAGATTAAAACCGGGGACAGGATGGTTGGCGAGAGGTGATTCCCAGAGAGACTGAAAGGCGACGAGCTAGTCAGAGTAAAACCGGCAAAAGGATGTTTGGCGAGGGTACGATTCCCAGAGAGAGTAAGAGGCGACAAGCTGGTCAAAGTAAAACCGGCGGGAGGATGGTTGGCGATGGGAGGATTCCCAGAGAGAGTAAGAAGCGACGAGCTAGTCAGAGTAGAACCGGCAAAGGATGGTTGGCGAGGAGAGGATTCCCAGACAGACTAAGAGGCGGCGATTTATTCAGAGTAAAACCGCGAGAGGATTGTTGGCGGGGGTACGTTCCCCAGAGAGAGTAAGAGGCGACGAGCAAGTCAGAGTAAACCCGGCAAGAGGATTGTTAGCGAAGGGAGGATTGCCAGAAGGAGAAAGAGGCGACGAGCTAGTCAGAGTAAAATCGGTCAGAGGATGGTTGGCGAGTGTAGGATTCCCAGAGAGAGTAAGAGGCGACGAGATAGTCAGAGTAAAACCTGCAAGAGGCGTTTTGGCGAGGGTACGATTCCAAGAGACAGTAAGAGGCGATGAGCTAGTCTGAGTAAAACCTGCGAGAGGATGTTTGGCGAGGTTACGATTCCCAGTGAGAGTAAGAGGCGAAGACCCCTCAGGGGCTCACCTTATGTGAGTACGGGTTTTTGGCGCACCCGGGGGTTCCCGAGTCAATCATCGCCACCTTCATCCCCTGACCCCCATCCGGTCGAGGTGGGTTCTTCAAGTGACCGGTGGACCCAAGGTAGGCTCTCGTGCGTTCTTTGCATTCCATCCATACTGCACCTCACCATTGTTTCTTTCTTCCCTTATCACGTTCCGGCCATTTCGCACCACGACATCCGCATATCTCTTTTTCTTCCCCGCCGGCCTACCTTGCGTGCGAAACGCCCACACAGTTTTAGTTTCTTTTATCTTTTTATTTAAATCCTCCGTGGACACAGCCTGACGGATACCCGCGCACCGCGTGCGCAGCTGGGTGAGTGGGTAATGGCGTCATCCCCACCACCCGGGGTCGTCATGTAGGGTATGTGTTCGTATCCGCTGTTCAACTGCAGTCCCGCGGGGGGGCCATTGCATGAGCTGCTGACTTCTGACGGCGATTGGGTCCCTCTGTCTATGTTCTGGGAGGTGTGACCCTGGGGTGAGTCTGGTATAGATAGGCCACTCACCCAAGCCGGGGTAACGCCCGAGAAGTCAGAGCCCGAGGTCGGAGACGGTTGCAATGGTGGAGGATTTTTTTCGCTATGGAGCACCCTTTCTCCATTATAAACAACAAGCGCCGTAAAACGTTAGTAACAGAAGTAGCACCGCCAACAGCTGGTTGTTACTTAGTGATTACCCGTACAGAGGAGGGACAATCATTCGAGAAGGTGAACTCTTTTATTATCCAGAAGGGCATTGACTCAATTGCTGGTCCGGTTCTTTCCTGCACTCGGCTTCGTAATGGTTCGTTGCTAGTTCAAAGCAAATCCGAGGGACAAAGTAAGTCCTTGTTGAGCGCCACGCTTCTCCACGGTTATCCTATCCGTGTTGAGAAGCACCGCACCTTGAATTCTTGTAGAGGCGTTGTCACCACGCATAGCCTCGATGGTATCTGCGACGAAGACCTGGTGGAATATCTTGCAGACCAGAGGGTGACAGCGGTTCATCGAGTGCAGGCCAAACGCGACGGCGTATTGGTACCCACTCGTACCCTGTTTATTACATTTGATGGCGTCGATCTGCCCACGAGCATTTCCGCAGCGTACGAACGGATTTCTGTGAGGCCTTATATTCCTAGACCTCTGCGTTGTTTTAAATGTCAACGTTTTGGGCATACGCAAGTCTCATGTAAGAGTGCCGTTAACATCTGTGCAACCTGTAGCCAGCCCTCACACGAAGGTACCTGTTCAACAGCCCCCGTCTGCGTTAATTGTAAAGGGTCTCATTGTGCTTCGTTTGCCGACTGTCCGCGGTACTTGGACGAGAAGGCGATACAGGAGATCCGGGTAAAGGAAAAACTCTCCTTCGCTGAAGCCCGGAGGCGTTACCATTCGCGCCAACCTTCACTCCTGCGATCTGGCACATTTAGTTCTGTTGTTGCCTCGCCAGTACCACGAGTAGATGCCGAAACTCAGACCTGGACCTTGACTGGATTAACCGCCACTACCATCCGGCCGTCTATTAAGGCTACAGTTACCAAGCCGTATAAACCTGGTCCCAAGTCAATGAAGTTGCAAGCCGTTGAAAAGAAGCCCAAGCAGAAACTTCGTAGGGAAGATTTTTTGAAAGACCCTCCGCGTGCGCGCGGTAACAAAAGTTCACCTTCTCCTCCTCGGAGGTCGCTGTCCCAGGATGGTCCTGGGACAAGCCGCGCTCAGCGGCACACTTCACCCATCGCCACCCAGAACCGATTCACGGCGCTTGAATCGGTTTCTGGCACTGAGCGCGTGGGCCCTCCCTCCGAGGAAGCTATGGAGTCTGACCAACTCCATACAAAAAGCCCGAGCCCAAAGGTTAAACAAAAGGTAATTTTAAGCCGCCCTTCTAAATAGACAGTTTATCCCCTTATTCTTAATGGCTATCCTGACCTGGAATGTACGTGGTGTACGATCGCATAGGGCGGAACTGCAACTTTTATTGCGTTCCCATTCGCCTATGGTCGTGTGTTTGCAGGAGACTAAGCTTCGCCCTCACGATCCTTTTGATCTCCGAGGATATACTCCGGTTCGCTACGACCTTGAACCGGAGGAGGGTACTCCTGCTCATGGTGGTGTCATGATTTTGGTGCGTACTGACGTTCATTTTCAAACTATCACACTTACGTCCGACTTGCAAGCTGTTGCCATTAGACTGCAGTTACCCGGTTTTTTCTTTTCTGTTCGTTCTGTGTATACACCTCCATCGTCTCCCCTCGCTCCCGCGGACATTCGATCTCTCCTGTCCGCTCTCCCAACACCATTTCTTCTGTTGGGAGATTTTAATGCCCATCACCCACTATGGGGTTCGCCAAGGGCTTGTGCGAGGGGAACTCTTCTTTCCGACATTTTTTATCAGTTCAATCTTTCCATCCTCAATACAGGTGCACCTACTTTTATTTCTGATTCTTCTGGTACATTTTCTCACCTGGACCTTGCCATTTGCTCACTCCAGCTTGCACGTCGTCTTCAGTGGAACGTCGTCGCTGACACCTACTCCAGCGACCATTACCCCTGCATCGTTTCTCTTCTGTCGCACCACTTACAGCATTCCAGAGTACCTACCTGGATATTCGCAAAAGCCGACTGGAGCTTGTATTCCAGCCTCGTGCATTTTGACGACCAGCCCTTCTCCGACATTAATCAACTAGTGCAGCACCTTACGTCTATTATTTTCTCAGCCGCCGAACGTGCAATACCCCGTTCATCCTCCCAACCTCGGCGGCCACCTGTTCCGTGGTGGAACGAGGATTGTCGGGACGCCGTTCGTGCTCGTAGGACTGCACTTAGGGTGTTTCGGCGCCACCCTACACTTGATAATTTGGTGACTTTTAAACAATCGCGCGCCAGGGCTCGTCGCATTATTCAGGATAGCAAGAAGGCATCTTGGGCTCGTTTTGTCGAGTCTTTTAATCGTTTTACGCCTTCATCCGTTGTTTGGGATAAACTTCGTCGCTTCTCAGGTAAAGTGTCACATTGTACTGTTTCTGGCCTTCAGGTTTCTAATGCCACCATAGTGGATCCGGCTGCCATCGCTAACACTCTGGGTGCTGCCTTTGAGGCGGTTTCCAGTTCAGACCATTATTCCGCCGGCTTTCGCTCTATTAAAGACCGGCTGGATTCCGCATCATATACTTTTCGGTCTGCTAATGATGAATGCTATAACGAACTATTCACAATGAGGGAGCTGGAGCACGCTCTTCATTGCTCTCGGCACTCCGCTCCTGGGCCGGACGGCATTCATGTCCTGATGTTAAAGAACCTTTCAGCCGACAGTAAACTCTTTCTCTTACAGGTCTATAACCGTGTTTGGCAAGACGGCATTTTTCCTTCCGTTTGGCGCGAAGCCACCATTGTCCCTATACTTAAGCCTGGGAAGGATCGCCAACTACCTTCCAGCTACCGCCCTATCTCCCTCACCAGTTGCATTTGCAAGGTGATGGAGCGCATGATCAACGGGCGGTTGACATGGTGGCTTGAGTCTCAGAAACTTCTAGTGAACGCTCAGTGCGGGTTTCGTCGCTATCGCTCTACCGTCGACCAACTGGTGTCCTTGTCGACGCATATTATGAATGCATTTCTGAGAAAGTGTCAAACCGTGGCTGTATTTTTTGACCTGGAGAAAGCTTATGACACTTGTTGGAGGGGCGGCATTTTACGTACACTTCACGATTGGAATATCCGCGGTCGTCTTCCCATATTTCTTCGAGAGTTTATGACGGACCGCGTCTTTCGTGTACGTGTGGGCTCGGTTTTATCTCGTCGTTTTATTCAAGAGAACGGAGTACCGCAGGGCTCTGTACTCAGTGTCACACTTTTTGCGATTGCTATCAACCCCATTGTTGATTGTATTCCACCTGGCATTTCATCGTCCCTTTTTGTTGACGATTTCGCTATTTATTGTAGTTCACGGCGGACCTGTCTACTCGAACGCCGTCTCCAGAGCTGTATCGACCGTCTCTATGCCTGGAGTAACGCCAACGGCTTTAATTTCTCCGCCGAGAAATCCGTGTGCATCAACTTTTGGCGCCGGAAGTATTTCCCTCCGCCCTCACTCCATCTTGGGCCTGGGATACTTCCGTTTGCAGACGAGGCGAAATTTTTGGGGTTGATTTTTGACAGGAAGTTGTGTTGGACCTCGAACGTTTCCTTTTTAAAAGCAAAGTGTGACCGTTCTCTTAATATTTTTCGTGTTTTAAGTGGCACATCCTGGGGAGCTGATCGGACCGTCCTTCTTCGCCTTTATCGCTCTTTGGTCCGATCCAAGCTTGATTACGGGTGTATTTTTTATTCGTCGGCACGTCCATCTGTGTTACGTCGATTGAATGCCATTCACCATCGTGGCATAAGAGTTGCTACAGTCGCTACAACTAACCCTGTACACAGTCTTTACGCAGAAGCTGCAGAGCCTCCGCTGTCCTTCAGGCGTGAGATGCTCTTGTGCAGCTATGCTTGTCGACTCTCAAGCTTGCCTAACCACCCGTCCTTCGAGTTATTTTTCGAGGAGTCACTTGATCGTCACTATTTTATTAGCTCCTCTGCCTTGCTCCCACCAGGGGTTCGCTTTCGACAGCTCCTTCGGCATTTAGACGTTCCGCCAGCGCCGGCCCTTCCACGGGGGGAAACGCGTTTTCCTCCATGGTCTCGCGCTGAGGCCCACTGTCACCTTGGGCTAACGTCGATGCCGAAGACTGAGACCCCTGCTTCAGTCTTTAGATCGGCTTTTTTAGAAGTACGGGCTCAATTCGGAGACTACCATTTTATCTTCACCGATGGATCTAAGACTGAAGCTGGAGTTGGATGCGCCTTTGTTTCTGGTCACTGTAGTTTTAAGTTTCGTTTACCTGGACTATGTTCAATTTTTACTGCCGAACTTTTTAGCATTTATCAATCTATTTTATACATTCAGCGGCACGCCTTACAGCACTGTTTTATTTGTACGGACTCTCTGAGTGCCCTTCAGACTATTACTGCGCTGTACCATTACCACCCGCTTGTACAGCGCATACATGACCTGCTCCACTCGCTTGGTGTCACTGGCATCAGCGTGTCCTTCATGTGGATTCCAGGTCATGTGGGCATCTCAGGTAATGAGTCTGCCGACGCCGCTACGAAATCGGCGATTTTATTACCCAGATTTTTTACCTCTGTTGTTCCCTCGTCAGATTCGTGTGTTATTTTACGTCGCCGCATCCTCTCGCGCTGGCGCGATGAGTGGACGGGCCTGCGGGGGAACAAGTTGCGGGAGGTTAAGCCGCTCCCGTTAATCTGGGGTACCTCTTCTCGTTCTTCACGTCGGGAAGAGGTACTTTTAGCCCGTTTACGAATTGGACATTGTCGTTTTAGTCATAGTTACCTGCTCAGTGGTGATCCCGCTCCGCTGTGTCAGCAGTGTGACGTGCCCTTAACGGTGCGTCACATTTTAACTGAGTGTCAAGTTTTAGCTCCACTGCGCGTTCGCCTGGGTCTGCCTGTTGGCATAGCCAACGTTTTGGCAGACGACGCGCATGCTGTAGAATGTCTTTTACGATTTATAAGTGACATTGGTTTTAATCGTCGCATTTGATGCGCTGAGCGTCTTTTAGCTTTGTTATTTTATTCTGTATGTTTTAATAGGGACTTACTCCCTAGTGACATATGGCGCTCATGTCCCTCGCATTCTACAATCCTTGACACGTTTTAATCTTTTATTGGCTATGCTTGTAGTGTGTTGGTTTTTGAGACATATTTATTGTTATTGTTACTATTGTTGTTATTGTTATTATTGTTATTGCTATTGTAATTGTTCTTCTATTGTTATTTTTAACTTTTTTGACATCGCGGGTTTGTGTCCCGTTTTTTAATTATGCGGTTTTTTACCTGTCTTTTATTTTTTGACTTTATATTTTATACCTTGTAAGGGCGCTGATGACCTCAGCAGTTTAGCGCCCTTAAGCCGCATATCATCATCATCATCATCATCATCATCACTAAGAGGCGAAGAGCTGGTCAGAGTAAAACGGGCGAGAGGATAGTTGGCGAGGGGAGGAATCCCAGAGAGCAAGAGGCGACGAGCTAGTCATAGTAAAACAGGCGAGAGGATGGTTGGCGAGGGGAGGATTCTCAGAGAGAGTAAGAGGCGACGAGCTAGTCAGAGTAAAACCGGCGAGAGCCTGGTTGGCGAGGGTACGAATCCCAGAGACAAAGAAGCGACGAGCTAGTCAGAGTAAAACCGGCAAGAGATTGGTTGGCGCGGGGAGGATTCCCAAAGAGAGAGTAAGAGGCGACGAGCTATTCAGAGTAAAACCGGCGAGAGGGTGGTTATTGAGGGAGGATTCCCGGAGAGAGTAAGAGGCGACGAGCTAGTCAGAGTAAAACCGGCAAGAGGATGATTGGCGAGGGGAGGTTTCCCAGAGAGACTAAGAGGTGGCGATTTATTCAGAGTAAAACCGGCGAGATGATTGTTGGCGGGAGGAGGATTCCCAGAGAGAGAGTAAGAGGCGATGAGCTAGTCAGAGTAAAACCGGCGAGAGAATGGTAGACGAGGGTACGTTCCCAGTGAGAGTAAGAGGCGACGGGCTAGTCAAATTAAAACCGGCAAGAGGATAGTTAGTGAGGGTAGGATTCCAAGAGAGAGAAAGAGGCGACGTCCTAGTCAGAGTAAAACCGGCAAAGGATGGTTGGCGAGGGGAGGATTCTCAGAGAGAGTAAGAGGCGCCGAGCTAGTCAGAGTAGAACCGGCAAAGGATGGTTGGCGAGGAGAGGATTCCCAGAGAGAGTTATAGCCGACGAGCTGGTCAGAGTAAAACAGGCGAGAGGATGGTTGGGGAGGGGAGGTTCCCCAGAGAGTGTAAGAGGCGACGAGCTAGTCAGAGTAAAACCGGCAAGAGGATGGTAGGCGTGGGGAGGATTCCCAGAGAGAGTAAGAGGCGACGAGCTAGTCAGAGTAAAACCGGCGAGATGATGTTTGGCGAGGGTGCGATTTCCAGAGAGAGTAAGAGGCGACGAGCTGTTTAGAGTATAACCGGCGAGAGGATGGTTGGCGAGGGGAGGATTCCCAGAGAGAGTATGAGGCGACGAGCTATTCAGAGTAAAACAGGCGAGAGGATGTTTGGTGAGGGGAGGATTCCCAGAGAGAGTAAGAGGCGACGAGCGAGTCAGAGTAAAACCGACAAGAGGATGGTTGTCGAGGAGAGGATTCCCAGAGAGACTAAGAGGCGGCGATTTATTCAGAGTGAAACCGGCGAGAGGATGGTTGGCGAGGGGAAGATTCTCAGACAGAGTAAGAGGCGACGTGCTAGTCAGAGTAAAACCGGCGAGAGGATGGTTGGCGGGGGTAGGTTTCTCAGAGAGAGTAAGAGGCGACGAGCTAGTCAGAGTAAACCCGGCAAGAGGATGGTTGCAGAGGCGAGGATTCCCAGTGAAAGAAAGAGGCGATGAGCTAATCTGAGTAAAACTTGCGAGAGGATGGTTGGCGAGGGTACGATTCCCAGAGAGTGCAAGAGGCGACGAACTAGTCAGATTAAAACAGGCGAGAGGATGGTGGGCGAGGGGAGGATTCTCAGAGAGCGTAAGAGGCGACGAGCTAGTCAGATTAAAACCGGCGAGAGGTCTGTTAGCGAGAATACGATTTCTCAGAGGGACAAAGAGGCGACGAGCTAGTCAGAGTGAAACCGGCAAACGATGGTTGGCGAGGGGAGAATTCCCAGAGAGAGAGTAAGAGGCGACGAGCTGGTCAGAGTAAAACCGGCGAGAGGATGGTTGGCGAGGGGAGGATTCCCAGATAGAGTAGGAGGCGTCAAGATATTCAGAGTAAAACCGGCGAGAGGATGGTTGGCGAGGGGAGAATTCCCAATGAGAGTAAGAGACGAGCTAGTCAGAGTAAAAGCGGAGAGAGGATGGTTGGCGAGGGGAGGATTCCCAGAGAGAGTAAGAGGCGACGAGCTATTCAGATTAAAACCGGCGACGGGATGGTTGTTAAGGGGAGGTATCCCAGAGAGAGTAAGAGGCGACGAGCTAGTCAGAGTAAAACCGGCAAGAGGATGGTTGCAGAGGGGAGGATTCCCCGAGAGACTAAGAGGCGGCGATTTAGTCAGAGTAAAACCGGCGAGATGATGGTTGGCGGTAGGCGGATTCCCAGAGAGAGTAAGAGGCTACGAACTAGTCAGAGTAAAACCGGCGAGAGAATGGTTGGAGAGGGGAGGATTTTTGAGATAGAGTATTAGGTGACGAGCTAGTCAGAGTAAAACATGCGAGAGGATGGTCGGTGAGGGGAGTTTTCCCAGAGAGAGTAAGAGGCGACGAGCTAGTCAGAGTAAAACATGCGAGAGGATGGTTGGCGAGGGGAGGATTCCCAGAAAATCTAAGAGGCGACGAGCTATTCAGATTAAAACCGGGGACAGGATGGTTGGCGAGAGGAGGATTCCCAGAGAGACTAAAAGGCGACGAGCTAGTCAGAGTAAAACCGGCAAAAGGATGGTTGGCGAGGGTACGATTCCCAGAGAGAGTAAGAGGCGACAAGCTGGTCAAAGTAAAACCGGCGAGAGGATGGTTGGCGATGGGAGGATTCCCAGAGAGAGTAAGAAGCGACGAGCTAGTCAGAGTAGAACCGGCAAAGGATGGTTGGCGAGGAGAGGATTCCCAGAGAGACTAAGATGCGACGAGCTAGTCAGAGTAAAACCGGCGAGAGGATGTTTGGCGAATGGCGGATTCCCAGAGAGAGTAAGAGGCGACGAGCTAGTCTAAGTAAAACCGGCGAGATGATGGCTGGCGAGGAGAGGATTCCCAGACAGACTAAGAGGCGGCGATTTATTCAGAGTAAAACCGGCGAGAGGATTGTTGGCGGGGATACGTTTCCCAGAGAGAGTAAGAGGCGACGAGCAAGTCAGAGTAAACCCGGCAAGAGGATTACTGGCGACGGTAGGATTCCCAGAAGGAGAAAGAGGCGACGAGCTAGTCAGAGTAAAATCGCTCAGAGGATGGTTAGCGAGAGTAGGATTCCCAGAGAGAGTAAGAGGCGACGAGCTAGAGTAAAACCGGCAAGAGGCTGGTTGGCGACGGTACGATTCCAAGAGACAGTAAGAGACGATGAGCTAGTCTGAGTAAAACCTGCGAGAGGATGTTTGGCGAGGGTACGATTCCCAGTCAGAGTAAGAGGCGAAGAGCTGGTCAGAGTAAAACGGGCGAGAGGTTGGTTCGCGAGGGGAGGAATCCCAGAGAGTAAGAGGCGACGAGCTAGTCATAGTAAAACAGGCGAGAGGATGGTTGGCGAGGGGAGGATTCTCAGAGAGAGTAAGAGGCGACGAGCTAGTCAGAGTAAAACCGGCGAGAGCCTGGTTGGCGAGTGTACGAATCCCAGAGACAAAGAGGCGACGAGCTAGTCAGAGTAAAACCGGCAAGAGGTTGGTTGGCGCGGGGAGGATTGCCAAAGAGAGAGTAAGAGGCGACGAGCTATTCAGAGTAAAACCGGCGAGAGGGTGGTTAGTGAGGGAGGATTCCCAGAGAGAGTAAGAGGCGACGAGCTAGTCAGAGTAAAACCTGCAAGAGGTTGATTGGCGAGGGGAGGATTCCCAGAGAGACTAAGAGGTGGCGATTTATTCAGAGTAAAACCGGCGAGATGATTGTTGGCGGGAGGAGGATTCCCAGAGAGAGAGTAAGAGGCGATGAGCTAGTCAGAGTAAAACCGGCGGGAGAATGGTAGACGAGGGTACGTTTCCCATTGAGAGTAAGAGGCGAGGGGCTAGTCAAATTAAAACCGGCAAGAGGTTAGTTAGCGAGGGTAGGATTCCCAGAGAGGGAAAAAGGCGACGTGCTAGTCAGAGTAAAACCGGCAAAGGATGTTTGGCGAGGGGAGGATTCCCAGGGAGAGTAAGAAGTGACGAGCTAGTCAGAGTAGAACCGGCAAAGGATGCTTGGCGAGGAGAGGATTCCCAGAGAGAGTTAGAGCCGACGAGCTGGTCAGAGTAAAACAGGCGAGAGGATGGTTGGGAGGGGAGGTTTCCCAGAGAGTGTAAGAGGCGACGAGCTAGTTAGAGTAAAACCGGCAAGAGGATGGTAGGCGTGGGGAGGATTCCCAGAGAGAGTAAAACGCGACGAGCTAGTCAGAGTAAAACCGGCGAGATGATGTTTGGCGAGGGTGCGATTTCCAGAGAGAGTAAGAGGCGACGAGCTGTTTAGAGTATAACCGGCGAGAGGATGGTTGGCGAGGGGAGGATTCCCATAGAGAGTATGAGGCGACGAGCTATTTAGAGTAAAACAGGCGAGAGGAAGTTTGGTGAGGGGAAGATTCCCAGAGAGAGTAAGAGGCGACGAGCGAGTCAGAGTAAAACCGACAAGAGGATGGTTGGCGAGGAGAGGATTCCCAGAGAGACTAAGAGGCTGCGATTTATTTAGAGTGAAACCGGCGAGAGGATGGTTGGCGAGGGGAAGATTCTCAGAGAGAGTAAGAGGCGACGAGCTAGTCAGAGTAAAACCGGCAAGAGGATGATTGGCGAGGGGAGGTTTCCCAGAGAGACTAAGAGGTGGCGATTTATTCAGAGTAAAACCGGCAAGATGATTGTTGGCGGGAGGAGGATTCCCAGAGAGAGAGTAAGAGGCGATGAGCTAGTCAGAGTAAAACCGGCGAGAGAATGGTAGACGAGGGTACGTTCCCAGTGAGAGTAAGAGGCGACGGGCTAGTCAAATTAAAACCGGCAAGAGGATAGTTAGCGAGGGTACGATTCCAAGAGAGAGAAAGAGGCGACGTGCTAGTCAGAGTAAAACCGGCAAAGGATGGTTGGCGAGGGGAGGATTCTCAGAGAGAGTAAGAGGCGCCGAGCTAGTCAGAGTAGAACCGGCAAAGGATGGTTGGCGAGGAGAGGATTCCCAGAGAGAGTTATAGCCGACGAGCTGGTCAGAGTAAAACCGGCGAGAGGATGGTTGGCGAGGGGAGGATTCCCAGATAGAGTAAGAGGCGTCAAGATATTCAGAGTAAAACCGGCGAGAGGATGGTTGGCGAGGGGCGGATTCCCAAAGAGAGTAAGAAGCGACGAGCTAGTCAGAGTAAAACCGGCGAGAGGATGGTTGGCAAGGGGAGAATTCCCAATGAGAGTAAGAGACGAGCTAGTCAGAGTAAAAGCGGAGAGAGGATGGTTGGCGAGGGGAGGATTCCCAGAGAGCGTAAGAGGCGACGAACTATTCAGAGTAAAACCGGCAAGAGGATGGTTGGCGAGGGGAGGATTCCCAGAGAGACTAAGAGGCGGCGATTTATTCAGAGTAAAACCGGCGAGATGATGGTTGGCGGTAGGCGGATTCCCAGAGAGAGTAAGAGGCGACGAGCTAGTCAGAGTAAAACATGCGAGAGGATGGTTGGCGAGGGGAGGATTCCCAGAAAATCTAAGAGGCGACGAGCTATTCAGATTAAAACCGGGGACAGGATGGTTGGCGAGAGGAGGATTCCCAGAGAGACTAAAAGGCGACGAGCAAGTCAGAGTAAAACCGGCAAAAGAATGGTTGGCGAGGGTACGATTCCCAGAGACAGTAAGAGGCGACTAGCTGGTCAAAGTAAAACCGGCGAGAGGATGGTTGGAGAGGGGAGGTTCCCCAGAGAGTGTAAGAGGCGACGAGCTAGTCAGAGTAAAACCGGCAAGAGGATGGTGGGCGTGGGGAGGATTCCCAGAGAGAGTAAGAGGCGACGAGCTAGTCAGAGTAAAACCGGCGAGATGATGTTTGGCGAGGGTGCGATTTCCAGAGAGAGTAAGAGGCGACGAGCTGTTTAGAGTATAACCGGCGAGAGGATGGTTGGCGAGGGGAGGATTCCCAGAGAGAGTATGAGGCGACGAGCTATTCAGAGTAAAACAGGCGAGAGGATGTTTGGTGAGGGGAGGATTCCCAGAGAGAGTAAGAGGCGACGAGCGAGTCAGAGTAAAACCGACAAGAGGATGGTTGGCGAGGAGAGGATTCCCAGAGAGACTAAGAGGCGGCGATTTATTCAGAGTGAAACCGGCGAGAGGATGGTTGGCGAGGGGAAGATTCTCAGAGAGAGTAAGAGGCGACGAGCTAGTCAGAGTAAAACCGGCGAGAGGATGGTTGGCGGGGGTAGGTTTCTCAGAGAGAGTAAGAGGCGACGAGCAAGTCAGAGTAAACCCGGCAAGAGGATGGTTGCAGAGGCGAGGATTCCCAGTGAAAGAAAGAGGCGATGAGCTAGTCTGAGTAAAACCTGCGAGAGGATGTTTGGCGAGGGTACGATTCCCAGAGAGTGCAAGAGGCGACGAACTAGTCAGATTAAAACAGGCGAGAGGATGGTGGGCGAGGGGAGGATTCTCAGAGAGCGTAAGAGGCGACGAGCTAGTCAGATTAAAACCGGCGAGAGGTCTGTTAGCAAGAATACGATTTCTCAGAGAGACAAAGAGGCGACGAGCTAGTCAGAGTGAAACCGGCAAACGATGGTTGGCGAGGGGAGAATTCCCAGAGAGAGAGTAAGAGGCGACGAGCTGGTCAGAGAAAAACCGGCGAGAGGATGGTTGGCGAGGGGAGGATTCCCAGATAGAGTAGGAGGCGTCAAGATATTCAGAGTAAAACCGGCGAGAGGATGGTTGGCGAGGGGAGAATTCCCAATGAGAGTAAGAGACGAGCTAGTCAGAGTAAAAGCGGAGAGAGGATGGTTGGCGAGGGGAGGATTCCCAGAGAGAGTAAGAGGCGACGAGCTATTCAGATTAAAACCGGCGACGGGATGGTTGTTGAGGGGAGGTATCCCAGAGAGAGTAAGAGGCGACGAGCTAGTCAGAGTAAAACCGGCAAGAGGATGGTTGCAGAGGGGAGGATTCCCCGAGAGACTAAGAGGCGGCGATTTAGTCAGAGTAAAACCGGCGAGATGATGGTTGGCGGTACGCGGATTCCCAGAGAGAGTAAGAGGCTACGAACTAGTCAGAGTAAAACCGGCGAGAGAATGGTTGGAGAGGGGAGGATTTTTGAGATAGAGTATTAGGTGACGAGCTAGTCAGAGTAAAACATGCGAGAGGATGGTCGGTGAGGGGAGTTTTCCCAGAGAGAGTAAGAGGCGACAAGCTGGTCAAAGTAAAACCGGCGAGAGGATGGTTGGCGATGGGAGGATTCCCAGAGAGAGTAAGAAGCGACGAGCTAGTCAGAGTAGAACCGGCAAAGGATGGTTGGCGAGGAGAGGATTCCCAGAGAGACTAAGATGCGACGAGCTAGTCAGAGTAAATCCGGCGAGAGGATGTTTGGCGAATGGCGGATTCCCAGAGAGAGCAAGAGGCGACAAGCTAGTCTAAGTAAAACCGGCGAGATGATGGTTGGCGAGGAGAGGATTCCCAGACAGACTAAGAGGCGGCGATTTATTCAGAGTAAAACCGGCGAGAGGATTGTTGGCGGGGATACGTTTCCCAGAGAGAGTAAGAGGCGACGAGCAAGTCAGAGTAAACCCGGCAAGAGGATTATTGGCGACGGTAGGATTCCCAGAAGGAGAAAGAGGCGACGAGCTAGTCAGAGTAAAATCGCTCAGAGGATGGTTAGCGAGAGTAGGATTCCCAGAGAGAGTAAGAGGCGACGAGCTAGAGTAAAACCGGCAAGAGGCTGGTTGGCGACGGTACGATTCCAAGAGACAGTAAGAGCCGATGAGCTAGTCTGAGTAAACCCGGCGGGAGGCTGGTTGGCGAGGGTACGATTCCCAAAGAGACAAAGAGGCGACGAGCTAGTCAGAGCAAAACCGGCCAGAGGATGTTTGGCGAGGGGTGGAATCCCAGAGAGGGCATAAGTCGACGAGCTACTCAGAGTAAAACCGGCAAGAGGATGGTTGGCGCGGGGAGGATTCCCAGAGAGAGAGTAAGAGGCGACAGGCTATTCAGAGTAAACCCGGCGAGAGGATGGTTGGTAAGGGGAGGACTCCAAGAGAGAGTAAGAGGCGACGAGCTAGTCAGAGTAAAACCAGCCGAGAGGATGGTTGGCGAGGGTACGATTCCCAGAGAGTGCAAGTGGCGAAGAGCTAGTCAGAGTAAAACTGGCCAGAGGATGTTTGGCGAGGGGAGGAATCCCAGAGAGAGCATAAGGCGACGAGCTACTTAGAGTAAAACCGGGAAGAGGATGGTTGGCGCGGGGAGAATTTCCAGAGAGAGAGTAAGAGGCGACGAGCTATTCAGAGTAAAACCGGCGAGAGAATGGTTGGTGAGGGGAGGATTTCCAGAGAGAGTAAGAGGCGACGAGCTAGTCAGAGTAAAACCCGGAGGAGGATGGTTGGCGGGAGGAAGTTTGCCAGAGAGAGTATGAGGCTACGAGCTTGTCAGAGTAAAACCGGCGAGAGAATGGTTGGCGAGGGTAAGTTTCGCAGAAAGAGTAAGAGGCGACGGGCTAGTCAGAGTAAAACCGGCATGAGGATAGTTAGCGAGGTGAGGATTCCCAGAGAGAGAAGGAGGCGACGAGCTAGTCAGAGTAAAACCGGCAAAGGATGGTTGGCGAGCGGAGGATTCCCAGAGAGAGAGTAAGAGGCGACGAGCTGGTCAGAGTAAAACCGGCGGGAGGATGGTTAGCGAGGGGAGGATTCTCAGAGAGAGTAAGAGGCGACGAGCTAGTCAGAGTATACCCAGCAAAGGATGGTTTGGAGGGGAGGATTCCCAGAGAGAGTAGGAGGCGTCGAGCTATTTAGAGTAAAACCGGCGAGAGGATGGTTGGCGAGGGGAGGATTCCCAGAGAGAGTAAGAAGCGACGAGCTAGTCAGAGTAAAACCGGCGACAGGATGGTTGGCAAGGGGAGAATTCCCAATGAGAGTAAGAGACGATCTAGTACGAGTAAAAGCGGCGAGAGGATGGTTGGCGAGGGGAGGATTCCCAGAGAGAGTAAGAGGCGACGAGCTATTCAGAGTAAAACCGGCGAGAGAATGGTTGGAGAGGGGAGGATTTTTCAGAGAGAGTAAGAAGCGACGAGCTAGTCAGAGTAGAACCGGCAAAGGATGGTTGGCGAGGAGAGGATTCCCAGAGAGACTAAGAGGCGACGAGCTACTCAGAGTAAAACCGGCGAGAGGATGGTTGGCGAATGGAGGATTCCCAGAGAGTGTAAGAGGCGACGAGCTAGTCTGAGTAAAACAGGCGAGAGGATGGTTGGATGAGGGGAGGATTCTCAGAGCGAGTAAGAGGCGACGAGCTAGTCAGAGTAAAACCGGCGAGAGCCTGGTTGGCGAGGGTACGAATCCCAGAGAGACAAAGAGGCGACGCGCTAGTTAAATTAAAACCGGCAAGAGGATTGTTGGCGAGGGGAGGATTCCCAGAAGGAGAAAGAGGCGACGAGCTAGTCAGAGTAAAATCGGTAAGAGGATGGTTGGCGAGAGGAGGAATCCAAGAGAGACTAAGAGGCGACGAGCTAGTCAGATTAAAACCGGCAAGAGGATGGTAGGCGAGGGGAGGATTCCCAGAGAGAGTAAGAGGCGACGAGCTAGTCAGTGTAACACGAGCGAGAGGATGGTTGGCGAGTGTGCGATTCCCAGAGAGAGTAAGAGGCGACGAGCTGGTTAGACTATAACCGGCGAGAGGATGGTTGGCGACGGGAGGATTCCCAAGGAGGCTAAGAGGGGACGAGCTAGTCAGAGTAAAACCAGCGAGAGGATGGTTGGCGAATGGAGGATTCCCAAAGAGCGTAAGAGGCGACGAGCTAGTCAGAGTGAAACCGGCGAGAGGATGGTTGGCGAGGGGAGAATTCTCAGAGAGAGTAAGAGGCGACGAGCTAGTCAGAGTAAAACCGGCGAGAGGATGATTGGCGGGCGTAGGTTTCTCAGAGAGAGTAAGAGGCGACAAGCAAGTCAAAGTAAACCCGGCAAGAGGATGGTTGGCGAGGAGAGGATTCCCAGTGAGAGCAACAGGCGACGAGCTAGTCAGAGTACAACCGGCACGAGCCTGGTTGGCGAGGTTACCATTCCATGAGACAAAAAGAGGCGATGAGCTAGTCAGAGTAAAACTGGCCAGAGGATGTTTGGCGAGGAGAGAAATCCCAGAGAGAGCAGGAGGTGAAGAGCAAGTCAAATTAAAACAGGCGAGAGGATGGTTGGCGAGGGGAGGATTCTCAGAGAGTGTAAGAGGCGAAGAGCTAGTCAGATTTAAACCGGCGAGAGGTCTGTTAGCGAGGGTACGATTCCTAGAGAGACAAAGAGGCGACGAGCTAGTCAGAGTAAAACCGACCAGAGGATGGATGCGGTGGGGAGGATTTCAAGAGAGAGCATAAGGCGAGGAGCTAGTCAGAGTAAAACCGGCAAGAGGATGGTTGGCGCAGGGAGTATTCCCAGAGAGAGAGTAAGAGGCAAAGAGCTATTCAGAGTAAAACCGGCGAGAGGATGGTTGGTGAGGGGAGGATTCCCAGAGTGAGTAAGAGGCGACGAGCTAGTCAGAGTAAAACCGGCGAGAGAATGGTCGGGGAGAGTACGTTTCCCAGAGACAGTAAGAGGCGACGGGCTAGTCAGAGTAAAACCGGCAAGAGGATAGTTAGCGAGGGGAGGATTCCCAAAGAGGGTAAGAGGCGACGAGCTGGTCAGAGTAAAACCGGCAAGAGGATGGTTGGCAAGGAAGGATTCCCAGAGAGAGTAAGAGGCACCGATCTAGTCAGAGTAAACCCGGCAAACGATGGTTGGCGAGGGGAGGATTCCCAGAGAGAGTAAGAGGCGACGAGCTAGTCAGAGTAAAACCGGCGAGAGGATGGTTGTCAAGGGGAGGATTCCCCGAGAGAGTAAGAGACGAGCTAGTCAGAGTAAAACCTGCGAGAGTATGGTTGGCGAGGGGAGGATTCTCAGAGAGAGTAGGAGGCGACGAGCTAGTCAGAGTAAAATCGGCGGGAGGCTGGTTGGCGAGGGTACGATTCCCAGAGAGGCTAGGGGGCGGCGAGTTAGTCAGAGTAAAACAGGCAAGAGGATGGTTGGCGGGAGGAGGATTGCCAGAGAGAGTAAGAGGCTACTAGCTTGTCAGAGTAAAACCGGCGAGAGAATGGTTGGCGAGGGTACGTTTGGCAGAAAGTATAAGAGGCGACGGGCTAGTCATAGTAAAACCGGCAAGAGGATGGTTAGCGAGGTGAGGATTCCCAGAGAGAGAAAGAGGCGAAGAGCTAGTCAGAGTAAAACCGGCAAAGGATGGTTGGCGAGGGGAGGATTCCCAAAGAGAGAGTAAGAGGCGACGAGCTGGTAAGAGTAAAACCGGCGAGAGGATGGTTTGCGAGGGGAGGATTCCCAGAGAGAGTAAGAGGCGACGAGCTAGTCAGAGTAAACCCGGCAGAGGATGGTTGGCAAGCGGAGGATTCCCAGAGAGAGCAGGAGGCGACGAGCTAGTCACAGTAAAACCGGCGAGAGGATGGTTGGCGAGGGGAGGATTCCCAGAGAGAGAGTAAGAGGCGACGAGCTAGTCAAAGTAAAACCGGCGAGAGAATGTTTGGCAAGGGGAGAATTCCCAAAAAGTGTAAGAGACGAGCTAGTCAGAGTAAAACCGGTGAGAGAATGGTTGGCGAGGGGAGGATTCCCAGAGAGAGTAAGAGGCGACGAGCTATTCAGAGTAAAACCGGCGAGAGGATGGTTGTAGAGGGGAGATTTCCCAGAGAGACTAAGAGGCGGCGATTTAGTCGGAGTAAAACCGGCAAAAGGAGGGTTGGCGAGGGTACGAATCCCAGAGAGAGTAAGAAGCGACGATCTGGTCTAAGTAAAACCGGCGAGAGAATGGTTGGCGACGGGAGGTTTCCCAGAGAGACTAAGAGGCGACGAGCTAGTCAGAGTAAAACCGGTGAGATGATGGTTGGCGAGGAGAGCATTCCCAGAGAGACTAAGAGGCGGCGATTTATTCAGAGTAAAACCGGCGAGAGGATGGTTGGCGAGGGGAGGATTCTCAGAGGGAGTAAGAGGCGACGAGCTAGTCAGAGTAAAACCGGCGAGAGAATGGTTGGCGGGGGAACGTTTCCCAGAGAGAGTAAGAGGCGACGAGCTGGTTAGACTATAACCGGCGAGAGGATGGTTGGCGACGGGAGGATTCCCAAGGAGGCTAAGAGGGGACGAGCTAGTCAGAGTAAAACCAGCGAGAGGATGGTTGGCGAATGGAGGATTCCCAAAGAGCGTAAGAGGCGACGAGCTAGTCAGAGTGAAACCGGCGAGAGGATGGTTGGCGAGGGGAGAATTCTCAGAGAGAGTAAGAGGCGACGAGCTAGTCAGAGTAAAACCGGCGAGAGGATGATTGGCGGGCGTAGGTTTCTCAGAGAGAGTAAGAGGCGACAAGCAAGTCAAAGTAAACCCGGCAAGAGGATGGTTGGCGAGGAGAGGATTCCCAGTGAGAGCAACAGGCGACGAGCTAGTCAGAGTAAAACCGGCACGAGCCTGGTTGGCGAGGTTACCATTCCATGAGACAAAAAGAGGCGATGAGCTAGTCAGAGTAAAACTGGCCAGAGGATGTTTGGCGAGGAGAGAAATCCCAGAGAGAGCAGGAGGTGAAGAGCAAGTCAAATTAAAACAGGCGAGAGGATGGTTGGCGAGGGGAGGATTCTCAGAGAGTGTAAGAGGCGAAGAGCTAGTCAGATTTAAACCGGCGAGAGGTCTGTTAGCGAGGGTACGATTCCTAGAGAGACAAAGAGGCGACGAGCTAGTCAGAGTAAAACCGACCAGAGGATGGATGCGGTGGGGAGGATTTCAAGAGAGAGCATAAGGCGAGGAGCTAGTCAGAGTAAAACCGGCAAGAGGATGGTTGGCGCAGGGAGTATTCCCAGAGAGAGAGTAAGAGGCAAAGAGCTATTCAGAGTAAAACCGGCGAGAGGATGGTTGGTGAGGGGAGGATTCCCAGAGTGAGTAAGAGGCGACGAGCTAGTCAGAGTAAAACCGGCGAGAGAATGGTCGGGGAGAGTACGTTTCCCAGAGACAGTAAGAGGCGACGGGCTAGTCAGAGTAAAACCGGCAAGAGGATAGTTAGCGAGGGGAGGATTCCCAAAGAGGGTAAGAGGCGACGAGCTGGTCAGAGTAAAACCGGCAAGAGGATGGTTGGCAAGGAAGGATTCCCAGAGAGAGTAAGAGGCACCGATCTAGTCAGAGTAAACCCGGCAAACGATGGTTGGCGAGGGGAGGATTCCCAGAGAGAGTAAGAGGCGACGAGCTAGTCAGAGTAAAACCGGCGAGAGGATGGTTGTCAAGGGGAGGATTCCCCGAGAGAGTAAGAGACGAGCTAGTCAGAGTAAAACCTGCGAGAGTATGGTTGGCGAGGGGAGGATTCTCAGAGAGAGTAGGAGGCGACGAGCTAGTCAGAGTAAAATCGGCGGGAGGCTGGTTGGCGAGGGTACGATTCCCAGAGAGGCTAGGGGGCGGCGAGTTAGTCAGAGTAAAACAGGCAAGAGGATGGTTGGCGGGAGGAGGATTGCCAGAGAGAGTAAGAGGCTACTAGCTTGTCAGAGTAAAACCGGCGAGAGAATGGTTGGCGAGGGTACGTTTGGCAGAAAGTATAAGAGGCGACGGGCTAGTCATAGTAAAACCGGCAAGAGGATGGTTAGCGAGGTGAGGATTCCCAGAGAGAGAAAGAGGCGAAGAGCTAGTCAGAGTAAAACCGGCAAAGGATGGTTGGCGAGGGGAGGATTCCCAGAGAGAGAGTAAGAGGCGACGAGCTGGTAAGAGTAAAACCGGCGAGAGGATGGTTGGCGAGGGGAGGATTCCCAGAGAGAGTAAGAGGCGACGAGCTAGTCAGAGTAAACCCGGCAGAGGATGGTTGGCAACTGGAGGATTCCCAGAGAGAGCAGGAGGCGACGAGCTAGTCACAGTAAAACCGGCGAGAGGATGGTTGGCGAGGGGAGGATTCCCAGAGAGAGAGTAAGAGGCGACGAGCTAGTCAAAGTAAAACCGGCGAGAGAATGTTTGGCAAGGGGAGAATTCCCAAAAAGTGTAAGAGACGAGCTAGTCAGAGTAAAACCGGTGAGAGAATGGTTGGCGAGGGGAGGATTCCCAGAGAGAGTAAGAGGCGACGAGCTATTCAGAGTAAAACCGGCGAGAGGATGGTTGTAGAGGGGAGATTTCCCAGAGAGACTAAGAGGCGGCGATTTAGTCGGAGTAAAACCGGCAAAAGGAGGGTTGGCGAGGGTACGAATCCCAGAGAGAGTAAGAAGCGACGATCTGGTCTAAGTAAAACCGGCGAGAGAATGGTTGGCGACGGGAGGTTTCCCAGAGAGACTAAGAGGCGACGAGCTAGTCAGAGTAAAACCGGTGAGATGATGGTTGGCGAGGAGAGCATTCCCAGAGAGACTAAGAGGCGGCGATTTATTCAGAGTAAAACCGGCGAGAGGATGGTTGGCGAGGGGAGGATTCTCAGAGGGAGTAATAGGCGACGAGCTAGTCAGAGTAAAACCGGCGAGAGAATGGTTGGCGGGGGAACGTTTCCCAGAGAGAGTAAGAGGCGACGAGCAAGTCAGAGTAAACCCGGAAAGAGGATGGTTGGTGAGGGGAGGATTCCCAGAGAGAGTCAGAGGCGACGAGCTAGTCAGAGTAAACTCGGCAAGAGGATTGTTGGCGAGGATACGATTCCCAGAGACAGTAAAGGCGATGAGCTAGTCAGAGTGAAACCGGCGAGAGGATGGTTGGCGAGTGGAGGATTCTCAGAGAGAGTAAGAGGCGACGAGGTAGTCAGAGTAAAACCGGCAAGAGGATGGTTGGCGGGCGTAGGTTTCTCAGAGAGAGTAAGAGGCGACAAGCAAGTCAGAGTAAACCCGGCAAGAGGATGATTGGCGAGGCGAGGATTCCAAGTGAGAGTAACATGCGACGAGCTAGTCAGAGTAAAACCGGCACGAGGATGGTTGGCGAGGGGAGGATTCCCAGAGAGAGTAACAGGCGACGAGCTAGTCAGAGTAAAACCGGCGAGAGGATGGTTGGCAAGGGGAGAATTCCCAATGAGGGTAAGAGACGAGCTAGTCAGAGTAAAACCGGCGAGTGGATGGTTGGCGAGGGGAGGATTCCCAGAGAGAGTAAGAGGCGACGAGCTATTCAGAGTAAAACCGGCGAAAGGATGGTTGTAGAGGGGAGATTTCCCAGAGAGAGTAAGAGGCGACGAGCTACTGAGAGTAAAACCGGCAAAAGAATGGTTGGCGATGGGAGGATTCCCAGAGAGACTAAGAGACGGCGATTTAGTCGGAGTAAAACCGGGGACAGAATGGTTGGCGAGAGGAGGATTCCCAGAGAGACTAAAAGGCGACGAGCTAGTCAGAGTAAAACCGGCAAAAGGATGGTTGGCGAGGGTACGATTCCCAGAGAGAATAAGAGGCGACGATTTGGTCTAAGTAAAACCGGCGAGAGGATGGTTGGCGACGGGTGGATTCCCAGAGAGACTAAGAGGCGACGAGCTACTCAGAGTAAAACCGGCGAGAGGATGGTTGGCGAATGGAGGATTCCCAGAGAGAGTAAGAGGCGACGAGCTAGTCTGAGTAAAACCGTTGAGATGATGGTTGGCGAGGAGAGCATTCCCAGAGAGACTAAGAGGCGGCGATTTATTCAGAGTAAAACCGGCAAGAGGATGGTTGGCGAGGGGAGGATTCTCAGAGAGAGTAAGAGGCGACGAGCTAGTCAGAGTAAATCCGACGAGAGAATGGTTGGCGGGGGCACGTTTCCCAGAGAGAGTAAGAGGCGACGAGCAAGTCAGAGTAATCCCGGCAAAAGGATGGGTCGCGAGGGGAGGATTCCCAGAGAGAGTAAGAGGCGATGAGCTAGTCTGAGTTAAACGGGCTAGAGGATGGTTGGCGAGGGGAGGATTCTCAAAGAGAGTAAGAGGCGACGTGCTAGTCAGAGTAAACCCGGCGAGAGGCTGGTTGGCGAGGGTACGATTCCCAAAGAGACAAAGAGGCGACGAGCTAGTCAGAGTAAAACCGGCCAGAGGATGTTTGGCGAGGGGTGAAATCCCAGAGAGGGCATAAGTCGACGAGCTACTCAGAGTAAAACCGGCAAGAGGATGGTTGGCGCGGGGAGGATTCCCAGAGAGATAGTAAGAGGCGACAGGTTATTCAGAGTAAACCCGGCGAGAGGATGGTTGGTAACGGGAGGACTCCAAGAGAGAGTAAGAGGCGACGAGCTAGTCAGAGTAAAACCGGCAAGAGGATGGTTGGCGAGGGGAGGATTCCCAGAGAGTCTAAGAGGCGAAAGCTGGTCAGAGTAAAACAGGCGAAAGGATGGTTGGCGAGGTGAGGATTCCCAGAGAGAGAAAGAGGCGACGAGCTAGTCATAGTAAAACCGACAAAGGACGGTTAGCGAGGAGAGGATTCCAAGAGAGAGTAAGAGGCGACGAGCTGGTCAGAGTAAAACAGGCGAAAGGATGGTTGGCGAGGTGAGGATTCCCAGAAAGAAGAAAGAGGCGACGAGCTACTCAGAGTAAAACCGGCGAGAGAATGGTTGGCGACGGGAGGATTCCCAGAGAGTCAAAGTGGCGACGAGCTATTCAGAGTAAAACCGGCAAGAGGGTGTTTGGCGAGGGTACGCTTCCCAGAAAGAGTAGGAGGCGACGAGCTAGTCAGAGTAAAATCAGTAAGAGGATAGTTGGCGAGGGGAGGATTCCCAGAGAGAGTACCAGGCGACAAGTTAGTCAGAGTAAAATCGGCAAAGGATAGTTGGCGAGGGGAGAATTTTCAGAGAGAGTAAGAGGCGACGAGCTAGTCAGAGTAAAACCGACGAGAGGATGGTTGGCGCGGGGAGGATTCCCAGAGAGAGTAAGAGGCGACGAGCTAGTCAGAGTAAACCCGGCAAGAGGAATGTTTGGCGAGGTGAGGATTCCCAGAGTGACTAAGAGGCGGCGATTTATTCAGATTAAAACCTGCGAGAGGATGGGTGGCGAGGGGAGGATTCTCAGAGAGTTTAAGAGGGGACGAGCTAGTCAGAGTAAAACCGGCGAGAGGATGGTTGGCGAGGGTAGGATTCCGAGAGAGACTAAGAGGCGGCGATTTAGTCAGAGTAAAACCGGCGAGATGATGGTTGGCGGGAGGAGGATTCCCAGAGATAGTAAGAGGCGACAAGCTAGTCAGAGTAAAACCAGTGAGAGAATGGTTGGCGAGGGTACGTTTCCCAGAGGGTGCAAGGGGCGACGAGCTAGTCAGAGTAAAACCCGCCAGAGGATGTTGGCGAGGGGAGGAATCCCAGAGAGAGCATAAGACGACAAGCTACTCGGAGTAAAACCGGCAAGAGGATGGTTGGCGCGGGGAGGATTCCCAGAGAGAGAGCAAGAGGCGACGAGCTATTCAGAGTAAAACCGTCGAGAGAATGGTTGGTGAGGGGAGGATTCCCAGAGAGAGTAAGAGGCGACGAGGTAGTCAGAGTAAAACCGGCAACAGGATGGTTGGCAAAGGGGAGGATTCCCAGAGAGTCTAAGAAGCGAGAGCTGGTCAAAGTAAACCCGCCGAGAGGATGGTTGGCCAGGGTACGATTCCCAGAGAGTGCAAGGGGCGACGAGCTAGTCAGAATAAAACCGGCCAGAGGATGTTTGGCGAGGGGAGGAATCCCAGAGAGAGCATAAGACGACGAGCTACCCAGAGTAAAACCGGCAAGAGGATGGTAGGGGAGGGTAGGATTCCCAGAAAGAGTAAGAGGCGACGAGCTAGACAATGTAAAACCTGCGAGAGGATGGTAGGTGAGGGTAGGATTCCCAGAAAGAGTAAGAGGCGACGAGCTAGACAATGTAAAACCTGCGAGAGGATGGTTGGCGAGGGTACGATTCCCAGAGAGAGTAAGAGGCAACGAGCTGGTCACAGTAAAACCGGCGAGAGGATGGTTGGCGACGGGAGGATTCCCAGACAGACTAAAAGGCGACGAGATAGTCAGAGTAAAACCGGCGAGAGGATGGTTGGCGAATGGAGATTCCCAGAGAGAGTAAGAGGCGAGGAGCTAGACCGAGTAAAACCGGCGAGAACATGGTTGGCAATGGGAGGATTCCCAGAGAGACTATGAGGTGACGAGCTATTCAGAGTAAAACCGGCGAGAGGATGGTTGATGAGGGGAGGACTCCCAGAGAGAGTAAGAGGCGACGAGCAAGTCAGAGTAAAACCGGCAACAGGATGGTTGGCGAGGTGAGGATTCCCAGAGAGACTAACAGACGGCAATATATTCAGAGTAAAACCGGCGAGAGGATGGGTGGCGAGGGGAGGATTCTCAGAGAGTGTAAGAGGGGACGAGCTAGTCAGAGTAAAACCGGTGAGAGGATTGTTGGCGAGGGGAGGATTCCAGAGAGAGAAAGAGGCGACGAACTATTCAGAGTAAAACCGGTAATAGGATGGTTTGCGAGGGGAGGATTGCCAGAGAGAGTAAGAGGCGACGAGCTAGTCAGAGTAAAATCGGCAAGAGGATGGTTAACGAGGGTACGATTCCCAGAGAGAGTAAGAGGTGAAGAGCTTCTCAGAGTAAAACCGGCGAAAGGATTGTTGGCGAGGGTACGATTCCCAGAGAGACAAAGATGCGTCGAGCTAGTCAGAGTAAAAAATGCGAGAGGATGGTTGGCGAGGGGAGGATTCTCAGAGAGAGTGAGAAACGACGAGCTATTCAGAGTAAAACCGGCGAGAGGATGGTTGGTGAGGGGAGGATTCCCAGAAAGAGTAAGAGGCGACGAGCTAGTCAGAGTAAAACCGGCGAGAGAATGCTTGGCGAGGATACGATTTCCAGAGACAGTAAGAGGCGATGAGCTAGTCTGAGTTAAACGGGCTAGAGGATGGTTGGCGAGGGGAGGATTCTCAAAGAGAGTAAGAGACGACGTGCTAGTCAGAGTAAAACCGGCCAGAGGATGTTTGGCGAGGGGTGGAATCCCAGAGAGGGCATAAGTCGACGAGCTACTCAGAGTAAAACCGGCAAGAGGATGGTTGGCGCGGGGAGGATTCCCAGAGAGAGAGTAAGAGACGACAGGCTATTCAGAGTAAACCCGGCGAGAGGATGGTTGGTAAGGGGAGGACTCCAAGAGAGAGTAAGAGGCGACGAGCTAGTCAGAGTAAAACCGGCAAGAGGATGGTTGGCGAGGGGAGGATTCCCAGAGAGTCTAAGAGGCGAAAGCTGGTCAGAGTAAAACCAGCCGAGAGGATGGTTGGCGAGGGTACGATTCCCAGAGAGTGCAAGTGGCGACGAGCTACTCAGAGTAAAACCGGCCAGAGGATGTTTGGCGAGGGGAGGAATCCCAGAGAGAGCATAAGGCGACGAGCTACTTAGAGTAAAACCGGGAAGAGGATGGTTGGCGCGGGGAGAATTTCCAGAGAGAGAGTAAGAGGCGACGAGCTATTCAGTGTAAAACCGGCGAGAGAATGGTTGGTGAGGGGAGGATTTCCAGAGAGAGTAAGAGGCGACGAGCTAGTCAGAGTAAAACCGGCAAAGGATGGTTTGCGAGCGGAGGATTCCCAGAGAGACTAAGAGGTGGCGATTTAGTCAGAGTAAAACCGGCTAGATGATGGTTGGCGGGAGAAGTATTCCCAGAGAGAGTAAGAGGCGACGAGCTAGTCAGATAAATCCGGCAAGAGAATGGTTGGGGAGGGTACGTTTCGCAGAGACTGTAGAAGGTGACGGGCTAGTCAGAGTAAAACCGGCAAGAGGATATTTAGCGAGGAGAGGATTCCCAGAGAGAGAAAGAGGCGACGAGCTAGTCATAGTAAAACCGACAAAGGACGGTTAGCGAGGAGAGGATTCCAAGAGAGAGTAAGAGGCGACGAGATGGTCAGAGTAAAACAGGCGAAAGGATGGTTGGCGAGGTGAGGATTCCCAGAAAGAAGAAAGAGGCGACGAGCTACTCAGAGTAAAACCGGCGAGAGAATGGTTGGCGACGGGAGGATTCCCAGAGAGTCAAAGTGGCGACGAGCTATTCAGAGTAAAACCGGCAAGAGGGTGTTTGGCGATGGGAGGATTCCCAGAGAGACTAAGAGGCGACGAGGTAGTCAGAGTAAAACCGGGGACAGGATGGTTGGCGAATGGAGGATTCCCAGAGAGAGTGAGAGGCGACGATCTAGTCAGAGTAAAACCGGCGAAAGGATGGTTGGCGAATGGAGGATTCCCAGAGAGAGTGAGGGGCGATGATCTAGTCAGAGTAAAACCGGCGAGAAGATGGTTGGCGAGGGGAGGATTCCCAGAGAGAGTAAGAGGTACGGGCTATTCAGAGTAAAACTGGCGAGAGGATGTTTGGCGAGGAGAGGAATCCCAGAGAGAGTAAGAGGCGACGAGCTAGTCAGAGTAAAACCTTAAAGAGTAAGTTGTCGACGGGAGGATTCCCAGAGAGGGTACCAGGCGACGAGTTAGTCATAGTAAAACCGGCAAGAGGCTGTTTGGAGAGGGTACGATTCCCAGAGAGTAAGAGGCGAGAGCTGGTCAGAGTAAAACCGCCGAGAGGATGGTTGTCGAGGGTATGATTCCCAGAGAGTGCAAGGGGTGACGAGCTAGTCAGAGTAAAACCGGCCAGAGGATGTTTGGCGAGGGGAGGAATCCCAGAGAGAGCAAGAGGCGACGAGCTAGTCGGAGTAAAACCGGCGAGAAGATGTTTGGCGAGGGGAGGATTCCCAGAGAGAGTAAGAGGCGACGTGTTAGTCTGAGTAAAACCGGCGTGAGGATGGTTGGCGAGGTTACGATTCCCAGAGAGTGTAAGAGGCGAAGAGCTGGTCAGAGTAAAACAAGCGGGAGGATGGTTGGCGAGGGGAGGATTCCCAGAGAGACTAAGAGGCGTTGAGCTAGTCAGGGTAAAACCGGCGAGAGAATGGGTGGCGAATGTAGGATTCCCAGAGAGAGTAAGAGATGACGAGCTAACCAGAGTAAAACCGGCGAGAGGAAGTTTGTCGAGTTGAGGAATCCCAGAGTGAGTAAGAGGTTCGGGCTATTCAGAGAAGAACTGGCGAGAGGATGGTTGCTGAGGGGAGCATTCCAAGAGAGAGTATGACGCGACGAACTAGTCAGAGTAAAACCGGCGAGAGGATGGTTGGCGAGGGTACGCTTCCCAGAAAGAGTAGGAGGCGACGAGCTAGTCAGAGTAAAATCAGTAAGAGGATAGTTGGCGAGGGGAGGATTCCCAGAGAGAGTACCAGGCGACAAGTTAGTCAGAGTAAAATCGGCAAAGGATAGTTGGCGAGGGGAGAATTTTCAGAGAGAGTAAGAGGCGACGAGCTGGTCAGAGTAAAACCGACGAGAGGATGGTTGGCGCGGGGAGGATTCCCAGAGAGAGTAAGAGGCGACGAGCTAGTCAGAGTAAACCCGGCAAGAGGAATGTTTGGCGAGGTGAGGATTCCCAGAGTGACTAAGAGGCGGCGATTTATTCAGATTAAAACCTGCGAGAGGATGGGTGGCGAGGGGAGGATTCTCAGAGAGTTTAAGAGGGGACGAGCTAGTCAGAGTAAAACCGGCGAGAGGATGGTTGGCGAGGGTGGATTCCGAGAGAGACTAAGAGGCGCCGATTTAGTCAGAGTAAAACCGGCGAGATGATGGTTGGCGGGAGGAGGATTCCCAGACATAGTAAGAGGCGACAAGCTAGTCAGAGTAAAACCAGTGAGAGAATGGTTGGCGAGGGTACGTTTCCCAGAGGGTGCAAGGGGCGACGAGCTAGTCAGAGTAAAACCGGCCAGAGGATGTTGGCGAGGGGAGGAATCCCAGAGAGAGCATAAGACGACGAGCTACTCGGAGTAAAACCGGCAAGAGAATGGTTGGCGCGGGGAGGATTCCCAGAGAGAGAGCAAGAGGCGACGAGCTATTCAGAGTAAAACCGTCGAGAGAATAGCTGGTGAGGGGAGGATTCCGAGAGAGAGTAAGAGGCGACGAGGTAGTCAGAGTAAAACCGGCAACAGGATGGTTGGCAAAGGGGAGGATTCCCAGAGAGTCTAAGAAGCGAGAGCTGGTCAAAGTAAACCCGCCGAGAGGATGGTTGGCCAGGGTACGATTCCCAGAGAGTGCAAGGGGCGACGAGCTAGTCAGAATAAAACCGGCCAGAGGATGGTTGGCGAGGGGAGGATTCCCAGAGAGAGTAAGAGGCGACGAGCTAGTCAGAGTAAAACCGGCGAGAGGATGGTTGGCAAGGGGAGAATTCCCAATGAGGGTAAGAGACGAGCTAGTCAGAGTAAAACCGGCGAGAGGATGGTTGGCGAGGGGAGGATTCCCAGAGAGAGTAAGAGGCGACGAGCTATTCAGAGTAAAACCGGCGAAAGGATGGTTGTAGAGGGGAGATTTCCCAGAGAGAGTAAGAGGCGACGAGCTACTGAGAGTAAAACCGGCAAAAGAATGGTTGGCGATGGGAGGATTCCCAGAGAGACTAAGAGACGGCGATTTAGTCGGAGTAAAACCGGGGACAGAATGGTTGGCGAGAGGAGGATTCCCAGAGAGACTAAAAGGCGACGAGCTAGTCAGAGTAAAACCGGCAAAAGGATGGTTGGCGAGGGTACGATTCCCAGAGAGAGTAAGAGGCGACGATTTGGTCTAAGTAAAACCGGCGAGAGGATGGTTGGCGACGGGTGGATTCCCAGAGAGACTAAGAGGCGACGAGCTACTCAGAGTAAAACCGGCGAGAGGATGGTTGGCGAATGGAGGATTCCCAGAGAGAGTAAGAGGCGACGAGCTAGTCTGAGTAAAACCGGTGAGATGATGGTTGGCGAGGAGAGCATTCCCAGAGAGACTAAGAGGCGGCGATTTATTCAGAGTAAAACCGGCAAGAGGATGGTTGGCGAGGGTAGGATTCTCAGAGAGAGTAAGAGGCGACGAGCTAGTCAGAGTAAATCCGACGAGAGAATGGTTGGCGGGGGCACGTTTCACAGAGAGAGTAAGAGGCGACGATTTGGTCTAAGTAAAACCGGCGAGAGGATGGTTGGCCAGGGTACGATTCCCAGAGAGTGCAAGGGGCGACGAGCTAGTCAGAATAAAACCGGCCAGAGGATGTTTGGCGAGGGGAGGAATCCCAGAGAGAGCATAAGACGACGAGCTACTCAGAGTAAAACCGGCAAGAGGATGGTAGGGGAGGGTAGGATTCACAGAAAGAGTAAGAGGCGACGAGCTAGACAATGTAAAACCTGCGAGAGGATGGTAGGTGAGGGTAGGATTCCCAGAAAGAGTAAGAGGCGACGAGCTAGACAATGTAAAACCTGCGAGAGGATGGTTGGCGAGGGTACGATTCCCAGAGAGAGTAAGAGGCAACGAGCTGGTCACAGTAATACCGGCGAGAGGATGGTTGGCGACGGGAGGATTCCCAGACAGACTAAAAGGCGACGAGATAGTCAGAGTAAAACCGGCGAGAGGATGGTTGGAGAATGGAGATTCCCAGAGAGAATAAGAGGCGAGGAGCTAGACCGAGTAAAACCGGCGAGAACATGGTTGGCAATGGGAGGATTCCCAGAGAGACTATGAGGTGACGAGCTGTTCAGAGTAAAACCGGCGAGAGGATGGTTGATGAGGGGAGGACTCCCAGAGAGAGTAAGAGGCGACGAGCAAGTCAGAGTAAAACCGGCAACAGGATGGTTGGCGAGGTGAGGATTCCCAGAGAGACTAACAGACGGCAATATATTCAGAGTAAAACCGGCGAGAGGATGGGTGGCGAGGGGAGGATTCTCAGAGAGTGTAAGAGGCGACGAACTATTCAGAGTAAAACCGGTAATAGGATGGTTTGCGAGGGGAGGATTGCCAGAGAGAGTAAGAGGCGACGAGCTAGTCAGAGTAAAATCGGCAAGAGGCTGGTTGGCGTGGGTACGATTCCCAGAGACAGAAAGAGGCGATGAGCTAGTCTGAGTAAAAGCTGCGAGAGGATGGTTAACGAGGGTACGATTCCCAGAGAGAGTAAGAGGTGAAGAGCTTCTCAGAGTAAAACCGGCGAAAGGATTGTTGGCGAGGGTACGATTCCCAGAGAGACAAAGAGGCGTCGAGCTAGTCAGAGTAAAACAGGCGAGAGGATGGTTGGCGAGGGGAGGATTCTCAGAGAGAGTGAGAAACGACGAGCTATTCAGAGTAAAACCGGCGAGAGGATGGTTGGTGAGGGGAGGTTTCCCAGAAAGAGTAAGAGGCGACGAGCTAGTCAGAGTAAAACCGGCGAGAGAATGCTTGGCGAGGATACGATTTCCAGAGACAGTAAGAGGCGATGAGCTAGTCTGAGTTAAACGGGCTAGAGGATGGTTGGCGAGGGGAGGATTCTCAAAGAGAGTAAGAGGCGGCGTGCTAGTCAGAGTAAACCCGGCGAGAGGCTGGTTGGCGAGGGTACGATTCCCAAAGAGACAAAGAGGCGACGAGCTAGTCAGAGTAAAACCGGCCAGAGGATGTTTGGCGGGGGGTGGAATCCCAGAGAGGGCATAAGTCGACGAGCTACTCAGAGTAAAACCGGCAAGAGGATGGTTGGCGCCGGGAGGATTCCCAGAGAGAGAGTAAGAGGCGACAGGCTATTCAGAGTAAACCCGGCGAGAGGATGGTTGGTAAGGGGAGGACTCCAAGAGAGAGTAAGAGGAGACGAGCTAGTCAGAGTAAAACCGGCAAGAGGATGGTTGGCGAGGGGTGGATTCCCAGAGAGTCTAAGAGGCGAAAGCTGGTCAGAGTAAAACCAGCCGAGAGGATGGTTGGCGAGGGTACGATTCCCAGAGAGTGCAAGTGGCGACGAGCTACTCAGAGTAAAACCGGCCAGAGGATGTTTGGCGAGGGGAGGAATCCCAGAGAGAGCATAAGGCGACGAGCTACTTAGAGTAAAACCGGGAAGAGGATGGTTGGCGCGGGGAGAATTTCCAGAGAGAGAGTAAGAGGCGACGAGCTTTTCAGTGTAAAACCGGCGAGAGAATGGTTGGTGAGGGGAGGATTTCCAGAGAGAGTAAGAGGCGACGAGCTAGTCAGAGTAAAACCGGCAAAGGATGGTTTGCGAGCGGAGGATTCCCAGAGAGACTAAGAGGTGGCGATTTAGTCAGAGTAAAACCGGCTAGATGATGGTTGGCGGGAGAAGTATTCCCAGAGAGAGTAAGAGGCGACGAGCTAGTCAGAGTAAATACGGCAAGAGAATGGTTGGGGAGGGTACGTTTCGCAGAGACTGTAGGAGGTGACGGGCTAGTCAGAGTAAAACCGGCAAGAGGGTATTTAGCGAGGAGAGGATTCCCAGAGAGAGAAAGAGGCGACGAGCTAGTCATAGTAAAACCGACAAAGGACGGTTAGCGAGGAGAGGATTCCAAGAGAGAGTAAGAGGCGACGAGCTGGTCAGAGTAAAACAGGCGAAGGATGGTTGTCGAGGTGAGGATTCCCAGAAAGAAGAAAGAGGCGACGAGCTACTCAGAGTAAAACCGGCGAGAGAATGGTTGGCGACGGGAGGATTCCCAGAGAGTCAAAGTGGCGACGAGCTATTCAGAGTAAAACCGGCAAGAGGGTGTTTGGCGATGGGAGGATTCCCAGAGAGACTAAGAGGCGACGAGGTAGTCAGAGTAAAACCGGGGACAGGATGGTTGGCGAATGGAGGATTCCCAGAGAGAGTGAGAGGCGACGATCTAGTCAGAGTAAAACCGGCGAAAGGATGGTTGGCGAATGGAGGATTCCCAGAGAGAGTGAGGGGCGATGATCTAGTCAGAGTAAAACCGGCGAGAAGATGGTTGGCGAGGGGAGGATTCCCAGAGAGAGTAAGAGGTACGGGCTATTCAGAGTAAAACTGGCGAGAGGATGTTTGGCGAGGAGAGGAATCCCAGAGAGAGTAAGAGGCGACGAGCTAGTCAGAGTAAAACCTTAAAGAGTAAGTTGTCGACGGGAGGATTCCCAGAGAGGGTACCAGGCGACGAGTTAGTCATAGTAAAACCGGCAAGAGGCTGTTTGGAGAGGGTACGATTCCCAGAGAGTAAGAGGCGAGAGCTGGTCAGAGTAAAACCGCCGAGAGGATGGTTGTCGAGGGTATGTTTCCCAGAGAGTGCAAGGGGTGACGAGCTAGTCAGAGTAAAACCGGCCAGAGGATGTTTGGCGAGGGGAGGAATCCCAGAGAGAGCAAGAGGCGACGAGCTAGTCGGAGTAAAACCGGCGAGAAGATGTTTGGCGAGGGGAGGATTCCCAGAGAGAGCAAGAGGCGACGAGCTAGTCAGAGTAAAACCTGCGAGAAGATGTTTGGCGAGGGGAGGATTCCCAGAGAGAGTAAGAGGCGACGTGTTAGTCTGAGTAAAACCGACGTGAGGATGGTTGGCAAGGTTACGATTCCCAGAGAGTGTAAGAGGCGAAGAGCTGGTCAGAGTAAAACAAGCGGGAGGATGGTTGGCGAGGGGAGGATTCCCAGAGAGACTAAGAGGCGTTGAGCTAGTCAGGGTAAAACCGGCGAGAGAATGGGTGGCGAATGTAGGATTCCCAGAGAGAGTAAGAGATGACGAGCTAGGCAGAGTAAAACCGGCGAGAGGAAGTTTGTCGAGTTGAGGAATCCCAGAGTGAGTAAGAGGTTCGGGCTATTCAGAGAAGAACTGGCGAGAGGATGGTTGCTGAGGGGAGCATTCCAAGAGAGAGTATGACGCGACGAGCTAGTCAGAGTAAAACCGGCGAGAGGATGGTTGGCGAGGGTACGCTTCCCAGAAAGTGTAGGAGGCGACGAGCTAGTCAGAGTAAAATCAGTAAGAGGATAGTTGGCGAGGGGAGGATTCCCAGAGAGAGTACCAGGCGACAAGTTATTCAGAGTAAAATCGGCAAAGGATAGTTGGCGAGGGGAGAATTTTCAGAGAGAGTAAGAGGCGACGAGCTAGTCAGAGTAAAACCGACGAGAGGATGGTTGGCGCGGGGAGGATTCCCAGAGAGAGTAAGAGGCGACGAGCTAGTCAGAGTAAACCCGGCAAGAGGAATGTTTGGCGAGGTGAGGATTCCCAGAGTGACTAAGAGGCGGCGATTTATTCAGAGTAAAACCGGCGAGATGATGGTTGGCGGGAGGAGGATTCCCAGAGATAGTAAGAGGCGACAAGCTAGTCAGAGTAAAACCAGTGAGAGAATGGTTGGCGAGGGTACGTTTCCCAGAGGGTGCAAGGGGCGACGAGCTAGTCAGAGTAAAACCGGCCAGAGGATGTTGGCGAGGGGACGAATCCCAGAGAGAGCATAAGACGACGAGCTACTCGGAGTAAAACCGGCAAGAGGATGGTTGGCGCGGGGAGGATTCCCAGAGAGAGAGCAAGAGGCGACGAGCTATTCATAGTAAAACCGTCGAGAGAATAGTTGGTGAGGGGAGGATTCCCAGAGAGAGTAAGAGGCGACGAGGTAGTCAGAGTAAAACCGGCAACAGGATGGTTGGCAATGGGGAGGATTCCCAGAGAGTCTAAGAAGCGAGAGCTGGTCAAAGTAAACCCGCCGAGAGGATGGTTGGCCAGGGTACGATTCCCAGAGAGTGCAAGGGGCGACGAGCTAGTCAGAATAAAACCGGCCAGAGGATGCTTGGCGAGGGGAGGATTCCCAGAGAGAGTAAGAGGCGACGAGCTAGTCAGAGTAAAACCGGCGAGAGGATGGTTGGCAAGGGGAGAATTCCCAATGAGGGTAAGAGACGAGCTAGTCAGAGTAAAACCGGCGAGAGGATGGTTGGCGAGGGGAGGATTCCCAGAGAGAGTAAGAGGCGACGAGCTATTCAGAGTAAAACCGGCAAAAGAATGGTTGGCGATGGGAGGATTCCCAGAGAGACTAAGAGACGGCGATTTAGTCGGAGTAAAACCGGGGACAGAATGGTTGGCGAGAGGAGGATTCCCAGAGAGACTAAAAGGCGACGAGCTAGTCAGAGTAAAACCGGCAAAAGGATGGTTGGCGAGGGTACGATTCCCAGAGAGAGTAAGAGGCGACGATTTGGTCTAAGTAAAACCGGCGAGAGGATGGTTGGCGACGGGTGGATTCCCAGAGAGACTAAGAGGCGACGAGCTACTCAGAGTAAAACCGGCGAGAGGATGGTTGGCGAATGGAGGATTCCCAGAGAGAGTAAGAGGCGACGAGCTAGTCTGAGTAAAACCGGTGAGATGATGGTTGGCGAGGAGAGCATTCCCAGAGAGAGTAAGAGGCGACGAGCAAGTCAGAGTAATCCCGGCAAAAGGATGGGTCGCGAGGGGAGGATTCCCAGAGAGAGTAAGAGGCGACGAGCTTGTCAGAGTAAACCCGGCAAGAGGATTGTTGGCGAGGATACGATTTCCAGAGACAGTAAGAGGCGATGAGCTAGTCTGAGTTAAACGGGCTAGAGGATGGTTGGCGAGGGGAGGATTCTCAAAGAGAGTAAGAGGCGACGTGCTAGTCAGAGTAAACCCGGCGAGAGGCTGGTTGGCGAGGGTACGATTCCCAAAGAGACAAAGAGGCGACGAGCTAGTCAGAGTAAAACCGGCCAGAGGATGTTTGGCGAGGGGTGGAATCCCAGAGAGGGCATAAGTCGACGAGCTACTCAGAGTAAAACCGGCAAGAGGATGGTTGGCGCGGGGAGGATTCCCAGAGAGAGAGTAAGAGGCGACAGGCTATTCAGAGTAAACCCGGCGAGAGGATGGTTGGTAAGGGGAGGACTCCAAGAGAGAGTAAGAGGCGACGAGCTAGTCAGAGTAAAACCGGCAAGAGGATGGTTGGCGAGGGGAGAATTCCCAGAGAGTCTAAGAGGCGAAAGCTGGTCAGAGTAAAACCAGCCGAGAGGATGGTTGGCGAGGGTACGATTCCCAGAGAGTGCAAGTGGCGACGAGCTAGTCAGAGTAAAACCGGCCAGAGGATGTTTGGCGAGGGGAGGAATTCCAGAGAGAGCATAAGGCGACGAGCTACTTAGAGTAAAACCGGGAAGAGGATGGTTGGCGCGGGGAGGATTCCCAGAGAGAGAAAGAGGCGACGAGCTAGTCATAGTAAAACCGACAAAGGACGGTTAGCGAGGAGAGGATTCCAAGAGAGAGTAAGAGGCGACGAGCTGGTCAGAGTAAAACAGGCGAAAGGATGGTTGGCGAGGTGAGGATTCCCAGAAAGAAGAAAGAGGCGACGAGCTACTCAGAGTAAAACCGGCGAGAGAATGGTTGGCGACGGGAGGATTCCCAGAGAGTCAAAGTGGCGACGAGCTATTCAGAGTAAAACCGGCAAGAGGGTGTTTGGCGATGGGAGGATTCCCAGAGAGACTAAGAGGCGACGAGGTAGTCAGAGTAAAACCGGGGACAGGATGGTTGGCGAATGGAGGATTCCCAGAGTGAGTGAGAGGCGACGATCTAGTCAGAGTAAAACCGGCGAAAGGATGGTTGGCGAATGGAGGATTCCCAGAGAGAGTGAGGGGCGATGATCTAATCAGAGTAAAACCGGCGAGAAGATGGTTGGCGAGGGGAGGATTCCCAGAGAGAGTAAGAGGTACGGGCTATTCAGAGTAAAACTGGCGAGAGGATGTTTGGCGAGGAGAGGAATCCCAGAGAGAGTAAGAGGCGACGAGCTAGTCAGAGTAAAACCTTAAAGAAGATAGTTGTCGACGGGAGGATTCCCAGAGAGGGTACCAGGCGACGAGTTAGTCATAGTAAAACCGGCAAGAGGCTGTTTGGAGAGGGTACGATTCCCAGAGAGTAAGAGGCGAGAGCTGGTCAGAGTAAAACCGCCGAGAGGATGGTTGTCGAGGGTATGATTCCCAGAGAGTGCAAGGGGTGACGAGCTAGTCAGAGTAAAACCGGCCAGAGGATGTTTGGCGAGGGGAGGAATCCCAGAGAGAGCAAGAGGCGACGAGCTAGTCGGAGTAAAACCGGGGAGAAGATGTTTGGTGAGGGGAGGATTCCCAGAGAGAGCAAGAGGCGACGAGCTAGTCAGAGTAAAACCTGCGAGAAGATGTTTGGCGAGGGGAGGATTCCCAGAGAGAGTAAGAGGCGACGTGTCAGTCTGAGTAAAACCGGCGTGAGGATGGTTGGCGAGGTTACGATTCCCAGAGAGTGTAAGAGGCGAAGAGCTGGTCAGAGTAAAACCAGTGAGAGACTGGTTGGCGAGGGTACGTTTCCCAGAGGGTGCAAGGGGCGACGAGCTAGTCAGAGTAAAACCGGCCAGAGGATGTTGGCGAGGGGAGGAATCCCAGAGAGAGCATAAGACGACGAGCTACTCGGAGTAAAACCGGCAAGAGAATGGTTGGCGCGGGGAGGATTCCCAGAGAGAGAGCAAGAGGCGACGAGCTATTCAGAGTAAAACCGTCGAGAGGATGGTTGGTGAGGGGAGGATTCCCAGAGAGAGTAAGAGGCGACGAGGTAGTCAGAGTAAAACCGGCAACAGGATGGTTGGCAAAGGGGAGGATTCCCAGAGTCTAAGAAGCGAGAGCTGGTCAAAAAAAACCCGCCGAGAGGATGGTTGGCCAGGGTACGATTCCCAGAGAGTGCAAAGGGCGACGAGCTAGTCAGAATAAAACCGGCCAGAGAATGTTTGGCGAGGGGAGGAATCCCAGAGAGAGCATAAGACGACGAGCTACTCAGAGTAAAACCGGCAAGAGGATGGTAGGGGAGGGTAGGATTCCCAGAAAGAGTAAGAGGCGACGAGCTAGACAATGTAAAACCAGCGAGAGGATGGTAGGTGAGGGTAGGATTCCCAGAAAGAGTAAGAGGCGACGAGCTAGACAATGTAAAACCTGCGAGAGGATGGTTGGCGAGGGTACGATTCCCAGAGAGAGTAAGAGGCAACGAGCTGGTCACAGTAAAACCGGCGAGAGGATGGTTGGCGACGGGAGGATTCCCAGACAGACTAATAGGCGACGAGATAGTCAGAGTAAAACCGGCGAGAGGATGGTTGGCGATTGGAGATTCCCAGAGAGAGTAAGAGGCGAGGAGCTAGACCGAGTATAACCGGCGAGAACATGGTTGGCAATGGGAGGATTCCCAGAGAGACTATGAGGTGACGAGCTATTCAGAGTAAAACCGGCGAGAGGATGGTTGATGAGGGGAGGACTCCCAGAGAGAGTAAGAGGCGACGAGCTAGTCAGAGTAAAACCGGCAACAGGATGGTTGGCGAGGTGAGGATTCCCAGAGAGACTAACAGACGGCAATATATTCAGAGTAAAACCGGCGAGAGGATGGGTGGCGAGGGGAGGATTCTCAGAGAGAGTAAGAGGGGACGAGCTAGTCAGAGTAAAACCGGTGAGAGGATTGTTGGCGAGGGGAGGATTCCAGAGAGAGAAAGAGGCGACGAACTATTCAGAGTAAAACCGGTAATAGGATGGTTTGCGAGGGGAGGATTGCCAGAGAGAGTAAGAGGCGACGAGCTAGTCTGAGTAAAATCGGCAAGAGGCTGGTTGGCGTGGGTACGATTCCCAGAGACAGAAAGAGGCAATGAGCTAGTCTGAGTAAAAGCTGCGAGAGGATGGTTAAAGAGGGTACGATTCCCAGAGAGAGTAAGAGGTGAAGAGCTTCTCAGAGTAAAACCGGCGAAAGGATTGTTGGCGAGGGTACGATTCCCAGAGAGACAAAGAGGCGTCGAGCTAGTCAGAGTAAAACAGGCGAGAGGATGGTTGGCGAGGGGAGGATTCTCAGAGAGAGTGAGAAACGACGAGCTATTCAGAGTAAAACCGGCGAGAGGATGGTTGGTGAGGGGAGGATTCCCAGAAAGAGTAAGAGGCGACGAGCTAGTCAGAGTAAAACCGGCGGGAGAATGCTTGGTGAGGGTACGTTTCCCAGAGAGACTAAGAGGGTACGGGCTAGTCAGAGTAAAACCGGTAAGAGGATAGTTAGCGAGGGGAGGATTCCCAGAGAGAGAAAGAGGCGACAAGCTAGTCAGAGTAAAACCGGCAAAGGATGGTTGGCGAGGGGAGGATTCCCAGAGAGAGAGTAAGAGGCGACGAGCTGGTCAGAGTAAAACTGGCGAGAGGATGGTTGGCGAGGGGAGGATTCCCAAAGAGAGTAAGAGGCGATGAGCCAGTCAGAGTAAACCCAGCAAACGATGGTTGGCAAGAGGAGGATTCCCAGAGAGAGTAAGAGGTGACGATCTAGTCAGAGTAAAACCGGCGAGAGGATTGTTGGCGAGGGGAGGATTCCCAGAGAGCTTAAGATGCGACGAGCAAGTCAGAGTAAAACCGGCAAGAGGTGGTTGGCGAGGGGAGGATACCCAGAGATGGTAAGAGGCGACGAGCTACTCAGAGTAATACCGGCGAGAGGATGGTTGGCGAGGGGAGTATTCCCAGAGAGGGTAAGAGGCGACGAGCTAGTCAGAGTAATACCGGCGAGAGGATGGTTGGCGAGGGTAAGATTCCCAGAGAGAGTAAAAGGCGACGATCTGGTCAGAGTAATACCGGCGAGAGGATGGTTGGCGAGAGGAGGATTCCCGGAGAGACTAAGAGGCGACGAGCTAGTCAGAGTAAAACCGGCAAGAGTTTGGTAGGCGAGGGACGGATTCCCAGAAAGAGTAAGAGGCGACGAGCTAGTCAGAGTAAAACCAGCCAGAGGATGGTTGGCGAGGGTACGATTCCCAGACAGAGTAAGAGGCGACGAGCTAGACCGAGTAAAACCGGGGAGAAGATTGTTGGCGAGGTGAGGATTCCCAGAGAGAGTAAGAGGGGAGAGCAAGTCAGAGTAAAACCGGCAAGAGGATTGTTGGCGAGGGGAGGATTCCAGAGAGAGAAAGAGGCGACGAACTAGTCAGAGTAAAACCGGTAATAGGATGGTTGGCGAGGAGAGGATTCCCAGAGAGAGTAAAATGCGACGAGCTAGTCAGAGTAAAATGGGCAAGAGGCTGGTTGGCGTGGGTACGATTCCCAGAGACAGAAAGAGGCGATGAGCTAGTCTGAGTAAAACCTGCGAGAGGATGGTTAACGAGGGTACGATTTCCAGAGAGAGTAAGAGGTGAAGAGCTGGTCAGAGTAAAACCGCCGAGACAATGGTTGGCGGGGGTACGATTCCCAGAGATTGCAAGACGCGACGAGCTAGTCAGAGTAAAACCTTCAAAGAATGGTTGGCGAGGGGAGGAATCACAGAGAGAATAAGAGGCGTCGAGCAAGTCAGTTAAAACAGGCGAGAGGATGATTGCGAGCGGAGGATTCTCAGAGAGAGTAAGAGACGACGAGCTAGTCAGAGTAAAACCGGCGAGAGGTTGGTTTGCGAGGGTACGATTCCCAGAGAGACAAAGAGGCGACGAGCTAGTCAGAGTAAAACCGGCCAGTGGATGGTTGGCGAGGGAAGGATTCTCAGACAGAGCAAGAGGCGACGAGCTAGTCAGAGTAAAACAGTCAAGAGGATGGTTCGCGCGGTGCGGATTCCCAGAGATAGTAAGAGTCGACGAGCTATCAGAGTAAACCGGCGAGAGTATGGTTGGTGAGGGGAGGATTCCCAGAAAGAGTAAGAGGTGACGAGCTAGTCAGAGTAAAACCGGCAAGAGGATGGTTGGCGGGGAGAGGATTCCCTAAGAGAGTAAGAGGCGACGAGCTGGTCAGAGTAAAACTGGCGAGAGGATGGTTGGCGAGGGGAGGATTCCCAAAGAGAGTAAGAGGCGACGAGCTAGTCAGAGTAAACACAGCAAAGGATGCTTGGAGAGGGGTGGTTTCCCAGAGAGACTAAGAGCCGACGAGCTAGTCAGTGTAAAACAGGGGAGAGGATGGTTGGCGAGGGTACGATTCCCAGAGATGGTAAGAGGCGACGAGCTAGTCAGAGTAAAACCGGCGAGAGGATGCCTGGCGAGGGGAGGATTCCCACAGAGGGTAAGAGGCGACGAGCTAGTCAGAGAAATACCGGCGGGAGGATGGTTGGCGAGGGTAAGATTCCCAGAGAGTGTAAGAGGCGACGATCTGGTCAGAGTAATACCGGTGAGAGGATGGTTGGCGAGAGGAGGATTCCCAGAGAGACTAAGAGGCGACGAGCTACTCAGAGTAAAACCGGCAAGAGTTTGGTAGCCGAGGGACGGATTCCCAGAAAGAGTAAAAGCGACGATCTAGTCAGAGTAAAACCAGCCAGAGGATGTTTGGCGAGGGTGCGATTCCCAGAGAGAGTAAGAGGCGACAAGCTGGTCATAGTAAAACCGGCGAGAGGATGGTTAAGGACGAGAGGATTCCCAGAGAGACTAAGAGGCGACTCGCTAGTCAGAGTAAAACCGGCGAGAGGATGGTTGGCGAATGGAGGATTCCCAGAGAGCGTAAGAGGCGACGAGCTAGACCGAGTAAAACCAAGGGGGAAATGGTTGGCGAGGGGAGGATTCCCAGACAGAGTATGAGGCGACGAGCTATTCAGAGTAAAACCGGCGAGAGGATGCTTGGTGAGGGGAGGATTCCCAGAGAGAGTAAGAGGCGACGAGCTAGTCAGAGTAAAACCGGGAAGAGGACGGTTGGCGATGTGAGGATTCCCAGAGAGAGTAAGAGGCGACGAGCAAGTCAGAGGAAAACCGGCAGGAGGATTGTTGGCGAGGGGAGGATTCCATATAGAGAAAGAGGCGACGAGCTAGTCAGAGTAAAACCGGCGAGAGGATGTTTGTAGAGGGGAGGATTCCCAGAGATAGTAAGAGGCGCCGAGCATGTCAGAGTAAAACCGGCAAGAGCATGGTTGGCGCGGGAAGGAATCCCAGAGAGAGCATAAGACGACGAGCTACTCGGAGTAAAACCGGCAAGAGGATGGTTGGCGCGGGAAGGATTCCCAGAGAGAGAGTAAGAGGCGAAGAGCTATTCAGAGTAAAACCGGCGAGAGGATGGTTGGTGAGGGGAGGATTCCCAGAGAGAGTAAGAGGGGACGAGGTAGTCAGAGTAAAACCGGCAAGAGGATATTTGGCGAGGGGAGAATTCCCAGAGAGTCTAAGAGGCGAGAGCTGGTCTGAGTAACCCCGCCGAGAGGATGGTTGGCCAGGGTACGATTCCCAGAGAGTGCAAGGGGCGATGAGCTAGTCAGAGTAAAACCGGCCAGAGGATGTTTGGCGAGGGGTGGAATCCCAGAGAGAGCATAAGACGACGAGCTATGCAGAGTAAAACCGGCAAGAGGATGGTTGGCGCGGGGAGGATTCCCAGAGAGAGAGTAACAGGCGACGAGCTAGTCAGAGTAAAACCGGCAAGAGGATGGTAGGGGAGGGTAGGATTCCCAGAAAGAGTAAGAGGCGACGAGCTAGACAATGTAAAACCTGCGAGAGGATGGTTGGCGAGGGTATGATTCCCAGAGAGAGTAAGAGGCAACGAGCTGGTCAGTGTAAAACCGGCGAGAGGATGGTTGGCGACGGGAGGATTCCCAGACAGACTAAAAGGCGACGAGATAATCAGAGTATAACCGGCGAGAGGATGGTTGGCGAATGGAGATTCCCAAAGAGAGTAAGAGGCTTCGAGTTAGACCGAGAAAATCCGGCGAGAACATGGTTGGCGATGGGAGGATTCCCAGAGAGAGTATGAGGTGACGAGTTATTCAGAGTAAAACCGGCGAGAGGATGGTTGATGAGGGGAGGACTCCCAGAGAGAGTAAGAGGCGACGAGCTAGTCAGAGTAAATCCGGCAAGAGGATGGTTGGCAAGGTGAGGATTCCCAGAGAGACTAAGAGGCGGCGATATATTCAGAGTAAAACCGGCGAGAGGATGGGTGGCGAGGGGAGGATTCTCAGAGAGAGTAAGAGGGGACGAGCTAGTCAGAGTAAAACCGGCAAGAGTTTGGTTGGCGAGGGACGGATTCCCAGAAAGAGTAAGAAGCGACGATCTAGTCAGAGTAAAACCAGCCAGAGGATGTTTGGCGCGGGTACGATTCCCAGAGAGAGTAAGAGGCGACAAGCTGGTCATAGTAAAACCGGCGAGAGGATTGTTGAGGACGGGAGGATTCCCAGAGAGACTAAGAGGCGACGCGCTAGTCAGAGTAAAACCGGCGAGAGGATGGTTGGCGAATGGAGGATTCCCAGAGAGCGTAAGAGGCGACGAGCTAGACCGAGTAAAACCAAGGGGGAAATGGTTGGCGAGGGGAGGATTCCCAGACAGAGTATGAGGCGACGAGCTATTCAGAGTAAAACCGGCGAGAGGATGCTTGGTGAGGGGAGGATTCCCAGAGAGAGTAAGAGGCGACGAGCTAGTCAGAGTAAAACCAACAAGAGGATGGTTGGCGATGTGAGGATTCCCAGAGAGAGTAAGAGGCGACGAGCAAGTCAGAGGAAAACCGGCAAGAGGATTGTTGGCGAGGGGAGGATTCCAGATAGAGAAAGAGGCGACGAGCTAGTCAGAGTAAAACCGGCGAGAGAATGGTTGGCGAGGGTGCGTTTCCAAGAGAGACTAAGAGGGTACCGGCTAGTCAGAGTAAAACCGGTAAGAGGATAGTTAGCGAGGGGAGGATTCCCAGAGAGAGTAAGAGGCGACGAGCTAGTTAAGTAAAACCGGCAAAGGATGGTTGGCGAGGGGAGGATTCCCAGAGAGAGAGTAAGAGGCGACGAGCTGGTGAGATTAAGACTGGCGAGAGGATGGTTGGCGAGGGGAGGATTCCCAAAGAGAGTAAGAGGCGATGAGCTAGTCAGAGTAAACCCAGCAAAGGATGGTTGGCGAGGGGAGGATTCCCAGTGAGAGTAAGAGGCGACGAGCTAGTCAGAGTAAAACCGGCGAGAGGATTGTTGGCGAGGGGAAGATTCCCAAAGAGCTTAAGATGCGACGAGCAAGTCAGAGTAAAACCGGCAAGAGGTGGTTGGCGAGGGGAGGATTCTCAGAGATGGTAAGAGGCGATGAGCTAGTCAGAGTAAATCCGGCGAGAGGATGGTTGGCGAGGGGAGGATTCCCAGAGAGGGTAAGAGGCGACGAGCTAGTCAGAGTAATACCGGCGAGAGGATGGTTGGCGAGGGTAAGATTCCCAGAGAGAGTAAAAGGCGACGATCTGGTCAGAGAAATACCGGCGAGAGGATGGTTGGCGAGAGGAGGATTCCCAGAGAGACTAAGAGGCGACGAGATAGTCAGAGTAAAACCGGCAAGAGTTTGGTAGGCGAGGGACGGATTCCCAGAAAGAGTAAGAGTCGACGAGCTATTCAGAGTAAACCTGCGAGACGATGGTTGGTGAGGGGAGGATTCCCAGAAAGAGTAAGAGGTGACGAGCTAGTCAGAGTAAAACCGGGAAGAGGATGGTTGGCGAGGGTACGTTTCCCAGAGAGAGTAAGAGGCGACGGGCTAATCAGAGTAAAACCGGCAAGAGCATAGTTAGCGAGTGGAGGATTCCCAGAGAGAGAAAGAGGCGACGAGCTAGTCAGAGTAAAACCGGCAAAGGATGTTTGGCGAGGGGAGGATTCCCAGAGAGAGAGAGTAAGAGGCGACGAGCTGGTCAGAGTAAAACTGGCGAGAGGATGGTTGGCGAGGGGAGGATTCCCAAAGAGAGTAAGAGGCGACGAGCTAGTCAGAGTAAACACAGCAAAGGATGCTTGGCGAGGGGAGGATTCCCAGAGAGACGAAAAGCCGACGAGCTAGTCAGAGTAAAACAGGGGAGAGGATGGTTGGCGAGGGTACGATTCCCAGAGATGGTAAGAGGCGACGAGCTAGTCAGAGTAAAACCGGCGAGAGGATTGCTGGCGAGGGGAGGATTCCCAAAGAGGGTCAGAGGCGACAAGCTAGTCAGAGTAATACCGGCGAGAGGATGGTTGGCGATGGTAAGATTCCCAGAGAGTGTAAGAGGCGACGATCTGGTCAGAGTAATCCCGGCGAGAGGATGGTTGGCGAGAGGAGGATTCCCAGAGAGACTAAGAGGCGACGAGCTAGTCAGAGTAAAATCGGCAAGAGTTTGGTAGGCGAGGGACGGATTCCCAGAAAGAGTAAGAAGCGACGATCTAGTCAGAGTAAAACCAGCCAGAGGATGGTTGGCGAGGGTACGATTCCCAGAGAGAGTAAGAGGCGACGAGCTGGTCATAGTAAAACCGGCGAGAGGATGGTTGGCGACGGAAGGATTCCCAGAGAGACTAAGAGGCGACGAGCTAGTCAGAGTAAAACTGGCGAGAGGATGGTTGGCGAATGGAGGATTCCCAGAGAGCGTAAGAGCCGACGAGCTAGACCGAGTAAAACCAGCGGGGAAATGGTTGGCGAGGGTAGGATTCCCAGACAGGGTATGAGGCGACGAGCTATTCAGAGTAAAACCGGCGAGAGGATGCTTGCAGAGGGGAGGATTCCCAGAGAGAGAGAGTAAGAGGCGACGAGCTAGTCAGAGTAAAACCGGGAAGAGGATGGTTGGCGATGTGAGGATTCCCAGAGAGAGTAAGAGGCGACGAGCAAGTCAGAGGAAAACCGGCAAGAGGATTGTTGGCGAGGGGAGGATTCCAGAGAGAGAAAGAGGCGACGAGCTAGTCAGAGTAAAACCGGGGAGAGGATGGTTGGCGTCGTTACGATTCCCAGAGAGGGTAAGAGGCGACGAGCTAGTAAGAGAAAAACTGGCGAGAGGATGGTTCGCGTAGGGAGGATTCACAGAGAGGGTAAGAGGCGACGAGCTAGTCAAAGTAAAACCTACGAAAGATGGTTGGCAAGGGGAGGATTCCCAGAGAGAGTAAGAGGCGACGAGCAGCTCAGAGTAAAACCGGCGAGAGAATGTTTGGCGAATGGAGGATTCCCAGAGAGAATAAGAGGCGTCGAACAAGTCAAAGTAAAACAGGCGAGAGGATGGTTCGCGAGAGGAGGATTCCCAGAGGGAGTAAGAGGCGACGAGCTAGCAGAGTAGAACCGGCAAAGGATGGTTGGCGAGGAGAGGATTCCCAGAGAGAGTGAGATGCGACGAGGTAGTCAGAGTAATACCGGCGTGAGGATGGTTGGCGAGGGGAGTATTCCCAGAGAGAGTAAGAGGCGTTGAGCTAGTCAGAGTAAAACCGGCGAGAGAATGTTTCGCGAATGGAGGATTCCCAAAGAGAGTAAGAGGCGATGAGCTTGTCAGAGTAAAACCGGTGAGAGGAAGTTTGTCGAGGGGCGAATTCCCAGAGAGAGTAAGAGGTTCGGGCTATTCAGAGTAAAACTGGCGAGAGGATGGTTGGTGAGGGGAGGATTCCCAGAGAGAGTATGACGCGACGAGCTAGTCAGAGTAAAACCGGCGAGAGGATGGTTGGCGAGGGGAGGATTCCTAGGGAGAGTAAGAGGCGACGAGCTAGTCAGAGTTAAACCTGCGAGAGGATGGTTGGCGAGGAGAGTATTCCCAGAGAGAGTAAGAGGCGACGAGCTAGTCAGAGTAAAATCGGCAAAGGATAGTTGGCGAGGGGAGAATTTTCAGAGAGAGTAAGAGGCGACGAGCTAGTCAGAGTAAAACCGAAGAGAGGATGGTTGGCGGGGGGAGGATTCCCAGATAGAGTAAGAGGCGACGAGCTAGTCAGAGTAGAACATGCCAGAGGATGGTCGTCGATGGGAGGTTTCCCAGAGAGAGTTAGATGCGACGAGCTAGTCAGAGTAAATACGGCAATTGGATGGTTGGCGAGGGGAGGATTCCCAGAGAGACTAAGAGGCGACAAGCTAGTCAGAGTAAACCCGGAGACAGGATGGTTGGCGAGAGGAGGATTCTCAGAGAGAGTAACAGGCGACGAGCTAGTCAGAGTAAAACCGGCGAGAGAATGGTTGGCGGGGGAACGTTTCTCAGAGAGAGTAAGAGGCGACGAGCAAGTCAGAGTAAACCCGGCAAAAGGATGATTGGCGAGGGGAGGATTCCCAGTGAGAGTAAGAGGCGACGAGCAAGTCAGAGTAAACCCGGCAAGAAGATTGTTGGCGAGGATACGATTCCCAGAGACAGTAAGAGGCGATGAGCTAGTCTGAGTTAAACGGGCTAGAAGATGGTTGGCGAGGGGAGGATTCTCAGAGAGAGTAAGAGGCGACGAGCTAGTCAGAGTAAAAGCGGCGAGAGGCTGGTTGGCGAGGGTACTTTTCCCAAAGAGACAAAGAGGCGACGAGCTAGTCAGAGTAAAACCGGCAAGAGGTTGGTTGGCGCGGGGAGGATTCCCAGAGATAGTAAGAGGCGACGAGCTAGTCAGAGTAAAACCGGCGAGAGAATGGTTGGCGAGGGTACGTTTCCCAGGGAGTGCAAGGGGCGACGAGCTAGTCAGAGTAAAACTGGCCAGAGGATGTTTGGCGAGGGGTGGAATCCCAGAGGGAGTAAGAGGCGACGAGCTAGTCAGAGTAAAACCGGCAAGAGGATGGTTTGCAAGGGGAGGATTCTTAGAGAGACTAAGAGGTGGCGATTTAGTCAGAGTAAAACCGGCTAGATGATGGTTGGGGGGAGAAGGATTCCCAGAGAGAGTAAGAGGCGACGAGCTAGTCAGAGTAAATCCGGCGAGAGAATGGTTGGGGAGGGTACGTTTCGCAGAGACTGTACGAGGCGACGGACTAGTCAGAGTAAAACCGGCAAGAGGATATTTAGCGAGGAGAGGATTCCCAGAGAGAGAAAGAGGCGACGAGCTAGTCAGAGTAAAACCGGCAAAGGATGCTTTGCGAGGGGAGGATTCCAAGAGAGAGTAAGAGGCGACGAGCTGGTCAGAGTAAAACCGGCGAGAGGATGGTTGGCGAGGTGAGGATTCCCAGAAAGAAGAAAGAGGCGACGAGCTAGTCAGAGTTATACCGGCAAAGGATGGTTGGCGAGGGGAGGATTACCAGAGAGAGAGAGAGAGAGAGAGAGAGTAAGAGGCGACCAGCCGGTCAGAGTAAAACCGTAGAGAGGATGGTTGCCGAGGAGAGGAATCCCAGAGAGAGAAAGAGCCGACGAGCTAGTCAGAGTAAACCCGGCAAAGGATGGTTGGCAAGGGGAGGATTCCCAGAGAGTAAGAGACGACGAGCTAGTCAGAGTAAAACCGGCGAGAGGATGTTTGGCGACGAGAGGATTCCCAGAGCGTCAAAGTTGCGACGAGCTATTCAGAGTAAAACCGGCAAAGGTGTTTGGCGATGGGAGGATTCCCAGAGAGACTAAGAGGCGACGAGCTAGTCAGAGTAAATCCGGGGACAGAATGGTTGGCGAGGGCAGGATTCCCAGAGAGACTAAGAGGTTACGAGCTAGTCAGAGTAAAACCGGCGAAAGAATGGTTGGCGAATGGAGGATTCCCAGAGAGAGTGAGAGGCGACGATCTAGTCAGAGTAAAAGCGGCGAGAAGATGGTTGGCGAGGGGAGGATTCCCAGAGAGAGTAAGAGGCGACGAGCTATTCAGAGCTAAACCGGCGAGAGGATGGTTGGTGAGGGGAGGATTCCCAGAGAGAGTAAGAGGTACGGGCTATTCAGAGTAAAACTGGCGAGAGGATAGTTGAGGAGGGGAGGACTCCTAGAGAGAGTAAGGGGCGACGAGCTAGTCAAAGTAAAACCGGCAAGAGGATGTTTGGCGAGTGGAGGATTCCCAGAAGGAGTAAGAGGCGTCGAGCTAGTCAGAGTAAAACCTTAAAGAGGATAGTTGTCGACGGGAGGATTCCCAGAGAGGGTACAGCGACGAGTTAGTCAGAGTAAAACCGGCCAGAAGATGTTTGGCGAGGGGAGGAATCCCAGAGAGAGCAAGAGGCGACGAGCTAGTCAGAGTAAAACCAGCGAGAAGATGTTTGGCGAGGGGAGGATTCCTAGAGAGAGTAAGAGGCGACGTGCTAGTCTGAGTAAAACCGGCGTGAGGATGGTTGGCGAAGTTACGATTCCCAGAGAGAGTAAGAGGCGTAGAGCTGGTCAGAGTAAAACCAGCGGGAGGATGGTTGGCGAGGGGAGGATTCCCAGAGAAACTAAGAGGCGTTGAGCTAGTCAGGGTAAAACCGGCGAGAGAATGGTTGGCGAATGGAGGATTCCCAGAGAGAGTAAGAGATGACGAGCTAGGCAGAGTAAAACCGGCGAGAGGAAGTTTGTCGAGTTGAGGAATCCCAGAGAGAAAAAGAGGTTCGGGCTATTTAGAGAAAAACTGGCTAGAGGATGGTTGGCGAGGGTAAGATACCCAGAGAGTGTAAGAGGCGACGAGCTAGTCAGAGTAAAACCAGTAAGAGGATAGTTGGCGAGGGGAGGATTCCCAAGAGAGAGTACCAGGCGACAAGTTAGTCAGAGTAAAACCGGCGAGATGCTGGTTGGCGAGGGTACGATTTCACGAGTGGGTAAGAGCCGATAAGCTGGTCAGAGTAAAACCGGCAAAGGATGGTTGGCGAGGGGAGGATTCCCAGAGAGAGAGTAAGAGGCGATGAGCCAGATAGAGTAAACCCAGCAAACGATGGTTGGCGAGGGGAGGATTCCCAGAGAGAGCAAGAGGTGACGAGCTAGTCAGAGTAAAACCGGCGAGAGGATTGTTGGCGAGGGGAGGTTTCCCAGAGAGCTTAAGATGCGAAGAGCAAGTCAGAGTAAATCCGGCAAGAGGTGGTTGGCGAGGGGAGGATTCCCAGAGATGGTAAGAGGCGACGAGCTAGTCAGAGTAATACCGGTGAGAGTATGGTTGGCGAGGGGAGGATTCCCAGAGAGAGTAAGATGCGACGAGCTAGTCAGAGTAAAACCTGCGAGAGGATGATTGGCAAGGTGAGGATTCCCAGAGAGAGTAAGAGGCGGCGAGCTGGTTAGAGTAGAACCGGCGAGATGATGGTTGGCGAGGGGAGTATTCCCAGAGAGAGTAAGAGGCGGCGAGCTAGTCAGAGTAAAATCGGCAAAGGATAGTTGGCGAGGGGAGAATTTTCAGAGAGAGTAAGACGCGACGAGATAGTCAGAGTAAAACCGGCGAGCGGATGGTTGGGGAATGGAGATTCCCAAAGAGAGTAAGATGCGACGAGTTAGACCGAGTCAAACCGGCGAGAACATGGTTGGCGATGGTAGGATTCCCAGAGAGAGTATGAGGCGACGAGTTATTCAGAGTAAAACCGGCGAGAGGATGGTTGATGAGGGGAGGACTCCCAGAGAGAGAAAAAGGCGACGAACTAGTCAGTGTAAACCCGGTAATAGGATGGTTGGCGAGGGGAGGATTCCCAGAGAGAGTAAGAGGCGACGAGCTAGTCAGAGTAAAATCGGCAAGAAGCTGGTTGGCGCGGGTACGATTCCCAGAGACAGAAAGAAGCGATCAGCTAGTCTGAGAAAAAGCTCCGAGAGGATGGTTGGCGAGGGTACGATTCCCAGAGAGACAAAGAGACGTCGAGCTAGTCAGAGTAAAACCGGCAAAGAATAGTTGGCGAGGGGAGGATTAACAGAGAGAATAAGAGGCGACGAGCAAGTCAGAGTAAAACAGGCGAGAGGATGGTTGGCGAGGGGAGGATTCTCAGAGTGAGTGAGAGACAACGAGCTATTCAGAGTAAAACCGGCGAGAGGATGGTGGGTGAGGGGAAGATTCCCAGAAAGAGTAAGAGGCAACGAGCTAGTCAGAGTAAAACCGGCGAGAGAATGGTTGGCGAGGGTACGTTTCCCAGAGAGACTAAGAGGGTACGGGCTAGTCAGAGTAAAACCGGTAAGAGGATAGTTAGCGAGGGGAGGATTCCCAGAGAGAGAAAGAGGCGACGAGCTAGTCAGAGTAAAACCGGCATAGGATGGTTGGCCAGGGGAGGATTCCCAGAGAGAGAGTAAGAGGCGATGAGCCAGTCAGAGTAAACCCAGCAAACGATGGTTGGCGAGAGGAGGATTCTCAGAGAGAGTAAGAGGTGACGAGCTAGTCAGAGGAAAACCGGCGAGAGGATTGTTGGCGAGGGGAGGATTCCCAGAGAGCTTAAGATTCGACGAGCAAGTCAGAGTAAAACCGGCAAGAGGTGGTTGGCGAGGGGAGGATTCCCAGAGATGGTAAGAGGCGACGAGCTTGTCAGAGTAATACCGGTGAGAGGATGGTTGGCGAGAGGAGGATTCCCAAAGAGGGTAAGAGGCGACGAGCTAGTCAGAGTAATACCGGCGAGAGGATGGTTGGCGAGCGTAAGATTCCCAGAGAGAGTAAAAGGCGACGATCTGGTCAGAGTAATACCGGCGAGAGGATGGTTAGCGAGAGGAGGATTCCCAGAGAGACTAAGAGGCGACGAGCTAGTCAGAGTAAAACTGGCAAGAGTTTGGTAGGCGAGGGACGGATTCCCAGAAAGAGTAAGAGGCGACGAGCTAGTCAGAGTAAAACCAGCCAGAGGATGGTTGGCGAGGGTACGATTCCCAGAGAGAGTAAGAGGCGACGAGCTAGACCGAGTAAAACCGGGGAGAAGATGGTTGGCGAGGTGAGGATTCCCAGAGAGAGTAAGAGGGGAGAGCAAGTCAGAGTAAAACCGGCAAGAGGATTGTTGGCGAGGGGAGGATTCCAGAGAGAGAAAGAGGCGACGAACTAGTCAGAGTAAAACCGGTAATAGGATGGTTGGCGAGGAGAGGATTCCCAGAGAGAGTAAGAGGCGACGAGCTATTCAGAGTAGAACATGCCAGAGGATTGTTGTCCAGGGGAGGTTTCCCAGAGAGAGTAAGATGCGACGAGCTAGTCAGAGTAAAACCCGCAAGAGGATGGTTGGCGAGGGGAGGATTCCCAGAGAGACTAAGAGGCGACGAGCTAGTCAGAGTAAACCCGGGGACAGGATGGTTGGCGAGAGGAGGAATCCCGGAGAGACTAAGAGGCGACGAGCTAGTCAGAGTAAAAGCGGCGAGAGGATGGTAGGCAAGGTTAGGATTCCCAGAGAGAGTAAGAGGCGACGAGGTAGTCATTGTAAAACCTGCGAGAGGATGGTTTGCGAGGTTACGATTCCGAGAGAGTGTAAGAGGCGACGAGCTGGTCAGAGTAAAACCGGCGAGAGGATGTTTGGCGACGGGAGGATTCCCAGAGAGACTTAGAGGCGACGAGATAGAGTAAAACCGGCGAGAGTATTGTTGGCGAATGGAGATTCCCAGAGAGATTAAGAGGCGACGAGATAGACCGAGGAAAACCGGCGAGATGATGTTTGGCGAGGGTAGGATTCCCAGAGAGTCTATGAGGCGACGAGTTATTCAGAGTAAAACCGGAGAGAGGATGGTTGGTGAGGGGAGGATTCCCAGAGAGAGTAAGAGGCGACGAGCTAATCAGAGAAATACGGGCGGGAGGATGGTTGGCGAGGGTAAGATTCCCAGAGAGTGTAAGAGGCGACGATCTGGTCAGAGTAATACCGGCGAGAGGATGGTTGGCGAGAGGAGGATTCCCAGAGAGTCTAAGAGGCGACGAGCTAGTCAGAGTAAAACCGGCAAGAGTTTGGTAGGCGAGGGACGGATTCCCAGAATGAGTAAGAAGCGACGATCTAGTCAGAGTAAAACCAGCCAGAGGATGGTTGGCGAGGGTACGATTCCCAGAGAGAGTAAGAGGCGACAAGCTGGTCATAGTAAAACCGGCGAGAGGATGGTTGAGGACGGGAGGATTCCCAGAGAGACTAAGAGGTGACGAGCTAGTCAGAGTAAAACCGGCGAAAGGATGGTTGGCGAATGGAGGATTCCCAGAGAGCGTAAGAGGCGATGAGCTAGACCGAGTAAAACCAAGGGGGAAATGGTTGGCGAGGGGAGGATTCCCAGACAGAGTATGAGGCGACGAGCTATTCAGAGTAAAACCGGCGAGAGGATGCTTGGTGAGGGGAGGATTCCCAAAGAGAGTAAGAGGCGACGAGCTAGTCAGAGTAAAACCGGCAAGAGGATGGTTGGCGATGTGAGGATTCCCAGAGAGAGTAAGAGGCGAAGAGCAAGTCAGAGGAAAACCGGCAAGAGGATTGTTGGCGAGGGGAGGATTCCAGAGAGAGATAGAGGCGACGAGTTAGTCAGAGTAAAACCGGCGAGAGGATGTTTGGAGAGGGGGGGATTCCCAGAAATAGTAAGAGGCGACGAGCATGTCAGAGTAAAACCGGCAAGAGAATGGTTGGCGCGGGAAGGATTCCCAGAGAGGGTAAGAGGCGACGAACTAGTCAGAGAAAAACCGGCGACAGGATGGTTCGCGAAGGGAGGATTCCCAGAGAGGGTAAGAGGCGACGAGCTAGTCAGAGTAAAACCTACGAAGGATTGTTGGTGAGGGGAGGATTCCCAGAGAGAGTAAGAGGCGACGAGCTAGTCAGAGTAGAACCGGCAAAGGATGGTTGGCGAGGAGAGGATTCCCAGAGAGAGTGAGATGTGACGAGGTGGTCAGAGTAATACCGGCGTGAGGATGGTTGGCGAGGGGAGTATTCCCAAAGAGAGTAAGAGGCGACGAGCAGCTCAGAGTAAAACCGGCAAAGGATGGTTGGCGAGGAGAGGAGTCCCAGAGAGAGTGAGATGCGACGAGGTAGTCAGAGTAATACCGGCGTGAGGATGGTTGGCGAGGGGAGGATTCCCAGAAGGAGTAAGAGGCGTCGAGCTAGTCAGAGTAAAACCTTAAAGAGGATAGTTGTCGACGGGAGGATTCCCAGAGAGGGTACAGCGACGAGTTAGTCAGAGTAAAACCGGCCAGACGATGTTTGGCGAGGGGAGGAAACCCAGAGAGAGCAAGAGGCGACGAGCTAGTCAGAGTAATACCGGCGAGAGGATGGTTGGCGAGCGTAAGATTCCCAGAGAGAGCAAAAGGCGACGATCTGGTCAGAGTAATACCGGCGAGAGGATGGTTGGCGAGAGGAGGATTCCCAGAGAGACTAAGAGGCGACGAGCTAGTCAGAGTAAAACCGGCAAGAGTTTGGTAGGCGAGGGACGGATTCCCAGAAAGAGTAAGAGGCGACGAGCTAGTCAGAGTAAAACCAGCCAGAGGATGGTTGGCGAGGGTACGATTCCCAGAGAGAGTAAGAGGCGACGAGCTAGACCGAGTAAAACCGGGGAGAAGATGGTTGGCGAGGTGAGGATTCCCAGAGAGAGTAAGAGGGGAGAGCAAGTCAGAGTAAAACCGGCAAGAGGATTGTTGGCGAGGGGAGGATTCCAGAGAGAGAAAGAGGCGACGAACTAGTCAGAGTAAAACCGGTAATAGGATGGTTGGCGAGGAGAGGATTCCCAGAGAGAGTAAGAGGCGACGAGCTATTCAGAGTAGAACATGCCAGAGGATGGTTGTCCAGGCGAGGTTTCCCAGAGAGAGTAAGATGCGACGAGCTAGTCTGAGTAAAACCCGCAAGAGGATGGTTGGCGAGGGGAGGATTCCCAGAGAGACTAAGAGGCGACGAGCTAGTCAGAGTAAACCCGGGGACAGGATGGTTGGCGAGAGGAGGATTCCCGGAGAGACTAAGAGGCGACGAGCTAGTCAGAGTAAAAGCGGCGAGAGGATGGTAGGCGAGGTTAGGATTCCCAGAGAGAGTAAGAGGCGACGAGGTAGTCAGTGTAAAACCTGCGAGAGGATGGTTTACGAGGGTACGATTCCGAGAGAGTGTAAGAGGCGACGAGCTGGTCAGAGTAAAACCGGCGAGAGGATGTTTGGCGACGGGAGGATTCCCAGAGAGACTTAGAGGCGACGAGATAGAGTAAAACCGGCGAGAGGATTGTTGGCGAATGGAGATTACCAGAGAGATTAAGAGGCGACGAGATAGACCGAGGAAAACCGGCGAGATGATTTTTGGCGTGGGGAGGATTCCCAGAGAGTGTGTGAGGCGACGAGCTATTCAGAGTAAAACCGGAGAGAGGATGGTTGGTGAGGGGAGGGTTCCCAGAGAGAGTAAGAGGCGACGAGCTAATCAGAGAAATACCGGCGGGAGGATGGTTGGCGAGAGGAGGATTCCCAGAGAGTCTAAGAGGCGACGAGCTAGTCAGAGTAAAACCGGCAAAGGATGGTTTGCGGAGGGAGGATTCCAAGAGAGTGTAAGAGGCGACGATCTGGTCAGAGTAATACCGGCGAGAGGATGGTTGGCGAGAGGAGGATTCCCAGAGAGTCTAAGAGGCGACGAGCTAGTCAGAGTAAAACCGGCAAGAGTTTGGTAGGCGAGGGACGGATTCCCTGAATGAGTAAGAAGCGACGATCTAGTCAGAGTAAAACCAGCCAGAGGATGGTTGGCGAGGGTACGATTCCCAGAGAGAGTAAGAGGCGACAAGCTGGTCATAGTAAAACCGGCGAGAGGATGGTTGAGGACGGGAGGATTCCCAGAGAGACTAAGAGGCGACGAGCTAGTCAGAGTAAAACCGGCGAAAGGATGGTTGGCGAATGGAGGATTCCCAGAGAGCGTAAGAGGCGATGAGCTAGACCGAGTAAAACCAAGGGGGAAATGGTTGGCGAGGGGAGGATTCCCAGACAGAGTATGAGGCGACGAGCTATTCAGAGTAAAACCGGCGAGAGGATGCTTGGTGAGGGGAGGATTCCCAGAGAGAGTAAGAGGCGACGAGCTAGTCAGAGTAAAACCGGCAAGAGGATGGTTGGCGATGTGAGGATTCCCAGAGAGAGTAAGAGGCGACGAGCAAGTCAGAGGAAAACCGGCAAGAGGATTGTTGGCGAGGGGAGGATTCCAGAGAGAGAAAGAGGCGACGAGTTAGTCAGAGTAAAACCGGCGAGAGGATGTTTGGAGAGGGGGGGATTCCCAGAAATAGTAAGAGGCGACGAGCATGTCAGAGTAAAACCGGCAAGAGAATGGTTGGCGCGTGAAGGATTCCCAGGGAGGGTAAGAGGCGACGAGCTAGTCAGAGAAAAACCGGCGACAGGATGGTTCGCGAAGGGAGGATTCCCAGAGAGGGTAAGAGGCGACGAGCTAGTCAGAGTAAAACCTACGAAGGATTGTTGGTGAGGGGAGGATTCCCAGAGAGAGTAAGAGGCGACGAGCTATTCAGAGTAGAACCGGCAAAGGATGGTTGGCGAGGAGAGGATTCCCAGAGAGAGTGAGATGCGACGAGGTGGTCAGAGTAATACCGGCGTGAGGATGGTTGGCGAGGGAAGGATTCCCTGAGAGAGAGTAAGAGGCGATGAGCCAGTCAGAATAAACCCAGCAAACGATGGTTGGCGAGGGGAGGATTCCCAGAGAGAGCAAGAGGTGACGAGCTAGTCAGAGTAAAACCGGCGAGAGGATTGTTGGCGAGGGGAGGATTCCCAGAGAACTTAAGATGCGACGAGCAAGTCAGAGTAAAACCGGCAAAAGGTGGTTGGCGAGGGGAGGATTCCCAGAGATGGTAAGAGGCGACGAGCTAGTCAGAGTAATACCGGTGAGAGTATGGTTGGCGAGGGGAGGTTTCCCAGAGAGAGTAAGAGGCGACGAGCTAGTCAGAGTAAAACCTGCGAGAGGATGATTGGCAAGGTGAGGATTCCCAGAGAGAGTAAGAGGCGACGAGCTGGTTAGAGTAGAACCGGCGAGATGATGGTTGGCGAGGGGAGTATTCCCAGAGAGAGTAAGAGGCGACGAGCTAGTCAGAGTAAAATCGGCAAAGGATAGTTGGCGAGGGGAGAATTTTCAGAGAGAGTAGGACGCGACGAGATAGTCAAAGTAAAACCGGCGAGCGGATGGTTGGCGAATGGAGATTCCCAAAGAGAGTAAGATGCGACGAGTTAGACCGAGTAAAACCGGCGAGAACATGGCTGGCGATGGTAGGATTCCCAGAGAGAGTATGAGGCGACGAGTTATTCAGAGTAAAACCGGCGAGAGGATGGTTGATGAGGGGAGGACTCCCAGAGAGTGAAAGAGGCGACGAACTAGTCAGTGTAAAACCGGTAATAGGATGGTTGCCGAGGGGAGGATTCCCGGAGAGAGTAAGAGGCGACGAACTAGTCAGATTAAAATCGGCAAGAAGCTGGTTGGCGTGGGTACGATTCCCAGGGACAGAAAGAGGCGATCAGCTAGTCTGAGAAAAAGCTGCGAGAGGATGGTTGGCAAGGGTACGATTCCCAGAGAGACAAAGAGGCGTCGAGCTAGTCAGAGTAAACCCGGCAAAGAATAGTTGGCGAGGGGAGGATTAACAGAGAGAATAAGAGGCGACGAGCAAGTCAGAGTAAAACAGGCGAGAGGATGGTTGGCGAGGGGAGGATTCTCAGAGAGAGTGAGAGACGACGAGCTAGTCAGAGTAAAACCGGCGAGAGAATGGTTGGCGAGGGTACGTTTCCCAGAGAGACTAAGAGGGTACGGGCTAGTCAGAGTAAAACCGGTAAGAGGATAGTTAGCGAGGGGAGGATTCCCAGAGAGAGAAAGAGGCGACGAGCTAGCCAGAGTAAAACCGGCAAAGGATGGTTGGCGAGGGGAGGATTCCCAGAGAGAGAGTAAGAGGCGATGAGCCAGTCAGAGTAAACTCAGCAAACGATGGTTGGCGAGAGGATGATTCCCAGAGAGACTAAGAGGTGACTAGCTAGTCAGAGTAAAACCGGCGAGAGGATTGTTGGCGAGGGGAGGATTCCCAGAGAGCTTAAGATGCGACGAGCAAGTCAGAGTAAAACCGGCAAGAGGTGGTTGGCGAGGGGAGGATTCCCAGAGGTGGTAAGAGCCGACGAGCTAGTCAGAGTAATACCGGTGAGAGGATGGTTGGCGAGAGGAGGATTCCCAGAGAGGGTAAGAGGCGACGAGATAGTCAGAGTAATACCGGCGAGAGGATGGTTGGCGCGCGTAAGATTCCCAGAGAGAGTAAAAGGCGACGATCTGGTCAAAGTAATACCGGCGAGAGGATGGTTGGCGAGAGGAGGATTCCCAGAGAGACTAAGAGGCGACGAGCTAGTCAGAGTAAAACCGGCGAGAGGAATTGTTGGCGACGAGAGGATTCCCAGAGAGTCAAAGTTGCGACGAGCCATTCAGAGTAAAACCGGCAAGAGGGTGTATGGCGATGGGAGGATTCCCAGAGAGACTAAGAGGCGACGAGCTAGTCAGAGTAAAACCGGGGACAGAATGGTTCGCGAGGGCAGGATTCTTAGAGAGACTAAGAGGCGACGAGCTAGTCAGAGTAAAACCGGCGAAAGAATGGTTGGCGAATGGAGGATTCCCAGAGAGAGTGAGAGACGACGATCTAGTCAGAGTAAAACCGGCGAGAAGATTGTTGGCGAGGGGAGGATTCCCAGAGAGAGTAAGAGGCGACGAGCTAGTCAGAGTAAAACCGGCAAGAGGATGTTTGGCGAGGGGAGGAATCCCAGAGAGAGCATAAGGCGACGAGCTACTTAGAGTAAAACCGGCAAGAGGATGGTTGGCGCGGGGAGGATTCCCAGAGAGAGAGTAAGAGGCGACGAGCTATTCAGAGTAAAACCGGCGAGAGGATGGTTGGTAAGGGGAGGATTCCCAGAGAGAGTAAGAGGTACGAGCTATTCAGAGTAAAACTGGCGAGAGGATAGTTGAGGAGGGGAGGACTCCTAGAGAGAGTAAGGGGCGACGAGCTAGTCAGAGTAAAACCGGCAAGAGGATGTTTGGCGAGGGGAGGATTCCCAGAAGGAGTAAGAGGCGTCGAGCTAGTCAGAGTAAAACCTTAAAGAGGATAGTTGTCGACGGGAGGATTCCCAGAGAGGGTACAGCGACGAGTTAGTCAGAGTAAAACCGGCCAGACGATGTTTGGCGAGGGGAGGAATCCCAGAGAGAGCAAGAGGCGACGAGCTAGTCAGAGTAATACCAGCGAGAGGATGGTTGGCGAGCGTAAGATTCCCAGAGAGAGCAAAAGTCGACGATCTGGTCAGAGTAATACCGGCGAGAGGATGGTTGGCGAGAGGAGGATTCCCAGAGAGACTAAGAGGCGACGAGCTAGTCAGAGTAAAACCGGCAAGAGTTTGGTAGGCGAGGGACGGATTCCCAGAAAGAGTAAGAGGCGACGAGCTAGTCAGAGTAAAACCAGCCAGAGGATGGTTGGCGAGGGTACGATTCCCAGAGAGAGTAAGAGGCGACGAGCTAGACCGAGTAAAACCGGGGAGAAGATGGTTGGCGAGGTGAGGATTCCCAGAGAGAGTAAGAGGGGAGAGCAAGTCAGAGTAAAACCGGCAAGAGGATTGTTGGCGAGGGGAGGATTCCAGAGAGAGAAAGAGGCGACGAACTAGTCAGAGTAAAACCGGTAATAGGATGGTTGGCGAGGAGAGGATTCCCAGAGAGAGTAAGAGGCGACGAGCTGTTCAGAGTAGAACATGCCAGAGGATGGTTGTCCAGGGGAGGTTTCCCAGAGAGAGTAAGATGCGACGAGCTAGTCAGAGTAAAACCCGCAAGAGGATGGTTGGCGAGGGGAGGATTCCCAGAGAGACGAAGAGGCGACGAGCTAGTCAGAGTAAACCCGGGGACAGGATGGTTGGCGAGAGGAGGATTCCCGGAGAGACTAAGAGGCGACGAGCTAGTCAGAGTAAAAGCGGCGAGAGGATGGTAGGCGAGGTTAGGATTCCCAGAGAGAGTAAGAGGCGACGAGGTAGTCAGTGTAAAACCTGCGAGAGGATGGTTTGCGAGGGTACGATTCCGAGAGAGTGTAAGAGGCGACGAGCTGGTCAGAGTAAAACCGGCGAGAGGATGTTTGGCGACGGGAGGATTCCCAGAGAGACTTAGAGGCGACGAGATAGAGTAAAACCGGCGAGAGGATTATTGGCGAATGGAGATTCCCAGAGAGATTAAGAGGCGACGAGATAGACCGAGGAAAACCGGCGAGATGATGTTTGGCGAGGGGAGGATTCCCAGAGAGTGTATGAGGCGACGAGCTATTCAGAGTAAAACCGGAGAGAGGATGGTTGGCGCGGGAAGGATTCTCAGAGAGAGTGAGAGACGACGAGCTAGTCAGAGTAAAACCGGCAAAGAATAGTTGGCGAGGGGAGGATTAACAGAGAGAATAAGAGGCGACGAGCAAGTCAGAGTAAAACAGGCGAGAGGATGGTTGGCGAGGGGAGGATTCTCAGAGAGAGTGAGAGACGACGAGCTAGTCAGAGTAAAACCGGCGAGAGAATGGTTGGCGAGGGTACGTTTCCCAGAGAGACTAAGAGGGTACGGGCTAGTCAGAGTAAAACCGGTAAGAGGATAGTTAGCGAGGGGAGGATTCCCAGAGAGAGAAAGAGGCGACGAGCTAGTCAGAGTAAAACCGGCAAAGGATGGTTGGCGAGGGGAGGATTCCCAGAGAGAGAGTAAGAGGCGATGAGCCAGTCAGAGTAAACCCAGCAAACGATGGTTGGCGAGAGGAGGATTCCCAGAGAGACTAAGAGGTGACGAGCTAGTCAGAGTAAAACCGGCGAGAGGATTGTTGGCGAGGGGAGGATTCCCAGAGAGCTTAAGATGCGAAGAGCAAGTCAGAGTAAAACCGGCAAGAGGTGGTTGGCGAGGGGAGGATTCCCAGAGATGGTAAGAGCCGACGAGCTAGTCAGAGTAATACCGGTGAGAGGATGGTTGGCGAGAGGAGGATTCCCAGAGAGGGTAAGAGGCGACGAGCTAGTCAGAGTAATACCGGCGAAAGGATGGTTAGCGCGCGTAAGATTCCCAGAGAGAGTTAAAGGCGACGATCTGGTCAAAGTAATACCGGCGAGAGGATGGTTGGCGAGAGGAGGATTCCCAGACAGACTAAGAGGCGACGAGCTAGTCAGAGTAAAACCGGCAAAAGTTTGGTAGGCGAGGGACGGATTCCCAGAAAGAGTAAGAGGCGACGAGCTAGTCAGAGTAAAACCAGCCAGAGTATGGTTGGCGAGGGTACGATTCCCAGAGAGAGTAAGAGGCGACGAGCTAGACCGAGTAAAACCGGGGAGAAGATGGTTGGCGAGGAGAGGATTCCCAGAGAGAGTAAGAGGCGACGAGCTATTCAGAGTAAAATCGGCAAGAGGCTGGTTGGCGTGGGTACGATTCCCAGAGACAGAAATAGGCGATAAGCTAGTCTGAGTAAAACCTGCGAGAGGATGGTTAACGAGGGTACGATTCCCAGAGAGAGAAAGAGGCGAAGAGCTGGTCAGAGTAAAACCGCCGAGACAATGGTTGGCGGGGGTACGATTCCCAGAGATTGCAAGACGCGACGAGCTGCTCAGAGTAAAACCGGCAAAGAAAGGTTGGCGAGGGGAGGAATCACAGAGAGAATAAGAGGCGTCGAGCAAGTCAGTTAAAACAGGCGAGAGGATGGTTGCGAGGGGAGGATTCTCATAGAGAGTAAGAGACGACGAGCTAGTCAGAGTAAAACCGGCAAGAGGTTGGTTGGCGAGGGTACGATTCCCAGAGAGACAAAGAGGCGACGAGCTAGTCAGTGTAAAACCGCCCAGTGGATGGTTGGCGAGGGAAGGATTCTCAGACAGAGCAAGAGGCGACGAGCTAGTCAGAGTAAAACAGGCAAGAGGATGGTTCGCGCGGTGCGGATTCCCAGAGAGAGTAAGAGTCGACGAGCTATCAGAGTAAACCTGCGAGAGGATGGTTGGTGAGGGGAGGATTCCCAGAAAGAGTGAGAGGTGACGAGCTAGTCAGAGTAAAACCGGCAAGAGGATGGTTGGCGAGGAGAGGATTCCCTAAGAGAGTAAGAGGCGACGAGCTGGTCAGAGTAAAACTGGCGAGAGGATGGTTGGCGAGGGGAGGATTCCCAAAGAGAGTAAGAGGCGACGAGCTAGTCAGAGTAAACACAGCAAAGGATGCTTGGCGAGGGGAGGATTCCCAGAGAGACTAAGAGCCGACGAGCTAGTCAGAGTAAAACAGGGGAGAGGATGGTTGGCGAGGGTACGATTCCCAGAGATGGTAAGAGGCGACGAGCCAGTCAGAGTAAAACCGGCGAGAGAATGGTTGGCGAGGGTACGTTTCCCAGAGAGAGTAAGAGGCGACGGGCTAGTCAGAGTAAAACCGGCAAAGGATTGTTGGCGAGGGAAGGATTCCCAGAGAGAGAGTAAGAGGCGACGAGCTGGTCAGAGTAAAACTGGCGAGAGGATGGTTGGCGAGGGGAGGATTCCCAAAGAGAGTAAGAGGCGACGAGCTAGTCAGAGTAAACACAGCAAAGGATGCTTGGCGAGGGGAGGATTCCCAGAGAGACTAAGAGCCGACGAGCTAGTCAGAGTAAAACAGGGGAGAGGATGGTTGGCGAGGGTACGATTCCCAGAGATGGTAAGAGGCGACGAGCTAGTCAGAGTAAAACGGGCGAGAGGATGGCTGGCGAGGGGAGGATTCCCACAGAGGGTAAGAGGCGACGAGCTAGTCAGAGTAAAACCGGAGAGAGTTTGGTAGGCGAGGGACGGATTCCCAGAAAGAGTAAGAAGCGACAAGCTGGTAATAGTAAAACCGGCGAGAGGATGGTTGAGGACGGGAGGATTCCCAGAGAGACTAAGAGGCGACGAGCTAGTCAGAGTAAAACCGGCGAGAGGATGGTTGGCGAATGGAGGATTCCCAGAGAGCGTAAGAGACGACGAGCTAGACCGAGTAAAACCAAGGGGGAAATGGTTGGCGAGGGGAGGATTCCCAGACAGAGTATGAGGCGACGAGCTATACAGAGTAAAACCGGCGAGAGGATGCTTGGTGAGGGGAGGATTCCCAGAGAGAGTAAGTGGCGACGAGCTAGTCAGAGTAAAACCGGCAAGAGGATGGTTGGCGATGTGACGATTCCCAGAGAGAGTAAAAGGCGTCGAGCAAGTCAGAGGAAAACCGGCAAGAGGATTGTTGGCGAGGGGAGGATTCCAGATAGAGAAAGAGGCGACGAGCTAGTCAGAGTAAAACCGGCAAAGGATGGTTGGCGAGGGGAGGATTCCCAGAGAGAGAGAGTAAGAGGCGATGAGCCAGTCAGAGTAAACCCAGCAAACGATGGTTGGCGAGAGGAGGATTCCCAGAGAGACTAAGAGGTGACGAGCTAGTCAGAGTAAAACCGGCGAGAGGATTGTTGGCGAGGGGATGATTCCCAGAGAGCTTAAGATGCGACGAGCAAGGCAGAGTAAAACCGGCAAGAGGTGGTTGGCGAGGGGAGGATTCCCAGAGATGGTAAGAGCCGACGAGCTAGTCAGAGTAATACCGGTGAGAGGATGGTTGGCGAGAGGAGGATTCCCAGAGAGGGTAAGAGGCGACGAGCTAGTCAGAGTAATACCGGCGAGAGGATGGTTGGCGAGCGTAAGATTCCCAGAGAGAGTAAAAGGCGACGATCTGGTCAGAGTAATACCGGCGAGAGGATGGTTGGCGAGAGGAGGATTCCCAGAGAGAGTAAGAGGCGACGAGCTAGTCAGAGTAAAACCAGCCAGAGGATGGTTGGCGAGGGTACGATTCCCAGAGAGAGTAAGACGCGACGAGCTAGACCGAGTAAAATCGGGGAGAAGATGGTTGGCGAGGTGAGGATTCCCAGAGAGAGTAAGAGGGGAGAGCAAGTCAGAGTAAAACCGGCAAGAGGATTGTTGGTGAGGGGAGGATTCCACAGAGAGAAAGACGCGACGAACTAGTCAGAGTAAAACCGGTAATAGGATGGTTGGCGAGGAGAGGATTCCCAGAGAGAGTAAGAGGCGACGAGCTAGTCAGAGTAAAATCGGCAAGAGGCTGGTTGGCGTGGGTACGATTCCCAGAGACAGAAATAGGCGATAAGCTAGTCTGAGTAAAACCTGCGAGAGGATGGTTAACGAGGGTACGATTCCCAGACAGAGAAAGAGGCGAAGAGCTGGTCAGAGTAAAACCGCCGAGACAATGGTTGGCGGGGGTACGATTCCCAGAGATTGCAAGACGCGACGAGCTACTCAGAGTAAAACCGGCAAAGAAAGGTTGGCGAGGGGAGGAATCACAGAGAGAATAAGAGGCGTCGAGCAAGTCAGTTAAAACAGGCGAGAGGATGGTTGCGAGGGGAGGATTCTCATAGAGAGTAAGAGACGACGAGCTAGTCAGAGTAAAACCGGCGAGAGGTTGGTTGGCGAGGGTACGATTCCCAGAGAGACAAAGAGGCGACGAGCTAGTCAGTGTAAAACCGCCCAGTGGATGGTTGGCGAGGGAAGGATTCTCAGACAGAGCAAGAGGCGACGAGCTAGTCAGAGTAAAACAGGCAAGAGGATGGTTCGCGCGGTGCGGATTCCCAGAGAGAGTAAGAGTCGACGAGCTATCAGAGTAAACCTGCGAGAGGATGGTTGGTGAGGGGAGGATTCCCAGAAAGAGTAAGAGGTGACGAGCTAGTCAGAGTAAAACCGGCAAGAGGATGGTTGGCGAGGAGAGGATTCCCTAAGAGAGTAAGAGGCGAGGAGCCAGTCAGAGTAAAACCGGCGAGAGAATGGTTGGCGAGGGTACGTTTCCCAGAGAGAGTAAGAGGCGACGGGCTAGTCAGAGTAAAACCGGCAAAGGATTGTTGGCGAGGGGAGGATTCCCAGAGAGAGAGTAAGAGGCGACGAGCTGGTCAGAGTAAAACTGGCGAGAGGATGGTTGGCGAGGGGAGGATTCCCAAAGAGAGTAAGAGGCGACGAGCTAGTCAGAGTAAACACAGCAAAGGATGCTTGGCGAGGGGAGGATTCCCAGAGAGACTAAGAGCCGACGAGCTAGTCAGAGTAAAACAGGGGAGAGGATGGTTGGCGAGGGTACGATTCCCAGAGATGGTAAGAGGCGACGAGCTAGTCAGAGTAAAACGGGCGAGAGGATGGCTGGCGAGGGGAGGATTCCCACAGAGGGTAAGAGGCGACGAGCTAGTCAGAGTAAAACCGGCGAGAGATTGGTAGGCGAGGGACGGATTCCCAGAAAGGGTAAGAAGCGACAAGCTGGTCATAGTAAAACCGGCGAGAGGATGGTTGAGGACGGGAGGATTCCCAGAGAGACTAAGAGGCGAAGAGCTAGTCAGAGTAATACCGGCGAGAGGATGGTTGGCGAATGGAGGATTCCCAGAGAGCGTAAGAGACGACGAGCTAGACCGAGTAAAACCAAGGGGGAAATGGTTGGCGAGGGGAGGATTCCCAGACAGAGTATGAGGCGACGAGCTATACAGAGTAAAACCGGCGAGAGGATGCTTGGTGAGGGGAGGATTCCCAGAGAGAGTAAGAGGCGACGAGCTAGTCAGAGTAAAACCGGCAAGAGGATGGTTGGCGATGTGATGATTCCCAGAGAGAGTAAGAGGCGTCGAGCAAGTCAGAGGAAAACCGGCAAGAGGATTGTTGGCGAGGGGAGGATTCCAGATAGAGAAAGAGGCGACGAGCTAGTCAGACTAAAACCGGGGAGAGGATGTTTGGAGAGGGGAGGATTCCCAGAGATAGTAAGAGGCGACGAGTATGTCAGAGTAAAACCGGCAAGAGAATGGTTGGCGCTGGAAGGATTCGCAGAGAGTGCAAGGGGTGACGAGCTAGTCAGAGTAAAACCGGCCAGAGGATGTTGGCGAGGGGAGGAATCCCAGAGAGAGCATAAGACGACGAGCTACTCGGAGTAAAACCGGCACGAGGATGGTTGGCGCGGTGAGGATTCCCAGAGAGAGAGTAAGAGGCGAAGAGCTATTCAGAGTAAAACCGGCAAGAGGATGGTTGGTGAGGGGAGGATTCCCAGAGAGAGTAAGAGGGGACGAGGTAGTCAGAGTAAAACCGACAAGAGGATGGTTGGCGAGGGGAGGCTTCCCAGAGAGTCTAAGAGGCGAGAGCTGGTCAGAGTAAAACCGGCCAGAGGATGTTTGGCGAGGGGAGGAATCCCAGAGAGAGCATAAGACGACGAGCTACTCAGAGTAAAAGCGGCAAGAGGATGGTTGGCGCGGGGAGGAAACCCAGAGAGAGAGAGTAAGAGGCGACGAGCTAGTCACAGTAAAACCGGCAAGAGGATGGTAGGGGAGGGTAGGATTCCCAGAAAGAGTAAGAGGCGACGAGCTAGACAATGTAAAACCTGCGAGATGATGGTTGGCGAGGGTACGATTCCCAGAGAGAGTAAGAGGCAACGAGCTGGTCAGAGTAAAACCGGCGAGAGGATGGTTGGCGACGGGAGGATTCCCAGACAGACTAAAAGGCGACGAGATAATCATAGTAAAACCGGCGAGAGGATGGTTGGCGAATGGAGATTCCCAAAGAGAGTAAGAGGCTTCGAGTTAGACCGAGAAAAACCGGCGAGAACATGGTTGGCGATTGGAGGATTCCCAGAGAGAGTATGAGGCGACGAGTTATTCAGAGTAAAACCGGCGAGAGGATGGCTGATGAGGGGAGGACTCCCAGAGAGAGTAACAGGCGACGAGCTAGTCAGAGTAAAACCGGCGAGAGAATTGTTGGCGAGGGGAGGATTCCAGAGAGAGAAAGAGGCGACGAACTAGTCAGAGTAAAACCGGTAATAGGATGGTTGGCGAGGGGAGGATTCCCAGAGAGACAAAGAGGCGACGAGCTAGTCAGAGTAAAACCGGCAAAGAATAGTTGGCCAGCGGAGGATTCACAGAGAGAATAAGAGGCGAAGAGCAAGTCAGAGTAAAACAGGGGAGAGGATGGTTGGCGAGGGGAGGATTCTCAGAGAGAGTAAGAGACGACGAGCTATTCGGAGTAAAACCGGCGAGAGGATGGTTGGTGAGGGGAGGATTCCCAGAAAGATTAAGAGGCGACGAGCTAGTAAGAGTAAAACCGGCAAGAGGATGGTTGGCGAGGACAGGATTCCCAAAGAGAGTAAGAGGCGACGAGCTAGTCAGAGTAAAACCGGCGAGAGAATGGTTGGCGAGGGTGCGTTTCCCAGAGAGGCTAAGAGGGTACGGGCTAGTCAGAGTAAAACCGGTAAGAGGATAGTTAGCGAGGGGAGGATTCCCAGAGAGAGAAAGAGGCGACGAGCTAGTCAAGTAAAACCGGCAAAGGATGGTTGGCGGGGGGAGGATTCCCAGAGAGAGAGTAAAAGGCGACGTGCTGGTGAGAGTAAAACTGGGGAGAGGATGGTTGGCGAGGGGAGGATTCCCAAAGAGAGTAAGAGGCGATGAGCTAGTCACAGTAAACCCAGCAAAGGATGGTTGGCGAGGGGAGGATTCCCAGAGACAGTAAGAGGCGACGAGCTAGTCAGAGTAAAACCGGCGAGAGGATTGTTGGCGAGGGGAGGATTCCCAGAGAGCTTAAGATGCGACGAGCAAGTCAGAGTAAAACCGGCAAGAGAAGGTTGGCGAGGGGAGGATTCCCAGAGATGGTAAGAGGCGACGAGCTAGTCAGAGTAAAACCGGCGAGAGGATGGTTGGCGAGGGGAGGATTCCCAGAGAGGGTAAGAGGCGACGAGCTAGTCAGAGTAATACCGGCGAGAGAATGGTTGGCGAGGGTAAGATTCCCAGAGAGAGTAAAAGGCGACGATCTGGTCAGAGAAATACCGGCGAGAGGATGGTTGGCGAGGAGAGGATTCCCAGAGAGAGTAAGAGGCGACGAGCAAGTCAGAGTAAAATCGGCAAGAGGTTGGTTAGCGTGGGTACGATTCCCAGAGACAAAAAGAGGCGATGAGCTAGTCTGAGAAAAACCTGCGAGAGGATGGTTAACGAGGGTACGATTCCTAGAGAGAGTAAGAGGCGAAGAGCTTCTCAGAGTAAAACCGGCGAGAGGATGTTTGGCGAGGGTACGATTCCCAGATATTGCAAGACGCGACGAGCTACTCAGAGTAAAACCGGCAAAGAATGGTTGGCGAGTGGAGGAATAACAGAGAGAATAAGAGGCGTCGAGCAAGTCAGTTAAGACAGGCAAGAGGATGGTTGGCGAGGGGAGGATTCTCAGAGAGAGTAAGAGACGACGAGCTAGTCAGAGTAAAACCGGCGAGAGGTTGGTTGACGAGGGTACGATTCCCAGAGAGACAAAGAGGCGACGAGCTAGTCAGAGTAAAACCGGCCAGTGGATGGTTGGCGAGGGAAGGATTCCCAGAGAGAGCAAGAGGCGACGAGCTAGTCAGAGTAAAACCGGCAAGAGGATGGTTCGCGCGGGGAGGATTCCCAGAGAGAGTAAGGGTCGACGAGCTATTCAGAGTAAACCTGCGAGACGATGGTTGGTGAGGGGAGGATTCCCAGAAAGAGTAAGAGGTGACGAGCTAGTCAGAGTAAAACCGGCAAGAGGATGGTTGGCAAGGAGAGGATTCCCTAAGAGAGTAAGAGGCGACGAGCCAGTCAGAGTAAAACCGGCCAGAGGATGGTTGGCGAGGGAAGGATTCCCAGAGAGAACAAGAGGCGACGAGCTAGTCAGAGTAAAACCGGCAAGAGGATGGTTCGCGCGGGGAGGATTCCCAGAGAGAGTAAGAGTCGACGAGCTATTCAGAGTAAACCTGCGAGACGATGGTTGGTGAGGGGAGGATTCCCAGAAAGAGTAAGAGGTGACGAGCTAGTCAGAGTAAAACCGGCAAGAGTTTGGTAGGCGAGGGACGGATTCCCAGAAAGAGTAAGAGGCGACGAGCTAGTCAGAGTAAAACCAGCCAGAGGATGGTTGGCGAGGGTACGTTTCCCAGAGAGAGTAAGAGGCGACGGGCTAATCAGAGTAAAACCGGCAGGAGCATAGTTAGCGAGGGGAGGATTCCCAGAGAGAGAAAGAGGCGACGAGCTAGTCAGAGTAAAACCGGCAAAGGATGGTTGGCGAGGGGAGGATTCCCAGAGAGAGTGTAAGAGGCGACGAGCTGGTCAGAGTAAAACTGGCGAGAGGATGGTTGGCGAGGGGAGGATTCCCAAAAAGAGTAAGAGGCGACGAGCTAGTCAGAGTAAACACAGCAAGGGATGCTTGGCTGGGGAGGATTCCCAGAGAGACTAAATGCCGACGAGCTAGTCAGAGTAAAACAGGGGAGAGGATGGTTGGCGAGGGTACGATTCCCAGAGATGGTAAGAGGCGACGAGGTAGTCAGAGTAAAACCGGCGAGAGGATGGCTGGCGAGGGGAGGATTCCCAAAGAGGGTAAGCGGCGACGAGCTAGTCAGAGTAATACCGACGAGAGGATGGTTGGCGAGGGTAAGATTCCCAGAGAGTGTAAGAGGCGACGATCTGGTCAGAGTAATCCCGGCGAGAGGATGGTTGGCGAGAGGAGGATTCCCAGAGAGACTAAGAGGCGACGAGCTAGTCAGAGTAAAACCGGCAAGAGTTAGGTAGGCGAGGGACGGATTCCCAGAAAGAGTAAGAAGCGACGATCTAGACCGAGTAAAACCAGGGGGGAAATGGTTGGCGAGGGGAGGATTCCCAGACAGGGTATGAGGCGACGAGCTATTTAGAGTAAAACCGGCGAGAGGATGCTTGGTGAGGGGAGGATTCCCAGAGAGAGTAAGACGCAACGAGCTAGTCAGAGTAAAACCGGCAAGAGGATGGTTGGCGATGTGAGGATTCCCAGAGAGAGTAAGAGGCGACGAGCAAGTCAGAGGAAAACCGGCAAGAGGATTGTTGGCGAGGGGAGGATTCCAGAGAGAGAAAGAGGCGACGAGCTAGTCAGAGTAGAACCGGGGAGAGGATGGTTGGCGTGGTTACAATTCCCAGAGAGGGTAAGAGGCGACGAGCTAGTCAGAGAAAAACTGGCGAGAGGATGGTTCGCGAAGGGAGGATTCCCAGAGAGGGTAAGAGGCGAAGAGCTAGTCAGAGTAAAACCTACGAAGGATGGTTGGCAAGGGGAGGATTCCCAGAGAGAGTAAGAGGCGACCAGCTAGTCAGAGTAGAACCGGCAAGGGTTGGTTGGCGAGGAGAGGTTTCCCAGAGAGAGTGAGATGCGACGAGGTGGTCAGATTAATACCGGCGTGAGGATGGTTGGCGAGGGGAGTATTCCCAGAGAGAGAGTAAGAGGCGACTAGCAGGTCAGAGTAAAACAGACGAGAGAATGTTTGGCGAATGGAAGATTCCCTGAGAGAATAACAGGCGTCGAGCAAGTCAGAGTAAAACAGGCGAGAGGATGGTTGGCGAGGGGAGGATTCCCAGAGAGAGTAAGAGGCGACGAGCTAGTCCGAGTAAAGCCAGTAAGAGGAAAGTTTGCGAGGGGAGGATTCCCAGAGAGAGTACCAGGCGACAAGTTAGTCAGAGTAAAACCGGCGGCAGGCAGGATGGCGAGGGTACGATTCCCCGAGTGAGTAAGAGGCGATGAGCTGGTCAGAGTAAATCCGGCGAGAGGATGGTTGGCGAGGGGAGGATTCCCAGAGAGAGTAAGAGGCGACGAGCTAGTCAGAGTAAAACCTGCGAGAGGATGGTTGGCGAGGGGAGTATTCCCAGAGAGAGTAAGAGGCGACGAGCTTGTCAGAGTAAAATCGGCACAGGATAGTTGGCGAGGGGAGAATTTTCAGAGAGAGTAACAGGCGACGAGCTAGTCAGAGTAAAACCGAAGAGAGGATGGTTAGCGGGGGGAGGATTCCCAGAGAGAGTAAGAGGCGACGAGCTATTCAGAGTAGAACATGCCAGAGGATGTTTTTCGAGGGGAGGTTTCAAGAGAGAGTAAGATGCGACGAGCTAGTCAGAGTAAAACCCGCAAGAGGATGGTTGGCGAGGGGAGGATTCCCAGAGAGGGTAAGAGGCGACGAGCTAGTCAGAGTAAACCCGGGGACAGGATGGTTGGAGAGAGGAGGATTCCCGGAGAGACTAAGAATCGACGAGCTAGTCAGGGTAAAAGCGGCGATAGGATGGTAGGCGAGGGTAGGATTCCCAGAGAGAGTAAGAGGCGACGAGGTAGTCAGTGTAAAACCTGCGAGAGGATGGTTGGCGAGGGTACGATTCCGAGAGAGTGTAAGAGGCGACGAGCTGATCAGAGTAAAACCGGCGAGAGGATATTTGGCGACGGGAGGATTCCCAGAGAGACTTAGAGGCGACGAGATAGTCAGAGTAAAACCGGCGAGAGGATTGTTGGCGAATGGAGATTCCGAGAGAAAGTAAGAGGCGACGAGATAGACCGAGGAAAACCGGGGAGATGATGTTTGGCGAGGGGAGGATTCCCAGAGAGTGTACGAGGCGACGAGCTATTCAGAGTAAAACCGGAGAGAGGATGGTTGGTGAGGGGAGGATTCCCAGAGAGAGTAAGAGACGACGAGCTAATCAGAGAAATACCGGCGGGAGGATGGTTGGCGAGAGGAGGATTCCCAGAGAGACTAAGAGGCGACGAACTAGTCAGAGTAAAACCGGCAAGAGTTTGGTAGGCGAGGGACGGATTCCCAGAATGAGTAAGAAGCGACGATCTAGTCAGAGTAAAACCAGCCAGAGGATGGTTGGCGAGGGTACGATTCCCAGAGAGAGTAAGAGGCGACAAGCTGGTCATAGTAAACCCGGCGAGAGGATGGTTGAGGACGGGAGGATTCCCAGAGAGACTAAGAGGCGACGAGCTAGTCAGAGTAAAACCGGCGAGAGGATGGTTGGCGAATGGAGGATTCCCAGAGAGCGTAAGAGGCGACGAGCTAGACCGAGTAAAACCAAGGGGGAAATGGTTGGCGAGGGGAGGATTCCCTGACAGAGTATGAGGCGACGAGCTAGTCAGAGTAAAACCGGCAAGAGGATGGTTGGCGATGTGAGGATTCCCAGAGAGAGAAAGAGGCGACGAGCAAGTCAGAGGAAAACCGGCAAGAGGATTGTTGGCGAGGGGAGGATTCCAGAGAGAGAAGGAGGCGACGAGCTAGTCAGAGTAAAACCGGCGAGACGATGTTTGGAGAGGGGAGGATACCCAGAGATAGTAAGAGGCGACGAGCATGTCAGAGTAAAACCGGCAAGTGAATGGTTGGCGCGGAAAGGATTCCCAGAGAGACTAAGAGTCGACGAGATAGTCAGAGTAAAACCGGAGAGAGGATGGTTGGCGTGGTTACGATTCCCAGAGAGGGTAAGAGGCGACGAGCTAGTCAGAGAAAAACCGGCGAGAGAATGGTTCGCGAAGGGAGGATTCCCAGAGAGGGTAAGAGGCGACGAGCTAGTCAGAGTAAAACCTACGAAGGATGGTTGGCAAGGGGAGGATTCCCAGAGAGAGTAAGAGCCGACGAGCTAGTCAGAGTAGAACCGGCAAAGGATGGTTGGCGAGGAGAGGATTCCCAGAGAGAGTGAGATGCGACGAGGTGGTCAGAGTAATACCGGCGTGAGGATGGTTGGCGAGGGGATTATTCCCAGAGAAAGTAAGAGGCGACGGGCAGGTAAGAGTAAAACCCGCGAGAGAATGTTTGGCGAATGGAGGATTCCCAGAGAGAATAAGAGCCGTCGAGCAAGTCAGAGTAAAACAGGCGAGAGGATGGTTGGCGAGGGGAGGATTCCCAGAGGGAGTAAGAGGCGACGTGCTAGTCAGAGTAGAACCGGCAAAGGATGGTTGGCGAGGAGAGGATTCCCAGAGAGAGTGAGATGCGACGACGTGGTCAGAGTAATACCGGCGTGAGGATGGTTGGCGAGGGGAGTATTCCCAGAGAGGGTAAGAGGCAAAGAGATGGTCAGAGTAAAACCAGCGGGAGGATCGTTGGCGAGGGGAGGATTCCCATAGAGACTAAGAGGCGTTGAGCTAGTCAGAGTAAAACCGGCGAGAGAATGTTTGGCGAATGGTGGATTCCCAAAGAGAGTAAGAGGCGATGAGCTAGTCAGAGTAAAACCGGTGAGAGGAAGTTTGTCGAGGGGAGAATTCCCAGAGAGAGTAAGAGGTTCGGGCTATTCAGAGTAAAACTGGCGAGAGGATGGTTGGTGAGGGAAGGATTCCCAGAGAGAGTATGCCGCGAAGAGCTAGTCAGAGTAAAACCGGCGAGAGGATGGTTGGCGAGGGTACGTTTTCCAGAAAGAGTAGGAGGCGACAAGTTAGTCAGAGTAAAACCGTCGACAGGCAGGATGGCGAGGGTACGATTCCCCGAGTGAGTAAGAGGCGATGAGCTGGTCAGAGTAAAACTGGCGAGAGGATGGTTGGCGAGGGGATGATTCCCAGAGAGAGTAAGAGGCGACGAGTTAGTCAGAGTTAAACCTGCGAGAGGATGTTTGGCGAGGGGAGTATTCCCAGAGAGAGTAAGAGGCGACGAGCTAGTCAGAGTAAAATCGGCAAAGGATAGTTGGCGAGGGGAGAATTTTCAGAGAGACCAAGAGGCGACAAGCTAGTCAGAGTAAACCCGGGGACAGGATGGTTGGCGAGAGGAGGATTCTCAGAGAGAGTAAGAGGCGAGGAGCTAGTCAGAGTAAAACCGGCGAGAGAATGGTTGGCGGGGGAACGTTTCCCAGACAGAGTAAGAGGCGACGAGCAAGTCAGAGTAAACCCGGCAAGAGGATGTTTGCCGAGGAGAGGAATCCCAGAGAGAGAAAGAGCCGACGAGCTAGTCAGAGTAAACCCGGCAAAGGATGGTTGGCAAGGGGAGGATTCCCACAGAGTAAGAGACGACGAGCTAGTCAGAGTAAAACCGGCGAGAGGATGGTTGGCGACGAGAGGATTCCCAGAGAGTCAAAGTTGCGACGAGCCATTCAGAGTAAAACCGGCAAGAGGGTCTATGGCGATGGGAGGATTCCCAGAGAGACTAAGAGGCGACGAGCTAGTCAGAGTAAAACCGGGGACAGAATGGTTCGCGAGGGCAGGATTCTTAGAGAAACTAAGAGGCGACGAGCTAGTCAGAGTAAAACCGGCGAAAGAATGCTTGGCGAATGGAGGATTCCCAGAGAGAGTGAGAGGCGACGATCTAGTCAGAGTAAAACCGGCGAGAAGATTGTTAGCGAGGGGAGGATTCCCAGAGAGAGTAACAGGCGACGAGCTAGTCAGAGTAAAACCGGCAAGAGGATGTTTGGCGAGGGGAGGAATCCCAGAGAGAGCATAAGGCGACGAGCTACTTAGAGTAAAACCGGCAAGAGGATGGTTGGCGCGGGGAGGATTCCCAGAGAGAGAGTAAGAGGCGACGAGCTATTCAGAGTAAAACCGGCGAGAGGATGGTTGGTGAGGGGAGGATTCCCAGAGAGAGTAAGAGGTACGAGCTATTCAGAGTAAAACTGGCGAGAGGATAGTTGTGGAGGGGAGGACTCCTAGAGAGAGTAAGGGGCGACGAGCTAGTCAGAGTAAAACCGGCAAGAGGATGTTTGGCGAGGGGAGGATTCCCAGAAGGAGTAAGAGGCTTCGAGCTAGTCAGAGTAAAACCTTAAAGAGGATAGTTGTCGACGGGAGGATTCCCAGAGAGGGTACAGCGACGAGTTAGCCAGAGTAAAACCGGCCAGACGAAGATTGGTGAGGGGAGGAATCCCAGAGAGAGCAAGAGGCGACGAGCTAGTCAGAGTAAAACCGGCGAGAAGATGTTTGGCGAGGGGAGGATTCCTAGAGAGAGTAAGAGGCGACGTGCTAGTCTGAGTAAAACCGGCGTGAGGATGGTTGGCGAGGTTATGATTCCCAGAGAGAGTAAGAGGCGTAGAGCTGGTCAGAGTAAAACCAGCGGGAGGATGGTTGGAGAGGGGAGGATTCCCAGAGAAACTAAGAGGCGTTGAGCTAGTCAGGGTAAAATCGGCGAGAGAATGGTTGGCGAATGGAGGATTCCCAGAGAGAGTAAGAGATGACGAGCTAGGCAGAGTAAAACCGGCGAGAGGAAGTTTGTCGAGTTGAGGAATCCCAGAGAGAGTAAGAGGTTCGGGCTATTTAGAGAAAAACTGGCGAGAGGATGGTTGGCGAGGGTAAGATACCCAGAGAGAGTAAGAGGCGACGAGCTAGTCAGAGTAAAACCAGTAAGAGGATAGTTGGCGAGGGGAGGATTCCCAAGAGAGAGTACCAGGCGGCAAGTTAGTCAGAGTAAAACCGGCGAGATGCTGGTTGGCGAGGGTACGATTTCCCGAGTGGGTAAGAGGCGATGAGCTGGTCAGAGTAAAACCGGCGAGAGGATGGTTGGCGAGGGGAGGTTTCCCAGAGAGAGTAAGAGGCGACGAACTAGTCAGAGTAAAACCGGTAATAGGATGGTTGGCGAATGGAGATTCCCAAAGAGAGTAAGATGCGACGAGTTAGACCAAGTAAAACCGGCGAGAACATGGTTGGCGATGGTAGGATTCCCAGAGAGGGTATGAGGCGACGAGTTATTCAGAGTAAAACCGGCGAGAGGATGGTTGATGAGGGGAGGACTCCCAGAGAGAGAAAGAGGCGACGAACTAGTCAGTGTAAAACCGGTAATAGGATGGTTGGCGAGGGGAGGATTCCCAGAGAGAGTAAGAGGCGACGAGCTAGTCAGAGTAAAATCGGCAAGAAGCTGGTTGGCGTGGGTACGATTCCCAGAGACAGAAAGAGGCGATGAGCTAGTCTGAGTAAAAACTGCGAGAGGATGGTTGGCGAGGGAACGATTCCCAGAGAGACAAAGAGGCGTCGAGCTAGTCAGAGTAAAACCGGCAAAGAATAGTTGGCGAGGGGAGGATTAACAGAGAGAATAAGAGGCGACGAGCAAGTCAGAGTAAAACAGGCGAGTGGATGGTTGGCGAGGGGAGGATTCTCAGAGAGAGTGAGAGACGACGAGCTATTCAGAGTAAAACCGGCGAGAGGATGGTTGGTGAGGGGAGGATTCCCAGAAAGAGTAAGAGGCGACGAGCTAGTCAGAGTAAAACCGGCGAGAGAATGGTTGGCGAGGGTACGTTTCCCAGAGAGACTAAGAGGGTACGGGCTAGTCAGAGTAAAACCGGTAAGAGGATAGTTATCGAGGGGAGGATTCCCAGAGAGACAAAGAGGCGACGAGCTAGTCAGAGTAAAACCGACAAAGGATGGTTGGCGAGGGGAGGATTCCCTGAGAGAGAGTAAGAGGCGATGAGCCAGTCAGAATAAACCCAGCAAACGATGGTTGGCGAGGGGAGGATTCCCAGAGAGAGCAAGAGGTGACGAGCTAGTCAGAGTAAAACCGGCGAGAGGATTGTTGGCGAGGGGAGGATTCCCAGAGAACTTAAGATGCGACGAGCAAGTCAGAGTAAAACCGGCAAGAGGTGGTTGGCGAGGGGAGGATTCCCAGAGATGGTAAGAGGCGACGAGCTAGTCAGAGTAATACCGGTGAGAGTATGGTTGGCGAGGGGAGGATTCCCAGAGAGAGTAAGAGGCGACGAGCTAGTCAGAGTAAAACCTGCGAGAGGATGATTGGCAAGGTGAGGATTCCCAGAGAGAGTAAGAGGCGACGAGCTGGTTAGAGTAGAACCGGCCAGATGATGGTTGGCGAGGGGAGTATTCCCAGAGAGAGTAAGAGGCGACGAGCTAGTCAGAGTAAAATCGGCAAAGGATAGTTGGCGAGGGGGAATTTTCAGAGAGAGTAAGACGCGACGAGATAGTCAGAGTAAAACCGGCGAGCGGATGGTTGGCGAATGGAGATTCCCAAAGAGAGTAAGATGCGACGAGTTAGACCGAGTAAAACCGGCGAGAACATGGCTGGCGATGGTAGGATTCCCAGAGAGAGTATGAGGCGACGAGTTATTCAGAGTAAAACCGGCGAGAGGATGGTTGATGAGGGGAGGCCTCCCAGAGAGTGAAAGAGGCCACGAACTAGTCAGTGTAAAACCGGTAATAGGATGGTTGCCGAGGGGAGGATTCCCGGAGAGAGTAAGAGGCGACGAGCTAGTCAGATTAAAATCGGCAAGAAGCTGGTTGGCGTGGGTACGATTCCCAGAGACAGAAAGAGGCGATCAGCTAGTCTGAGAAAAAGCTGCGAGAGGATGGTTGGCAAGGGTACGATTCCCAGAGAGACAAAGAGGCGTCGAGCTAGTCAGAGTAAAACCGGCAAAGAATAGTTGGCGAGGGGAGGATTAACAGAGAGAATAAGAGGCGACGAGCAAGTCAGAGTAAAACAGGCGAGAGGATGGTTGGCGAGGGGAGGATTCTCAGAGAGAGTGAGAGACGACGAGCTAGTCAGAGTAAAACCGGCGAGAGAATGGTTGGCGAGGGTACGTTTCCCAGAGAGACTAAGAGGGTACGGGCTAGTCAGAGTAAAACCGGTAAGAGGATAGTTAGCGAGGGGAGGATTCCCAGAGAGACAAAGAGGCGACGAGCTAGTCAGAGTAAAACCGGCCAGTGGATGGTTGGCGAGGGAATGATTCCCAGAGAGAGCAAGAGGCGACGAGCTAGTCAGAGTAAAACCGGCAAGAGGATGGTTCGCGCGGGGAGGATTCCCGGAGAGAGTAAGAGTCGACGAGCTATTCAGAGTAAACCTGCGAGACGATGGTTGGTGAGGGGAGGATTCCCAGAAAGAGTAAGAGGTGACGAGCTAGTCAGAGTAAAACCGGCAAGAGTTTGGTAGGCGAGGAACGGATTCCCAGAAAGAGTAAGAGGCGACGAGCTAGTCAGAGTAAAACCAGCCAGAGGATGGTTGGCGAGGGTACGATTCCCAGAGAGAGTAAGAGGCGACGAGCTAGACCGAGTAAAACCGGGGAGAAGATGGTTGGCGAGGTGAGGCTTCCCAGAGAGAGTAAGAGGGGAGAGCAAGTCAGAGTAAAACCGGCAAGAGGATTGTTGGCGAGGGGAGGATTCCAGTGAGAGAAAGAGGCGACGAACTAGTCAGAGTAAAACCGGTAATAGGATGGTTGGCGAGGAGAGGATTCCCAGAGAGAGTAAGAGGCGACGAGCTAGTCAGAGTAAAATCGGCAAGAGGCTGGTTGGCGTGGGTACGATTCCCAGAGACAGAAATAGGCGATAAGCTAGTCTGAGTAAAACCTGCGAGAGGATGGTTAACGAGGGTACGATTCCCAGAGAGAGAAAGAGGCGAAGAGCTGGTCAGAGTAAAACCGCCGAGACAATGGTTGGCGGGGGTACGATTCCCAGAGATTGCAAGACGCGACGAGCTACTCAGAGTAAAACCGGCAAAGAAAGGTTGGCGAGGGGAGGAATCACAGAGAGAATAAGAGGCGTCGAGCAAGTCAGTTAAAACAGGCGAGAGGATGGTTGCGAGGGGAGGATTCTCATAGAGAGTAAGAGACGACGAGCTAGTCAGAGTAAAACCGGCGAGAGGTTGGTTGGCGAGGGTACGATTCCCAGAGAGACAAAGAGGCGACGAGCTAGTCAGTGTAAAACCGCCCAGTGGATGGTTGGCGAGGGAAGGATTCTCAGACAGAGCAAGAGGCGACGAGCTAGTCAGAGTAAAACAGGCAAGAGGATGGTTCGCGCGGTGCGGATTCCCAGAGAGAGTAAGAGTCGACGAGACATCAGAGTAAACCTGCGACAGGATGGTTGGTGAGGGGAGGATTCCCAGAAAGAGTAAGAGGTGACGAGCTAGTCAGAGTAAAACCGGCAAGAGGATGGTTGGCGAGGAGAGGATTCCCTAAGAGAGTAGGAGGCGACGAGCCAGTCAGAGTAAAACCGGCGAGAGAATGGTTGGCGAGGGTACGTTTCCCAGAGAGAGTAAGAGGCGACGGGCTAGTCAGAGTAAAACCGGCAGAGGATTGTTGGCGAGGGGAGGATTCCCAGAGAGAGAGTAAGAGGCGACGAGCTGGTCAGAGTAAAACTGGCGAGAGAATGGTTGGCGAGGGGAGGATTCCCAAAGAGAGTAAGAGGCGACGAGCGAGTCAGAGTAAACACAGCAAAGGATGCTTGGCGAGGGGAGGATTCCCAGAGAGACTAAGAGCCGACGAGCTAGTCAGAGTAAAACAGGGGAGAGGATGGTTGGCGAGGGTACGATTCCCAGAGATGGTAAGAGGCGACGAGCTAGTCAGAGTAAAAGGAGCGAGAGTATGGCTGGCGAGGGGAGGATTCCCACAGAGGGTAAGAGGCGACGAGCTAGTCAGAGTAAAACCGGAGAGAGTTTGGTAGGCGAGGGACGGATTCCCAGAAAGAGTAAGAAGCGGCAAGCTGGTAATAGTAAAACCGGCGAGAGGATGGTTGAGGACGGGAGGATTCCCAGAGAGACTAAGAGGCGACGAGCTAGTCAGAGTAAAACCGGCGAGAGGATGGTTGGCGAATGGAGGATTCCCAGAGAGCGTAAGAGACGACGAGCTAGACCGAGTAAAACCAAGGGGGAAATGGTTGGCGAGGGGAGGATTCCCAGACAGAGTATGAGGCGACGAGCTATACAGAGTAAAACCGGCGAGAGGATGCTTGGTGAGGGGAGGATTCCCAGAGAGAGTAAGAGGCGACGAGCTAGTCAGAGTAAAAACGGCAAGAGGATGGTTGGCGATGTGACGATTCCCAGAGAGTGTAAGAGGCGTCGAGCAAGTCAGAGGAAAACCGGCAAGAGGATTGTTGGCGAGGGGAGGATTCCAGATAGAGAAAGAGGCGACGAGCTAGTCAGAGTAAAACCGGCAAAGGATGGTTGGCGAGGGGAGGATTCCCAGAGAGAGAGTAAGAGGCGATGAGCCAGTCAGAGTAAACCCAGCAAACGATGGTTGGCGAGAGGAGGATTCCCAGAGAGACTAAGAGGTGACGAGCTAGTCAGAGTAAAACCGGCGAGAGGATTGTTGGCGAGGGGAGGATTCCCAGAGAGCTTAAGATGCGACGAGCAAATCAGAGTAAAACCGGCAAGAGGTGGTTGGCGAGGGGAGGATTCCCAGAAATGGTAAGAGCCGACGAGCTAGTCAGAGTAATACCGGTGAGAGGATGGTTGGCGAGAGGAGGATTCCCTGAGATGGTATAGGCGACGAGCTAGTCAGAGTAATACCGGCGAGAGGATGGTTGGCGAGAGGATGATTCCCAGAGAGACTAAGAGGCGACGAGCTAGTCAGAGTAAAACCGGCAAGAGTTTGGTAGGCGAGGGACGGATTCCCAGAAAGAGTAAGAGGCGACGAGCTAGTCAGAGTAAAACCAGCCAGAGGATGGTTGGCGAGGGTACGATTCTCAGAGAGAGTAAGAGGCGACGAGCTAGACCGAGTAAAACCGGGGAGAAGATGGTTGGCGAGGTGAGGATTCCCAGAGAGAGTAAGAGGGGAGAGCAAGTCAGAGTAAAACCGGCAAGAGGATTGTTGGGGAGGGGAGGATTCCACAGAGAGAAAGACGCGACGAACTAGTCAGAGTAAAACCGGTAATAGGATGGTTGGCGAGGAGAGGATTCCCAGAGAGAGTAAGAGGCGACGAGCTAGTCAGAGTAAAATCGGCAAGAGGCTGGTTGGCGTGGGTACGATTCCCAGAGACAGAAATAGGCGATAAGCTAGTCTGAGTAAAACCTGCGAGAGGATGGTTAACGAGGGTACGATTCCCAGAGAGAGAAAGAGGCGAAGAGCTGGTCAGAGTAAAACCGCCGAGACAATGGTTGGCGGGGGTACGATTCCCAGAGATTGCAAGACGCGACGAGCTACTCAGAGTAAAACCGGCAAAGAAAGGTTGGCGAGGGGAGGAATCACAGAGAGAATAAGAGGCGTCGAGCAAGTCAGTTAAAACAGGCGAGAGGATGTTTGCGAGGGGAGGATTCTCATAGAGAGTAAGAGTCGACGAGGTAGTCAGAGTAAAACCGGCGAGAGGTTGGTTGGCGAGGGTACGATTCCCAGAGAGACAAAGAGGCGACGAGCTAGTCAGTGTAAAACCGCCCAGTGGATGGTTGGCGAGGGAAGGATTCTCAGACAGAGCAAGAGGCGACGAGCTAGTCAGAGTAAAACAGGCAAGAGGATGGTTCGCGCGGTGCGGATTCCCAGAGAGAGTAAGAGTCGACGAGCTATCAGAGTAAACCTGCGAGAGGATGGTTGGTGAGGGGAGGATTCCCAGAAAGAGTAAGAGGTGACGAGCTAGTCAGAGTAAAACCGGCAAGAGGATGGTTGGCGAGGAGAGGATTCCCTAAGAGAGTAAGAGGCGACGAGCCAGTCAGAGTAAAACCGGCGAGAGAATGGTTGGCGAGGGTACGTTTCCCAGAGAGAGTAAGAGGCGACGGACTAGTCAGAGTAAAACCGGCAAAGGATTGTTGGCGAGGGGAGAATTCCCAGAGAGAGAGAGTAAGAGGCGACGAGCTGGTCAGAGTAAAACTGGCGAGAGGATGGTTGGCGAGGGGAGGATTCCCAAAGAGAGTAAGAGGCGACGAGCTAGTCAGAGTAAAATCGGCAAAGGATAGTTGGCGAGGGGAGAATTTTCAGAGAGACTAAGAGGCGACAAGCTAGTCAGAGTAAACCCGGGGACAGGATGGTTGGCGAGAGGAGGATTCTCAGAGAGAGTAAGAGGCGAGGAGCTAGTCAGAGTAAAACCGGCGAGAGAATGGTTGGCGGGGGAACGTTTCCCAGACAGAGTAAGAGGCGACGAGCTAGTCAGAGTAAACCCGGCAAGAGGATGGTTGCCGAGGAGAGGAATCCCAGAGAGAGAAAGAGCCGACGAGCTAGTCAGAGTAAACCCGGCAAAGGATGGTTGGCAAGGGGAGGATTCCCAGAGAGTAAGAGACGACGAGCTAGTCAGAGTAAAACCGGCGAGAGGATGGTTGGCGACGAGAGGATTCCCAGAGAGTCAAAGTTGCGACGAGCCATTCAGAGTAAAACCGGCAAGAGGGTGTATGGCGATGGGAGGATTCCCAGAGAGACTAAGAGGCGACGAGCTAGTCAGAGTAAAAGCGGGGACAGAATGGTTCGCGAGGGCAGGATTCTTAGAGAGACTAAGAGGCGACGAGCTAGTCAGAGTAAAACCGGCGAAAGAATGGTTGGCGAATGGAGGATTCCCAGAGAGAGTGAGAGGCGACGATCTAGTCAGAGTAAAACCGGCGAGAAGATTGTTGGCGAGGGGAGGATTCCCAGAGAGTGTAACAGGCGACGAGCTAGTCAGAGTAAAATCGGCAAGAGGATGTTTGGCGAGGGGAGGAATCCCAGAGAGAGCATAAGGCGACGAGCTACTTAGAGTAAAACCGGCAAGAGGATGGTTGGCGCGGGGAGGATTCCCAGAGAGAGAGTAAGAGGCGACGAGCTATTCAGAGTAAAACTGGCGAGAGGATAGTTGAGGAGGGGAGGACTCCTAGAGAGAGTAAGGGGCGACGAGCTAGTCAGAGTAAAACCGGCAAGAGGATGTTTGGCGAGGGGAGGATTCCCAGAAGGAGTAAGAGGCGTCGAGCTAGTCAGAGTAAAACCTTAAAGAGGATAGTTGTCGACGGGAGGATTCCCAGAGAGGGTACAGCGACGAGTTAGTCAGAGTAAAACCGGCCAGACGATGTTTGGCGAGCGGAGGAATCCCAGAGAGAGCAAGAGGCGACGAGCTAGTCAGAGTAAAACCGGCGAGAAGATGTTTGGCGAGGGGAGGATTCCTAGAGAGAGTAAGAGGCGACGTGCTAGTCTGAGTAAAACCGGCGTGAGGATGGTTGGCGAGGTTACGATTCCCAGAGAGAGTAAGAGGCGTAGAGCTGGTCAGAGTAAAACCAGCGGGAGGATGGTTGGAGAGGGGAGGATCCCCAGAGAAACTAAGAGGCGTTGAGCTAGTCAGGTTAAAATCGGCGAGAGAATGGTTGGCGAATGGAGGATTCCCAGAGAGAGTAAGAGATGACGAGCTAGGCAGAGTAAAACCGGCGAGAGGAAGTTTGTCGAGTTGAGGAATCCCAGAGAGAGTAAGAGGTTCGGGCTATTTAGAGAAAAACTGGCGAGAGGATGGTTGGCGAGGGTAAGATACCCAGAGAGAGTAAGAGGCGACGAGCTAGTCAGAGTAAAACCAGTAAGAGGATAGTTGGCGAGGGGAGGATTCCCAAGAGAGAGTACCAGGCGGCAAGTTAGTCAGAGTAAAACCGGCGAGATGCTGGTTGGCGAGGGTACGATTTCCCGAGTGGGTAAGAGGCGATGAGCTGGTCAGAGTAAAACCGGCGAGAGGATGGTTGGCGAGGGGAGGTTTCCCAGAGAGAGTAAGAGGCGACGAACTAGTCAGAGTAAAACCGGTAATAGGATGGTTGGCGAATGGAGATTCCCAAAGAGAGTAAGATGCGACGAGTTAGACCAAGTAAAACCGGCGAGAACATGGTTGGCGATGGTAGGATTCCCAGAGAGGGTATGAGGCGACGAGTTATTCAGAGTAAAACCGGCGAGAGGATGGTTGATGAGGGGAGGACTCCCAGAGAGAGAAAGAGGCGACGAACTAGTCAGTGTAAAACCGGTAATAGGATGGTTGGCGAGGGGAGGATTCCCAGAGAGAGTAAGAGGCGACGAGCTAGTCAGAGTAAAATCGGCAAGAAGCTGGTTGGCGTGGGTACGATTCCCAGAGACAGAAAGAGGCGATGAGCTAGTCTGAGTAAAAGCTGCGAGAGGATGGTTGGCGAGGGAACGATTCCCAGAGAGACAAAGAGGCGTCGAGCTAGTCAGAGTAAAACCGGCAAAGAATAGTTGGCGAGGGGAGGATTAACAGAGAGAATAAGAGGCGACGAGCAAGTCAGAGTAAAACAGGCGAGAGGATGGTTGGCGAGGGGAGGATTCTCAGAGAGAGTGAGAGACGACGAGCTATTCAGAGTAAAACCGGCGAGAGGATGGTTGGTGAGGGGAGGATTCCCAGAAAGAGTAAGAGGCGACGAGCTAGTCAGAGTAAAACCGGCGAGAGAATGGTTGGCGAGGGTACGTTTCCCAGAGAGACTAAGAGGGTACGGGCTAGTCAGAGTAAAACCGGTAAGAGGATAGTTATCGAGGGGAGGATTCCCAGAGAGAGAAAGAGGCGACGAGCTAGTCAGAGTAAAACCGGCAAAGGATGGTTGGCGAGGGGAGGATTCCCTGAGAGAGAGTAAGAGGCGATGAGCCAGTCAGAATAAACCCAGCAAACGATGGTTGGCGAGGGGAGGATTCCCAGAGAGAGCAAGAGGTGACGAGCTAGTCAGAGTAAAACCGGCGAGAGGATTGTTGGCGAGGGGAGGATTCCCAGAGAACTTAAGATGCGACGAGCAAGTCAGAGTAAAACCGGCAAGAGGTGGTTGGCGAGGGGAGGATTCCCAGAGATGGTAAGAGGCGACGAGCTAGTCAGAGTAATACCGGTGAGAGTATGGTTGGCGAGGGGAGGATTCCCAGAGAGAGTAAGAGGCGACGAGCTAGTCAGAGTAAAACCTGCGAGAGGATGATTGGCAAGGTGAGGATTCCCAGAGAGAGTAAGAGGCGACGAGCTGGTTAGAGTAGAACCGGCGAGATGATGGTTGGGGAGGGGAGTATTCCCAGAGAGAGTAAGAGGCGACGAGCTAGTCAGAGTAAAATCGGCAAAGGATAGTTGGCGAGGGGAGAATTTTCAGAGAGAGTAAGACGCGACGAGATAGTCAGAGTAAAACCGGCGAGCGGATGGTTGGCGAATGGAGATTCCCAAAGAGAGTAAGATGCGACGAGTTAGACCGAGTGAAACCGGCGAGAACATGGCTGGCGATGGTAGGATTCCCAGAGAGAGGATGAGGCGACGAGTTATTCAGAGTAAAACCGGCGAGAGGATGGTTGATGAGGGGAGGACTCCCAGAGAGTGAAAGAGGCGACGAACTAGTCAGTGTAAAACCGGTAATAGGATGGTTGCCGAGGGGAGGATTCCCGGAGAGTGTAAGAGGCGACGAGCTAGTCAGATTAAAATCGGCAAGAAGCTGGTTGGCGTGGGTACGATTCCCAGAGACAGAAAGAGGCGATCAGCTAGTCTGAGAAAAAGCTGCGAGAGGATGGTTGGCAAGGGTACGATTCCCAGAGAGACAAAGAGGCGTCGAGCTAGTCAGAGTAAAACCGGCAAAGAATAGTTGGCGAGGGGAGGATTAACAGAGAGAATAAGAGGCGACGAGCAAGTCAGAGTAAAACAGGCGAGAGGATGGTTGGCGAGGGGTGGATTCTCAGAGAGAGTGAGAGACGACGAGCTAGTCAGAGTAAAACCGGCGAGAGAATGGTTGGCGAGGGTACGTTTCCCAGAGAGACTAAGAGGGTACGGGCTAGTCAGAGTAAAACCGGTAAGAGGATAGTTTGCGAGGGGAGGATTCCCAGAGAGACAAAGAGGCAACGAGCTAGTCAGAGTAAAACCGGCCAGTGGATGGTTGGCGAGGGAATGATTCCCAGAGAGAGCAAGAGGCAACGAGCTAGTCAGAGTAAAACCGGCAAGAGGATGGTTCGCGCGGGGAGGATTCCCAGAGGGAGTAAGAGTCGACGAGCTATTCAGAGTAAACCTGCGAGACGATGGTTGGTGAGAGGAGGATTCCCAGAAAGAGTAAGAGGTGACGAGCTAGTCAGAGTAAAACCGGCAAGAGGATGGTTGGCAAGGAGAGGATTCCCTAAGAGAGTAAGAGGCGACGAGCCAGTCAGAGTAAAACCGGCCAGAGGATGGTTGGCGAGGGAAGGATTCCCAGAGAGAGCAAGAGGCGACGAGCTAGTCAGAGTAAAACCGGCAAGAGGATGGTTCGCGCGGGGAGGATTCCCAGAGAGAGTAAGAGTCGACGAGCTATTCAGAGTAAACCTGCGAGACGATGGTTGGTGAGGGGAGGATTCCCAGAAAGAGTAAGAGGTGACGAGCTAGTCAGAGTAAAACCGGCAAGAGGATGGTTGGCAAGGAGAGGTTTCCCTAAGAGAGTAAGAGGCGACGAGCCAGTCAGAGTAAAACCGGCCAGAGGATGGTTGGCTAGGGAAGGATTCCCAGAGAGAGCAAGAGGCGACGAGCTAGTCAGAGTAAAACCGGCAAGAGGATGGTTCGCGCGGGGAGGATTCCCAGAGAGAGTAAGAGTCGACGAGCTATTCAGAGTAAACCTGCGAGACGATGGTTCGCGCGGGGAGGATTCCCAGAGAGAGTAAGAGTCGACGAGCTATTCAGAGTAAACCTGCGAGACGACGGTTGGTGAGGGGAGGATTCCCAGAAAGAGTAAGAGGCGACGAGCTAGTCAGAGTAAAACCAGCCAGAGGATGGTTGTTGATGGGAGGATTCCCAGAAAGAGTAAGAGGTGACGAGCTAGTCAGAGTAAAACCGGCAAGAGGATGGTTGGGGAGGAGAGGATTCCCTAAGAGAGTAAGAGGCGACGAGCCAGTCAGAGTAAAACCGGCGAGAGAATGGTTGGCGAGGGTACGTTTCCCAGAGAGAGTAAGAGGCGACGGGCTAGTCAGAGTAAAACCGGCAAAGGATTGTTGGCGAGGGGAGGATTCCCAGAGAGAGAGTAAGAGGCGACGAGCTGGTCAGAGTAAAACTGGCGAGAGGATGGTTGGCGAGGGGAGGATTCCCAAAGAGAGTAAGAGGCGACGAGCTAGTCAGAGTAAACACAGGAAAGGATGCTTGGCGAGGGGAGGATTCCCAGGGAGACTAAGAGCCGACGAGCTAGTCAGAGTAAAACAGGGGAGAGGATGGTTGGCGAGAGTACGATTCCCAGAGATGGTAAGAGGCGACGAGCTAGTCAGAGTAAAACGGGCGAGAGGATGGCTGGCGAGGGGAGGATTCCCACAGAGGGTAAGAGGCGACGAGCTAGTCAGAGTAAAACCGGAGATAGTTTGGTAGGCGAGGGACGGATTCCCAGAAAGAGTAAGATGCGACAAGCTGGTAATAGTAAAACCGGCGAGAGGATGGTTGAGGACGGAAGGATTCCCAGAGAGACTAAGAGGCGACGAGCTAGTCAGAGTAAAACCGGCGAGAGGATGGTTGGCGAATGGAGGATTCCTAGAGAGCGTAAGAGAGGACGAGCTAGACCGAGTAAAACCAAGGGGGAAATGGTTGGCGAGGGGAGGATTCCCAGACAGAGTATGAGGCGACGAGCTATACAGAGTAAAACCGGCAAGAGGATGGTTGGCGATGTGACGATTCCCAGAGAGAGTAAGAGGCGTCGAGCAAGTCAGAGGAAAACCGGCAAGAGGATTGTTGGCGAGGGGAGGATTCCAGATAGAGAAAGAGGCGACGAGCTAGTCAGAGTAAAACCGGCAAAGGATGGTTGGCGAGGGGAGGATTCCCAGAGAGAGAGTAAGAGGCGATGAGCCAGTCAGAGTAAACCCAGCAAACGATGGTTGGCGAGAGGAGGATTCCCAGAGAGACTAAGAGGTTACGAGCTAGTCAGAGTAAAACCGGCGAGAGGATTGTTGGCGAGGGGAGGATTCCCAGAGAGCTTAAGATGCGACGAGCAAATCAGAGTAAAACCGGCAAGAGGTGGTTGGCGAGGGGAGGATTCCCAGAGATGGTAAGAGCCGACGAGCTAGTCAGAGTAATACCGGTGAGAGGATGGTTGGCGAGAGGAGGATTCCCTGAGAGGGTAAGAGGCGACGAGCTAGTCAGAGTAATACCGGCGAGAGGATGGTTGGCGAGCGTAAGATTCCCAGAGAGAGTAAAAGGCGACGATCTGGTCAGAGTAATACCGGCGAGAGGATGGTTGGCGAGAGGATGATTCCCAGAGAGACTAAGAGGCGACGAGCTAGTCAGAGTAAAACCGGCAAGAGTTTGGTAGGCGAGGGACGGATTCCCAGAAAGAGTAAGAGGCGACGAGCTAGTCAGAGTAAAACCAGCCAGAGGATGGTTGGCGAGGGTACGATTCCCAGAGAGAGTAAGAGGCGACGAGCTAGACCGAGTAAAACCGGGGAGAAGATGGTTGGCGAGGTGAGGATTCCCAGAGAGAGTAAGAGGGGAGAGCAATTCAGAGTAAAACCGGCAAGAGGATTGTTGGCGAGGGGAGGTTCCACAGAGAGAAAGAGGCGACGAACTAGTCAGAGTAAAACCGGTAATAGGATGGTTGGCGAGGAGAGGATTCCCAGAGAGAGTAAGAGGCGACGAGCTAGTCAGAGTAAAATCGGCAAGAGGCTGGTTGGCATGGGTACGATTCCCAGAGACAGAAATAGGCGATAAGCTAGTCTGAGTAAAACCTGCGAGAGGATGGTTAACGGGGGTACGATTCCCAGAGAGAGAAAGAGGTGAAGAGCTGGTCAGAGTAAAACCGCCGAGACAATGGTTGGCGGGGGTACGATTCCCAGAGATTGCAAGACGCGACGAGCTACTCAGAGTAAAACCGGCAAAGAAAGGTTGGCGAGGGGAGGAATCACAGAGAGAATAAGAGGCGTCGAGCAAGTCAGTTAAAACAGGCGAGAGGATGGTTGCGAGGGGAGGATTCTCATAGAGAGTAAGAGTCGACGAGCTAGTCAGAGTAAAACCGGCGAGAGGTTGGTTGGCGAGGGTACGATTCCCAGAGAGACAAAGAGGCGACGAGCTAGTCAGTGTAAAACCGCCCAGTGGATGGTTGGCGAGGGAAGGATTCTCAGACAGAGCAAGAGGCGACGAGCTAGTCAGAGTAAAACAGGCAAGAGGATGGTTCGCGCGGTGCGGATTCCCAGAGAGAGTAAGAGTCGACGAGCTATCAGAGTAAACCTGCGAGAGGATGGTTGGTGAGGGGAGGATTCCCAGAAAGAGTAAGAGGTGACGAGCTAGTCAGAGTAAAACCGGCAAGAGGATGGTTGGCGAGGAGAGGATTCCCTAAGAGAGTAAGAGGCGACGAGCCAGTCAGAGTAAAACCGGCGAGAGAATGGTTGGCGAGGGTACGTTTCCCAGAGAGAGTAAGAGGCGACGGGCTAGTCAGAGTAAAACCGGCAAAGGATTGTTGGCGAGGGGAGGATTCCCAGAGAGAGAGTAAGAGGCGACGAGCTGGTCAGAGTAAAACTGGCGAGAGGATGGTTCGCGCGGTGCGGATTCCCAGAGAGAGTAAGAGTCGACGAGACATCAGAGTAAACCTGCGAGAGGATGGTTGGTGAGGGGAGGATTCCCAGAAAGAGTAAGAGGTGACGAGCTAGTCAGAGTAAAACCGGCAAGAGGATGGTTGGCGAGGAGAGGATTCCCTAAGAGAGTAGGAGGCGACGAGCCAGTCAGAGTAAAACCGGCGAGAGAATGGTTGGCGAGGGTACGTTTCCCAGAGAGAGTAAGAGGCGACGGGCTAGTCAGAGTAAAACCGGCAAAGGATTGTTGGCGAGGGGAGGATTCCCAGAGAGAGAGTAAGAGGCGACGAGCTGGTCAGAGTAAAACTGGCGAGAGGATGGTTGGCGAGGGGAGGATTCCCAAAGAGAGTAAGAGGCGACGAGCTAGTCAGAGTAAACACAGCAAAGGATGCTTGGCGAGGGGAGGATTCCCAGAGAGACTAAGAGCCGACGAGCTAGTCAGAGTAAAACAGGGGAGAGGATGGTTGGCGAGGGTACGATTCCCAGAGATGGTAAGAGGCGACGAGCTAGTCAGAGTAAAACAAACGAGAGGATGGCTGGCGAGGGGAGGATTCCCACAGAGGGTAAGAGGCGACGAGCTAGTCAGAGTAAAACCGGAGAGAGTTTGGTAGGCGAGGGACGGATTCCCAGAAAGAGTAAGAAGCGACAAGCTGGTAATAGTAAAACCGGCGAGAGGATGGTTGAGGACGGGAGGATTCCCAGAGAGACTAAGAGGCGACGACCTAGTCAGAGTAAAACCGGCGAGAGGATGGTTGGCGAATGGAGGATTCCCAGAGAGCGTAAGAGACGACGAGCTAGACCGAGTAAAACCAAGGGGGAAATGGTTGGCGAGGGGAGGATTCCCAGACAGAGTATGAGGCGACGAGCTATACAGAGTAAAACCGGCGAGAGGATGCTTGGTGAGGGGAGGATTCCCAGAGAGAGTAAGAGGCGACGAGCTAGTCAGAGTTAAACCGGCAAGAGGATGGTTGGCGATGTGACGATTCCCAGAGAGAGTAAGAGGCGTCGAGCAAGTCAGAGGAAAACCAGCCAGAGGATGGTTGGCGAGGGTACGATTCCCAGAGAGAGTAAGAGGCGACGAGCTAGACCGAGTAAAACCGGGGAGAAGATGGTTGGCGAGGTGAGGATTCCCAGAGAGAGTAAGAGGGGAGAGCAAGTCAGAGTAAAACCGGCAAGAGAATTGTTGGGGAGGGGAGGATTCCACAGAGAGAAAGAGGCGACGAACTAGTCAGAGTAAAACCGGTAATAGGATGGTTGGCGAGGAGAGGATTCCCAGAGAGAGTAAGAGGCGACGAGCTAGTCAGAGTAAAATCGGCAAGAGGCTGGTTGGCGTGGGTACGATTCCCAGAGACAGAAATAGGCGATAAGCTAGTCTGAGTAAAACCTGCGAGAGGATGGTTAACGAGGGTACGATTCCCAGAGAGAGAAAGAGGCGAAGAGCTGGTCAGAGTAAAACCGCCGAGACAATGGTTGGCGGGGGTACGATTCCCAGAGATTGCAAGACGCGACGAGCTACTCAGAGTAAAACCGGCAAAGAAAGGTTGGCGAGGGGAGGAATCACAGAGAGAATAAGAGGCGTCGAGCAAGTCAGTTAAAACAGGCGAGAGGATGGTTGCGAGGGGAGGATTCTCATAGAGAGTAAGAGTCGACGAGGTAGTCAGAGTAAAACCGGCGAGAGGTTGGTTGGCGAGGGTACGATTCCCAGAGAGACAAAGAGGCGACGAGCTAGTCAGTGTAAATCCGCCCAGTGGATGGTTGGCGAGGGAAGGATTCTCAGACAGAGCAAGAGGCGACGAGCTAGTCAGAGTAAAACAGGCAAGAGGATGGTTCGCGCGGTGCGGATTCCCAGAGAGAGTAAGAGTCGACGAGCTATCAGAGTAAACCTGCGAGAGGATGGTTGGTGAGGGGAGGATTCCCAGAAAGAGTAAGAGGTGACGAGCTAGTCAGAGTAAAACCGGCAAGAGGATGGTTGGCGAGGAGAGGATTCCCTAAGAGAGTAAGAGGCGACGAGCCAGTCAGAGTAAAACCGGCGAGAGAATGGTTGGCGAGGGTACGTTTCCCAGAGAGAGTAAGAGGCGACGGACTAGTCAGAGTAAAACCGGCAAAGGATTGTTGGCGAGGGGAGAATTCCCAGAGAGAGAGAGTAAGAGGCGACGAGCTGGTCAGAGTAAAACTGGCGAGAGGATGGTTGGCGAGGGGAGGATTCCCAAAGAGAGTAAGAGGCGACGAGCTAGTCAGAGTAAAATCGGCAAAGGATAGTTGGCGAGGGGAGAATTTTCAGAGAGACTAAGAGGCGACAAGCTAGTCAGAGTAAACCCGGGGACAGGATGGTTGGCGAGAGGAGGATTCTCAGAAAGAGTAAGAGGCGAGGAGCTAGTCAGAGTAAAACCGGCGAGAGAATGGTTGGCGGGGGAACGTTTCCCAGACAGAGTAAGAGGCGACGAGCTAGTCAGAGTAAACCCGGCAAGAGGATGGTTGCCGAGGAGAGGAATCCCAGAGAGAGAAAGAGCCGACGAGCTAGTCAGAGTAAACCCGGCAAAGGATGGTTGGCAAGGGGAGGATTCCCAGAGAGTAAGAGACGACGAGCTAGTCAGAGTAAAACCGGCGAGAGGATGGTTGGCGACGAGAGGATTCCCAGAGAGTCAAAGTTGCGACGAGCCATTCAGAGTAAAACCGGCAAGAGGGTGTATGGCGATGGGAGGATTCCCAGAGAGACTAAGAGGCGACGAGCTAGTCAGAGTAAAAGCGGGGACAGAATGGTTCGCGAGGGCAGGATTCTTAGAGAGACTAAGAGGCGACGAGCTAGTCAGAGTAAAACCGGCGAAAGAATGGTTGGCGAATGGAGGATTCCCAGAGAGAGTGAGAGGCGACGATCTAGTCAGAGTAAAACCGGCGAGAAGATTGTTGGCGAGGGGAGGATTCCCAGAGAGAGTAACAGGCGACGAGCTAGTCAGAGTAAAACCGGCAAGAGGATGTTTGGCGAGGGGAGGAATCCCAGAGAGAGCATAAGGCGACGAGCTACTTAGAGTAAAACCGGCAAGAGGATGGTTGGCGCGGGGAGGATTCCCAGAGAGAGAGTAAGAGGCGACGAGCTATTCAGAGTAAAACTGGCGAGAGGATAGTTGAGGAGGGGAGGACTCCTAGAGAGAGTAAGGGGCGACGAGCTAGTCAGAGTAAAACCGGCAAGAGGATGTTTGGCGAGGGGAGGATTCCCAGAAGGAGTAAGAGGCGTCGAGCTAGTCAGAGTAAAACCTTAAAGAGGATAGTTGTCGACGGGAGGATTCCCAGAGAGGGTACAGCGACGAGTTAGTCAGAGTAAAACCGGCCAGACGATGTTTGGCGAGGGGAGGAATCCCAGAGAGAGCAAGAGGCGACGAGCTAGTCAGAGTAAAACCGGCGAGAAGATGTTTGGCGAGGGGATGATTCCTAGAGAGAGTAAGAGGCGACGTGCTAGTCTGAGTAAAACCGGCGTGAGGATGGTTGGCGAGGTTACGATTCCCAGAGAGAGTAAGAGGCGTAGAGCTGGTCAGAGTAAAACCAGCGGGAGGATGGTTGGAGAGGGGAGGATTCCCAGAGAAACTAAGAGGCGTTGAGCTAGTCAGGGTAAAATCGGCGAGAGAATGGTTGGCGAATGGAGGATTCCCAGAGAGAGTAAGAGATGACGAGCTAGGCAGAGTAAAACCGGCGAGAGGAAGTTTGTCGAGTTGAGGAATCCCAGAGAGAGTAAGAGGTTCGGGCTATTTAGAGAAAAACTGGCGAGAGGATGGTTGGCGAGGGTAAGATACCCAGAGAGAGTAAGAGGCGACGAGCTAGTCAGAGTAAAACCGGAGATAGTTTGGTAGGCGAGGGACGGATTCCCAGAAAGAGTAAGAAGCGACAAGCTGGTAATAGTAAAACCGGCGAGAGGATGGTTGAGGACGGAAGGATTCCCAGAGAGACTAAGAGGCGACGAGCTAGTCAGAGTAAAACCGGCGAGAGGATGGTTGGCGAATGGAGGATTCCTAGAGAGCGTAAGAGAGGACGAGCTAGACCGAGTAAAACCAAGGGGGAAATGGTTGGCGAGGGGAGGATTCCCAGACAGAGTATGAGGCGACGAGCTATACAGAGTAAAACCGGCAAGAGGATGGTTGGCGATGTGACGATTCCCAGAGAGAGTAAGAGGCGTCGAGCAAGTCAGAGGAAAACCGGCAAGAGGATTGTTGGCGAGGGGAGGATTCCAGATAGAGAAAGAGGCGACGAGCTAGTCAGAGTAAAACCGGCAAAGGATGGTTGGCGAGGGGAGGATTCCCAGAGAGAGAGTAAGAGGCGATGAGCCAGTCAGAGTAAACCCAGCAAACGATGGTTGGCGAGAGGAGGATTCCCAGAGAGACTAAGAGGTTACGAGCTAGTCAGAGTAAAACCGGCGAGAGGATTGTTGGCGAGGGGAGGATTCCCAGAGAGCTTAAGATGCGACGAGCAAATCAGAGTAAAACCGGCAAGAGGTGGTTGGCGAGGGGAGGATTCCCAGAGATGGTAAGAGCCGACGAGCTAGTCAGAGTAATACCGGTGAGAGGATGGTTGGCGAGAGGAGGATTCCCTGAGAGGGTAAGAGGCGACGAGCTAGTCAGAGTAATACCGGCGAGAGGATGGTTGGCGAGCGTAAGATTCCCAGAGAGAGTAAAAGGCGACGATCTGGTCAGAGTAATACCGGCGAGAGGATGGTTGGCGAGAGGATGATTCCCAGAGAGACTAAGAGGCGACGAGCTAGTCAGAGTAAAACCGGCAAGAGTTTGGTAGGCGAGGGACGGATTCCCAGAAAGAGTAAGAGGCGACGAGCTAGTCAGAGTAAAACCAGCCAGAGGATGGTTGGCGAGGGTACGATTCCCAGAGAGAGTAAGAGGCGACGAGCTAGACCGAGTAAAACCGGGGAGAAGATGGTTGGCGAGGTGAGGATTCCCAGAGAGAGTAAGAGGGGAGAGCAATTCAGAGTAAAACCGGCAAGAGGATTGTTGGCGAGGGGAGGTTCCACAGAGAGAAAGAGGCGACGAACTAGTCAGAGTAAAACCGGTAATAGGATGGTTGGCGAGGAGAGGATTCCCAGAGAGAGTAAGAGGCGACGAGCTAGTCAGAGTAAAATCGGCAAGAGGCTGGTTGGCATGGGTACGATTCCCAGAGACAGAAATAGGCGATAAGCTAGTCTGAGTAAAACCTGCGAGAGGATGGTTAACGGGGGTACGATTCCCAGAGAGAGAAAGAGGTGAAGAGCTGGTCAGAGTAAAACCGCCGAGACAATGGTTGGCGGGGGTACGATTCCCAGAGATTGCAAGACGCGACGAGCTACTCAGAGTAAAACCGGCAAAGAAAGGTTGGCGAGGGGAGGAATCACAGAGAGAATAAGAGGCGTCGAGCAAGTCAGTTAAAACAGGCGAGAGGATGGTTGCGAGGGGAGGATTCTCATAGAGAGTAAGAGTCGACGAGCTAGTCAGAGTAAAACCGGCGAGAGGTTGGTTGGCGAGGGTACGATTCCCAGAGAGACAAAGAGGCGACGAGCTAGTCAGTGTAAAACCGCCCAGTGGATGGTTGGCGAGGGAAGGATTCTCAGACAGAGCAAGAGGCGACGAGCTAGTCAGAGTAAAACAGGCAAGAGGATGGTTCGCGCGGTGCGGATTCCCAGAGAGAGTAAGAGTCGACGAGCTATCAGAGTAAACCTGCGAGAGGATGGTTGGTGAGGGGAGGATTCCCAGAAAGAGTAAGAGGTGACGAGCTAGTCAGAGTAAAACCGGCAAGAGGATGGTTGGCGAGGAGAGGATTCCCTAAGAGAGTAAGAGGCGACGAGCCAGTCAGAGTAAAACCGGCGAGAGAATGGTTGGCGAGGGTACGTTTCCCAGAGAGAGTAAGAGGCGACGGGCTAGTCAGAGTAAAACCGGCAAAGGATTGTTGGCGAGGGGAGGATTCCCAGAGAGAGAGTAAGAGGCGACGAGCTGGTCAGAGTAAAACTGGCGAGAGGATGGTTCGCGCGGTGCGGATTCCCAGAGAGAGTAAGAGTCGACGAGACATCAGAGTAAACCTGCGAGAGGATGGTTGGTGAGGGGAGGATTCCCAGAAAGAGTAAGAGGTGACGAGCTAGTCAGAGTAAAACCGGCAAGAGGATGGTTGGCGAGGAGAGGATTCCCTAAGAGAGTAGGAGGCGACGAGCCAGTCAGAGTAAAACCGGCGAGAGAATGGTTGGCGAGGGTACGTTTCCCAGAGAGAGTAAGAGGCGACGGGCTAGTCAGAGTAAAACCGGCAAAGGATTGTTGGCGAGGGGAGGATTCCCAGAGAGAGAGTAAGAGACGACGAGCTGGTCAGAGTAAAACTGGCGAGAGGATGGTTGGCGAGGGGAGGATTCCCAAAGAGAGTAAGAGGCGACGAGCTAGTCAGAGTAAACACAGCAAAGGATGCTTGGCGAGGGGAGGATTCCCAGAGAGACTAAGAGCCGACGAGCTAGTCAGAGTAAAACAGGGGAGAGGATGGTTGGCGAGGGTACGATTCCCAGAGATGGTAAGAGGCGACGAGCTAGTCAGAGTAAAACAAACGAGAGGATGGCTGGCGAGGGGAGGATTCCCACAGAGGGTAAGAGGCGACGAGCTAGTCAGAGTAAAACCGGAGAGAGTTTGGTAGGCGAGGGACGGATTCCCAGAAAGAGTAAGAAGCGACAAGCTGGTAATAGTAAAACCGGCGAGAGTATGGTTGAGGACGGGAGGATTCCCAGAGAGACTAAGAGGCGACGACCTAGTCAGAGTAAAACCGGCGAGAGGATGGTTGGCGAATGGAGGATTCCCAGAGAGCGTAAGAGACGACGAGCTAGACCGAGTAAAACCAAGGGGGAAATGGTTGGCGAGGGGAGGATTCCCAGACAGAGTATGAGGCGACGAGCTATACAGAGTAAAACCGGCGAGAGGATGCTTGGTGAGGGGAGGATTCCCAGAGAGAGTAAGAGGCGACGAGCTAGTCAGAGTTAAACCGGCAAGAGGATGGTTGGCGATGTGACGATTCCCAGAGAGAGTAAGAGGCGTCGAGCAAGTCAGAGGAAAACCAGCCAGAGGATGGTTGGCGAGGGTACGATTCCCAGAGAGAGTAAGAGGCGACGAGCTAGACCGAGTAAAACCGGGGAGAAGATGGTTGGCGAGGTGAGGATTCCCAGAGAGAGTAAGAGGGGAGAGCAAGTCAGAGTAAAACCGGCAAGAGAATTGTTGGGGAGGGGAGGATTCCACAGAGAGAAAGAGGCGACGAACTAGTCAGAGTAAAACCGGTAATAGGATGGTTGGCGAGGAGAGGATTCCCAGAGAGAGTAAGAGGCGACGAGCTAGTCAGAGTAAAATCGGCAAGAGGCTGGTTGGCGTGGGTACGATTCCCAGAGACAGAAATAGGCGATAAGCTAGTCTGAGTAAAACCTGCGAGAGGATGGTTAACGAGGGTACGATTCCCAGAGAGAGAAAGAGGCGAAGAGCTGGTCAGAGTAAAACCGCCGAGACAATGGTTGGCGGGGGTACGATTCCCAGAGATTGCAAGACGCGACGAGCTACTCAGAGTAAAACCGGCAAAGAAAGGTTGGCGAGGGGAGGAATCACAGAGAGAATAAGAGGCGTCGAGCAAGTCAGTTAAAACAGGCGAGAGGATGGTTGCGAGGGGAGGATTCTCATAGAGAGTAAGAGTCGACGAGGTAGTCAGAGTAAAACCGGCGAGAGGTTGGTTGGCGAGGGTACGATTCCCAGAGAGACAAAGAGGCGACGAGCTAGTCAGTGTAAATCCGCCCAGTGGATGGTTGGCGAGGGAAGGATTCTCAGACAGAGCAAGAGGCGACGAGCTAGTCAGAGTAAAACAGGCAAGAGGATGGTTCGCGCGGTGCGGATTCCCAGAGAGAGTAAGAGTCGACGAGCTATCAGAGTAAACCTGCGAGAGGATGGTTGGTGAGGGGAGGATTCCCAGAAAGAGTAAGAGGTGACGAGCTAGTCAGAGTAAAACCGGCAAGAGGATGGTTGGCGAGGAGAGGATTCCCTAAGAGAGTAAGAGGCGACGAGCCAGTCAGAGTAAAACCGGCGAGAGAATGGTTGGCGAGGGTACGTTTCCCAGAGAGAGTAAGAGGCGACGGACTAGTCAGAGTAAAACCGGCAAAGGATTGTTGGCGAGGGGAGAATTCCCAGAGAGAGAGAGTAAGAGGCGACGAGCTGGTCAGAGTAAAACTGGCGAGAGGATGGTTGGCGAGGGGAGGATTCCCAAAGAGAGTAAGAGGCGACGAGCTAGTCAGAGTAAAATCGGCAAAGGATAGTTGGCGAGGGGAGAATTTTCAGAGAGACTAAGAGGCGACAAGCTAGTCAGAGTAAACCCGGGGACAGGATGGTTGGCGAGAGGAGGATTCTCAGAAAGAGTAAGAGGCGAGGAGCTAGTCAGAGTAAAACCGGCGAGAGAATGGTTGGCGGGGGAACGTTTCCCAGACAGAGTAAGAGGTGACGAGCTAGTCAGAGTAAACCCGGCAAGAGGATGGTTGCCGAGGAGAGGAATCCCAGAGAGAGAAAGAGCCGACGAGCTAGTCAGAGTAAACCCGGCAAAGGATGGTTGGCAAGGGGAGGATTCCCAGAGAGTAAGAGACGACGAGCTAGTCAGAGTAAAACCGGCGAGAGGATGGTTGGCGACGAGAGGATTCCCAGAGAGTCAAAGTTGCGACGAGCCATTCAGAGTAAAACCGGCAAGAGGGTGTATGGCGATGGGAGGATTCCCAGAGAGACTAAGAGGCGACGAGCTAGTCAGAGTAAAAGCGGGGACAGAATGGTTCGCGAGGGCAGGATTCTTAGAGAGACTAAGAGGCGACGAGCTAGTCAGAGTAAAACCGGCGAAAGAATGGTTGGCGAATGGAGGATTCCCAGAGAGAGTGAGAGGCGACGATCTAGTCAGAGTAAAACCGGCGAGAAGATTGTTGGCGAGGGGAGGATTCCCAGAGAGAGTAACAGGCGACGAGCTAGTCAGAGTAAAACCGGCAAGAGGATGTTTGGCGAGGGGAGGAATCCCAGAGAGAGCATAAGGCGACGAGCTACTTAGAGTAAAACCGGCAAGAGGATGGTTGGCGCGGGGAGGATTCCCAGAGAGAGAGTAAGAGGCGACGAGCTATTCAGAGTAAAACTGGCGAGAGGATAGTTGAGGAGGGGAGGACTCCTAGAGAGAGTAAGGGGCGACGAGCTAGTCAGAGTAAAACCGGCAAGAGGATGTTTGGCGAGGGGAGGATTCCCAGAAGGAGTAAGAGGCGTCGAGCTAGTCAGAGTAAAACCTTAAAGAGGATAGTTGTCGACGGGAGGATTCCCAGAGAGGGTACAGCGACGAGTTAGTCAGAGTAAAACCGGCCAGACGATGTTTGGCGAGGGGAGGAATCCCAGAGAGAGCAAGAGGCGACGAGCTAGTCAGAGTAAAACCGGCGAGAAGATGTTTGGCGAGAGGATGATTCCTAGAGAGAGTAAGAGGCGACGTGCTAGTCTGAGTAAAACCGGCGTGAGGATGGTTGGCGAGGTTACGATTCCCAGAGAGAGTAAGAGGCGTAGAGCTGGTCAGAGTAAAACCAGCGGGAGGATGGTTGGAGAGGGGAGGATTCCCAGAGAAACTAAGAGGCGTTGAGCTAGTCAGGGTAAAATCGGCGAGAGAATGGTTGGCGAATGGAGGATTCCCAGAGAGAGTAAGAGATGACGAGCTAGGCAGAGTAAAACCGGCGAGAGGAAGTTTGTCGAGTTGAGGAATCCCAGAGAGAGTAAGAGGTTCGGGCTATTTAGAGAAAAACTGGCGAGAGGATGGTTGGCGAGGGTAAGATACCCAGAGAGAGTAAGAGGCGACGAGCTAGTCAGAGTAAAACCGGAGATAGTTTGGTAGGCGAGGGACGGATTCCCAGAAAGAGTAAGAAGCGACAAGCTGGTAATAGTAAAACCGGCGAGAGGATGGTTGAGGACGGAAGGATTCCCAGAGAGACTAAGAGGCGACGAGCTAGTCAGAGTAAAACCGGCGAGAGGATGGTTGGCGAATGGAGGATACCTAGAGAGCGTAAGAGAGGACGAGCTAGACCGAGTAAAACCAAGGGGGAAATGGTTGGCGAGGGGAGGATTCCCAGACAGAGTATGAGGCGACGAGCTATACAGAGTAAAACCGGCGAGAGGATGCTTGGTGAGGGGAGGATTCCCAGAGAGAGTAAATGGCGACGAGCTAGTCAGAGTAAAACCGGCAAGAGGATGGTTGGCGATGTGACGATTCCCAGAGAGAGTAAGAGGCGTCGAGCAAGTCAGAGGAAAACCGGCAAGAGGATTGTTGGCGAGGGGAGGATTCCAGATAGAGAAAGAGGCGACGAGCTAGTCAGAGTAAAACCGGCAAAGGATGGTTGGCGAGGGGAGGTTTCCCAGAGAGAGAGTAAGAGGCGATGAGCCAGTCAGAGTAAACCCAGCAAACGATGGTTGGCGAGAGGAGGATTCCCAGAGAGACTAAGAGGTGACGAGCTAGTCAGAGTAAAACCGGCGAGAGGATTGTTGGCGAGGGGAGGATTCCCAGAGAGCTTAAGATGCGACGAGCAAATCAGAGTAAAACCGGCAAGAGGTGGTTGGCGAGGGGAGGATTCCCAGAGATGGTAAGAGCCGACGAGCTAGTCAGAGTAATACCGGTGAGAGGATGGTTGGCGAGAGGAGGATTCCCTGAGAGGGTAAGAGGCGACGAGCTAGTCAGAGTAATACCGGCGAGAGGATGGTTGGCGAGCGTAAGATTCCCAGAGAGAGTAAAAGGCGACGATCTGGTCAGAGTAATACCGGCGAGAGGATGGTTGGCGAGAGGATGATTCCCAGAGAGACTAAGAGGCGACGAGCTAGTCAGAGTAAAACCGGCAAGAGTTTGGTAGGCGAGGGACGGATTCCCAGAAAGAGTAAGAGGCGACGAGCTAGTCAGAGTAAAACCAGCCAGAGGATGGTTGGCGAGGGTACGATTCCCAGAGAGAGTAAGAGGCGACGAGCTAGACCGAGTAAAACCGGGGAGAAGATGGTTGGCGAGGTGAGGATCCTCAGAGAGAGTAAGAGGGGAGAGCAATTCAGAGTAAAACCGGCAAGAGGATTGTTGGCGAGGGGAGGATTCCACAGAGAGAAAGAGGCGACGAACTAGTCAGAGCAAAACCGGTAATAGGATGGTTGGCGAGGAGAGGATTCCCAGAGAGAGTAGGAGGCGACGAGCTAGTCAGAGTAAAATCGGCAAGAGGCTGGTTGGCATGGGTACGATTCCCAGAGACAGAAATAGGCGATAAGCTAGTCTGAGTAAAACCTGCGAGAGGATGGTTAACGGGGGTACGATTCCCAGAGAGAGAAAGAGGTGAAGAGCTGGTCAGAGTAAAACCGCCGAGACAATGGTTGGCGGGGGTACGATTCCCAGAGATTGCAAGACGCGACGAGCTACTCAGAGTAAAACCGGCAAAGAAAGGTTGGCGAGGGGAGGAATCACAGAGAGAATAAGAGGCGTCGAGCAAGTCAGTTAAAACAGGCGAGAGGATGGTTGCGAGGGGAGGATTCTCATAGAGAGTAAGAGTCGACGAGCTAGTCAGAGTAAAACCGGCGAGAGGTTGGTTGGCGAGGGTACGATTCCCAGAGAGACAAAGAGGCGACGAGCTAGTCAGTGTAAAACCGCCCAGTGGATGGTTGGCGAGGGAAGGATTCTCAGACAGAGCAAGAGGCGACGAGCTAGTCAGAGTAAAACAGGCAAGAGGATGGTTCGCGCGGTGCGGATTCCCAGAGAGAGTAAGAGTCGACGAGCTATCAGAGTAAACCTGCGAGAGGATGGTTGGTGAGGGGAGGATTCCCAGAAAGAGTAAGAGGTGACGAGCTAGTCAGAGTAAAACCGGCAAGAGGATGGTTGGCGAGGAGAGGATTCCCTAAGAGAGTAAGAGGCGACGAGCCAGTCAGAGTAAAACCGGCGAGAGAATGGTTGGCGAGGGTACGTTTCCCAGAGAGAGTAAGAGGCGACGGGCTAGTCAGAGTAAAACCGGCAAAGGATTGTTGGCGAGGGGAGGATTCCCAGAGAGAGAGTAAGAGGCGACGAGCTGGTCAGAGTAAAACTGGCGAGAGGATGGTTCGCGCGGTGCGGATTCCCAGAGAGAGTAAGAGTCGACGAGACATCAGAGTAAACCTGCGAGAGGATGGTTGGTGAGGGGAGGATTCCCAGAAAGAGTAAGAGGTGACGAGCTAGTCAGAGTAAAACCGGCAAGAGGATGGTTGGCGAGGAGAGGATTCCCTAAGAGAGTAGGAGGCGACGAGCCAGTCAGAGTAAAACCGGCGAGAGAATGGTTGGCGAGGGTACGTTTCCCAGAGAGAGTAAGAGGCGACGGGCTAGTCAGAGTAAAACCGGCAAAGGATTGTTGGCGAGGGGAGGATTCCCAGAGAGAGAGTAAGAGGCGACGAGCTGGTCAGAGTAAAACTGGCGAGAGGATGGTTGGCGAGGGGAGGATACCCAAAGAGAGTAAGAGGCGACGAGCTAGTCAGAGTAAACACAGCAAAGGATGCTTGGCGAGGGGAGGATTCCCAGAGAGACTAAGAGCCGACGAGCTAGTCAGAGTAAAACAGGGGAGAGGATGGTTGGCGAGGGTACGATTCCCAGAGATGGTAAGAGGCGACGAGCTAGTCAGAGTAAAACGAGCGAGAGGATGGCTGGCGGGGGAGGATTCCCACAGAGGGTAAGAGGCGACGAGCTAGTCAGAGTAAAACCGGAGAGAGTTTGGTAGGCGAGGGACGGATTCCCAGAAAGAGTAAGAAGCGACAAGCTGGTAATAGTAAAACCGGCGAGAGGATGGTTGAGGACGGGAGGATTCCCAGAGAGACTAAGAGGCGACGAGCTAGTCAGAGTAAAACCGGCGAGAGGATGGTTGGCGAATGGAGGATTCCCAGAGAGCGTAAGAGACGACGAGCTAGACCGAGTAAAACCAAGGGGGAAATGGTTGGCGAGGGGAGGATTCCAAGACAGAGTATGAGGCGACGAGCTATACAGAGTAAAACCGGCGAGAGGATGCTTGGTGAGGGGAGGATTCCCAGAGAGAGTAAGAGGCGACGAGCTAGTCAGAGTAAAACCGGCAAGAGGATGGTTGGCGATGTGACGATTCCCAGAGAGAGTAAGAGGCGTCGAGCAAGTCAGAGGAAAACCGGCAAGAGGATTGTTGGCGAGTGGAGGATTCCAGATAGAGAAAGAGGCGACGAGCTAGTCAGAGTAAAACCGGCAAAGGATGGTTGGCGAGGGGAGGATTCCCAGAGAGAGAGTAAGAGGCGATGAGCCAGTCAGAGTAAACCCAGCAAACGATGGTTGGCGAGAGGAGGATTCCCAGAGAGACTAAGAGGTGACGAGCTAGTCAGAGTAAAACCGGCGAGAGGATTGTTGGCGAGGGGAGGATTCCCAGAGAGCTTAAGATGCGACGAGCAAATCAGAGTAAAACCGGCAAGAGGTGGTTGGCGAGGGGAGGATTCCCAGAAATGGTAAGAGCCGACGAGCTAGTCAGAGTAATACCGGTGAGAGGATGGTTGGCGAGAGGAGGATTCCCTGAGAGGGTATAGGCGACGAGCTAGTCAGAGTAATACCGGCGAGAGGATGGTTGGCGAGCGTAAGATTCCCAGAGAGAGTAAAAGGCGACGATCTGGTCAGAGTAATACCGGCGAGAGGATGGTTGGCGAGAGGATGATTCCCAGAGAGACTAAGAGGCGACGAGCTAGTCAGAGTAAAACCGGCAAGAGTTTGGTAGGCGAGGGACGGATTCCCAGAAAGAGTAAGAGGCGACGAGCTAGTCAGAGTAAAACCAGCCAGAGGATGGTTGGCGAGGGTACGATTCCCAGAGAGAGTAAGAGGCGACGAGCTAGACCGAGTAAAACCGGGGAGAAGATGGTTGGCGAGGTGAGGATTCCCAGAGAGAGTAAGAGGGGAGAGCAAGTCAGAGTAAAACCGGCAAGAGGATTGTTGGGGAGGGGAGGATTCCACAGAGAGAAAGAGGCGACGAACTAGTCAGAGTAAAACCGGTAATAGGATGGTTGGCGAGGAGAGGATTCCCAGAGAGAGTAAGAGGCGACGAGCTAGTCAGAGTAAAATCGGCAAGAGGCTGGTTGGCGCGGGTACGATTCCCAGAGACAGAAATAGGCGATAAGCTAGTCTGAGTAAAACCTGCGAGAGGATGGTTAACGAGGGTACGATTCCCAGAGAGAGAAAGAGGCGAAGAGCTGGTCAGAGTAAAACCGCCGAGACAATGGTTGGCGGGGGTACGATTCCCAGAGATTGCAAGACGCGACGAGCTACTCAGAGTAAAACCGGCAAAGAAAGGTTGGCGAGGGGAGGAATCACAGAGAGAATAAGAGGCGTCGAGCAAGTCAGTTAAAACAGGCGAGAGGATGGTTGCGAGGGGAGGATTCTCATAGAGAGTAAGAGTCGACGAGGTAGTCAGAGTAAAACCGGCGAGAGGTTGGTTGGCGAGGGTACGATTCCCAGAGAGACAAAGAGGCGACGAGCTAGTCAGTGTAAATCCGCCCAGTGGATGGTTGGCGAGGTAAGGATTCTCAGACAGAGCAAGAGGCGACGAGCTAGTCAGAGTAAAACAGGCAAGAGGATGGTTCGCGCGGTGCGGATTCCCAGAGAGAGTAAGAGTCGACGAGCTATCAGAGTAAACCTGCGAGAGGATGGTTGGTGAGGGGAGGATTCCCAGAAAGAGTAAGAGGTGACGAGCTAGTCAGAGTAAAACCGGCAAGAGGATGGTTGGCGAGGAGAGGATTCCCTAAGAGAGTAAGAGGCGACGAGCCAGTCAGAGTAAAACCGGCGAGAGAATGGTTGGCGAGGGTACGTTTCCCAGAGAGAGTAAGAGGCGACGGACTAGTCAGAGTAAAACCGGCAAAGGATTGTTGGCGAGGGGAGAATTCCCAGAGAGAGAGAGTAAGAGGCGACGAGCTGGTCAGAGTAAAACTGGCGAGAGGATGGTTGGCGAGGGGAGGATTCCCAAAGAGAGTAAGAGGCGACGAGCTAGTCAGAGTAAAATCGGCAAAGGATAGTTGGCGAGGGGAGAATTTTCAGAGAGACTAAGAGGCAACAAGCTAGTCAGAGTAAACCCGGGGACAGGATGGTTGGCGAGAGGAGGATTCTCAGAGAGAGTAAGAGGCGAGGAGCTAGTCAGAGTAAAACCGGCGAGAGAATGGTTGGCGGGGGAACGTTTCCCAGACAGAGTAAGAGGCGACGAGCTAGTCAGAGTAAACCCGGCAAGAGGATGGTTGCCGAGGAGAGGAATCCCAGAGAGAGAAAGAGCCGACGAGCTAGTCAAAGTAAACCCGGCAAAGGATGGTTGGCAAGGGGAGGATTCCCAGAGAGTAAGAGACGACGAGCTAGTCAGAGTAAAACCGGCGAGAGGATGGTTGGCGACGAGAGGATTCCCAGAGAGTCAAAGTTGCGACGAGCCATTCAGAGTAAAACCGGCAAGAGGGTATATGGCGATGGGAGGATTCCCAGAGAGACTAAGAGGCGACGAGCTAGTCAGAGTAAAAGCGGGGACAGAATGGTTCGCGAGGGCAGGATTCTTAGAGAGACTAAGAGGCGACGAGCTAGTCAGAGTAAAACCGGCGAAAGAATGGTTGGCGAATGGAGGATTCCCAGAGAGAGTGAGAGGCGACGATCTAGTCAGAGTAAAACCGGCGAGAAGATTGTTGGCGAGGGGAGGATTCCCAGAGAGAGTAACAGGCGACGAGCTAGTCAGAGTAAAACCGGCAAGAGGATGTTTGGCGAGGGGAGGAATCCCAGAGAGAGCATAAGGCGACGAGCTACTTAGAGTAAAACCGGCAAGAGGATGGTTGGCGCGGGGAGGATTCCCAGAGAGAGAGTAAGAGGCGACGAGCTATTCAGAGTAAAACTGGCGAGAGGATAGTTGAGGAGGGGAGGACTCCTAGAGAGAGTAAGGGGCGACGAGCTAGTCAGAGTAAAACCGGCAAGAGGATGTTTGGCGAGGGGAGGATTCCCAGAAGGAGTAAGAGGCGTCGAGCTAGTCAGAGTAAAACCTTAAAGAGGATAGTTGTCGACGGGAGGATTCCCAGAGAGGGTACAGCGACGAGTTAGTCAGAGTAAAACCGGCCAGACGATGTTTGGCGAGGGGAGGAATCCCAGAGAGAGCAAGAGGCGACGAGCTAGTCAGAGTAAAACCGGCGAGAAGATGTTTGGCGAGGGGAGGATTCCTAGAGAGAGTAAGAGGCGACGTGCTAGTCTGAGTAAAACCGGCGTGAGGATGGTTGGCGAGGTTACGATTCCCAGAGAGAGTAAGAGGCGTAGAGCTGGTCAGAGTAAAACCAGCGGGAGGATGGTTGGAGAGGGGAGGATTCCCAGAGAAACTAAGAGGCGTTGAGCTAGTCAGGGTAAAATCGGCGAGAGAATGGTTGGCGAATGGAGGATTCCCAGAGAGAGTAAGAGGTTCGGGCTATTTAGAGAAAAACTGGCGAGAGGATGGTTGGCGAGGGTAAGATACCCAGAGAGAGTAAGAGGCGACGAGCTAGTCAGAGTAAAACTAGTAAGAGGATAGTTGGCGAGGGGAGGATTCCCAAGAGAGAGTACCAGGCGGCAAGTTAGTCAGAGTAAAACCGGCGAGATGCTGGTTGGCGAGGGTACGATTTCCCGAGTGGGTAAGAGGCGATGAGCTGGTCAGAGTAAAACCGGCGAGAGGATGGTTGGCGAGGGGAGGTTTCCCAGAGAGAGTAAGAGGCGACGAACTAGTCAGAGTAAAACCGGTAATAGGATGGTTGGCGAATGGAGATTCCCAAAGAGAGTAAGATGCGACGAGGTAGACCAAGTAAAACCGGCGAGAACATGGTTGGCGATGGTAGGATTCCCAGAGAGGGTATGAGGCGACGAGTTATTCAGAGTAAAACCGGCGAGAGGATGGTTGATGAGGGGAGGACTCCCAGAGAGAGAAAGAGGCGACGAACTAGTCAGTGTAAAACCGGTAATAGGATGGTTGGCGAGGGGAGGATTCCCAGAGAGAGTAAGAGGCGACGAGCTAGTCAGAGTAAAATCGGCAAGAAGCTGGTTGGCGTGGGTACGATTCCCAGAGACAGAAAGAGGCGATGAGCTAGTCTGAGTAAAAGCTGCGAGAGGATGGTTGGCGAGGGAACGATTCCCAGAGAGACAAAGAGGCGTCGAGCTAGTCAGAGTAAAACCGGCAAAGAATAGTTGGCGAGGGGAGGCTTAACAGAGAGAATAAGAGGCGACGAGCAAGTCAGAGTAAAACAGGCGAGAGGATGGTTGGCGAGGGGAGGATTCTCAGAGAGAGTGAGAGACGACGAGCTATTCAGAGTAAAACCGGCGAGAGGATGGTTGGTGAGGGGAGGATTCCCAGAAAGAGTAAGAGGCGACGAGCTAGTCAGAGTAAAACCGGCGAGAGAATGGTTGGCGAGGGTACGTTTCCCAGAGAGACTAAGAGGGTACGGGCTAGTCAGAGTAAAACCGGTAAGAGGATAGTTATCGAGGGGAGGATTCCCAGAGAGAGAAAGAGGCGACGAGCTAGTCAGAGTAAAACCGGCAAAGGATGGTTGGCGAGGGGAGGATTCCCTGAGAGAGAGTAAGAGGCGATGAGCCAGTCAGAATAAACCCAGCAAACGATGGTTGGCGAGGGGAGGATTCCCAGAGAGAGCAAGAGGTGACGAGCTAGTCAGAGTAAAACCGGCGAGAGGATTGTTGGCGAGGGGAGGATTCCCAGAGAACTTAAGATGCGACGAGCAAGTCAGAGTAAAACCGGCAAGAGGTGGTTGGCGAGGGGAGGATTCCCAGAGATGGTAAGAGGCGACGAGCTAGTCAGAGTAATACCGGTGAGAGTATGGTTGGCGAGGGGAGGATTCCCAGAGAGAGTAAGAGGCGACGAGCTAGTCAGAGTAAAACCTGCGAGAGGATGATTGGCAAGGTGAGGATTCCCAGAGAGAGTAAGAGGCGACGAGCTGGTTAGAGTAGAACCGGCGAGATGATGGTTGGGGAGGGGAGTATTCCCAGAGAGAGTAAGAGGCGACGAGCTAGTCAGAGTAAAATCGGCAAAGGATAGTTGGCGAGGGGAGAATTTTCAGAGAGAGTAAGACGCGACGAGATAGTCAGAGTAAAACCGGCGAGCGGATGGTTGGCGAATGGAGATTCCCAAAGAGAGTAAGATGCGACGAGTTAGACCGAGTAAAACCGGCGAGAACATGGCTGGCGATGGTAGGATTCCCAGAGAGAGTATGAGGCGACGAGTTATTCAGAGTAAAACCGGCGAGAGGATGGTTGATGAGGGGAGGACTCCCAGAGAGTGAAAGAGGCGACGAACTAGTCAGTGTAAAACCGGTAATAGGATGGTTGCCGAGGGGAGGATTCCCGGAGAGTGTAAGAGGCGACGAGCTAGTCAGATTAAAATCGGCAAGAAGCTGGTTGGCGTGGGTACGATTCCCAGAGACAGAAAGAGGCGATCAGCTATTCTGAGAAAAAGCTGCGAGAGGATGGTTGGCAAGGGTACGATTCCCAGAGAGACAAAGAGGCGTCGAGCTAGTCAGAGTAAAACCGGCAAAGAATAGTTGGCGAGGGGAGGATTAACAGAGAGAATAAGAGGCGACGAGCAAGTCAGAGTAAAACAGGCGAGAGGATGGTTGGCGAGGGGAGGATTCTCAGAGAGAGTGAGAGACGACGAGCTAGTCAGAGTAAAACCGGCGAGAGAATGGTTGGCGAGGGTACGTTTCCCAGAGAGACTAAGAGGGTACGGGCTAGTCAGAGTAAAACCGGTAAGAGGATAGTTAGCGAGGGGAGGATTCCCAGAGAGACAAAGAGGCGACGAGCTAGTCAGAGTAAAACCGGCCAGTGGATGGTTGGCGAGGGAATGATTCCCAGAGAGAGCAAGAGGCGACGAGCTAGTCAGAGTAAAACCGGCAAGAGGATGGTTCGCGCGGGGAGGATTCCCAGAGGGAGTAAGAGTCGACGAGCTATTCAGAGTAAACCTGCGAGACGATGGTTGGTGAGAGGAGGATTCCCAGAAAGAGTAAGAGGTGACGAGCTAGTCAGAGTAAAACCGGCAAGAGGATGGTTGGCAAGGAGAGGATTCCCTAAGAGAGTAAGAGGCGACGAGCCAGTCAGAGTAAAACCGGCCAGAGGATGGTTGGCGAGGGAAGGATTCCCAGAGAGAGCAAGAGGCGACGAGCTAGTCAGAGTAAAACCGGCAAGAGGATGGTTCGCGCGGGGAGGATTCCCAGAGAGAGTAAGAGTCGACGAGCTATTCAGAGTAAACCTGCGAGACGATGGTTGGTGAGGGGAGGATTCCCAGAAAGAGTAAGAGGTGACGAGCTAGTCAGAGTAAAACCGGCAAGAGGATGGTTGGCAAGGAGAGGTTTCCCTAAGAGAGTAAGAGGCGACGAGCCAGTCAGAGTAAAACCGGCCAGAGGATGGTTGGCGAGGGAAGGATTCCCAGAGAGAGCAAGAGGCGACGAGCTAGTCAGAGTAAAACCGGCAAGAGGATGGTTCGCGCGGGGAGGATTCCCAGAGAGAGTAAGAGTCGACGAGCTATTCAGAGTAAACCTGCGAGACGATGGTTGGTGATTGGAGGATTCCCAGAAAGAGTAAGAGGCGACGAGCTAGTCAGAGTAAAACCAGCCAGAGGATGGTTGTTGATGGGAGGATTCCCAGAAAGAGTAAGAGGTGACGAGCTAGTCAGAGTAAAACCGGCAAGAGGATGGTTGGCGAGGAGAGGATTCCCTAAGAGAGTAAGAGGCGACTAGCCAGTCAGAGTAAAACCGGCGAGAGAATGGTTGGCGAGGGTACGTTTCCCAGAGAGAGTAAGAGGCGACGGGCTAGTCAGAGTAAAACCGGCAAAGGATTGTTGGCGAGGGGAGGATTCCCAGAGAGAGAGTAAGAGGCGACGAGCTGGTCAGAGTAAAACTGGCGAGAGGATGGTTGGCGAGGGGAGGATTCCCAAAGAGAGTAAGAGGCGACGAGCTAGTCAGAGTAAACACAGCAAAGGATGCTTGGCGAGGGGAGGATTCCCAGAGAGACTAAGAGCCGACGAGCTAGTCAGAGTAAAACAGGGGAGAGGATGGTTGGCGAGAGTACGATTCCCAGAGATGGTAAGAGGCGACGAGCTAGTCAGAGTAAAACGGGCGAGAGGATGGCTGGCGAGGGGAGGATTCCCACAGAGGGTAAGAGGCGACGAGCTAGTCAGAGTAAAACCGGAGATAGTTTGGTAGGCGAGGGACGGATTCCCAGAAAGAGTAAGAAGCGACAAGCTGGTAATAGTAAAACCGGCGAGAGGATGGTTGAGGACGGGAGGATTCCCAGAGAGACTAAGAGGCGACGAGCTAGTCAGAGTAAAACCGGCGAGAGGATGGTTGGCGAATGGAGGATTCCCAGAGAGCGTAAGAGAGGACGAGCTAGACCGAGTAAAACCAAGGGGGAAATGGTTGGCGAGGGGAGGATTCCCAGACAGAGTATGAGGCGACGAGCTATACAGAGTAAAACCGGCGAGAGGATGCTTGGTGAGGGGAGGATTCCCAGAGAGAGTAAATGGCGACGAGCTAGTCAGAGTAAAACCGGCAAGAGGATGGTTGGCGATGTGACGATTCCCAGAGAGAGTAAGAGGCGTCGAGCAAGTCAGAGGAAAACCGGCAAGAGGATTGTTGGCGAGGGGAGGATTCCAGATAGAGAAAGAGGCGACGAGCTAGTCAGAGTAAAACCGGCAAAGGATGGTTGGCGAGGGGAGGATTCCCAGAGAGAGAGTAAGAGGCGATGAGCCAGTCAGAGTAAACCCAGCAAACGATGGTTGGCGAGAGGAGGATTCCCAGAGAGACTAAGAGGTGACGAGCTAGTCAGAGTAGAACCGGCGAGAGGATTGTTGGCGAGGGGAGGATTCCCAGAGAGCTTAAGATGCGACGAGCAAATCAGAGTAAAACCGGCAAGAGGTGGTTGGCGAGGGGAGGATTCCCAGAGATGGTAAGAGCCGACGAGCTAGTCAGAGTAATACCGGTGAGAGGATGGTTGGCGAGAGGAGGATTCCCTGAGAGGGTAAGAGGCGACGAGCTAGTCAGAGTAATACCGGCGAGAGGATGGTTGGCGAGCGTAAGATTCCCAGAGAGAGTAAAAGGCGACGATCTGGTCAGAGTAATACCGGCGAGAGGATGGTTGGCGAGAGGATGATTCCCAGAGAGACTAAGAGGCGACGAGCTAGTCAGAGTAAAACCGGCAAGAGTTTGGTAGGCGAGGGACGGATTCCCAGAAAGAGTAAGAGGCGACGAGCTAGTCAGAGTAAAACCAGCCAGAGGATGGTTGGCGAGGGTACGATTCCCAGAGAGAGTAAGAGGCGACGAGCTAGACCGAGTAAAACCGGGGAGAAGATGGTTGGCGAGGTGAGGATTCCCAGAGAGAGTAAGAGGGGAGAGCAATTCAGAGTAAAACCGGCAAGAGGATTGTTGGCGAGGGGAGGATTCCACAGAGAGAAAGAGGCGACGAACTAGTCAGAGTAAAACCGGTAATAGGATGGTTGGCGAGGAGAGGATTCCCAGAGAGAGTAAGAGGCGACGAGCTAGTCAGAGTAAAATCGGCAAGAGGCTGGTTGGCGTGGGTACGATTCCCAGAGACAGAAATAGGCGATAAGCTAGTCTGAGTAAAACCTGCGAGAGGATGGTTAACGGGGGTACGATTCCCAGAGAGAGAAAGAGGCGAAGAGCTGGTCAGAGTAAAACCGCCGAGACAATGGTTGGCGGGGGTACGATTCCCAGAGATTGCAAGACGCGACGAGCTACTCAGAGTAAAACCGGCAAAGAAAGTTGGCGAGGGGAGGAATCACAGAGAGAATAAGAGGCGTCGAGCAAGTCAGTAAAAACAGGCGAGAGGATGGTTGCGAGGGGAGGATTCTCATAGAGAGTAAGAGTCGACGAGCTAGTCAGAGTAAAACCGGCGAGAGGTTGGTTGGCGAGGGTACGATTCCCAGAGAGACAAAGAGGCGACGAGCTAGTCAGTGTAAAACCGCCCAGTGGATGGTTGGCGAGGGAAGGATTCTCAGACAGAGCAAGAGGCGACGAGCTAGTCAGAGTAAAACAGGCAAGAGGATGGTTCGCGCGGTGCGGATTCCCAGAGAGAGTAAGAGTCGACGAGCTATCAGAGTAAACCTGCGAGAGGATGGTTGGTGAGGGGAGGATTCCCAGAAAGAGTAAGAGGTGACGAGCTAGTCAGAGTAAAACCGGCAAGAGGATGGTTGGCGAGGAGAGGATTCCCTAAGAGAGTAAGAGGCGACGAGCCAGTCAGAGTAAAACCGGCGAGAGAATGGTTGGCGAGGGTACGTTTCCCAGAGAGAGTAAGAGGCGACGGGCTAGTCAGAGTAAAACCGGCAAAGGATTGTTGGCGAGGGGAGGATTCCCAGAGAGAGAGTAAGAGGCGACGAGCTGGTCAGAGTAAAACTGGCGAGAGGATGGTTGGCGAGGGGAGGATTCCCATAGAGAGTAAGAGGCGACGAGCTAGTCAGAGTAAACACAGCAAAGGATGCTTGGCGAGGGGAGGATTCCCAGAGAGACTAACAGCCGACGAGCTAGTCAGAGTAATACAGGGGAGAGGATGGTTGGTGAGGGTACGATTCCCAGAGATGGTAAGAGGCGACGAGCTAGTCAGAGTAAAACGGGCAAGAGGATGGTCGGTGAGGGGAGGATTCCCAGAGAGAGTAAGAGGGGACGAGGTAGTCAGAGTAGAACCAACAAGAGGATGGTTGGCGAGGGGAGGATTCCCAGAGAGTCTAAGAGGCGAGAGCTGGTCAGAGTAACCCCGCCGAGAGGATGGTTGGCCAGGGTACGATTCCCAGAGAGTGCAAGGGGCGACGAGCTAGTCAGAGTAAAACCGGCCAGAGGATGTTTGGCGAGGGGAGGAATCCCAGAGAGAGCATAAGACGACGAGCTACTCAGAGTAAAACCGGCAAGAGGATGGTTGGCGCGGGGAGGAAACCCAGAGAGAGAGAGTAAGAGGCGACGAGCTAGTCACAGTAAAACCGGCAAGAGGATGGTAGGGGAGAGTAGGATTCCCAGAAAGAGTAAGAGGCGACGAGCTAGACAATGTAAAACCTGCGAGAGGATGGTTGGCGAGGGTACGATTCCCAGAGAGAGTAAGAGGCAACGAGCTGGTCAGAGTAAAACCGGCGAGAGGATGGTTGGCGACGGGAGGATTCCCAGACAGACTAAAAGGCGACGAGATAATCATAGTAAAACCGGCGAGAGGATGGTTGGCGAATGGAGATTCCCAGAGAGAGTAAGAGGCGACGAGCTAGTCAGAGTAAAACCGGCGAGAGAATTGTTGGAGAGGGGAGGATTCCAGAGAGAGAAAGAGGCGACGAACTAGTCAGAGTAAAACCGGTAATAGGATGGTTGGCGAGGGGAGGATTCCCAGAGAGACAAAAGGCGACGAGCTAGTCAGAGTAACACCGGCAAAGAATAGTTGGCCACGGGAGGATTCACAGAGAGAATAAGAGGCGAAGAGCAAGTCAGAGTAAAACAGGGGAGAGGATGGTTGGCGAGGGGAGGATTCTCAGAGAGAGTAAGAGACGACGAGTTATTCGGAGTAAAACCGGCGAGAGGATGGTTGGTGAGGACAGGATTCCCAAAGAGAGTAAGAGGCGACGAGCTAGTCAGAGTAAAACCGGCGAGAGAATGGTTGGCGAGGGTGCGTTTCCCAGAGAGACTAAGAGGGTACGGGCTAGTCAGAGTAAAACCGGTAAGAGGATAGTTAGCGAGGGGAGGATTCACAGAGAGAGAAAGAGGCGACGAGCTAGTCAAGTAAAACCGGCAAAGGATGGTTGGCGAGGGGAGGATTCCCAGAGAGAGAGTAAGAGGCGACGTGCTGGTGAGAGTAAAACTGGCGAGAGGATGGTTGGCGAGGGGAGGATTCCCAAAGAGAGTAAGAGGCGATGAGCTAGTCACAGTAAACCCAGCAAAGGATGGTTGGCGAGGGGAGGATTCCCAGAGACAGTAAGAGGCGACGAGCTAGTCAGAGTAAAACCGGCGAGAGGATTGTTGGCGAGGGGAGGATTCCCAGAGAGCTTAAGATGCGACGAGCAAGTCAGAGTAAAACCGGCAAGAGTTGGTTGGCGAGGGGAGGATTCCCAGAGATGGTAAGAGGCGACGAGCTAGTCAGAGTAAAACCGGCAAGAGTTTGGTAGGCGAGGGACGGATTCCCAGAAAGAGTAGGAGGCGAAGAGCTAGTCAGAGTAAAACCAGCCAGAGGATGGTTGGCGAGGGTACGATTCCCAGAGAGAGTAAGAGGCGACGAGCTAGACCGAGTAAAACCGGGGAGAAGATGGTTGGAGAGGTGAGGATTCCCAGAGAGAGTAGGAGGGGAGAGCAAGGCAGAGTAAAACCGGTAATAGGATGGTTGGCGAGGAGAGGATTCCCAGAGAGAGTAAGAGGCGACGAGCTAGTCAGAGTAAAATCGGCAAGAGGTTGGTTGGCGTGGGTACGATTCCCAGAGACAAAAAGAGGCGATGAGCTAGTCTGCGAAAAACCTGCGAGAGGATGGTTAACGAGGGTACGATTCCTAGAGAGAGTAAGACGCGAAGAGCTTCTCAGAGTAAAACCGGCGAGAGGATGGTTGGCGAGGGTACGATTCCCAGATATTGCAAGACGCGACGAGCTAGTCAGAGTAAAACCGGCAAAGAATGGTTGGCGAGGGGAGGAATAACAGAGAGAATAAGAGGCGTCGAGCAAGTCAGTTAAGACAGGCAAGAGGATGTTTGGCGAGGGGAGGATTCTCAGAGAGAGTAAGAGACGACGAGCTAGTCAGAGTAAAACCGGCGAGAGGTTGGTTGACGAGGGTGCGATTCCTAGAGAGACAAAGAGGCGACGAGCTAGTCAGAGTAAAACCGGCCAGTGGATGGTTGGCGAGGGAAGGATTCCCAGAGAGAGCAAGAGGCGACGAGCTAGTCAGAGTAAAACCGGCAAGAGGATGGTTCGCGCGGGGAGGATTCCCAGAGAGAGTAAGAGTCGACGAGCTATTCAGAGTAAAACTGCGAGACGATGGTTGGTGAGGGGAGGATTCCCAGAAAGAGTAAGAGTTGACGAGCTAGTCAGAGTGAAACCGGCAAGAGGATGGTTGGCAAGGAGAGGATTCCCTAAGAGAGTAAGAGGCGACGAGCCAGTCAGAGTGAAACCGGCCAGAGGATGGTTGGCGAGGGAAGGATTCCCAGAGGGAGAGTAACAGGCGACGAGCTGGTCAGAGTAAAACTGGCGAGAGGATGGTTGGCGAGGGGAGGATTCCCAAAGAGAGTAAGAGGCGACGAGCTAGTCAGAGTAAACACAGCAAAGGATGCTTGGCGAGGGGAGGATTCGCAGAGAGACTAAGAGCCGACGAGCTAGTCAGAGTAAAACAGGGGAGAGGATGGTTGGCGAGGGTACGATTCCCAGAGATGGTAAGAGGCGACGAGCTAGTCAGAGTAAAACCGGCGAGAGGATGGCTGGCAAGGGGAGGATTCCCACAGAGGGTAAGTGGCGACGAGCTAGTCAGAGAAATACCGGTGGAAGGATGGTTGGCGAGGGTAAGATTCCCAGAGAGTGTAAGAGGCGACGATCTGGTCAGAGTAATACCGGCGAGAGGATGTATGGCGATGTGGGGATTCCCAGAGAGAGTAAGAGGCGTCGAGCAAGTCAGAGGAAAACCGGCAAGAGGATTGTTGGCGAGGGGAGGATTCCAGATAGAGAAAGAGGCGACGAGCTAGTCAGAGTAAAACCGGGGAGAGGATGTTTGGAGAGGGGAGGATTCCCAGAGATAGTAAGAGGCGACGAGTATGTCAGAGTAAAACCGGCAAGAGAATGGTTGGCGCGGGAAGGATTCGCAGAGAGAGCATAAGACGACGAGCTACTCGGAGTAAAACCGGCAAGAGGATGGTTGGCGCGGTGAGGATTCCCAGAGAGAGAGTAAGAGGCGAAGAGCTATTCAGAGTAAAACCGGCGAGAGGATGGTTGGTGAGGGGAGGATTCCCAGAGAGAGTAAGAGGGGACGAGGTAGTCAGAGTAAAACCGACAAGAGGATGGTTGGCGAGGGGAGGATTCCCAAAGAGTCTAAGAGGCGAGAGCTGGTCAGAGTAACCCCGCCGAGAGGATGGTTGGCCAGGGTACGATTCCCAGACAGTGCAAGGGGCGACGAGCTAGTCAGAGTAAAACCGGCCAGAGGATGTTTGGCGAGGGGAGGAATCCCAGAGAGAGCATAAGACGACGAGCTACTCAGAGTAAAACCAGCAAGAGGATGGTTGGCGCGGGGAGGAGACCCAGAGAGAGAGAGTAAGAGGCGACGAGCTAGTCACAGTAAAACCGGCAAGAGGATTGCAGGGGAGGGTAGGATTCCAAGAAAGAGTAAGAGGCGACGAGCTAGACAATGTAAAACCTGCGAGAGGATGGTTGGCGAGGTTACGATTCCCAGAGAGAGTAAGAGGCAACGATCTGGTCAGAGTAAAACCGGCGAGAGGATGGTTGGCGACGGGAGGATTCCCAGACAGACTAAAAGGCGACGAGATAATCAGAGTAAAACCGGCGAGAGGATGGTTGGTGAATGGAGATTCCCAAAGAGAGTAAGAGGCTTCGAGTTAGACCGAGAAATACCGGCGAGAACATGGTTGGCGATGGGAGGATTCCCAGAGAGAGAGTATGAGGCGACGAGTTATTCAGAGTAAAACCGGCGAGAGGATGGTTGATGAGGGGAGGACTCCCAGAGAGAGTAAGAGGCGACGAGCTAGTCAGAGTAAAACCGGCGAGAGGATTGTTGGCGAGGGGAGGATTCCAGAGAGAGAAAGAGGCGACGAACTAGTCAGAGTAAAACCGGTAATAGGATGGTTGGCGAGGGGAGGATTCCCAGAGAGACAAAGAGGCGACGAGCTAGTCAGAGTAAAACCGGCAAAGAATAGTTGGCCAGGGAAGGATTCACAGAGAGAATAAGAGGCGACGAGCAAGTCAGAGTAAAACAGGGGAGAGGATGTTTGGCGAGGGGAGGATTCTCAGAGAGAGCAAGAGACGACGAGCTATTCGGAGTAAAACCGGCGAGAGGATGGTTGGTGAGGGGAGGATTCCCAGAAAGATTAAGAGGCGACGAGCTAGTCAGAGTAAAACCGGCAAGAGGATGGTTGGCGAGGACAGGATTCCCAAAGAGAGTAAGAGGCGACGAGCTAGTCAGAGTAAAACCGGCGAGAGAATGGTTGGCGAGGGTGCGTTTTCCAGAGAGACTAAGAGGGTACGGGCTAGTCAGAGTAAAACCGGTAAGAGGTTAGTTAGCGATGGGAGGATTCCCAGAGGGAGAAAGAGGCGACGAGCTAGTCAAGTAAAACCGGCAAAGGATGGTTGGCGAGGAGAGGATTCCCAGAGAGAGAGTAAGAGGCGACGTGCTGGTGAGAGTAAAACTGGCGAGAGGATGGTTGGCGAGGGGAGGATTCCCAAAGAGAGTAAGAGGCGATGAGCTAGTCACAGTAAACCCAGCAAAGGATGGTTGGCGAGGGGAGGATTCCCAGAGACAGTAAGAGGCGACGAGCTAGTCAGAGTAAAACCGGCGAGAGGATTGTTGGCGAGGGGAGGATTCCCAGAGAGCTTAAGATGCGACGAGCAAGTCAGAGTAAAACCGGCAAGAGGTGCTTGGCGAGGGGAGGATTCCCAGAGATGGTAAGAGGCGACGAGCTAGTCGAGTAAAACCGGCGAGAGGATGGTTGGCGAGGGGAGGATTCCCAGAGAGGGTAAGAGGCGACGAGCTAGTCAGAGTAATACCGGCGAGAGGATGGTTGGTGAGGGTAAGATTCCCAGAGAGAGTAAAAGGCGACGATCTGGTCAGAGAAATACCGGCGAGAGGATGGTTGGCGAGAGGAGGATTCCCAGAGAGACTAAGAGGCGACAAGCTAGTCAGAGTAAAACCGGCAAGAGTTTGGTAGGCGAGGGACGGATTCCCAGAAAGAGTAAGAGGCGACGAGCTAGTCAGAGTAAAACCAGCCAGAGGATGGTTGGCGAGGGTACGATTCCCAGAGAGAGTAAGCGGCGACGAGCTAGACCAACTAAAACCGGGGAGAAGATGGTTGGCGAGGTGAGGATTCCCAGAGAGAGTAGGAGGGGAGAGCAAGTCAGAGTAAAACCGACAAGAGGATTGTTGGCGAGGGGAGGATTCCAGAGAGAGAAAGAGGCGACAAACTAGTCAGAGTAAAACCGGTAATAAGATGGTTGGCGAGGAGAGGATTCCCAGAGAGAGTAAGAGGCGACGAGCTAGTCAGAGTAAAATCGGCAAGAGGTTGGTTGGTGTGGGTACGATTCCCAGAGACTGAAAGAGGCGATGAGCTAGTCTGAGAAAAACCTGCGAGAGGATGGTTGGCGAGGGGAGGATTCTCAGAGAGAGTAAGAGACGACGAGCTAGTCAGAGTAAAACCGGCGAGAGGTTGGTTGACGAGAGTACGATTCCCAGAGAGACAAAGAGGCGACGAGCTAGTCAGAGTAAAACCGGCCAGTGGATGGTTGGCGAGGGAGTGATTCCCAGAGAGAGCAAGAGGCGACGAGCTAGTCAGGGTAAAACCGGCAAGAGGATGGTTCGCGCGGGGAGGATTCCCAGAGAGAGTAAGACTCGACGAGCTATTCAGAGTAAACCTGCGAGACGATGGTTGGTGAGAGGAGGATTCCCAGAAAGAGTAAGAGGTGACGAGCTAGTCAGAGTAAAACCGGCAAGAGGATGGTTGGCAAGGAGAGGATTCCCTAAGAGAGTAAGAGGCGACGAGCCAGTCAGAGTAAAACCGGCCAGAGGATGGTTGGCGAGGGAAGGATTCCCAGAGAGAGCAAGAGGCGACGAGCTAGTCAGAGTAAAACCGGCAAGAGGATGGTTCGCGCGGGGAGGATTCCCAGAGAGAGTAAGAGTCGACGAGCTATTCAGAGTAAACCTGCGAGACGATGGTTGGTGAGGGGAGGATTCCCAGAAAGAGTAAGAGGTGACGAGCTAGTCAGAGTAAAACCGGCAAGAGTTTGGTAGGCGAGGGACGGATTCCCAGAAAGAGTAAGAGGCGACGAGCTAGTCAGAGTAAAACCAGCCAGAGGATGGTTGGCGAGGGTACGTTTCCCAGAGAGAGTAAGAGGCGACGAGCTAGACCGAGTAAAACCGGGGAGAAGATGGTTGGCGAGGGGAGGATTCCCAGAGAGAGAGTAAGAGGCGACGAGCTGGTCAGAGTAAAACTGGCGAGAGGATGGTTGGCGAGGGGAGGATTCCCAAAAAGAGTAAGAGGCGACGAGCTAGTCAGAGTAAACACAGCAAGGGATGCTTGGCTGGGGAGGATTCCCAGAGAGACTAAATGCCGACGAGCTAGTCAGAGTAAAACAGGGGAGAGGATGGTTGGCGAGGGTACGATTCCCAGAGATGGTAAGAGGCGACGAGCTAGTCAGAGTAAAACCGGCGAGAGGATGGCTGGCGAGGGGAGGATTCCCAAAGAGGGTAAGCGGCGACGAGCTAGTAAGAGTAATACCGGCGAGAGGATGGTTGGCGAGGGTAAGATTCCCAGAGAGTGTAAGAGGCGACGATCTGGTCAGAGTAATCCCGGCGAGAGGATGGTTGGCGAGAGGAGGATTCCCAGCGAGACAAAGAGGCGACGAGCTAGTCAGAGTAAAACCGGCAAGAGTTTGGTAGGCGAGGGACGGATTCCCAGAAAGAGTAAGAAGCGACGATCTAGTCAGAGTAAAACCAGCCAGAGGATGGTTGGGGAGGGTACGATTCCCAGAGAGAGTAAGAGGCGACGAGCTGGTCATAGTAAAACCGGCGAGAGGATGGTTAGCGACGGGAGGATTCCCAGAGAGACTAAGAGGCGACGAGCTAGTCAGAGTAAAACCGGCGAGAGGATGGTTGGCGAATGGAGGATTCCCAGAGAGCGTAAGAGGCGACGAGCTAGACCGAGTAAAACCAGGGGGGAAATGGTTGGCGAGGGGAGGATTCCCAGACAGGGTATGAGGCGACGAGCTATTTAGAGTAAAACCGGCGAGAGGATGCTTGGTGAGGGGAGGATTCCCAGAGAGAGTAAGACGCAACGAGCTAGTCAGAGTAAAACCGGCAAGATGATGGTTGGCGATGTGAGGATTCCCAGAGAGAGTAAGAGGCGACGAGCAAGACAGAGGAAAACCGGCAAGAGGATTGTTGGCGAGGGGAGGATTCCAGAGAGAGAAAGAGGCGACGAGCTAGTCAGAGTAGAACCGGGGAGAGGATGGTTGGCGTGGTTACGATTCCCAGAGAGGGTAAGAGGCGACGAGCTAGTCAGAGAAAAACTGGCGAGAGGATGGTTCGCGAAGGGAGGATTCCCAGAGAGGGTAAGAGGCGAAGAGCTAGTCAGAGTAAAACCTACGAAGGATGGTTGGCAAGGGGAGGATTCCCAGAGAGAGTAAGAGGCGACCAGCTAGTCAGAGTAGAACCGGCAAGGGATGGTTGGCGAGGAGAGGTTTCCCAGAGAGAGTGAGATGCGACGAGGTGGTCAGATTAATACCGGCGTGAGGATGGTTGGCGAGGGGAGTATTCCCAGAGAGAGAGTAAGAGGCGACTAGCAGGTCAGAGTAAAACCGACGAGAGAATGTTTGGCGAATGGAGGATTCCCTGAGAGAATAAGAGGCGTCGAGCAAGTCAGAGTAAAACCTGCGAGAGGATGGTTGGCGAGGGGAGTATTCCCAGAGAGAGTAAGAGGCGACGAGCTTGTCAGAGTAAAATCGGCACAGGATAGTTGGCGAGGGGAGAATTTTCAGAGAGAGTAAGAGGCGACGAGCTAGTCAGAGTAAAACCGAAGAGAGGATGGTTAGCGGGGGGAGGATTCCCAGAGAGAGTAAGAGGCGACGAGCTATTCAGAGTAGAACATGCCAGAGGATGTTTGTCGAGGGGAGGTTTCCCAGAGAGAGTAAGATGCGACGAGCTAGTCAGAGTAAAACCCGCAAGAGGATGGTTGGCGAGGGGAGGATTCCCAGAGAGAGTAAGAGGCGACGAGCTAGTCAGAGTAAACCCGGGGACAGGATGGTTGGCGAAAGGAGGATTCCCGGAGAGACTAAGAATCGACGAGCTAGTCAGGGTAAAAGCGGCGAGAGGATGGTAGGCGAGGGTAGGATTCCCAGAGAGAGTAAGAGGCGACGAGGTAGTCAGTGTAAAACCTGCGAGAGGATGGTTGGCGAGGGTACGATTCCGAGAGAGTGTAAGAGGCGACGAGCTGATCAGAGTAAAACCGGCGAGAGGATATTTGGCGACGGGAGGATTCCCAGAGAGACTTAGAGGCGACGAGGTAGTCAGAGTAAAACCGGCGAGAGGATTGTTGGCGAATGGAGATTCCGAGAGTGAGTTAGAGGCGACGAGATAGACCGAGGAAAACCGGCGAGATGATGTTTGGCGAGGGGAGGATTCCCAGAGAGTGTACGAGGCGACGAGCTATTCAGAGTAAAACCGGAGAGAGGATGGTTGGTGAGGGGAGGATTCCCAGAGAGAGTAAGAGACGACGAGCTAATCAGAGAAATACCGGCGGGAGGATGGTTGGCGAGAGGAGGATTCCCAGAGAGACTAAGAGGCGACGAACTAGTCAGAGTAAAACCGGCAAGAGTTTGGTAGGCGAGGGACGGATTCCCAGAATGAGTAAGAAGCGACGATCTAGTCAGAGTAAAACCAGCCAGAGGATGGTTGGCGAGGGTACGATTCCCAGAGAGAGTAAGAGGCGACAAGCTGGTCATAGTAAACCCGGCGAGAGGATGGTTGAGGACGGGAGGATTCCCAGAGAGACTAAGAGGCGACGAGCTAGTCAGAGTAAAACCGGCGAGAGGATGGTTGGTGAATGGAGGATTCCCAGAGAGCGTAAGAGGCGACGAGCTAGACCGAGTAAAACCAAGGGGGAAATGGTTGGCGAGGGGAGGATTCCTTGACAGAGTATGAGGCGACGAGCTATTCAGAGTAAAACCGGCGAGAGGATGCTTGGTGAGGGGAGGATTCCCAGAGAGAGTAAGAGGCGACGAGCTAGTCAGAGTAAAACCGGCAAGAGGATGGTTGGCGATGTGAGGATTCCCAGAGAGAGAGTAAGAGGAGACGAGCAAGTCAGAGGAAAACCGGCAAGAGGATTGTTGGCGAGGGGAGTTTTCCAGAGAGAGAAAGAGGCGACGAGCTAGTCAGAGTAAAACCGGCGAGAGGATGTTTGGAGAGGGGAGGATTCCCAGAGATAGTAAGAGGCGACGAGCATGTCAGAGTAAAACCGGCAAGAGAATGGTTGGCGCGGGAAGGATTCCCAGAGAGACTAAGAGTCGACGAGATAGTCAGAGTAAAACCGGAGAGAGGATGGTTGGCGTGGTTACGATTCCCAGAGAGGGTAAGAGGCGACGAGCTAGTCAGAGAAAAACCGGCGAGAGAATGGTTCGCGAAGGGAGGATTCCCAGAGAGGGTAAGAGGCGACGAGCTAGTGAGAGTAAAACCTACGAAGGATGGTTGGCAAGGGGAGGATTCCCAGAGAGAGTAAGAGCCGACGAGCTAGTCAGAGTAGAACCGGCAAAGGATGGTTGGCGAGGAGAGGATTCCCAGAGAGAGTGAGATGCGACGAGGTGGTAAGAGTAATACCGGCGTGAGGATGGTTGGCGTGGGGATTATTCCCTGAGAGAGTAAGAGGCGACGAGCAGGTAAGAGTAAAACCCGCCAGAGAATGTTTGGCGAATGGAGGATTCCCAGACAGAATAAGAGCCGTCGAGCAAGTCAGAGTAAAACAGGCGAGAGGATGGTTGGCGAGGGGAGGATTCCCAGAGGGAGTAAGAGGCGAAGTGCTAGTCAGAGTAGAACCGGCAAAGGATGGTTGGCGAGGAGAGGATTCCCAGAGAGAGTGAGATGCGACGACGTGGTCAGAGTAATACCGGCGTGAGGATGGTTGGCGAGGGGAGTATTCCCAGAGAGAGTAAGAGGCAAAGAGATGGTCAGAGTAAAACCAGCGGGAGGATCGTTGGCGAGGGGAGGATTCCCATAGAGACTAAGAGGCGTTGAGCTAGTCAGAGTAAAACCGGCGAGAGAATGTTTGGCGAATGGAGGATTCCCAAAGAGAGTAAGAGGCGATGAGCTAGTCAGAGTAAAACCGGTGAGAGGAAGTTTGTCGAGGGGAGAATTCCCAGAGAGAGTAAGAGGTTCGGGCTATTCAGAGTAAAACTGGCGAGAGGATGGTTGGTGAGGGGAGGATTCCCAGAGAGAGTATGCCGCGAAGAGCTAGTCAGAGTAAAACCGGCGAGAGGATGGTTGGTGAGGGTACGTTTTCCAGAAAGAGTAGGAGGCGACAAGTTAGTCAGAGTAAAACCGTCGACAGGCAGGATGGCGAGGGTACCATTCCCCGAGTGAGTAAGAGGCGATGAGCTGGTCAGAGTAAAACTGGCGAGAGGATGGTTGGCGAGGGGATGATTCCCAGAGAGAGTAAGAGGCGACGAGCTAGTCAGAGTTAAACCTGCGAGAGGATGGTTGGCGAGGGGAGTATTCCCAGAGAGAGTAAGAGGCGACGAGCTAGTCAGAGTAAAATCGGCAAAGGATAGTTGGCGAGGGGAGAATTTTCAGAGAGACTAAGAGGCGACAAGCTAGTCAGAGTAAACCCGGGGACAGGATGGTTGGCGAGAGGAGGATTCTCAGAGAGAGTAAGAGGCGAGGAGCTAGTCAGAGTAAAACCGGCGAGAGAATGGTTGGCGGGGGAATGTTTCCCAGAGAGAGTAAGAGGCGAGAGCAAGTCAGAGTAAACCCGGCAAGAGGATGGTTGGCGGGGGGAGGATTCCCAGAGAGAGTAAGAGGCGACGAGCTAGTCAGAGTAAACCCGGCAAGAGGATTGTTGGCGAGGATACGATTCCCAGAGACAGTAAGAAGCGATGAGCTAGTCTGAGTTAAACGGGCTAGAGGATGGTTGGCGAGGGGAGGAATCTCAGAGAGAGTAAGAGGCGACGAGCTAGTCAGAGTAAAAGCCGCGAGAGGCTGGTTGGCGAGGGTACTTTTCCCAAAGAGACAAAGAGGCGACGAGCTAGTCAGAGTAAAACCGGCAAGAGGTTGGTTGGCGCGGGGAGGAATCCCAGAGAGAGAGAGTAAGAGGCGAGGTACTATTCAGAGTAAAACCGGCGAGAGGATGGTTGGTGAGGGGAGGATTCCCAGAGAGTCTAAGAGGCGAAAGCTGGTCAGAGTAAAACCGCCGAGAGGATGGTTGGCGAGGGTACGATTCCCAGAGAGTGCAAGTGGCGACGATCTAGTCAGAGTAAAACCGGCCAGAGGATGTTTGGCGAGGGGAGGAATCCCAGAGAGTCTAAGAGGCGAAAGCTGGTCAGAGTAAAACCGCCGAGAGGATGGTTGGCGAGGGTACGATTCCCAGAGAGTGCAAGTGGCGACGATCTAGTCAGAGTAAAACCGGCCAGAGGATGTTTGGCGAGGGGAGGAATCCCAGCGAGAGCATAAGGCGACGAGCTACTTACAGTAAAACCGGCAAGAGGATGGTTGGCGCGGGGAGGATTCCCAGAGAGAGAGTAAGAGGCGACGAGCTATTCAGAGTAAAACCGGCGAGAGGATGGTTGGTGAGGGGAGGATTCCCAGAGAGAGTAAGAGGCGACGAGCTAGTCAGAGTTAAACCGGCAAGAGGATGGTTTGCGAGGGGAGGATTCTTAGAGAGACTAAGAGTTGGCGATTTAGTCAGAGTAAAACCGGCTAGATAATGGTTGGGGGGAGATGGATTCCCAGAGAGAGTAAGAGGCGACGAGCTAGTCAGAGTAAATCCGGCGAGAGAATGGTTGGGGAGGGTACGTTTCGCAGAGACTGTAGGAGGCGACGGGCTAGTCAGAGTAAAACCGGCAAGAGGATATTTAGCGAGGAGAGGATTCCCAGAGAGAGAAAGAATCGACGAGCTAGTCAGAGTAAAACCGGCAAAGGATGGTTTGCGAGGGGAGGATTCCAAGAGAGAGTAAGAGGCGACGAGCTGGTCAGAGTAAAACCGGCGAGAGGATGGTTGGCGAGGTGAGGACTCCCAGAAAGAAGAAAGAGGCGACGAGCTAGTCAGTGTTACATCGGCAAAGGATGGTTGGCGAGGGGAGGATTACCAGAGAGAGAGAGAGAGAGAGAGTAAGAGGCGACCAGCCGGTCAGAGTAAAACCGGAGAGAGGATGGTTGCCGAGGAGAGGAATCCCAGAGAGAGAAAGAGGCGACGAGCTAGTCAGAGTAAACCCAGCAAAGGATGGTTGGCGAGGAAAGGATTCCCAGAGAGAGTAAGAGGTGACGAGCTAGTCAGAGTAAAACCGACGAGAGGATGGTTGGCATGGGGAGGATTCCCAGAGAGAGTAAGAAGCGACGAGCTAGTCAGAGTAAAACGGGCGAGAGGCTTTTTGACGAGGGTACGATTCCCAGCGAGACAAAGAGGTGACGAGCTAGTCAGAGTAAAACCGGCGAGAGGATGGTTGGCGACGGGAGGATTCCCAGAGAGACAAAGTGGCGACGAGCTATTCAGAGTAAACCGGCAAGAGGGTGTTTGGCGATGGGAGGATTCCCAGAGAGACTAAGAGGCGACGAGCTAGTCAGAGTAAAACCGGGGACAGAATGGTTGGCGAGGGCAGGATTTCCAGAGAGACTAAGAGGCGACGAGCTAGTCAGAGTAAAACCGGCGAAAAGATGGTTGGCAGTTGGAGGATTCCCAGAGAGAGTGAGAGGCGACGATCTAGTCAGAGTAAAACCGGCGAGAAGATGGTTGGCGAGGGGAGGATTCCCAGAGAGAGTAAGAGGCGACGAGCTAGTCAGAGTAATACCGGCAAGAGGATGTTTGGCGAGGGGAGGAATCCCAGAGAGAGCATAAGGCGACGAGCTACTTAGAGTAAAACCGGCAAGAGGATGGTTGGCGCGGGGAGGATTCCCAGAGAAAGAGTAAGAGGCGACGAGCTATTCAGAGTAAAACCGGCGAGAGGATGGTTGGTGAGGGGAGGATTCCCAGAGAGAGTAAGAGGTACGGCTATTCAGAGTAAAACTGGCGAGAGGATGGTTGAGGAGGGGAGGACTCCTAGAGAGAGTAAGGGGCGACGAGCTAGTCAGAGTAAAACCGGCAACAGGATGTTTGGCGAGGGGAGGATTCCCAGATCGAGTAAGAGGCGACGAGCTAGTCAGAGTAAAACCTTAAAGAGGATAGTTGCCGACGGGAGGATTCCCAGAGAGGGGACAGCGACCAGTTAGTCAGAGTAAAACCGGCAAGAGGCTGGTTGGAGAGGGTACGATTCCCAGAGAGTAAGAGGCGAGAGCTGGTCAGAGTAAAACCGCCGAGAGGATGGTTGTCGAGGGTATGATTCCCAGAGAGTTCAAGGGGTGACGAGCTAGTCAGAGTAAAACCGGCCAGAGGATGTTTGGCGAGGGGAGGAATCCCAGAGAGAGCAAGAGGCGACGAGCTAGTCAGAGTAAAACCGGCGAGAAGATGTTTGGCGAGGGGAGGATTCCTAGAGAGAGTAAGAGGCGAAGAGCTGGTCAGAGTAAAACCAGCGGGAGGATGGTTGGCGAGGGGAGGATTCCCAGAGAAACTAAGAGGCGTTGAACTAGTCAGGGTAAAACCGGCGAGAGAATGGTTGGCGAATGGTGGATTCGCAGAGAGAGTAAGAGATGACGAGCTAGGCAGAGTAAAACCAGCGAGAGGAAGTTTGTCGAGTTGAGGAATCCCAGAGAGAGTAAGAGGTTCGGGCTATTTAGAGAAAAACTGGCGAGAGGATGGTTGGTGAGGGGAGCATTCCCAGAGAGAGTATGACGCGACGAGCTAGTCAGAGTAAAACCGGCGAGGGGATGGTTGGCGAGGATACGCTTCCCAGAGAGAGTAAGAGGGGACGAGCTAGTCAGAGTAAAACCAGTAAGAGGATAGTTGGCGAGGGGAGGATTCCCAAGAGAGAGTACCAGGAGACAAGTTAGTCAGAGTAAAATCGGCGAGATGCTGGTTGGCGAGGGTTTGATTTCCCGAGTGGGTAAGAGGCGATGAGCTGGTCAGAGTAAAACCGGCGAGAGGATGGTTGGCGAGGGGAGGATTCCCAGAGAGAGTAAGATGCGACGAGGTAGTCAGAGTAAAACCTGCGAGAGGATGATTGGCAAGTTGAGGATTTCCGGAGAGAGTAAGAGGCGACGAGCTGGTTAGAGTAGAACCGGCGAGAGGATGGTTGGCGAGGGGAGGATTCCCAGAGAGAGTAAGATGCGACGAGGTAGTCAGAGTAAAACCTGCGAGAGGATGATTGGCAAGTTGAGGATTTCCAGAGAGAGTAAGAGGCGACGAGCTGGTTAGAGTAGAACCGGCGAGATGATGGTTGGCGAGGGGAGTATTCCCAGAGAGAGTAAGAGGCGACGAGCTAGTCAGAGTAAAACCGGCGAGAGGATGGTTGGCGAATGGAGATTCCCAAAGAGAGTAAGATGCGACGAGTTAGACCGAGTAAAACCGGCGAGAACATGGTTGGCGATGGTAGGATTCCCAGAGAGGGTATTAGGCGACGAGTTATTCAGAGTAAAACCGGCGAGAGGATGGTTGATGAGGGGAGGACTCCCAGAGAGAGTAAGAGGCGACGAGCTAGTCAGAGTAAAACCAGCAAGAGGATGGTTGGCGAGCTGAGGATTCCCAGAGAGACTAAGAGGCGGCGATATATTCAGAGTAAAACCGGCGAGAGGATGGGTGGCGAGGGGAGGATTCTCAGACAGAGTAAGAGGGGACGAGCTAGTCAGAGTAAAACCGGCGAGAGGATTGTTGGCGAGGGGAGGATTCCAGAGAGAGAAAGAGGCGACGAACTAGTCAGAGTAAAACCGGTAATAGGATGGTTGGCGAGAGGAGGATTCCCAGAGAGAGTAAGAGGCGACGAGCTAGTCAGAGTAAAATCGGCAAGAGGCTGGTGGGCGTGGGTACGATTCCCAGAGACAGAAAGAGGCGATGAGCTAGTCTGACTAAAAGCTGCGAGAGGATGGTTGGCGAGGGTACGATTCCCAGAGAGACAAAGAGGCGACGAGCTAGTCAGAGTAAAACCGGCAAAGAATAGTTGGCTAGGGGAGGATTCACAGAGAGAATAAGAGGCGACGAGCAAGTCAGAGTAAAACAGGCGAGAGGATGGTTGGCGAGGAGAGGATGCTCAGAGAGAGTAAGAGACGACGAGCTATTCGGAATAAAACCGGCAAGAGGATGGTTGGTGAGGGGAGGATTCCCAGAAAGAGTAAAAGGCGACGAGCTAGTCAGAGTAAAACCGGCAAGAGGATGGGTAACGAGGGTACGATTCCCAGAGAGAGAAAGAGGCGAAGAGCTGGTCAGAGTAAAACCGCCGAGACAATGGTTGGCGGGGGTACGATTCCCAGAGATTGCAAGACGCGACGAGCTACTCAGAGTAAAACCGGCAAAGAAAGGTTGGCGAGGGGAGGAATCACAGAGAGAATAAGAGGCGTCGAGCAAGTCAGTTAAAACAGGCGAGAGGATGGTTGCGAGGGGAGGATTCTCAGAGAGAGTAAGAGACGACGAGCTAGTCAGAGTAAAACCGGCGAGAGGTTGGTTGGCGAGGGTACGATTCCCAGAGAGACAAAGAGGCGACGAGCTAGTCAGTGTAAAACCCCCCAGTGGATGGTTGGCGAGGGAAGGATTCTCAGACAGAGCAAGAGGCGACGAGCTAGTCAGAGTAAAACAGGCAAGAGGATGGTTCGCGCGGTGCGGATTCCCAGAGAGAGTAAGAGTCGACGAGCTATCAGAGTAAACCTGCGAGAGGATGGTTGGTGAGGGGAGGATTCCCAGAAAGAGTAAGAGGTGACGAGCTAGTCAGAGTAAAACCGGCAAGAGGATGGTTGGCGAGGAGAGGATTCCCTAAGAGAGTAAGAGGCGACGAGCCAGTCAGAGTAAAACCGGCGAGAGAATGGTTGGCGAGGGTACGTTTCCCAGAGAGAGTAAGAGGCGACGGGCTAGTCAGAGTAAAACCGGCAAAGGATGGTTGGCGAGGGGAGGATTCCCAGAGAGAGAGTAAGAGGCGACGAGCTGGTCAGAGTAAAACTGGCGAGAGGATGGTTGGCGAGGGGAGGATTCCCAAAGAGAGTAAGAGGCGAAGAGCTAGTCAGAGTAAACACAGCAAAGTATGCTTGGCGAGGGGAGGATTCCTAGAGAGACTAAGAGCCGACGAGCTAGTCAGAGTAAAACAGGGGAGAGGATGGTTGGCGAGGGTACGATTCCCAGAGATGGTAAGAGGCGACGAGCTAGTCAGAGTAAAACCGGCGAGAGGATGGCTGGCGAGGGGAGGATTCCCACAGAGGGTAAGAGGCGACGAGCTAGTCAGAGAAATACCGGCGGGAGGATGGTTGGCGAGGGTAAGATTCCCAGAGAGTGTAAGAGGCGACGATCTGGTCAGAGTAATACCGGCGAGAGGATGTATGGCGAGAGGAGGATTCCCAGAGAGACTAAGAGGCGACGAGCTAGTCAGAGTAAATCCGGCAAGAGTTTGGTAGGCGAGGGACGGATTCCCAGAAAGAGTAAGAAGCGACGATCTAGTCAGAGTAAAACCAGCCAGAGGATGGTTGGCAATGTACGATTCTCAGAGAGAGTAAGAGGCGACAAGCTGGTCATAGTAAAACCGGCAAGAGGATGGTTGATGACGGGAGGATTCCCAGAGAGACTAAGAGGCGACGAGCTAGTCAGAGTAAAACCGGCGAGAGGATGGTTGGCGAATGGAGGATTCCCAGAGAGCGTAAGAGGCGACGAGCTAGACCGAGTGAAACCAAGGGGGAAATGGTTGGCGAGGGGAGGATTCCCAGACAGAGTATGAGGCGACGAGCTATTCAGAGTAAAACCGGCGAGAGGATGCTTGGTGAGGGGAGGATTCCCAGAGAGAGTAAGAGGCGACGAGCTAGTCAGAGTAAAACCGGCAAGAGGATGGTTGGCGATGTGAGGATTCCCAGAGAGAGTAAGAGGCGTCGAGCAAGTCTGAGGAAAACCGGCAAGAGGATTGTTGGCGAGGGGAGGATTCCAGATAGAGAAAGAGGCGACGAGCTAGTCAGAGTAAAACCGGGGAGAGGATGTTTGGAGAGGGGAGGATTCCCAGAGATAGTAAGAGGCGACGAGTATGTCAGAGTAAAACCGGCAAGAGAATGGTTGGCGCGGGAAGGATTCGCAGAGAGTGCAAGGTGCGACGAGCTAGTCAGAGTAAAACCGGCCAGAGGATGTTGGCGAGGGGAGGAATCCCAAAGAGAGCATAAGACGACGAGCTACTCGGAGTAAAACCGGCAAGAGGATGGTTGGCGCGGTGAGGATTCCCAGAGAGAGAGTAAGAGGCGAAGAGCTATTCAGAGTAAAACCGGCGAGAGGATGGTTGGTGAGGGGAGGATTCCCAGAGAGAGTAGGAGGCGAGAGCTGGTCAGAGTAACCCCGCCGAGACGATGGTTGGCCAGGGTACGATTCCCAGAGAGTGCAAGGGGCGACGAGCTAGTCAGAGTAAAACCGGCCAGAGGATGTTTGGCGAGGGGAGGAATCCCAGAGAGAGCATAAGACGACGAGCTACTCAGAGTAAAACCGGCAAGACGGTGGTTGGCGCGGGGAGGATTCCCAGAGAGAGAGAGTAAGAGGCGACGAGCTAGTCACAGTAAAACCGGCAAGAGGATGGTAGGGGAGGGTAGGATTCCCAGAAAGAGTAAGAGGCGACGAGCTAGACAATGTAAAACCTGCGAGAGGATGGTTGGCGAGGGTACGATTCCCAGAGAGAGTAAGAGGCAACGAGATGGTCAGAGTATAACCGGCGAGAGGATGGTTGGCGACGGGAGGATTCCCAGACAGACTAAAAGGCGACGAGATAATCAGAGTAAAACCGGCGAGAGGATGGTTGGCGAATGGAGATTCCCAAAGAGAGTAAGAGGCTTCGAGTTAGACCGAGAAAAACCGGCGAGAACATGGTTGGCGATGGGAGGATTCCCAGAGAGAGTATGAGGCGACGAGTTATTCAGAGTAAAACCGGCGAGAGGATGGTTGATGAGGGGAGGACTCCCAGAGAGAGTAAGAGGCGACGAGCTAGTGAGAGTAAAACCGGCGAGAGGATTGTTGGCGAGGGGAGGATTCCAGAGAGAGAAAGAGGCGACGAACTAGTCAGAGTAAAACTGGTAATAGGATGGTTGGCGACGGGAGGATTCCCAGAGAGACAAAGAGGCGACGAGCTAGTCAGAGTAAAACCGGCAAAGAATAGTTGGCCAGGGGAGGATTCACAGAGAGAATAAGAGGCGACGAGCAAGTCAGAGTAAAACAGGGCAGAGGATGGTTGGCGAGGGGAGGATTCTCAGAGAGAGTAAGAGACGACGAGCTATTCGGAGTAAAACCGGCGTGAGGATGGTTGGTGAGGGGAGGATTCCCAGAAAGATTAAGAGGCGACGAGCTAGTCAGAGTAAAACCGGCAAGAGGATGGTTGGCGAGGACAGGATTCCCAAAGAGAGTAAAGGGCGACGAGCTAGTCAGAGTAAAACCGGCGAGAGAATGGTTGGCGAGGGTGCGTTTCCCAGAGAGACTAAGAGGGTACGGGCTAGTCAGAGTAAAACCGGTAAGAGGATACTTAGCGAGGGGAGGATTCCCAGAGAGAGAAAGAGGCGAAGAGCTAGTCAAGTAAAACCGGCAAAGGATGGTTGGCGAGGGGAGGATTCCCAGAGAGAGAGTAAGAGGCGACGTGCTGGTGAGAGTAAAACTGGCGAGAGGATGGTTGGCGAGGGGAGGATTCCCAAAGAGAGTAAGAGGCGATGAGCTTGTCACAGTAAACCCAGCAAAGGATGGTTGGCGAGGGGAGGATTCCCAGAGACAGTAAGAGGCGACGAGCTAGTCAGAGTAAAACCGGAGAGAGGATTGTTGGCGAGGGGAGGATTCCCAGAGAGCTTAAGATACGACGAGCAAGTCAGAGTAAAACCGGCAAGAGGTGGTTGGCGAGGGGAGGATTCCCAGAGATGGTAAGAGGCGACGAGCTAGTCAGAGTAAAACCGGCGAGAGGATGGTTGGCGAGGGGAGCATTCCCAGAGAGGGTAAGAGGCGACGAGCTAGTCAGAGTAATACCGGCGAGAGGATGGTTGGCGAGGGTAAGATTCCCAGAGAGAGTAAAAGGCGACGATCTGGTCAGAGAAATACCGGCGAGAGGATGGTTGGCGAGAGGAGGATTCCCAGAGAGACTAACAGGCGACGAGCTAGTCAGAGTAAAACCGGCAAGAGTTTGGTAGGCGAGGGACGGATCCCCAGAAAGAGTAAGAGGCGACGAGCTAGTCAGAGTAAAACCGGCTAGAGGATGGTTGGCGAGGGGAGGATTCCCAGAGAGGGTAAGAGGCGACGAGCTAGTCAGAGTAATACCGGCGAGAGGATGGTTGGCGAGGGTAAGATTCCCAGAGAGAGTAAAAGGCGACGATCTGGTCAGAGAAATACCGGCGAGAGGATGAATGGCGAGAGGAGGATTCCCAGAGAGACTAACAGGCGACGAGCTAGTCAGAGTAAAACCGGCAAGAGTTTGGTAGGCGAGGGACGGATCCCCAGAAAGAGTAAGAGGCGACGAGCTAGTCAGAGTAAAACCAGCCAGAGGATGGTTGGCAAAGGTACGATTCTCAGAGAGAGTAAGAGGCGACGAGCAAGACCGAGTAAAACCGGGGAGAAGATGGTTGGCGAGGTGGGGATTCCCAGAAAGAGTAGGAGGGGAGAGCAAGTCAGAGTAATACCGGCAAGAGGATTGTTGGCGAGGGGAGGATTCCAGAGAGAGAAAGAGGCGACAAACTAGTCAGAGTAAAACCGGTAATAGCATGGTTGGCGAGGAGAGGATTCCCAGAGAGAGTAAGAGGCGACGAGCTAGTCAGAGTAAAATCGGCAAGAGGTTGGCTGGCGAGGGTACGATTCCCAGAGATTGCAAGACGCGACGAGCTAGTCAGAGTAAAACCGGCAAAGAATGGTTGGCGAGGGGAGGAATAACAGAGAGAATAAGAGGCGTCGAGCAAGTCAGTTAAGACAGGCAAGAGGATGGTTGGCGAGGGGAGGATTCTCAGAGAGAGTGAGAGACGACGAGCTAGTCAGAGTAAAACCGGCGAGAGGTTGGTTGACGAGGGTACGATTCCCAGAGAGACAAAGAGGCGACGAGCTAGTCAGAGTAAAACCGGCCAGTGGATGGTTGGCGACGGAAGGATTCCCAGAGAGAGCAAGAGGCGACGAGCTAGTCAGAGTAAAACCGGCAAGAGGATGGTTCGCGCGGGGAGGATTCCCAGAGAGAGTAAGAGTCGACGAGCTATTCAGAGTAAACCTGCGAGACGATGGTTGGTGAGGGGAGGATTCCCAGAAAGAGTAAGAGGTGACGAGCTAGTCAGAGTAAAACCGGCAAGAGGATGGTTGGCAAGGAGAGGATTCCCTAAGAGAGTAAGAGGCGACGATCCAGTCAGAGTAAAACCGGCCAGAGGATGGTTGGCGAGGGAAGGATTCCCAGAGAGAGTGTAAGAGGCGACGAGCTGGTCAGAGTAAAACTGGCGAGAGGATGGTTGGCGAGGGGAGGATTCCCAAAGAGAGTAAGAGGCGACGAGCTAGTCAGAGTAAACACAGCAAAGGATGCTTGGCGAAGGGAGGATTCCCAGAGAGACTAAGAGCCGACGAGCTAGTCAGAGTAAAACAGGGGAGAGGATGGTTGGCGAGGTTACGATTCCCAGAGATGGTAAGAGGCGACGAGCTAGTCAGAGTAAAACCGGCGAGAGGATGGCTGGCGAGGGGACGATTCCCACAGAGGGTAAGAGGCGACGAGCTAGTCAGAGAAATACCGGCGGGAGGATGGTTGGCGAGGGTAAGATTCCCAGAGAGTGTAAGAGGCGACGATCTGGTCAGAGTAATACCGGCGAGAGGATGTATGGCGAGAGGAGGATTCCCAGTGAGACTAAGAGGCGACGAGCTAGTCAGAGTAAATCCGGCAAGAGTTTGGTAGGCGAGGGACGGATTCCCTGATAGAGTAAGAAGAGACGATCTAGTCAGAGTAAAACCAGCCAGAGGATGGTTGGCGAGGGTACAATTCTCAGAGAGAGTAAGAGGCGACAAGCTGGTCATAGTAAAACCGGCGAGAGGATGGTTGAGGACAGGAGGATTCCCAGAGAGACTAAGAGGCGACGAGCTAGTCAGAGTAAAACCGGCGAGAGGATGGTTGGCGAATGGAGGATTCCCAGAGAGCGTAAGAGGCAAGAGCTAGACCGAGTAAAACCAAGGGGGAAATGGTTGGCGAGGGGAGGATTCCCAGACAGAGTATGAGGCGACGAGCTATTCAGAGTAAAACGGCGAGAGGATGCTTGGTGAGGGGAGGATTCCCAGAGAGAGTAAGAGGCGACGAGCTAGTCAGAGTAAAACCGGCAAGAGGATGGTTGGCGATGTGAGGATTCCAAGAGAGAGTAAGAGGCGTCGAGCAAGTCAGAGGAAAACCGGCAAGAGGATTGTTGGCGAGGGGAGGATTCCAGATAGAGAAAGAGGCGACGAGCTAGTCAGAGTAAAACCGGGGAGAGGATATTTGGAGAGGGGAGGATTCCCAGAGATAGTAAGAGGCGACGAGTATGTCAGAGTAAAACCGGCAAGAGAATGGTTGGCGCGGGAAGGATTCGCAGAGAGTGCAAGGGGCGACGAGCTAGTCAGAGTAAAACCGGCCAGAGGATGTTGGCGAGGGGAGGAATCCCAGAGAGAGCATAAGACGACGAGCTACTCGGAGTAAAACCGGCAAGAAGATGGTTGGCGCGGTGAGGATTCCCAGAGAGAGAGTAAGAGGCGAAGAGCTATTCAGAGTAAAACCGGCGAGAGGATGGTTGGTGAGGGGAGGATTCCCAGAGAGAGTAAGAGGGGACGAGGTAGTCAGAGTAAAACCGACAAGAGGATGGTTGGCGAGCGGAGGATTCCCAGAGAGTCTAAGAGGCGATAGCTGGTCAGAGTAACCCCGCCGAGAGGATGGTTGGCCAGGGTACGATTCCCAGAGAGTGCAAGGGGCGACGAGCTAGTCAGAGTAAAACCGGCCAGAGGATGTTTGGCGAGGGGAGGAATCCAGAGAGAGAAAGAGGCCACAAACTAGTCAGAGTAAAACCGGTAATAGGATGGTTGGCGAGAAGAGGATTCCCAGAGAGATTAAGAGGCGACGAGCTAGTCAGAGTAAAATCGGCAAGAGGTTGGTTGGCGTGGGTACGATTCCCAGAGACAGAAAGAGGCGATGAGCTAGTCCGAGAAAAACCTGCGAGAGGATGGTTAACGAGGGTGCGATTCCCAGAGAGAGTAAGAGGCGAAGAGCTTCTCAGAGTAAAACCGGCGAGAGGATGGTTGGCGAGGGTACGATTCCCAGAGATTGCAAGACGCGACGAGCTAGTCAGAGTAAAACCGGCAAAGAATGTTGGCGTGGAGAGGAATAACAGAGAGAATAAGAGGCGTCGAGCAAGTCAGTTAAGACAGGCACGAGGATGGTTGGCGAGGGGAGGATTCTCAGAGAGAGTAAGAGACGACGAGCTAGTCAGAGTAAAACTGGCAAGAGGTTGGTTGACGAGGGTACGATTCCCAGAGAGACAAAGAGGCGACGAGCTAGTCAGAGTTAAACCGGCCAGTGGATGGTTGGCGAGGGAAGGATTCCCAGAGAGAGCAAGAGGTGACGAGCTAGTCAGAGTAAAACCGGCAAGAGGATGGTTCGCGCGGGGAAAATTCCCAGAGAGGGTAAGAGTTGACGAGCTATTCAGAGTAAACCTGCGAGACGATGGTTGGTGAGGGGAGGATTCCCAGAAAGAGAAAGAGGTGACGAGCTATTCAGAGTAAAACCGGCGAGAGGATGGTTGGCAAGGAGAGGATTCCCTAAGAGAGTAAGAGGCGACGAGCCAGTCAGAGTAAAACCGGCCAGAGGATGGTTGGCGAGGGAAGGATTCCCAAAGAGAGCAAGAGGCGACGAACTAGTCAGAGTAAAACCGGCAAGAGGATGGTTCGCGCGGGGAGGATTCCCAGAGAGAGTAAGAGTCGACGAGCTATTCAGAGTAAACCTGCGAGACGATGGTTGGTGAGGGGAGGATTCCCAGAAAGAGTAAGAGGTGACGAGCTAGTCAGAGTAAAACCGGCAAGAGGATGGTTGGCAAGGAGAGGATTCCCTAAGAGAGTAAGAGGCGACGATCCAGTCAGAGTAAAACCGGCCAGAGGATGGTTGGCGAGGGAAGGATTCCCAGAGAGAGTGTAAGAGGCGACGAGCTGGTCAGAGTAAAACTGGCGAGAGGATGGTTGGCGAGGGGAGGATTCCCAAAGAGAGTAAGAGGCGACGAGCTAGTCAGAGTAAACACAGCAAAGGATGCTTGGCGAAGGGAGGATTCCCAGAGAGACTAAGAGCCGACGAGCTAGTCAGAGTAAAACAGGGGAGAGGATGGTTGGCGAGGGTACGATTCCCAGAGATGGTAAGAGGCGACGAGCTAGTCAGAGTAAAACCGGCGAGAGGATGGCTGGCGAGGGGACGATTCCCACAGAGGGTAAGAGGCGACGAGCTAGTCAGAGAAATACCGGCGGGAGGATGGTTGGCGAGGGTAAGATTCCCAGAGAGTGTAAGAGGCGACGATCTGGTCAGAGTAATACCGGCGAGAGGATGTATGGCGAGAGGAGGATTCCCAGTGAGACTAAGAGGCGACGAGCTAGTCAGAGTAAATCCGGCAAGAGTTTGGTAGGCGAGGGACGGATTCCCTGATAGAGTAAGAAGAGACGATCTAGTCAGAGTAAAACCAGCCAGAGGATGGTTGGCGAGGGTACAATTCTCAGAGAGAGTAAGAGGCGACAAGCTGGTCATAGTAAAACCGGCGAGAGGATGGTTGAGGACAGGAGGATTCCCAGAGAGACTAAGAGGCGACGAGCTAGTCAGAGTAAAACCGGCGAGAGGATGGTTGGCGAATGGAGGATTCCCAGAGAGCGTAAGAGGCAAGAGCTAGACCGAGTAAAACCAAGGGGGAAATGGTTGGCGAGGGGAGGATTCCCAGACAGAGTATGAGGCGACGAGCTATTCAGAGTAAAACGGCGAGAGGATGCTTGGTGAGGGGAGGATTCCCAGAGAGAGTAAGAGGCGACGAGCTAGTCAGAGTAAAACCGGCAAGAGGATGGTTGGCGATGTGAGGATTCCAAGAGAGAGTAAGAGGCGTCGAGCAAGTCAGAGGAAAACCGGCAAGAGGATTGTTGGCGAGGGGAGGATTCCAGATAGAGAAAGAGGCGACGAGCTAGTCAGAGTAAAACCGGGGAGAGGATATTTGGAGAGGGGAGGATTCCCAGAGATAGTAAGAGGCGACGAGTATGTCAGAGTAAAACCGGCAAGAGAATGGTTGGCGCGGGAAGGATTCGCAGAGAGTGCAAGGGGCGACGAGCTAGTCAGAGTAAAACCGGCCAGAGGATTCTGGCGAGGGGAGGAATCCCAGAGAGAGCATAAGACGACGAGCTACTCGGAGTAAAACCGGCAAGAAGATGGTTGGCGCGGTGAGGATTCCCAGAGAGAGAGTAAGAGGCGAAGAGCTATTCAGAGTAAAACCGGCGAGAGGATGGTTGGTGAGGGGAGGATTCCCAGAGAGAGTAAGAGGGGACGAGGTAGTCAGAGTAAAACCGACAAGAGGATGGTTGGCGAGCGGAGGATTCCCAGAGAGTCTAAGAGGCGATAGCTGGTCAGAGTAACCCCGCCGAGAGGATGGTTGGCCAGGGTACGATTCCCAGAGAGTGCAAGGGGCGACGAGCTAGTCAGAGTAAAACCGGCCAGAGGATGTTTGGCGAGGGGAGGAATCCAGAGAGAGAAAGAGGCCACAAACTAGTCAGAGTAAAACCGGTAATAGGATGGTTGGCGAGAAGAGGATTCCCAGAGAGATTAAGAGGCGACGAGCTAGTCAGAGTAAAATCGGCAAGAGGTTGGTTGGCGTGGGTACGATTCCCAGAGACAGAAAGAGGCGATGAGCTAGTCCGAGAAAAACCTGCGAGAGGATGGTTAACGAGGGTGCGATTCCCAGAGAGAGTAAGAGGCGAAGAGCTTCTCAGAGTAAAACCGGCGAGAGGATGGTTGGCGAGGGTACGATTCCCAGAGATTGCAAGACGCGACGAGCTAGTCAGAGTAAAACCGGCAAAGAATGTTGGCGTGGAGAGGAATAACAGAGAGAATAAGAGGCGTCGAGCAAGTCAGTTAAGACAGGCACGAGGATGGTTGGCGAGGGGAGGATTCTCAGAGAGAGTAAGAGACGACGAGCTAGTCAGAGTAAAACTGGCAAGAGGTTGGTTGACGAGGGTACGATTCCCAGAGAGACAAAGAGGCGACGAGCTAGTCAGAGTTAAACCGGCCAGTGGATGGTTGGCGAGGGAAGGATTCCCAGAGAGAGCAAGAGGTGACGAGCTAGTCAGAGTAAAACCGGCAAGAGGATGGTTCGCGCGGGGAAAATTCCCAGAGAGGGTAAGAGTTGACGAGCTATTCAGAGTAAACCTGCGAGACGATGGTTGGTGAGGGGAGGATTCCCAGAAAGAGAAAGAGGTGACGAGCTATTCAGAGTAAAACCGGCAAGAGGATGGTTGGCAAGGAGAGGATTCCCTAAGAGAGTAAGAGGCGACGAGCCAGTCAGAGTAAAACCGGCCAGAGGATGGTTGGCGAGGGAAGGATTCCCAAAGAGAGCAAGAGGCGACGAACTAGTCAGGGTAATACCGGCAAGAGGATGGTTCGCGCGGGGAGGATTCCCAGAGAGAGTAAGAGTCGACGAGCTATTCAGAGTAAACCTGCGAGACGATGGTTGGTGAGGGGAGGATTCCCAGAAAGAGTAAGAGGTGACGAGCTAGTCAGAGTAAAACCGGCAAGAGTTTGGTAGGCGAGGGACGGATTCCCAGAAAGAGTAAGAGGCGAAGAGCTAGTCAGAGTAAAACCAGCCAGAGGATGGTTGGCGAGGGTACGTTTCCCAGAGAGAGTAAGAGGCGACGGGCTAATAAGAGTAAAACCGGCAAGAGCATAGTTAGCGAGGTGAGGATGCCCAGAGAGAGAAAGAGGCGACGAGCTAGTCAGAGTAAAACCGGCAAAGGATGGTTGGCGAGGGGAGGATTCCCATAGAGAGAGTAAGAGGCGACGAGCTGGTCAGAGTAAAACTGGCGAGAGGATGGTTGGCGAGGGGAGGATTCCCAAAGAGAGTAAGAGGCGACGAGCTAGTCAGAGTAAACACAGCAAAGGATGCTTGGCGAGGGGAGGATTCCCAGAGAGACTAAAAGCCGACGAGCTAGTCAGAGTAAAACAGGGGAGAGGATGGTTGGCGAGGGTACGATTCCCAAGGATGGTAAGAGGCGACGAGCTAGTCAGAGTAAAACCGGCGAGAGGATGGCTGGCGAGGGGAGGATTCCCAAAGAGGGTAAGCGGCGACGAGCTAGTCAGAGTAATCCCGGCGAGAGGATGGTTGGCGAGAGGAGGATTCCCAGAGAGACTAAGAGGCGACGAAGTAGTCAGAGTAAAACCGGCAAGAGTTTGATAGGCGAGGGACGGATTCCCAGAAAGAGTAAGAGGCGACGATCTAGTCAGAGTAAAACCAGCCAGAGGATGGTTGGCGAGGATACGATTCCCAGAGAGAGTAAGAGGCGACGAGCTGGTCATAGTAAACCCGGCGAGAGGATGGTTGGCGACGGGAGGATTCCCAGAGAGACTAAGAGGCGACGAGCTAGTCAGAGTAAAACCGGCGAGAGGATGGTTGGCGAATGGAGGATTCCCAGAGAGAGTAAGAGGCGACGAGCAAGTCAGAGGAAAACCGGCAAGAGGATTGTTGGCGAGGGGAGGATTCCAGAGAGAGAAAGAGGCGACGAGCTAGTCAGAGTAGAACCGGGGAGAGGATGGTTGGCGTGGTTACGATTCCCAGAGAGGGTAAGAGGCGAGGAGCTAGTCAGAGAAAAACTGGCGAGAGGATGGTTCGCGAAGGGAGGATTCCCAGAGAGGGTAAGAGGCGAAGAGCTAGTCAGAGTAAAACCTACGAAGGATGGTTGGCAAGGGGAGGACTCCCAGAGAGAGTAAGAGGCGACCAGCTAGTCAGAGTAGAACCGGCAAGGGATGGTTGGCGAGGAGAGGATTCCCAGAGAGAGTGAGATAAGACGAGGTGGTCAGAGTAATACCGGCGTGAGGATGGTTGGCGAGGGGAGTATTCCCAGAGAGAGTAAGAGGCGACGAGCAGGTTAGAGTAAAACCGACGAGAGAATGTTTGGCGAATGGAGGATTCCCAGAGAGAATAAGAGCCGTCGAGCAAGTCAGAGTAAAACAGGCGAGAGGATGGTTGGCGAGGGGAGGATTCCCAGAGAGAGTAAGAGGCGCGAGCTAGTCAGAGTAAAGCCAGTAAGAGGAAAGTTTGCGAGGGGAGGATTCCCAGAGAGAGTACCAGGCGACAAGTTAGTCAGAGTAAAACCGCGACAGGCAGGATGGCGAGGGTACGATTCCCCGAGTGAGTAAGAGGCGATGAGCTGGTCAGAGTAAAACCGGCGAGAGGATGGTTGGCGAGGGGAGGATACCCAGAGAGAGTAAGAAGCGACGAGCTAGTCAGAGTAAAACCTGCGAGAGGATGGTTGGCGAGGGGAGTATTCCCAGAGAGAGTAAGAGGCGACGAGCTTGTTAGAGGAAATCGGCACAGGATAGTTGGCGAGGGGAGAATTTTCAGAGAGAGTAAGAGGCGACGAGCTAGTCAGAGTAAAACCGAAGAGAGGATGGTTGGCGGGGGGAGGATTCCCAGAGAGAGTAAGAGGCGACGAGCTATTCAGAGTAGAACATGCCAGAGGATGGTTGTCGAGGGGAGGTTTCCCAGAGAGAGTAAGATGCGACGAGCTAGTCAGAGTAAAACCCGCAAGAGGATGGTTGGCGAGGGGAGGATTCCCAGAGAGACTAAGAGGCGACGAGCTAGTCAGAGTAAACCCGGGGACAGGATGGTTGGCGAGAGGAGGATTCCCGGAGAGACTAAAAATCGACGAGCTAGTCAGGGTAAAAGCGGCGAGAGGATTGTAGGCGAGGGTAGCATTCCCTGAGAGACTAAGAGGCGACGAGGTAGTCAGTGTAAAACCTGCGAGAGGATGGTTGGCGAGGGTACGATTCCGAGAGAGTGTAAGAGGCGACGAGCTGGTCAGAGTAAAACCGGCGAGAGGATGTTTGGCGACGGGAGGATTCCCAGAGAGACTTAGAGGCGACGAGATAGTCAGAGTAAAACCGGCGAGAGGAATGTTGGCGAATCGAGATTCCGAGAGAGAGTAAGAGGCGACGAGATAGACCGAGGAAAACCAGCGAGATGATATTTGGCGAGGGGAGGATTCCCAGAGAGTGTATGAGGCGACGAGCTATTCAGAGTAAAACCGGAGAGAGGATGGTTGGTGAGGGGAGGATTCCCAGAGAGAGTAAGAGGCGACGAGCTAATCAGATAAATACCGGCGGGAGGATGGTTGGCGAGGGTAATTTTCCCAGAGAGTGTAAGAGGCGACGATCTGGTCAGAGTAATACCGGCGAGAGGATGGTTGGCGAGAGGAGGATTCCCAGAGAGACTAAGAGGCGGCGATCTAGTCAGAGTAAAACCAGCCAGAGGATGGTTGGCGAGGGTACGATTCCCAGAGAGAGTAAGAGGCGACAAGCTGGTCATAGTAAACCCGGCGAGAGGATGGTTGAGGACGGGAGGATTCCCAGAGAGACTAAGAGGCGACGAGCTAGTCAGAGTAAAACCGGCGAGAGGATGGTTGGCGAATGGAGGATTCCCAGAGAGCGTAAGAGGCGACGAGCTAGACCGAGTAAAACCAAGAGTGAAATGGTTGGCGAGGGGAGGATTCCCTGACAGAGTATGAGGCGACGAGCTATTCAGAGTAAAACCGGCGAGAGGATGCTTGGTGAGGGAAGGATTCCCAGAGAGAGTAAGAGGCGACGAGCTAGTCAGAGTAAAACTGGCAAGAGGATGGTTGGCGATGTGAGGATTCCCAAAGAGAGTAAGAGGCGACGAGCAAGTCAGAGGAAAACCGGCAACAGGATTGTTGGCGAGGGGAGGATTCCAGAGAGAGAAAGAGGCGACGAGCTAGTCAGAGTAAAACCGGCGAGAGGATGTTTGGAGAGGGGAGGATTCCCAGAGATACTAAGAGGCGACGAGCATGTCAGAGTAAAACCGGCAAGAGAATGGTTGGCGCGGGAAGGATTCCCAGAGAGACTAAGAGTCGACGAGATAGTCAGAGTAAAACCGGAGAGAGGATGGTTGGCGTGGTTACGATTCCCAGAGAGGGTAAGAGGCGACGAGCTAGTCAGAGAAAAACCGGCGAGAGAATCGTTCGCGAAGGGAGGATTCCCAGAGAGGGTAAGAGGCGACCAGCTAGTCAGAGTAAAACCTACGAAGGATGGTTGGCAAGGGGAGGATTCCCAGAGAGAGTAAGAGCCGACGAGCTAGACAGAGTAGAACCGGCAAAGGATGGTTGGCGAGGAGAGGATTCCCAGAGAGAGTGAAGTGCGACGAGGTGGTCAGAGTAATACCGGCGTGAGGATGGTTGGCGAGGGGATTATTCCCAGAGAGAGTAAGAGGCGACGAGCAGGTCAGAGTAAAACCGGCGAGAGAATGTTTGGCGAATGGAGGATTCCCAGAGAGAATAAGAGCCGTCGAGCAAGTCAGAGTAAAACAGGCGAGAGGATGGTTGGCGAGGGGAGGATTCCCAGAGGGAGTAAGAGGCGACGAGCTAGTCAGAGTAGAACCGGCAAAGGATGGTTAGCGAGGAGAGGATTCCCAGAGAGAGTGAGATGCGACGACGTGGTCAGAGTAATACCGGCGTGAGAATGGTTGGCGAGGGGAGTATTCCCAGAGAGAGTAAGAGGCGAAGAGCTGGTCAGAGTAATACCAGCGGGAGGATCGTTGGCGAGGGGAGGATTCCCATAGAGACTAAGAGGCGTTGAGCTAGTCAGAGTAAAACCGGCGAGAGAATGTTTGGCGAATGGAGGATTTCCAAAGAGAGTAAGAGGCGATGAGCTAGTCATAGTAAAACCGGTGAGAGGAAGTTTGTCGAGGGGAGAATTCCCAGAGAGAGTAAGAGGTTAGGGCTATTCAGAGTAAAACTGGCGAGAGGATGTTTGGTGAGGGAAGGATTCCCAGAGAGACTAAGAGGCGACGAACTAGTCAGAGTAAAACCGGCAAGAGTTTGGTAGGCGAGGGACGGATTCCCAGAATGAGTAAGAAGCGACGATCTAGTCAGAGTAAAACCAGCCAGAGGATGGTTGTCGAGGGTACGATTCCCAGAGAGAGTAAGAGGCGACAAGCTGGTCATAGTAAACCCGGCGAGAGGTGGTTGAGGACGGGAGGATTCCCAGAGAGACTAAGAGGCGACGAGCTAGTCAGAGTAAAACCGGCGAGAGGATGGTTGGCGAATGGAGGATTCCCAGAGAGCGTAAGAGGCGACGAGCTAGACCGAGTAAAACCAAGGGGGAAATGGTTGCCGAGGGGAGGATTCCCTGACAGAGTATGAGGCGACGAGCTATTCAGAGTAAAACTGGCGAGAGGATGCTTGGTGAGGGAAGGATTCCCAGAGAGAGTAAGAGGCGACGAGCTAGTCAGAGTAAAACCGGCAAGAGGATGGTTGGCGATGTGAGGATTCCCAGAGAGAGTAAGAGGCGACGAGCAAGTCAGAGGAAAACCGGCAAGAGGATTGTTGGCGAGGGGAGGATTCCAGAGAGAGAAAGAGGCGACGAGCTAGTTAGAGTAAAACCGGCGAGAGGATGTTTGGAGAGGGGAGGATTCCCAGAGATAGTAAGAGGCGACGAGCATGTCAGAGTAAAACCGGCAAGAGAATGGTTGGCGTGGGAAGGATTCCCAGAGAGACTAAGAGTCGACGAGATAGTCAGAGTAAAACCGGAGAGAGGATGGTTGGCGTGGTTACGATTCCCAGAGAGGGTAAGAGGCGACGAGCTAGTCAGAGAAAAACCGGCGAGAGAATGGTTCGCGAAGGGAGGATTCCCAGAGAGGCTAAGAGGCGACGAGCTAGTCAGAGTAAAACCTACGAAGGATGGTTGGCAAGGGGAGGATTCCCAGAGAGAGTAAGAGCCGACGAGCTAGTCAGAGTAGAACCGGCAAAGGATGGTTGGCGAGGAGAGGATTCCCAGAGAGAGTGAGATGCGACGAGGTGGTTAGAGTAATACCGGCGTGAGGATGGTTGGCGAGGGGATTATTCCCAGAGAGAGTAAGAGGCGACGAGCAGGTTAGAGTAAAACCGGCGAGAGAATGTTTGCGAATGGAGGATTCCCAGAGAGAATAAGAGCCGTCGAGCAAGTCAGAGTAAAACAGGCGAGAGGATGGCTGGCGAGGGGAGGATTCCAAGGGGGAGTAAGAGGCGACGAGTTAGTCAGAGTAGAACCGGCAAAGGATGGTTGGCGAGGAGAGGATTCCCAGAGAGAGTGAGATGCGACGACGTGGTCAGAGTAATACCGCCGTGAGGATGGTTGGCGAGGGGAGTATTCCCAGAGAGAGTAAGAGGCGAAGAGCTGGTCAGAGTAATACCAGCGGGAGGATCGTTGGCGAGGGGAGGATTCCCATAGAGACTAAGAGGCGTTGAGCTAGTCAGAGTAAAACCGGCGAGAGAATGTTTGGCGAATGGAGGATTTCCAAAGAGAGTAAGAGGCGATGAGCTAGTCAGAGTAAAACCGGTGAGAGGAAGTTTGTCGAGGGGAGAATTCCCAGAGAGAGTAAGAGGTTAGGGCTATTCAGAGTAAAACTGGCGAGAGGATGTTTGGTGAGGGGAGGATTCCCAGAGAGAGTATGCCGCGACGAGCTAGTCAGAGTAAAACCGGCGAGAGGATGGTTGGCGAGGGCACGTTTTCCAGAAAGAGTAGGAGGCGACGAGCTAGTCAGAGTAAAACCAGTAAGAGGATAGTTTGCGAGGGGAGGATTCCCAGAGAGTGTACCAGGCGACAAGTTAGTCAGAGTAAAACTGGCGACAGGCAGGATGGCGAGGGTACGATTCCCCGAGTGAGTAAGAGGCGATGAGCTGGTCAGAGTAAAACCGGCGAGAGGATGGTTGGGGAGGGGAGGATTCCAGAGAGAGTAAGAGGCGACGAGCTAGTCAGAGTTAAACCTGCGAGAGGATGGTTGGCGAGGGGAGTATTCCCAGAGAGAGTAAGAGGCGACGAGCTAGTCAGAGTAAAATCGGCAAAGGATAGTTGGCGAGGGGAGAATTTTCAGAGAGAGTAAGAGGCGACGAGCTAGTCAGAGTAAAACCGAAGAGAGGATGGTTGGCGGGGGGAGGATTCCCAGATAGAGTAAGAGGCGACGAGCTAGTCAGAGTAGAACATTGCAGAGGATGGTTGGCGAGGGGAGGATGCCCAGAGAGACTAAGAGGCGACAAGCTAGTCAGAGTAAACCCGCGGACAGGATGGGTGGCGAGAGGAGGATTCTCAGAGAGAGTAAGAGGCGAGGAGCTAGTCAGAGTAAAACCGGCGAGAGAATGGTTGGCGGGGGAACGTTTCCCAGAGGGAGTACGAGGCGACGAGCAAGTCAGAGTAAATCCGGCAAGAGGATGGTTGGCGGGGGGAGGATTCCCAGAGAGAGTAAGAGGCAACGAGCTAGTCAGAGTAAACCCGGCAAGAGGATTAATGGCGAGGATACGATTCCCAGAGACAGTAAGAGGCGATGAGATAGTCTGAGTTAAACGGGCTAGAGGATGGTTGGTGAGGGGAGGGTTCCCAGAGAGAGTAAGAGGCGACGAGCTAATCAGAGTAAAACCGGCAAGAGGATGGTTGGCGAGGGGAGGATTCCCAGAGAGTCTAAGAGGCGAAAGCTGGTCAGAGTAAAACCGCCGAGAGGATGGTTGGCGAGGGTACGATTCCCAGAGAGTGCAAGTGGCCTCGAGCTAGTCAGAGTAAAACCGGCCAGAGGATGTTTGGCGAGGGAAGGAATCCCAGAGAGAGCATAAGGCGACGAGCTACTTACAATAAAACCGGCAAGAGAATGGTTGGCGCGGGGAGGATTCCCCGAGAGAGAGAGTAAGAGGCGACGAGCTATTCAGAGTAAAACCGGCGAGAGGATGGTTGGTGAGGGGAGGATTCCCAGAGAGAGTAAGAGGCGACGAGCTAGTCAGAGTAAAACCGGCAAGAGGATGGTTTGCGAGGGGAGGATTCTTAGAGAGACTAAGAGGTGGCGATTTAGTCAGAGTAAAACCGGCTACATGATGGTTGGGGGGAGAAGGATTCCCAGAGAGAGTAAGAGGCGACGAGCTAGTCAGAGTAAATCCGGCGAGAGAATGGTTGGGGAGGGTACGTTTCGCAGAGACTGTAGGAGCCGACGAGCTAGTCAGAGTAAAACCGGCAAGAGGATATTTAGCGAGGAGAGGATTCCCAGAGAGAAAGTGGCGACGAGCTAGTCAGAGTAAAACCGGCAAAGGATGGTTTGCGAGGGGAGGATTCCAAGAGAGAGTAAGAGGCGACGAGCTGGTCAGAGTAAAACCGGCGAGAGGATGGTTGGCGAGCTGAGGATTCCCAGAAAGAAGAAAGAGGCGACGAGCTAGTCAGTGTTACATCGGCAAAGGATGGTTGGCGAGGGGAGGATTACCAGAGAGAGAGAGAGAGAATAAGAGGCGACCAGCCGGTCAGAGTAAAACCGGAGAGAGGATGGTTGCCGAGGAGGGGAATCCCAGAGAGAGAAAGAGGCGACGAGCTAGTCACAGTAAACCCGGCAAAGGATGGTTGGCAAGGGGAGGATTCCCAGAGAGAGTAAGAGACGACGAGCTAGTCAGAGTAAAACCGGCGAGAGGATGGTTGGCGAGGAGAAGATTCCCAGAGAGAGTAAGAGGCGACGAGCTAGTCAGAGTAAAACCGGCGAGAGGATGGTTGGCATGGGGAGAATTCCCAGAGAGAGTAAGAAGCGACGAGCTAATCAGAGTAAAACGGGCGAGAGGCTTTTTGACGAGGGTACGATTCCCAGAGAGACAAAGAGGTGACGAGCTTGTCAGAGTAAAACCGGCGAGAGGATGTTTGGCGACGAGAGGATTCCCAGAGAGTCAAAGTGGCGACGAGCTATTCAGAGTTAAACCGGCAAGAGGGTGTTTGGCGATGGGAGGATTTCCAGAGAGACTAAGAGGCGACGAGCTAGTCAGAGTAAAACCGGGGACAGAATGGTTGGCGAGGGCAGGATTTCCAGAGAGACTAAGAGGCGACGAGCTAGTCAGAGTAAAACCGGCGAAAGGATGGTTGGCGAATGGAGGATTCCCAGAGAGAGTGAGAGGCGACGATCTAGTCAGAGTAAAACCGGCGAGAAGATGATTGGCGAGGGGAGGATTCCCAGAGAGAGTAAGAGGCGACGAGCTAGTCAGAGTAAAACCGGCAAGAGGATGTTTGGCGAGGGGAGGAATCCCAGAGAGAGCATAAGGCGACGAGCTACTTAGAGTAAAACCGGCAAGAGGATGGTTGGCGCGGGGAGGATTCCCAGAGAAAGAGTAAGAGGCGACGAGCTATTCAGAGTAAAACCGGCGAGAGGATGGTTGGTGAGCGGAGGATTCCCAGAGAGAGTAAGAGGTACGGGCTATTCAGAGTAAAACTGGCGAGAGGATGGTTGAGGAGGGGAGGACTCCTAGAGAGAGTAAGGGGCGACGAGCTAGTCAGAGTAAAACCGGCAACAGGATGTTTAGCGAGGAGAGGATTCCCAGAAGGAGTAAGAGGCGACGAGCTAGTCAGAGTAAAACCTTAAAGAGGATAGTTGTCGACGGGAGGATTCCCAGAGAGGGTACAGCGACCAGTTAGTCAAAGTAAAACCGGCAAGAGGCTGGTTGGAGAGGGTACGATTCCCAGAGAGTAAGAGGCGAGAGCTGGTCAGAGTAAAACCGCCGAGAGGATGGTTGTCTAGGGTACGATTACCAGAGAGTGCAAGGGGTGACGAGCTAGTCAGAGTAAAACCGGCCAGAGGATGTTTGGCGAGGGGAGGAATCCCAGAGAGAGCAAGAGGCGACGAGCTAGTCAGAGTAAAACCGGCGAGAAGATGTTCGGCGAGGGGAGGATTCCTAGAGAGAGTAAGAGGCGACGTGCTAGTCTGAGTAAAACCGGCGTGAGGATGGTTGGCGAGGTTACGATTCCCAGAGAGAGTAAGAGGCGAAGAGATGGTCAGAGTAAAACCAGCGGGAGGATGGTTGGCGAGGGGAGGATTCCCACAGAAACTAAGAGGCGTTGAGCTAGTCAGGGTAAAACCGGCGAGAGAATGGTTGGCGAATGTTGGATTCCCAGAGAGAGTAAGAGATGACGAGCTAGGAAGAGTAAAACCGGCGAGAGGAAGTTTGTCGACTTGAGGAATCCCAGAGAGAGTAAGAGGCTCGGGCTATTTAGAGAAAAACTGGCGAGAGGATGGTTGGTGAGGGGAGCATTCCCAAAGAGAGTATGACGCGACGAGCTAGTCAGAGTAAAACCGGCGAGAGGATGGTTGGCGAGGGTACGCTTCCCAGAGAGAGTAAGCGGCGACGAGCTAGTCAGAGTAAAACCAGTAAGAGGATAGTTGGGGAGGGGAGGATTCCCAAGAGATAGTACCAGGCGACAGGTTAGTCAGAGTAAAACCGGCGAGATGCTGGTTGGCGAGGGTACGATTTCCCGAGTGGGTAAGAGGCGATGAGCTGGTCAGAGTAAATCCGGCGAGAGGATGGTTTGCGAGGGGAGGATTCCCAGAGAGAGTAAGAGGCGACGAGCTAGTCAGTGTAAAACCTGCGAGAGTATGATTGGCAAGTTGAGGATTTCCAGAGAGAGTAAGAGGCGACGAGCTAGTCAGTGTAAAACCGGCGAGAGGATGGTTGGCGAATGGAGATTCCCAAAGAGAGTAAGATGCGACGAGTTAGACCGAGTAAAACCGGCGAGAACATGGTTGGCGATGGTAGGATTCCCATAGAGGGTATGAGGCGACGAGTTATTCAGAGTAAAACCGGCGAGAGGATGGTTGATGAGGGGAGGACTCCCAGAGAGAGTAAGAGGCGACGAGCTAGTTAGAGTAAAACCGGCAAGAGGATGGTTGGCGAGGTGAGGATTCCCAGAGAGACTAAGAGGCGGCGATATATTCAGAGTAAAACCGGCGTGAGGATGGGTGGCGAGGGGAGGATTCTCAGAGAGAGTAAGAGGGGACGAGCTAGTCAGAGTGAAACCGGCGAGAGGATTGTTGGCGAGGGGAGGATTCCAGAGAGAGAAAGAGGCGACGAACTAGTCAGAGTAAAACCGGTAATAGGATGGTTGGCGAGAGGAGGATTCCCAGAGAGAGTAAGAGGCGACCAGCTAGTCAGAGTAAAATCGGCAAGAGGCTGGTTGGCGTGGGTACGATTCCCAGAGACAGAAAGAGGCGATGAGCTAATCTGAGTAAAAGCTGCGAGAGGATGGTTGGCGAGGGTACGATTCCCAGAGAGACAAAGAGGCGACGAGCTAGTCAGAGTAAATCCGGCAAAGAATAGTTGGCCAGGGGAGGATTCACAGAGAGAATAAGAGGCGACGAGTAAGTCAGAGTAAAACAGGCGAGAGGATGTTTGGCGAGGGGAGGATTCTCAGAGAGAGTAAGAGACGACGAGCTATTCGGAATAAAACCGGCAAGAGGATGGTTGGTGAGGGGAGGATCCCCAGAAAGAGTAAAAGGCGACGAGCTAGTCAGAGTAACACCGGCAAGAGGATGGTTTGCGAGGACAGGATTCCCAAAGAGAGTAAGAGGCGACGAGCTAGTCAGAGAAAAACCGGCGAGAGAATGGTTGGCGAGGGTACGTTTCCCAGAGAGACTAAGAGGGTACGGGCTAGTCAGAGTAAAACCGGTAAGAGGATAGTTAGCGAGGGGAGGATTCCCAGAGAGAGAAAGAGGCGACGAGCTAGTCAGAGTAAAACCGGCAAAGGATGGTTGGCGAGGGGAGGATTCCCAGAGAGAGAGAGTAAGAGGCGAAGAGCTGGTGAGAGTAAAACCGGCGAGAGGATGGTTGGCGAGGGGAGGATTCCCAAAGAGAGTAAGAGGCGATGAGCTAGTCAGAGTAAACCCAGCAAAGGATGGTTAGCGAGGGGAGGAATCCCAGAGAGAGTAAGAGGCCACGAGCTAGTCAGAGTAAAACCGGCGAGAGGATTGTTGGCGAGGGGACGATTCCCAGAGAGCTTAAGATACGACGAGCAAGTCAGAGTAAAACCGGCAAGAGGTGGTTAGCGAGGAGAGGATTCCCAGAGATGGTAAGAGGCGACGAGATAGTCAGAGTAAAACCGGCGAGAGGATGGTTGGCGAGGGGAGGATTCCCAGAGAGGGTAAGAGGCGACGAGCTAGTCAGAGTAATACCGGCGAGACGATGGTTGGCGAGGGTAAGATTCCCAGGGAGAGTAAAAGGCGACGATCTGGTCAGAGTAATACCGGCGAGAGGATGGTTGGCGAGAGGAGGATTCCCAGAGAGACTAAGAGGCGACGAGCTAGTCAGAGTAAAACCGGCAAGAGTTTGGTAGGCGAGGGACGGATTCCCAGAAAGAGTAAGAGGCGACGAGCTAGTCAGAGTAAAACCAGACAGAGGATGGTTGGCGAGGGTACGATTCCCAGAGAGAGTAAGAGGCGACGAGCTGGTCATAGTAAAACCGGCGAGAGGATGGTTGGCGACGGGAGGATTCCCAGAGAGACTAAGAGGCGACGAGCTCGTCAGAGTAAAACCGGCGAGAGGATGGTTGGCGAGGGGAGGATTCCCAGAGAGAGTAAGAGGCGACAAGCTAGTCAGAGTAAAACCTTCGAGAGGATGGTTGGCGAGGGGAGTATTCCCAGAGAGAGTAAAAGGCGACGAGCTAGTCAGAGTAGAACAAGCCAGAGAATGGTTGTCGAGGGGAGGTTTCCCAGAGAGAGTAAGATGCGACGAGCTAGTTGAGTAAAACCCGCAAGAGGATGGTTGGCGAGGGGAGGATTCCCAGAGAGACTAAGAGGCGACGAGCTAGTCAGAGTAAACCCCGGGACAGGATGGTCGCGAAAGGAGGATTCCCGGAGAGACTAAGAGGCGACGAGCTAGGCAGAGTAAAAGCGGCGAGAGGATGGTAGGCGACGGTAGGATTCCCAGAGAGAGTAAGAGGCGACGAGGTAGTCAGTGTAAAACCTGCGAGAGGATGGTTGGCGAGGGTACGATTCCGAGAGAGGGTAAGAGGTGACGAGCTGGTCAGAGTAAAATCGGCGAGAGAATGTTTGGCGACGGGAGGATTCCCAGAGAGACTAAGAGGCGACGAGATAGTCAGAGTAAAACCGTCGAAAGGATTGTTGGCGAATGGAGATTCCCAGAGAGAGTAAGAGGCGACGAGATAGACCGAGGAAAACCGGCGAAATGATGTTTGGCGAGGGGAGGATTCCCAGAGAGTGTATGAGGCGACGAGCTATTCAGAGTAAAACCGGAGAGAGGATGGTTGGTGAGGGGAGGATTCCCAGAGAGACTAAGAGGCGGCGATTTATTGAGAGTAAAACCGGCGAGAGGATGGTTGGCGAGGGGAGGATTCTCAGAGAGAGTAAAAGGCGACGAGCAAGTCAGAGTAATACCGGCAAGGGGATTGTTGGAGAGGGGAGGATTCCAGAGAGAGAAAGAGGCGACGAGCTAGTCAGAGTAAAACCGGTAATAGGTTGGTTGGCGGGGGGAGGATTCCCAGAGAAAGTAAGAGGCGACCAGTTAGTCAGAGTAAAACCGGCAAGAGGCTGTTTGCGAGGGTACGATTCCCAGAGACAGAAAGAGGCGATGAGCTATTATTAGTAAAACCTGCGAGAGGATGGTTGGCGAGGCTACGATTCCCCGAGAGATTAAGAGGCGAAGAGCTGGTCAGAGTAAAACCGGCGAGAGAATGGTTGGCGAGGTGACGATTCCCAGAGAGTGCAAGAGGCGACGAGCTAGTCAGAGTAAAACCGGCAAGAGGATGGTTTGCGAGGGGAGGATTCTTAGAGAGACTAAGAGGTGGCGATTTAGTCAGAGTAAAACCGGCTAGATGATGGTTGGGGGGAGAAGGATTCCCAGAGAGAGTAAGAGGCGACGAGCTAGTCAGAGTAAATCCGGCGAGAGAATGGTTGGGGAGGGTACTTTCGCAGAGACTGTAGGAGCCGACGGGCTAGTCAGAGTAAAACCGGCAAGAGGATATTTAGCGAGGAGAAAATTCCCAGAGAGAAAGAGGCGACGAGCTAGTCAGAGTAAACCCGGCAAAGGATGGTTTGCGAGGGGAGGATTCCAAGAGAGAGTAAGAGGCGACGAGCTGGTCAGAGTAAAACCGGCGAGAGGATGGTTGGCGAGCTGAGGATTCCCAGAAAGAAGAAAGAGGCGACGAGCTAGTCAGTGTTACATCGGCAAAGGATGGTTGGCGAGGGGAGGATTACCAGAGAGAGAGAGAGAGAGAGAGTAAGAGGCGACCAGCCGGTCAGAGTAAAACCGGAGAGAGGATGGTTGCCGAGGAGGGGAATCCCAGAGAGAGAAAGAGGCGACGAGCTAGTCACAGTAAACCCGGCAAAGGATGGTTGGCAAGGGGAGGATTCCTAGAGAGAGTAAGAGACGACGAGCTAGTCAGAGTAAAACCGGCGAGAGGATGGTTGGCGAGGAGAAGATTCCCAGAGAGAGTAAGAGGCGACGAGCTAGTCAGAGTAAAACCGGCGAGAGGATGGTTGGCATGGGGAGAATTCCCAGAGAGAGTAAGAAGCGACGAGCTAGTCAGAGTAAAACGGGCGAGAGGCTTTTTGACGAGGGTACGATTCCCAGAGAGACAAAGAGGTGACGAGCTAGTCAGAGTAAAACCGGCGAGAGGATGGTTGGCGACGAGAGGATTCCCAGAGAGTCAAAGTGGCGACGAGCTATTCAGAGTAAAACCGGCAAGAGGGTGTTTGGCGATGGGAGGATTTCCAGAGAGACTAAGAGGCGACGAACTAGTCAGAGTAAAACCGGGGACAGAATGGTTGGCGAGGGCAGGATTTCCAGAGAGACTAAGAGGCGACGAGCTAGTCAGAGTAAAACCGGCGAAAGGATGGTTGGCGAATGGAGGATTCCCAGAGAGAGTGAGAGGCGACGATCTAGTCAGAGTAAAACCGGCGAGAAGATGGTTGGCGAGGGGAGGATTCCCAGAGAGAGTAAGAGGCGACGAGCTAGTCAGAGTAAAACCGGCAAGAGGATGTTTGGCGAGGGGAGGAATCCCAGAGAGAGCATAAGGAAACGAGCTACTTAGAGTAAAACCGGCAAGAGGATGGTTGGCGCGGGGAGGATTCCCAGAGAAAGAGTAACAGGCGACGAGCTATTCAGATTAAAACCGGCGAGAGGATGGTTGGTGAGCGGAGGATTCCCAGAGAGAGTAAGAGGTACGGGCTATTCAGAGTAAAACTGGCGAGAGGATGGTTGAGGAGGGGAGGACTCCTAGAGAGAGTAAGGGGCGACGAGCTAGTCAGAGTAAAACCGGCAACAGGATGTTTATCGAGGAGAGGATTCCCAGAAGGAGTAAGAGGCGACGAGCTAGTCAGAGTAAAACCTTAAAGAGGATAGTTGTCGACGGGAGGATTCCCAGAGAGGGTACAGCGACCAGTTAGTCAGAGTAAAACCGGCAAGAGGCTGGTTGGAGAGGGTACGATTCCCAGAGAGTAAGAGGCGAGAGCTGGTCAGAATAAAACCGCCGAGAGGATGGTTGTCTAGGGTATGATTACCAGAGAGTGCAAGGGGTGACGAGCTAGTCAGAGTAAAACCGGCCAGAGGATGTTTGGCGAGGGGAGGATTCCTAGAGAGAGTAAGAGGCGACGTGCTAGTCTGAGTAAAACCGGCGTGAGGATGGTTGGCGGGGTTACGATTCCCAGAGAGAGTAAGAGGCGAAGAGCTGGTCAGAGTAAAACCAGCGGGAGGATGGTTGGCGAGGGGAGGATTCCCAGAGAAACTAAGAGGCGACGAGCTAGTCAGAGTAAAACCGGTAATAGGTTGGTTGGCGGGGGGAGGATTCCCAGAGAAAGTAAGAGGCGACCAGTTAGTCAGAGTAAAACCGGCAAGAGGCTGTTTGCGAGGGTACGATTCCCAGAGACAGAAAGAGGCGATGAGCTATTATTAGTAAAACCTGCGAGAGGATGGTTGGCGAGGGTACGATTCCCCGAGAGATTAAGAGGCGAAGAGCTGGTCAGAGTAAAACCGGCGAGAGAATGGTTGGCGAGGTGACGATTCCCAGAGAGTGCAAGAGGCGACGAGCTAGTCAGAGTAAAACCGGCAATAGGATGGTTGGCGAGGGGAGAAATCCCAGAGAGAGTATGTGGCGACGAGCTAGTCAGAGAAAAACCGGCGAGAGAATGGTTGGCGAGGGTACGTTTCCCAGAGAGACTAAGAGGGTACGGGCTAGTCAGAGTAAAACCGGTAAGAGGATAGTTAGCGAGGGGAGGATTCCCAGAGAGAATAAGAGGTGACGAACAAGTCAGAGTAAAACAGACGAGAGGATGGTTGGCAAGGGGAGGATTCTCAGAGAGAGTAAGAGGCGACGAGCTAGTCAGAGTAAAACCGGCGAGAGAATGGTTGGCGAGGGGAAGATTCCCAGAGAGAATAAGACGCGACGAGCTAGTCAGAGTAAAACAGGCGATAGGATGGTTGGCGAAGGGTGGATTCTCAGAGAGGGTAAGAGGCGACGAGCTAGTCAGAGTAAAACCGGCGACAGGATGGTTGGCAAGGGGAGGATTCTCAGAGAGATTAAGAGGCGACGAGCTAGTCAGAGTAAAACGGGCGATAGGATGGTCTGCGAGGGGAGGATTCTCAGAGAGCGTAAGAGGCGACGAGCTAGTCAGAGTAAAACAGGCGATGGGATGTTTGGCGCGGGGAGGATTCCCAGAGAGAGCAAGAGGCGACGAGATAGTCAAAGTAAAACCGGCAAGAGGATGGTTGGCGCGGGGAGGATTCCCAGAGAGAGTAAGAGGCGACGAGCTATTCAGAGTAAAACCGGCAAGAGAATGGTTGGCGAGGGGAGGATTCCCAGAGAGACAAAAAGGCGGCGATTTAGTCAGAGTAAAACCGGCGAGATGATTGTTGGCGGGAGGAGGATTCCGAGAGAGAGTAAGAGGCGACGAGCTAGTCAGAGTAAAACCGGCGAGAGAATGGTTGGCGAGGTTACGTTTCCCAGAGAGGGTAAGAGGCGACGGGCTCGCCAGAGTTAAACCGGCAAAAGAATAGTTAGCGGGGGGAGGATTCACAGAGAGAGAGAAAGAGGCGACGAGCTAGTCAGAGTAAAACCGGCAAAGGTTGGTTGTCGAGGGTACGATTCTCAGAGAGAGAGTAAGAGGCAACGAGCTGGTCAGAGTAAAACCGGCGAGAGGATGGCGGGCGCGGGGAGGATACCCAGAGAGAGTAAAAGGCGACGAGCTAGTCACAGTAAACCCGGCAAAGGATGGTTGGCGAGGGGAGGATTCCCAGAGAGAGTAAGAGGCGACGAGCTAGTCAGAGTAAAACCGGCGAGAGGATTGTTGGCGAGGGGAGGATACCCAGAGAGCGTAAGAGGCGACGAGCTAGTCAGAGTAAAACCGGCGAGAGGATGGTTGGCAAGGGGAGGATTCCCAGAGAGAGTAAGAGGCGACGAGCTAGTCAGAGTAGAACCGGCAAAGGATGGTTGGCAAGGAGAGGATTCCCAGAGAGAGTGAGATGCGACAAGGTGGTCAGAGTAATACCGGCGTGAGGATGGTTGGCGAGGGGAGTATTCCCAGAGAGAGTAAGAGGCGACGAGCTATTCAGAGTAAAACCGGCGAGAGAATGGTTGTTGAGGGGAGGATTCCCAGAAAGAATAAGAGGCGACGAGCTAGTCAGAGTAAAACCAGCAAGAGGATGGTTGGCGAGGGAAGGATTCCCAGAGAGAGTAAGAGGCGACGAGCTAGTCAGGGTAAAACCGGCGAGAGAATGGTTGGCGAGGTTACGTCTCCCAGAGAGGGTAAGAGGCGACGGGTTAGCCAGAGTTGAACCGGCAAGAGGATAGTTAGCGGGGGGAGGATTCACAGAGAGAGAGAAAGAGGCGACGAGCTAGTCAGAGTAAAACCGGCAAAGGATGGTTGGCGAGGGGACGATTCTCAGAGAGAGAGTAAGAGGCAACGAGCTGGTCAGAGTAAAACCGGCGAGAGGATGGTGGGCGCGGGGATGATACCCAGAGAGAGTAAAAGGCGACGAGCTAGTCACAGTAAACCCGGCAAAGGATGGTTGGCGAGGGGAGGATTCCCAGAGAGAGTAAGAGGCGACGAGCTAGTCAGAGTAAAACCGGCGAGAGGATTGTTGGCGAGGGGAGGATTCCAGAGAGAGAAAGAGGCGACGAGCTAGTCAGAGTAAAACCGGTAATAGGATGGTTGGCGAGGGGAGGTTTCCCAGAGTAAGTAAGAGGCGACGAGCTAGTCAGAATAAAACCGGCAAGAGGCTATTTGGCGAGGGTACGATTCGCAGAGACAAAAAGAGGCGATGAGCTAGTCAGAGTAAAACCTGCGAGAGGATGATTGGCGAGGGTACGATTCCCAGAAAGAGCTAGAGGCGAAGAGCTGGTCAGAGTAAAACCGGCGAGAGGATGGTTGGCGAGGGTACGATTCCCAGAGAGTGCAAGAGGCGACGAGCTAGTCAGAGTAAAACCGGCAAAGGATGGTTGGCGAGGGGAGGATTCCCAAAGAGAATGAGAGGTTACGAGTATGTCAGAGTAAAACAGGTAAGAGGATGGTTGGCAAGGGGAGGATTCCCAGAGAGAGCAAGAGGCAAACGAGCTAGTCAGAGTAAAACCAGCAAGAGGATGGTTGGCGCGGGGAGGATTCCCAGAGAGAGTAAGAGGCGACGAGCTATTCAGAGTAAAACCGGCGAGAGGATGGTTGTTGAGGGGAGGATTCCCAGAAAGAATAAGAGGCGACGAGCTAGTCAGAGTAAAACCAGCAAGAGGATGGTTGGCGAGGAAAGGATTCCCAGAGAGAGTAAGAGGCGACGACAAGTCAGGGTAAAACCGGCGAGAGAATGGTTGGCGAGGGTACGTTTCCCGGAGAGAGTAAGAGGCGACGGGCTAGTCAGAGTAAAACCGGCAAGAGGATAGTTAGCGAGGGGAGGATTCCCAGAGAGAGAGTACGAGGTGACGAGCTGGTCAGAGTAAAACCGGCGAGAGGATGGTTGGCGAGGGGAGGATTTCCAAAGAGAGTAAGAGGCGACGAGCTAGTCGGAGTAAACCCAGCAAAAGATGGTTGGCGAGGGGAGGATTCCCAGAGAGAGTAAGAGGCGACGAGCTAGTCAGAGTAAAACCGGCAAAGGATTGTTGGCGAGCGGAGGATTCCCATAGAGAGAGTAAGAGGTGAGGAGGTGGTCAGAGTAAAACCGGCGAGAGGATGGTGGGCGCGGGGAGCATACCCAGAGAGAGTAAAAGGCGACGAGCTAGTAACAGTAAACCCGGCAAAGGATGGTTGGCGAGAGGAGGATTCCCAGAGAGACTAAAAGGCGACGAGTTAGTCAGAGTAAAACCGGCGAGAGGATTGTTGGCGAGGGGAGGATTGCCAGAGAGTGTAAAAGGCGACGAACTAGTCAGAGTAAAACTGGCGAGAGGATGGTTGGCAAGGGGAGGATTCCCAGATAGAGTAAGAGGCGACGAGCTAGTCAGAGTAGAACCGGCAAAGGATGGTTGGCGAGGAGAGGATTCCCAGAGAGAGAGAGATGCGACAAAGTGGTCAGAGTAATACCGCCGTGAGGATGGTTGGCGAGGGGAGTATTCCCAGAGAGAGTAAGAGGCGACGAGCAGGTCAGAGTAAAACCGGCGGGAGGTGGTTGGCGAGAGGAGGATTCCCAGAGAGGGTAAGAGGCGCCGAGGTAGTCAGAGTAAAACCGGCGTGAGGATAGTTAGCGGGGGGAGGATTCCCAGAGAAAGAGTAAGAGGCGACGGGCTAGCCAGAGTAAAACTGGCAAGAGGATTGTTGGCGAGGGGAGGATTCTAGAGAGAGAAAGAGGCGACGAACTAGTCAGAGTAAAACCGGTAATAGGATGTTTGGCGAGGGGAGGATTCCCAGAGAGAGTAAGAGGCGACGAGATTGTCAGAGTAAAACCGGCAAGACGATGGTTGGCAAGGGGAGGATTCCCAGAGAGAGTGAGATGCGACGAGCAGGTCAGAGTAAAACCGGCGAGAGGTGGTTGGCGAGTGGAGGATTCCCAGAGAGAGTAAGAGGCGCCGAGCTAGTCAGAGTAAAACCGGCGAGAAAATATTTGGCGAGGGGAGGATTCCTAGAGAGAGTAAGAGGCGACGTGCTAGTCTGAGTAAAACCGGCTTGAGGATGTTTGGCGAGGGTACGATTCCGAGAGAGCGTAAGAGGCGAAGAGCTGGTCAGAGTAAAACCAGCGGGAGGATGGTTGGCGAGGGGAGGATTCCCATAGATACTCAGAGGCGTTGAGCTAGTCAGAGTAAAACCGGCGAGAGAATGGTTGGTGAATGGAGGATTCCCAGAGAGGGTAAGAGGCGACTAGCTAGTCAGAGTAAAACCGGTGAGAGGAAGTTTGTCGAGCGGAGGATTCCCAGAGAGAGTAAGAGGTTCGGGCTATTCAGAGTAAAACTGGAGAGAGGATGGTTGATGAGGGGAGGATTCCCAGAGAGAGTATGACGCGACGAGCTAGTCAGAGTAAAACCGGCGAGAGGATGTTTGGCGAGGGTACGTTTTCCAGAAAGTGTAAGTGCGAACGAGCTAGTCAGAGTAAAACCAGTAAGAGGATAGTTGGCGAGGGGAGGATTCCCAGAGAGAGTACCGGGCGACAAGTTAGTCAGAGTAAAACCGGCGAGAGGCTGGATGGCGAGGGTACGATTCCCCGAGTGAGTAAGAGGCGATGTGCTGGTCAGAGTAAAACCGGCGATAGGATGGTTAGCGAGGGGAGGATTCCCAGAGAGAGTAAGAGGCGACGAGCTAGTCAGAGTAAAACCTGCGAGAGGATGGTTGGCAAGGTGAAGATTCCCAGAGAGAGTAAAGAGGCGACGAACTGGTCAGAGTAGAACCGGCGAGAGGATGGTTGTCGAGGGGAATATTCCCAGAGAGAGTAAGACGCGACGAGCTAATCAGAGTAAAATCGGCAAAGGATAGTTGGCGAGGGGAGAATCTTCAGAGAGATTAAGAGACGACGAGCTAGTCAGAGTAACACTGACGAGAGGATGGTTGGCGGGGGGAGGATTCCCAGAGAGAGTAAGAGGCGACGAGCTAGTCAGAGTAGAACAAGCAAGAGGATGGTTGGCGAGGGGAGGTTTCCCAGAGAGAGTAAGATTCGACGCTGTAGTCAGAGTAAAACCGGCAAGAGGATGGTTGGCGAGGGGAGTATTCCCGGAGAGATTAAGAGGCGACGAGCTAGTCAGAGTAGAACATGCGAGAGGATGGTTGGCGAGGGGAGGTTTCCCAGAGAGAGTAAGATTCGAAGTTGTAGTCAGAGTAAAACCGGCAAGAGGATGGTTGGCGTGGGGAGGATTCCCGGAGAGATTAAGAGGCGACGAGGTAGTCAGAGTAAACCCGGGGACAGGATGGTTGGCGAGACGAGGATTCCCGGAGAGACTAAGAGGCTACGAGCTAGTCAGAGTAAAACCGGAGATAGGATGGTTAGCGAGGGGAGGATTCCCAGAGAGAGTAAGAGGCGACGAGCTAGTCAGAGTAAAATCTGCGAGAGGATGGTTGGCAAGGTGAAGATTCCCAGAGAGAGTAAAGAGGCGACGAACTGGTCAGAGTAGAACCGGCGAGAGGATGGTTGTCGAGGGGAATATTCCCAGAGAGAGTAAGACGCGACGAGCTAATCAGAGTAAAATCGGCAAAGGATAGTTGGCGAGGGGAGAATTTTCAGAGAGATTAAGAGACGACGAGCTAGTCAGAGTAACACTGACGAGAGGATGGTTGGCGGGGGAGGATTCCCAGAGAGAGTAAGAGGCGACGAGCTAGTCAGAGTAGAACATGCGAGAGGATGGTTGGCGAGGGGAGGTTTCCCAGAGAGAGTAAGATTCGACGCTGTAGTCAGAGTAAAACCGGCAAGAGGATGGTTGGCGAGGGGAGTATTCCCGGAGAGATTAAGAGGCGACGAGCTAGTCAGAGTAGAACATGCGAGAGGATGGTTGGCGAGGGGAGGTTTCCCAGAGAGAGTAAGATTCGAAGTTGTAGTCAGAGTAAAACCGGCAAGAGGATGGTTGGCGTGGGGAGGATTCCCGGAGAGATTAAGAGGCGACGAGGTAGTCAGAGTAAAACCGGCAAGAGGATGGTAGGCGAGGGTAGGATTCCCAGAGAGAGAGTAAGAAGCGACGAGGTAGTCAGTGTAAAACCTGCGAGAGGATGGTTGGCGAGGGTACGATTAACAGAGAGATTAAGAGGCGACGAGCTGTTCAGAGTAATACCGGCGAGAGGATGGTTGTTGACGTGAGGAATGCCAGAGAGACTAAGAGGCGACGAGATAGTCAGAGTAAAACCGGCGAGAGGATGGTTAGCGAATGGAGATTCCCAGAGAGAGTAAGAGACGACGAGCTAGACCGAGTAAAACCGGCGAGAAGATGTTTGGCGAGGGGAGGATTCCCAGAGAGAGTATGAGGCGACGAGCTATTCAGAGTAAAACCGGCGAGAGGATGGTTGGTGAGGGGAAGATTCCCAGAGAGACTAAGAGGCGGCGATTTATTGACAGTATATCCGGCGTGAGGATGGTTGGCGAGGGGAGGATTCTCAGAGAGAGTAAGAGGCGACGAGCTAGTCACAGTAAAACCGGCGAAAGGATGGTTGGCGAGGGTACGTTTTCCAGAGACAGTAAGAGGCGACGAGCAACTCAGAGTAACACCGGCAAGAGGAATGTTGGCGAGGAGAGGATTCCAGAGAGAGAAAGAGGCGACGAGCTAGTCAGAGTAAAACCGGTAATAGGATGGTTGGCGAGGGGAGGTTTCCCAGAGAAAGTAAGAGGCGACGAGCTAGTCAGAGTAAAACCGGCAAGAGGCTATTTGGCGAGGATACGATTCCCAGAGACAGAAAGAGGCGATTAGCTAGTCAGAGTAAAATCTGCAAGAGGATGTTTGGCGAGGGTACGATTCCCAGAAAGAGGAGGAGGCGAAGAGCTGGTCAGAGTAATACCGGCGAGAGGATGGTTGGCGAGGGTACGATTCCCAGAGAGTGCAAGAGGCGACGAGCTAGTCAGAGTAAAACCGACAATATGATGGTTGGCGAGCGGAGGAATCCCAGAGAGAGTAAGAGGCGACGAGCTAGTCAGAGTAAAACCGGCAAAGGATGGTTGGCGAGGGGAGGATTCCCAAAGAGAATGAGAGGTGACGAGCAAGTCAGAGTAAAACAGGTAAGAGGATTGTTGGCGAGGGGAGGATTCCCAATGAGAGTAAGAGGCGACGAGCTTGTCAGAGTAAACCCGGCAAAAGATGGTTGGCGAGGGGAGGATTCCCAGAGAGAGTTAGAGGCGACGAGCTAGTCAGAATAAAACCGGCGAGAGGATTGTTGGCGAGGGGAGAATTCCCAGTGAGACTAAGAGGCGACGAGCTAGTCAGAGTAATACCGGCGAGAGGATGGTTGGCGAGGGTACGATTCCAAGAGAGTAAGAGGCGACGAGCTAGTCATAGTGAAACCGGCGAGAGGATGGTTGGCGACGGGAGGATTCCCAGAGAGACTAAGAGGCGACGAGCTAGTGAGAGTAAAACCGGCGAGAGGATGGCTGGCGAATGGAGGATTCCCAGAGAGAGTAAGAGGCGACGAGCTATTCGGAGTAAAACCGGCAAGAGGATATTTAGCGGGGGGAGGATACCCAGAGAGAGAGAAAGAGGCGACGAGCTAGTCGAAGTAAAACCGGCAAAGGAAGGTTGGCTAGGGTACGATTCCCAGAGAGAGAAAGAGGCGACAAGCTGCTCAGAGTAAAACCGGCGAGAGGATGGGTGGCGAATGGAGATTCCCAGAGAGAGTAAGAGGCGACGAGCTAGACCGAGTAAAACCGGCGAGAAGATGGTTGGCAAGGGGAGGATTCCCAGAGAGAGTATGAGGCGACGAGCCATTCAGAGTAAAACCGGCGAGAGGATGGTTGGTGAGGGGAGGATTCCCAGAGAGAGTAAGAGGCGACGAGCCTGTCAGAGTAAAACCGTCAAGAGGATGGTTGGCGGGGTGAGGATTCCCAGAGAGACTAAGAGGCGGCGATTTGTTCATAGTAAAGCCGGCGAGAGGATGGTTGGCGAGGGGAGCATTCTCAGAGAGAGTAAGAGGCGACGAGCTAGTCAGAGTAAAACCGGCGAGAGGATGGTATGCGACGGTACGTTTCCCAGAGAGAGTAAGAGGCGACGAGCAAGTCAGAGTAAAACCGGCAAGAGGATTGTTGGCGAGGGGAGGATTCCAGAGACAGAAATAGGCGACGAGCTTGTCAGAGTAAATCCGGTAATAGGATGGTTGCCGTGGGGAGGATTCCCAGAGAGAGTAAGAGGCGACGATCTAGTCAGAGTAAAACCGGCAAGAGGCGGTTGGTGAGAAAACCATTCCTAGAGACAGAAAGAGGCGATGAGCTAGTCTGAGTAGAACCTGCGAAAGGATGGTTGGCGAGGGTGCGATTCCCAGAGAGAGTAAGAGGCGAAGAGCTGGTCAGAGAAAATCGGCGAGAGGATGGTTTGCGAGGGTACGATTCCCAGAGAGTGCAAGAGGCAACGAGCTAGTCAGTGTAAAACCGGCATTATGATGGTTGGCGAGGGGAGGAATCCCAGAGAGAGTAAGAGGCGACGTGCTAGTCAGAGTAAAACCAGCGAGAGGATTGTTGGCGAGGGGAGGATTCCCAGAGAGCGTAAGATGCGACGAGCGAGTCAGAGTAAAACCGGCAAGAGGATGGTTGGCGAGGGGAGGATTCCCAGAGAGACTAAGAAGCGACGAGCTAGTCAGAGTAAATCCGGGGAGAGGATGGTTGGCGAGGGTACAATTCCCAGAGATGGTAAGAGGCGACGAGCTAGTCAGAGTAAAACCGTCGAGAATGGTTGGCGAATGGAGGATTTCCAGAGAGAGCAAGAGGCGACGAGCTAGTCAGAGTAAATCCGGCAAGAGGATGGTTGGGGCGGGGAGGATTGCCAGAGAGTGTAAGAGGCGACGAGCTATTCAGAGTCAAACCGGCAAGAGGATGGTTGGGGCGGGGAGGATTGCCAGAGAGAGTAAGAGGCGACGAGCTATTCAGAGTAAAACCGGCAAGAGGATGGTTGGCGAGGGGAGGATTCGCAGAGAGAGAAAGAGGCGACGAGCTAGTCAGAGTAAAACCGGCAAAGGATGTTTGGCGAGGGGAGGATTCCCAGAGAGAGAGTAAGAGGCGACGAGCTGGTCAGAGGAAATCGGGCGAGAGGATGGTTGGCGAGGGGAGGATTCCCAAAGAGAGTAAGATGCGACGAGCTAGTCAGAGTAAACCCGGCAAAGGATGGTTGGCGAGGGGAAGATTCACAGAGAGAGTAAGAGCGACGAGCTAGTCAGAGTAAAACCGGCGAGAGGATTGTTGGCGAGGGGAGGATTCCCAGAGAGCGTAAGATGCGACGAGCAAGTCAGAGTAAAACCGGCAAGAAGATGGTTGGCGAGGGGAGGATTCCCAGAGAGACTAAGAAGCGACGAGCTAGTCAGAGTAAATCCGGGGAGAGGATGGTTGGCGAGGGTACGATTCCCAGAGATGGTAAGAGGCGACGAGCTAGTCAGAGTAAAACCGGCGAGAATGGTTGGCGAATGGAGGTTTCCCAGAGAGAGTAAGAGGCGACGAGCTAGACCGAGTAAAACGGGGGGGAAGATGGTTGCTGAGGGGAGGATTCCCAGAGAGAGTATTAGGCGACCAGCTATTCAGAGTAAAACCGCCGAGAGGATGGTTGGTGAGGGGAGGATTACCAGAGAGAGTAAGAGGCGACGAGCTAGTCAGAGTAAAACCGGCAAGAGGATAGTTAGCGGGGGGAGGATTTCCAGAGAGATAGAAAGAGGCGACGAGCTAGTCAGAGTAAAACCGGCAAAGGATGGTTGGCGAGGGTACGATTCTCAGAGAGAGAGTAAGAGGCGACGAGCTGGTCAGAGTAAAACCGGCGAGAGGATGGTTGGTGAGGGGAGGATTCCCAGAGAGAGTAAGAGGCGACGAGCTAGTCAGAGTAAAACCGGCAAGAGGATGGTTTGCGAGGGGAAAATTCTTAGAGAGACTAAGAGGTGGCGATTTAGTCAGAGTAAAACCGGCTAGATGATGGTTGGGGGGAGAAGGATTCCCAGAGAGAGTAAGAGGCGACGAGCTAGTCAGAGTAAATCCGGCGAGAGAATGGTTGGGGAGGGTACGTTTCGCAGAGACTGTAGGAGCCGACGAGCTAGTCAGAGTAAAACCGGCAAGAGGATATTTAGCGAGGAGAGGATTCCCAGAGAGAAAGTGGCGACGAGCTAGTCAGAGTAAAACCGGCAAAGGATGGTTTGCGAGGGGAGGATTCCAAGAGAGAGTAAGAGGCGACGAGCTGGTCAGAGTAAAACCGGCGAGAGGAAGGTTGGCGAGCTGAGGATTCCCAGAAAGAAGAAAGAGGCGACGAGCTAGTCAGTGTTACATCGACAAAGGATGGTTGGCGAGGGGAGGATTACCAGAGAGAGAGAGAGAGAATAAGAGGCGACCAGCCGGTCAGAGTAAAACCGGAGAGAGGATGGTTGCCGAGGAGGGGAATCCCAGAGAGAGAAAGAGGCGACGAGCTAGTCACAGTAAACCCGGCAAAGGATGGTTGGCAAGGGGAGGATTCCCAGAGAGAGTAAGAGACGACGAGCTAGTCAGAGTAAAACCGGCGAGAGGATGGTTGGCGAGGAGAAGATTCCCAGAGAGAGTAAGAGGCGACGAGCTAATCAGAGTAAAACGGGCGAGAGGCTTTTTGACGAGGGTACGATTCCCAGAGAGACAAAGAGGTGACGAGCTTGTCAGAGTAAAACCGGCGAGAGGATGGTTGGCGACGAGAGGATTCCCAGAGAGTCAAAGTGGCGACGAGCTATTCAGAGTTAAACCGGCAAGAGGGTGTTTGGCGATGGGAGGATTTCCAGAGAGACTAAGAGGCGACGAGCTAGTCAGAGTAAAACCGGGGACAGAATGGTTGGCGAGGGCAGGATTTCCAGAGAGACTAAGAGGCGACGAGCTAGTCAGAGTAAAACCGGCGAAAGGATGGTTGGCGAATGGAGGATTCCCAGAGAGAGTGAGAGGCGACGATCTAGTCAGAGTAAAACCGGCGAGAAGATGGTTGGCGAGGGGAGGATTCCCAGAGAGAGTAAGAGGCGACGAGCTAGTCAGAGTAAAACCGGCAAGAGGATGTTTGGCGAGGGGAGGAATCCCAGAGAGAGCATAAGGCGACGAGCTACTTAGAGTAAAACCGGCAAGAGGATGGTTGGCGCGGGGAGGATTCCCAGAGAAAGAGTAAGAGGCGACGAGCTATTCAGAGTAAAACCGGCGAGAGGATGGTTGGTGAGCGGAGGATTCCCAGAGAGAGTAAGAGGTACGGGCTATTCAGAGTAAAACTGGCGAGAGGATGGTTGAGGAGGGGAGGACTCCTAGAGAGAGTAAGGGGCGACGAGCTAGTCAGAGTAAAACCGGCAACAGGATGTTTAGCGAGGAGAGGATTCCCAGAAGGAGTAAGAGGCGACGAGCTAGTCAGAGTAAAACCTTAAAGAGGATAGTTGTCGACGGGAGGATTCCCAGAGAGGGTACAGCGACCAGTTAGTCAAAGTAAAACCGGCAAGAGGCTGGTTGGAGAGGGTACGATTCCCAGAGAGTAAGAGGCGAGAGCTGGTCAGAGTAAAACCGCCGAGAGGATGGTTGTCTAGGGTATGATTACCAGAGAGTGCAAGGGGTGACGAGCTAGTCAGAGTAAAACCGGCCAGAGGATGTTTGGCGAGGGGAGGAATCCCAGAGAGAGCAAGAGGCGACGAGCTAGTCAGAGTAAAACCGGCGAGAAGATGTTCGGCGAGGGGAGGATTCCTAGAGAGAGTAAGAGGCGACGTGCTAGTCTGAGTAAAACCGGCGTGAGGATGGTTGGCGAGGTTACGATTCCCAGAGAGAGTAAGAGGCGAAGAGATGGTCAGAGTAAAACCAGCGGGAGGATGGTTGGCGAGGGGAGGATTCCCACAGAAACTAAGAGGCGTTGAGCTAGTCAGGGTAAAACCGGCGAGAGAATGGTTGGCGAATGTTGGATTCCCAGAGAGAGTAAGAGATGACGAGCTAGGAAGAGTAAAACCGGCGAGAGGACGTTTGTCGAGTTGAGGAATCCCAGAGAGAGTAAGAGGCTCGGGCTATTTAGAGAAAAACTGGCGAGAGGATGGTTGGTGAGGGGAGCATTCCCAGAGAGAGTATGACGCGACGAGCTAGTCAGAGTAAAACCGGCGAGAGGATGGTTGGCGAGGGTACGCTTCCCAGAGAGAGTAAGCGGCGACGAGCTAGTCAGAGTAAAACCAGTAAGAGGATAGTTGGGGAGGGGAGGATTCCCAAGAGAGAGTACCAGGCGAAAGGTTAGTCAGAGTAAAACCGGCGAGATGCTGGTTGGCGAGGGTACGATTTCCCGAGTGGGTAAGAGGCGATGAGCTGGTCAGAGTAAATCCGGCGAGAGGATGGTTTGCGAGGGGAGGATTCCCAGAGAGAGTAAGAGGCGACGAGCTAGTCAGTGTAAAACCTGCGAGAGGATGATTGGCAAGTTGAGGATTTCCAGAGAGAGTAAGAGGCGACGAGCTAGTCAGTGTAAAACCGGCGAGAGGATGGTTGGCGAATGGAGATTCCCAAAGAGAGTAAGATGCGACGAGTTAGACCGAGTAAAACCGGCGAGAACATGGTTGGCGATGGTAGGATTCCCATAGAGGGTATGAGGCGACGAGTTATTCAGAGTAAAACCGGCGAGAGGATGGTTGATGAGGGGAGGACTCCCAGAGAGAGTAAGAGGCGACGAGCTAGTCAGAGTAAAACCGGCAAGAGGATGGTTGGCGAGGTGAGGATTCCCAGAGAGACTAAGAGGCGGCGATATATTCAGAGTAAAACCGGCGTGAGGATGGGTGGCGAGGGGAGGATTCTCAGAGAGAGTAAGAGGGGACGAGCTAGTCAGAGTAAAACCGGCGAGAGGATTGTTGGCGAGGGGAGGATTCCAGAGAGAGAAAGAGGCGACGAACTAGTCAGAGTAAAACCGGTAATAGGATGGTTGGCGAGAGGAGGATTCCCAGAGAGAGTAAGAGGCGACGAGCTAGTCAGAGTAAAATCGGCAAGAGGCTGGTTGGCGTGGGTACGATTCCCAGAGACAGAAAGAGGCGATGAGCTAATCTGAGTAAAAGCTGCGAGAGGATGGTTGGCGAGGGTACGATTCCCAGAGAGACAAAGAGGCGACGAGCTAGTCAGAGTAAAACCGGCAAAGAATAGTTGGCCAGGGGAGGATTCACAGAGAGAATAAGAGGCGACGAGTAAGTCAGAGTAAAACAGGCGAGAGGATGTTTGGCGAGGGGAGGATTCTCAGAGAGAGTAAGAGACGACGAGCTATTCGGAATAAAACCGGCAAGAGGATGGTAGGTGAGGGGAGGATTCCCAGAAAGAGTAAAAGGCGACGAGCTAGTCAGAGTAACACCGGCAAGAGGATGGTTTGCGAGGACAGGATTCCCAAAGAGAGTAAGAGGCGACGAGCTAGTCAGAGAAAAACCGGCGAGAGAATGGTTGGCGAGGGTACGTTTCCCAGAGAGACTAAGAGGGTACGGGCTAGTCAGAGTAAAACCGGTAAGAGGATAGTTAGCGAGGGGAGGATTCCCAGAGAGAGAAAGAGGCGACGAGCTAGTCAGAGTAAAACCGGCAAAGGATGGTTGGCGAGGGGAGGATTCCCAGAGAGAGAGAGTAAGAGGCGAAGAGCTGGTGAGAGTAAAACCGGCGAGAGGATGGTTGGCGAGGGGAGGATTCCCAAAGAGAGTAAGAGGCGATGAGCTAGTCAGAGTAAACCCAGCAAAGGATGGTTAGCGAGGGGAGGAATCCCAGAGAGAGTAAGAGGCCACGAGCTAGTCAGAGTAAAACCGGCGAGAGGATTGTTGGCGAGGGGAGGATTCCCAGAGAGCTTAAGCTGCGACGAGCAAGTCAGAGTAAAACCGGCAAGAGGTGGTTAGCGAGGAGAGGATTCCCAGAGATGGTAAGAGGCGACGAGATAGTCAGAGTAAAACCGGCGAGAGGATGGTTGGCGAGGGGAGGATTCCCAGAGAGGGTAAGAGGCGACGAGCTAGTCAGAGTAATACCGGCGAGACGATGGTTGGCGAGGGTAAGATTCCCAGGGAGAGTAAAAGGCGACGATCTGGTCAGAGTAATACCGGCGAGAGGATGGTTGGCGAGAGGAGGATTCCCAGAGAGACTAAGAGGCGACGAGCTAGTCAGAGTAAAACCGGCAAGAGTTTGGTAGGCGAGGGACGGATTCCCAGAAAGAGTAAGAGGCGACGAGCTAGTCAGAGTAAAACCAGACAGAGGATGGTTGGCGAGGGTACGATTCCCAGAGAGAGTAAGAGGCGACGAGCTGGTCATAGTAAAACCGGCGAGAGGATGGTTGGCGACGGGAGGATTCCCAGAGAGACTAAGAGGCGACGAGCTAGTCAGAGTAAAACCGGCGAGAGGATGGCTGGCGAGGGGAGGATTCCCAGAGAGAGTAAGAGGCGACAAGCTAGTCAGAGTAAAACCTTCGAGAGGATGGTTGGCGAGGGGAGTATTCCCAGAGAGAGTAAAAGGCGACGAGCTAGTCAGAGTAGAACAAGCCAGAGAATGGTTGTCGAGGGGAGGTTTCCCAGAGAGAGTAAGATGCGACGAGCTAGTTGAGTAAAACCCGCAAGAGGATGGTTGGCGAGGGGAGGATTCCCAGAGAGACTAAGAGGCGACGAGCTAGTCAGAGTAAACCCCGGGACAGGATGGTCGCGAAAGGAGGATTCCCGGAGAGACTAAGAGGCGACGAGCTAGGCAGAGTAAAAGCGGCGAGAGGATGGTAGGCGACGGTAGGATTCCCAGAGAGAGTAAGAGGCGACGAGGTAGTCAGTGTAAAACCTGCGAGAGGATGGTTGGCGAGGGTACGATTCCGAGAGAGGGTAAGAGGTGACGAGCTGGTCAGAGTAAAACCGGCGAGAGAATGTTTGGCGACGGGAGGATTCCCAGAGAGACTAAGAGGCGACGAGATAGTCAGAGTAAAACCGGCGAAAGGATTGTTGGCGAATGGAGATTCCCAGAGAGAGTAAGAGGCGACGAGATAGACCGAGGAAAACCGGCGAAATGATGTTTGGCGAGGGGAGGATTCCCAGAGAGTGTATGAGGCGACGAGCTATTCAGAGTAAAACCGGAGAGAGGATGGTTGGTGAGGGGAGGATTCCCAGAGAGACTAAGAGGCGGCGATTTATTGAGAGTAAAACCGGCGAGAGGATGGTTGGCGAGGGGAGGATTCTCAGAGAGAGTAAAAGGCGACGAGCAAGTCAGAGTAATACCGGCAAGGGGATTGTTGGAGAGGGGAGGATTCCAGAGAGAGAAAGAGGCGACGAGCTAGTCAGAGTAAAACCGGTAATAGGTTGGTTGGCGGGGGGAGGATTCCCAGAGAAAGTAAGAGGCGACCAGTTAGTCAGAGTAAAACCGGCAAGAGGCTGTTTGCGAGGGTACGATTCCCAGAGACAGAAAGAGGCGATGAGCTATTATTAGTAAAACCTGCGAGAGGATGGTTGGCGAGGCTACGATTCCCCGAGAGATTAAGAGGCGAAGAGCTGGTCAGAGTAAAACCGGCGAGAGAATGGTTGGCGAGGTGACGATTCCCAGAGAGTGCAAGAGGCGACGAGCTAGTCAGAGTAAAACCGGCAAGAGGATGGTTTGCGAGGGGAGGATTCTTAGAGAGACTAAGAGGTGGCGATTTAGTCAGAGTAAAACCGGCTAGATGATGGTTGGGGGGAGAAGGATTCCCAGAGAGAGTAAGAGGCGACGAGCTAGTCAGAGTAAATCCGGCGAGAGAATGGTTGGGGAGGGTACTTTCGCAGAGACTGTAGGAGCCGACGGGCTAGTCAGAGTAAAACCGGCAAGAGGATATTTAGCGAGGAGAGGATTCCCAGAGAGAAAGAGGCGACGAGCTAGTCAGAGTAAACCCGGCAAAGGATGGTTTGCGAGGGGAGGATTCCAAGAGAGAGTAAGAGGCGACGAGCTGGTCAGAGTAAAACCGGCGAGAGGATGGTTGGCGAGCTGAGGATTCCCAGAAAGAAGAAAGAGGCGACGAGCTAGTCAGTGTTACATCGGCAAAGGATGGTTGGCGAGGGGAGGATTACCAGAGAGAGAGAGAGAGAGAGAGTAAGAGGCGACCAGCCGGTCAGAGTAAAACCGGAGAGAGGATGGTTGCCGAGGAGGGGAATCCCAGAGAGAGAAAGAGGCGACGAGCTAGTCACAGTAAACCCGGCAAAGGATGGTTGGCAAGGGGAGGATTCCTAGAGAGAGTAAGAGACGACGAGCTAGTCAGAGTAAAACCGGCGAGAGGATGGTTGGCGAGGAGAAGATTCCCAGAGAGAGTAAGAGGCGACGAGCTAGTCAGAGTAAAACCGGCGAGAGGATGGTTGGCATGGGGAGAATTCCCAGAGAGAGTAAGAAGCGACGAGCTAGTCAGAGTAAAACGGGCGAGAGGCTTTTTGACGAGGGTACGATTCCCAGAGAGACAAAGAGGTGACGAGCTAGTCAGAGTAAAACCGGCGAGAGGATGGTTGGCGACGAGAGGATTCCCAGAGAGTCAAAGTGGCGACGAGCTATTCAGAGTAAAACCGGCAAGAGGGTGTTTGGCGATGGGAGGATTTCCAGAGAGACTAAGAGGCGACGAGCTAGTCAGAGTAAAACCGGGGACAGAATGGTTGGCGAGGGCAGGATTTCCAGAGAGACTAAGAGGCGACGAGCTAGTCAGAGTAAAACCGGCGAAAGGATGGTTGGCGAATGGAGGATTCCCAGAGAGAGTGAGAGGCGACGATCTAGTCAGGGTAAAACCGGCGAGAAGATGGTTGGCGAGGGGAGGATTCCCAGAGAGAGTAAGAGGCGACGAGCTAGTCAGAGTAAAACCGGCAAGAGGATGTTTGGCGAGGGGAGGAATCCCAGAGAGAGCATAAGGAAACGAGCTACTTAGAGTAAAACCGGCAAGAGGATGGTTGGCGCGGGGAGGATTCCCAGAGAAAGAGTAACAGGCGACGAGCTATTCAGATTAAAACCGGCGAGAGGATGGTTGGTGAGCGGAGGATTCCCAGAGAGAGTAAGAGGTACGGGCTATTCAGAGTAAAACTGGCGAGAGGGTGGTTGAGGAGGGGAGGACTCCTAGAGAGAGTAAGGGGCGACGAGCTAGTCAGAGTAAAACCGGCAACAGGATGTTTATCGAGGAGAGGATTCCCAGAAGGAGTAAGAGGCGACGAGCTAGTCAGAGTAAAACCTTAAAGAGGATAGTTGTCGACGGGAGGATTCCCAGAGAGGGTACAGCGACCAGTTAGTCAGAGTAAAACCGGCAAGAGGCTGGTTGGAGAGGGTACGATTCCCAGAGAGTAAGAGGCGAGAGCTGGTCAGAATAAAACCGCCGAGAGGATGGTTGTCTAGGGTATGATTACCAGAGAGTGCAAGGGGTGACGAGCTAGTCAGAGTAAAACCGGCCAGAGGATGTTTGGCGAGGGGAGGATTCCTAGAGAGAGTAAGAGGCGACGTGCTAGTCTGAGTAAAACCGGCGTGAGGATGGTTGGCGGGGTTACGATTCCCAGAGAGAGTAAGAGGCGAAGAGCTGGTCAGAGTAAAACCAGCGGGAGGATGGTTGGCGAGGGGAGGATTCCCAGAGAAACTAAGATGCGACGAGCTAGTCAGAGTAAAACCGGTAATAGGTTGGTTGGCGGGGGGAGGATTCCCAGAGAAAGTAAGAGGCGACCAGTTAGTCAGAGTAAAACCGGCAAGAGGCTGTTTGCGAGGGTACGATTCCCAGAGACAGAAAGAGGCGATGAGCTATTATTAGTAAAACCTGCGAGAGGATGGTTGGCGAGGGTACGATTCCCCGAGAGATTAAGAGGCGAAGAGCTGGTCAGAGTAAAACCGGCGAGAGAATGGTTGGCGAGGTGACGATTCCCAGAGAGAATAAGAGGTGACGAACAAGTCAGAGTAAAACAGACGAGAGGATGGTTGGCAAGGGGAGGATTCTCAGAGAGAGTAAGAGGCGACGAGCTAGTCAGAGTAAAACCGGCGAGAGAATGGTTGGCGAGGGGAAGATTCCCAGAGAGAATAAGACGCGACGAGCTAGTCAGAGTAAAACAGGCGATAGGATGGTTGGCGAAGGGTGGATTCTCAGAGAGGGTAAGAGGCGACGAGCTAGTCAGAGTAAAACCGGCGACAGGATGGTTGGCAAGGGGAGGATTCTCAGAGAGATTAAGAGGCGACGAGCTAGTCAGAGTAAAACGGGCGATAGGATGGTCTGCGAGGGGAGGATTCTCAGAGAGGGTAAGAGGCGACGAGCTAGTCAGAGTAAAACAGGCGATGGGATGTTTGGCGCGGGGAGGATTCCCAGAGAGAGCAAGAGGCGACGAGATAGTCAAAGTAAAACCGGCAAGAGGATGGTTGGCGCGGGGAGGATTCCCAGAGAGAGTAAGAGGCGACGAGCTATTCAGAGTAAAACCGGCAAGAGAATGGTTGGCGAGGGGAGGATTCCCAGAGAGACAAAAAGGCGGCGATTTAGTCAGAGTAAAACCGGCGAGATGATTGTTGGCGGGAGGAGGATTCCGAGAGAGAGTAAGAGGCGACGAGCTAGTCAGAGTAAAACCGGCGAGAGAATGGTTGGCGAGGTTACGTTTCCCAGAGAGGGTAAGAGGCGACGGGCTCGCCAGAGTTAAACCGGCAAAAGGATAGTTAGCGGGGGGAGGATTCACAGAGAGAGAGAAAGAGGCGACGAGCTAGTCAGAGTAAAACCGGCAAAGGTTGGTTGTCGAGGGTACGATTCTCAGAGAGAGAGTAAGAGGCAACGAGCTGGTCAGAGTAAAACCGGCGAGAGGATGGCGGGCGCGGGGAGGATACCCAGAGAGAGTAAAAGGCGACGAGCTAGTCACAGTAAACCCGGCAAAGGATGGTTGGCGAGGGGAGGATTCCCAGAGAGAGTAAGAGGCGACGAGCTAGTCAGAGTAAATCCGGCGAGAGGATTGTTGGCGAGTTGAGGATACCCAGAGAGCGTAAGAGGCGACGAGCTAGTCAGAGTAAAACCGGCGAGAGGATGGTTGGCAAGGGGAGGATTCCCAGAGAGAGTAAGAGGCGACGAGCTAGTCAGAGTAGAACCGGCAAAGGATGGTTGGCGAGGAGAGGATTCCCAGAGAGAGTGAGATGCGACAAGGTGGTCAGAGTAATACCGGCGTGAGGATGGTTGGCGAGGGGAGTATTCCCAGAGAGAGTAAGAGGCGACGAGCTATTCAGAGTAAAACCGGCGAGAGAATGGTTGTTGAGGGGAGGATTCCCAGAAAGAATAAGAGGCGACGAGCTAGTCAGAGTAAAACCAGCAAGAGGATGGTTGGCGAGGGGAGGATTCCCAGAAAGAGCTAGAGGCGAAGAGCTGGTCAGAGTAAAACCGGCGAGAGGATGGTTGGCGAGGGTACGATTCCCAGAGAGTGCAAGAGGCGACGAGCTAGTCAGAGTAAAACCGGCAAAGGATGGTTGGCGAGGGGAGGATTCCCAAAGAGAATGAGAGGTTACGAGTATGTCAGAGTAAAACAGGTAAGAGGATGGTTGGCAAGGGGAGGATTCCCAGAGAGAGCAAGAGGCAAACGAGCTAGTCAGAGTAAAACCAGCAAGAGGATGGTTGGCGCGGGGAGGATTCCCAGAGAGAGTAAGAGGCGACGAGCTATTCAGAGTAAAACCGGCGAGAGGATGGTTGTTGAGGGGAGGATTCCCAGAAAGAATAAGAGGCGACGAGCTAGTCAGAGTAAACCCAGCTAGAGGATGGTTGGCGAGGAAAGGATTTCCAGAGAGAGTAAGAGGCGACGACAAGTCAGGGTAAAACCGGCGAGAGAATGGTTGGCGAGGGTACGTTTCCCGGAGAGAGTAAGAGGCGACGGGCTAGTCAGAGTAAAACCGGCAAGAGGATAGTTAGCGAGGGGAGGATTCCCAGAGAGAGAGTACGAGGTGACGAGCTGGTCAGAGTAAAACCGGCGAGAGGATGGTTGGCGAGGGGAGGATTTCCAAAGAGAGTAAGAGGCGACGAGCTAGTCGGAGTAAACCCAGCAAAAGATGGTTGGCGAGGGGAGGATTCCCAGAGAGAGTAAGAGGCGACGAGCTAGTCAGAGTAAAACCGGCAAAGGATTGTTGGCGAGCGGAGGATTCCCATAGAGAGAGTAAGAGGTGAGGAGCTGGTCAGAGTAAAACCGGCGAGAGGATGGTGGGCGCGGGGAGCATACCCAGAGAGAGTAAAAGGCGACGAGCTAGTAACAGTAAACCCGGCAAAGGATGGTTGGCGAGAGGAGGATTCCCAGAGAGACTAAAAGGCGACGAGTTAGTCAGAGTAAAACCGGCGAGAGGATTGTTGGCGAGGGGAGGATTGCCAGAGAGTGTAAAAGGCGACGAACTAGTCAGAGTAAAACTGGCGAGAGGATGGTTGGCAAGGGGAGGATTCCCAGATAGAGTAAGAGGCGACGAGCTAGTCAGAGTAGAACCGGCAAAGGATGGTTGGCGAGGAGAGGATTCCCAGAGAGAGAGAGAGATGCGACAAAGTGGTCAGAGTAATACCGCCGTGAGGATGGTTGGCGAGGGGAGTATTCCCAGAGAGAGTAAGAGGCGACGAGCAGGTCAGAGTAAAACCGGCGGGAGGTGGTTGGCGAGAGGAGGATTCCCAGAGAGGGTAAGAGGCGCCAAGGTAGTCAGAGTAAAACCGGCGTGAGGATAGTTAGCGGGGGGAGGATTCCCAGAGAAAGAGTAAGAGGCGACGGGCTAGCCAGAGTAAAACCGGCAAGAGGATTGTTGGCGAGGGGAGGATTCTAGAGAGAGAAAGAGGCGACGAACTAGTCAGAGTAAAACCGGTAATAGGATGTTTGGCGAGGGGAGGATTCCCAGAGAGAGTAAGAGGCGACGAGATTGTCAGAGTAAAACCGGCAAGACGATGGTTGGCAAGGGGAGGATTCCCAGAGAGAGTGAGATGCGACGAGCAGGTCAGAGTAAAACCGGCGAGAGGTGGTTGGCGAGTGGAGGATTCCCAGAGAGAGTAAGAGGCGCCGAGCTAGTCAGAGTAAAACCGGCGAGAAAATATTTGGCGAGGGGAGGATTCCTAGAGAGAGTAAGAGGCGACGTGCTAGTCTGAGTAAAACCGGCTTGAGGATGTTTGGCGAGGGTACGATTCCGAGAGAGCGTAAGAGGCGAAGAGCTGGTCAGAGTAAAACCAGCTGGAGGATGGTTGGCGAGGGGAGGATTCCCATAGATACTCAGAGGCGTTGAGCTAGTCAGAGTAAAACCGGCGAGAGAATGGTTGGCGAATGGAGGATTCCCAGAGAGAGTAAGAGGCGACTAGCTAGTCAGAGTAAAACCGGTGAGAGGAAGTTTGTCGAGCGGAGGATTCCCAGAGAGAGTAAGAGGTTCGGGCTATTCAGAGTAAAACTGGAGAGAGGATGGTTGATGAGGGGAGGATTCCCAGAGAGAGTATGACGCGACGAGCTAGTCAGAGTAAAACCGGCGAGAGGATGTTTGGCGAGGGTACGTTTTCCAGAAAGTGTAAGTGCGAACGAGCTAGTCAGAGTAAAACCAGTAAGAGGATAGTTGGCGAGGGGAGGATTCCCAGAGAGAGTACCGGGCGACAAGTTAGTCAGAGTAAAACCGGCGAGAGGCTGGATGGCGAGGGTACGATTCCCCGAGTGAGTAAGAGGCGATGTGCTGGTCAGAGTAAAACCGGCGATAGGATGGTTAGCGAGGGGAGGATTCCCAGAGAGAGTAAGAGGCGACGAGCTAGTCAGAGTAAAACCTGCGAGAGGATGGTTGGCAAGGTGAAGATTCCCAGAGAGAGTAAAGAGGCGACGAACTGGTCAGAGTAGAACCGGCGAGAGGATGGTTGTCGAGGGGAATATTCCCAGAGAGAGTAAGACGCGACGAGCTAATCAGAGTAAAATCGGCAAAGGATAGTTGGCGAGGGGAGAATCTTCAGAGAGATTAAGAGACGACGAGTTAGTCAGAGTAACACTGACGAGAGGATGGTTGGCGGGGGGAGGATTCCCAGAGAGAGTAAGAGGCGACGAGCTAGTCAGAGTAGAACATGCGAGAGGATGGTTGGCGAGGGGAGGTATCACAGAGAGAGTAAGATTCGACGCTGTAGTCAGAGTAAAACCGGCAAGAGGATGGTTGGCGAGGGGAGTATTCCCGGAGAGATTAAGAGGCGACGAGCTAGTCAGAGTAGAACATGCGAGAGGATGGTTGGCGAGGGGAGGTTTCCCAGAGAGAGTAAGATTCGAAGTTGTAGTCAGAGTAAAACCGGCAAGAGGATGGTTGGCGTGGGGAGGATTCCCGGAGAGATTAAGAGGCGACGAGGTAGTCAGAGTAAACCCGGGGACAGGATGGTTGGCGAGACGAGGATTCCCGGAGAGACTAAGAGGCTACGAGCTAGTCAGAGTAAAACCGGAGATAGGATGGTTAGCGAGGGGAGGATTCCCAGAGAGAGTAAGAGGCGACGAGCTAGTCAGAGTAAAATCTGCGAGAGGATGGTTGGCAAGGTGAAGATTCCCAGAGAGAGTAAAGAGGCGACGAACTGGTCAGAGTAGAACCGGCGAGAGGATGGTTGTCGAGGGGAATATTCCCAGAGAGAGTAAGACGCGACGAGCTAATCAGAGTAAAATCGGCAAAGGATAGTTGGCGAGGGGAGAATTTTCAGAGGGATTAAGAGACGACGAGCTAGTCAGAGTAACACTGACGAGAGGATGGTTGGCGGGGGGAGGATTCCCAGAGAGAGTAAGAGGCGACGAGCTAGTCAGAGTAGAACATGCGAGAGGATGGTTGGCGAGGGGAGGTTTCCCAGAGAGAGTAAGATTCGACGCTGTAGTCAGAGTAAAACCGGCAAGAGGATGGTTGGCGAGGGGAGTATTCCCGGAGAGATTAAGAGGCGACGAGGTAGTCAGAGTAAACCCGGGGACAGGATGGTTGGCGAGACGAGGATTCCCGGAGAGACTAAGAGGCTACGAGCTAGTCAGAGTAAAACCGGCAAGAGGATGGTAGGCGAGGGTAGGATTCCCAGAGAGAGAGTAAGAGGCGACGAGGTAGTCAGTGTAAAACCTGCGAGAGGATGGTTGGCGAGGGTACGATTCACAGAGAGATTAAGAGGCGACGAGCTGTTCAGAGTAATACCGGCGAGAGGATGGTTGTTGACGTGAGGAATGCCAGAGAGACTAAGAGGCGACGAGATAGTCAGAGTAAAACCGGCGAGAGGATGGTTAGCGAATGGAGATTCCCAGAGAGAGTAAGAGACGACGAGCTAGACCGAGTAAAACCGGCGAGAAGATGTTTGGCGAGGGGAGGATTCCCAGAGAGAGTATGAGGCGACGAGCTATTCAGAGTAAAACCGGCGAGAGGATGGTTGGTGAGGGGAAGATTCCCAGAGAGACTAAGAGGCGGCGATTTATTGAGAGTATATCCGGCGTGAGGATGGTTGGCGAGGGGAGGATTCTCAGAGAGAGTAAGAGGCGACGAGCTAGTCACAGTAAAACCGGCGAAAGGATGGTTGGCGAGGGTACGTTTTCCAGAGACAGTAAGAGGCGACGAGCAACTCAGAGTAACACCGGCAAGAGGAATGTTGGCGAGGAGAGGATTCTAGAGAGAGAAAGAGGCGACGAGCTAGTCAGAGTAAAACTGGTAATAGGATGGTTGGCGAGGGGAGGTTTCCCAGAGAAAGTAAGAGGCGACGAGCTAGTCAGAGTAAAACCGGCAAGAGGCTATTTGGCGAGGATACGATTCCCAGAGACAGAAAGAGGCGATTAGCTAGTCAGAGTAAAACCTGCGAGAGGATGTTTGGCGAGGGTACGATTCCCAGAAAGAGGAGGAGGCGAAGAGCTGGTCAGAGTAATACCGGCGAGAGGATGGTTGGCGAGGGTACGATTCCCAGAGAGTGCAAGAGGCGACGAGCTAGTCAGAGTAAAACCGACAATATGATGGTTGGCGAGCGGAGGAATCCCAGAGAGAGTAAGAGGCGACGAGCTAGTCAGAGTTAAACCGGCAAAGGATGGTTGGCGAGGGGAGGATTCCCAAAGAGAATGAGAGGTGACGAGCAAGTCAGAGTAAAACAGGTAAGAGGATTGTTGGCGAGGGGAGGATTCCCAAAGAGAGTAAGAGGCGACGAGCTTGTCAGAGTAAACCCGGCAAAAGATGGTTGGCGAGGGGAGGATTCCCAGAGAGAGTTAGAGGCGACGAGCTAGTCAGAATAAAACCGGCGAGAGGATTGTTGGCGAGGGGAGAATTCCCAGTGAGACTAAGAGGCGACGAGCTAGTCAGAGTAATACCGGCGAGAGGATGGTTGGCGAGGGTACGATTCCAAGAGAGTAAGAGGCGACGAGCTAGTCATAGTGAAACCGGCGAGAGGATGGTTGGCGACGGGAGGATTCCCAGAGAGACTAAGAGGCGACGAGCTAGTGAGAGTAAAACCGGCGAGAGGATGGCTGGCGAATGGAGGATTCCCAGAGAGAGTAAGAGGCGACGAGCTAGACCGAGTAAAACCGGGGGGAAGATGGTTGGCGAGGGGAGGATACCCAGAGAGAGTAAGAGGCGACGAGCTATTCGGAGTAAAACCGGCAAGAGGATATTTAGCGGGGGGAGGATACCCAGAGAGAGAGAAAGAGGCGACGAGCTAGTCGAAGTAAAACCGGCAAAGGAAGGTTGGCTAGGGTACGATTCCCAGAGAGAGAAAGAGGCGACAAGCTGCTCAGAGTAAAACCGGCGAGAGGATGGGTGGCGAATGGAGATTCCCAGAGAGAGTAAGAGGCGACGAGCTAGACCGAGTAAAACCGGCGAGAAGATGGTTGGCAAGGGGAGGATTCCCAGAGAGAGTATGAGGCGACGAGCCATTCAGAGTAAAACCGGCGAGAGGATGGTTGGTGAGGGGAGGATTCCCAGAGAGAGTAAGAGGCGACGAGCCTGTCAGAGTAAAACCGTCAAGAGGATGGTTAGCGGGGTGAGGATTCCCAGAGAGACTAAGAGGCGGCGATTTGTTCATAGTAAAGCCGGCGAGAGGATGGTTGGCGAGGGGAGCATTCTCAGAGAGAGTAAGAGGCGACGAGCTAGTCAGAGTAAAACCGGCGAGAGGATGGTAGGCGACGGTACGTTTCCCAGAGAGAGTAAGAGGCGACGAGCAAGTCAGAGTAAAACCGGCAAGAGGATTGTTGGCGAGGGGAGGATTCCAGAGACAGAAATAGGCGACGAGCTTGTCAGAGTAAATCCGGTAATAGGATGGTTGCCGTGGGGAGGATTCCCAGAGAGAGTAAGAGGCGACGATCTAGTCAGAGTAAAACCGGCAAGAGGCGGTTGGTGAGAAAACCATTCCTAGAGACAGAAAGAGGCGATGAGCTAGTCTGAGTAGAACCTGCGAAAGGATGGTTGGCGAGGGTGCGATTCCCAGAGAGAGTAAGAGGCGAAGAGCTGGTCAGAGTAAAATCGGCGAGAGGATGGTTTGCGAGGGTACGATTCCCAGAGAGTGCAAGAGGCAACGAGCTAGTCAGTGTAAAACCGGCATTATGATGGTTGGCGAGGGGAGGAATCCCAGAGAGAGTAAGAGGCGCCGTGCTAGTCAGAGTAAAACCAGCGAGAGGATTGTTGGCGAGGGGAGGATTCCCAGAGAGCGTAAGATGCGACGAGCAAGTCAGAGTAAAACCGGCAAGAGGATGGTTGGCGAGGGGAGGATTCCCAGAGAGACTAAGAAGCGACGAGCTAGTCAGAGTAAATCCGGGGAGAGGATGGTTGGCGAGGGTACGATTCCCAGAGATGGTAAGAGGCGACGAGCTAGTCAGAGTAAAACCGTCGAGAATGGTTGGCGAATGGAGGATTTCCAGAGAGAGCAAGAGGCGACGAGCTAGTCAGAGTAAATCCGGCAAGAGGATGGTTGGGGCGGGGAGGATTGCCAGAGAGTGTAAGAGGCGACGAGCTATTCAGAGTCAAACCGGCAAGAGGATGGTTGGGGCGGGGAGGATTGCCAGAGAGAGTAAGAGGCGACGAGCTATTCAGAGTAAAACCGGCAAGAGGATGGTTGGCGAGGGGAGGATTCGCAGAGAGAGAAAGAGGCGACGAGCTAGTCAGAGTAAAACCGGCAAAGGATGTTTGGCGAGGGGAGGATTCCCAGAGAGAGAGTAAGAGGCGACGAGCTGGTGAGAGGAAATCGGGCGAGAGGATGGTTGGCGAGGGGAGGATTCCCAAAGAGAGTAAGATGCGACGAGCTAGTCAGAGTAAACCCGGCAAAGGATGGTTGGCGAGGGGAAGATTCCCAGAGAGAGTAAGAGCGACGAGCTAGTCAGAGTAAAACCGGCGAGAGGATTGTTGGCGAGGGGAGGATTCCCAGAGAGCGTAAGATGCGACGAGCAAGTCAGAGTAAAACCGGCAAGAGGATGGTTGGCGAGGGGAGGATTCCCAGAGAGACTAAGAAGCGACGAGCTAGTCAGAGTAAATCCGGGGAGAGGATGGTTGGCGAGGGTACGATTCCCAGAGATGGTAAGAGGCGACGAGCTAGTCAGAGTAAAACCGGCGAGAATGGTTGGCGAATGGAGGTTTCCCAGAGAGAGTAAGAGGCGACGAGCTAGACCGAGTAAAACGGGGGGGAAGATGGTTGCTGAGGGAAGGATTCCCAGAGAGAGTATTAGGCGACGAGCTATTCAGAGTAAAACCGCCGAGAGGATGGTTGGTGAGGGGAGGATTCCCAGAGAGAGTAAGAGGCGACGAGCTAGTCAGAGTAAAACCGGCAAGAGGATAGTTAGCGGGGGGAGGATTTCCAGAGAGATAGAAAGAGGCGACGAGCTAGTCAGAGTAAAACCGGCAAAGGATGGTTGGCGAGGGTACGATTCTCAGAGAGAGAGTAAGAGGCGACGAGCTGGTCAGAGTAAAACCGGCGAGAGAATGGTTGGCGAGGGGAGGATTCCTAGAGAGAGTAAAAGGCGACGAGCTAGTCAGAGTAAACCCGGCAAAGGATGGTTGGCATGGGGAGGATTCCCAGAGAGAGTAAGTGGCGACGAGCTAGTCAGAGTAAAACCGGCGAGAGGATTGTTGGCGAGGGGAGGATTCCCAGAGAGCGTAAGAGGCGACGAGCAAGTCAGAGTAAAACCGGCAAGAGGATGGATGTCGAAGGGAGAATTCCCAGAGAGACTAGAAGGCGACGAGCTAGTCAGTGTAAAACCGGGGAGAGGATGGTTGGCGAGGGTACGATTCCCAGAGAGGGTAAGAGGCGACGAGCTAGTCAGAATAAAACCGGCGAGAGGATGGTTGGTGAGGGGAGGATTCCCAGAGAGTCTAAGAGGCGACGAGCTAGTCAGAGTAAAACCGGCGTGAGGATGGGACGGTAGGGTGTGCTGGTTCACAACTTCAAAATTAAATTTTCGGCCTTTGTCTAAATTCCCCATAATTGCATCATGTTTCGGTGAGTATATATCCAAAATTTCATTTAGTTAGTGAACTAAATTCTATTCATGAGGCATGCTTGAACAAGAACAGAGATTCACACAAAACGTAACTCAGTATAGTGTTGTTAATAGATTTTCATTAATTTGTTTTCGGCTTTGTGCTGTAACTGCGGGAGAGATTTTATTAATGGTCTGATATTAGTACACGCAGCTAAATTGTATGTTTATTAAATTAAAAGTTTACGAAGCTGTTAATGTTGTAAAGTGTACCGACGCAGTCAGCTATTAGTAAACTTTTCTTCTTCTACCACTATTACGGTCACACGCAAAAGATCTCAAAGATTCAACCGGAATGTATAGTATTTCTATTATCTGCAACCTGAGTGTACTGCCCCTCTCACTTCTAATGGGAACTACTCCTACCACAGGCTTTAGAAATTTGAATTGTGATCAGGAACACAAACACATTAATTTAAGTTCTGCACATTTCATAAAATCAAAATTTTATAATAATCCTCGTTCGAGAAATTTCATAACCATTGAATCAACAGACAGGTTGTAGGTATAAAACATTTAATAAATTGCTTCCGTAAATTTCTTCGCTTTTCTTGCTGTTGCTATGGCTCTAAAATTTTTGCCGTTTACTTTAATGTTGTTCATTGCACCCATGATTATACAAATATTTGCCAACCCAAGCCAATTCTCTTAACACAACCATAAACTCCTTTGTATGCCTTACTAAAATTTTACACTGTTACATTCTACCACCAAGGTTCGTGCACGGAATATTCTCATTTAGCCTTACAAACAAGCTAACACAAAAAATATATTAAAATGAACTCACTTACCCGAATTAATGACGGCACAACGGCCTAGGCGGTGTCCAAACTGAAGCCACCCTCGTGCTGATCATATTCTTGTAGCACAGCTGCTTATTTCTGCATCGTAGGTTCAATCATCCAGTCTTGTAGAAAACGAACGCCTCATTCTGGACGTATACAGCAACATCACTTAAACTGTTAGGTGCTTCTTTATCAGTGCTACGCATAAAGCAGATATCCAAGCAATACTAAAGTGCAACGAAAAACAGAATCATTGAAGGTTGCTAAATACACAGTTGCTGCAGTTAACTCTATTATTTGGTAACGACTTGTGTGTAATTACAGCTATTCTGAAGTGAACACTTATATTCATGAATAACTATTCTATAATGCGAAGCAACGCATACCTACAACTGTTCTGTAAACAAGACTTGTAGTTACTTATGGCGTGTGTGTCGTTCGAAAGCTTTGAATTCTTTACGGAGCAACGCGTAGCTACAACTGTTCTATAAACAAGACTTGTAGTTACTTATGGCGTGTCTATCGCTCGAAAGCTCCCAATTCTTTACGGAGCAACGCGTAGCTACAACTGTTCTGTAAACAAGACTTGTAGTTACTTATGGCGTGTGTGTCGTTCGAAAGCTTTGAATTCTTTACGGAGCAACGCGTAGCTACAACTGTTCTGTAAACAAGACTTGTAGTTACTTATGGCGTGTCTATCGTTCGAAAGCTCCCAATTCTTTACGGAGCAACGCGTAGCTACAGCTGTTCTGTAAACAAGACTTATAGTTACTTATGGCGTGTCTGTCGCTCGAAAGCTCCCAATTCCTTACGGAGCAACGCGTAGCTACAGCTGTTCTGTAAACAAGACTTGTAGTTACTTATGGCGTGTCTGTCGCTCGAAAGCTCCCAATTCTTTTCGGAGCAACGCGTAGCTACAGATGTTCTGTAAACAAGACATGTAGTTACTTATGGCGTGTCTGTCGCTCGAAAGCTCCCAATTCTTTACGTAGCAACGCGAAGCTACAGCTGTTCTGTAAACAAGACTTGTAGTTACTTATGGCGTGTCTATCGCTCGAAAACTCCCAATTCCTTACGGAGCAACGCGTAGCTACAGCTGTTCTGTAAACAAGACTTTTAGTTACTTATGGCGTGTCTATCGTTCGAAAGCTTTGAATTCGTTACGGAGCAACGCGTAGCTACAGCTGTTCTGTAAACAAGACTTGTAGATACTTATGGCGTGTCTAGCGTTCGAAAGCTCCCAATTCTTTACGGAGCAACGTGTAGCTACAGCTGTTCTGTAGACAAGACTTATAGTTACTTATGGCGTGTGTGTCGTTCGAAAGCTCCCAATTCTTTACGGAGCAACGCGTAGCTACAGCTGTTCTGCAAACAAGACTTGTAGTTACTTATGGCGTGTCTATCGTTCGAAAGCTTTGAATTCATTACGGAGCAACGCGTAGCTACAGCTGTTCTGTAAACAAGACTTGTAGTTTCTTAGGGCGTGTCTATCGTTCGAAAGCTTTGAATTCTTTACGGAGCAACGCGTAGCTACAGCTGTTCTGTAAACAAGACTTGTAGTTACTTATGGCGTGTCTATCGTTCGAAAGCTCCCAATTCTTTACGGAGCAACGCGTAGCTACAGCTGTTCTTTAAACAAGACTTGCAGTTACTTATGGCGTGTCTATCGTTCGAAAGCTTTGAATTCTTTACGGAGCAACGCGTAGCTACAGCTGTTCTGTAAACAATACTTGTAGTTACTTATGGCGTGTCTATCGCTCGAAAGCTCCCAATTCTTTACGTAGCAACGCGAAGCTACAGCTGTTCTGTAAACAAGACTTGTAGTTACTTATGGCGTGTCTATCGCTCGAAAACTCCCAATTCCTTACGGAGCAACGCGTAGCTACAGCTGTTCTGTAAACAAGACTTTTAGTTACTTATGGCGTGTCTATCGTTCGAAAGCTTTGAATTCGTTACGGAGCAACGCGTAGCTACAGCTGTTCTGTAAACAAGACTTGTAGATACTTATGGCGTGTCTAGCGTTCGAAAGCTCCCAATTCTTTACGGAGCAACGTGTAGCTACAGCTGTTCTGTAGACAAGACTTATAGTTACTTATGGCGTGTGTGTCGTTCGAAAGCTCCCAATTCTTTACGGAGCAACGCGTAGCTACAGCTGTTCTGTAAACAAGACTTGTAGTTACTTATGGCGTGTCTATCGTTCGAAAGCTTTGAATTCATTACGGAGCAACGCGTAGCTACAGCTGTTCTGTAAACAAGACTTGTAGTTTCTTAGGGCGTGTCTATCGTTCGAAAGCTTTGAATTCTTTACGGAGCAACGCGTAGCTACAGCTGTTCTGTAAACAAGACTTGTAGTTACTTATGGCGTGTCTATCGTTCGAAAGCTCCCAATTCTTTACGGAGCAACGCGTAGCTACAGCTGTTCTTTAAACAAGACTTGCAGTTACTTATGGCGTGTCTATCGTTCGAAAGCTTTGAATTCTTTACGGAGCAACGCGTAGCTACAGCTGTTCTGTAAACAATACTTGTAGTTACTTATGGCGTGTCTATCGCTCGAAAGCTCCCAATTCTTTACGGAGCAACGTGTAGCTACAACTGTTCTGTAAACAAGACTTGTAGTTACTTATGGCGTGTCTATCGTTCGAAAGCTCCCAATTCTTTACGGAGCAACGCGTAGCTACAGCTGTTCTGTAAACAAGACTTGTAGTTACTTATGGCGTGTCTGTCGCTCGAAAGCTCCCAATTCTTTTCGGAGCAACGCGTAGCTACAGCTGTTCTGTAAACAAGACTTGTAGTTACTTATGGCGTGTCTAGCGTTCGAAAGCTCCCAATTCTTTACGTAGCAACGACTAGCTACAGCTGTTCTGTAAACAAGACTGTAGTTACTTATGGCGTGTCTATCGTTCGAAAGCTTTGAATTCGTTACGGAGCAACGCGTAGCTACAGCTGTTCTGTAAACAAGACTTGTAGATACTTATGGCGTGTCTAGCGTTCGAAAGCTCCCAATTCTTTACAGAGCAACGTGTAGCTACAGCTGTTCTGTAGAAAAGACTTGTAGTTACTTATGGCGTGTGTGTCGTTCGAAAGCTCCCAATTCTTTACGGAGCAACGCGTAGCTACAGCTGTTCTGTAAACAAGACTTGTAGTTACTTATGGCGTGTCTATCGTTCGAAAGCTTTGAATTCATTACGGAGCAACGCGTAGCTACAGCTGTTCTGTAAACAAGACTTGTAGTTTCTTAGGGCGTGTCTATCGTTCGAAAGCTTTGAATTCTTTACGGAGCAACGCCTAGCTACAGCTGTTCTGTAAACAAGACTTGTAGTTACTTATGGCGTGTCTATCGTTCGAAAGCTTTGAATTCTTTACGGAGCAACGCGTAGCTACAGCTGTTCTTTAAACAAGACTTGCAGTTACTTATGGCGTGTCTATCGTTCGAAAGCTTTGAATTCTTTACGGAGCAACGCGTAGCTACAGCTGTTCTGTAAACAAGACTTGTAGTTACTTATGGCGTGTCTATCGCTCGAAAGCTCCCAATTCTTTACGGAGCAACGGGTAGCTACAACTGTTCTGTAAACAAGACTTGTAGTTACTTATGGCGTGTCTATCGCTCGAAAGCTCCGAATTCTTTACGGAGCAACGCGTAGCTACAGCTGTTCTGTAAACAAGACTTGTAGTTACTTATGGTGTGTCTATCGTTCCAAAATCTCCCAATTCTTTACGGAGCAACGCGTAGCTACAGCTGTTCTGTAAACAAGACTTGTAGTTACTTATGGCGTGTCTATCGCTCGAAAGCTCCCAATTCTTTACGGAGCAACGTGTAGTTACAACTGTTCTGTAAACAAGACTTGTAGTTACTTATGGCGTGTCTATCGCTCGAAAGCTCCGAATTCTTTACGGAGCAACGCGTAGCTACAGCTGTTCTGTAAACAAGACTTGTAGTTACTTATGGTGTGTCTATCGTTCCAAAATCTCCCAATTCTTTACGGAGCAACGCGTAGCTTCAGCTGTTCTGTAAACAAGACTTGTAGTTACTTATGGCGTGTCTATCGCTCGAAAGCTCCCAATTCTTTACGGAGCAACGTGTAGTTACAACTGTTCTGTAAACAAGACTTGTAGTTACTTATGGCGTGTCTAGCGTTCGAAAGCTCCCAATTCTTTACGGAGCAACGCGTAGCTACAGCTGTTCCTTAAACAAGACTTGTGGATACTTATGGGGTGTCTAGCGTTCGAAAGCTCCCAATTCTTTACGGAGCAACGCGTAGCAACAACTGTTCTGTAAACAAGACTTGTAGGTACTTATGGCGTGTCTATCGCTCGAAAGCTCCCAATTCTTTACGGAGGAACGCGTAGCTACAGCTGTTCTGTAGACAAGACTTGTAGTTACTTATGGCGTGTCTATGTTTCGAAAGCTTTGAATTCTTTACGGAGCAACGCGTAGCTACAGCTGTTCTGTAAACAAGACATGTAGTTACTTATGGCGTGTCTAGCGTTCGAAAGCTCCTAATTCTTTACGGAGCAACGCGTAGCTACAGCTGTTCTGTAAACAACACTTGTAGTTACTTATGGCGTGTCTGTCGCTCGAAAGCTCCCAATTCTTTACGGAGGAACGCGTAGCTACAGCTGTTCTGTAGACAAGACTTGTAGTTACTTATGGCGTGTCTATCGTTCGAAAGCTTTGAATTCATTACGGAGCAACGCGTAGCTACAGCTGTTCTGTAAACAAGACTTGTAGTTACTTATGGCGTTTGTGTCGTTCGAAAGCTCCGAATTCTTTACGGAGCAACGCGTAGCTACAGCTGTTCTGTAAACAAGACTTGTAGTTACTTGTGGCGTGTCTATCGTTCGAAATCTCCCAATTCTTTACGGAGCAACGCGTAGCTACATCTGTTCTGTAAACAAGAGTTGTAGTTACTTATGCCGTGTCTATCGCTCGAAAGCTCCCAATTCTTTACGGAGCAACGCGTAGCTACAGCTGTTCTGTAGACAAGACTTGTAGTTACTTATGGCGTGTCTATCGTTCGAAAGCTCCCAATTCTTTACGGAGTAACGCGTAGCTACAGCTGTTGTGTAAACAAGACTTGTAGTTACTTATGGCGTGTCTATCGTTCGAAAGCTCCCAATTCTTTACGGAGCAACGCGTAGCTACAACTGTTCTGTAAACAAGACTTGTAGTTACTTATGGCGTGTCTATCGTTCGAAAGCTCCCAATTCTTTACGGAGCAACGCGTAGCTACAGCTGTTCTGTAAACAAGACTTGTAGTTACTTATGGCGTTTGTGTCGTTCGAAAGCTCCGAATTCTTTACGGAGCAACGCGTAGCTACAGCTGTTCTTTAAACAAGACTTGCAGTTACTTATGGCGTGTCTATCGTTCGAAAGCTTTGAATTCTTTACGGAGCAACGCGTAGCTACAGCTGTTCTGTAAACAAGACTTGTAGTTTCTTAGGGCGTGTCTATCGTTCGAAAGCTTTGAATTCTTTACGGAGCAACGCGTAGCTACAGCTGTTCTGTAAACAAGACTTGTAGTTACTTATGGCGTGTCTATCGTTCGAAAGCTCCCAATTCTTTACGGAGCAACGCGTAGCTACAGCTGTTCTTTAAACAGGACTTGCAGTTACTTATGGCGTGTCTATCGTTCGAAAGCTTTGAATTCTTTACGGAGCAACGCGTAGCTACAGCTGTTCTGTAAACAAGACTTGTAGTTACTTATGGCGTGTCTATCGCTCGAAAGCTCTCAATTCTTTACGGAGCAACGTGTAGCTACAACTGTTCTGTAAACAAGACTTGTAGTTACTTATGGCGTGTCTATCGTTCGAAAGCTCCCAATTCTTTACGGAGCAACGCGTAGCTACAGCTGTTCTGTAAACAAGACTTGTAGTTACTTATGGCGTGTCTGTCGCTCGAAAGCTCCCAATTCTTTTCGGAGCAACGCGTAGCTACAGATGTTCTGTAAACAAGACATGTAGTTACTTATGGCGTGTCTGTCGCTCGAAAGCCCCCAATTCTTTACGTAGCAACGCGAACCTACAGCTGTTCTGTAAACAAGACTTGTAGTTACTTATGGCGTGTCTATCGCTCGAAAGCTCCCAATTCCTTACGGAGCAACGCGTAGCTACAGCTGTTCTGTAAACAAGACTTGTAGTTACTTATGGCGTGTCTAGCGTTCGAAAGCTCTCAATTCTTTACGTAGCAACGCCTAGCTACAGCTGTTCTGTAAAAAAGACTTGTAGTTACTTATGGCGTGTCTATCGTTCGAAAGCTTTGAATTCGTTACGGAGCAACGCGTAGCTACAGCTGTTCTGTAAACAAGACTTGTAGATACTTATGATGTGTCTAGCGTTCGAAAGCTCCCAATTCTTTACGGAGCAACGTGTAGCTACAGCTGTTCTGTAGACAAGACTTGTAGTTACTTATGGCGTGTGTGTCGTTCGAAAGCTCCCAATTCTTTACGGAGCAACGCGTAGCTACAGCTGTTCTGTAAACAAGACTTGTAGTTACTTATGGCGTGTCTATCGTTCGAAAGCTTTGAATTCATTACGGAGCAACGCGTAGCTATAGCTGTTCTGTAAACAAGACTTGTAGTTTCTTAGGGCGTGTCTATCGTTCGAAAGCTTTGAATTCTTTACGGAGCAACGCCTAGCTACAGCTGTTCTGTAAACAAGACTTGTAGTTACTTATGGCGTGTCTATCGTTCGAAAGCTTTGAATTCTTTACGGAGCAACGCGTAGCTACAGCTGTTCTTTAAACAAGACTTGCAGTTACTTATGGCGTGTCTATCGTTCGAAAGCTTTGAATTCTTTACGGAGCAACGCGTAGCTACAGCTGTTCTGTAAACAAGACTTGTAGTTACTTATGGCGTGTCTATCGCTCGAAAGCTCCCAATTCTTTACGGAGCAACGGGTAGCTACAACTGTTCTGTAAACAAGACTTGTAGTTACTTATGGCGTGTCTATCGCTCGAAAGCTCCGAATTCTTTACGGAGCAACGCGTAGATACAGCTGTTCTGTAAATAAGACTTGTAGTTACTTATGGTGTGTCTATCGTTCGAAAGCTCCCAATTCTTTACGGAGCAACGCGTAGCTACAGCTGTTCTGTAAACAAGACCTGTGGTTACTTATGGTGTGTCTATCGTTCGAAATCTCGCAATTCTTTTCGGAGCAACGCGTAGCTACAGCTGTTCTGTAAACAAGACTTGTAGTTACTTATGGCGTGTCTATCGCTCGAAAGCTCCCAATTCTTTACGGAGCAACGTGTAGTTACAACTGTTCTGTAAACAAGACTTGTAGTTACTTATGGCGTGTCTAGCGTTCGAAAGCTCCCAATTCTTTACGGAGCAACGCGTAGCTACAGCTGTTCCTTAAACAAGACTTGTGGATACTTATGGCGTGTCTAGCGTTCGAAAGCTCCCACTTCTTTACGGAGCAATGTGTAGCTACAGCTGTTCTGTAGACAAGACTTGTAGTTACTTATGGCGTTTCTATCGTTCGAAAGCTCCCAATTCTTTACGGAGCAACGCGTAGTTACAGCTGTTCTGTAAACAAGACATGTAGTTACTTATGGCGTGTCTATGGTTCGAAAGCTTTGAATTCTTTACGGAGCAACGCGTAGCTACAGCTGTTCTGTAAACAAGACATGTAGTTACTTATGGCGTGTCTAGCGTTCGAAAGCTCCTAATTCTTTACGGAGCAACGCGTAGCTACAGCTGTTCTGTAAACAAGACTTCTAGTTACTTATGGCGTGTCTGTCGCTCGAAAGCTCCCAATTCTTTACGGAGGAACGCGTAGCTACTGCTGTTCTGTAGACAAGACTTGTAGTTACTTATGGCGTGTCTGTCGCTCGGGAGCTCCCAATTTTTACGGAGCAACGCGTAGCTACAGCTGTTCTGTAAACAAGACTTGTAGTTACTTATGGCGTTTGTGTCGTTCGAAAGCTCCGAATTCTTTACGGAGCAACGCGTAGCTACAGCTGTTCTGTAAACAAGACTTGTAGTTACTTGTGGCGTGTCTATAGTTCGAAAGCTCCCAATTCTTTACGGAGGAACGCGTAGCTACAGCTGTTCTGTAAACAAGACTTGTAGTTACTTATGGGGTGTCTATCGTTCGAAATCTCCCAATTCTTTACGGAGTAACGCGTAGCTACAGCTGTTGTGTAAACAAGACTTGTAGTTACTTATGGCGTGTCTATCGATCGAAAGCTCCCAATTCTTTACGGAGCAACGCGTAGCTACAACTGTTCTGTAAACAAGACTTGCAGTTACTTATGGCGTGTCTATCGTTCGAAAGATTTGAATTCTTTACGGAGCAACGCGTAGCTACAGCTGTTCTGTAAACAAGACTTGTAGTTTCTTAGGGCGTGTCTATCGTTCGAAAGCTTTGAATTCTTTACGGAGCAACGCCTAGCTACAGCTGTTCTGTAAACAAGACTTGTAGTTACTTATGGCGTGTCTATCGTACGAAAGCTCCCAATTCTTTACGGAGCAACGCGTAGCTACAGCTGTTCTTTAAACAAGACTTGCAGTTACTTATGGCGTGTCTATCGTTCGAAAGCTTTGAATTCTTTACGGAGCAACGCGTAGCAACAGCTCTTCTGTAAACAAGACTTGTAGTTACTTATGGCGTGTCTAGCGCTCGAAAGCTCCCAATTCTTTACGGAGCAACGTGTAGCTACAAACTGTTCTGTAAACAAGACTTGTAGTTACATATGGCGTGTCTATCGTTCGAAAGCTCCCAATTCTTTACGGAGCAACGCGTAGCAACAGCTGTTCTGTAAACAAGACTTGTAGTTACTTATGGCGTGTCTGTCGCTCGAAAGCTCCCAATTCTTTTCGGAGCAACGCGTAGCTACAGATGTTCTGTAAACAAGACATGTAGTTACTTATGGCGTGTCTGTCGCTCGAAAGCTCCCAATTCTTTACGTAGCAACGCGAAGCTACAGCTGTTCTGTAAACAAGACTTGTAGTTACTTATGGCGTGTCTATCGCTCGAAAGCTCCCAATTCCTTACGGAGCAACGCGTAGCTACAGCTGTTCTGTAAACAAGACTTGTGGTTACTTATGGCATGTCTAGCGTTCGAAAGCCCCCAATTCTTTACGTAGCAACGCCTAGCTACAGCTGTTCTGTAAACAAGACTTGTAGTTACTTATGGTGTGTCTATCGTTCGAAAGCTTTGAATTCGTTACGGAACAACGCGTAGCTACAGCTTTTCTGTAAACAAGACTTGTAGATACTTATGGCGTGTCTAGCGTTCGAAAGCTCCCAATTCTTTACGGAGCAACGTGTAGCTACAGCTGTTCTGTAGACAAGACTTGTAGTTACTTATGGCGTGTGTGTCGTTCGAAAGCTCCCAATTCTTTACGGAGCAACGCGTAGCTACAGCTGTTCTGTAAACAAGACTTGTAGTTACTTATGGCGTGTCTATCTTTCGAAAGCTTTGAGTTCATTACGGAGCAACGCGTAGCTACAGCTGTTCTGTAAACAAGACTTGTAGTTTCTTAGGGCGTGTCTATCGTTCGAAAGCTTTGAATTCTTTACGGAGCAACGCGTAGCTACAGCTGTTCTGTAAACAAGACTTGTAGTTAACTATGGCGTGTCTATCGCACGAAGGCTCCCAATTCTTTACGGAGCAACGTGTAGTTACAACTGTTCTGTAAACAAGACTTGTAGTTACTTATGGCGTGTCTAGCGTTCGAAAGCTCCCAATTCTTTACGGAGCAACGCGTAGCTACAGCTGTTCCTTAAACAAGACTTGTGGATACTTATGGCGTGTCTAGCGTTCGAAAGCTCCCAATTCTTTACGGAGCAATGTGTAGCTACAGCTGTTCTGTAGACAAGACTTGTAGTTACTTATGGCGTGTCTATCGTTCGAAAGCTCCCAATTCTTTACGGAGAAACGCGTAGTTACAGCTGTTCTGTAAACAAGACATGTAGTTACTTATGGCGTGTCTATGGTTCGAAAGCTTTGAATTCTTAACGGAGCAACGCGTAGCTACAGCTGTTCTGTAAACAAGACATGTAGTTACTTATGGCGTGTCTAGCGTTCGAAAGCTCCTAATTCTTTACGGAGCAACGCGTAGCTACAGCTGTTCTGTAAACAAGACTTGTAGTTACGTATGGCGTGTCTGTCGCTCGAAAGCTCCCAATTCTTTACGGAGGAACGCGTAGCTACAGCTGTTCTGTAAACAAGACTTGTAATTACTTATTGCGTGTCTGTCGCTCGGGAGCTCCCAATTTTTACGGAGCAACGCGTAGCTACAGCTGTTCTGTAAACAAGACTTGTAGTTACTTATGGCGTGTCTAGCGTTCGAAAGCTCCCAATTCTTTACGGAGCAACGCGTAGCTACAGCTGTTCTGTAAACAAGACTTGTAGTTACTTATGGCGTTCGTGTCGTTCGAAAGCTCCGAATTCTTTACGGAGCAACGCGTAGCTACAGCTGTTCTGTAAACAAGACTTGTAGTTACTTGTGGCGTGTCTATCGTTCGAAAGCTTTGAATTCTTTACGGAGCAACGCGTAGCTACAGCTGTTCTGTAAACAAGACTTGTAGTTACTTATGGTGTGTCTATCGTTCGAAATCTCCCAATTCTTTACGGAGCAACGCGTAGCTACAGCTGTTCTGTAAACAAGACTTGTAGTTACTTATGGCGTGTCTATCGCTCGAAAGCTCCCAATTCCTTACGGAGCAACGCGTAGCTACAACTGTTCTGTAAACAAGACTTGTAGTTACTTATGGCGTGTCTAGCGTTCGAAAGCCCCCAATTCTTTACGTAGCAACGCCTAGCTACAGCTGTTCTGTAAACAAGACTTGTAGTTACTTATGGCGTGTCTATCGTTCGAAAGCTTTGAATTCGTTACGGAGCAACGCGTAGCTACAGCTTTTCTGTAAACAAGACTTGTAGATACTTATGGCGTGTCTAGCGTTCGAAAGCTCCCAATTCTTTACGGAGCAACGTGTAGCTACAGCTGTTCTGTAGACAAGACTTGTAGTTACTTATGGCGTGTGTGTCGTTCGAAAGCTCCCAATTCTTTACGGAGCAACGCGTAGCTACATCTGTTCTGTAAACAAGAGTTGTAGTTACTTATGCCGTGTCTATCGCTCGAAAGCTCCCAATTCTTTACGGAGCAACGCGTAGCTACAGCTGTTCTGTAGACCATACTTGTAGTTACTTATGGCGTGTCTATCGTTCGAAAGCTCCCAATTCTTTACGGAGTAACGCGTAGCTACAGCTGTTGTGTAAACAAGACTTGTAGTTACTTATGGCGTGTCTATCGATCGAAAGCTCCCAATTCTTTACGGAGCAACGCGTAGCTACAACTGTTCTGTAAACAAGACTTGTAGTTACTTATGGCGTTTGTGTCGTTCGAAAGCTCCGAATTCTTTACGGAGCAACGCGTAGCTACAGCTGTTCTTTAAACAAGACTTGCAGTTACTTATGGCGTGTCTATCGTTCGAAAGATTTGAATTCTTTACGGAGCAACGCGTAGCTACAGCTGTTCTGTAAACAAGACTTGTAGTTTCTTAGGGCGTGTCTATCGTTCGAAAGCTTTGAATTCTTTACGGAGCAACGCGTAGCTACAGCTGTTCTGTAAACAAGACTTGTAGTTACTTATGGCGTGTCTATCGTTCGAAAGCTCCCAATTCTTTACGGAGCAACGCGTAGCTACAGCTGTTCTTTAAACAAGACTTGCAGTTACTTATGGCGTGTCTATCGTTCGAAAGCTTTGAATTCTTTACGGAGCAACGCGTAGCTACAGCTCTTCTGTAAACAAGACTTGTAGTTACTTATGGCGTGTCTATCGCTCGAAAGCTCCCAATTCTTTACGGAGCAACGTGTAGCTACAACTGTTCTGTAAACAAGACTTGTAGTTACTTATGGCGTGTCTATCGTTCGAAAGCTCCCAATTCTTTACGGAGCAACGCGTAGCAACAGCTGTTCTGTAAACAAGACTTGTAGTTACTTATGGCGTGTCTGTCGCTCGAAAGCTCCCAATTCTTTTCGGAGCAACGCGTAGCTACAGATGTTCTGTAAACAAGACATGTAGTTACTTATGGCGTGTCTGTCGCTCGAAAGCTCCCAATTCTTTACGTAGCAACGCGAAGCTACAGCTGTTCTGTAAACAAGACTTGTAGTTACTTATGGCGTGTCTAGCGTTCGAAAGCCCCCAATTCTTTACGTAGCAACGCCTAGCTACAGCTGTTCTGTAAACAAGACTTGTAGTTACTTATGGCGTGTCTATCGTTCGAAAGCTTTGAATTCGTTACGGAGCAACGCGTAGCTACAGCTTTTCTGTAAACAAGACTTGTAGATACTTATGGCGTGTCTAGCGTTCGAAAGCTCCCAATTCTTTACGGAGCAACGTGTAGCTACAGCTGTTCTGTAGACAAGACTTGTAGTTACTTATGGCGTGTGTGTCGTTCGAAAGCTCCCAATTCTTTACGGAGCAACGTGTAGCTACAGCTGTTCTGTAGACAAGACTTGTAGTTACTTATGGCGTGTGTGTCGTTCGAAAGCTCCCAATTCTTTACGGAGCAACGCGTAGCTACAGCTGTTCTGTAAACAAGACTTGTAGTTACTTATGGCGTGTCTATCGTTCGAAAGCTTTGAATTCATTACGGAGCAACGCGTAGCTACAGCTGTTCTGTAAACAAGACTTGTAGTTTCTTAGGGCGTGTCTATCGTTCGAAAGCTTTGAATTCTTTACGGAGCAACGCCTAGCTACAGCTGTTCTGTAAACAAGACTTGTAGTTACTTATGGCGTGTCTATCGTTCGAAAGCTTTGAATTCTTTACGGAGCAACGCGTAGCTACAGCTGTTCTTTAAACAAGACTTGCAGTTACTTATGGCGTGTCTATCGTTCGAAAGCTTTGAATTCTTTACGGAGCAACGCGTAGCTACAGCTGTTCTGTAAACAAGACTTGTAGTTACTTATGGCGTGTCTATCGCTCGAAAGCTCCCAATTCTTTACGGAGCAACGGGTAGCTACAACTGTTCTGTAAACAAGACTTGTAGTTACTTATGGCGTGTCTATCGCTCGAAAGCTCCGAATTCTTTACGGAGCAACGCGTAGATACAGCTGTTCTGTAAACAAGACTTGTAGTTACTTATGGTGTGTCTATCGTTCGAAAGCTCCCAATTCTTTACGGAGCAACGCGTAGCTACAGCTGTTCTGTAAACAAGACCTGTGGTTACTTATGGTGTGTCTATCGTTCGAAATCTCGCAATTCTTTTCGGAGCAACGCGTAGCTACAGCTGTTCTGTAAACAAGACTTGTAGTTACTTATGGCGTGTCTATCGCTCGAAAGCTCCCAATTCTTTACGGAGCAACGTGTAGTTACAACTGTTCTGTAAACAAGACTTGTAGTTACTTATGGCGTGTCTAGCGTTCGAAAGCTCCCAATTCTTTACGGAGCAACGCGTAGCTACAGCTGTTCCTTAAACAAGACTTGTGGATACTTATGGCGTGTCTAGCGTTCGAAAGCTCCCACTTCTTTACGGAGCAATGTGTAGCTACAGCTGTTCTGTAGACAAGACTTGTAGTTACTTATGGCGTTTCTATCGTTCGAAAGCTCCCAATTCTTTACGGAGCAACGCGTAGTTACAGCTGTTCTGTAAACAAGACATGTAGTTACTTATGGCGTGTCTATGGTTCGAAAGCTTTGAATTCTTTACGGAGCAACGCGTAGCTACAGCTGTTCTGTAAACAAGACATGTAGTTACTTATGGCGTGTCTAGCGTTCGAAAGCTCCTAATTCTTTACGGAGCAACGCGTAGCTACAGCTGTTCTGTAAACAAGACTTCTAGTTACTTATGGCGTGTCTGTCGCTCGAAAGCTCCCAATTCTTTACGGAGGAACGCGTAGCTACTGCTGTTCTGTAGACAAGACTTGTAGTTACTTATGGCGTGTCTGTCGCTCGGGAGCTCCCAATTTTTACGGAGCAACGCGTAGCTACAGCTGTTCTGTAAACAAGACTTGTAGTTACTTATGGCGTTTGTGTCGTTCGAAAGCTCCGAATTCTTTACGGAGCAACGCGTAGCTACAGCTGTTCTGTAAACAAGACTTGTAGTTACTTGTGGCGTGTCTATAGTTCGAAAGCTCCCAATTCTTTACGGAGGAACGCGTAGCTACAGCTGTTCTGTAAACAAGACTTGTAGTTACTTATGGTGTGTCTATCGTTCGAAATCTCCCAATTCTTTACGGAGTAACGCGTAGCTACAGCTGTTGTGTAAACAAGACTTGTAGTTACTTATGGCGTGTCTATCGATCGAAAGCTCCCAATTCTTTACGGAGCAACGCGTAGCTACAACTGTTCTGTAAACAAGACTTGCAGTTACTTATGGCGTGTCTATCGTTCGAAAGATTTGAATTCTTTACGGAGCAACGCGTAGCTACAGCTGTTCTGTAAACAAGACTTGTAGTTTCTTAGGGCGTGTCTATCGTTCGAAAGCTTTGAATTCTTTACGGAGCAACGCGTAGCTACAGCTGTTCTGTAAACAAGACTTGTAGTTACTTATGGCGTGTCTATCGTTCGAAAGCTCCCAATTCTTTACGGAGCAACGCGTAGCTACAGCTGTTCTTTAAACAAGACTTGCCGTTACTTATGGCGTGTCTATCGTTCGAAAGCTTTGAATTCTTTACGGAGCAACGCGTAGCAACAGCTCTTCTGTAAACAAGACTTGTAGTTACTTATGGCGTGTCTATCGCTCGAAAGCTCCCAATTCTTTACGGAGCAACGTGTAGCTACAAACTGTTCTGTAAACAAGACTTGTAGTTACTTATGGCGTGTCTATCGTTCGAAAGCTCCCAATTCTTTACGGAGCAACGCGTTGCAACAGCTGTTCTGTAAACAAGACTTGTAGTTACTTATGGCGTGTCTGTCGCTCGAAAGCTCCCAATTCTTTTCGGAGCAACGCGTAGCTACAGATGTTCTGTAAACAAGACATGTAGTTACTTATGGCGTGTCTGTCGCTCGAAAGCTCCCAATTCTTTACGTAGCAACGCGAAGCTACAGCTGTTCTGTAAACAAGACTTGTAGTTACTTATGGCGTGTCTATCGCTCGAAAGCTCCCAATTCCTTACGGAGCAACGCGTAGCTACAGCTGTTCTGTAAACAAGACTTGTGGTTACTTATGGCATGTCTAGCGTTCGAAAGCCCCCAATTCTTTACGTAGCAACGCCTAGCTACAGCTGTTCTGTAAACAAGACTTGTAGTTACTTATGGTGTGTCTATCGTTCGAAAGCTTTGAATTCGTTACGGAGCAACGCGTAGCTACAGCTTTTCTGTAAACAAGACTTGTAGATACTTATGGCGTGTCTAGCGTTCGAAAGCTCCCAATTCTTTACGGAGCAACGTGTAGCTACAGCTGTTCTGTAGACAAGACTTGTAGTTACTTATGGCGTGTGTGTCGTTCGAAAGCTCCCAATTCTTTACGGAGCAACGCGTAGCTACAGCTGTTCTGTAAACAAGACTTGTAGTTACTTATGGCGTGTCTATCTTTCGAAAGCTTTGAGTTCATTACGGAGCAACGCGTAGCTACAGCTGTTCTGTAAACAAGACTTGTAGTTTCTTAGGGCGTGTCTATCGTTCGAAAGCTTTGAATTCTTTACGGAGCACCGCGTAGCTACAGCTGTTCTGTAAACAAGACTTGTAGTTACTTATGGTGTGTCTATCGTTCGAAATCTCCCAATTCTTTACGGAGCAACGCGTAGCTACAGCTGTTCTGTAAACAAGACTTGTAGTTAACTATGGCGTGTCTATCGCACGAAGGCTCCCAATTCTTTACGGAGAAACGTGTAGTTACAACTGTTCTGTAAACAAGACTTGTAGTTACTTATGGCGTGTCTAGCGTTCGAAAGCTCCCAATTCTTTACGGAGCAACGCGTAGCTACAGCTGTTCCTTAAACAAGACTTGTGGATACTTATGGCGTGTCTAGCGTTCGAAAGCTCCCAATTCTTTACGGAGCAATGTGTAGCTACAGCTGTTCTGTAGACAAGACTTGTAGTTACTTATGGCGTGTCTATCGTTCGAAAGCTCCCAATTCTTTACGGAGCAACGCGTAGTTACAGCTGTTCTGTAAACAAGACATGTAGTTACTTATGGCGTGTCTATGGTTCGAAAGCTTTGAATTCTTTACGGAGCAACGCGTAGCTACAGCTGTTCTGTAAACAAGACATGTAGTTACTTATGGCGTGTCTAGCGTTCGAAAGCTCCTAATTCTTTACGGAGCAACGCGTAGCTACAGCTGTTCTGTAAACAAGACTTGTAGTTACGTATGGCGTGTCTGTCGCTCGAAAGCTCCCAATTCTTTACGGAGGAACGCGTAGCTACAGCTGTTCTGTAAACAAGACTTGTAATTACTTATTGCGTGTCTGTCGCTCGGGAGCTCCCAATTTTTACGGAGCAACGCGTAGCTACAGCTGTTCTGTAAACAAGACTTGTAGTTACTTATGGCGTGTCTAGCGTTCGAAAGCTCCCAATTCTTTACGGAGCAACGCGTAGCTACAGCTGTTCTGTAAACAAGACTTGTAGTTACTTATGGCGTTCGTGTCGTTCGAAAGCTCCGAATTCTTTACGGAGCAACGCGTAGCTACAGCTGTTCTGTAAACAAGACTTGTAGTTACTTGTGGCGTGTCTATCGTTCGAAAGCTTTGAATTCTTTACGGAGCAACGCGTAGCTACAGCTGTTCTGTAAACAAGACTTGTAGTTACTTATGGTGTGTCTATCGTTCGAAATCTCCCAATTCTTTACGGAGCAACGCGTAGCTACAGCTGTTCTGTAAACAAGACTTGTAGTTACTTATGGCGTGTCTATCGCTCGAAAGCTCCCAATTCCTTACGGAGCAACGCTTAGCTACAACTGTTCTGTAAACAAGACTTGTAGTTACTTATGGCGTGTCTAGCGTTCGAAAGCCCCCAATTCTTTACGTAGCAACGCCTAGCTACAGCTGTTCTGTAAACAAGACTTGTAGTTACTTATGGCGTGTCTATCGTTCGAAAGCTTTGAATTCGTTACGGAGCAACGCGTAGCTACAGCTTTTCTGTAAACAAGACTTGTAGATACTTATGGCGTGTCTAGCGTTCGAAAGCTCCCAATTCTTTACGGAGCAACGTGTAGCTACAGCTGTTCTGTAGACAAGACTTGTAGTTACTTATGGCGTGTGTGTCGTTCGAAAGCTCCCAATTCTTTACGGAGCAACGCGTAGCTACATCTGTTCTGTAAACAAGAGTTGTAGTTACTTATGGCGTGTCTATCGCTCGAAAGCTCCCAATTCTTTACGGAGCAACGCGTAGCTACAGCTGTTCTGTAGACCAGACTTGTAGTTACTTATGGCGTGTCTATCGTTCGAAAGCTCCCAATTCTTTACGGAGTAACGCGTAGCTACAGCTGTTGTGTAAACAAGACTTGTAGTTACTTATGGCGTGTCTATCGATCGAAAGCTCCCAATTCTTTACGGAGCAACGCGTAGCTACAACTGTTCTGTAAACAAGACTTGTAGTTACTTATGGCGTTTGTGTCGTTCGAAAGCTCCGAATTCTTTACGGAGCAACGCGTAGCTACAGCTGTTCTTTAAACAAGACTTGCAGTTACTTATGGCGTGTCTATCGTTCGAAAGATTTGAATTCTTTACGGAGCAACGCGTAGCTACAGCTGTTCTGTAAACAAGACTTGTAGTTTCTTAGGGCGTGTCTATCGTTCGAAAGCTTTGAATTCTTTACGGAGCAACGCGTAGCTACAGCTGTTCTGTAAACAAGACTTGTAGTTACTTATGGCGTGTCTATCGTTCGAAAGCTCCCAATTCTTTACGGAGCAACGCGTAGCTACAGCTGTTCTTTAAACAAGACTTGCAGTTACTTATGGCGTGTCTATCGTTCGAAAGCTTTGAATTCTTTACGGAGCAACGCGTAGCTACAGGTCTTCTGTAAACAAGACTTGTAGTTACTTATGGCGTGTCTATCGCTCGAAAGCTCCCAATTCTTTACGGAGCAACGTGTAGCTACAACTGTTCTGTAAACAAGACTTGTAGTTACTTATGGCGTGTCTATCGTTCAAAAGCTCCCAATTCTTTACGGAGCAACGCGTAGCAACAGCTGTTCTGTAAACAAGACTTGTAGTTACTTATGGCGTGTCTGTCGCTCGAAAGCTCCCAATTCTTTTCGGAGCAACGCGTAGCTACAGATGTTCTGTAAACAAGACATGTAGTTACTTATGGCGTGTCTGTCGCTCGAAAGCTCCCAATTCTTTACGTAGCAACGCGAAGCTACAGCTGTTCTGTAAACAAGACTTGTAGTTACTTATGGCGTGTCTAGCGTTCGAAAGCCCCCAATTCTTTACGTAGCAACGCCTAGCTACAGCTGTTCTGTAAACAAGACTTGTAGTTACTTATGGCGTGTCTATCGTTCGAAAGCTTTGAATTCGTTACGGAGCAACGCGTAGCTACAGCTTTTCTGTAAACAAGACTTGTAGATACTTATGGCGTGTCTAGCGTTCGAAAGCTCCCAATTCTTTACGGAGCAACGTGTAGCTACAGCTGTTCTGTAGACAAGACTTGTAGTTACTTATGGCGTGTGTGTCGTTCGAAAGCTCCCAATTCTTTACGGAGCAACGCGTAGCTACCGCTGTTCTGTAAACAAGACTTGTAGTTACTTATGGCGTGTCTATCTTTCGAAAGCTTTGAATTCATTACGGAGCAACGCGTAGCTACAGCTGTTCTGTAAACAAGACTTGTAGTTTCTTAGGGCGTGTCTATCGTTCGAAAGCTTTGAATTCTTTACGGAGCAACGCGTAGCTACAGCTGTTCTGTAAACAAGACTTGTAGTTACTTATGGCGTGTCTATCGTTCGAAAGCTCCCAATTCTTTACGGAGCAACGCGTAGCTACAGCTGTTCTTTAAACAAGACTTGCAGTTACTTATGGCGTGTCTATCGTTCGAAAGCTTTGAATTCTTTACGGAGCAACGCGTAGCTACAGCTGTTCTGTAAACAAGACTTGTAGTTACTTATGGCGTGTCTATCGCTCGAAAGCTCCCAATTCTTTACGGAGCAACGTGTAGCTACAACTGTTCTGTAAACAAGACTTGTAGTTACTTATGGCGTGTCTATCGCTCGAAAGCTCCGAATTCTTCACGGAGCAACGCGTAGCTACAGCTGTTCTGTAAACAAGACTTGTAGTTACTTATGGCGTGTCTATCGTTCGAAAGCTCCCAATTCTTTACGGAGCAACGCGTAGCTACAGCTGTTCTGTAAACAAGACCTGTAGTTACTTATGGTGTGTCTATCGTTCGAAATCTCCCAATTCTTTACGGAGCAACGCGTAGCTACAGCTGTTCTGTAAACAAGACTTGTAGTTACTTATGGCGTGTCTATCGCTCGAAGGCTCCCAATTCTTTACGGAGCAACGTGTAGTTACAACTGTTCTGTAAACAAGACTTGTAGTTACTTATGGCGTGTCTAGCGTTCGAAAGCTCCCAATTCTTTACGGAGCAACGCGTAGCTACAGCTGTTCCTTAAACAAGACTTGTGGATACTTATGGCGTGTCTAGCGTTCGAAAGCTCCCAATTCTTTACGGAGCAATGTGTAGCTACAGCTGTTCTGTAGACAAGACTTGTAGTTACTTATGGCGTGTCTATCGTTCGAAAGCTCCCAATTCTTTACGGAGCAACGCGTAGTTACAGCTGTTCTGTAAACAAGACATGTAGTTACTTATGGCGTGTCTATGGTTCGAAAGCTTTGAATTCTTTACGGAGCAACGCGTAGCTACAGCTGTTCTGTAAACAAGACTTGTAGTTACTTATGGTGTGTCTATCGTTCGAAATCTCCCAATTCTTTACGGAGCAACGCGTAGCTACAGCTGTTCTGTAAACAAGAGTTGTAGTTACTTATGCCGTTTCTATCGCTCGAAAGCTCCCAATTCTTTACGGAGCAACGCGTAGCTACAGCTGTTCTGTAGACAAGACTTGTAGTTACTTATGGCGTGTCTATCGTTCGAAAGCTCCCAATTCTTTACGGAGTCACGCGTAGCTACAGCTGTTGTGTAAACAAGACTTGTAGTTACTTATGGCGTGTCTATCGTTCGAAAGCTCCCAATTCTTTACGGAGCAACGCGTAGCTACAGCTGTTCTGTAAACAAGACTTGTAGTTACTTATGGCGTGTCTGTCGCTCGAAAGCTCCCAATTCTTTACGGAGGAACGCGTAGCTACAGCTGTTCTGTAGACAAGACTTGTAGTTACTTATGGCGTGTCTGTCGCTCGGGAGCTCCCAATTTTTACGGAGCAACGCGTAGCTACAGCTGTTCTGTAAACAAGAATTGTAGTTACTTATGGCGTGTCTAGCGTTCGAAAGCTCCCAATTCTTTACGGAGCAACGCGTAGCTACAGCTGTTCTGTAAACAAGACTTGTAGTTACTTATGGCGTTTGTGTCGTTCGAAAGCTCCGAATTCTTTACGGAGCAACGCGTAGCTACAGCTGTTCTGTAAACAAGACTTGTAGTTACTTGTGGCGTGTCTATCGTTCGAAAGCTCCCAATTCTTTACGGAGCAACGCGTAGCTACAGCTGTTCTGTAAACAAGACTTGTAGTTACTTATGGTGTGTCTATCGTTCGAAATCTCCCAATTCTTTACGGAGCAACGCGTAGCTACAGCTGTTCTGTAAACAAGAGTTGTAGTTACTTATGCCGTGTCTATCGCTCGAAAGCTCCCAATTCTTTACGGAGCAACGCGTAGCTACAGCTGTTCTGTAGACAAGACTTGTAGTTACTTATGGCGTGTCTATCGTTCGAAAGCTCCCAATTATTTACGGAGTAACGCGTAGCTACAGCTGTTGTGTAAACAAGACTTGTAGTTACTTATGGCGTGTCTATCGTTCGAAAGCTCCCAATTCTTTACGGAGCAACGCGTAGCTACAACTGTTCCATAAACAAGACTTGTAGTTACTTATGGCGTGTCTATCGTTCGAAAGCTCCCAATTCTTTACGGAGCAACGCGTAGCTACAGCTGTTCTGTAAACAAGACTTGTAGTTACTTATGGCGTTTGTGTCGTTCGAATGCTCCGAATTCTTTACGGAGCAACGCGTAGCTACAGCTGTTCTGTAAACAAGACTTGTAGTTACTTATGGCGTGTCTATCGTTCGAAAGCTCCCAATTCTTTACGGAGCAACGCGTAGCTACAACTGTTCTGTAAACAAGACTTGTAGTTACTTATGGTGTGTCTATCGTTCGAAATCTCCCAATTCTTTACGGAGCAACGCGTAGCTACAGCTGTTCTGTGAACAAGAGTTGTAGTTACTTATGGGGTGTCTATCGCTCGAAAGCTCCCAATTCTTTACGGAGCAACGCGTAGCTACAGCTGTTCTGTGGACAAGACTTGTAGTTACTTATGGCGTGTGTGTCGTTCGAAAGCTCCCAATTCTTTACGGAGCAACGCGTAGCTACCGCTGTTCTGTAAACAAGACTTGTAGTTACTTATGGCGTGTCTATCTTTCGAAAGCTTTGAATTCATTACGGAGCAACGCGTAGCTACAGCTGTTCTGTAAACAAGACTTGTAGTTTCTTAGGGCGTGTCTATCGTTCGAAAGCTTTGAATTCTTTACGGAGCAACGCGTAGCTACAGCTGTTCTGTAAACAAGACTTGTAGTTACTTATGGCGTGTCTATCGTTCGAAAGCTCCCAATTCTTTACGGAGCAACGCGTAGCTACAGCTGTTCTTTAAACAAGACTTGCAGTTACTTATGGCGTGTCTATCGTTCGAAAGCTTTGAATTCTTTACGGAGCAACGCGTAGCTACAGCTGTTCTGTAAACAAGACTTGTAGTTACTTATGGCGTGTCTATCGCTCGAAAGCTCCCAATTCTTTACGGAGCAACGTGTAGCTACAACTGTTCTGTAAACAAGACTTGTAGTTACTTATGGCGTGTCTATCGCTCGAAAGCTCCGAATTCTTCACGGAGCAACGCGTAGCTACAGCTGTTCTGTAAACAAGACTTGTAGTTACTTATGGCGTGTCTATCGTTCGAAAGCTCCCAATTCTTTACGGAGCAACGCGTAGCTACAGCTGTTCTGTAAACAAGACCTGTAGTTACTTATGGTGTGTCTATCGTTCGAAATCTCCCAATTCTTTACGGAGCAACGCGTAGCTACAGCTGTTCTGTAAACAAGACTTGTAGTTACTTATGGCGTGTCTATCGCTCGAAGGCTCCCAATTCTTTACGGAGCAACGTGTAGTTACAACTGTTCTGTAAACAAGTCTTGTAGTTACTTATGGCGTGTCTAGCGTTCGAAAGCTCCCAATTCTTTACGGAGCAACGCGTAGCTACAGCTGTTCCTTAAACAAGACTTGTGGATACTTATGGCGTGTCTAGCGTTCGAAAGCTCCCAATTCTTTACGGAGCAATGTGTAGCTACAGCTGTTCTGTAGACAAGACTTGTAGTTACTTATGGCGTGTCTATCGTTCGAAAGCTCCCAATTCTTTACGGAGCAACGCGTAGTTACAGCTGTTCTGTAAACAAGACATGTAGTTACTTATGGCGTGTCTATGGTTCGAAAGCTTTGAATTCTTTACGGAGCAACGCGTAGCTACAGCTGTTCTGTAAACAAGACTTGTAGTTACTTATGGTGTGTCTATCGTTCGAAATCTCCCAATTCTTTACGGAGCAACGCGTAGCTACAGCTGTTCTGTAAACAAGAGTTGTAGTTACTTATGCCGTGTCTATCGCTCGAAAGCTCCCAATTCTTTACGGAGCAACGCGTAGCTACAGCTGTTCTGTAGACAAGACTTGTAGTTACTTATGGCGTGTCTATCGTTCGAAAGCTCCCAATTCTTTACGGAGTCACGCGTAGCTACAGCTGTTGTGTAAACAAGACTTGTAGTTACTTATGGCGTGTCTATCGTTCGAAAGCTCCGAATTCTTTACGGAGCAACGCGTAGCTACAGCTGTTCTGTAAACAAGACTTGTAGTTACTTATGGCGTGTCTGTCGCTCGAAAGCTCCCAATTCTTTACGGAGGAACGCGTAGCTACAGCTGTTCTGTAGACAAGACTTGTAGTTACTTATGGCGTGTCTGTCGCTCGGGAGCTCCCAATTTTTACGGAGCAACGCGTAGCTACAGCTGTTCTGTAAACAAGAATTGTAGTTACTTATGGCGTGTCTAGCGTTCGAAAGCTCCCAATTCTTTACGGAGCAACGCGTAGCTACAGCTGTTCTGTAAACAAGACTTGTAGTTACTTATGGCGTTTGTGTCGTTCGAAAGCTCCGAATTCTTTACGGAGCAACGCGTAGCTACAGCTGTTCTGTAAACAAGACTTGTAGTTACTTGTGGCGTGTCTATCGTTCGAAAGCTCCCAATTCTTTACGGAGCAACGCGTAGCTACAGCTGTTCTGTAAACAAGACTTGTAGTTACTTATGGTGTGTCTATCGTTCGAAATCTCCCAATTCTTTACGGAGCAACGCGTAGCTACAGCTGTTCTGTAAACAAGAGTTGTAGTTACTTATGCCGTGTCTATCGCTCGAAAGCTCCCAATTCTTTACGGAGCAACGCGTAGCTACAGCTGTTCTGTAGACAAGACTTGTAGTTACTTATGGCGTGTCTATCGTTCGAAAGCTCCCAATTCTTTACGGAGTAACGCGTAGCTACAGCTGTTGTGTAAACAAGACTTGTAGTTACTTATGGCGTGTCTATCGTTCGAAAGCTCCCAATTCTTTACGGAGCAACGCGTAGCTACAACTGTTCTATAAACAAGACTTGTAGTTACTTATGGCGTGTCTATCGTTCGAAAGCTCCCAATTCTTTACGGAGCAACGCGTAGCTACAGCTGTTCTGTAAACAAGACTTGTAGTTACTTATGGCGTTTGTGTCGTTCGAATGCTCCGAATTCTTTACGGAGCAACGCGTAGCTACAGCTGTTCTGTAAACAAGACTTGTAGTTACTTATGGCGTGTCTATCGTTCGAAAGCTCCCAATTCTTTACGGAGCAACGCGTAGCTACAACTGTTCTGCAAACAAGACTTGTAGTTACTTATGGTGTGTCTATCGTTCGAAATCTCCCAATTCTTTACGGAGCAACGCGTAGCTACAGCTGTTCTGTGAACAAGAGTTGTAGTTACTTATGGGGTGTCTATCGCTCGAAAGCTCCCAATTCTTTACGGAGCAACGCGTAGCTACAGCTGTTCTGTGGACAAGACTTGTAGTTACTTATGGCGTGTCTATCGTTCGAAAGCTCCCAATTATTTACGGAGCAACGCGTAGCTACAGCTGTTCTGTAAAGACGACTTGTAGTTTCTTATGGCGTGTCTATCGTTCGAAAGCTCCCAATTCTTTACGGAGCAACGCGTAGCAACAACTGTTCTGTAAACAAGACTTGTAGGTACTTATGGCGTGTCTATCGCTCGAAAGCTCCCAATTCTTTACGGAGGAACGCGTAGCTACAGCTGTTCTGTAGACAAGACTTGTAGTTACTTATGGCGTGTCTATCGTTCGAAAGCTCCCAATTCTTTACGGAGTAACGCGTAGCTACAGCTGTTGTGTAAACAAGACTTGTAGTTACTTATGGCGTGTCTATCGTTCGAAAGCTCCCAATTCTTTACGGAGCAACGCGTAGCTACAACTGTTCTGTAAACAAGACTTGTAGTTACTTATGGCGTGTCTATCGTTCGAAAGCTCCCAATTCTTTACGGAGCAACGCGTAGCTACAGCTGTTCTGTAAACAAGACTTGTAGTTACTTATGGCGTGTCTATCGTTCGAAAGCTCCCAATTCTATACGGAGCAACGCGTACCTACAGCTGTTCTGTAGACAAGACTTGTAGTTACTTATGGCCTGTCTGTCGCTCGAAAGCTCCCAATTCTTTACGGAGCAACACGTAGCTACAGCTGTTCTGTAGACAAGACTTGTAGTTACTTTTGGCGTGTCTGTCGTTCGAAAGCTTTGAATTCGTTACGGAGCAACGCGTAGCTACAGCTTTTCTGTAAACAAGACTTGTAGATACTTATGGCGTGTCTAGCGTTCGAAAGCTCCCAATTCTTTACGGAGCAACGTGTAGCTACAGCTGTTCTGTAGACAAGACTTGTAGTTACTTATGGCGTGTGTGTCGTACGAAAGCTCCCAATTCTTTACGGAGCAACGCGTAGCTACAGCTGTTCTGTAAACAAGACTTGTAGTTACTTATGGCGTGTCTATCTTTCGAAAGCTTTGAATTCATTACGGAGCAACGCGTAGCTACAGCTGTTCTGTAAACAAGACTTGTAGTTTCTTAGGGCGTGTCTATCGTTCGAAAGCTTTGAATTCTTTACGGAGCAACGCGTAGCTACAGCTGTTCTGTAAACAAGACTTGTAGTTACTTATGGCGTGTCTATCGTTCGAAAGCTCCCAATTCTTTACGGAGCAACGCGTAGCTACAGCTGTTCTTTAATCAAGACTTGCAGTTACTTATGGCGTGTCTATCGTTCGAAAGCTTTGAATTCTTTACGGAGCAACGCGTAGCTACAGCTGTTCTGTAAACAAGACTTGTAGTTACTTATGGCGTGTCTATCGCTCGAAAGCTCCCAATTCTTTACGGAGCAACGTGTAGCTACAACTGTTCTGTAAACAAGACTTGTAGTTACTTATGGCGTGTCTATCGCTCGAAAGCTCCGAATTCTTCACGGAGCAACGCGTAGCTACAGCTGTTCTGTAAACAAGACTTGTAGTTACTTATGGCGTGTCTATCGTTCGAAAGCTCCCAATTCTTTACGGAGCAACGCGTAGCTACAGCTGTTCTGTAAACAAGACTTGTAGTTACTTATGGTGTGTCTATCGTTCGAAATCTCCCAATTCTTTACGGAGCAACGCGTAGCTACAGCTGTTCTGTAAACAAGACTTGTAGTTACTTATGGCGTGTCTATCGCTCGAAGGCTCCCAATTCTTTACGGAGCAACGTGTAGTTACAACTGTTCTGTAAACAAGACTTGTAGTTACTTATGGCGTGTCTAGCGTTCGAAAGCTCCCAATTCTTTACGGAGCAACGCGTAGCTACAGCTGTTCCTTAAACAAGACTTGTGGATACTTATGGCGTGTCTAGCGTTCGAAAGCTCCCAATTCTTTACGGAGCAATGTGTAGCTACAGCTGTTCTGTAGACAAGACTTGTAGTTACTTATGGCGTGTCTATCGTTCGAAAGCTCCCAATTCTTTACGGAGCAACGCGTAGTTACAGCTGTTCTGTAAACAAGACATGTAGTTACTTATGGCGTGTCTATGGTTCGAAAGCTTTGAATTCTTTACGGAGCAACGCGTAGCTACAGCTGTTCTGTAAACAAGACTTGTAGTTACTTATGGCGTGTCTATCGTTCGAAAGCTCCCAATTCTTTACGGAGCAACGCGTAGCTACAGCTGTTCTGTAAACAAGACTTGTAGTTACTTATGGCGTGTCTATCGTTCGAAAGCTCCCAATTCTATACGGAGCAACGCGTACCTACAGCTGTTCTGTAGACAAGACTTGTAGTTACTTATGGCCTGTCTGTCGCTCGAAAGCTCCCAATTCTTTACGGAGCAACACGTAGCTACAGCTGTTCTGTAAACAAGACTTGTAGTTACTTATGGTGTGTCTATCGTTCGAAATCTCCCAATTCTTTACGGAGCAACGCGTAGCTACAGCTGTTCTGTAAACAAGACTTGTAGTTACTTATGGCGTGTCTATCGCTCGAAGGCTCCCAATTCTTTACGGAGCAACGCGTAGCTACAGCTGTTCTGTAAACAAGACTTGTAGTTACTTATGGCGTGTCTGTCGCTCGAAAGCTCCCAATTCTTTACGGAGGAACGCGTAGCTACAGCTGTTCTGTAGACAAGACTTGTAGTTACTTATGGCGTGTCTGTCGCTCGGGAGCTCCCAATTTTTACGGAGCAACGCGTAGCTACAGCTGTTCTGTAAACAAGACTTGTAGTTACTTATGGCGTGTCTAGCGTTCGAAAGCTCCCAATTCTTTACGGAGCAACGCGTAGCTACAGCTGTTCTGTAAACAAGACTTGTAGTTACTTATGGCGTTTGTGTCGTTCGAAAGCTCCGAATTCTTTACGGAGCAACGCGTAGCTACAGCTGTTCTGTAAACAAGACTTGTAGTTACTTGTGGCGTGTCTATCGTTCGAAAGCTCCCAATTCTTTACGGAGCAACGCGTAGCTACAGCTGTTCTGTAAACAAGACTTGTAGTTACTTATGGTGTGTCTGTCGTTCGAAATCTCCCAATTCTTTACGGAGCAACGCGTAGCTACAGCTGTTCTGTAAACAAGAGTTGTAGTTACTTATGCCGTGTCTATCGCTCGAAAGCTCCCAATTCTTTACGGAGCAACGCGTAGCTACAGCTGTTCTGTAGACAAGACTTGTAGTTACTTATGGCGTGTCTATCGTTCGAAAGCTCCCAATTCTTTACGGAGTAACGCGTAGCTACAGCTGTTGTGTAAACAAGACTTGTAGTTACTTATGGCGTGTCTATCGTTCGAAAGCTCCCAATTCTTTACGGAGCAACGCGTAGCTACAACTGTTCTGTAAACAAGACTTGTAGTTACTTATGGCGTGTCTATCGTTCGAAAGCTTTGAATTCTTTACGGAGCAACGCGTAGCTACAGCTGTTCTGTAAACAAGACTTATAGTTACTTATGGCGTTTGTGTCGTTCGAAAGCTCCGAATTCTTTACGGAGCAACGCGTAGCTACAGCTGTTCTGTAAACAAGACTTGTAGTTACTTATGGCGTGTCTATCGTTCGAAAGCTCCCAATTCTTTACGGAGCAACGCGTAGCTACAACTGTTCTGTAAACAAGACTTGTAGTTACTTATGGTGTGTCTATCGTTCGAAATCTCCCAATTCTTTACGGAGCAACGCGTAGCTACAGCTGTTCTGTGCGCAAGAGTTGTAGTTACTTATGGCGTGTCTATCGCTCGAAGGCTCCCAATTCTTTACGGAGCAACGCGTAGCTACAGCTGTTCTGTGGACAAGACTTGTAGTTACTTATGGCGTGTCTATCGTTCGAAAGCTCCCAATTATTTACGGAGCAACGCGTAGCTACAGCTGTTCTGTAAAGACGACTTGTAGTTTCTTATGGCGTGTCTATCGTTCGAAAGCTCCCAATTCTTTACGGAGCAACGCGTAGCTACAACTGTTCTGTAAACAAGACTTGTAGTTACTTATGGCGTGTCTATCGCTCGAAAGCTCCCAATTCTTTACGGAGGAACGCGTAGCTACAGCTGTTCTGTAGACAAGACTTGTAGTTACTTATGGCGTTTGTGTCGTTCGAATGCTCCGAATTCTTTACGGAGCAACGCGTAGCTACAGCTGTTCTGTAAACAAGACTTGTAGTTACTTATGGCGTGTCTATCGTTCGAAAGCTCCCAATTCTTTACGGAGCAACGCGTAGCTACAACTGTTCTGTAAACAAGACTTGTAGTTACTTATGGCGTGTCTATCGTTCGAAAGCTCACAATTCTTTACGGAGCAACGCGTAGCTACAGCTGTTCTGTAAACAAGACTTGTAGTTACTTATGGCGTGTCTATCGTTCGAAAGCTCCCAATTCTTTACGGAGCAACGCGTAGCTACAGCTGTTCTGTAGACAAGACTTGTAGTTACTTATGGCGTGTCTGTCGCTCGAAAGCTCCCAATTCTTTACGGAGCAACACGTAGCTACAGCTGTTCTGTAGACAAGGCTTGTAGTTACTTTTGGCGTGTCTGTCGCTCGAAAGCTCCGATTTCTTTACGGAGCAACGCGTAGCTACAGCTGTTCTGTAAACAAGACTTGTGGTTACTTATGGCGTGTCTATCGTTCGAAAGCTTTGAATTCTTTACGGAGCAACGCGTAGCTACAGCTGTTCTGTAGACAAGACTTGTAGTTACTTATGGCGTGTCTATCGTTCGAAACTCCCAATTCTTTACGGAGCAACGCGTAGCTACAGCTATTCTGTAAACAAGACTTGTAGTTACTTATGGCGTGTCTATCGTTCGAAAGCTTTGAATTCTTTACGGAGCAACGCGTAGCTACAGCTGTTCTGTAAACAAGACTTGTAGTTAGTTATGGCGTGTCTAGCGTTCGAAATCTCCCAATTCTTTACGGAGCAACGCGTAGCTACAGCTGTTCTGTAGACGAGACTTGTAGTTACTTATGGCGTGTCTGTCGCTCGAAAGCTCCCAATTCTTTACGGAGCAACGCGTAGCTACAACTGTTCTGTAAACAAGACTTGTAGTTACTTATGGCGTGTCTATCGTTCGAAAGCTCCCAATTCTTTACGGAGCAACGCGTAGCTACAGCTGTTCTGTAGACAAGACTTGTAGTTACTTATGGCGTGTCTATCGTTCGAAAGCTCCCAATTCTTTACGGAGGAACGCGTAGCTACAGCTGTTCTGTAGACAAGACTTGTAGTTACTTATGGCGTGTGTGTCGTTCGAAAACTCCGTGTTGTCACTGATGTTTTTTGGGACGTTGCTCACGTTGACCGACTTTCCACACTATGGTGTGATTCCGCCTCGCGTGTCCGCGTGTTGTTTCATGACGCAACATGCTGTGGCAGCCTTTATGAATATGTGTGTGCTACCACATTAGTTTAAAGTAATTAATAGAGTGCCTTGATGTGTAGATAACAAAAGTTGTACCTAAATGTTACTAAATATACAGATAAGGATAATATTGTGAAAGGAACGGTCAGCAAAGCTCCTATGATGTCAGAAGGTGCACAGCATTTTCAATAGAGTCAGTGTGTATTTAGTGTTTGGGAAATTACGTGAGAACGAAACTTTACCATAACAAACCAAGAATAAAATTTGCGTCTTAGTCGTAACCAAGATGTATTCTAAACAACTCAAAAGATTATATTGCATCTTACAAAACTACATAAAAGAGGACATTTACGGGAACTAACCTTTCTTAGACACATTTGTTCTGTCCTATAATTGCATTTCTCCGGTTAGGACCCTATCCGTGTACTTCAACTGTGCGCCAGTCCGATGTCATGGCTTCCACTTAGTGACACAAATGTATATCTATATGTACACACATGCAACGTATTCAATATCAAAGCTGAAGGAATAAAGTAAAGAATAATTTGTAAAGGATAGCGCAACACAGTTCACAAACCAAATCCATTACACTAAATGGTCATTATATACCACTAGACTTGAAAATGTGTCCCAAAATGTTTGAAATTATTATGTTGCCTCTGAAAGTTCGCAATTTTATAGAGGGTAACTTTATAGCCTTTTTTCGCACTTGAATGGGAGAGGGAAGGATTGACTGGACAAAGAACTTGATCTCCTCCGGACTTTTTGTTTATAATGTTGGTCATTGTTGCTTGTACTTAAAAAAATTCTACTTCAAAGTACTCCCTGTCTAAAGTATGAGGATCAATGTACTCATTCACTTTAATTTGGACTGAACATGTTCAAATTTATCCCTTACGTTATCTAATCCTATATTTCTTACAATTAATAACTGAATGTTAGATTCTGGTTTGGATTCATTCATAAATATGCATAATCGTGTCAGGCTTGCCTTGGCAACCGCTCGGGTTATTATCATGTCTTTCCTTTTTTGGGTATGCATGTGGTTAGGAGTTTTGTAAACAATAAACTAATTACACACAAAAAAGACAGCTTGTGAACTTATACGTTTACGAAGAAGAATACACTGGGACATAAGTATGAATAAGAGCAGATTAGGAATGAAACAAAGGAAATTAAATACACCAGCCAGGTACTTAGCTATTGTTGCACTGGTGTCTCTCCTCTGAAACAGTTTGCCGAAATCACAGGATAAATGACCTGGAAGCTGCCGAAGATGTCCACTTCTTTAAGTGTTAGATCAGCTGGTTGCACTCCCGCTTGAAACACACGTAAGCTATTGTGACATCTCGGACCCGACAGCGATTTACCGAAGAGTTCAAACACGGCATGTCGCGCAGCTTTGAAAACGACGAACATAAAGACATGCCCACGACTTTAATTTCTTATTAAAGTGTGTAATAACTGAAGACGTAACTTCCGACCCGGAGGACCAAAAGATGCTTCTCGTAATGTGAATAGCACACCATCAAGTGATTTGCTGAGGTTTCTCAAAGGGCTGGCAAAGAGGAACAAACAATTCTGCCAATGCCATCCCAGTCAGTGGTGGCATTTACAAGACAGGACGCAACAACATACTCATTCAATAAAAATTATTACAGCCACTTTCAAGAAATTGGAAAATAAGAAAACATGTTCTATATAAGGGGTAGTTCGATGTGAGGGATTTTCTCTAAAACCCTCGTGTGGTATCCTGGATAAAGTTGAATTTATGTACCAAGTTTGGTATCAAACCAACATTTCGTTTTTGAGTTGTGCTGTTTAGTTAGACAGAGAGATACACACATGGACTTTTTTCTAAAATGATTTTTTGAGTGAGAGGAATTCAAAACATGTAGGTGCTGTGAAATTTCGTTTAGCGTTTTCTGGGTAGAATGCAATACCTCCTCTACTTACTGTAGATAATTGGTAGAGAACGTAAAGAGGTGAGATATTTCGTTTCGAAACAAACCTGATTTAATACCCACGCAACAATTTTTCCAACATTTTGGCGTGATTTTTCTGTTTAAATCTGAAAAAAGTGCTGGCGAGCATGAAAACCTCCGAAACGTTTCTGTGAGGAAAAACAGAAAATCAACATATCACAGCAGTGTAGTAGTACCAGTAACAAAACCAGCAAACTCCAGATTATCCACGATTCTACTTGGACCTGAGGAGCCTCCAGAAGTCTTTACGTGTATTCTTAGACGAAAGGGAGGGTAGTCGTCTGCTCATTTGATGGTCATTTAACTCAAATCTAGAACAAACCAATAACTCCACCCTGCAGAAGTCTTCTCGGACGTGCTGCAGTACATTCTAGCGTGACCGGAAGTACCCCAAGGTGCAGATCACACCAGCAAGTCACTAACCTTCCTTCAGGACCTCACGTTCCTGCTCACCACACCGCAAGCTCAAAACAACTGATGGAACTGGGTTTCTTACCTCTTTATGGTACGCCCTTTGGAACAAAAGTGCGCGGGGAACAGAGGGATTAGCCACAACACTTTGCGGCCCATTTACTCTGGAACTCGTGCTAGACGGGGAAACACATTTTCACCCACATATCTAGTTCCATCTTCTCAGATCTGTTTGTCATTACGGCAACCTTGCCAGGTGGAGCCACTGATGCTTTTAAGGCAGAATTTGGCCAACAAAGCCATCCCTATTCCATTTACGCAAAATCTTTAGGCAATGACAGTGTCTGTGTAAAGCTCGGAGACGCAGAAGTTCTCATAGTCTCTTTGTATCATTCAGATGGAAGTCTGCTACCTACTGACCGCCAGTCCATCCTTGAGTGAGTTTGGTAGCAAAATGTTAAGTATCGATGATAAACTCCAGCGTTTCCATTCGTCCAAATGAGTGATTAACAGGAAGTGCAAAGTTTTAGTACTGGCCATGGGGACCCCCCCACATACACACAGACCATACGCAAGCTACATAACTGTGTTATAACTTTGCAATTATTAAGCACTTTACTACCTTCTCACGCTAAAAATTGTTCAAAGCATTATATTCCGATCAAAATCCGCTGTTCTAAAATCCAATACAGGGTATCTTTTCTCACTTCAGAGAAATTGACAGAATATGTCCTAGGATTTGTCTTAGTGCAATCACCCCATCCAACAAGGGAATCTCTGGCATAACTTTACTGGGGAGAGCAGTCAAATCTTTTAATATACCAGTGGCACGAAGCCTTAATAGCTTCACCGAACACTGCACCTATCCATTCACATGTCATTCCATTAAATCTAGAACTCTTCATCCGACCTCTTTGGGCAACCTGTAGTTTATGCTAGCGCCACTGGACCCCACGCATTCGGTAACTCCAGTAGTACTTGCTCCCGGAATTCCATAACCACCTTTGTGAGCATAAAGTACAGATTTGGACAGGGACTTTAATCATCTTGGATATATTATTTCGTGACATCTGTTGGAATGTGAGGAATTTTAGTCATCGCAGAAATCATTACAGTTCCCTACTTCAGGAAATCACAAGACCTAAATTAAGACCGTCATATTAGAGCGAATACGCATGCTGACTACCATGAGATGACTATCTAGCCGATAGAAGACCTACAGGGTTTAGGATGGACTAACCAGGAGGTTTGTTCAACCTGCGGTGACCGTCTAGCGTGTCGTAGTCTTTTCCCAATCGAAATATAGGGTGCACTCCGGCGTTTGAACTCAAAAGTTCTGGCAGTCCAGAGGAGATCACAGAACTACCATTTTCCTGAACCTTCCTCAGGGCATTACCTACATGAGTGTGGAGTGTCCTGTGAGGAGGTTTTTCAATCCAAGCAATGTCGTATCCTCACTCTTCCAATACCGATCTACTAGCTCTTATCAAAGGCCTTAAAGAAAACAATATTGTCTGTTTATTGGCTTTGCCTGGCAGACATACAAGCCATCACTGGTCCTCAGTTTGGTTTTCGTCCTTAGCAGATGGGTGTGGAGGTCACTGACCTACAGTTCCAGTATAGCTTCTATAAAGGCCATGTCCTGGTTGATGATAAGATCTTCATGAGGTGATAAACAAACTATAGAGACATCTAAAGCGAAGCACTTAATCATGGTTGTTACAGGGAAAATACCTGCATCCACAAACATACGAGGGGTGCATCTGTCATTTTCGAAGGGCGAAGAGCTTCAATATGGCTCAGTTTAATGATGACAGTCTGTTCTGCAAAAAATATATACACTTTCTCAGAGCCTTCACCCCATATAGGAATATCTCCATCTTGTCCATCAATGGATGAAGTAGTAGCAGATATCCGTGATACAAGCAAAATGCATGCTATCCTGTTTACCAAAAGGCGAATCCCTGCTGGCAGATCCAAATTCTTCTATTAGGGTATAGGTTTGAATAGTGAACTCTATTCTATAATTATGGAGTCACTTCTGACATGATTTTCACTTTTAAAAATCCTATGAGGCACCTATCTGACAACCGGGGAGGGGCTTATGCAACTTATAGCCAGTTTTAAACTCTACATTGCCTGTCCACCTACAACTATAACTTTTCAACATCACATGTGCTAACACACGATAGTACATGTGATGCGCTATGCCTGCATGGCTTCTCAACAGTGGATACAGAATAGAGCACTGTGCTCTATATATTCCGTCTGCTGACACATTTCAATGAAGCTGTGGCATACAACCTCGGCACTGTGGGATGTAATTAGGCTCCAGTATCAAAATTTGCAAAATAACTGCCAGTTGATCAGAATGACACTGTCAAATCCCTTGAGGACTCCTTTTCAAGAAACTGGCACATCAGGCATTTCAGTTTTTGCGTAGCCTGCCACATTCCGCGTAACCCAACATTAGATAACTCAAACGCTACTTAAGGTGAACACAAACACCCCACCCATAGATGAGAGTCGGTCCGTATTCAGAAGAATAAACTCACCATCTTATTAGTACTTACTGTATTAAATACAGTAAAGAGGGGAAATACTGTATTCCGCACAAAATTTCGATGTTGAGAATTCACCGGAATTGTATGCTATGAGGTTCCGAATTCCAAAACAGCATTTTTAGAAAAAGATCCGTGTGTTTATCTGTGTGCTGTGAACAGCATAACTCATAAACTTCGGGTAAATGCCAAACATGGTATTTAGGTTCAACACCTTCTAAAGATGCGACATAGAGGTTTTTTTCAAGAAAATCCACCTACATCAGACTATCCTTTACAAGGAAGCTTTTTCGATTTTTTTTTATTTTCTAACAAATGCCGCTAACGATTTTTATTAAAACACCATTTATTGAAGGTATTTACGTTAAAAATAAAATGTATATTTTCAACTTTCTGGGAATAACGTATAAAGTACACTTCATTTGGAAGAACGTTTGTATAATAACCTTATATAACTGGCAAAGGTTCAGCGATAGACTAAAACGTACTACACAAAACTCTTTAAAACACACAATTTAATTAATATAAGTCTTTTGTGATATTAATAAATTCTGGGGTATCCGTTATTAAAGGTTCAAGTTGTTCATTTCTTGGTAATTCTCTTAAGCTGAGTGAATATTGAGTTGTTTCTCGCAATTGAACGGAAACAGTATGGAATTTCAAGGCCAGCATATTGCGCCCAGTTCTTAAACATATGATTATCGCGGTTCCTTTTGTATCTATAGCGAAATGTGTAATGTAACTATTTGATTATTTATTTGATGAAAATAAAGTAAATAGGAAAATAAGCTTTAATATGAATAGGTTATATACCTACTAATAAACGACGAGGCTAGAGAAGACATGTGAATGCATCACACCAGATGTTTTTTATTGAACAGTACCCAACTACAAGGTCATTAATGCCCTTCTATAACAGATCATGGCAAAGGCATGATAAAATGATGCAATAATCAGATATAAATATGAATATACAAAACCAAGCCGAGAAATACGAAAAACTTGATAATAATATGACTAAAACGTAATTTGGAAGGACACTTTTTTAAGAGCTTGAAACTTTTACGACTCCTTCGTTATTGTTCTCTAAGATCTCTACAAAACACACTGGCGGTTCAGAGAATCCCGAAAATGCTGTTGCAGAATACACTCGAGCAGCACATAACGGGCCGACAGAGCTTCGTTACACAGCGGAAGAAGAGGAGCAGGGTCCCCCTTAAAAAGTAACCTGCGTAAAATTTCAGTGGCCAATACGCAATCGACCAAAATCACCTCACGACGAGATATACGAGAAGAAGTTACCCAGTTTATCGGAATTTCCTTCATTACTATAAGCTGATTTCCGCGGAGAGCTGATCATTTTTCGCGCCAATACAATACAAACAAAGCTAAGTCCTTCGAGGTTACATGAGATATTGCAACACCGGATTCAATGGTTACTGTCTTAGGTGACAAATCCGCCAGTTCAATCCTCGATAGCCACGTGACCAGAAATCCTATCACACTCCAAATTAATGCCAGAAACATGTGAAATATATAGAGCACCGTGGATGTGCTGTATAATGGGATAGTACTGTTTCTAAGAAGCTCCCGGAAACGGCCACCTGAACGCCATGGATTGATGTATTGGTTTCTATAACTTTCGTCCAGTGCGGTGTTGAACAGCGAGCGAGCGTTGGATGTATAAGTATACATTTAAGCCCACAGCCTAATTTCGTAACAGGACATCACGCCGATGTTACACAGGAGGTTGTGCCGATTCGGCGCAAATACTCACAAATGGTCTGTTTGGAAACGTTCCAACAGCCTCACGAATGTCCTGATAATGGCCTGTGTGTAGAATTCTCATTAGAGATGGTCGTTCTGAAGAATATATGATACCTCCATAACCTGACTTGGATCGGATCGGATCAGCGGACGATGCAATTGCACCAAAACTGTGTATCCGCGACCCAATATTTGCCTCTTAATACCTGCAAGATATTTAGAGAACGGTTACATCGCGCATTCAAGTGCGCTGACCATTTTATAAAAGGAATTTGATCTCCCCTGTGAGTGGAAGTAAACCTGAACGGAATCGCAGCGAGGGTGGATAATCGTCTCCTACGAGAGAAGTTAACGGGGATTGGCTTCTCAGTTGAGAAACGAAGGATGGTTTAAGAATCAATTCTCGAAAGTTGTTGAAACTTCCTGCATACAGTATTCTAAAAACGGCCTACCTGCGAAGTACAATACACGGCAAAGCCGTCTACGAATAAAGATGACAATACCCATGGGGAAACACATATCAAGATCAAATTAATTGCTATAGCAGAGAGCGCAACACATGCTACCGATCCCTGAGGCTCCTGAACATTCTCCTTTAAATTCTTCTGAACAAAACGGATCGAAAAACCGAGTCGATCCTTACCCCAAAAAACGTGGTCGTTCATAACCTCCTGAATGAACAGTAGTAAGCGTCCACCTATGTTCCAGATGTGTAGGCAACGTAGCATCTCTGTTCGGTAAGACGTATCAGATGCCTTTTCGAGGTCGAAAATATACGAACAGTTTGAAAATTATTTTTATTCTGTTGAAGATCTGCGCAAATAACATCTGAACGGCGTCGTCAAAAACTGCTCTGAGTATTGGTCAGTAAGATGTGAGTACCAAGCCAACATACTAACCATCCATTTGTCATGCGTTGCATCACCTTGCAAACGCAACTGGTGAGAGAAATGGTGAAGTTGAGAGCATGCCAGTGAGTCCGAATGACATTCTGGCATTCATCCGTCCACTAAGAAACCGAAAATCGACAGGGGTGAGCAATCGATCGAGGAATAGATTTCTCAGCAGCAGAACAGAACCTCTGTGTGATGTTCGACTGAAACATTTAGAATCGTGCTCGTTGTAATTAAACACAGCCAACCAAAAGTAAAGGTTCCAGTTGATTTGACCTAAACACCATCTAGGCAAACATGTGGAAATATATCTTGTGTTAACGACTAATAGAACATGTAAAGTGGTCACTAGAGTATAAATCACAGATGAAATTCCACTGTAAGGAAACCGCAATTTACAGAGAAAACTGCTAAATCAAGCTGTGAAAAAACTGTTGGAGTCTGAAAGAAATGTAGGCTCTTTGATGTTCAGAAGAGATGGATTATAGCTTATCCAAGAAGTCAAGGTTAATTTTCCTTGCGTACAAGCCCGCAGTGAGCCCCAAAAAGGGGAAGGACATTAGCGTCTCCCACCAACAGAAAAGGTGTTGATAACTGGCAAACTATATCTTCTAAACCATTGAACGAGAAGTCAACAGATCGAGGATAAATGTTACAGATGGTAAATCGCATGGATTGCAGTTTGACTATTACAGTAGTTGACAGGATATCCGACTTTATAGATAGAGATTCCACAAATATATCCTCTCTGGTGAGAATCATAGTGCTCCCGTGCGCAGGAATACTCTGTTATGTTGCAAGATCACGCCGCAATGGAGTATACCGCCTGATTTTAAGGATATTTTGCGGACGGAGCTTAGTCTTTTTAAACATACGGTCAAAAACTGTCTTGTTGGGCAAAAGATCAAGTTCTGGTCGATGTGTTCTAATTTCGTGTATGTTGCATTGTAGGTTGCCATAGTAATTATAATGGGATAAGTTTTCGACCGCTGAGGGCAAGGTTGGTAGAATTAATTTAACCTTTCTCTTTGGTATAGGGCTAAAACCTTTCTACTGTAAGTTTATCCTGTCTCTTTTTCACTGTTGTTTTGGCAGTGTAGGTGGAGTCCACCTGCTCCATCTCTGCCACGGAGGAGGGCCCTTTTCCAATGGAAGATTTAGGTTCGAGAACCTCGAATTGATTGGAAGTGGAGGTCAGTGAAGATGAAGAATACCGATCTGAGTCCTCAGAAGAGGAGATGATCGTAGATTTTGTTTCCTGTTTTATGTTATGGGTGCAGACTGATCATTGACTTTCACCATGTTGATTCTGTCATGGCTGGTTATAAACAGTATGTTACGAACTTGCACGTCTTATTAGTTGGTGTAGATTTCTAAGACTTGGCAGCGCTCTAGCTAATATCGCTGGTGTGAGCTGCGATTTCTTGATGCGACACCTGTTTAGCTGCAATTCAGCTATAGGTATCGGACTTCGCGGATACGCAGAAGTTTAGCGGGCTTCGGAGAAGAACACCTATATAACCGGGATCTCTTGGATCACTCCTTCCTCTGTAAAACTGGGAGAGGTTGATGGGTGTTCACCGCTGCAGTTAATGCAATTAGGAGTTGATGTACATGCTCCCTCGTGTGAGACGCCTCCTCAGGTAGATTCACCGTTACAGAAATCACTGCTGTGTCCAATGAATTATAAAGTCTCAGTGTGTTCGGGATGAATGGCCTAACTTCAATAGCTCCATATCCGGCCTTAATTATTTCAGGGAGATCCATCTGATCAAATTTGAAGAACGGGGTAAGAGTGGACTCGAATTACTTGTTCTTTCGTCTTTACTCGATATACAGATGTCACACCTTAATCTTCAAGGTGTTTTTACTCTCTTCTTTGGTCATACCGTCCAATGCACGGGTCTTTAAAACCCCGCGAAGAGTTCAAGGTCCACTCGTATAGGACAGCTGGCTAATATATTTGTTCTCAGTATAATCGCTGTCTGAGAAGCTGAATGTGCTTCAACCGTTAACGTACCATAATTTTACTGGAGCAGCAATTATATAAAGCCCCTTTTGTATGGTGAGTAGTCCCGCCAATGCAATTTTTTTCTCTGTTCTATTGATAACTAAGTAGCGAGTTGTACAACACTCCACTACTTCTTTTCCATTCGGCTTAAATTGTATTTCTTTAATTTGGATTTTTCCATACTGGTATAATCATCCAACATTGCAAATGTTCCGACGGCATTCTCACATCCTGGGCGCAACCACGTCCTCGGTGAGAGTCTTGGCCTGGACCGTGCTCACCTTAGGGTCTTATCTCCCTGTATAGACAAAGTGACCCAGTGGCTTACGGGAGTGTAACAGCAATGATCTCTCCCTGGAACTTACCTTTATGAGCGGAAGGAACGTTAAACTCAGTGGCTGGGAATTACGCATTACCCAGTCACCCGTTGCGATTCCTCTCTTCCGTCCCGCGCAGCGGTATCCGTCAGACTGTGCACGGGAAGGTTACTGGTAGTTGTTTAAACACGCTAATGGATCAAAGTTGCTTGGGCGTTAGGCATAAGACCTTTAACGACATAGAAGATCCCATTTGAGAGCATGGCTCGGGACCTTGTTAGAGCCAATCAGTACCTACCACAGTAGTTCATTGGGGGACTATCTAATGGACGCTTTGATGTCACCAATAGTGAAGCGGCGTTTAAATGATGCAGAGCTCGTCGTACGAACAGTGGGTAAGAAGCAATATCCAATAGAAAATCACACGCTAGGCGGTAGCGTTTGCAGGGAGAAATGCCAACAGTAACCGGGATAACACGATATTCTTAGACGAGGCGACATTTTCTTCTACACGCAATAGAAAGGTGATTGTTTACCGTCCAAATGGGTCCCAATACAATGAAAGATACGCGACTAAAGAATATCGTCATGATTGTGTATCCGTGAGGATAGGTGGTTTGGGAGTATTGTGGAAGCAGGACGACCCATGGAACAATGCGGAATTTGGGGTCATACTTGAGCATATTTCGTTTCCCTCTATAAGGATAAAATATCGCGATGGAATGATTGAATAATTGACAGTATTCATCCTGTCCACGTTTGTCGAGTGGTTTCAAATTGATTCTCGGAGAGGCAGGATATCAGAGTGATACTCACATCATGTTCACTAGATTTGAGGTCAATTGAAAATGTGTGGGTTAAGGTAAGAAACCTGCACTCAAATTTCCCTGCAATGCATAGAACCAAAATATAGCTTATGATCACAAATTCAAGAATCCGAATGTTGTAACCTCTCGTCCACATGCGGTAGAAATCCGTATCATCTGTACTCAAAAATTGAGGGGAGTTATAAATACTGAGGGTTCCTATATCCGATATTAATTTTGTATTTTCACTTAATATAAAGCTTTCTTCTCTTGCATTCTTGTTATTAGTAATGAATGCATTAGTTTGTGATTATGTTCTTTGTGTACACAGCTAATGCCATAAAAAGTAATTTGTGTGTTGAGAATAATATTATTAAAGCAATACGTAGTTATATATATACACTTATAAAACCAATAATGAAAAAGAAAAGGAAAGCTTTGTAGGATTTGGACACATGCGGTTATGAAGAAGAGCGAAACCCTTCTCAAACACTACACGTTGCTTTCTTTAACTTTCTTTCGTACCTGATCAATGTGTAAACAACGGATTGCTATAGTTTCATACACGGTGTGGACATAGTGCTTGCGAGCGTCCACGAAGTTCTCCGATCAACTAACTGCATCTGGGAATGGCTGATTTTTGTGACGAAGGCTGTATCTAGTAGATAGAGAAAGTATTCCATTCCACTGAAAAATTAGATGTAGAAATTTCAATCAAAACAAATATTTTGAGGTCCCCTGAATCCATAATAATCATGCTTAGGCAGAGGTTTGTATATGCATGTGTGTCTCTAAACAGCATAACTCAAAAACAAAATGTCGGATAAATATCAAGGTTGGTCTTTAACTTCAGTATCTTTCAAAGAAGGGATACAAAGATGTTCAGGAAAAGCCCCCATCCTAAACATCCTTATGCAAAATGCTTTGTTACTTTAAATTTACTGAAATTGCTTCTAAAGATTTTGTTTAAATTGCGTAATATGTTTGAGATATATCAAATACACTGTATACCTTGAATTTTATAGAAACAGCCAGCACCGCCATCACCATCGCCACTGCTACCAAAACCACCGCTACTACCATTATCACCATAGAGTGGAACTCTCCAGTTGCTAAGAATATGCTATTCTGGTTTCGAAATTGCATTCTTGCTAAGGAATTGAGCAACAGTAATTGTTTCACTTACCGTAATAATATTAATATTAATAATAAAAAATAAAAGGCACTGGTGATAAAGAAGGCCCTCTATAACTTCGATGCAATGGAAATGCTTCGGACAAGTTCAAATGCTTAAATTTTTAGTCATCAAAATTTTATTTATTCATAGTTTAGAAAACTTCCCTTTTCATTGATATACAATACATAAACACTATTTCCTTTTGAATTGCTTATTTGTTTCAATAAAGCTGCGCTTGTCATGAGCGGTTTGATATTTCAGCATTATTAATTTGAAGGATAGAATAATATGCTACCTTAGAGGGAACTTTCCCTTTTGATGGTGCAGGCCTTTGTTGTCTATTTAATATTTCTGCTGTTTTAACAAAGTCGGTAAATATACTTAATGTATTGGATATTGTTGAGAGTGTTTTCATAGAATTCATTAATATTGCGACAGAAGAGACTGCGGCATAAAGTAACAAGGAAGAGATGTTTGTATAGTCTTCAGTTGTAACTTAGAAAAAAGGGGCCATGCATCATCGGGCCATACAAACAGCTACGCGTGTAAACATATTAAAGAGCTATAGATTTTGCCATCAGTACTAAGCATTCTAGATATGAGAATAAACTTGAATATTCTATGAGTTATACATCCAAATATAGTGGAACAGTAAGGTATGGAGGTTAAAGGAATTCTGAAACTGTTATAGCAGTATCTTTCAACCAAGTAGTATTTGTAAAATATTTGGGTGGTGAACGACTACAAAGATTTCAAAGCAGTTGAAGAACAAAAGCCATATAGAGAAAATGTAACGGTCACTATCTGGAGTGCATAGATCATGTACACAATGGATTGGTTCCAGACTGTGATGACTGCAAAGTTCTCATAAAGGAAAGAAAATAGAAGATGGCAAAGGCCTAGGTTGTAAATGTAGATTCTCTGAATCTCTCATTTACAAAGTTTAAAATTATTACGTAATGGCAATAAGGAAAGACGTGAATAGTGTGAATAATATGATAAAAACAACATGGGCAGTGTCATTTACTCACTGTTCAACGGATGAGAAACCTAATACTGGCCTATGCTCTCCAGAAAACAATTCTGGTGTAAATATAACAGAACTATGCAAAATGGTGAATATTTTACACAGAAACATGTTTTACGTTGTCGAGTTACTGAAAGATATATTCAGAAACTTACTGAGCATACAACTCCTGGGGAAAGAATGTGTTCATGGTCAAACCCAGAACCTTAACGAATCCACCAACAAACAAATGTGGACTAGAACTCCCAAAATACGTTGTTTACATTAGTACATTGAATGTGGTGTAAATGATGTTTAATGATGGAAATATTGCAGGATTAAATGCGGTGAATATACTTTTAAAAAGCATTGCCTCTTTGACCGTGAAACAGTTGTTAAATTTGGACAGAGGAAGACTGAGAACATCAGAGAAATCTGTTAGGAGACATGAAAGCAAAGACAAAGATAGTACAGGAGAGCGGAAGAAAGAAAACTGGAAGATGAACTTCAAGAGAATGCAGACAACCCAGCTTAAGGTGTTAGATTACAATGACAACTTAAAGGTCATTTTCTGTAAGTTGTGCTGTATTTTTTCTACAATGTTTATCCATTCTTTGTATCATTTCTTTAAATTTACACATACACACATTGAGATCCTGTGCATTTTAATGCAGGATTTCCTTATTTTTTTAATTTCAAAGATGCTAGAGTCTTACATACATTCAGAAGCTAAGATGTTGTGTTTAAAAAGAAACGAGTTCAAGAAAAAATAATTCAATTTTGAAAGTATTTTTAAATATGCTGTATTAAGGTTATAAGAAATGTATAGTCTATTAACAATGTCCTTGCACACGTTTAGTCCCAGTAGTTTTGAAGAAAAAGATGCATTTTATATTAATGTTTATAAGATAGGGAGATCCCAAACAGTCCGGAACCCACTAATACTACTGTGTTGAGGAATACAGTGTTTTATACGAGTAATAATTGGTGGGATATTGCAGATTTACGACCTTTGCAACAACGGTTCGTTTTAATAACTGGCCGTTGCTATCGACCTTGTGAGTTATTAATCTCAGGAAATATGAGAAAAGAGAGGAAGTGGAACTTATGGCTGAACATGTGTACCAACAGAGGGCACGAATGACAATCACCTTCCTGCACTCCCTGTTAATTCTCTACCACCTGGGTAAGCAGACGTTAGAGCAGAATATTTCTAATATTGCACTAGAATATTCAAGTTGGGTTGCACCCTTCAAAGACTTTTTTAAATTTCTCACATGGGAAATACATGCATTCTAAACAATGCTTTCCACTTTACTTTGCTTAGCATGTGTGCAGAATTTGTGTGGCCTTTCTTGTGTAGACATTTTGGTTTTCTGACAGATCAGCTTTTCGTGAAGTCGTTCTTTGAAGTATTTTTGCTATATTTTGGAATTCTGCTCGCATACATATTTCTCTAGTTAAAGGATGTTGTTGCTGTTATCGGGTAACCGAGGCTGTTAAGACACGGACTCTTGAGCGGGCGATCTGCGATTCAAGCCCCGCAGGACCATCCTCCAAGATTTAGGTTTCCTTTCAGGTTTTCATCAGTCCTCATACCTGGCAAATACCTTAGATATACTCTAAACTTAGCCCTGTGACGTTTCCTTCCCAAATTTCCTTTCCCAATTATAATTTCATTTCATGCATCATCAGAGTCACCGCCTGTTATCGTATGAAGTAAGAGCGGGTGTTGCACTATTCAAAAAGAATTAATTAAAGGATGTTTACTAGTTTGAAGGTTAAATTATTGTGTTGCATTAGTAATCATAAAATATCCAATAACGTCCTAGAAATACAGCTTAATCTTTAGAAAATTACATTTTATTGAATACAGTAACATACACTCTCTCACAATCAGTTTTAAAATAGACGTATTTTATGATTTATGTTACAAAGATATAAATCTGTTGAGAAAACAGAATGGCCATTCATAAAACATTGTCTTCACACATATGTATTGACGAATTTAATAATTAAACATTTAATTTCACCGTTTCTCTTTTAAATTTTAGTTCTCTCACCAAAACAGACCAAAACAAACATTAGTCCCAAACTATACACTTACAGTCAACAAACCAACATTAAACTTAGGAATTATTAATCATATTCATATGTTAGAAAATGAGCACGTCCAGTGGTTGGCAATTGTTTACAGTACAATCTGTAAGGAAAACTATCATCGGGGCACAAAAGCTTTGAAAAAGTAAAATAAATAAATAATATTTTATAATACGGTGATAGCAGCTGTGTAAGAGAAGCTGACAATGGTATAAAAATTGAATCTTTGGAATATGATTTCTTTGCAGTTTGAGCAGTTCGTTTACCCCAAAGCCCAAAAGAGGTATTGTCTTCAGTTGTTATTTTTATTCACATGTAATAACCATAACATTTAGAATGTTTGCTCCCAAGGCAATGGGGTGAAGAAATGATATTTTCATTTTCACAATTGGTAACAACAGTCTTTCAAGATTTTAAGATTTTCTACACCTGGGTGTATAAGCCTTCATTGGCTTTATAGATTCAAGGCCTCATTGTAATTGAGCAGTCGATATTGTTCGACGATCAGTCTGGTAAGGGTTGCAGGTATTCGCGACGCGAGTCAGGAGATGGCACTTGTGGCAAAAGGTAGTTCTCACCATCCAAGAGTTCGGCACTCTTGCTCAGGCACGCCGAAGGAAAGGCACCTGGAGGACGGGGCAAGTGTTCCTCCTGAGCGAGGGGAGGATGCGTGGCTGGCAATTGGGGTGAGGTGTTGGATGCCTCTTCATCTTCCAAGGCTTTCCTCAACCTCGAATTAACTTCGGTGAAACGTATGCGGTCTCGAGGTTCCGTCTTCCAACATGATCGCATGAGTTCGCAGATCACTGTCGGGCTGTCTTCTGCTGGGATCAGCATTATACCTTGAAGAATCAGTTTCACCACCTGTTCACACAAACAAAAATATTATGCATTAAAATCTCTCTCCTCCTCTTTTTTACCTCCACACACAAACCTATGCTGCTTAAGAAATTCGCGAGTAGTGCACTCCTCGCGATTACGTTCTTACGTGAACACTGTGATTGAGGCTAGGGTTCTGAAAACACGATAATCGCACTTCTACAATAAGATTGGTTACTTTTTACTAATGTATAAATGTGCCAGAAGAATACGTTAAACAAAGAGAAAATAAACATTAAATCAAAGCACGATAAAGGGGAAAAGCACATACAGATCGTGTATGCAGTCACTAATGTCATGATTTCTTGTAAACATTATTTAGTAAAGTTTAATGATTATACTATGTTATCACTTATATACTAAGCTTTAGCATAAAACGAAAAACAATTGTTACAAACTGAGCGGAATAAAACCTGACAGGCAACAATCACTGACTCTCTACCCATTGCCATTTCACTAATATGGGTATATTATTCATACAGAAAGTGGAGCTTTAAAATGAATAAACATTTGCTTAAAATGGTTTCAAATGAAGGTAGTACGGATTTGGTAACTTGCAAACTGTGGAAAAAAGCACTCCATCTGTGTTACCAATGAGCTCACGCTGAAAGACAAATATTTAATGTAGAGTAGTCAAATGACAAGTTCACACTCGTCTTCATCAAGTACAAACTGTTCATGTAAAACGCTAATCTTTTATCCTTGGCGAGTTACGCGATATATGTTACATATATTTCCAATTAAGCAAGAAATTCAAATGCTTATTCGTGGTAACTAGTTCTTTCGATGGGAAGAACAAGGCGGGGGGGGGGGAGAGGAAGATTCGCAACTTTCAAGCATATTCCTTGGCTGAGGTTTACGAAAGGTTAACAATTTTAACATTGAATATATACAAAACGGTTAACACTACGGAAATACTATTTGATCAAATTTTGCGTTTTATTGAGTTCGCTGAGTTTTGTAGCAAGTTTTTATCCAGTTGTTAAAGTTTCCTTATTATACAAAATTCTAAAAAATTTCATCAAGTAAAGGAGTGTCCAGAAGGTGTTCACAGAAAGTTCAAAACATGCATTTTATTTCTCGTGGCAATGTATCTAAAACATGGAATTTTAATCAAAAAGGTTTTGAGTAAATAACGAAAAGCTTTGTGTGTAAAGGGAGTTTAGGATTGTCTTGAAGGTCTTCATGTCGCATCCTTGGAACGTGTCCACATTTAACCAACCTTTCGTTTTTGAGTTGTGGTGTTTAGAGACAGAGAGATGGACGACTGGTAGACAGATACACACCGAGCGGGATGGCTCCTCGGTAACGTGTGATGCTCGCATTCGTGAGATCCTGGGTTCTATTCCCGGTGGCCTCCAAATCTAACCCAGGTTTTTTCTTTGTATCTCCTGGTTGACAAAGGCAAATGCTGGAGTTACTTACGTATTCTACCACGACTCTCATATCTCCCCTTTATCTTCTCTTTTCAGTCCCTTTCAGGTTGAGACAGTATTTTTAACACTTAAATGATTTCAGTCTAATTGTATGATATAAAATATAATAACAGCCCGCTTTAAAGCAATATGTGTACAAATAATATATAAAATGTGTGTTACAGTCGTATTATGTTTTATTATTGTGTACATGTATAATAATGTTAGGTGAATGTTTACGAAATTTAATAATGTAGGAGCTGTGTGAATAGAGGTCAAAAGTTGCTAACAATGAGGTAACAATGAGGTAACCATGAGGTAATAATAAATCAGAAAGTTTAATAATGCTACTAGTAATTCTTGGAACAATAATGCAATACTTTAAAACAGTTTATAAATAGGCAATCAAAAACCAGAAAAGCTGAAAATTAAACAAAAGTATTCTATTGGAGTAGGATTAGCCAATCAGACACTTGAAATAGAGAAATTTACAAATTTAAGCGGTAAACGGCAGTCGCTAGTAGACAGCGTTCTCAACCGGACGCTAGACGTGTTCTCCAGAAGTTTAATACGTATTCAGTGTGAGACAAAAATTCATTACGGCGAGGATATTATAAAGTTTACGTGCTAAAAAGTGCAAGTAATTAATACATACTCTCACAGCTCCCTATATCAGTGAAGTGTTATTTAATCGTGTGAAGGATTAATAAAAGGAGTGAAGTAAAAATTATAATTTGTGTAAGCCTACATTCTTTAGCCTAATCACCCCCTGCAAAGAGATACATGTTTCTACAAATTAATATTGACGGAGCCGAGGCAAACATAAATAGGTATATATAATATTTAACGAAACATAAAAGTACAAAGTTGATTCCTAAACGTTGGGGCGAAGGCCACCGGAAACTTTGTACCCTACGTAGTGCAACTACTTCAAGTTCGCCTCCCCAACAACGGAACTACAATGCAACTTCTTGTTGAAGGAGTTGCATTGTTCAGAGCTTGTTGATAGAGTATCTGCCTTTGTCCAGTTTTCAGCTGTCACTTCACTAAGTTCTGGCTTTCTCTTCGTTAATGTGATCTAGTTAAGCTTTCCGTTGTCACTTCATAGTTTTCACTTCCCATGTTCCTGACATAGCGGCACTCTGGGGAGTCTCCAATATCTCATGGAAGCGGCACTCACTGCAAACTCGCTAGGAGAAGAACATTTTTCTCGCACCAGAAACGCACTCGCTCACTAACTAACTCTCCTACTTACTAACTCGCGAGAGCGCTCGTTTATATAGCCTTTGGAAATTTCCATAGGGTTCCATAACGTTTCAGATTGGGAACAATATATTATATTCTGGCTATAGCCCTGACGATAGCCCTTCCAATGTAGAGCGCTATTTATGTTTGTTTATCTCCGACTGCCAGGCACCGACCTTGGGTCATAGCGGCTACATAGCAGTATGCTGTTTGTTACTTCATAAGATGCAAAACGAATAAGCGTTTCGGTGAAGCTGCCACGTAAAGTAAACAGGGAATCTTATGATTTCTTAATCGATTGCTCTAGTTTTGTTGATGGTGATCGCCAAACACACTGGAAGCCGTAGTCTTTTAATAAAAAGACAGATAGAAATAAGCAGAATTCTTAGGATAAATACTGTTTCTTCTTTTCCCTTTGTGGTTAAGATTCTGGCTTCTATGACAACCTGTGTCATATCCAGTTGGTTGGTGTAGGAGCATTGCAGACATTTCACACGAAAAAAATATGGGCACATGACGATAGAGTGAATTGGGTAAATATTTTGGAAAATTGACAGCATCATCCACATTCACTACAGTGTATTGTCTCCCTGGGAGAATTTCCAATTTTCCCGTTAGGGATGTTTTTATGTTACCGTCCATAAAAGATAGAAGTAATTCAACTTTGAATGGGATAGCGTTCTCTGAGTACAATGGTGACCTTAGACACCCTTGAAAACATTCAGGGAAACTACAATTCGGTTATATGTATAAACATTAAATATGGATAAGTATACCACCTGTGTATATTAAAATAAATAAATAAATGAAGGCATATATAACATTTAGACTTATTATATTATCACTGGGCTTTTATAACGTGGGTGTCTTATCATTTTATAATTGATTTGCATTGTTTATGTTTAATTTTTACTATCTACAAATATATGCCTATATTTTATATTTCTATTTAGCAAACGTTTTGAAGAAATAGGTGCATTAGTAACGGAAATGCTCAAAATTGGCTCCTACTGAACATATTTCGCAGAGATTACCTACGAGTAGATAACTATTCACCCGCTTCCCCTGGATCAAGATACAATAATCTGAGAACTGTTTAAAGTTTAAAGCTTACAGTAGCCGTATGTGATAGGACAAAAACTAGATCAAAATTCCTGGTAATAGCATTAGAATTTTCAGATATAACACATCATAAAATTTGAAGGTTAAATTAGAATTCAATACGCAAAGTAGCAGCAAATCAGCATTTGAGCCAACACTTCGAGATAACTGCTTACGTGTTAAAAAATCTCTCATATCATTCAAGAAGCTGGTAATAATAGATTTAGACACTTGGATGTCAGATCATAAGTAAGTCAAAAGAAGCATTTCGCTTAGATTTTCTTTCAGTACACCGAATATATATATATATATATATATATATATATATATATATATATTCATATCCCTTAAACTGAACACAAAAGTTGTGTGCGCTATATGATATAGGAGGGTGACACATCGGCACCGCGATCTACAGAGATCTATTGTGCCTACCACCCCCGCGGAGGATGGAATGAAGCACAGAAATCACACAGGAGGCTACAGGCCGTAGGTGGACACACCACAGAGACGCGTGGAAGTCTTTAACACTTCCAAGGTCGCAGGTCGGTGTGTTACCACCGGAGCCGCCGAGAGAAAGCGATGAGCGAACCACCAGTCCAGCAGCCCTCTGGTGTCCACGGGAAGTATTCTATCCGGTGCGCATGCATCCGCGCCATCTGTCCGACACCACGAGTCCAAGAAGCACACCTGAAAGATGAGAAGGAAACGGAATGAAAGGGAAAGGAAATAGTGGTAGAGAAAAAATTTCCCCAGTATTCGCTTGCCGACCCCTGCCACGAAAACCCATGGGTCCAAGTGGCGATCGCCAGGGATCGAGTCCGGGACCTCCCGAATGCGGACCATGGACCTTGCCGCCTGAACCATCACTCGTTAGGTTTACACGCTAAGGAATTACACCTCGCTATGTATTGTGAGTACTTAAAACTTATTTCCATGTGTATGGCAGCATGAATGGCTGACAGAGTACATGTCAAGCATGGTGACTGAAGTAAGCACATTTACGACTACTGTTAGAATGTGAGTTTTGTTCCTTCCACTAAGCATTCTAAGGACTCGTGATTTTATCCATGTCTTGGAGTTCGAAGGGTAATTACTAGCAGTTAAACATCAATTGATAGTGGCTGATGTGCCAAGCATTAATTACCATTTTTCGCTTAAATTTGTTGTTTACATTATAATTTTTACAGTATAGATACAGAAAAAGAGCCACAGATATTGCAATGCACTACAATTTCCGTGATCCAATCCAAAAGTCCATTGATGAATGAACCTAGTCGTATATAAGCTTAAAGCAGTGACTGCTCATGATTATAAATCAGAAAGTAGTTATAAAATATTATATTCTAAACATTAAATAAACATTGCTTTCGAACACGTAAATGCTCGCCTACTGCGGAGCTTTTTGTGCCATGAAACTTATTACCTCGTGACATATATATACAATCACATTAAATACAATTTTTGTATAATATAAAATTATCTGCATTGTCCAGTAACATGCTTGAGAAGAATGTTATTTTAACACACTCAAAGACTTTCACAGCAGTTTCACGATGACTGCTATATGTGTATGCTTAATTTGAAATTATCTTCCTCCGTCCACTTTAAATACTCCAGAAAATCACTGTGAACTATTAGTGATAGAAACATAACAAAAAATAGAATTAAAGAATGTATGAAAGAAAATGAATGTAACTCCGTGAAACACAAAATATTAACTATAATAGTAGGAGTCCATGTGAATACACTATATAATCACTATACGATGTCATCCGATGAATCAATGTTACTTGCTTAAATATTTCACTTTTCAGAAAGTGCATATGATATGAGATCTTGAAGCACTGAAGAAAGTTTCTGGTTATTATTATTATTATTATTATTATTATTATTATTTTTATTATTTTGCAGGTGTGCTCTACGGTGGAGTTATGATTCTGATAACGACAACCTGGGAGATGGTGGTGTATGAGTATTAATAATTTGCGAGCGGACGATGAGACTGACAACAGTGGCTATTGATGTAAATTAATATTCACCCGCCGCCACCATCATGGTCGTCATCATTATTATCAGCATCATCATCACAATCATATTAGCCACATGAAAATAATAATAGGAATAATAACAACCAGCATCGTTCTTCAGTGTCACAAACTCTCATATCATCAGGACCGCACTTTTATGAACATATCTGAATGCCAAAACCTTCAAGCAAGTAACAATGATGCATCGTATGACATTGTTTAGTGATTACGTGAAGGTTTATGAAACCTTTGGGTGAATCTTCATGTGGCATTGCTAATTGGAATTAAAATTGGAATTTTGGGGCACTGGTGACATTCGGTGATTATCAAATGAAGCTTTTCCTGATCACGTCATCTCAATACAGGTCAGTATGTGCTAAACGTTGAAATGGAAGAAGAAGAAGAAGAACAGTTTTCTACTGACAGATGATGATCCCTGATGAATATAAAATTTGAGAGGTTGGGGGATGACGATGATGGTAATTTTGATTGGCTTTCTCAGAACTTTGGTGGGAGGGGGAGCTATGCCAGAGGGTGGTAATCGTTAATTATTACGATGAATGGGGAGTTGGAGCACGGCGATGAAGTGAGCCTGTCAATGCGACGACTGAGGGTGAACTTGGATGCCTGCGATGGTGAATGCGGACCTTTAATAGGGATCACTGGTGGTGGTGGTGGTGGTGATAATGAGCTATGATAGATGCCATTATTGCTATTATAGGGAACACTATGTCTTTGAGCCACGTCTTTGAGGAGCTGGTTAAATGATAGAGGTCACAGTAACGGCTGCATATAAATGTATAGCTGGAAGTTATTTCCAGCCCGGTCTCCCATGGTCTGCTGGAGATAGATGTTCCAGACGTTTCGTCTACCACTACGGTAGACATCTTCAATGGCGCTGTCGAAGTCTTCTAGGAGAATGTTTTGTTGCGTCTGAAATGCCGTTTTTTAGGGAAAACAGGAAATAAAGGTATAAGGGAAAAACGAGATTGCTGAGGTGTCTAGGTAGGAAACAGGAATAGGAGGCGTAGGATTTAATTCTGCTGTGGCGCTATTTATTAGGGGCATTAGGCATAATGGTGTCCGGTTCCGCCGAAGCAATCCGGGTGACCAATAAATGTGGCGAAGTCTCCGCAGTGGTGTAAAGGTAACTGTCATGGCTTGCCCTGACAGGGACCTTGGATCCCTGGTGTCTTCGATTCGTTAGGCGTGTCATTGGTTCCGCACCCGGGCCTTTACCTCCGGCGCTGGCTCGATGAGGATGAGGATGTACTGGGTGAGGAGGCTAATGCATTCTGTCAAACTGTGACGCGGTTTCAAGTGCGGCTTCGTTGACGCAAGTGATTAGCTCGTTGAAGCGTAGAGTGCTGTCGGCGAAGTGGGTGATATGATGGCGCAGGCGTGTCTTCGTGTCTTTGTAAGCTTCCTCAAGCCTGTCAACTGTGACAGTAGTGTGTGTGTTGCGTTGTTCTTCCATGGCGTTGAGGGCCTCTTTGTGCTGCTGTGCAAGTTGTTTGGTGATTTCAGTGTAATGTCTGTTCATGGACTCTGTGTGGTGGCTAAAGTGGCTGTTGATGTTGAGGAGGCGCTTCTTCGTGATATCGTGCGCTTCATCGATAATGTTGGTGGCTTCAGTAAACTGCGCGCTGAGATACTCTTCTGCGTTTTGAACCTGCTGGCTAGATTTAGCATCTCAGCGTGGAGGTCCTGGATGGCATCTATGATGTTTGAAGTTCTGGTAGGGTGTTGTAGGAGTAGGTTTGTATCTGTTAACTGTTTCTGAATCTGCGATGAGTCGTTGTCAGAAGATGTGAAGTTTTGCGGTGTCTCTTTGGTGTGCGGCGATGTTCTGTGTGGATATAATGCGCAGACGGCTTGATCTGTGAAGTGCCCCTTGCCCCCACAGGAGGCGCAGAAGCAGCGTCGTTGGATCAGGTCGTGTGCCCGGCAGTCGGTGGTGAGTGTCCCGTTGGCACAGTAATGGCAGCGAGGTGCGGCGTCACATGTTGTGTCTGTGTGCCCGTAGCGGTGTTGGACGAACACTGGGGCTGACCTCCAGCAACCGAGTTTACCCTAACAAGGGCAATCCGCGCCCAGGACCGCCATGAAGATGAGCCTAACAAGTTGTGAAGGACCTCTGAAGTTCCGGATTCTTGTAGTCTTGGCCGCAGACGTCCAAAAGCGCTGCGCGTTGGTGAGCAATAATGTGTCGAGGAGTTGGCGATGCACTTCTCGGACAACAGCGGAGTAGCGTTCAGACACGTTGTTCAGCGGCGTGTGGCTGGCTGCGCTGGCTGGAGAGATGGCCCTGGGCACTTCGGCTGGCGGCGGCAAAGAGGCAAGAAGCGGTTCTTCCTCGGCGGCGTTGATGATGGCTTCCTCACGAGGAGGAACCTTGGAGGCTGCGGATGTCTTTTTCCGTCCCATGTTGCGTGGAGGAGAGCTCGTAGCCGGAGTGGAGTGGAGTCAATCTGGTAGGATCGTGGTGAGCCTAGTGAGTTTACTATGTACCTACCCTTGGAAGGGCTTTACCATAGGTAGGATGGATTGTTGTAGAGTGGCGGTTTTGTGTTGAAGTTGGGGGTGTGATGAGAGGTAGCGCTATGTTTTTATCGGCTCCTCAGTGGCTGCCTTTTCAGGAGCAGTGCCAGTGCCCTGCTCCGCTGGTGTTTATTTTTGTTTAAATTTTGATTGGTTGAATTTTATGGACCAGTCCCACAGGAGAGGGGGGAGTACTTAGTGACATCATGTTTTTGCTGTTGGCAGGTTTAAAGCCTTCGTTACCGGGGGTGCCCGCAAGACATGCGAGGAACCCGGTAGAGTCTGTACTGACGTTCTTGAGGTAAGTAGTCCCCCAGGGATCTGACAAGGGCGTTCTCAAGGTAAATCAATTTGTCGTAGAATTTTGTTGCCCGGTGTCTAATCACGTCCTCCACATATGAAAGGGCCGAGGTTTCATGTAATGGCCTGACTAGAAAGCGACGACAGACAGAATAGATGGATCGAATTTCGCTATTCTGAATCCGCTGTAGCCAGAGAAGCCAGGAATGTGTTGCCATGCCCCAAACTTCACAGGCGTAGAGCATCAGAGGTAATATAAGAGCTTTATAAAGGCGTAACTTTAAGTGAACCGACATGTTGGAAGCTAGAACCGGGTATAAGGCAGGTACCGCCCCCTTAGCCCTGTTCGTTGATTCCCGCATGTGTTCACGAAAGGTTAGTCCCTTATCTAGAGTGACACCTAAATAGCGTAAGGAAGTCCCCCACTCTATCCTTTGACCCCGGTAGGTGAAGGTTGGTCTGTCTGCAGCGGGGATTCTTCTCTTGGCGAGCAGGACAGCTTGGCTTTTGCCCGGATTCACGGACATCCGCCACTGCCTGCACCAGAGTTCAACGAGACGGAGGTTGACGGCTCTGAGGATGTGTCTGTTGGTAGTGTACCGCAGGACGTCATCAGAACTGGGTCATATTGACGTCCTGCACCACTGGAAAGTCTGCCATGTACAGACTAAACGGTGTGGGTGATAGTACAGAGCCTTCGGGGACTCCGCCTCGTATGGGTTTTTGTGTTGAAGTTTTCCCCGCTGCTACTATAAAGGAGCGTTGGTGTAGGAAACTGTGTACAATGTTGATGATTTGTCTGTGTAGACCAAGCTGAATCATTTTGTATAGGAGTCTCTCATGCCAGGTCGTTGAGAAGGCATTCTCCACGTCCAAAGACACCGCAGGAGTGAAAGCCCCGTCTGGAAACCCGGGCAGCAGCTTCCACCACCCGCAGCAGCTGCTGGGCGGTCGAGTGCCCAGGACGAAAACCAAACTGATGGGTTGGGATGGCTCGAATGTCAGCCAGTAGTGTCGACAAGCGATGTATTATTAGCCTCTCAAAAAATTTTGAGAGGGTGGGGAGGAGGTTCATGGAGCGGTAACTGGAGGGAAGAGCCGGGTCCTTACCAAGCTTCGGGATGCACACCATCCGGGAAAGTGTCCCAGGGTAATGCACATGTTAGAAACCTTAGTAAGGAAATGTACAGCTCTGAAAGGAAGTTTGCGGAGCATGGCGGGGGTCAGCCCGTCCTGTCCGCAAGCCTTTTTCGTATTGAGACGCCGGAGTGCGCCTTGAACTTCACTAGGGCAGATGATTGAGAGATTTTCCGCTCCATCAAGAGGCATCCACAAATAGCGATCCACCTCCTGGTGGACGCGAGCAGAAAAGTCGGCGTCCTGAGGGTCATCTCTGAGCCGGCAGGTGTCCTCAAGATAGTTAGCACATTTGCTTTGGCTATGGGTTCGTATACAAGGGCTAGGTTACCTTGAACTGTCTCAGGGTCACAAAATTAGTAAATTAATGGATGAAAAAAGAAACCACCTCAATTTCTACGTGAAATGAGAGCTTTGACAGGCAATCCGGCACAAGAGAACCTCCTTAAGACAATTTATATAAAACGCTTACCACTCTATGCACGAAAAATACTGCTTCTTGCAATGGTAGACAAAATTCTAGAGTATTCACCAGTGCATGCATAACAGCCATTGGTGTATCGCAATAAAGGTGCCGTATTGAGGCAAATGTCTCAGCATTAAGAACTCGCATTTCCCCAAGCGGCACCATATCTGCTAGTTCTGCGTAAGTGGAACATATTTATAATAGGCTACAAAACTGAAATTCCTTCCAAGTTTCTAGTAAACGGAGCACTATTATATCCTTACAGCTGAGATTGATAACGTATACCTCTTGAATGAACCACAAAGTCATTATGACATTATAGTTTTTATTGTGCTAAGAGTTTTACAATTTGATTGTCTACTGCACTTTGACCCTGGTCACTCATTCAGTAGACAATCACTACAGTTTATTTACATTTTACAATTTCCCGTCAACGCATTATGTAGACAACCACTACAGGTTATTTAATTTTACAATTTCTTGTCAATAAATTATCTTGCTTTTTTATTCAGTTGTTTTTCTTCATGTTCCATTTTCACTCGTTTTTCACTTTTCATTTATTGATTACTTAATCATCACACATTCACTATAGATTTCCATTCAAAGTAAGATGCGCTACCTCTTACTTTTCTCTTTCCACTGTCCAAAGCCATTTATTTTTTACTTTACACAAAAATTGTCCAATGCTCCTAGCGTCCTTGCATATCATTTCAATCATAAGTGTATTTCTATCCCCCTTCAACTACTTCTTATTAAAAAATTCTTTTCTCCAATTTTCTGTTCCTTGGCACTTAAATACCATGTGTTCAATGTCTTCATTACCACCACATATCGGACATTGGTTCTGAGGAATACCCTGTCTTAGCCCTCTTAGCCTCCATGCTCCGGTTCTTACCCATGCAATAGATTCTCTCTCTTCTTTATTTACTGTGTTAATATATTTTTCCCTACTCCATGTATTTTTCATTGGCCTATAACAAACTAATGAGCTCTTTTCGACAATCTCACTGAACATGATATGTATTTCTATATCTTCCAGTCTTTTCCTCGCCTTTTTCCAAAAAAATTCACATTATTTTCTCTCCTTCTGCACACGTCTCCTAACCCATTTTTCTCCAAAATGTTCCGTAAATTACTTACCCATCCATCATTCATTAAACTATTCTCTGGGTATTCAATACATTGTCTTAACACATTACTTTTTCCTAGATTTAAAGTTCTGAACCAAAATTTCAAAGCTCTTTATATTATCTTCCCCTTAGTTGTCACCATGTCTATCTCTAATTGTGCTACCTGTCTTACAATTGACTTCGGTAGCCCTAGTATTTCTCTACAAAACATCCTGTGCACCACATCTATACTTTCCCATCCTCTATCTAATCCCCATATTTCTATACCATACATCATTTTTGCCTCCACAACCATCTCATAAACTTTTTCCAGCCATTTAACATTTATATTAGATACTCTATATTTGCATCTTCTAATTGCTGCCATCGCCCCTTTACCTTTTGGCAATGCAAACTTCTTTTGTTTCTCCCATTTATTACCTCCATCTATTCTTGCTCCTAAATAGATACAGTCACGCACCACCCTGTAATCTTTATTCTCTCCCTTCCACTTTTCATATTTGCTTAATTTTCCCCATTTTTGAATACCACAATCTGTGTTTTCTCTTGATTCACTTTTAACCTCCATTCTTTACAGTATACATCAATTGCTTGTAATGATTGTTTTAAACCACTTACTGTAATAGATCCTACCACTAAGTCATCTGCAAAGAGAAGTCCTGGGATTTGGATGTTGTTAATTACTTGTGCACAGTTATTATTCCTTCCAATTTCTAGTAAGACATCATCTATGTATAAGTTAAATAAAACTGGGCTTAACTTACATCCTTGCCTGAAGCCTCTCTTTTGTTGAATTTCTCTTGTTACACAGCCTATCTGCACCCTTACACAGAAGGTGTTCTCAAAATACTGTGCTTTAAGAATATTCACCAATTGCTGACATACTCCCTTACACACTAATTTATGTCATAGAAGTTGTAGCTCAATTCGGTCATAAGCTTTCTCTAAGTCTACAAGAGCCATATACAATTTACCACTTTTTTCTTTTAAATATTTGTCTGCTAATGTCTTTATAATAAACAAATTATCAATTGTTCTCCTTCCCTTGCGAAATCCCATTTGGAATTCCGAAAGGATATTATATTCTTCAACACAAAATTGTAGTCTCGCTGCCAAAATGCACGCAAAAAGTTTTCCTATATTCGATAATAAGCAATATTTCTGTAATTATTAGGTTTATCGACGTTACCCTTGCCTTTATACAAAGTGTTGTATTATATGTGGCGGAATCCCTCACCACTTAAATAACAAAATACGGGTTTTAGGTTAATGGTGAGATAAACAATGTTACGAACACAAGGATATTCCAAAATACAACGAAAACAAAACATAAGCGATATTCCAATGCCATGGAGGAAGAGGTATCTCTGACAGAATTTTACAATGAATTCAAGTCTGATAATGGTGCCGTTTGAAGAGCTTTAATCTCGCCTAGCTCGATAACAAGATGTTTAAGCACGTTATTTTCCCGATATAAAAATATTCCAATATCACCCCTGAACCACGGCTAAAATTATTCAATGTTATTGTGACAGCCTGTATACAAGGTGGACCATTTAAATTGAGACTATACAATATCTCCAAAACTAAGCGTTGGAAATTCCTTTGATAAAAGTTGCGTTATATTATGGGGGAAAGTAAATGCGCATTAGTCGTGCCTTGTTTAGAGTACGTTATGATGGTCATTTTAAAGTGAATTTAATTTCTTTAAATAGGAACGTACATTTTGTATGTTGTTTTGTTATTAGAAAATGGTTAATAAAAAGCAGTTTATTTTGTGATGAGGAATAATGAAACAAAATAAAAAATATTGGTTCTCAATTACGAAACGTAACTTGACCCTCTAATGACCATCCATAGTTGGCCCAACCATTCATTGCGCTCTTCGAACACGGCCATTCAGAATTTTCGTTATTATTTACGTTTCTGGAGGCGCCGTGGCCGAGTGGTTAGACCGCTCGCCTCCCACCGAGGCGGCCCGGGTTCAATCCCAGGGACCTGCATGTGGGATTTGTGGTGGACGAAGCGGCGTCTGGGCGGGTTTTCTCCGGGTTCTCCGGTTTCCCCCGCCATTCATTCCACCAACTGCTCCATCATCACCTTTCCTTTTATCCATTTCACCCACATTTCGTTCCATCTACTTCCTTCATCCCATACCAGGCATCGGGCTGATCACCCATCCTGGATGTTCTGTCTGATCCATGAGTGTCTGCTCCTCGACGGGCCTCTGACCCCAGGCACCCGTCTGTAAGTCCTGGGGGTGTAAGTCCTACATAAGAGGAGGGTAAACAGATAATGAATGAATGAATGAATTTATGTTTCTGTAAGAACAATTGCAAAGTGCTTAACACAAATGTTGCTTAGTTTTTTTATGAGGAGTGACAAATACAACATAGCGGCTCTCGCGAAACTGCTGTGAAAGTCATTGAGTGTGTTAAAATAACATTCTTCTCAAGCATGTTGCTGGACAATGCATAATTTTATATTATACAAAAATTGTATTTAATGTGATTGTATATATATGTCACGAGGTAATAAGTTTCATGGCACAAAAAGCTCCGCAGTAGGCGAGCATTTACGTGTTCGAAAGCAATGTTTATTTAATGTTTAGAATATAATATTTTATAACTACTTTCGGATTTATAATCATGAGCAGTCACTGCTTTAAGCTTATATACGACTAGGTTCATTCATCAATGGACTTTTGGATTGGATCACGGAAATTGTAGTGCATTGCAATATCTGTGGCTCTTTTTCTGTATCTATACTGTAAAAATTATAATGTAAACAACAAATTTAAGCGAAAAATGGTAATTAATGCTTGGCACATCAGCCACTATCAATTGATGTTTAACTGCTAGTAATTACCCTTCGAACTCCAAGACATGGATAAAATCACGAGTCCTTAGAATGCTTAGTGGAAGGAACAAAACTCACATTCTAACAGTAGTCGTAAATGTGCTTACTTCAGTCACCATGCTTGACATGTACTCTGTCAGCCATTCATGCTGCCATACACATGGAAATAAGTTTTAAGTACTCACAATACATAGCGAGGTGTAATTCCTTAGCGTGTAAACCTAACGAGTGATGGTTCAGGCGGCAAGGTCCATGGTCCGCATTCGGGAGGTCCCGGACTCGATCCCTGGCGATCGCCACTTGGACCCATGGGTTTTCGTGGCAGGGGTCGGCAAGCGAATGCTGGGGAAATTTTTTCTCTACCACTATTTCCTTTCCCTTTCATTCCGTTTCCTTCTCATCTTTCAGGTGTGCTTCTTGGTCTCGTGGTATCGGACAGATGGCGCGGATGCATGCGCACCGGATAGAATACTTCCCGTGGACACCAGAGGGCTGCTGGACTGGTGGGTCGCTCATCGCTTTCTCTCGGCGGCTCCGGTGGTAACACACCGACCTGTGACCTTGGAAGTGTTAAAGACTTCCACGCGTCTCTGTGGTGTGTCCGCCTACGGCCTGTAGCTTCCTGTGTGATTTCTGTGCTTCATTCCATCCTCCGCGGGGGTGGTAGGCACAATAGATCTCTGTAGATCGCGGTGCCGATGTGTCACCCTCCTATATCCTATAGCGTACACAACTTTTGTGTTCAGTTTAAGGGATATGAATATATATATATATATATATATATATATATATATATATATATATTCGGTGTACTGAAAGAAAATCTAAGCGAAATGCTTCTTTTGACTTACTTATGATCTGACATCCAAGTGTCTAAATCTATTATTACCAGCTTCTTGAATGATATGAGAGATTTTTTAACACGTAAGCAGTTATCTCGAAGTGTTGGCTCAAATGCTGATTTGCTGCTACTTTGCGTATTGAATTCTAATTTAACCTTCAAATTTTATGATGTGTTATATCTGAAAATTCTAATGCTATTACCAGGAATTTTGATCTAGTTTTTGTCCTATCACATACGGCTACTGGACTCAGAGTGTTGTATGTTGATCGAGGGCAAGAGTGTGGATACAGTTACCTAGATAACGTCTGCTTTAAGTAGAAAACGCCATTACCAATGCGGTAAACATCCTCGCAGGTGCGGGTGTCGGGAACCTGTAATAAAATGAAATATTATACCAAGCGGTCTTCAGTGACATCGGACAAATAGTACTAATCTGAAGCGTTAACTATATAAATGCATTATATAAATGTAATATGTATATGTTTGCATTCAACAAGAAATGCATATGTGGTACAGGGTTTTGCATGTTATGACTGTTATACTGTTAGTGCTTATCATTTTTCTAAAAATATTTTTATGTATGGGTTAAGTTAAGTATGGGGGTTTCAAAGGCTTATTAGTCTTATTATAATTATGAAAGTAATTTAAAATAATGGGAAACCGCCTATATGCATACAAATGCAATGGCTCGTAACCTAAACCATAGGCTGTTTTCACACAAAACAAGAGATATAACTTACCAATTTCTTGTCTGTTTAAGTTGACTCTCCTATCCTTTCTGTTGAAGTACTCACTGCATCACGAGCTTTTAAAATGTCTAATATAAGACCCTTCCTTTCCACTTTGTGTTCGATATACTACATTTGTATAGGTCTACCCGTAAATATCACGTCTCTTTATCGTCCTCAGTCTACCGCGAAAAATATTTTTGTAACACGCAACACATTACGTCATTTTGCGGATTTATTGCAAATCGCCAATGATATAAATGTTTTAGGACATAAATTTATTATTGATACTTCAATTCACACTTTCAGAATACATAATCTCTACATACATCACACTGAAGGTCCGAGTCCAAGAACTTGGATTTTGAAAAGTGATTTCAAAGGTAAAAGTTCCGCTACCCAAGGGAAGGGATGTTTACAAATGATTTCGCAAGTGAGTGATCACCGAATAGCCTCTACAAGCCTCAAAAAAATCCAGGAGTTCAGCTTCACCATAGCCTCGAGGCAGATGGTTTGTGCGAGTATGCAGCACTCATACGGTCCAACCTTGAGTTAGTTGTCATGACAACAAGAAATAAAAGCGCAGCTGAAAATTCCAGCGCCATGAGTAGCTGCACCAGCCCTCTATACTTAATCATGGACATTGCAACGTTCCCATTTCGCCCGCTTACAACCCACTTTCCTTATTCCCAACTACTGCCGCAGTAATACTTCGGAATGGGTGTATTTCACTTTTAAAGTAGCGATTCGTAAAGTTATATTCCTCTATGTGAGTAGTGGAATATTTTAATATAAAATGTTTAAAATTGAGATAACATAATATGTTAATGTACCTAGTTAGAAAACGCTTTACTACCTTCACATTCCTGTACCGGTGGCGTCGCCAGCATTTTTCCCAAGGGGGTGGCAAAAAGAAAAATCGTTCAAAACAAGCAGTTCTTCTTTTTAATTAGCGAACGCACTTATTAGTGTCGTTTTGTCAGTCCGTAAGCATAGAACAATTCAAGAACCGCTGCAAGTGTGGAGATGAGGTTTTATATGCACGAGTTTTAAGACAATTACTCAACAGGTTACAATCTGTGTAAAGTTAAGGTTAGATCAGATTTTAGCCTCCTGACATTTTTCCAAGAATTGCGCTGATTATCTACCAGTGCAACAGTAAACGTTGGTAAAGCACCTAAAATATAACGTAAAATGAGTGTTTCACAACCCTATACGATTATCAATGAAATCGGATTTGTTTAGGTCACAAATTCCACGGAATACCAATTTTTTCCTGCGTCCATAATTTGTATTTATGTTAGTATGTGTACTTGTATGAAATATATACCTGCTGGTACTCTTAACTTGCTGATGTTCAATTTAACGTTAGTATTTATTATTGTGTGATGCGCGCACGCACACACAACATACACACCTCCAGACTCTTTGCCAACGAATAAATGCAGTGTAAAACAAAATCCCTTCAACAGTGGGCGCTAAACCCGGGATCTCAGTATCTATAACTTGGCAGGTTAACCATTTCGGCACATAAGGAGCATATTACTTTTAATTTCATTATTAAAGTCGGGACACATTGTGAAATTATCGCCATAATATGAATAACTGTTCAAAGTACAATTCTCAGTGTAGTTAATATAAATTAATTTCTCATGAGAATAGTTATGACTACATCCCTTAATTTCTTCCCTCGGTTTCTTCCTCTGGATTTTTCAACGGCAACTGAAGTCGTCGAGGCTGCAATGGGTACTTTTTAATAATTCCAGTCCTCGCCAATAAAAACTTGTTTCTCGATATTTACCTCTTCACAACGAATGCTCGGAAGAATTAGAGCATTTCGAAGCCAAGTTTTACCCAGCGGAGAGTACTGAATGACTGTTTTGTATTAGGAAGTATTAAAAATGGCTGAGTAAATATATATACATAGTATCTTCATGGTCTTTGTTATACCATACTTTGTACCTTATTTCACCATCTACAAGAAATTATCGAGTTCTTTAATCCCTGTGAAATGAGATACATAGCATTGAAGAAAAGATTTTTGTCATCTGAGGATAGGATAAGGGAGAGCCATTCTTATTTCACGAGTAAAACTGATTTTAGGGGTGTCATTAACGAGTCTAAATAAGGAAGGCATAAAGAACATCTGAACTGTCCCCTTCCCCATATCTCTGGTCGCAGTATTTGTGTAGACACTTTTTGCGATACGTTCAGATGTACGTTTTGTTTACCCAAAATGTCTCTCACGGACTTTATCAAGTTGTTGAAGATTTCGATTGCTCTCTTTCTGTGATCCTCAAACAGAGCTATCAGCTGCAACATGTCTTCTTGCAAACAAATGAAATCAACTGTAATTTCCTGAAATGTGTTAGCCATAGGCTGCACTAGGAAGATTATTTTTCAATAAGTGTTAAAGGCACCAGAAATACACACATACACATATGTTTATTGTTTCCATCAAATCACAATGTCTGGAGTACTTCAAGACGCCCTGAAAAGTACGGATAGCTTTAAATTTTTGAGTCCATCTAGTTATAAATAGTGAAGGTACGTTGATGCAAGTGAACTTTTTGATTAATTCCTTCACTTTGATAATGCAGTTTCTTATTTCAGGAACACTGTTGAGAATATTAAGTACTAAATTAGCATTACACGCACTAAGATGTAAAAATAGAGCTTTTTGATTTTCCAATTACCTTGTCAGCCAAACTGAGCAGACGTCGTATCGCTGACCAACAAGCTTGTTCATGACAACACCTTAATCATTTAAAAATGCGGTAACACTGTAAGAACCCTGATCATTAGGTGGTATAAATCCCAGAAATTCTCGGCAATGCTATTGTTGTCCACAAAGTGTACTCTTAAAGGTTGCTGCTCTTTTCCTGCTATATCTGCTGATTCGTCAGCTATCATTGAGGATGCAGCACTTTCATTGAGTAAAGAAATCAACATTCTCAGAAAAATTTGTCTGCAGAATACAATTACTTCGTTTTGAATTTGAACAGAAGAGTATTTAGCGTTTACACTACAGGTATTGAAGTGACATTTAAGATGGAGTCCTCAGCATCGACTCTAAAATCTAGTACCTGGAAAATACCGGAAGAAAATTCTTACCGCGAAGTTATGAGTTCCACAAAAAGAAATACAAGAAACTATAGGATGAAGCTTTTATCTGTTTTACTTAATTCCTTTTTGTAAACCTGTTGCACCACTCTGATTTATTTTTCAACACATCCATGATAAGTATCCGACTCAGCCTCGCGATAACTTCGTATGCTTGTATTCCGTAAAAGCGCTCACTAGAAATGTCTACACAAATTCATTTCCTGTTTAGTGGAGTACATCAGCCAAAATGAGCATTCAACAAGCCATTGTAATCGGAATGGCTAATTTTCCTGCTACATCCGATTTGGTATTGCGAAAGGAGCTCAAGGAGTGTTGATAAGCTGACACCATATTGTTTGACCGCCATTTGAACAGCACGCTACATCCAGAATATGAACTCTATTACCTGCAGAGCAATTATTGTTGCCCTCGTTCATGTACTGCTCCTTCTTCTGAGATTGGCTTTAACACAAGCAATACTACACTTAGCTACGGTGACTGTAGCACTAAAATCCTGAAAAGCTGTTGCTCTTTCTCTTAAAAATGTCCTAATATCCATGGTAATGGTCACGTAATGTATAAATAAAACAATAACAATACCGTTACACAACTCGTGATCAACCTGATAATAACGTTTTAAAACTGAACGTAATCAACAAGGAAGCAACAGGTTCAGGGAACCGAGCGAGATGATTCCGCGAGGCTCGCATTCGGGAGGTCCTGGGTTCGATTTCTAGGGCTTGCCACTCTGATCATGGGTGGTTCGTGGTTTACCCTGGTTTGCAGCGAATGCTGGGGTGGTTTCTCTTCTACAACAGATTACCTACCTGTCCGTTTCCCCTTTTAAGTTTCAGGTAGTCTTAGGGGCTGTGCCAGACAGACGGTTAGGTGCTTGCTGGTTGGGAAGTTCTTATTGGCCCTTCCAGATGACCACTTTCTCTGAACTGCCTCAAGTGTGACCGCGTCATCAAGCTTCGAATGCTGGTCGGCCCATAGACTCCTTCGTCTCATCCATTCCTCCTGAAGTGGTACACACAACAGATACGCGTTGGTTCGAGATGCGAGGTGTTCCCTCCATTACTTGGTCATCTTCACACTTAAACATCAGGTTAGTGTTTATTTTTTTCCTCGTGACATACGGAAAAAATTCGCTCTCGGATGAAAAGAAATGGGAAGAGGAGATTAAAAGTCATGAGATGACTTTTTCTCCATTACCTCCTAAATATTACACAGGTGAATCAGCCACCTCTTCCGTTTTTTGGGAGATAGGCCGCCCTTCAAGTTAGAATTGCGGTTTAAGTCCATTTTCTTCGCTTACCAACAGCTATTACTTGCCATATTTAGGTAGGCGAAATCTCAAAATTCAGCAGAAAAGCAATTTAAGGGACACAAAGTACTCCACACTAAAGTACAACTGGCTTACTGAGAGCGGGTTTCCAGCCTATTTTACAAACTTTACATTGCATTATACATAGCCACCGAATTCAGCAAACCCCTCCGATAAAATGCACCTATATCAGTCCACTATCAAAATCATCTAAAGAGAAAGTGGCAGAATTTTATAATTATAGTGAGATAGGCTACGGTAAATTAGAGGTACGCCTCTATCCACAATGGACGCTATAGAATCAAAGCACACAGATTATTAAATAAGGTTTATTTGAATTTTGGAGTAAACTAGTCTCATATATATAAAATAACATACATAACAGCTTATTCAATTTAAATAATAATATTAAAACACCCAACAAAGGATTAAAGCTGTCCTAAAAGGCGCGAGGTGACACTGGCGAGGCGCCTAGCATGCAACCTCTAACACTAAGCTCAGAATACGCTCTCAACCAAGTGTGCAAGTAACTGAGTGGTATTGTGACTGTTTGCTATGCGCTAATTACGGCTACACGGATTCGCATATAGGCGTTTTTTGTGTTGTCATAAAGCCAACAAGGGATGATGTAACAAAATACCTTTCTATGCGCTGGATCAAAGAACCAAAATCGTGAAACCATTAACACATCCGTGCTAAATTATGATATGTAATTTCCTTATTTTCGTAGATTAAACGTGCATAATCCTGATTTCATCTACATCAAATGTACTTAAATTGTATTTAAACACATACCTAGATATAGTTTACCTATAAAGAAATACTAACAATAATAACATATTGAATGCATATAAAAATAAGAATTGCAAATTAAAATGATAATAACTATCTTAAACATAATAATAATTTAAGTCAAGATTATTTATAAATATTACAACACATAAAAGAAAATCAGATGTGATATACTCACATGACTTTCCCTATCCTCTATCTTTATCGGTGAGTATACAAACTATTCTTACTAAAGCTTATTTTTCTATCTGCTACAATTTAATCGAAATAAGCCTTTGCAAAGACCGCTACATTACACGAGAACAGCGATAGTCAAATATTTAAGAACTGGACACCATATATTGGCCTTAAAATTCCATACCCTTTCCGTGCAATCGCGGGAAACAAAAATCAATGGGACTTTAAAAGAATTACAGTATTGAACAAATCGAACCTTTAGTAACGGATATCTCAGAAACGGCTTATGCCACAAAGAACTTATGTTAAATAAATTGCGTGCTTTAAAAAGTGTACATTTTTTGTATGGTACGCTTTCGTCTGTCGCCTAACGCTTATCAACTATGCGAGACAAAATTCTTTCCGAATGAAGGGTACTTCAAAGACTATTCCCAGAAAATTCAAGATATACATTTTATTTGTAATCTAAATATATTTCATATATAGGGTTTTAATCAAAATCGTTTGAGCCGTTTTTTAGAAAAGAAACATTTTGGCAAAACGTTTCATGTAAAGGGTAGCTGGGATAGAGGAATTTTCTTGAAAAATCTTCGTGTCCCATCCTTGGAGGATACCGAACTCAAACACAAAGTTTGGTGTTTATCCGGCTTTTTGTTTTTGAGTTATGCTGTTCACAGGCACACGCGCGCGCAGACATGTTTACGAAAATTCTTTTTTTTTATTCAGGGAGCCTCAAAACATGTATTTCCGGTGAAATCTCGGTATCGAGTTTCTGGGCGAAATGGTATACCTTCTCTACCACCTATACTGCAGTACAAACGACACGCTCGTTCCAACTGCGTTATCTAGAGATGCTTCGTCAACTTAACATAAATGTAGCATTTGCTTGTAGCAGTATACATTTTCAGTTTGTGCAAACATCAGCTATCTAATTAGGAGTGTATTTACAGGTGATGCTATAATATCGGCTATATTATTAGTAATTTCGTTGACTGTGCAACAAACACATCCATACTAGATCCTACCAAAGGAGCCGATGTTTTCATGTTGGAGTATAAATTGCGGATTGCATAAAACTGCAAATGTATGGGCGAATGACTCAACTGGTGTATTACAGCATTCATGTAAAAATGATTCTTGTATTTACATTACATTACTCCTGATAATATTTTACTAGACATTTAAGCGATATAGACTTGATTGCCTGCAGAATATGGAAAACAAAACAAAACATACTGAACATATGTAGTAAATACGATTTTTGTTATGAATGAACCCTTGTGAAAAAAAAATACAAATGGTATAATTTATAGAATACTTTATAAATACTCCATAACAGTTCAGTCTGAGAAAACTTATATTTCGAAACCGGTTAATAGTAATGAAAAAGTAAATTGCATATTTCAATAAACTTCGCTTTTTTACTTTCTCTACTAGGGGAAGTATTGTATTCCACCCAGTCGGATAAACGCCAAACTTGGTATTTAGGTTCAGTATCTTCCAGAGATGCGACACGAAGGTTTTCAAGAAAATCTCCCCACCCCAGATTACCATTTACATGGAAGGTTTTTCGAAAATTTTAATTTTCTCAAAAATGGCTCTAACGATTTTGATTAAAATATTATATATTAAAAATATTTTTATGACAAATAAAATGAATATCTTGAATTTTCTGGGAATGTCTCCAAAAGTATTCTTCATTGCGAACGACTTTTGCATAACTGGTAAACCATAAGAGATAGACAAAAGTTTACTACACAAAAGATGTAGATCGCGTTAAAATACACAATCTATGTCATATACATTTTTTTTGAGTGAACCATTTTCGAGATATTGCTTGTTATTCCCTTAAATGTTTCAATAATTATTTTCTCAAATGGGAATTCGTTATTCATTTTTTGTCTTGGATATGCAAAGAGTATTAATCTGTGGCAAAGGGAATGGTGCTGCACCTAGCAACCAGCTATTAAGAGATATGTATGTGCTTAAAGGCTACTGTATTTCCAAATTGCCCTTGTAAATATATATTCCCCTTACATCTACAAGAAAATTGGCAATAAGATAGAGTCTGCAAATGTTTATCTCGATTAACATGAAGTATATGGAAAATAAGCGCTTGTAAAATAGTTTGTACAAGAGGAGAGAAAGTAATGTGAGTGTAACACATCAGATTTTACTTTTCTCAAATTCGTATTCGTTTTTTGTTGTCCTGGTAATGCAAGGAGAATAGAAAACTCCACATAGCAACGAACTCTTAAAATATTTGACTATATCAATTCCCCTTGCATCTCCAAGAAAATTAGCAATAAGATTAACATCTTGATATCTCGATTAACATGAACCATATGGGGAATAAGCGTTTGTAAAACTAGTTTGTACAAGAGTAGAGAAAGTCATGTGAGTGTAATACATCAGATATTTTTTTAAGTCAACCATTTTCGAGATATTGCTTGTTATTCCCTTAAATTTTTCAATACTTATTTTCTCAAATGAGAATTCGTTATTAATTTTTTTGTCTTGGAGATGCAAAGAGTATTATTCTGCGGCAAAGAGAATGGTGCTGCACCTAGCAACCAGCTATTAAGAGATATGTCTATGCTTAAAGGCTACTGTATTTCTATATTGCCTTGCAAATACAAAACAAGCGGAACATAGTACGCCTTAAGTGATAGTCAAATATTTTTAGAACTGGTCGCTATGTATAAAATGTAATTCTCTTTGCATGTCAAAAGATCGTTTCTGCAAAAGTTTATCTCGATTAATATGAAATAGATGGAGAATAAGAGTTTGTAAAAATAGTTTTTACAAGAGTAGAAAAAGTCATGTGAGTGTAACACATCAGATTTTTTCTGTAGTAAGACTCTGTTACCGTTTATGGGCTAGGCAAAAGTATACCAGTTCCATTCAGAATTAAAAAGACTTCACAAATATTCACAGAAATTTCACATGTTAGTCATGCAAAAATCTTAAAAGTTGTATTTTAATCAAAATCGTTACGACATTTATGAAAAAATAAAAACAACTAAACATTAACATGTGAACGGTAGTATGGGCAGGGGAGAGTTTCTTGAAAATCTTCTATTTCATCCGTAGAAGATACTGAACTTAAATACCAAGCTTTGTTATTCATCCGATTTTTTGTTCCTTATTTCCATTATTCATATATATATATATATATATATATATATATATATATATATATGTGTGTGTGTGTGTGTTTGTGTGTCCATCTACGCACCCACTCAATAAACACACAAATACACACACACCTTTTCTAAAAATGCTTGTTTTTGTTTCAGGGATTTCAAAACGTGTATTTCCAGAGTAAGCTCAATATGCAACTTAGCAGAGAAAGTAATGGTGAGCATTTTCTTCACAATTAAGTGTATAAAGTAGTTTACCTCCTCGTTGGTGTGACCGTAGTATGGCTGCTTGCCGAGGCTGTAGATTTCCCAGAGGACGACTCCATAAGACCAGACATCTGATTCAAGGGTGAAGCGACCGTACATGACACTCTCAGGAGACATCCATCGCACGGGAAGTAGTCTCGATCCGCCAATCTGAAGCAACACGTGTATCGTTAAATCTCCTATGCGTGTACTTGAGCTAATTTCAGGGCTTGGAGCTAGAGTTACAAGAGATTAATTACTCTGATGAACGCTGCATCGATCACCCGAGGGATCCCTTCTATCGACAGCGTTGAGGTATTATTGCTTTTGCGAGATTATCTGCTACGCAAAGATTCAACTTTTCTGACTACGTGTGTTGTTACACAGAAACAGTTTGCTGCTGCATATAACTTGTTGGTCATGCATTTCAAGTCTGGCCCGATGTTTATTTCAAATTACATATACTCGTATGAGCAGTACATTCTTTTGATGCATTTCAAAGTTGGCTAAAAGCGGCATAATTAAGGATTATACACAGGGGACTTCATAAAATTATACGATGTTTAGGCGAATTACTGTAGGTAAAGCTTCGAATTTTACATACATAACCTTGAAAATCATTTTCCATACATTCATTACACAATTGAATATAGTTTACACAGAGAATCTCATGAATATTGACGATTATCTGATAACATTACGTACACATGTTCAAAATATATGTCCTAGGATTGTTTAAAAATATTTAGCACATTTCGTACGCCGTTGAAATCTACATAAAGTTAAAGGTAGCTTATATGGAAATCCTCCTTAAAATTTAAGGCTTTTAGAAAACTCCTGCACAGTGAAAATCTTACATATATCTCATAGATGAGTCATTCTACGTCAAATCGAACGACTTTTTCTTTAAAAAAATTTACCGTTATGTGTTTCATTTTTTTAAACGTCTCTACACGCTTTTTTATGACAAAAATAAGCATCTGTGTTTTAAAATACTACTTAACTGTAGCATTATGCCTGTTACTAAGTAGCGAATTTTTAGAAACAGCACCTTCCTTTATGTTTAAATATGGATAGTTTCGGTCCTTTTTATGTTAGAGAATTTACAAATATCTCATTTGAAGGCTCAAAAAATGCACTTTTTTCTAGATTATATAAATTATTTTAAGCGAAACACATGTAGTTTTAAAAGGGGCTTTTAATTTTAGAATTTAAACTTAAGTATGATATCGAACATTTAAACACTGTAAAAACCCTTCTTGCTCCATGATTTTTATAACAGAATGCCAAATATTACGTGGAAATTATTCCAGTTCGTTTGAAATAAAATTATTTACGTAGTCTTTTGGGGCAGTGAACTCGACCAGCGGCTGGTGGACATACGGAGCGCCGCATTGTCAAGTCGAGCTGGATTCTACTGTAGCTGACAATGAATGGGAGGAACGATGCACAAAGCGTTCAAGTTCGTTTTAAGGCTCAGTGCTCTCAAGAAGCAATCTATAGGCCTCACCTAACACGGTTCATTTAAACGGAAACCTTTTTCCCTTCAGTTTGAAACGAATGCAGTTTCACTACAGCTTCAGATATTGATAATGGTACCAAAAATGTAGCTTTAACGTGCCAGTTATTGGTTCACGGTTTTCACGTCTTGCCTCCAAAAATTCACTCTCTCCTTTGTGCTGATTAACAGTAACAAATGAAATGTAATACTTGTAAATACTCTGCACCCAAGTAAATAATTTATAAGATGTGGTGGGATCTTGTTCCGGCTTTCGCTGCTAGAAGTTTAGTAGAGGCCCCTTGACGGGTGAAGTGACGAGGAAATGCCATTCAGCGGTAACTCCAAAAACTTCCTAGTGAAAACGCCTCTTTACAAGTTTGTTTTGTTCTTGTACTGAGCACTAGTATCATAGGCAAAGTAAATTAGTTTTTTCAGATCTCTTATTTCCTTCTTTAGGATGTTTGTTAATTGATGGAACACATGAACAGCATTTGTATCATATTTTACACTTTCTGATATGACAATATAATTTTTTATGTTTTAAGCTCTTGTTTTCTTTAAGTAAACGTATAGATTGCTGCCTGGTTATGGTTCTATTGTACCACCGAACGGAATCTTGTACGATGAAGGCATAGTTTTCCGAAAAATCACAAATTATAATACTTTCTTTAGGTTTAAAATTTTCTTTCTGTTGAGACAAAAGGGCAGACTGCCAAGGTATGACTAACAGATCTAATAACTTTGCTGACAATTTTTTTAGAAAAATTTCAACAGGTTATTGTATTATTTCTAGATTTGTGCCATATACATATACCCATTGTTTATAAATCATCTGCTCTATAACTTTTTTCTTCGAAAATGTCTCGAATGTTATTGAGCAAGTTTTCAGTCCCGGATCACTTAACACATTTCCTTAAACAGCAATCTCATGATAGGGTTAGAAATTACTTGAGAGAGAGACAGTCTTTATAATTTCAGAGAACAAACCTGAATCTGTAGTAAAATGGGAAATGTTCATTCCATCAAGTACCAGGTTCATTCTCATGATGAGCACAGACACAAGCAGAATGCGGACCTTGGATGCCTAGAAGTATACCTACATTGTTTACCACATTTTGAGAAACCTATTTTGATATCAGAATATATATTTATCTTTAAAACTGCGGGAGGCTTCTTTTAGATTGTACAAAATCAATCTCTGGCTTTAGAATTTTCTGTCCTTCTTTAACGGAAACATGATTGTTTTTTCCCGTCATAACGCTGGAATATAAAACTAACACCTTTTCCACCACGGAATATTTAACAGTTTACCAGATTTGGTTTCAAAAGTCGACAAAATGCCGAAGTAGGTTATATAAGACAGACCTGGGCCAGTTTTTTGCGTTTATATGGGAAAAGATAGGGAAAACGAGGGAAGATGCTAGGCTAGGAGAGCATCCAAGGAGGAAAAGTGCGTTTATATGGGGGGGAGATAGGGAATACGAGGAGAGTTGTCAGGCTAGACAGGGGTTGAAAGGGCAGAATGCACGTTTTATACTGCAGAGATAGGGATTACAAGGTTAGATGTCGACTAGACAGGGTTTGAAAGGTCTGAATATATGCTTTATAAGGGAAAGGATAGGGAAAACGATAGGAGATGCTAGGTTGAGAGAGTCTTCATGGAGGAAAATGAGTTTATATGGGGGAGATAGGGAAAACGAGGGTAGATGCTAGGTTAGACAGAGGTTGAAGTAGGAGGAATGTGCTTTATACGAGAGTGACAGGGAATACGAGGAGAAGTGCTAGGCTAGTCAGAGCTCGAGTAGAGTATACGATTATATACGAAAGATAGGGCGTAGATGATAAGGCTAGACAGGTACTGAAGGAGGGGAATATAGACTTACATACAGGAGGGATAGGGAATACGAGGAGAGGTGCTAGACTAGACAGGACTTGAAGGGTAGAATATAACTATTTTAGAACACACTTAGAAGCTTTTTAGATACATGCTTAGCTAACTTTGCAGGTATTCTGATGATGTTTAATGCGGTGGAACAGGCATTTGACATCCTCTTACTGGCTTTAAAATATTTTTAGACATAGAAACAGATACGTGTTTTAGGGTATTGGGGTAAGCATTTTAACCAGTGTACTAGGAATTGTGGTAGCATTTTAGTGGTCATTTAGAAACATTTTAGGCATAGTTAAAGGTATTTTTGATATGGACAAGGCTTTCAGGACATTCTGGTATGAGGCAGGGGAATTTTAGGTGTTTCAGCAGCATTTTGGGAACTGGAGCAGGTAGATTCAAGGTATTCATATAAGCTTCAGAATATTTCGAGGCGTTTTATGATGCTTTTAAGGTATTTTGACAATTTTCAAGACTTTTCAAAGCTCGTGCTAGAAGTGTTTATGGCTCTTTAAAGGTATTTTAGGTTATGGATGTGGCATAGGCACAAACCATTAAGAGCTCCTGAAGGGGCTTTTGGAAAGTGTAGTGGGTGTTTTATAGGCTTTGGATAAGTGTAGTGGCTGTTTTATAGGCTTTTGGAAAGAGTAGTAGGTGTTTTAGCGGCTTTTGGATAAGTGTAGTGGCTGTTTTATTGGCTTTTGGAAAGTGTAGCGGCTGTTTTATAGGCTTTGGAAAGAGCAGTGACTGTTTTATCGGCTTTTGAATAAGTGTAGTGACTGTTTTGTCGGCTTTTGGATAAGTGCAGTGACTGTTTTGTCGGCTTTTGGATAAGTGCAGTGACTGTTTATTGGCTTTTGGTAAATGTAGTGGCTGTTTTTATGAGGGCTTTTGGGAAATAGGTTTCAGGCATTCTCTCTTGTTTATAGAGTTTTTCTCTTGTATTACACAGGTCTTATGATCTATAACCATTTCTAACGTTTTACAGTCATATCGGATCCTTTTATGGTCTTCTCAATATTCTAATGCTACCATGTATGAAAGTATGTAGAGATGCCTTTTATAACCCAACCTTAAGCTCTGATAGTGATATTATTGTTTTTATTCAACTGTTCTGTTTTTGTATGGTTAATTGTTGGTTAGGTGTATCGTCTTTACCAGATAATTGATGCTTTATTAGATAAGGATTGTAAGGGTAGATGTCTCTCCCCTTTTATCTAGGCTTGAGACTAGCACTAGGATTTGCTCCTAATGGCAGGGTTACCACCTCCCACTCAACATTCTTATTTTTATTTATTCTTAGGTGTCTGCTAGATGTATACACAGTACATGGCAAACTTCCACTTTTTAAAGTTGTAGACTCACGAGAAAATTATCATCTAAGGATTAGATTCTCTTAGGCGCTGCTTGTAATGCTGTAATGGCCATATGCATATGTCGTTATTCCATCCTCAGCAACGACTCTTTTATCGTCGTATGGAGTCAATGCAATTTTATTCACTTGCACTGTGGCAACAGTATGTTTTCGTGACAGGATCAGATTCATGGGTGTCCTTATTATTTCTCTGGCTTTAAGACAGTCTGTATAACTGTCGAATGTGATGTGCTGCTTAATAGCGCCACGTTTTATACCTTTAATCTTTTTATGATTGAGTCGTGGATATCTAACGCATACATCTTAGGTCGCAGTCCGACAAAGCGTTGGATGATTTTACCATTAGCCTCATCTTTAAATTTTCCAAGCACTTTCTTGTTTAGAGCTGAATAGCATATATGGTTTGTAGGATAATCAGCCGTATCCAGATGCTCAAGAAAACGTAGCTTGTCCTTGTACACATCTTCAGTTGTAACTTGATGGATGAATGAATCAGTGTCCATATACATCAGCTTCAGGTTTTCAACTCCATAATGCGGTAACAACACATCATAATGATAGTGGTACATTAATGTCTTGGAGATGTCCAACACACTCATTCCAATGTATATAGGCTTGTTGAAGACGATCTGTCGGGAGGCCATATGCACAGCAGCTAGATTGGTAGCATATATTGTTCGATCGATAAACGTAGGCTTTGCAATTAACTTTTCCAGAGTCTTCTCGTTTGCCACCAACCGTATATCCACACGATTACGAAGGTTCTCCATTGTTTTTCCAAACATAGCATTGTTGAACAGTTTGTAGAGATCCTTCTCAAAATCATTTGCAGCCTTTTGTCGTAGTCTGTTGTTAAATTCCACATACGGTTTTAACCACTGTGACTGTCGGAATTGTAGCACACGATGGATTTTTGTTAGTCGTAGTCCATGACTAAGAGCTTGCTTCAAAGTCATGTAATGCACTACATACTACTTTCGAGGTCCTAGATGAGGTATCAGTTTCTTTGTAGATGCCTCCAATGGTTTCATACACTCTGGCAGGAAAGGTAGATCGTTGTGTAGATCGTGAAGTTCTGCAGGATACTCGATGTCGACTTCTAATATGTAGCCGTAAGGATCATCTTCTTGTAGTCTTTCTAAGTCAATTTTTTCAGGCGATACCCACTCAAATCCACCATAAGGGAGAGCGTGACACATTGCCCACCCATATTGGTTATTAGCGTCGTCATATGTGATAAATTGGGTTGGTCTCGACGGATCAAACTTCTCCATATATGTGTTATTAGCCTGTGCATACCGATGGGAAACTTGACATAAACCTCCTCTTATACCAGATTCCACCATAAGTAATTGATCATAATCCTGTAACAGTTCCAGCTTAATTCCAGTATACAGTAACATGGCGTCCCATGTAAGACCTGGAGAGGTAAAATAATGTGCTGGATCAACTTTATGCGTTTTGAGAGTTTGCTCTCTGAATGTCTCAAAGACATCAGCTAGAAGAAGAACATCCGAGATCAAGTAGAGGTCACTGTATTCACCCAGGTTTCTCACATTAAACAGCTCCCATACATTTTTAGCATGTTCGTAGTCAGCATCACTAATTTCCTCTTCATTTAATTTATTGTAGAAGGAGTCCTTAGGAGGCAGGCAGGTCTCGTTCAAGACGTTCCATGAAGTGACGTAATCATAGGGAAATACACCCTTACGTGTCATCAATTTCATCTTGTCTTCTCCGAAGTACTTCAATGTTTCAGGGTACGATGTCAGATTTTTTACCAGCTTATCCAAGCTTGTACTCAGGAACCGAAAACTATCTACAAACCGAAGCTTTATATCTCCTACATACTTGGAGAATGAGATATAGCTTTCTTCAGAGTTAGGAATTACCTCCACACGTTCACTTGTACATCCCAACTCCTTAACAATGAAGTGTGAGTCATACCCACTGAGGTTGTGCATGAAGACAGGGATATATTTAGGCGTTTTACAGGCTAAATTGCATTCATTATGAAGACTTCCTCGGTATTCACCACTTATGTGATCATGATCACGTACTTTATAGTTCACTTCTGTAAAGGTTTTTCCACACAAGTAGCATACTATAGAAGACTCAAAATCCTTTTGCTGTTGATCTGTAAGTTTCAGGGGCATGACAGATTTGTATATATTATTAATCTCCTTTGCAAGGAATGACAGGTATTCCATAAACTTCTGAGCAGCATCAACACCACGATATACATAGGGATGCTTAGGAAGACCAGTTTCCAGATGTTCAACGCTGGTTGATGGTTTAACGTAAACACAGAAGCTCATTGCCGTATGCTCTTGATAAGGGGTTGTATAAGAAGTTTCAGGACTGGGTATGCATATATGACATGGAGTGAGAATACTTTCAAAGTCTGCGTAGATGACGTAAGGTAGTTTCAACATCCTTTCAAAATTTTTAAACTGTACGATTGATTTGTCCTTTGTAGGCATAACTACCCTTGCAACATCATGCTGATTACAGATGGATGCATGTTCTTGCAGCTTTTCCAACCCACTTCGTCCATACTGATTGTCAAAGTGAGTAAAGCACCGCTTGCAGGTATATATCACTCCATCATGCTTAGTTTTCTGACGTCGAACGAGCTTCTCAAAATTCTTGATATATACATATTGATGTTTTCCACTACTATCACTCAATAGTAGGAGGTCACGGTGGTCAGGTAGCTCAGTGCCAGCAACCTTTATCGGATACACTTCATGCTTCTCATCCAATCCGAAAACGTTGATAGACATCCTATTAAGCTTCTCAAATTTAGGTATTTGAGAAAGTGGAGTAGGATAGGAAACGCAGCTGAAGTCGTACTTATCTTGAAGCTGTTTGTATTTACTGACGCGTTGAGGCTTGGTGCTGACGAATTTGGCCAATACAGAATATATAAAACATTGTTCATCCTTATAGTTTTGGATGTTAATGCAGGCTTTCCTTGCTTCAATAGATGGCGGTAGGGGTATGTAGCTACTGCCTCGTAAGGGCTTGTACTTGTTAATACGAAGGCGCACCCCTTCCACAGCAAGCAGAGCCCAGTTGCTTCCCTTCAGTTGTGAATCCTCCATTTCAGTAACCAACTTCTTCATTTTCGTTTCCAGCATAGAGTCCAGATCCGTTTCTAAGAATGCAGCTTGATTCCGTGTTTTAAATGTTTTGTCACAGGTTTCTCCGATACTGTTTACAAATCGGCACTCAACCAGCAGATTAATTTTCACACTCTTGTGAATACCAAGCTCTTTATGCACTGCCTGGATTATTCGTTGTTTGGCCTCATGCAGGTACATATTCAAGTCCTTAGATGAATCACATCGTATAAAATACGATTTCAATCGTCCTTCGAACGCTGTCTCGTATTCTTTCATGTCACAGCCCTCCATTGTGGATAATATGTGATGTTTGGTAGGCTCCAATCTGCTTTTCTTCTGAGGACTGCTTATTTCACATACGTCCTCGTGCCGCTGTCCCTTATAACCATCATTAAAGGTTACATTACAATGTTTACATTTGAAGAGATTCTTGCAGCTCATCTCGTGTCTTCTCTTGTCATAACTTCGGAGGAATTCCTTTCTACATTTACTACAAGCGTATCCAGTAGCGCTTGGAATAATATCCTTATACGCTGAGTTATTCATCTTTATTCTTGATGCAATAACGTATTAATCCTTCTTCAAGGGAAATGTAGACCTTTTTGCCTTGATAACACTTTAGAAAGCTGATTATTCTTGGAGAGAACACGATGTTAACACCGCAAGACTAATTAGCGCAATGAAGTCCAGTGTCCGCGGTCACCCTATTTATAGAGGTAGCACGAACCTTTTAGATCGATTATATACTGAATTTTAATAATAAAACGATGATTAAGCGTCTAAACTCTTATATCTCAATACGTTACACAGGTATTCGGACGTTTCCGTAGGTGTTCGAACATGTTCGTGTGTTTGGAGAGCTGCTCGAATGGGTGTGTGTGTATGTGTCTGCGTGTGTGTGTGTGTGTGTCTGTGTATATGTGTCTGTGTGTGTGTATGTGTGTCCGTGTGTGTGTCTGTGTGTGTGTCTGTGTGTGGATGTGTCATTGTGCGTGTCCGTGTGTGTGTGTGTGTGTGAGTCTGGGTGTTTATGTCTGTGTGTGTGTGTGTGAGTCTGAGTGTTTATGTCTGTGTGTGTGCGTGTGTGTGTGTGAGTCTGTGTGTTTATGTCTGTGTATGTGAGTCTGTGTGTGTGTCTGTGTGTGGGTGTCCGTGTGTGTGTGTCTGTGTGTATGTATGTGTGTGCGTGTGTGTGAGTCTGTGTGTTTATGACTGTGAGTGTTTTGAACTGTCTCTATGTGTGTGTGTATGTCTATGTATGTGTGTGTGGGTGTGTGTGTATGTCTGTGTGTGCGTGTGTGTGTATGTCTGTATGTGTGTCTGTATGTGTGTGTGAGTCTGTGTGTGTGTGTATCTGTGTGTGAGTCTGTGTGTGTGCCTGTGTGTGTGTGTGGGTGTGTGTGTATCTGTGTGTGAGTCTGTGTGTATGTGTGTGTCCGTGTGTGTGAGTCCTTCTGTGTGTCTGTGTTTATGTCTGTGTGTGCGTGTGTGTGAGTCTGTGTGTTTATGTCTGTGTGTGTTTTGAACTGTCTCTATGTGTGTGTATGTGTGTGTGTATGTCTATGCGTGTCTGTGTGTATGTTTGTGTGTGTATGTATGTGTGTGTGTGGGTGTGTGTATGTGTGTATCTGTGTGTGAGTCTGTGGGTGTGTGTGTGTGTATCTGTGGGTGAGTATGTGTGTGTGTCTGTGTGTGTGTATGAGTCTGTGTGTTTATGTCTGTGTATGTGTGTGTGTGTGCGGGTGGGGGGTGCTGATCAAGAAGAAGAAAGGAATAAAGTAGAAAGGAAGAAGGAAAGAGAGAAAGAAGAAAAAAAAAGAAAGAAAATTAAGAATTTTAATTCAGACCTAAGGATACTTAAGTATACTTATAAATATATATGGGTTAAACACTTTTTATTCCAGCCGTATATGTCTCCTAGTTTAATATTTATGAACCATTAAATTTTTATAAAGATTCGAACAAGGACCATAGGTTACCTAAGTACATATCACGGTTTAACACAGATAATGAATTACATCTAATAAATACATTTTTGATCCGTCCATACAACTCCCTTAGTTTAATAGCTATTGATCATTAAATATTTTGCTCTAAGATAATAGTAAAAAATTAATCCTTAAATAGCTTGATTACAATTATTTTCTAATGATACCTGAAAAGTCTTTCACTAAGCCTCCTAGTGCTATAAACTTATTCTGATTTTACCATATTTGCTTAAGTCTTTTAACTCATTAAGAATTAACCATTTAGGTTTTACCGATTCGAGGTCGGATATGAACTTCGGACTCCTAAATAGTTGTTCAGAGAATCTATCCACTGCTATCAATTTAATGTAATTTGTTCGAAGAGTCTAGCTGCCCTACTTCGGGAATAATGAAACATCAAAGTTTAAAACTCTGGCGAGACTTGAACTCAGGTCCCTAGAGATATCTTTCCGTAACTAATCAATAATACAGAACTATGTGAATCCTTGTTGATGCTAAAAGGGCATAAAGTCAGTAGTTGGTGTTTGTATGTGAAGTATCAATTCTTGGTAGCGATATTTATTTGTAGTTCTAGTTATTAAAATTATTTTCTTGGTAAATATCGTCGTTTTTAGAACGCTTCGGAGAAATGTACGCTGGACCTTTTAACAAGACATGGGGAGAAACCGCTAAATTGTATACAGAAGGGGAGACAGAGTATCGATCTCCCTCCCAGGCAAAAACATGCGGGGCTGTATAGTCTGTGCTCCAAAAATTGGTATACAGAATTTCTAATCCATGTATGCCACTAACTTTTAGCATGGACGGATCAAAAATGTATTTATTAGATGTAATTCATTATCTGTGTTAAACCGTGATATGTACTTAGGTAACCTATGGTCCTTGTTCGAATCTTTATAAAAATTTAATGGTTCATAAATATTAAACTAGGAGACATATACGGCTGGAATAAAAAGTGTTTAACCCATATATATTTATAAGTATACTTAAGTATCCTTAGGTCTGAATTAAAATTCTTAATTTTCTTTCTTTTGTTTTCTTCTTTCTCTCTTTCCTTCTTCCTTTCTACTTTATTCCTTTCTTCTTCTTGATCAGCACCCCCCACCCGCACACACACACATAAACACACAGACTCATACACACACACAGACACACACACACATACTCACCCACAGATACACACACACACACACACCCACAGACTCACACACAGATACACACATACACACACCCACACACACACATACATACACACACAAACATACACACAGACACGCATAGACATACACACACATACACACACATAGAGACAGTTCAAAACACACACAGACATAAACACACAGACTCACACACACGCACACACGGACATAAACACAGACACACAGAAGGACACACACACACGGACACACACATACACACAGACTCACACACAGATACACACACACCCACACACACACACACAGGCACACACACAGACTCACACACAGATACACACACACAGACTCACACACACATACAGACACACATACAGACATACACACACACGCACACACAGACATACACACACACCCACACACACACACATAGACATACACACACACACATAGAGACAGTTCAAAACACTCACAGTCATAAACACACAGACTCACACACACGCACACACATACATACACACAGACACACACACACGGACACCCACACACAGACACACACACAGACTCACATACACAGACATAAACACACAGACTCACACACACACGCACACACACAGACATAAACACTCAGACTCACACACACACACACACACAGACATAAACACCCAGACTCACACACACACACACACGGACACGCACAATGACACATCCACACACAGACACACACACAGACACACACACGGACACACATACACACACACAGACTCACACACACACAGACACATATACACAGACACACACACACACACACGCAGACACATACACACACCCATTCGAGCAGCTCTCCAAACACACGAACATGTTCGAACACCTACGGAAACGTCCGAATACCTGTGTAACGTATTGAGATATAAGAGTTTAGACGCTTAATCATCGTTTTATTATTAAAATTCAGTATATAATCGATCTAAAAGGTTCGTGCTACCTCTATAAATAGGGTGACCGCGGACACTGGACTTCATTGCGCTAATTAGTCTTGCGGTGTTAACATCGTGTTCTCTCCAAGAATAATCAGCTTTCTAAAGTGTTATCAAGGCAAAAAGGTCTACATTTCCCTTGAAGAAGGATTAATACGTTATTGCATCAAGAATAAAGATGAATAACTCAGCGTATAAGGATATTATTCCAAGCGCTACTGGATACGCTTGTAGTAAATGTAGAAAGGAATTCCTCCGAAGTTATGACAAGAGAAGACACGAGATGAGCTGCAAGAATCTCTTCAAATGTAAACATTGTAATGTAACCTTTAATGATGGTTATAAGGGACAGCGGCACGAGGACGTATGTGAAATAAGCAGTCCTCAGAAGAAAAGCAGATTGGAGCCTACCAAACATCACATATTATCCACAATGGAGGGCTGTGACATGAAAGAATACGAGACAGCGTTCGAAGGACGATTGAAATCGTATTTTATACGATGTGATTCATCTAAGGACTTGAATATGTACCTGCATGAGGCCAAACAACGAATAATCCAGGCAGTGCATAAAGAGCTTGGTATTCACAAGAGTGTGAAAATTAATCTGCTGGTTGAGTGCCGATTTGTAAACAGTATCGGAGAAACCTGTGACAAAACATTTAAAACACGGAATCAAGCTGCATTCTTAGAAACGGATCTGGACTCTATGCTGGAAACGAAAATGAAGAAGTTGGTTACTGAAATGGAGGATTCACAACTGAAGGGAAGCAACTGGGCTCTGCTTGCTGTGGAAGGGGTGCGCCTTCGTATTAACAAGTACAAGCCCTTACGAGGCAGTAGCTACATACCCCTACCGCCATCTATTGAAGCAAGGAAAGCCTGCATTAACATCCAAAACTATAAGGATGAACAATGTTTTATATATTCTGTATTGGCCAAATTCGTCAGCACCAAGCCTCAACGCGTCAGTAAATACAAACAGCTTCAAGATAAGTACGACTTCAGCTGCGTTTCCTATCCTACTCCACTTTCTCAAATACCTAAATTTGAGAAGCTTAATAGGATGTCTATCAACGTTTTCGGATTGGATGAGAAGCATGAAGTGTATCCGATAAAGGTTGCTGGCACTGAGCTACCTGACCACCGTGACCTCCTACTATTGAGTGATAGTAGTGGAAAACATCAATATGTATATATCAAGAATTTTGAGAAGCTCGTTCGACGTCAGAAAACTAAGCATGATGGAGTGATATATACCTGCAAGCGGTGCTTTACTCACTTTGACAATCAGTATGGACGAAGTGGGTTGGAAAAGCTGCAAGAACATGCATCCATCTGTAATCAGCATGATGTTGCAAGGGTAGTTATGCCTACAAAGGACAAATCAATCGTACAGTTTAAAAATTTTGAAAGGATGTTGAAACTACCTTACGTCATCTACGCAGACTTTGAAAGTATTCTCACTCCATGTCATATATGCATACCCAGTCCTGAAACTTCTTATACAACCCCTTATCAAGAGCATACGGCAATGAGCTTCTGTGTTTACGTTAAACCATCAACCAGCGTTGAACATCTGGAAACTGGTCTTCCTAAGCATCCCTATGTATATCGTGGTGTTGATGCTGCTCAGAAGTTTATGGAATACCTGTCATTCCTTGCAAAGGAGATTAATAATATATACAAATCTGTCATGCCCCTGAAACTTACAGATCAACAGCAAAAGGATTTTGAGTCTTCTATAGTATGCTACTTGTGTGGAAAAACCTTTACAGAAGTGAACTATAAAGTACGTGATCATGATCACATCAGTGGTGAATACCGAGGAAGTCTTCATAATGAATGCAATTTAGCCTGTAAAACGCCTAAATATATCCCTGTCTTCATGCACAACCTCAGTGGGTATGACTCACACTTCATTGTTAAGGAGTTGGGATGTACAAGTGAACGTGTGGAGGTAATTCCTAACTCTGAAGAAAGCTATATCTCATTCTCCAAGTATGTAGGAGATATAAAGCTTCGGTTTGTAGATAGTTTTCGGTTCCTGAGTACAAGCTTGGATAAGCTGGTAAAAAATCTGACATCGTACCCTGAAACATTGAAGTACTTCGGAGAAGACAAGATGAAATTGATGACACGTAAGGGTGTATTTCCCTATGATTACGTCACTTCATGGAACGTCTTGAACGAGACCTGCCTGCCTCCTAAGGACTCCTTCTACAATAAATTAAATGAAGAGGAAATTAGTGATGCTGACTACGAACATGCTAAAAATGTATGGGAGCTGTTTAATGTGAGAAACCTGGGTGAATACAGTGACCTCTACTTGATCTCGGATGTTCTTCTTCTAGCTGATGTCTTTGAGACATTCAGAGAGCAAACTCTCAAAACGCATAAAGTTGATCCAGCACATTATTTTACCTCTCCAGGTCTTACATGGGACGCCATGTTACTGTATACTGGAATTAAGCTGGAACTGTTACAGGATTATGATCAATTACTCATGGTGGAATCTGGTATAAGAGGAGGTTTATGTCAAGTTTCCCATCGGTATGCAGAGGCTAATAACACATATATGGAGAAGTTTGATCCGTCGAGACCAACCCAATTTATCACATATGACGACGCTAATAACCAATATGGGTGGGCAATGTGTCACGCTCTCCCTTATGGTGGATTTGAGTGGGTATCGCCTGAAAAAATTGACTTAGAAAGACTACAAGAAGATGATCCTTACGGCTACATATTAGAAGTCGACATCGAGTATCCTGCAGAACTTCACGATCTACACAACGATCTACCTTTCCTGCCAGAGTGTATGAAACCATTGGAGGCATCTACAAAGAAACTGATACCTCATCTAGGACCTCGAAAGAAGTATGTAGTGCATTACATGACTTTGAAGCAAGCTCTTAGTCATGGACTACGACTAACAAAAATCCATCGTGTGCTACAATTCCGACAGTCACAGTGGTTAAAACCGTATGTGGAATTTAACAACAGACTACGACAAAAGGCTGCAAATGATTTTGAGAAGGATCTCTACAAACTGTTCAACAATGCTATGTTTGGAAAAACAATGGAGAACCTTCGTAATCGTGTGGATATACGGTTGGTGGCAAACGAGAAGACTCTGGAAAAGTTAATTGCAAAGCCTACGTTTATCGATCGAACAATATATGCTACCAATCTAGCTGCTGTGCATATGGCCTCCCGACAGATCGTCTTCAACAAGCCTATATACATTGGAATGAGTGTGTTGGACATCTCCAAGACATTAATGTACCACTATCATTATGATGTGTTGTTACCGCATTATGGAGTTGAAAACCTGAAGCTGATGTATATGGACACTGATTCATTCATCCATCAAGTTACAACTGAAGATGTGTACAAGGACAAGCTACGTTTTCTTGAGCATCTGGATACGGCTGATTATCCTACAAACCATATATGCTATTCAGCTCTAAACAAGAAAGTGCTTGGAAAATTTAAAGATGAGGCTAATGGTAAAATCATCCAACGCTTTGTCGGACTGCGACCTAAGATGTATGCGTTAGATATCCACGACTCAATCATAAAAAAGATTAAAGGTATAAAACGTGGCGCTATTAAGCAGCACATCACATTCGACAGTTATACAGACTGTCTTAAAGCCAGAGAAATAATAAGGACACCCATGAATCTGATCCTGTCACGAAAACATACTGTTGCCACAGTGCAAGTGAATAAAATTGCATTGACTCCATACGACGATAAAAGAGTCGTTGCTGAGGATGGAATAACGACATATGCATATGGCCATTACAGCATTACAAGCAGCGCCTAAGAGAATCTAATCCTTAGATGATAATTTTCTCGTGAGTCTACAACTTTAAAAAGTGGAAGTTTGCCATGTACTGTGTATACATCTAGCAGACACCTAAGAATAAATAAAAATAAGAATGTTGAGTGGGAGGTGGTAACCCTGCCATTATGAGCAAATCCTAGTGCTAGTCTCAAGCCTAGATAAAAGGGGAGAGACATCTACCCTTACAATCCTTATCTAATAAAGCATCAATTATCTGGTAAAGACGATACACCTAACCAACAATTAACCATACAAAAACAGAACAGTTGAATAAAAACAATAATATCACTATCAGAGCTTAAGGTTGGGTTATAAAAGGCATCTCTACATACTTTCATACATGGTAGCATTAGAATATTGAGAAGACCATAAAAGGATCCGATATGACTGTAAAACGTTAGAAATGGTTATAGATCATAAGACCTGTGTAATACAAGAGAAAAACTCTATAAACAAGAGAGAATGCCTGAAACCTATTTCCCAAAAGCCCTCATAAAAACAGCCACTACATTTACCAAAAGCCAATAAACAGTCACTGCACTTATCCAAAAGCCGACAAAACAGTCACTGCACTTATCCAAAAGCCGACAAAACAGTCACTACACTTATTCAAAAGCCGATAAAACAGTCACTGCTCTTTCCAAAGCCTATAAAACAGCCGCTACACTTTCCAAAAGCCAATAAAACAGCCACTACACTTATCCAAAAGCCGCTAAAACACCTACTACTCTTTCCAAAAGCCTATAAAACAGCCACTACACTTATCCAAAGCCTATAAAACACCCACTACACTTTCCAAAAGCCCCTTCAGGAGCTCTTAATGGTTTGTGCCTATGCCACATCCATAACCTAAAATACCTTTAAAGAGCCATAAACACTTCCAGCACGAGCTTTGAAAACGTCTTGAAAATTGTCAAAATACCTTAAAAGCATCATAAAACGCCTCGAAATATTCTGAAGCTTATATGAATACCTTGAATCTACCTGCTCCAGTTCCCAAAATGCTGCTGAAACACCTAAAATTCCCCTGCCTCATACCAGAATGTCCTGAAAGCCTTGTCCATATCAAAAATACCTTTAACTATGCCTAAAATGTTTCTAAATGACCACTAAAATGCTACCACAATTCCTAGTACACTGGTTAAAATGCTTACCCCAATACCCTAAAACACGTATCTGTTTCTATGTCTAAAAATATTTTAAAGCCAGTAAGAGGATGTCAAATGCCTGTTCCACCGCATTAAACATCATCAGAATACCTGCAAAGTTAGCTAAGCATGTATCTAAAAAGCTTCTAAGTGTGTTCTAAAATAGTTATATTCTACCCTTCAAGTCCTGTCTAGTCTAGCACCTCTCCTCGTATTCCCTATCCCTCCTGTATGTAAGTCTATATTCCCCTCCTTCAGTACCTGTCTAGCCTTATCATCTACGCCCTATCTTTCGTATATAATCGTATACTCTACTCGAGCTCTGACTAGCCTAGCACTTCTCCTCGTATTCCCTGTCACTCTCGTATAAAGCACATTCCTCCTACTTCAACCTCTGTCTAACCTAGCATCTACCCTCGTTTTCCCTATCTCCCCCATATAAACTCATTTTCCTCCATGAAGACTCTCTCAACCTAGCATCTCCTATCGTTTTCCCTATCCTTTCCCTTATAAAGCATATATTCAGACCTTTCAAACCCTGTCTAGTCGACATCTAACCTTGTAATCCCTATCTCTGCAGTATAAAACGTGCATTCTGCCCTTTCAACCCCTGTCTAGCCTGACAACTCTCCTCGTATTCCCTATCTCCCCCCATATAAACGCACTTTTCCTCCTTGGATGCTCTCCTAGCCTAGCATCTTCCCTCGTTTTCCCTATCTTTTCCCATATAAACGCAAAAAACTGGCCCAGGTCTGTCTTATATAACCTACTTGCCGAAGCTGATGTTTTTACTAACTTTATCATGTGGTTTGAAACATTATTGTCAAAACGTTCCTTAATTTGGTTGTAAGACCACTTTCGAAAATTACCAAAATCTGAAGTTTTAAGTTCCCATCGGCTGTACTATGTAATCATTCAGCTTCTGAATTATTTCTCAATGCCGCTTTCTTCTGGTACCGATTCACCTTCAATGTGAAATACCTTCTCCTTAAGTTTTTCTTATAATTTTTGGCAATTCATGTGAAGGTATTTATTTGAGACAGTTTTCTTTTCTTTATGGGTGATTGATGAAGATCGCCTAAGATTGATATTAAGAATTGAAAGATCTACACTTTCCTTGATCTCATTACTCTTATGTGAAGGTGAGTTATCAATTTCTGAGCTGCTTTCATGTACTTCATCTACCCGGTACTGGGTTCAGCAACACGGATTCACAAACTTCACTCTTGTTTTCTTATACGAGACGAGGCACATGTGGGGATAGATCTGCATCCTTCATTTCAATTTTAAGAGCATTCTGCGAGTCGCTGGTCGCAAACTATGTTTTGTTTTCTTGAACATGTGTTTGCTAATTTTGAAGCAACTGAACTACTCATATTACATATTTAACAAATATTCACAACTAAATTTAGCGGATTAAACTCACAAAGGACACAGACTGTGGTCTCTCGCCACAAACTAAATATTGTGAACTGTTCCTCTGTGGAAGGAAATGCCAAACATGGTGTTTGTGATAAGGGTTTGTTTGTACTTTAAATCCTTAGGTGATTTAGCAGAATGACCTTGGACACTTATAACAGCTGCGAGTCGCCGCGCCATCCGCTCTGCTCTCACGCTCTACGTCATCATGAGGAGCGTTCCAGCTGAGAAAATTGAAACACTGCACCTATACACACTACTACACGGAGAATACGTGAGCATTTAAAAACACATAACACAAAATGGAATTTTAAAAACCCAAATTTCTGCGATAAAAATTAAACTGTTGAATCAGATTCATTCTAATATATGTTCAAAGCAGATTTAATTAGCTTTAAACTGAGTCAAACGTGCAGTTTATACAAGAATTTCAACGGGAGATAAAAGCGGGCACCCACTTTTTCGAAAATTTTGATTTGGCTGTATTCAAAATATTGAAGCAAGGACGAAAAGCAAAAATATGTGTCTTCTATTGCAAAGCATCAAATGCATAGAAAAATTTAGAAGAAATTTAATGACATGGTGTTTTCATATGTGTTCGACCTGACATAGAATGTCTCCTATGCAACAATATAAGAAATACTCTTTTGAAATCGGTACAAAAATTTAGAAGAAATTTAATGACATGGTGTTTTCATATGTGTTCGACCTGACATAGAATGTCTCCTATGCAACAATATAAGAAATACTCTTTTGAAATCGGTACAAAAATAAGTATAATTTATATGGAAAGCCTTCTAAAATTGCTCACGTATTAGAATTATTTTCCTAAGTATCCGTGATAATAAATATTACCACTGCTACCGCATTAATTCTATCATAAAACTAATTTACCTGAAATGTAACATCCACACATCTTGTTTATAAATGTTAAAGCTAAACAAAGTAATTCAGTTAAAATAAACCATGGGCAATTATTATGATCTTTGTCACACTACTTTGGGTCTGTTCAAAACAAAATAACGGTAGAGAGGAGGAGCTTGGTGGTGATAAAATGTAACTGCTCCTTCTCTCTACCGCCCTCTTGTAGCGTGACACAGATAATAGCTAAAATCCTCCACAATTTATTGTTATGAATCCTCCAATTCATTATTTAATACATAATTACGTGTTCGTTACAAAGTAGAGAAGATTTAGTTTTTAAACGTGAATCGCTGACACAGCACATTTGGCAACAGAATTGAGCTTGGAGGTAATCTGACTGCCTCAGAGATCATCTAGTGTTCCTAAGCATTTATAATAACCATATATGCTTTGAAGCCGAGCATTAGAGTAAAACACTTAACGAACTTAATAGAGAAGTCAGAGACAGTAATATTTCTTGAAAGTGACTCAGCAAATGAAAGGCACAGATCGACTGTGGTCCTTGCAGTGCTGATATAAAATTCATCTCTTTCTTTGTGTTGAACATTGCAGGAATTATAGATAATTTTGTGGATATCTAAAGAGTGAGAAGAGGATCGTGAGAAGGCAGATTTTGCAAGACTTTTTTCCGTTGTGAAAGAATATTTGGTAAGGTTCCGTTTTCTAAATATTCCAAACATATTACTACATTCGCTTTTTAAACTATTATTTCGTTCTGCAACTGAAATGTGATTTTTGTGCCTTATCTTCAAATATTTAAAAGAATTAAATTATTTTAGTGGAATGACATATGTTTCTTGTGGTGTCCGGAAACTTGAACTGTAGTCTATTAAGCTAAAATATATCTCTCATATTACACTAACATTATGAATGTTCTTTTGAGAAAATAGATAGCGCAGTGCTCCTAAGAGAAGAACGGAGATTTATATGCACACAATGCTGTATGCATCCCTAGTTACCTTATAGTAGTCACAGGTATAGACATCACGACTCATTCCAAAATCTGCTATTTTGACTGTGAGTCCAGCACCGACAAGACAGTTTCGGCACGCCAAGTCCCTGTGCACGAACCGCTGTCCTGCTAGGTACTCCATTCCTGCGGCCACTTGTAGTGCAACTGACAGCAACGATCTCTGCAATAAATGTCCAAAATTAAAAATATATATTAACACCGTTCCTAAAAAATATTGGAATCATTTACCTACAAGGTTTGCAAACACGAAACAACCCCCAATCTAATCTGTGCATCTCTTCGAAGGGACGGTTTCTAGCTTACTGCTACTCACCAAAATAGGTGTTCTCTCAAAATAGTTGAGCAATTGCTCTTCTACAACAATGTTTTTCCTTTAAATCGGGGATATTAAGAAATTGAGGGGAAAAAGGTAGTGAGGAGTTATCTCTAAGCATACTTGCCTGCCATGGCCATTGACGCAAAGTTTTTGTCCTTACGCCGACAGTTTTTAAAATCTGTTTTATTACATTAGCAATGGAGGCTTCGTTTCAGTTCAGGAGTAGGATACCCATTGTCTTGAGACAGCAACTTGTGTGCTCATATGGGTATTAACCAGGTTCTTGGCCGCCGCGCTCGCCTGAGTTTCCCATATGAAACCTCTTATGATTCCGAAGACTATATAGGAAAGTATAAAACCACGTGATATCGGGAAAATACCTTGCATCTTTGAGAGTTTAAGATATCTTCATGTGCGTTTTGGGAAGCAATGACTATGTGTTCCAGAATTGCTGAAGTAAACAGAGTGCAGCTAATTTAACATTGAAGTAAGCGTATTTTGCTTTTACTTTGACATTTATTGCACCTTAAAGTCAAACAAATACCTGCATCATTAAGTATAATTTTTATTGCATTCTTCAGATACTGATATTTCCGTAAATAAACGATTCAATCCACTTTTAATTGACTGTCGATTTTAATAACAAAACACCGAGTTTCACCTAATGGAGGTGACGCAGTTCGCTATTCCTAAATAAAAGATGTTGCCCCACCGTTTGTCGGTGTAGTCTTGGTGATAATTGATAAACCACTCTTATGTGTACAAATATTTACTATTACCTTCTCTACTATAGTAGGTGACAAGAAGTGTTGTATCCCACACAAAAATTGATATCAACATTTCACCGGAAATATATGTTTTCAGGTTACCTGAACCCAAAAATGCATTTTTACTTTCTGTACTACATACCTCACAGTGAGAGAAAGTATTGGTAACCACCCAGAAGATCGATATCGAGATTTCACTAGAATACATGTTTTGAGGCCCCCTGAATCCAGAAGAGCTCATTTTTAGTAAAAGGCACATGTATATGTCTGTGTATGCGTTCTCTCTCTGTCTATGTGTGCGTCTATGAACATCAAAACTCAAAACCGAAATGTTAGATAAATACCAAACTTAGAAATTTAGGTTTAGTATCTTCCAAAGATATGACACGAAGATTACATGAGAATTTATTTCGAAATTTTAATTTTATAAAAATGGCCTCTAACGATTTTGATTAAAGTTATATGTATTTAAGATATTCACGTGACACATATAATGCATATTTTGAATTTCTAGGAATAGCCTGTGAAGAAATTTTGTAAAATTTCATACAACAGGAAAACGTTAGGAGATAGAGAAATACGTTTTACACAAAAATGTGGACCACTTTAAAGCACACAGTTTATTTCAGAAACGTTTTATGTGATATCAGACGATATTCGTTATTATTGGTTAGAATTTATCACAATTTTGTCATTTGGTTAATGTGCTGCCACTATTACCTTTCTCTCGCGATCATGGAAGGAGTATGGAAGTTCAGGTCAGCATTTAGCGACTCACTTTTAAACATCTGACCATAGATTCGGTTTCTACTTGTAGAACCTATAGTGAAATGTGTAATGAAACTACTTCAGATATTACTATAAATGTATAGAAAAATAAGATTTTTAAGAATAGTTTGTAGACGTTATACCAGCTGGCCAGCGCCGTATTTCACGTGTGCCTTCGTGCGTTAAAAGAGCTCCAGAACCCAAGGGGCTATTCCAAGCAAATGCAGGTCATGGGAACAATACCGTGAATGACCTTCCTGCTACTCTTCTTGCTTATCAGAGTGCATATTGCGGGATCTCCAAACCTTTATCCTTTCAATTCTCCGGTGGAGGAGTTTTTTTAGTGGGTATGGCCTTCCGTCATGATGGCGATCCCACACACCCCAGCCCCGACTCCCATCGGGGCTGGACAGCACGCAACAGTGTTTTTCTCCTCCACTCGAAAAAAAATTGATTATCAGCGAAGACGATAGGCGGATTGCGCTCAATGAGAGGCAGTACTAGAGTGTGCAAACAGACCGTAAACGTCTTAGAATGTTTTCCACTTCAGTTACAGAGATTATTTTTGGGAGAATAATTTCACTTTTTAGATTGATAAATAATTAAAATGTGTTTATTTGATCTATCAGTATCCGCCCATTGCGCTTTTGTAAATTGTATTTTCGCCGTTCTTATACGCATCGTAGAGTTAAATCAACATATTAAAGCGCCGTAACGAAAACTATGCAGTATGAGAGCACGTGATATGTATCACTGGCATTTGTTCGCTTGCTATCAGTATTACCACATTAATTAACCTTGACTAAGAATAGGAAATTAGCCGGTTGCATTATCTCGATAAAAAACTGCTGCCAATTGGAGAATGTCAAACAGGAACGACTTCGGAAGTAGCATACAATACAATTGGTTACATGCGTTTATACACAGAAACTCTAATATCAACATAATTCAATTAACTTGCTATTGCCTTTACAGTTTTTTTTTTTATAAAGTCAGTACCGAGTATCGGTGCTCAAAAATCAGTATCGGTATCGAGTATCGAGAAAGAGTGGTATCTTCCCATTACTCTACAATACGACAGTGGGTAGTAGTAATAATAATAATAGTTATGCCAGTGATACCCATTACGCGCTCACATGTTTGGATGGTTTTCGTTACGACGCGTTAATGTCTTGATTTAACTCTACAATGCGTACAGACCGTAACATTAGACAAGAGCAACGTAAGTGCAACTTTAAAATAGCTATGGATGATTATTTGACTGATAGGTCAAGTAAAAACATTTTGGTTATTTGTGAACCTAAAAAGTCAATTTATTTCTTCGAAAACAAATTCTCTGTAACTACAGTGCAAAATATTATAACACATTTTGGTTTGTTTACACTGTTCTTGTCTATCATCACGACTGTACACTCTAGTGCAAACCTGGGAACTGACTCTCAATGAGCGTGATCCATTTATGTCTTCGCTGATAAGCAAGACGAGTGGAAGGAAGGTAATGCGCCAGTTCTCCACTGACCTGCGTTTTAGTGAAATAGCCCCGTTGAGTTCTGCAACTCTTTTAACGCGCGGAGGGATATCCGCACACGTGTAAAGCGGCATAGTTGCCGCCTGGTGTAAGACTAAATGATAATGGATAGAGAAAGTCATGCAAATCTAAACACGTTAGATACATTTTGAAGTGCTATCGATATTCAGTTGTTTCTTGGGATCATGGAAAGAGTGTGGAATTTAAAAGCCTGCATACAGCGACTGCCCTTTAGATATATCACTATCGATTTAGTTTCCGCTATCCCCCTTATGCCTACAATGAAATGTGTAATGAAACTAATTCTGGGAACTTTATCTCGATTAACATGAAGTAAATAGAAGTTAAGCTTTCGGAAGAATAGTTTGTAGAAGCTATATAAAGGTAAAACACAATGGGTGGAGAAAGTCATGTGAAATTTAACACATAAGATTTTTATAAAAGGCTAGTGTGTGCGCGTGTGTGAATGTGGAAAGTATAACAAGCATAAACAAAATGATTAAATGCCAAATTTGATATGTGAGTTGTGCATTATCAAGAGTACGACACGAAGATTTTCAACAAAACCTACCCAACCCATACTACCTTTTACATGGAATATTTTCGTTATGTTTTATTTTATCAAAAACGGCTCTAACGTTTTTTGTTTAAATTCCAAATACTTAATACATTGAATTGAGAAATCGAATGTGTATCTTGAATTTTTTGCGAGTATCCTATGAAATTCCTTTTGATATATTTTGTATAATTTTGTAAAAAAGAGAACTTTAACGAATAGATAAAAACTTGTACACACCTCAATCAGAAATCATTAAAACACAACATTTATGTCAAATAATATTTCCCGCTTTCTAAGTATTCCAAGTTGCAATTTTTGACCTTTCGTAAACGTAACCTAGCGAATGTGCTTGAAAGTTTGCGATTCTTCTTTTTGTGCCCTTTTCTTTTATTCCAATCGCAAGAGCTTGTTACCACGAATTAAGATTTGAATGCTATCCCAGCACGTTGAAATCTTCTTGCTTAATTAGAAAAAGTTCCTAGGTAAAATACATCCTGAGTAACGTAGTGGTGAAGATAGAAGAATTTTTTTATATGAACAATATAATGTATGGTGAATACGTGTGAATTTTGGTAGAGAAAGTCGCATGAATCCACATCAAACTCCTTTTTCGTTTACTTCAATTGATGTTTCAAGCTATCCATTAAAGATAAATGGCTAAATTTACTTATCTTTCCCTTTTACCAGTATCCTGTTACGATTATTCTGAGAGCATAACAAATGGCAGTTGTCCATTGTTTTAGTTACTGCCTTGTTTCATGATGGCTCCAATTTTAATATATAATTACTGACAGTTGAAGGTCGTCAACAGCTGAAGAGTGTGGGCTTCTCAGAAATCTAGATCGGCTCTGTGATTTATTAGTTTTTAGCGGTCATTTTACTTCATTTGAATATTTTAAACAAACTATTGCGAGACAAAACGCGCTATGTTTACTGAAATTAAGTGTTTAAATGCAAACAATTTTATTATTTTGTAACGACTTGAGACAGGGTTAACTTTTTATTTTTAAGTTTAACCTCCTTTAACCTTATAGATCATATAGGAAAATGAATGGATAAACTGGGTGGAAGGGTGCTCAAGTGTACCTGGGGTCTATAAAGCTAACCCCACAATTTTCTTAACGGTTAAGGGAAAACCCGAAAAAACAACTTATCCGTGTAACTCTCCCTAACCGAGATTCGAACTCAGGACCTTTTGAATGCGAAGCAGAAACACTATCCACAGAGGCGGCACGGTAAACTTATTAGTTTTTAAAAGCGATCAGCAGATTTTAAGAAAATCCAGTTACTTCATTCCACACCATTTAAAAAGGAAGCAGCTCTTAGTAAGAGATACTAATAGCTATATCTCTTTTTTAACCTGCAAAGTGTAACATATGTACGGTCACTCATACTTACATATCGTGTTTCAGAGTCTGAAATTCTTAAACAAGCTTCATCCTAGCAGAATTAAATAATGAACCTACAAAACACTGTTGTACCTAATTCAAAGAGCGTTGTATACCAAATTCGAAGTTTAACTTGACTGAATTTTTGAATCAAGGTAAGCGTCCCTAAGTTCGTCGCGTTATGTAAATTTATTTTTAAAAAGAATATGATGTGTTTTGTTGGAATTGTACAAACTAGGACAACCATATTGGTATTCCGAGTATCGAAAATAATAATTTATGTAAGGGGAAAATTTATAGCTTCACTTCTAAAATTTAAAAATAGTGGGGGTTGTAATTGCCGAAGCTCCATGTGTACCCTAAATTTTCCATTTGTGTATATGTTCCAATTAAATGATATTTTAACATCATAGTTCACTACTGTACTGTAAAGGGTGTCCCATAAAGAATGCAATTTTTAAATTGCGCGCCTCTTTCAGTTTGTTAGTTTGCTTGACCTAAAATGTTAGCGATTAGCGGTTGTCATTGTCAAATGTTATCAGCTAAAATGGAACGATACAGATTTTGAAAGTGCATTACGAGTACGGTGAATGTTATGCATAGACCGTTCGAAGTTTTCGTGTAATTTTTGGTAGGCGCAATGCGCCTAATGTGTCAACATGGTACGGAAATTTGAAGATACAGGAGCGACTGTGAACATCAAATCACCTGGACGTCGATCGGCAGAAAATGCACCCTAGTCAGACAGAGCGTTGCTACGAGCCCAATGAAGTCCTTTCGCTGTCGTTCCCAACAATTTGACATTTCGAAAAGCAGTTTGTAGCGAATTTTAACTAAACATCTGCATTTGCATCCTTTTAAGATGCAACTAATACAAGAGGTGAAGCCGATGGACCATTTGAAGCGTCGTCGAACATTTGCCGAACAAGAATTCCATAGAGATTCTCATAAGAAAATAATCTTTAGTGACGAGGCAGCTTAATGCTTATGTTAATCAACAAAATTGCCAGATTTGGGGCACAGAGAATCCTCGCAAGTGTCTGTATCCAGAAGGAGTCACTGTTTGGTGCGGACTAATGTTTTTGAAGCAGTGACAGTGAATGGTGATCATTATCGCAACATGGTAGCGCATTGTGGTTCCAACAGGATGAGGGAACCTGCCGTTGCTGAAAGAGATGTCATCAGGAATGCCGTGTCATCTCTCGATCAGAACTGGCCAGCAAGATCCCATGCGATGGGGTATGTCAAATCTTGTGTTTTTGTGAACCATCCCCCAACTCAAGGCAGAGTGTCATGGGTGAAATTCAAGGCGGAAGTTTGCTCTACAGTCGTTGAAAATTTGTGTGCAGACGAAGCCATGGAGGACATTTGCCCGATATTTTGTTTCATGTTTTATCGCAGTCTTTGTGCTTTATATTGGCATAATAATATTAGCAACTTTCAAATAAATTATGTGTTCTATTATTAAATTAAAAATTGCATTCTTTATGGGACACGTCATATCTTAATGTAGACTAAAATTACATTGAAATATGCTAATTGTATGCATAAACATTTTCTGTTTAGCCTATACATAGTAATTATTCACACCGAAACTTTCAAACTTACATGATAATCTTAATTTGATACCAGTTCAGTGTCCCATACTTTCTCAACTTCTTAACCTCCATAAAGCCAAGAAACAATAACATAATCCTTTCCTTTGACTCCGAGCTACAAATATGTATATCGACTTAATGTTTTCAATCCAAAGAAGGAAGCAACGATGACGTGATCTCTGAAGATGTCCCTCACAGACAAGAACGAAACATCAGGAAGTATTTACCTGCAGACCACGGCAAAACAGCCCGGAAATTTCAGAACACAATGCAATAGACACTGGCCGTGAGAGTTTACGTATATATTTAAGAAAACGAAATGATATAAGCTAATGCAGAACAATTAGAAAAATATAGATGATGTTTAAAGGAGTGGCAGAATATTATGACGCAAAACAATAGTAAGGAACCGCTGAAAATTGGGCAACTAAATTAAGAATGATAATGTATTATGTGAATAATACTATGAATCTTAAAACTCTTAATAAAATGAATTGCTACATAGGTGGCTCAAAGACCTATTGAAAATATCTCAGTTCAGAATATTTGCCAAGAACTAGTCTTTCGGGTACTTTTCAGAATTTAGGTTGGCCGACTATCCGAACACACTCCTGAGGTGAAATTCAAGAACAGAATTGTTCATGTTCAAGGTAGGGAGGGTCAACCTACTCTTACTACTTTGGGACGAAGCATAACCCTATGGTTAGAGCCTCGTATTATTGTCACTATTAAGGTTATTATTATTATTATTATTATTATTATTATTATTATTATTATTATTTGTATTATTCACACTACTACTAGTATTATTACCGTACTGACTACTACTAGTACCACTGCTATTAGACCTTTGTGAGAGGGGCAAGTCCTGAGAGTGGTTTCCACAAGGGCCGGCTGTTGCTTCGCAGAACCTCTGCTAGATCTCCATGGGGCATGTATTCGAATACCATCCATGGACTGTTGCCTGCTGCATCTGTAACATGAGAACACCTTGCTTATGATAAATAATGTTGCCGATCACTTAAAATTATATTTAAATTTTATTTTGTTGAAAAATAACCTATAGGTATTTTCATGCAACTGCACTTTCTTCTTTTTCCGTGAAAGAATAAAAATCAACATTAAAAAGTTAGATATCCATAACTATACCAGCATTTATAACTATGACTATGACCAGGGAACGAAGAGGGCACCGCTCAACTCTATCCAACGTCCATCTTATCACCCCAAGAGGAACGAATGAGGTGAAGGAACCATAGGAGGCGCTAAGTCGCAGGCCGGCCAAAGGATTCCAAGTTTAATGGCTAGTCGGCTGCTCAGAGAGGCTTCCCTCTGGAGGAACCGGGGAGAAACTTGGCCGACCTGAGACTGCCATCTGATAGGACCGATAAGAGCTTTCCAACGAGCAAGTGTCTGCGCCATCTGTCTAACACCGACAGACACTGCACAGCCCATAAGTCTACCTGAAACATGAAAGGGGAAGCAAAATGAAAGGAAATGAGGGAAAAGAAATTCGTGGTAGAAGACAAATCGCCCCAGTATTCGCCTTGCCAAGCAGGGAAAACCACGAAAAATCCATGGTCAGAGTGGTAGGCCCCAAAAATCAAACCCATGACCTCTCTCTTGGTATACGAGCACTCGTCGGTGTGCTCGCGTGCTCTTTTACAACCGCGCGTATTTGCCATTTCTCTCCCCCATATTATAGGAGGTTGCACAGGAAATATTGTATCCCATCCAAAGATACAATACTGAGATTTCACTAGAAATACACGTTTCGAGATACCTGAAAGCATTCGTGTGTGTCTGTGTCCTAAACAACATAACGCAAAGATGAATATTTGGATAAGTTTTAAACTTCGTAGTAAATTCAACATATTTTCCGGATACAACACGAGCATTTTCAAGAAAATCTCTCACATCCCAAACTACACTTAACATGAAATCATGCTCCCTGTTTTTTGTTTTCTCAAAAGTGTCTTTAAGAATTTTTTATTAAAATAACGCATGCTTTAGCTATTTGTATGGGAATGAACTTCTATAGTTTTGAATAATGTTAAACCATAAGAGTTGCAACAAACTCATCACACGAAAAATGAAGAGATTATTTACTTTAGCATTAGCTGTTGCGTGTCGTGAAAGCAATCAAGTTCATATTACAGTAACAAATACGTCAGTAATAACCTGCTTTACCGTGTATCTAGCAGGTAGTGCATTCCCTCCAAAAATTAGATATTTAAATTTAACCGCAAATACGTTTTGAGGCCCCCTGAATACAAAAAGAGCATCTTTAGACACAGGTCTGTGTTTGTGTGTGTATGAGAGAGGAAGAACAGAATAACTAATAAACCAAATAATCTATAAATACCTAACTTTAGCATCTTCCAAGGATGCGACACTAAGATTTGGAAGAAAATCACCCACACCTCAAGCTACCCTTTAAATGGAAAACAATTCGGTATTTTTTATTTTTCAAAAATGAATAACGATTTTGATTAAAGTATTATATTTTAAGATATTTACATGCAAATAAACTGTATATCTTGAATTTTCTACGAATAACGTGTGATGCCCTCTTGATTCGTAATGAATTTTGTAAGCCATGCAGATCTTGAGCACACAATTCGGACCAAATAAATTTTCTGGCCACATTAACCATTTTCTAGTTATGCATTGTTATTGATTTGAGTGCTCAAATACTCTTTTTTTCAAATACCAAGTCGATATTCTTTTCCTTTCTCATGACCATGAAAAGAGTCAACTTTTTGCCCTATTTTTGTTTTCACTTTGTGCATTCTATATTTATTCATGATGCATCCCTTTATGTCTGTACATATACAGTGTTCCCTTTTTTAGCATTCCTTTTTGGTTATCCTATTCACAGTTTACTCATTTTAGGCATCCTTCTCCTTATACTCACATTACATCATATTCATCTAATATTAATTAAAACGTTTTTTTATCAAAACACTACATACAGCATGTAAGTATAGATGGTCTTGAATTATCTGCATTGCATGTTTTGTGCAATTTCTTCTCCAAAACCCTCTCACGCATTACTTCTTTACCCTTATCAGCCAAAATCTTATGAAGAAATACATATCATTAGTTAGAGAATAGACAGATCAAGGCAGTTTTATTATAATTAAGATTAGCATAATATTTTCCGCTCCAAACGGAACACTTGAAAAATAGGTTCCCAATTTGAATATATGAAGTCTTTATTTATTATGAAATAATCACTTTCGACAGTTAAATTATTACTTTCTATAGAAGAAACGAAATTACGTTACTGCAGAACTCTAGTTGTTAGCTGATTGAAATCTCTTGTCACTGGTGTGGATCTTTTCAAGAAATAACTACAACTGAGTTCAATGTTTAATTTACACGTCATTAAACCTTTTACTGTAGATTCTAATGCAATATATTATTTACTTTGGAATTAATTGTTCTTCCACACAAGCCGTGTGTTGGACAAGCTTGGAAAGGTAGAATCAGACGACCGAAAATTCAATGCCATCGCCGGGATTTAAACCACGGATCGGCTGCACTGAACTATCATGACAACATGCCGGTGCGACATTAAATTCCCCAACTGATTCACATTTTTACTGGTAAACCATAAGGAGATCTCAAATTGTGTCGATGACATGCCCCAATGGCGACCTACAGTGCTGTAAGTACTTTAAGTCCCGGAGGTACTTCTATTATTTACTTTATGTGGCTAAAATGTCCCCATTGAAAGCAAATGTGTGATTCAAAATTTACTTTAATAGTTGCTCGATAAGAGTATTATAACATATAGTAGGGAGTTATCTAATGTGCGCTTATTATTTTAATTTATTTAATTTTGGTTAACTTTCACTTATATTACTTAAGTCTGTGGGATTTATGTATTACTGTTCAGAGAAATACTCTATGAAGTACAACAATAATGGAACATTCACAAAGCCGAATGTGATTCGTCACAGGTGATGCAGAATTCTCATAGCTAGGGCATGTTTCATTTGTTTTATTAAATCAACGTTATAAACATTAAGGAACTGCTTCGAATGTAAGTACTACAGTACTTTCATTTTACTTACGCAACGTTTCTCTATATGATCCAGCATTTCAATTTTATTATTGCAAGCGCTGTGATGTACCAGAGAGAGAGCAGATTTAAAGCCTGCAACACATCGTTTTCTGAATACATTTAGCAATTTTGGGTTGTTGAAACTAGGTTTAAAACAAAATGTTCACGATCTGAATTCATCAACACATCTCTCACAAAATCACCACATGTTCTTATTAAAACGTCATTGGAATTATTGAACATTCCTGTTCCGATTTGTGCAGATTTATATTATTATTATTATTAGGTTTCAAGGAATAGTGATGTTTATTCCATTACCTATCCTATCCAAATGTTAACCTCGATATGGTATAGCGTGTTCCCAGAATGAATATGTTGATGTATAGCAGTGGGAACTACCCTCTGGGTCACCAATATATAAAGTCTTTATAAAGGCATAATTATAATTCTCCATGGAAAATTATCAAAAATTTGCTGAACTTACGAAAACAACTGACTAGCACAAGAAGGGGCGTATTGTAGAGAAGTGAAATCTACTGAGTCGATATTGCGCACATTTTGAAATAGGCGTCTTATTGCAAAAAGTGACAGGTTAAGCACAATGAGGGACTTAATATGTTTCACCATATATAACAGAATATTTCTGAATTAATGGAAACAAAAAACATTAAAATATCTTAAATTTTCTTAAGATACAACATGGCGGAGTTCACCAGAAGGTAGAGAACAAAATTGTACTTAATAAACAATTAAAATTCAGAATTCATAAAATTTGACAGGGTGTTTTGCTGGTAGACCGATGATATTTTAAAGATTTTGACACCATAAACACATTTACATTCTGAAAGTTTATAGTGTAGACAAATTCCATGTCTAAAAATATATTGGCGAATCAATAATTCATGTATTGACCTATAATACTTTGAGAAGTCTTACACTGACTGTGCCATAATTATGATCAGCATTTCGCAGCGTTGAAGCAAATCACTGTACGGATGTATCCGAGTGTTAAACTTAAAAAACTATTAAACATATCTAAAACTTATTGCCACGTTAGATATCACCAATAATAATAATAATAATAATAATAATAGTAATAATAATAATGTTTGACAATTAGATAACTGTGCATTATGTTTGCGATCACCTTCATACAATCAGTGAAAAGCTTTAAAATACATCCATACTTAATCACTCACCTCTGGGGACTACTCCTACAAGCGAGAGGATATTGGGATGCCTGAAGGCGCTCATGATGTCCACTTCACGCATAAGATCTTCCTCTGCCTCCCGCGTCGCTGTATCCTTCAGCACCTTCACGGCCACTACCTCCACTTCGCTATCCCTCTTATCCAGTTCTCCTATGCAACACAAAACGTGATAACGTAGTACAGTTACTGTCCTACAGCTTAACGCTGCATCTGTAGTCCAAGGACAACGTAATTAACACATGCGCTACTGCGTCTGTTGTAAATTCAATTTAGAATCAAAGGTCTTGCAGACGTACATATAACAATTTACGTGTTTTTGTTTAAAAAATCTGATGTGTTACACTCACATGACTTTCTCTACTCTTGTACAAACTATTTTTACAAACGCTTATTCTCCATCTACTTCATGTTAATCGAGATAAACATTTGCAAACTCTATCTTATTGCTAATCTTCTTGTAGATGTAAGGGGGATATATATTTACAAGGGCAATATAGAAAAACAGTAGCCTTTAAGCACATACATATTTCTCTTAATAGCTGGCTGCTAGGTGCAGCACCATTCCCTTTGCCACAGATTATAACTCTTTGCATATCCAAGACAAAAAAATGAATAACGAATTCCCATTTTAGAAAATAAGTATTGAAAATTTTAAGGGAATAACAAGCAATATCTCGAAAATGGTTCACTCAACAACAAAAATGTGTATGACATAAATTGTGTATTTTAACGCGATCTACATTTTTTGTGTCGTAAAAGCTTGTCTATCTCTTATGGTTTACCAGTTATGCAAAAGTCGTTCACAATGGTGAATACTTTTGGAGACATTCCCAGAAAATTCAAGATATACATTTTATTTGTCATGAAAATATCTTAAACCTATGATATTTTAATCAAAAGCGTTAGAGCCATTTTTGAGAAAATTAAACTTTTCGAAAAATCTTCCATGTAAAGGGTAATCTGGGATGGGGGGATTTTCTTGAAAACCTTCGTGTCGCATCTCTGGAAGATACTGAACCTAAATACCAAGTTTGGTGTTTATCCGACTGTTCGTTTCTGAGTTATGCTGTTCACAGACACACACACAGACAGACACACAGACACACACACTGACATGTTTCCAAAAATGCTTTTTTTGGATTCAGGGAGTCTCAAAACATGTATTTCCGGTGAAATCTCGGTATCGAATTTTTTGGGTCGAATACAATACTTCCCCTACTTACTGTACGTAGGAGAGAAAGTAAAAATACCTCTTTGTTTTCTAGAGTCACAATGGTCCGCAGTGTAACTATTTTTGCTACTTTTATTTGTATTTGTATGCTGCGTCTTGTTCTATTTCTGTGTTACTAAGATAAACATTGAGAAGTTGTAGATTTACACACATATTCTATTCAGCCATTTCTGTTTCAATTTTAATATAAAGGTTGCTGAAGGAGGAAACTTGGAGTCGCTTATGTGTACTATATTTCGATAGAAAATTAAGATTTCCATGTGAAAACGGGATGGAAAAATTGAGTAGGATTATAAATTTGATGTCTTACATTCACATCACTTTCTCTAGTTCCTATCATGTACGTGTGTGTATCTTTGAAAAACTGTTGCTTATTTTTCTATCTACTGTCATGCTACACATTTGTAGAGACTGTTTCAGTATATATTTCTGAAAAAATCTCTACAAGAGGAATACAGAGGGGGGGTAGTCAGATCTTTATATGCCCTTGTTGAAATTTCATACCCTTTCTATGACATCGTGAGAAACAAACAAATGAAAATCAAATAATGAAAGCTTTTCTATGTAAAGGAAAGTTTAGGATGGGGGATCTTCTCGAAAATCCTTGCCTTGTGCCTTTTGAAGATGTTCAACTTAAGTATCAAGCTTGATATTTATCCGACTTTTCGTTTTTGAGTTATGCTGTTCACAGACGGACAGACCGACACGGCACACAGACAGATAAGACACACATACGAGCGCGCACGGTTTTAGTTTCAGGAAACCTCAAAGCATGTGTTTCCGGAAAGCTCTCGTTATCGAATTTTTGGAGGAATGCGATAAAGTAGGTGCTAAAGACAGGGAAAATGAACCACACCACCGAAGATACAGTCTCAGTTCAAAGGGGAACAATTGATATCTAAACGGATTGGATCTAGGGCACTTTAACATGTTTTTGACTCTGATTTTACTGAATCAAATACATATATTGTTGTGAAAATATTTGTGCTGAAAAAGTAATTATTTCTGAAATCTATGCATCTATTGTATTACTTAAACATACTTTGTGATTAAACATTACAATTCATGTAATATTCGTGGCATACCCTGCAAAAATATGAAGTAGCAATTAGCCATTAAGGAAATGACTGAGTACCTACCTATGTGGCAGGCAAATTGTGAAACAAAATGGACGTGTATAAAGGAAGGGTTATTGTTAGTTAGTCTTAGCGTCGATAAAATACACTGTTATTGATGAACTTGTACTTCTGTTATCCCAAAGGTCCATGGGAAAATGAATGATTAATTATGTTTTCTTTTTACTATAAGCTTCTTTAAACGGTCAAAAAACCAGTTTTAGAGCCTACGTTTCTAATACTTCTATGAAGGTCCGGACGTGATTATCTCGCTGAAAATACTATTGTGACTAATTTTCTTGTCGATGCAATGTTGGGAGTCCTATCTCAGATGGGAGATTTAAGAACCAACTTAATTAATTCGGCTCTATATCCCAAGCTCAGAATCATAAGAGCGCATCTACACACCAGTTATAAACGGTGACAAAAGGTAAAATTATTAAAACGTGCTATAGTTTATAGCCTCTGCAAAGCTCAAGTTTTATCAGTATTAAAATATTCAGGATTAGGTCGTTTTGCTCGCATGTCTTCAATTCAACTCTCGGCAAGTTGTAGGCAACATTACGTCTTCACGACCATTACTATTCTGCTTAAGTTTATTGCTGCTAAATACTTATTTATATTAAATTTAGTTTAAAGTTAAGTATGGCCTGTCCATATGGTCTTTATGCACAAACTACAGTCACTAGATATAGTATAATGTTGCTTTTTCCTTGAAAATTGTCTAAATCTCTATTTCAACCTAAACAAGACCTAGTGGGCAGCCTCTGTGGTCTGGTGGTAGTCTCCAACCCGGTGAAATTTTTCTTTAGCCAGGATTATTCTCAATGCTTCCTAGAGTTTGGAAATATGTGTGTGTGTGTGTGTGTGTGTGTGTGTGCGCGCGCGCGTGTATGAATCTGTATGTATATTAAAACAACCCTGGCTAAAGACCAAAACGCAGGGGGACAACTCGCGCATTGCTGCCTACATAGATCTGTTGTGGCTAAGGGATGAAGTGAAAGAACCACAGGAGGCTACAGACCTCAGTGGACAGACCAAAGAGACGCGCAGAAATCCCTAACACTTCCAGGCTCGAAAACCCATCCCACTGCTGGAGTCACCTAGAGAGGGCGATGAACGACCCGTCGACCAAGCAACCTTCGGGCATCCATGAGCAAGCATGTAACAATATAGTAACATTCAATCATATATAAATATAACTTATACAGAAGAAACAAACATAAATTATAAATAACAATAAAAGGTTCCGAAGAAGAGGAACGAAATAAGAAAAAATAATAAGGAATATAAAATAACCAGAAAAGAAATAAAAGAAAAAATTAGGTGGCATGGTAATTATACTACTATTTCTAATTTAAATATTTGTATTAAACTGCGAAAAAATGAATACTGACTACAGCATTTTTTACCTGAATTTCAGATATATTGAAAATATCTACATCGAAATAATTAACTTTGTGATATAAATATACAGTTATGTTTAATGGTGAATTTTTATGGATTTCTGAGTTTGCTCTTGGGGTGAAAAAGAGCTTCTTAAATCTACTTATTTTATTTCGTACATAAAATAATATATTTGCGATAATATTAATATCATAAATAATAGAATGTAATACTTTATACAGAAATATTAATCCCGCAATGTCTCTTCTGAAATTTAAAGCTTTAAGTTTAAATATATCTAAGAGGGTTTCGTAATTTATGTACATAGGATAACATCCATTTTCTTTAAATAGTACATATTTTAAAAATTTCGATTGTAATTTTTCTGTTAAGTTCACATACCTTGCGGTCTTAGGATTCCAAATGATAGATGCATATTCGAGATTTTTTCTAATAAAGGAGTTGTAAAGTTGAATTAATGTTTTTTCTTTAAATGTATATGAATTCCTAATAATGAAGCCTAGACATTTTAGCGATTTTGTTAAAATTAATTCAACGTGTCTGTTAAATCTGAAATTTGTTGCAAAATATAATATAATCTTTATTTTCAACTACTCCAACGAGTGGTGTCCTATTAGTGTTATAAAGATATTTAAAGGGATTTTTACTTCTGGTGAAGGGCATTCTTACACACTTACTAATATTAAATGGAAGTTTGTTGTTTTGCTCCATACATATAAATAATATAGATCATGCTGTAGTTCTAAACAATCTCTAACACTATTGACACTTTTATATAATTTAACATCATCGGCAAACATTAATAGATATTTTGGAATGTTTAACGACATTAGGTAAATCATTTATAAAAAACAAAAATAACAAAGGTCTTAACTTGGAACCTTGGGAGATTCCTGAATTAACATTAAACTGGTATGACACGCAATTTTTTAATACACTACCTGTGATCTGCCTTTTAAGTATGATCGAAGTATTTTCATTAATGGAAAAGAAAAACCCAATTTCGATAATTTGGCAAGTAAACAGTCATGATCAACTTTATCGAATGCTTTTTGGAAATCTGCATATATTACATCTACTTTCTTAAAGCAGTCTAGTTCTAATGATACAAACTCAGTAAAATTAAAAAGATTCGTAACAATAGATCATTTGGGCATGGATCCGTGCTGAAACATTGAAATCGCTAATCTGATATGTTTAAACATGTGTGTATAAATAATGCTTTCAATTATTTTTGCTGGTGTAGAGAGAACAGCAACAGGCCTATAATTGCTTATCATCTTAGTATTTCCTGATTTAGGAATAGGAATTACTTTAGTTTGTTTCCACATATTACGAAAAATTCCTTGATGCGGGATTTGGTTATAAATTAATGTTAGAGGATACAGTAATAGATTACCACATCCTTTAAAAATGAAAGTCAGTATTCCGTCAGGCCCAGTAGATCTTTTATTTTTAAGTTTTTTTAATGTAAATTTTACTTCATTTTCACTTATTTTGCTTATATTAATAGAGTTTAAGATGTTGATGATATTGCCGGTTATATAAGTGTATTTTGAAGTACAACTTGAATAAACAGATTTAAAGCAGTCAACATAGCCGTTAACAATTTCATTAGGAGTTTTTAATATTTTGTCTTTAAATTTCATCTGCATGTGTGTCTAAAGATGTTTCCATTCGTATTAAGTGACAGTTTACTTTCAACTTACATAACATAATTTCTAAAGGCTATTTTAATTTGACTTTTTAACATTTTACGAATATTTTTATAACAGCACATATAATGTTCAGATACAGTTTTATTTTTGGGGTACTTTTCTTTTAATCTTCTATTCTTTAATATTTCTTTGGTAAACCAAACAGGATGTTTATACTGTTTCCTTTGGATACACATCTGTCCAGTATTGAGTAAATTTGGTCATAGAAAATTGCCACTGAGTAATTAACATCTCGAGATCCCAATTACAATCTTTTATAATCTTGTACATGTTGTTAAAATCTGTAGCTGCTTCTTGTCTCTGTGCTACTTTTTTTCCTTTGTAAATTTTAAACGTTATTTTTAGAGCTGGGTGGTATAAATCTATGGCTACCAAAGAGTTATCATCTTTTACTTTTAAGCGTTGTAATATTACTTAGAATTAAGTTCAGGGTCCTTCCACATATTTTTTTGCGTTGTTCACAGACGTTGGTGAAGGGTAACATTTTATTAAGTACTTTTGCTTTATTACTATCTTTACTGAGATCATTAGTAGTATCACATATTTCAGGTAAATTAAAGTCACCGGTAATAATTACATGTGAATTACAAATTTCAAGATTTTGTTCTATCTGATCAAAATACTCGTTGATGAATTTACGTTAGTATTTAGAGGAAAATAAACGGTGTTTATAATGAGTTTAATATTATGGTAACAAAATTTTACCCCAAGTGATTCGTTGGTATTAAGAGAGGATTTTTTTCCGGATTATGTGTTGATTTAACTGCTATTAATACTCAGCCACGAGGATTTTGTGAATTTCTATCTTTTCTAAACACGGTATACCTATCATCAAATAATTCAGAATTAATGATACCATTCAGTAACCACGATTCATTTACACTAACAACATAGTAATTTGAGGAAATTATGCTAGCGTAAAATTCATGCGTTTTTGTTCTTAGTCTTCTAACACTTTGGCAGTAAATATCTAATAATTTTGTTTTGCTTATTAAATATGAGTCTCAAAGTCACACTTTAATTAGGTTCATTAAATTTCCAGATTTCTTCTGTGGCTATACTGATGACTGGTGAAGATTCTTCTTTCCTCAGGAATATTTTTCCACTTTTGTCCACCGGTACTTTATGCTAGCAGATCTGCAAAGTTGCCTGCACTTAGCAAATAGACCTCTTCGGGCTGGGCAGAGACTCTCGGTGATGTAGACAGGATTGCTCAATGTAAATCCTAGGTCCATATATTCCTTTTGACGCGTCGTCTTCCCAGTATTTCCTCTTTGGTTCAACTACAGAATTTTACTACGATTGGACTGGGTAGCTGGGACGAAGGATGTAGGTTCAAGCGACAAGCGTCAATATCATGTTTTAAAGAGATACACATTTCTTATGCAGTAAATATTATCATTAGTATGCGGTGTTTTAATCAAAATCGTTAGAGCCATTTTTTAGAAAATAAAAAAAATCGAAAAATGTTCAACGTACAGGTTAGTTTGATATAGAGATAGATGTGAAATAATCATCTACTCAAGCATTTATTTAGGAAATGTTAATGGTCAATTGACTTAAATGACAAGCATTCATAATTAAAAAATCTAATGTTAAATTCACACGACTTTCTACACCCTCTATGGTTTATTTGGCGGGTATATACACTATTCTTATGGAATTTAATTTTTCTATGGACTTCGTGTTAATCGAAATAAACCGTTGCAGTAACAGCTACATTACAGATTACGTTACGGATACAAACGGAACAGCGATAGTCAAATGTTTAAGAACTGGACGCTATATGCTGGCCTTAAAATCCAATGCAATCGCGAGAAACAACTGAAAATCGACAGGACTTTAAAAGAATGACAAAGTAATAAACAATTCGAACCATTACCCACGAATATGTTGGAAATGGCTTAAGCCACAATAAATTTATTTGAAATAAATTGCTACTACTTACCTATAGTAAGCAATTTTGCATTAAACTAAGAATTTCAATACCGAAGTTTCACCGAAAATGCACGTTTTGAGGCTCCCTTAATCCAAGAAAGGCTTTTACAAAAAAATCGATGTGTGTGTGCGTGTGTTAGTGTTTGTGTCTGTGAACACACAGACCAAAAATCAAAGGTCGGTTAAATACTAAGCTTAAGCTATGCTGTTACGCAGGCGCGCATACATACACACTCAGACACGTACACGCACAATTACGCATGCGTTGACTTTTTCTTCTAAACGCAGTTTTTTTACAGGGAAACGTGTATTTCCGATGAAATATCAGTGTCGAATTGTTTGATGGAATGTAATACTTCCTCTACCTAGTAGGTGCGTGCCTACGTGGTATAGAAAGTAAAAAAGGTCTGTGAATAAAATCATATGTTTACTTATTCATTTTGCTTCAAGTTTAACCTCTTTTAACCGGGTATCTCATATCGGACGAATGAACGAAATGCTTGAAACTTCTCAGGATACCAGAAAGCCCGCAAAGAGATTTATTCAGGCAACTCACCGTAACGAGATTACAATTCGCGACCTGTTGAATGTGAGGCAGACGCGCTACAGCTAAACGGTGTTTGATTCCCGCCTGCCCCAAGCGCCGAGAGCCTGTGTTACGTCAATGACTTTCTCCATGTACTTACTTTCTTTTTTTCAGGGTTACTGATAACCTTTGTTAACATCAGGCCAAATTCTTAGCGCACACAATGTCTTTAAACATACATGGTTATATTATGCTGTTACTTGTTACTGGGGCTCGGATCTTTATACAGTAAAAAGTTGTAAAATATGCATGCAGCTATGCATAAAAATGTGTAAAATATGCAACAAATTAAAGAAATATGCACTTAGAAATCATGCAGCTTTATTCACATATTTACATTAATCGAAATTATTGCATAAAATAACATTACAATAGGCAAACAGTAGTTTTTCAATACTTTCTGAGACAAACTATGTATATTACGCGCGAAAATGAGTTTGTAGACGTCTTTCTACGTCAACTGACGTCATTGGGCAGTATTGTTACATTAGTCTGGCAAATATACTAGACATGGGGCGATTCATGAATGAATCGTTTATACTTATATGAACAACTACAAGAAAAGAATCGCATAAATAGTGTCAGTTTCAGTATCAATGGCGTCAGTCATTCAAAAGAAACACTGATTCCACTCAAGTAGTCATTGAATCTTCTTTAGTCCAGTGTAGTCCAACACACTTCTGACTAGCATTTAATCTTTTCCCCGACTTTACCTGAAGCGGAATTAAATAAACAAACTGCTTTCTGAAGAATATCGACGGAATCATGGAGGAGTGCACATTAGATTCTAAGTTCCTAATGGCTTTTGTAAGTTTAGAATAATGTGCAGGAATAAAATTCACACTTGGATGAACAGTATCACGGACATACAGAGCATTAACTTCAAGTTTTTCAAACATTTATTTTACTTTAATGAAATGCTCTTGAAAAACTGAAACTGCAAATGTCCCTCACCTAGTTAGTACATGGTAAACAATCTTTGTACAATTGGACAGAAGCCGATGCTTTCAGAAACAGTTTTTCCCCACTTGCAATTAAATCGTTTACAGCTTCTGTAACATGATGTAGCTCTTGTGCTAAACAGATTATGTGAATTAGTTTTGGATAAAACACTTGCAAGGCATTTGCTGCTTTCAACATTTACGAGCTCCATCTGAGAGTAATACACGCACTTTACAACAATTATTCTCGATTTCAGTTGGCCAGAGTAATCACAGAGAGACATTTACAAATCGTTCTACTACACTATTGTTGGTTTTTACTAGTGCTTTGCAAGGAAGAAGATGAGGTTTGCTAGGTTCTCTGGATTCAGCTTACCAACCCGAACAGCCACATGGATCGATCCAGACAGAGTTATCTCCAATATCAGCACGAGTGAATTACAGAATAAATTCATACAGCGGAAGTGAATAATTATTTTCATAAAGTGATTCGTCCGAGATATTTTGATTTACACAATATTTTTTTCCAGAAATGATGGAAGAACTGAATTGTTTAACTTATTCCATGGAATGTTGCAGCATAATGAAGCCTTACAGAGATCGTCTGAAAATGCGTTAACAATGACTTGGGTTTTACCTGCGTAAGAAGTTACTGTGCTGTGTTGCTGATATATGTGCAACTTGTTTCAATGTTATTGTAGTTGTTTATCTTCTTAGAGCAATGTGGACAGCACCAAGCGTTCCATTCACTTAATAAATACCTTTTTCTGCACTTACTTTAGGCGTTTTCAGAGACAAAAATGTGTTGCAACCTATCATACCAGAAATGGAGGAGCTGCTGTCTTGATCACCCGACCAACCCTCTGAAACTATTGTCTCCTATGGTAGAGAAAGAAATGCAGGAAAATCCCAACGCCTACCATTCAAGCAACCTGTTTCTATTGTAAGCTGTGAAAGTAAGGTACCGTTACAGTTTGTTTTAAACAAGGACAGCAGTTCCTCCTCTGCTATTGCTCTAGCCAATACGGCTCTACCGCCCTCCTCTCTCTTCGCCTACATGCTAAACTTTGAGGGGTAGCACGTTGTCATGTTACACATACTACATCGTATTATGTGCTTTCACACTGCTTACTAGCTTTCCAACACAACCCGGCAACGCTGTTCTCCCACTTCCCCACTATGTGTGAACTGTCACATGTCACTTCTTGTTTCTTGTACTCAGGGCATTGAAAAGGGCAAAAATAAGGGATGTGCTAAACATTTTTTAAGAGATTCTCGGAGTTTACGCAAATTCAAATATACGAGGGTGTGTTAAAAATAACAGGAAAGCTTTTATTTTTTGGACAGTATGAATTTTTTTATTCAAATGCAATCAAAAGCTTTCAAATTACTCTCCTCCTGAGGCTGCACACTTTTCCGAAGTTCTGTCCACTTTTCAAAATACTCAGAGAAGTCCCTGTTTGACATCCTGTTCAGTACTTGTGTAAAAATGGTGCCCCAAAAGCGTTTTCTTCACTCTGGGAACAGAAGGAAGTCACAGGGTCCAAGAAACGGCGAATATGGTGGGTGGGGCATGCATTTAATGCCTAGTTGAGTGATGAGACATCTGTTCCTCGTCAAGCATTCGTAGAATCTATAGCGGGAACTATGATATATAGGGAACACAAATGTAATAGGAATAAGCTGAGTATTGTAACATATATGTAAAATGTGAAGCTATTTGGCCGTGAGAAGAGAAACAGGCAGGTAGAAAGGGGTTTAGAGCTGGCAACACAGCTAAACAGTCACAGGCACGGAGAGAGATAGCAATAAGATGGAAAGAGAGGGAGAGAGATTTTGACACCTTGGAAATCCCAAACTTGTCAAGACTGCAGATTTGGAGGCAAATGTTCTCATAGCACGCTTAGGGGAGAACCAATAACAGAAAAGATTAGAAAAGAGCTAGGCGAACTCAGCGTCCCCTAAGCGGGTATAAAAGCGCACACGTGCAGAGCTCACGCGTCTGTTCGTTTTCATCTGGTCCCGAAGAAGGGGTAACAATTCACGCCATATTTGTGGCGATGCGTGTGAAGTTAGATATAGGATACATAGCTAGCTTGGGGAGGTAAATTGTTGAAGATAGGCCCCTTTGCAGTACATATAAGTTTTAAAACACGGCTAGCGGCACCACAAAATAGTATTATCACAATGCGATAAATTAAAGTGCGAGTCATATGGAGTTTCATTTCGTCTACCGTCACCACACCCTAAAAAGAGTTTAGAAATAGGGCAACACACAAGTGTGCTAGGCTTGAATTACAGGAACCAGCCATCAACAGCTCCAAGAAGGAAGGAAGACGACGCCACGAGGAGGTCACCCCCAGGGGCTCACCTTTTGTGAGTACGGGTTAGGCGCACCCGGGGTACCCGAGCCATCCATAGCCATTTTCACCCTTTCATCCCCGTCCGGTCGAGGTGGGTTCGTTCTCGTGACCGGGGGACTCAAGGTAGGCTCTCGTGCGTTCTGTGCATTTCATTACACGTCGCCCCTCGCCATCGCTTCTTTCTTCTCTTCTGTTTATGCACATTTCGCCCCACGCCCATTCATTTACACGTCTCTTTTACTTCCTCGCCGGCCTACCTTGAGTGCGAAACGCCCACACACACTTTTAGTTTCTTTTAACCTTTTATGTTAATCCTCCGTGGACACAGCCTGACGGATACCAGCGCACCGCGTGCGCAGCTGGGTGAGTGGGTAATGGCGTCACAATCACCACCCGGGGTCGTCATGTAGGGTATGTGTTCGTATCCGCTGTTCAACTGCAGTCCCGCGGGGGGCCATTGCATGAGCTGCTGACTTCCGACGGCCATTGGGTCCCTCTGTCTATGTTCTGGGAGGTGTGACCCTGGGGTGAGATAGGTATAGATAGGCCACTCACCCAAGCCGGGGTAACGCCCGGGAAGTCAGAGCCCGAGGTCCGGGACGGTTACAATGGTGGAGGATTTTTTTCGCTATGGAGCACCCTTCCTCCATTAATACAAACAAGCGCCGAAAAGTTATTGTAACAGAAGTAGCACCGCCGTCATCTGGTTGGTTACTTGGTCATTTCGAGAACAGAAGAAGGACAAAACTTTGAGAAGGTGAACCCTTTTATAATTCAGAAGGGCATAGATGCTATTGCTGGTGCGGTTCAATCCTGCACTCGTCTACGGAATGGTTCCTTATTGGCACAAACAAAGTCCGATCAGCAAACTCAGACCTTGTTGCGCGCTACGCTTCTCCACGGTTATCCCATCCGTGTCGAGAAGCACCGCACATTGAACTCCTGTCGGGGCGTCGTTACCACCCATAGCCTCGATGGTATATCGGACGAGGATCTAGTAGACTATATCCGATCAAAAGGTGACTGCAGTGCATCGAGTGCAGGCCAAACGAGACGGCGTATTGGTACCCACTCGTACCCTGTTTCTAACATTTGATGGCGTCGATCTGCTCACGAGCATTTCCGCAGGGTACGAACGGATTTCTGTGAGGCCGTATATACCTAGACCTCTGCGTTGTTTCAAATGCCAACGTTTTGGGCATACGCAAGTCTCATGTAAGAGTGCCGTTAACATCTGTGCAACATGTAGCCAGCCCTCACACGAAGGTACCTGTTCAACAGCCCCCGTCTGCGTTAATTGTAAAGGGTCTCATTCTGCTTCGTTTGCCGATTGTCCGCGGTACTTGGACGAGAAGGCGATCCAGGAGATCCGGGTAAAGGAAAAACTCTCCTTCGCTGAAGCCCGGCGGCGTTACCATGCGCGCCAACCTTCACTCCTGCGATCTGGCACATTTAGTTCTGTCGTTGCCTCGCCAGTACCACGAGTAGACGCCGAAACTCAGACTTGGACCATGACTGGATTAACCGCCACTACCATCCGGCCGTCCATTAAAGCTACTGTTACCAAGCCGTATAAACCTGGTTCAAAGTCAATGAAGTCGCAAGCCGCTGAAAAGAAACCCAAGCAGAAACTACGTAGGGAAGATTTTTTGAAAGACCCTCCGCGTGCGCGCGGTAACAAAAGTTCACCTTCTCCTCCTCGGAGGTCGCTGTCCCAGGAAGGTCCTGGGACAAGCCGCGCTCAGCGGCACCCCTCACCCATCGCCACCCAGAACCGATTCACGGCGCTTGAATCGGTTTCTGGCACTGAGCGCGTGGGCCCTCCCTCCGAGGAAGCTATGGAGTCTGACCAACTCCATACAAAAAGCCCGAGCCCAAAGGTTAAACAAAAGGTAGTTTTAAGCCGCCCTTCTAAATAGACAGTTTATCCCCTTTTTCTTAATGGCTATCCTGACCTGGAATGTACGTGGTTTACGATCGCATAGGGCGGAACTGCAACTTTTATTGCGTTCCCATTCGCCTATGGTCGTATGTTTGCAGGAGACTAAGCTTCGCCCTAACGATCCTTTTGATCTCCGAGGATATACTCCGGTTCGCTACGACCTTGAACCGGAGGAGGGTACTCCTGCTCATGGAGGTGTCATGCTGTTAGTGCGTAACGACGTTCATTTTCAAACTCTCGCTCTTATGTCCGACTTGCAAGCTGTTGCCATTAGATTGCAGTTACCCGGTTTTTTCTTCTCTGTTTGCTCTGTATATTCACCTCCGTCATCTCCCCTCGCTCCCGCGGACATTCGAGCTCTCCTGTCCGCTCTCCCAACACCATTTCTTCTGTTGGGAGATTTTAATGCCCATCACCCACTGTGGGGTTCGCCGAGGGCTTCTGCGAGGGGAACTCTTCTTTCCGACATTTTTGACCAGTTCCATCTCTCTATTCTCAATACAGGCGAGCCTACGTTTCTTTCAGATTCTTCCGGTACATTTTCTCATTTAGACCTTGCCGTTTGCGCACTCCAGCATGCTAGTCGACTTCAGTGGAACGTCGTCGCTGACACCTACTCCAGCGACCATTACCCCTGCATCGTCTCTCTTTTGTCGCACCATGTACAGCATTCCAGAGTACCTACCTGGATATTCGCAAAAGCCGACTGGAGCTTGTATTCCAGCCTTGTGCATTTTGACGACCAGCCCTTCTCCGACATTAACCAACTAGTGCAGCACCTTACGTCTATTATTTTCGCTGCCGCCGAACGCGCTATACCCCGTTCATCCTCTCAACCTCTGCGGCCACCTGTTCCGTGGTGGAACGAGGATTGTCGGGACGCCGTTCGTGCCCGTAGAAATGCGCTTAGGGTGTTTCGGAGACACCCTACAATTGATAATTTGGTGAATTTTAAACAATCGCGCACCAGGGCTCGTCGCATTATTCAGGATAGCAAGAACGCGTCGTGGGCTCGTTTTGTCGAGTCTTTTAATCACTTTACGCCTTCATCATTTGTTTGGAATAAACTTCGTCGCTTCTCAGGTAAAGTGTCACATTGTACTGTTTCTGGCCTTCAGGTTTCCTATGCCACTATAGTGGATCCGGCTGCCATCGCTAACACTCTGGGTGCTGCCTTTGAGGCGGTATCCAGTTCAGACCATTATTCCGCCGGCTTTCGCTCTATCAAAGACCGGCTGGATTCCGACACCTTTAATTTTCGGTCTACTAATGATGAGTGTTATAATGATCTTTTCACACTGAGGGAGCTGGAGCACGCTCTTAATTGCTCTAGGCACTCCGCTCCTGGCCCGGACGGCATTCACGCCCTGAGGTTAAAGCACCTTTCAGCCGACAGTAAACTCTTTCTCTTACAGGTCTATAACCGTATTTGGCAAGACGGCATTTTTCCTTCCGTTTGGCGCGAAGCCACCATTGTCCCTATACTTAAGCCTGGGAAGGATCGCCAACTACCTTCCAGCTACCGCCCTATCTCCCTCACCAGTTGCATTTGCAAGGTGATGGAGCGCATGATCAACGGGCGGTTGACATGGTGGCTTGAGTCTCAGAAACTTCTAGCGAACGCTCAGTGCGGGTTTCGTCGCTATCGCTCTACCGTCGACCATCTGGTGTCCTTGTCGACGCATATTATGAATGTATTTCTGAGAAAGTGTCAAACCGTGGCTGTATTTTTTGACCTGGAGAAAGCTTATGACACTTGTTGGAGGGGCGGCATTTTACGTACACCCCACGCATGGAATATCCGCGGTCCTCTTCACATATTTCTTCGGGAGTTCATGACGGACCGCGTCTTTCGTGTACGTGTGGGCTCGGTTTTATCTAGTCGTTTTATTCAAGAGAACGCAGTACTGCAGGGCTCTGTACTCAGTGTCACACTTTTTGCAATTGCCATCAACCCCATTGTTGATTGTATTCCACCTGGCTCTTCATCGTCCCTTTTTGTTGACGATTTCGCCATTTATTGCAGTTCACGGCGGACCTGTCTACTCGAACGCCTTCTCCAGAGCTGTATCGACCGTCTCTACGCCTGGAGTAACGCCAACAGCTTTAATTTCTCCGCCGAGAAATCCGTCTGCATCAACTTCTGGCGCCGGAAGTATTTCCCTCCGTCCTCTCTCCATCTTGGGCCAGGGATACTTCCGTTTGCAGACGAGGCGAAATTTTTGGGGTTGATTTTTGATAGGAAGTTGTGTTGGACCTCGCACGTTTCCTTTTTAAAAGCAAAGTGTAACCGTTCTCTTAATATTTTACGTGTTTTTAAGTGGCACATCCTGGGGAGCTGATCGGACCGTCCTTCTTCGCCTTTATCGCTGTTTGGTCCGATCCAAGCTTGATTACGGGTGTATTGTTTATTCGTCGGCACGTCCATCTGTGTTACGTCGTTTGAATCCCATTCATCATCGTGGTATTAGAGTCGCTACAGGGGCCTTTCCAACCAGCCCCGTGCCCAGTCTTTACGCTGAGGCTCTAGATCCTCCGCTGTCTTTCAGGCGTGAGATGCTCTTATGTAGCTATGCCTGTCGACTCTCCAGCTTGCCTGCCACCCGTCCTTCGCGGCATTTTACGAGGATTCACTTGACCGGCAATATTATTTAGCTCCTCTGCTTTGCTCCCTCCAGGGGTTCGATTTCGACTGCTACTTCGGCATTTGGACGTTCCGCCAGCGCCGGCCCTTACCCGAGGGGAAACGCGTTTTCCTCCATGGTCGCGCGCTGAGGCCCACATCCACCTTGGGCTGACGTCGATGCCGAAAAATGCGACCCCTGCTTCTGTTCTTAGATCCGCCTTTTTAGAACTACAGGCGCAGTTCGGGGACTGTCATTTTATATATACTGATGGGTCTAAGACTGATGTTGGAGTAGGATGTGGCTTTGTTTTTGGTGTACAGAGTTTTACTTTTCGTTTACCTGGACAATGTTCAATTTTTACCGCCGAACTTTTTAGCATTTATCAATCTGTTTTACACATCCAGCGGCATGACTTACCGCACTGTTTTATTTGTACGGACTCTCTGAGTGCCCCCTCAGGGGCTCACCTTATGTGAGTACGGGTTTTTGGCGCGCACGGGGGTTCCCGAGCCAATCATCGCCATCTTCATCATTTCATCCCCGTCCGGTCGAGGTGGGTTCGTTTTCGTGACCGGGGGACTCAAGGTAGGCTCTCGTGCGTTCTGTGCATATCATTACATCTCGCCCTTCGCCATCGCTTCTGTCTTCTCTTTAATTTATGCACATTTCGCCCCACGCCCATTCATTAACACGTCTCTTTTACTTCTTCGCCGGCCTACCTTGAGTGCGAAACGCCCACACACACTTTTAGTTTCTTTTAACCTTTTATGTTAATCCTCCGTGGACACAGCCTGACGGATACCCGCGCACCGCGTGCGCAGCTGGGTGAGTGGGTAATGGCGTCATCCCCACCACCCGGGGTCGTCATGTAGGGTATGTGTTCGTATCCGCTGTTCAACTGCAGTCCCGCGGGGGGCCATTGCATGAGCTGCTGACTTCTGACGGCGATTGGGTCCCTCTGTCTATGTTCTGGGAGGTGTGACCCTGGGGTGAGTCTGGTATAGATAGGCCACTTACCCAAGCCGGGGTAACGCCCGGGAAGTCAGAGCCCGAAGTCGGAGACGGTTGCAATGGTGGAGGATTTTTTTCGCTATGGAGCACCCTTTCTCCATTAAAAATAACAAGCGCCGAAAAACTTTAGTAACAGAAGTAGCACCGTCAACAGCTGGTTGTTACTTAGTGATTACCCGTACAGAGAAGGGACAATCATTCGAGAAGGTGAACCCTTTTATCATCCAGAATGGCATTGACTCAATTGCTGGTCCGGTTCTTTCCTGCACTCGGCTTCGTAATGGTTCGTTGTTAGTTCAAAGCAAATCCGAGGCACAACGTAAGTCCTTGTTGAGCGCCACGCTTCTCCACGGTTATCCTATCCGTGTTGAGAAGCACCGCACCTTGAATTCTTGTAGGGGCGTTGTCTACACGCATAGCCTCGATGGTATATCGGACGAGGACCTGGTAGAATATCTTGCAGACCAGAAGGTGACTGCGGTCCATCGAGTGCAGGCTAAACGCGAAGGCGTATTGGTACCCACTCGTACCCTGTTTATTACATTTGATGGCGTCGATCTGCCCACGAGCATTTCCGCAGGGTACGAACGGATTTCTGTGAGGCCTTATATTCCTAGACCTCAGCCTTGTTTTAAATGCCAACGTTTTGGGCATACGCAAGTCTCATGTAAGAGTGCCGTTAACATCTGTGCAACATGTAGCCAGCCCTCACACGAAGGTACCTGTTCAACAGCCCCCGTCTGCGTTAATTGTAAAGGGTCACATTCTGCTTCGTTTGCCGATTGTCCGCGGTACTTGGACGAGAAGGCGATCCAGGAGATCCAGGTAAAGGAAAAACTCTCCTTCGCTGAAGCCCGGAGGCGTTACCATGCGCGCCAACCTTCACTCCTGCGATCTGGCACATTTAGTTCTGTTGTTGCCTCGCCAGTACCACGAGTAGATGCCGAAACTCAGACCTGGACCATGACTGGATTAAACGCCACTACCATCCGGCCGTCCATTAAAGCTACTGTTACCAAGCCCTATAAACCTGGTCCAAAGTCAATGAAGTCGCAAGCCGCTGAAAAGAAGCCCAAGCAGAAACTACGTAGGGAAGATTTTTTGAAAGACCCTCCGCGTGCGCGCGGTAACAAAAGTTCACCTTCTCCTCCTCGGAGGTCGCTGTCCCAGGAAGGTCCTGGGACAAGCCGCGCTCAGCGGCACCCCTCACCCATCGCCACCCAGAACCGATTCACGGCGCTTGAATCGGTTTCTGGCACTGAGCACGTGGGCCCTTCCTCCGAGGAAGGTATGGAGTCTGACCAACTCCATACAAAAAGCCCGAGCCCAAAGGTTAAACAAAAGGTAGTTTTAAGCCGCCCTTCTAAATAGACAGTTTATCCCCTTTTTCTTAATGGCTATCCTGACCTGGAATGTACGTGGTTTACGATCGCATAGGGCGGAACTGCAACTTTTATTGCGTTCCCATTCGCCTATGGTCGTATGTTTGCAGGAGACTAAGCTTCGCCCTCACGATCCTTTTGATCTCCGAGGATATACTCCGGTTCGCTACGACCTTGAACCGGAGGCGGGTACTCCTGCTCATGGAGGTGTCATGTTGTTAGTGCGTAACGACGTTCATTTTAAACCTGTCACACTTACATCCGACTTGCAAGCTCTTGCCGTTCGCCTTCACTTACCCGGCTTTTTGTTTTCTGTTTCCTCTGTGTATTCACCTCCATCGTCTCCCTCGCTCCCGCGGACATTCGAGCTCTCCTGTCCGCTCTCCCAACACCATTTCTTTCGTTGGGAGATTTTAATGCCCATCACCCACTGTGGGGTTCGCCAAGGGCTTGTGCGAGGGGAACTCTTCTTTCCGACATTTTTTATCAGTTTAATCTTTCCATCCTCAATACAGGTGCACCTACTTTTATTTCTGATTCTTCTGGTACATTCTCTCACCTGGACCTTGCCATTTGCTCACTCCAGCTAGCTCATCGTCTTCAGTGGAACGTCGTCGCTGACACCTACTCCAGCGACCATTACCCCTGCATCGTTTCTCTTCTGTCGCACCACGTACAGCAATCCAGAGTACCTACCTGGATATTCGCAAAAGCTGACTGGAGCTTATATTCCAGCCTCGTGCATTTTGACGACCAGCCCTTCTCCGACATTAACCAACTAGTGCAGCACCTTACGTCTATTATTTTCTCTGCCGCCGAACGCGCAATACCCCGTTCATCCTCCCAACCTCGGCGGCCACCTGTTCCATGGTGGAACGAGGATTGTCGGGACGCCGTTCGTGCCCGTAGGACTGCACCCTACACTTGATAATTTGGTGACTTTTAAGCAATCGCGCGCCAGGGCTCGTCGCATTATTCAGGATAGCAAGAAGGCATCTTGGCCTCGTTTTGTTGAGTCTTTTAATCGTTTTACGCCTTCTTCCATTGTTTGGGATAAACTTCGTCGCTTCTCGGGTAAAGTGTCACATTGTACTGTTTCTGGCCTTCAGGTTTCTAATGCCACCATAGTGGATCCGGCTGCCATCGCTAACACTCTGGGTGCTTCCTTTGAGGCGGTTTCCAGTTCAGACCATTATTCCGCCGGCTTTCACTCTATTCAAGACCGGCTGGATTCCGCGTCATATACTTTTCGGTCTGCTAATGATGAATGCTATAACGCACTATTCACAATGAGGGAGCTGGAGCACGCTCTTAATTGCTCCAGGCACTCCGCTCCTGGCCCGGACGGCATTCATGTCCTGATGTTAAAGCACCTTTCAGCCGACAGTAAACTCTTTCTCTTACAGGTCTATAACCGTATTTGGCAAGACGGCATTTTTCCTTCCGTTTGGCGCGAAGCCACCATTGTCCCTATTCTTAAGCCTGGGAAGGATCGCCAACTACCTTCCAGCTACCGCCCTATCTCCCTCACCAGTTGCATTTGCAAGGTGATGGAGCGCATGATCAACGGGCGGTTGACATGGTGGCTTGTGTCTCAGAAACTTTTAGCGAACGCTCAGTGCGGATTTCGTCGCTATCGCTCTACCGTCGACCATCTGGTGTCCCTGTCGACGCAAGTTATGAATGTATTTCTGAGAAAGTGTCAAACCGTGGCTGTGTTTTTTGACCTGGAGAAAGCTTATGACACTTGTTGGAGGGGCGGCATTTTACGTACACTTCATGCGCTGAATATCGGCGGTCGTCTTCCCATATTTCTTCGGGAGTTCATGACGGACCGCGTCTTTCGTGTACGTGTGGGCTCGGTTTTATCTAGTCGTTTTATTCAAGAGAACGGAGTACCGCAGAGCTCTGTACTCAGTGTCACACTTTTTGCGATTGCTATCAACCCCATTGTTGATTGTATTCCACCTGGCATTTCATCGTCCCTTTTTGTTGATGATTTTGCTATTTATTGTAGTTCACGGCGGACCTGTCTACTCGAACGCCGTCTCCAGAGCTGTATCGATCGTCTCTACGCCTGGAGTAACGCCAACGGCTTTAATTTCTCCGCCGAGAAATCCGTCTGCATCAGCTTCTGGCGCCGGAAGTATTTCCCTCCGCCCTCTCTCCATCTTGGGCCAGGGATACTTCCGTTTGCAGACGAGGCGAAATTTTTGGGGTTGAGTTTTGATAGGAAGTTGTGTTGGACCTCGCACGTTTCCTTTTTAAAAGCAAAGTGTAACCGTTCTCTTAATATTTTACGTGTTTTTAAGTGGCACATCCTGGGGAGCTGATCGGACCGTCCTTCTTCGCCTTTATCGCTGTTTGGTCCGATCCAAGCTTGATTACGGGTGTATTGTTTATTCGTCGGCACGTCCATCTGTGTTACGTCGATTGAATGCCATTCACCATCGTGGCATAAGAGTCGCTACAGGGGCCTTTCCAACTAGCCCTGTACCCAGTCTGTACGCAGAAGCTGCAGAGCCTCCGCTGTCCTTCCGGCGTGAGATGCTTTTGTGCAGCTATGCTTGTCGGCTCTCAAGCTTGCCTAACCACCCGTCCTTCGATGTATTTTACGAGGATTCGCTTGATCGACAATATTTCGTTAGCTCCTCTGCATTGCTCCCTCCAGGGGTTCGATTTCGACTGCTACTTCGGCATTTGGACGTTACGCCAGCCCCGGCCCTTACCCGAGTGGAAACGCGTTTTCCTCCATGGTCGCGCGCTGAGGCCCACATCCACCTTGGGCTGACGTCGATGCCGAAAAATGCGACCCCTGCTTCTGTTCTTAGATCCGCCTTTTTAGAACTACAGGCGCAGTTCGGGGACTGTCATTTTATATATACCGATGGGTCTAAGACTGCTGTTGGAGTAGGATGTGCCTTTGTTTTTGGTGTACAGAGTTTTACTTTTCGTTTACCTCGACAATGTTCAATTTTTACCGCCGAACTTCTTAGCATTTCTCAATCCGTTTTATACATTCAGCGGCACGACTTACGGCACTGTTTTATTTGTACGGACTCTCTGAGTGCCCTTCAGAGTATTACTGCGCTGTACAATTACCACCCACTCGTACAGCGCATACATGACCTGTTCCACTCGCTTGGTGTCTCTGGCATCAGCGTGTCCTTCATGTGGATTCCAGGTCATGTGGGCATCTCAGGTAATGAGTCTGCCGACGCCGCTGCGAAATCGGCGATTTTATTACCCAGATTTTTTACCTCTGTTGTTCCCTCGTCAGATTCGTGTGTTGTTTTACGTCGCCGCATCCTCTCGCGCTGGCGCGATGAGTGGTCGGCCCTCCGGGGGAACAAGTTGCGGGAGGTTAAGCCTTTCCCGTTGATCTGGGGTACCTCTTCTCGTTCTTGTCGTCGGGAAGAGGTAATTTTAGCTCGTCTACGGATTGGACATTGTGTTTTTAGTCATAGGTATTTGCTCAGTGGTGACCCCGCACCACTCTGTGGGCAGTGTGACGTGCCCTTAACGGTGCGTCACATTTTAACAGAGTGTCAGGTTTTAGCTGCATTGCGTGCTCGTGTGGGTCTGCCTGTTGGCCTAGCCAACGTTTTGGCAGACGACACGCGTGCTGTAGAATGTGTTTTACGTTTTATTCATGACAGTGATTTTAATCTGCGCATTTAATGCGATGAGCGTCTTTTAGCTTAGTAATTTTATTCTGTTTTTTATGGGGACTCTAATCCCCGGTGGACAAAAGGCGCCCATGTCCCTCGCATTCTACAGTCCTTGACACGTTTTAATCTTTTAATGCCTATGCTTTTAGTGTGTTGGTTTTTCAGATATATTTATTGTTATTATTGTTGTTATTGTTATTCTTGTTGTTATTATTATTATTGTTATTGTTATTGTTATTGTTATTCTATTGTTATTTTTATCTTTTTGGACATCGCGGGTTTGTGTCCCGTTTTTTAATTATGCGGTTTTTTTACCTGTCTTTTATATTTTGACCTTATATTTTACACATTGTAAGGGCGCTGATGACCCTAGCAGTTTAGCGCCCTTAAACCGCATATCATCATCATCATCATCATCATCATCATCACGAGGAGGTCCGTCGCAAATCCACTTTGCTGCGACATTTCTTTAGCCCTAATAATTAAGAATTGTCTTCAACTGAACCCATACGAAACGTGCATAATGTCTGAAACCTTTGCTATTGTTAGCCGTCGATCGTCCTGCAACATGGCGTCAATAGTGTTGTGGTTCATCTCAGTTTTTGATGTTGAGGCAGTATTGTATATCACAACACTGTGAATGCCAGAATGATTGTAGTGCAAATTAACATTATTGTATGACAATGATTTGAGATGTTTGTTAGTTATAAGCATTGTTAGGAAATAAGTTTACACGGCCTCACTGAAACTGACAATAGGAGCGGATAACAATGAAGCGAGGGGGTGAGTTATTTATCAATTAGTAGAGACAAACAAATGACATCAGAGTAGCGTGCCTTTCTTTAGAAATGGAGGGAATATCTTCCCTAGAGCATATGCGTTCATAATTTTGTTTGGATATAAAAATAGACGCTAATGTTGGCGCGTTTTATTAACCAATAGCAGCTCTGTTATAAATATAACATTTTCAGTTAGGCGTGTATCAAGAGTAATTATGTGAAATTAATAAATTGTGACGGCAATAAAAGTATAAAAATCAAATTCTTTTATCAGTGTTATCTTTTAGTAACAATTCCTTTCAGTTTACACACCCTGTTCAAGAGATTTGCTCGACTGAGTAATAATAGCTAGCCGGAGGACAAAGAACCCAAAATTCAAAATAGTAAAACAATAACACGCGCTCAGCAAAAAGATAACACGAACGATACTGCGACAATGTGGAGGGCTGTCCTGGACGTGGAGCATCTTCAAGGCTTTTTTCACCATCTTTAAACGTTTTATGCCATTCAAAAACATGTGTTTTTTGATAAAGTTTGGTCCATATGCTTCCTGTATATTTGCAGCGTTTCAGTTCCTGATGCTTACAGAAAAACACAAAATCTATATTGTTCTGACTTGAAATCCATGATGGGTCTCTAAAACGCGTGTTTTCACTGCGAATTCCTTTGACAAACTAAACAGCTAACGGGCAATGTCACGCATATCATAGCTTTAGTCAAGGTCAGACCTCTCCGTTATCATGATTTGTGAATTTCGGTGCGTGCGTGTTTACACAGAAAAAAAATTCCCGTTACTTTTTGACACCCCCTCGTATATGTCAAATTAGGCTGTTACATTCAAAATATGCAACGCTTTAAAACCCTTTAAATTTGCATTTTCAAGGATTCCGGACCTTAGTTATAACGGTGATATTACTTGTGCTAACTTACATACATATATTAATGGATACTAGATAGTATGTTAATATTCCAAGAGGAATAATTATAACAATATACAATTTTAAACATTCTTTTTTGTGAATGAAATTGCTGGTCGCTGTTCACGTAATTTGGTTCTCCACGTGTTCCAATGTAATCTGTAACTTTCTAGTTTCAGCTTGCTGGTAGGGTTTCTTTTTGAAAATTATCTTATTGTGGTTTAAATTCATATACAAGTATTTGCTTAAAAGTCCCGTGTTTCTAGCATTATTGTGAGTATACTTTGAATTTTTACAATGTCTTTCTATTGGCGGAGCGTCGTTAACTTTGACTTCTTATTATAAACTCTCCCCCTTATCATGGTTTAAATGCTTTTGTATGAGAAACTTTCTGCAATATTCCTTATACATTTCTCATGTTTTGAAGTATTTTTGTAACCTGTGGGAATTTGAGTTGTATTTTGAATTTTGCTAATGTAATTGCCACGTGTTATCTTCTGTTTATAAAATTTCTATTTTCAGTGCTAAATACTAATATTTCTTACAGCTTTCATTGTATTCTGCACTTATTCTAGCCTTCCACGCATTACCATATTTTTGGTGCATTTTTCCTGTTGCAACTGTTATGTAATCACCTGTGTTGCTTTCTGTTGCGTAACCTTGCTTGTTTTGGTAAATTAAAAGGAGTTATAGATTGTGAAGTAAATTTCTTACGGTTTACGTGTTCTGTACATTAATTTGCGTCTGTTTCTATAGAAAGTGAAGTGGATATATTAAAAGTTCATATTTGAGCATCATACTCAGGTACGTGCAAGTACGTTGTGTATGGCGTCTTCTGCCTCTCATATGTTAATTTGAGCGCTAGTCACAATAGATGTGACTTTGTTTACCTCCAGTTTGAGTTTCCTCACTGAAGACATCATTTTTGCTAATTTTTTTTGCTCGTGTGTATTGTCTGCTTTAATATCTTGGTCTTGTATCCAAGTGGCTTGGGTGTCAAATATAGTATGGTGATTTAGTCCCCTATAAATATTTCACCGTTGGCACTTATTTGTAGTACTACTGATGATATAGAGATTAAATTTGATGCTTTGTGGTGATACAAGTGGTCAGATTGTTGTAATTTGTAATTTTAACTTTTAATATTCTTTCTTATTTACTGGTTGAGGCTTTAATCCTTTTAATGCTGTAAACTGGCTATTGTGTACTGTCAAAATACCTAAGCGACGTACTACATAAAAGTCGGATGGGGTTATTGCACCAATTGGTGAACACAGTGAAGAAGAATCTATTTCTAGTACTAGTACACCTGCTATTACACAATTGTAACCAGAAATGCCTAATCCGTCTGTTTCTGTTAGCATAATACAGCCAGCTGTGTTTAGACCAGTCATTGAACCTTCCCATTTTGAAAATTCTAGTAAGTTGTCAGCACAGAGTTTCTTCAAAATTTTGAAATGGTCGCTACTGCCAATGCGTGGTCTGATGATGTGAAGTTGAAATGTTTTCCATGCTATTTGAAAGATACTGCTGCAGTGTGGTTTCAAACTTTTCGCCACCGGCATCCTCGCCACGATTGGCTTTACCTAGCCACGGAGTTTTTGAATGTATTTCAGATTACTAATCAAAGCGATATGTTAGAAATAAAACTCAGACAGCGTGTACAATTAGATGATGAAGCTGTCATTAACTATGTCTATGATGCGTTATCATTGTGTGATCAGGTTAATCCAGACATGTCTCAGGCTGAAAAAATTAAACACCTTCTTAAGGATCTTCAGCCTCTTTATGAGCAAGAACTGCTACCACTAGTTCCGCAAACTGTTGACGAAGTTATTCAAATTATTACACGAGTTGATAAGGCACAATTTTATGTGCAGAATCAACAATATTTAACTTCGCAGGTCGCAGCATCTACATCACCTACTGTTGTGCCTACTATAACATCTGCTCCTACTGTTGCTTCTCCGGTTCCTGGTCAGTTAGCACACCTGCCGGTGAGTAGCTGTCGATCCAAATGAAACAGCTGATTGATCGTGTGGAACAATTATGTAACAAGGTTAATCAGTTTCAGTCAGCATCTGCTGTGCCTTCTTCTGAGAGACCTACACAGCTTCCACGATCATCAAATATGGATCAGCGAGACTCATCCAGAGAGATGTAATCGGCGTGGCCATATAGCTCGCTTTTGTCGCAGCCGTTCTCCACACTCCAAAAACGACTGGCGCCGAGCCTCGCACGACGAGACCTAGCGGTACCAAAGCCGCCCAGCACTTTGGTGTCACCTCGACAGGATGCTGCTGCTCTATTAGGTCAGATTTTACAAGTTTTTGATCGTATTGACCATACAGAAGTTCCTATTTTGCTTGACACAAGAAAGCGCACTTAGTATTGTAAATGCTGCTCATATTACTAATATTTCTGTTTTGAAACCTATAGAGATGGTACTTAGAACTACCGGTAATAAGTTACTTGATCCGCCTTAACCACACTGTTTTGAAATTTCATATTAATGATGTTCTTTTTCAGGAAGATGTATTAGTTGTGAAAGATCTTTCTCGTGACTTAATTTTAGGCAATGACTTTTTACATGCTCATGGTGCTGTAATTGATTTTGCACAAAATCTAATAACATTTCATATTAATGGTGTTCTTTTTCAGGAAGATGTATTAGTTGTGATGACTTAGTTTTAGGCAATGACTTTTTACATGCTCATGGTGCTGTAATTGATTATGCACAAAATCTAATAACATTGAATTCTTCTGAGGATAATGCTTTTAGCCTACCAATTTACCAGGTACAAGGTCCTTTTGTTGATATGGCCGTGAATCCTTTGCAAGATAATGAATGTAATAATGACTCTTGTATTAAAGTGGTGGTTGTAAATGATGTGAAAATTTCACCATTATCTACTTGCTATGTAACAGTTCAACCCTCGTCAGAAATTAGTACTGAGGTTATGTTTGAATCCGCTGTCAGCATTACGCAAAAGAAAAACCTCTCCCACCATTGTTATGTCACTCTACATCTGAATTAACGATAGCAGTTCATAATAATACTGCAGTTCCACAAACACTGTTTGCTAATACAGTTTTAGCTAAACTTATGATGTTGCACTAATTCAGAGTGATTCTGTTTCATTATCAGATGTTACCCCTATGCCAGCCTCAAATTTTGATTTTAATGTAAACAGTAAATTATCAGACACTCAAAAAGCTGAACTTCATTCATTGTTGTTGAAATATAGTTATACTTTTGCTACCTCATTGCAAGAACTAGGTAGTACTGATGTTGCAGAATTTGCTATCAAAGTAACTGACTCTAAACCAATTAAACAGGGACCTTACAGAGTTCCCCAGTAACAAAACGAAATAATTTGTTGAGCAAGTTAAGGAAATGCAAGACGCTGGAATTATTAAGGAATCACAGTCCTCTTGGGCTGCCCCTGTGGTGTTAGTGAAAATCAAAGATGGTTCCATGCGGTTTTGTGTTGATTACAGGAAATTAAATGCTACTAAAGAAACCACCTCCTGCCCTTTGCCATTGATAGATGATTTGTTAAGTTATCTGGGGGAGGCTAAATGGTTTGTTTCGTTAGACTTGTTGTCAGCATATTTTCAAGTGCCCATTGCAGAGGATAGTCAGAAATATACTTCCTTTGTTTCTTTTCAAGGACAATACCAATTCACTCGCTTAAGTTTTGGACTTGCGAGTGCTCCTAGATTTGTTAGTTACATTGCAGACAAGTTGTTAGGTGATTTGAATTTCAAAAAGGCAATTGCATATTTGGATGATATTGTCGTTTTTTCAAAAACTTTTGATGAGCAATTACAAAATCTTAAAGTTGTTTTTCAACGCTTGGATAACCATAAATTCAAACTTAAACCAGAAAAGTGCTTCTTTGCTATGCAAAAGATCAAACTGTTAGGTTTTGAAGTATCTAAAGATGGCATTTCCCCTGATACTGACAAAGAAATTTCTATTCAGAACTTGTCTCGTCCTAAAAATGTCCGAGATATAAGGACATTTTTAGATTTATTTCACTTCTATAGGAAGTTTATCAAAGATTATGCAAATATTGCGCAACCTCTTATTCAAATGACCAGGAAGAATCAAAGGTTTGTTTGGGGAACTGATCAGCAATCTGCATTTCAAAGTTTAAAAGACTCATTAGTCTCTGCTCCTGTCTTAGCTCACTATACTCCTGGTGCATATACTGAATTACATTCTGATGCCAGTGGACCAAGGATTCCTTCTGTTTTGTATCAAAAGATTGATAACGTGTTGAAACCAGTGGGCTATGCTTCAATAACATTGTCTAAATGTGAACGTAATTATAGTGTTCCTGAGTTGGAATTGTTAGCTATTCTGTTTGAACTTACTCACTTTCGAAGTTTTGTATATGGCTACAAGGTCCACATTGTATCTGATCACCATTCTCTTTGCTATTTGAATAATTTGAAAGATTTGACTGGACGCCTGGCGCAGCGGAGTTTGAAATTGCAAGAATTTGATTAAACTATTTGTTATAAATCTGCCAAGAAACACCATCATGCTGATGCTTTATCAAGATTTCCTGTGTTGCAACCGAAATAGAATGAACTTGAGGAACTTCCCACATGCTTATTGTTTTCAGTTGAAGTGGCTGACAAACAGAAACAACATCCTGTGTTACTTCAGCTTACTAATACTCTTAATGACCCTCATTCAGCTCCTGTTAAAATCCAGAGACAATCTTCAACGTATATTCTCAAATTAGCTGTTCTTTATCGCAAAAATGCTGGCTCCACTGGCCCTGTTCATCTGTTGGTTATTCCAGAGGCACTGAAACATGAAATTCTATCATCGTGTAATGAAATTGAAATTGAGTTTTTTTATTTATGGACGCTCTTTAACTACTATGGTCCTTAGCGTACCATTCTTTATTGGGCGTGAAAGACCTGAAATTTTGCTCAGAGGCCTCTTATCAGGCTTGAGGTTCTTTTACGTGCCGTAAATCTACGACACGGGACCACCGACTTTACTTCCCTTCTGAAGGAAGCCATGCTAAGGATTTTTACGCCCGAAAAAATCCATCGCCCTCCGCCGGGTTTGAAGCCGCGACCTTGGGAACTAGAGGCTCTCGTGTCATGATGATCCCCTTTCAGGTAATTTGGGTTTCTCCAAAACATTTGCCAAAATTCACTCAAGGTATTATTGGATTGGGATGAGAAAAGATATTGAGCACTTTGTGTGTACCTGTACCAGTTGCCAAACTAGAAAAGGACCTAAAATCAGAAGCCTGCGGGTCTATTACAACCAATTGCTGTTACTTCAGCAGGCGAGCGGTGGGGTTTTGATTTGCTTGGGCCTCTCCCACGCTCTAATTCTGGACATAGGTACATTGTTTTTCGCAACCGAGTCTGCTTCGCTTTCTTCAGCAACAATTCCACAAGTTGTTAAGTTTATTCTGCATAACATCATCTGTAGGCATGGAGTCCCTGCTACTTTATTGTCAGATCGAGGCTCAGTTTTTCTCAGTGAAGTGACACAAGAATTGTTGAGATCTCTTTCAGTGTCTTCCAGTTTTACTAGTGCTTATTATTCGAATTGTAATGGATTAACTAAAAGATTCAATCAAACCCTCTTGAATATGCCTAGCCATTTGTTGATACCAACCAAAATAACTGGGACTCAATGTTGCCCTATATAATTTTTTCTTATAATTCAAGTGTTCAGAAGTCTACTAAATTCTCACCATTTTTCTTGATATATGGTCGGGTGCCTGATTTGTCTAATCAGGTTCAATTGCAAGCTACATCTAATGACCTTTTTGTGAAATAAACTTTAAAAGAGATTTAGAAAGCACGCGAAGTTGCTGTTTTTAACATTACTAAACAACAAGTGAAACAAAAATAAACATTTGATGCAAAACATAGAGATGTGGTGTATACTGAAGGATGATTAGTGAAATCTTTTACTCCTATAAGAAAGAAAGACAAATGTACTAAGTTGTTGCATAGATATTTTGGACCTTTTGCAATTATTAAACAGATCACTCCTGTTACTTATCTTGTTGGTCGACCTCATGCTCCTCGTACCAAACATCAGGGTGTTCATGTGTCACGCCTTTACCCTTACTATGATCGTGTGGTTCCTTATAGATTATAAATTTTGAGTTTTGCATATGCTGCTGTTATCCTCATATTCGCCTTGATGTTGAATGAATGTATTATATGTTTTTGCTGAATTGAAGGTTTGTAACCATTTTGGGTAATGAAAATTTTGGATTCTGTTTTGAGTAATGGAGATTCTTATTTGGTTTATGTTATGCTGCAGTGTATTTGTTTGGATGAGTACTGTTTGTTTAATTTTGTTTGACTTCCAGGAATAATGTGTGAGCGTGTTACTTTGTTAATGATGTGCTTTATTCTGTTGCATTCTTTTGGCTTGATTTTGCTCTTCATTATGATGCTGTGGCTTCTTTTGCAGATGTTGTTGCATAAATTTTGTATATTTGTGTGTACGTGAATAGTATATGGAAGATTTGCCTCGGTGGGAGTGCCGAAGAGTAACCCCGATGGTGATAGTGTTACAGATGTGATGAAGTAATGTAAGCTTCGATGGGATAGCTACCTTGTACTCTTGAAGTTTGAATGCTTGTGAGTTTTCAGGAGGGCTAGCATGTCCCTGGAAATTTATGACGAGTTGAGAGATGTGCATATTGGTACTGCTGAAATGTACCCAGTATGGTGTGTGTGATGTGTTTATACAAGAGATGTAATAAAATGAGAATAATTTTTGGAGCTTATGCAACAAGTTTTAGTACCATTTGTTTTTAGCTTCATCTTGATCCTGTAGATGTGGATGCAACGGTGTAATGCTGTATTATTTTGTGTCATTCCTGAAATGCTAATGTGATTTGTTCAGTTTATGCCTTTGTCAGGTATCTTTGATTTTGCACTATTTTGCAGCTAGTTGTACGAGACATCTCGGTGAATAAATGTTTTTCCTCAGTAATTACTGTGTATGACATGATAGGAATGATGATGCTAATCAGAAGGATAGGAGGATATGTTAGTAATGAGAATGAGTATTTGTAGTTTGATGTATGTAATGAGGTGCTTATTTTGAAGAGTGTAGTAATTTTAATAGTAGTTTTGGCAGTTATTAAATTGAGTGTTTTGTAGTATCAGAGATATGGTTATTATGAATGACTTTGTTTTATTGTAATGTATGAATGATAAGTGCACCTATTTATTTTGTCAGTTATTTTCTACCGGCTGGTTAGATTTAATATTGGGATCCAAAATAATTTGTTATGTCGTATTTGCTATGTTTTTATTTTGCTTTGCTATGTGTAGATGATGAATATAATTGATACTATATTTATGTACTTTGACCTTTTCATGTATCTTTACTATGATTATTAAGCATTTATTGTATAACTTTGACTTGTAACCTTTTGTAAAATTCAGTTTTTATGTCAGTATGTAATCATTTTTTTCTCATTACAAAAAGTACATGTTTGTAAACTTTTGCCAAATTTATAACATTTCTGCTCATACTATTTTAAATGACATACTATTTTTTCTTTTATGTATGATATTGTGGAAGCACAAGTTATACCTGTTTGTAATTCATGTTGTCATATTTTGCTGTTTGGAGAGTACGAGTGCCCACTGTGCAGTGAGCCCGCTGTGACAAGACACGCCAGATGCTGGATGTAAACCAAGGGGAGCTGCTGCCTGTTCTTTATTACCTGCATTTTATGTAGCAAAGGGGCCACTTTTAGGGGAGCAATCCAAGACAGCGATTGCCCCCTCATCATCATTGAATTACGTCGGCAGTCAGAAAGGACTCTGCAGCTGATATTTCTTCATTATGGAAATGTTAGAAGTTTATTCATGAACAAATACCTCAAGAATTTATGCAGTGTAGATATAGTTTAACAGTGGCAGCAATATACAATGTGTTTGTGCGGGGCTCATTCGGAAACTTGTAATATACATTTGAGCAAATATCGTCAGTGGCACTCAAGAGGCCTTTATTATTTTATAGCTATGACAAACATGTTAACAGGCAATAATACACTTCACTTCTTTTGATAGACATTTTTGCTCCATTATGTCATTTCAAACATCAAGATACTAATTTTTGTAACAGCAATTTCCTTGTAAATTATCATGTGAAGAATGTCATTTATTTGGTGTTATGTAATTTTGTGCCTTTTTGTTTCGACGAGGACGTCGACTTGGGTAGCTATGGGGAGATGTGGCATGTGGTGTGGTAACACTGTAAGAATATGTGGTGTGGTAACACTGTAAGAATATGTGATGTGGTAATACTGTATGGTTAAGTTTTAGTTTGGCAATGTAAACATGTAGTGACATAGAAGGGGACGGGTTAATTGGTTTTGTTTTTAGGAAGCGAGTAGTTGGCTTTCTCTTTGAGCCTTGCTTATGGGACTGGCAAGACGTGTGTTTTCTAGCATAGCGCTTCGTCAAACAGAAAGGTAACCTGTATCACTTTGTTTTGGTATAATATATTGGACATCTAACTTCATAGTACGTGAAATAATTATGTAGGTGATCCCTTCCTTCCTAATCCATGTTGATGTAATAATATTTCAGTGGTTTTCAGGTGTTATTAAGTATTTTGTTAGGTTGTCCCGTCGAACCTCGTGCTAGAAAAATGTGGTGTGATGCTTTAGATCTCGGTCCTGTGCTCTACCCCCGGTAATGGAGTGAATATAAAAGAGGTTTCGACAATATTGCCTAAAACTGCAGCGCCCCTAAAAGTTCTCCAGCATTTCATCTATGGTCATCTATTGAGAAGGACTGTAGAAACACTTTCATAGCTACAGAAATTCCTTAATATCCCTCGAACCGATGGGAGCTTATTAAAGCGCTTTCTTTTAGGCCTGGTTCTAATATAATCATGCCGAAGTACACAGAGTAGCAAATAGAAGCGATTGTACGTCATTACTAGGAGAAAATGTTCAAGAGTGGTTGTATCAGTTGCCCAAAGGTTCTCAACACGCTGATGTGATGACTTCATGAGCCCTGATAAATGCACCAGTCCAAGAAGTGCACTTATCTCGGCCATGTTTATCTCCAACACATCTCGAGGGCGGTTATATTTTGAGCGAATTTTCTGAAGTTTTATGTTGGTATATACCACAATTGTTTTGAATGAATGAGTCAAGAAAAAAATAACTTTCAGAAGTCATTTACGCTCTTTGCTGCTTTTGCTACACCCTTCTCACCAGGAGGATGCAGAACAATATTTCTTGCTCTTCGTCGTCGATTTCATGGAGGAGCATGAACTTTCTATTTAGTTATGTTATTACGTTCTACATACTCGGATCCTCCAATTGCTGAGATATATTCTTCACTAACTGATTGCTCACTCTCTGTATCAAGGTCTGCCATCTAACCTTCCTCGTCGTCGGTAAAAGCTTCATTCAGATGGAGGTTCAACTTCATTCATAACTTCGTCTATCCACTGACGTGTTTCTGACTCAACTGGTGTACTTGCTACTCATTTTTCACAATATTAATTTATAGGATACCTCAAATGTATTCACTGGGTTTATACAGAAGAAAACATTCCCGCGCACAGTTGGCCGCGGGTGAGCGCAACGCTTATAGAAAGCGCATACCCGCAACAATTACTTAATAAGCAAATAACCAGATGTCGGATATTCACTGAAATTCTTTCCCGCGCAATCTAGACAGTTCGATAGAAAGGTAACATGAATTATGGTACCAGTTGTGCTCCTTTCCCATCTTAGCATATTTTAAAAGTGGAAGTGAGCGATGCGCTCACCCCGCGATCAACGACGGATTAATCGAAATAAACATTTGAAGAAGTGGTTATACTAGTATTACATATTTCCTTGTAGGTACAATAGCACTAGAGGTTTAATGACATTAAACGTTTGGGGATTTTATATAACTTTTGTTTTAAATAGTTTATGGTTTACGTAGCTTAAGCGATAGTCATAGCTTTCAAGACTTGGACGCTATGCGATGGCTTTGAATTCCTTTGCACAATCAAGAGAAAAACAACGAATAACGACTTCTCGTTTGAGAAAGGTATAAGTATTTTAAAACTCAAACCAATAACAAGGAATATCTCGGAAGTGGTTAACTCCACAAAAAATGTATTTAACGTGAATAATTGTGTGCTTTAATGAGATCTACATGTTTTTGTGTAGTAAGTCTTTGTCCACCTTTTGCAGTTTTGTACTTATGCTAAAGTAATTCAGAATGAAGAGGCCTTCAGACACTATTGCCGTAAAGTTCAAGATATTTATTTGTCATAAAATGTCTTAAGCATATAGTATTTTAATCAAAAACTTTAGAGCATTTTTCTAAAAATAAAAATTTATGGAAAAAGTTTTCATTAAAGGGTAGTTGGGATTTTCCTGAAAATATTCGTTCGTGTTCTTGAAGGATTTTTAATTTAAATAGCAAGTTAGATATTTAACTAACTTTTCGTTTTTGAGTTATGATGTTCACAAATACACACACGCGCGCGGATCTTTTTCTAATCTTTTGTGAGGGGGTCAGGGGCCCCAAAACATATTGTGACTTTGTCGATTTTTTAACTGTCACTTCACTTAGTAATCTAGTTTAGCTTTCACTGCGGCTTCGTTTAGTTCATGCTGTTTCTTCAATCTGATCTAGTTCAAAAGTTTCACTGTCACTTCACTTTCTTCACGACATGGCGTAATGAAATGCGCACGACGTAGCTCTTCTTCCGGACGGTTCACCCGCTGGGGAGTTGAACACCAGACGCCATTAATGTGCAGTACTCACTGCACATTACAGTTGTCACAAATTCGCCCGGAGGACAGCATTTCTTGTCGAACCAGAAAGGTATCCACGCACTCACACTTACTAACTGGTTCCTTCGTAAAGATGCTCGCTTATATAGCAGCCGATTAGAATGCCATAACGTTCTAGAGGCGGAGAGAAGATGCTGGTTATCTAACGATAGCGCTTCTGGTTTTTACACTGCACTACTTGCCTCTCCAAAGCTCGGGTCATAAGCTGCTGTGTCACAATATATTTCCGATGGAATCTCGACATCGAATTTTTGGTGGAACTACTTTCTCTGTTACTGAACGTAGTGGAAAAAAATCTGATGTGTTACACTCACATGACTTTCTCTACTCTTGTACAAACTATTTTAACAAACGCTTATTCTCCATATGCTTCATGTTAATCGAGATATCGAGATGTTAATCTTATTGCTAATTTTCTTGTAGATGCAAGGGGAATTGCTAGGCTTTAAGCGATAGTCAAATATTTTAAGAGCTGGTTGCTATGTGGAGTATTCCATTCTCTTTGCATTATCAGGACAACAAAAATGAATAACGAGTTTGAGAAAAAGTATAAGCATTGGAACATTTAAGGGAATAACAAGCAATATCTAGAAAATGGTTCACTCAAAAAAACTGCATATCACATAAATTGTGTATTTTAATGCGATCTATATTTTTGTGCAGTAAAATGTTGTCTATCTCTTATGGTTTACCAGTTATGCAAAAATCGTTCACAATGAAGAATACTCTTGGAGACATTCCCAGAAAGTTCAAGATGTACATTTTATTTGTCATGAAAACATTATGATATTTTAATCAAAATCGTTAGGGCCGTTTTTGAGAAAATTAAAAGTTTCGAAAAATGTTTCATGTAAAGAGTAATCTGGGGTGGGGGGAGTTTTCTTGAAATCCTTCGTGTTGCATTTCTGGAAGATACTGAACGTAAATACCAAGTTTGGTGATTATCAGACTGTTCGTTTCTGAGTTATGCTGTTCACAGACAGACATATAGACACACACACGGACATGTTCCCAAAAATACTTTTTTTATATTCAGGACTCAAAACATGTATTTCCTGTGAAATCTCGGTATCGAATTTTTGGGTGGAATGCAATACTTCCCCTACTTACTATACGTAGTAGAAAAAGTAAAAATGAATATTAGGCTATCTTATAATGTATGCCTTTGTAGGTAGCATACTGAAAATAAGTTCTACGTACAGTAAATGTTAAAAGAACACTTAAAGCCAAGAAAGTGCATAAAACGAAAATACAGAAATGGAAGAAAGACGCATTTTGTGCCCTTTCTAAACGTGAACTAAACAGTTTCACAGGACCAATTTGGTACCACATAGCAAAGTCCACACAGCATATAGAGGTAATGGTTTGAATTCGTGTTTTACTTATCGTACATTCATCAGCAGGTAGAAGAGTTTTGGTAAGTAAACAGAGCAATTCTGTCGCTGCATGGAGTATAGGTACGACGATACACACTTCCCCAACAAAGGGTTTCGTTGCAACTCTTCCGTTTATTCTCTGCATATACACCAATGGAGTACCTGTGGTAATATGCCTAAAGCAGAGTTTATACATCAACATTATGATCAGTTCTTGAGTAGTGTGGTAGGGATCACTATAGCACAAATGGCGAAGCCATCATATGTAACATAAAGCTCAAAGGACGTTTATAATATCGTGTTAAACAACACTAATTCAATGAAACACAAGCAACATGTGGCATTATTAGAAAGGAAAAATTAGGAAAGTGGATCTTCAACTCCCTCAGCCCCAAACTATAAACCAGACGTTTTTGAGGATCTGTTTCATATTGTTTTTAAACAAGTGCAGTTTTCGAAATGCTTATTTAGTGGCATTCATAAAAAACTTCACACTAGCAACAGCTAAACATATACCTTTTTATTTCTTCTAGTACTCCTTAATCCTGATCTACCTTCGATGTAGGGTGTACTGACAGAACACTGCACCACAGGTGCTTTCAACTTCCCTCGACACCATCCCACGATGCGTTCCTAACATGATGGTTTGCTTACTAAAATCCCTCTGCCTGTTCTTCACATACATGCAGGGCCAAGTATTTACACGTAATTATATTAGGCATCCAGCTTCTCTCTTGAAAGACTCGCGCGTAAAATTTCATTCGCTGGCGAAGTTCCGTGTGACATGTGCAATGGAGAAACACCAGCTAACTAATTTTAAAGCAGAATGCCTAAAGCTAATCTGAGAGAAGCAAGCAACAAATTAGACTTTTCGGAATATTAAACGAAGTTTACTTACCGTGGGCCTGCACGAATATATTCTGCTAGTCATCATTTCGAGAAACTGTTTTGATAACTGTTTTTCTTTTTTTCTCCACAATTTGACGCCGCTTATAACATACCAAGTGTACAGAAGTAATCAACGAGGTGTAGATTATAACTGCCTAGTTCATCTTGGGGTTCAAAGACTTTCCAGTGTTTCTCTTTTTGCAATAAGGGGAATCCCCGGAAAAATCCTATTTAGTCAACTCGTCCCTGAACTCAGTGCCTTCGATCTACCAGACAATTATACCATGGAAGTGAGCATGTTAAACGAAGGAGGTTCCCTAATACTGGCTAATGTTTTGGTAACTTACTCAGCCTTTAAACCGCTACAACATGAGGTACTGAGGGAAAAAAATTAAATTTGAAATGAATACAAATAATATTTTTATTTCTCTAGCACACGCCTAGTAGGTGATGGAAGTATTGTATTTGATCCAGAAATTCGATATCAATATTTCATCGGAAATAAATGTTTTGATGATTGAGTCCAAAACAAAGTTTCTAGAAAAAGTCCATGTGCATACGTATGCCTATGAACAGTGTAACTCAACAAGGAAATATCGGATTAATATGATTGAGTATCTGTCAAATATGCGATATTAAGATTGTCAAGAAAATCTCCCCACCAAAAACCAACATTTAAGTGGAAATGTTATGGGTATTTTTTAGTTTCTCAATACAACTCTACCGGTTTTGATTAAAATACCACATATTTAAGATGTTTACATGACAAATAAAATCCATATCTTTAATTTTCTGGTCAAAACCAACGAAGTACTCTTCGTTCGGAATTAAGTTTCTCGTATAATTCGTAAACCATAAGAAATGGAACTACCTCTTGACATTCATTTCAAATAACCTTTACATAGCATCAACCATTTCCGAGACATACGTTGTTATTGCTTTAAATTTTGGATAGTTACTTTTGAAATGCTATATTCATCCACCCTTTTCTAGTGATGTCATGGGAAGATTATGGAATTTCAAAGCCAACATATAGCGACCCGTTCTTAAATAATTCACTGTCACTTCAGTCTCACGTAAGCCCCTTGTACCGACATCAAAATGTGTAATTAAACCACTTATGCAAACTTTTATCTTGTTTAACATGAAGTAAAGAGAAAAATAAGCCTTTGTAAGAATATCCTACAGAAACTGTATAAAAACATGCAAATGTGGGTAGATATGGTCAAGTGAAGGTAAAGCATCAGCTGTTTTAAAGACAAGGCTAAATAGCTGCCCAGTGTAATTGTGAGGCTATTTCAAGTTGCATTTAATGTTTCTAAAACTGCATTTCATGGTATTTCATACACGATATGAAAGTACCTATATCTCAATCGATACCCTATTCCATGCCTCAGAACTAATTATTTAGTGTAATAGAATGTATTAAGAAATGCGTAAAATCCGAGAAAAAGGTAACGAAATCAAATAAATAGTAAATAAACAAAAAAGTAACAGCTGGAGTGATGCAGCGGTTATGAAGCAGATCGGCTCCGTCAGTCGGAGACAAACAGAGATAAGAGCGCGCTCATTCAGCGTAAACATCGGTGGCGCTATCGAATAACCAGAATATTTTGGAAGTTTTCTCTTCTAGAACGTTCTTGAACTCTAACCAGACACGAAGAAAGTGAAGTGATAAGCAAAACTAAGTGAAGTGACAGTGCAAAGTTAAACTAGAGCACACTAACGAAGTGACACGTAAAAATTGGATGAACTGCGATGTAGAATGAACGTAGACGGTCCTACATTATTTGTCATTGGTGTTCCAGTGCGCAGAGGACAGCGGGTTCGAGTTACACATCGGGCATATATGTTTGTGTCCGCCAAGAAAAATCTGTAAACACTTTAAGGAGAAAAGTTCTTTACTGTGTATTAGTACTGAAGTTAGTTATATATCAGAAGATGTTTAATACAAGCTGCTTCCTTCCCTGTTCAGTTACCTTCATTCTCAGTATCGTTATCGACGAGTGACCACTGGCTCGTGGTGAGCTTGGGTGTATTTGCTGTGTGTCGGCTCTTGGTAATTTGCATTTTCAGGGACAGCCTTCCTGCCACTGTTCCAATGGTGTAATGTAGGTTTCAAATTCTAAATTTTACTACTCCCATGGGGAGAATTTGAGTTCAGCTTTATAAGGTGTTGGCAGGTTTAGCTCTTTCCTTATCGGAGATGCCTGCCTAACATGTGGGGAAGCTGCTAAGACCTGCAGTGAGGTTAGTGGGCAAATAGTTCACCTTAGAGATCTGATAAGGGCGCTCTCATAAAGCTTCAGTCTGGTGTAGAATTTATGCCCGGTGCCATATCAGATCCTCTACATATAGAAGTGCCGAGATTTCGTGTCAGAAGTCTCAAATAAACGCGACGGCAGACAGAATAGCTGGAACAGAGACCACTATTCGGAATTCGCTGGCACCAGCGAAACCAAGAGTCTGCTACCGTGACCCACCTTCTGCATCAGTGTAGAAAACGTGTAAACATGAACGAAATTATGAGAACCCTGAAACGGGGTAGCATTACGTGGATGGGAATGCTGGAATTTAGGACCGGGTAAAAGTCAGCTACCATCCCCATAGCTCCGGTTAATTGTCCTTTACACATGTTCGTTGTTCACGAAAAGATAGACCCTTGTCAAGATCGACTCCTATGTATCGAGTAGAAGCTCCTCATTCTATCCTTTGGTCCAGGTAGGTGAATGTGGGTGTGTCTACATGTTTTGTCGTCTGGTAGACAGAACAGAATTAGTTTTTCCAGAATTCATGGACATTCATCATTGTCTGCACCATGTTGGGCGAGGTAAAGATATCTCAGAATAGGGTTGAAAGCCCTGAATATATAGATGCTTTTCTGTTTTGTAAAGCAGGGCGTCAACAGCAAACTGGTCCATGTTGATGGCCTTGTAACACTGGAAAGTATACAATAAACGGGCTAAGTAGCGTGAGGGACGAAACAATGCTTTCGGGCCTAGGTATTGATGTTTTCCTCGAAACCAGTACTATAAAGGAATGTTGATGTAGGAAATTATGTATAGTTTTCCATATTGACCAATAAATTTCACAGAAATGAGATTTTCGCATCTGATTCGCAAGTACTTTGAAATTGTTGCAGCTGATTCATGATTGTTTATTAATCGTAAGCTAAATAAATGAAGGAAACTTTCTTAAAGCATATAAAATGCCATGAACTTGGGCAATTATCTGACTAATATCGAACTCACTCGTAGTATTCATTATGATAATCTGTTTGTTGAAGCCAATCTGGATGAATCTGTAGAGGAGTTCTTCATGAAAGTTCAATAATGGTTGCAAATGCCGATCGGATATTACGTATCACAACGGAGAACGGTTGCTCGGACATCATTCGGTTATATATCTGCACAAGCTGATGTAATTTCTGAACGAATATCTTCCGCCGTAGATGGGCTCCTGCGATAGATGGCATTCTCAAGGCCCACCAAAGGTAAAAGTCCAAAGGTTTCCTTACGCTGGGAACTTTTAATTGCACCTCCATGTCCTATCCAGTGTCCTTGCAGGTTCGTCCAGGAAAGCCTGCCCGTCTCAATGGTAGTGTGGGGTGCCCCGGCTTGTAAATGGAAGAATTCGCTGGCGCCAGTAATTGTGCTTTCAAAGATGGGTTCCCTTAGATAACAGCCGACATCATTCACCCCCGGTAGATCCAATGTCTTGTCGAAATGAACGTATAGATTTTCTAACGCCCAGTAAACACAATGGAAGATCCCAGGAAAAAAACGGTATTAGTCACAATTAGAAAATGTTTCAGGATGCAAATTTAAATGTACAGTATTACAAACCCTTACTTAAAATATTCCAAGCGAGTGTAACCAATATAATTATGGTGGCAATTTTATTTCTTATACAATGTTGTACATTAGGGAAAAAACAAGATTTGAAATTAAATTATCTAAAAAGACAACATATACAAAGGAAAGATACCTTTGGAAAGAACTTGGTAAGTCCATCTCTTCTGTGTTTTAATACAGGAGGCTTCGACAGAAGGGTTTTAAAACAATAAGATACTCAAGATAAATCGTGATAACAAATACTAATAATGCTCAAAAACAACATTGGAAGCAAAATTTAATGTTTTAATATTGTTGGTTCATGGTTTTTTACTTTTGGTAGGCTTCCTTCCTCTCTTTGTCTTGTTTGGCCTTGGAAGCTTGTTCCTAGATTTGGTTGCTTGTGAGGTAGATTGGTATAGAAATTTGTTGCGTCTTGGCTACAAAACCAGAATTTGCACTGTAGATGACAGAAAAACGACATCAAAGTGCCCTGGCACACATTACATGACCTGAATCCCATCCATGTCACAGCATATATTCAAAGTGGCCTTCATGTAATGCAATGCACGCGTTCACACGTCGCATTATGGATTTTCGCACTCTTTCGAATGTTCCAGGCTGTAGAATGACGATTATTCAGGTTAATGATGTCATCAATACCAAAGATCACTTCATCGGCGAAGAGGACTAAAGATAGAAATCCCGTAATGGTGATGACTTGTTGCACAAACCAGCGACAGAATGTTTTCCGTGGAGGAAAATCCGCCGATGATAATCCCTGCACACTTTGAAAGTGATAGGGATAATAGCGGTTGTCATGTGAGATACAAATAACCGTCCTTTGGCTTACATAATGTTGGCGGGCCAACTGGCAGGAGCTTGTAAAGGGCAGTTCTCAATTTCATGGAAGACATGTTCCTCCACAGTCCGTAGCCACCCCGAAAGTTCGTCTGTCTCAAAGGACCCATGCACACACAAACGTTGAAGAAAATGGCCCCAAATGTTGTGATGGTACATTCAAAATTAAAATCAAATTGAGTTCTGTTTATGGACGCTCTTTAACTGTTGTGGTCTTTAGTGCACCATTCTATATTTGGCGTGAAAGATCGGTAATTCTAAGGCCTCTTTATCAGGCTTGAGGTTCTTTTACGTACCGTAAATCTACGACACGGGACTAGCGGCTTTACTTCCCTTCCGAAGGAAGCCATGCTAAGGATTTTACGCCCGGAGAAATCCATCACCCTCCGCCCGTTTTAACCTGTGCTCGCTACAACCGTGCTGCCTCTCGACCATTTCCACGTGTTTGGCCATGCAGGGGAAAACGGACGTGAACGGTACACGATCACAATCTGGCTTGTTCCTGGAATTAATGCCGGTCAATTGTGCTTCCACGTTGCTTAAATCACGCCATCTGCAACACACAAAACTCACACTGCAAGTTATGAGAGACTAACTGCAACACACAAAACGCGCACTGTAAGTTATGAGAGACTAACTGCAACACACAAAACGCGCACTGTAAGTTATGAGAGACTAACTGTAACACACAAAACGCGCACTGTAAGTTATGAGAGACTAACTGTAACACACAAAACGCGCACTGTAAGTTATGAGAGACTAACTGTAACACACAAAACGCGCACTGTAAGTTATGAGAGACTAACTGCAACACACAAAACGCACACTGCAAGTTATGAGAGACTAACTGCAACACACAAAACGCACACTGCAAGTTATGAGAGACTAACTGTAACACACAAAACGCGCACTGTAAGTTATGAGAGACTAACTGTAACACACAAAACGCGCACTGCAAGTTATGAGAGACTAACTGTAACACACAAAACGCGCACTGCAAGTTATGAGAGACTAACTGTAACACACAAAACGCGCACTGCAAGTTATGAGAGACTAACTGTAACACACAAAACGCACACTGTAAGTTATAAGATAATGTCTTTTTACCATCCACCGTGGGAATTATGCATTTCCGGGCACAGGGTCATTTGAACTTTTGTGGTCCATATCCAGTCAGAAATCATCCCGTTAAGTTTGTCGGTGGACTTAAAACTCACTCTGTATAGTTTGCCATATTTAAAACTTGGACTTGTCTCCCAGGCTATTTCATATTTTTGATTGATCCATTTTTAACTCCTCTCTCTCTCTCTCTCTCTTTCTCGCAATCGCCAGACAGTTAAATATGCGGAGAGCCGGTTCTGGACCGATCAATGTTTGCGCCACTCCTTGATTTGCAAGTTTGTTGGTTTTTTCATTGTTCTTAAGTTTTCATATACAAGATACATTATTGTATTTATTTCCATCTGGAATACCGTACCATGCCTATCCAAAGATAGACTTATGTCATGTTTTTCTGACCTTATACTTGAGTTTGATTGGATCTGTCTGTATAGTAGATCACGGTGTCCTGAGGAAAGGTTCTCGCCTTATCTTTGCAGTAACTGGGATCTATAATAACTTTATATTTCCTCTGGAAGTTGCACTCAGGAGTTATACGATCCGCTTTTATTTCCAAGGTATTCTTCTTCATTTCATCTATTATCTTAAGCAGCCCATAGTTCATTTTCGAAACACGGACTTGCCTATAATTTTGTAGCTGTAAAGTGCCATCCTTGCCTCCTCCTTAACTAGAATTTCTAGCGGGGTCAGAGCTGCTCTAGAGCTGCAGTAGGCATTCTTCTCATTGCCCCTGTAACTTCTGGGTCAGCCATGCCCAGCACTTTTATAGTGCTTGCCTGTTTGACCTTGGTCTACCAGACAAAGGCCGCATAAAAGAGAGATGATCTTATTAGCCTAGTATATATCCAGTGAATCTTATTGGGTCTCTAGCTTCATCTATTCTATATAAGCATCTGATCATTAAAAGTTGGCCCCCGCCTTCTGGTGATGTTTTGCACATGATGAGTTCAGCCAATTTTTGTTGAGAGTAACACTCAAATACTTCACTTCTTCACGCATTTCTTCAGTTTCACCATAGAGTTTTAGAGGTCCTTTTCCTCCTGGTGAATAGGATTATTGCAATCTTCTGTGGGTTGACCATCAAACCCTTTGTTGCTGCCCACATTTTCACAGTATTTAGGGTTCTTTGCATAAGTTCCCTAATTGTGTTGCAGAATTTTCATTGGGTAAGGATAACAATGTCATCTGCGTAGCCCCATCACTTTATGCCTTAATGATTGACTTTGGCAGGTAATTCGTCTATAACCAAATTCCATAATAATGAGTCCCATCTTTTGGGCAACCTCTCATGACTCGTGTGTCACTGGGACGCCTAACAATGTGATATGTACCAATCCGCTACGATTGGACTCAATGCACTGCAACAGGTTTCACCTCGCCGCGCCTCCTGACAGCATTTATTATTGATTTGAAGGAAGTGCTGCGCCTTCTATATCTAGATGGGCTCGAAGATCCACTTAAATTCCAGCGTTGTTTCCAGTTTACAAACGAACTGGAAAAATACTGTCTGTTGAGTTCTGGTGCTCTTCCCAGTTCCGGGGCCCCTACGTGATACTTACCTTTATCCTTATCTTTACTGTCTGTTCAAAATCCCGCTCTTTAGGCATACTGGTCCTAATGCAGTGGCTGATCAGTCAAGACATTGCCTCTCCTATGCCTATCGCACTTTCTCTAAATATCTTAACATAAAGGACATAAGACTGATTGACCATAGGGACTTGGCCAGAGTAATACTCCTTCCGAGCGTTGGTATAAATATTTCGCTTATACGCCTCCAGCTCATTGGTATATAGCCAAGAGCCATGTAGCTTAACAAGTGTGTTTTTCAGCATACTGAATATTCCATCAAGTCTAGGGGATTTGTAGGGTTGAAATGAGAATACCCCCGATTTCAGTGCTTCATAATTAATGAGGCCCTTTGGTGTCTCCCTATCTGTCTGTTTTCCTGTCAGAAAACTCCAGAACAAGACCTCCCCCATTCACGTTTAGGTTCATTTATTACGGTAAGTGTACGAATCAGAGAATAGTACAGGACCCCTTACTTTTGGATCAAGGATCTCATTCATACAGGTGTGTAAAAAACTTATACCTTCATTCCCTCCTTTGTTCCTTACATCTTCAGTGTAATTATAAAATATTGCATCACTGTCGGACTACTCATTTATGTTGAAACTGAAAAAGTGTAACTCATGCTTGTAATAAAAATCATTTGTGAGGATATTGTGACGTATGCAGAGATTTTCGCGCATACGTCTCTCTGGTCACCTAGATTCGAGATGGCGGTTGGAGCTTGGGTGGGGGAATTAGCAATTTTAGGTGGGGATAGGTTGTTTGGCGTCCCCTACGCTTTAGGAAGCGGGGCTTGGGATAGAGAGAGTCAGTGAGGTGAAGTCAACCAGTAAAGACGTGTAATCGCCTTCTCCGTGCAGCATGCATGGCGGCCTCACCCTACAGACAGGGGACTAAGGAGATAGGTAATGTATCCTGTTTTATCTAATAAACCCCTTACCATTCAGATCTTTCCTGTTTTATTTATGATAGTATAAAGTTCCTTCCTTCCATTTTGAGCCATGTAAGTGTCCTTTTGCCAGTGTTTGATAATATTTCTGTACCTTCTTTAGCTGCGTCCCTAGTCGTAGCCTCGCCATGTTACAAGTTTGTTAATTTTCCGGTACCTTTGCAAGCGAGTCGTCCACTTCACAATGAGCATTAGTTAAGAGGCTACGACAATTGGTGGAGGGCCGGGCAGAATTTAATTTTTTTCTGAGGTTTTTAAGTGCAAAATTTTTTTTCTCTGTAAAATGTAACGGTTTTTGGTCCTCCACGTGGTTGCTAAAAAATGTGAATCTGTTTCTTGGATTAAGGGTAAGGATTTCGGTGGTATAATTTGTGGTTTCTGTATTCTAAATTCTTGTTGCTTTGCTTTCTGAAAGTCCCGAGTCTGAATTTCAATTTTAAGTTCATTTTTATATTTTTTCCATTGTCTGTCGGCGTGACGCTAAAATTCCTGGCTCCATTTTCCCCTTACTTTGGCGTCATTTCTACTAAATTCTGTTATTGTGCTAAATTGTTCGTGCTGATCATTTTTAAGGTATATATTTTTGTGAATTGTGAAAAGATTGGGAGATATTTGCAACTTTGATAATGTGCTCGTCACGTGTTGTTGATGTGGGTGGAGATGCTGTTTTCTGTGCTTATTAGTAGTAGTTCTGGAAGCTTGTAATTTTATATTGTATTGATTGTGATTCCCAGCTCTTTACTATACTTTTGGGGTGCATTTTTCGTGTAACGTTTATGTACGCACGTGTGTTATGTAATTTCTGCGTGGTCATGCAATTCATCACTAATTCTAACTTGTGAAGCCAATCTTTTCCAGCACGTGCTCTGTGCGTTTATTTGCGTGTGTGTATATCAGGTCAGATGCATCTGTTTTAAACAAAAACAAAGAAGGAATTCATTTTGTGTATTGTACACTAATACGTATAAATTGCGAGTGTAGTATATTCTGCTCTCTTTGAGATAATGTCAGCGGTGGTCACAGTAGGTGTGACGTGTTTTTTTTAACTTCCAGTTCGAGTTTTCTCACTGAAGATATCACTTTGTTAATTTTTTTTTCTTCCATGTGTACATCCTCTTTTAAAATCTTGGTTTTGTGTCCAAGTGGCTTGCGTGTCATGCCTGTGTAAACAATCTGCTGGTATAATTTTCTGATATTTCGCCGTGGGCGCTTAATTGTATTACTCCTGGTATTGGTTTTTATCTGGCTATGTTCTGATATTGCTAGTTACATTCATGCGATGCTATAAGTGCTTAGTTTGGTGTAATCTGTATTTGTGATCTTCCATATTCTGTTCATTTACTGGTTGTGTTTATCTTTTGTGCTGCCACAATGCCTAAGCGATGTACTACGCAGAAATCTGATGTGGTTATTGCTCCAGTTACGAGCATAGTGAAGTAGAATCTATTTCCAGTACTAGTACACCTATTGTTACTCAGATATTACCAGTGATGCCTAATCCGCCTGTGTCGGTGAGCACAATGCAGTCAGCTGTGTGTCGTCCGGTCATTGAACCCTCTAACTTTGAGAATTCCAGTAAGTTGTCGGCATATGAATTTCTTCAGAATTTTGAAATGGTCGCTGCAGCTAATGGCTGGTCTGAGGAAATGAAATTGAAATGCTTTCCATGTTATTTACGAGATACTGCTGCATCATGGTTTCAAACTTTTCGCCATCGGCATCCTCGCCATGATTGGGTTTGCTTATCTACACAGTTTCTAAATGCATTTCAGATGACTAATCAGAGTGATATTTTGGAAATGAAGCTCAGACAGCGGGTACAGTTAGATGATGAACCTGTTATTAATTACATCTATGATGTGCTATCTTTGTGTGATCAGGTAAACCCAGCTATGTTGCAGTTAGAACAAATTAAACACTTGCTTAAAGGTCTTAAACCTCTTTATGTACAATCTTTACTGCCATTAAATCCTCAAACTGTTGATGAGGTGATACAAATCATTCGACGAGTGGACAAGGCACAGTTTTATATGCAGAACCGTGAACATCTAGTATCTGCTCAATCTCAGGCTGCAGTGGTTACACCACCCTCTGTTGTATTTAATACTGCATCTGTTCCTGCTGTTACTTTACCAGCTACTGCTCAGCTAACTAATACTTCTTCTCTTGGGGACGTACCTATCGCTCCTATGAACCAGCTGATTGATCGTGTAGAACAGTTATGTAACCGAGTTAACCAGTTTCAGTTACCACCTGCTATACCATCTTCGGAGAGAACTTCACAGCTTCCACGGTCATCTGACTTCAACCGGCGGGACTCATTCATCACCTGCTATAGATGCAACAGGCAGGGTCACCTGGCTCGCTTTTGCCGTAGCCGCTTTCCTCAGCCAAAAAACGACTGGCGCCGAGCCTCATACGACGAGACTTAGCAGCATCACAACCGCCCACCAGCATGGCTGCACCTCAACGGGATATGGCTGCACCTCAACGGGATGTGTCTGCATTATCAGGTCAGATCTTACAAGTTACTGGTCATATTGCCCAGACAGAGGTTTCCATCTTGCTCGATACAGGAAGCGCAGTGAGTATTGTGAATGCTGCACATGTTCTTGATCACTCTACATTGAAACCCATAGAGATGATGCTCCGTACTGCAGGAAATAAGTTACTTGATGCACCTTATCACACTGTGCTAGATTTTTATATTAATGATGTTCTTTTTCAGGAGGATGTATTAGTTGTGAAAGATCTGTCTCATGATTTAATTTTAGGCAATGACTTTTTGCATGCCTATGATGTTATAATTGACTATGCACATAACTTGATAACCCTGAACTCTTCTGAGAATGATGATTTCAGTATACCAATAACCCTAGTACAAGGTCCTTTTGTTGATATGGCAGTAAATCCTTTGCAAGATAATGAACGTACTGATTCTGGTGTTAAAATGGCAGTTATGAATGATGTAAAAATTCCACCGTTGTCTACATGTTATATATCAGTTAAGCCTTCGTCAGCTATTAGCAATGAGGTTATGTTTGAACCTGCTGTTAATATAATGCAAAAGAAGAATCTTTCAATTCCACCGTTGTTGTGTCATTCTGCATCTGAACTTACCATACCAGTGCATAACAATACTGCAGTTCCACAAACATTGTTTGCCAATACAGTTTTAGATAAAGCTTATGAAGTTGCACTAGTTCAGAGTAATTCTGTTTTATCGTCAGATGTTACCCCTCTGCCAGCTTCAAATTGTAATTTTAATGTCAATGGTAAACTACTGGAAACTCAAAAGGCTGAGTTGCATGCATTATTATTGAAACATAGTGATCTTTTTGCCACCACATTGCAAGAACTTGTTACTACTGATGTTGCAGAATTTGATATTAAAGTAACTGACCCTAAACCAATTAAACAAAGACCATACAGAGTTCCCCATAAACAAAAGGAAATCATTGCCGAGCAAGTTAAAGAAATGCAAGATGCTGGAATTATTAAGGCATCGCAGTCCTCTTGGGCTTCTCCTGTGGAACTTGTTAAAAAGAAAGATGGTTCCATGAGATTTTGTGTTGATTATAGGAAATTGAATGCTGTTACAGAAACCACCTCTTTCCCTTTACCATTGATAGATGATTTGTTAAGTTATTTGGGGGAGGCTAAATGGTTTGTCTCATTAGATTTGCTGTCAGCATATTTTCAAGTACCTATTGCAGAGGATAGCCAGAAAAATACTTCTTTTGTTACTTTTCAGGGTCAATATCAATTCACACGCTTGAGTTTTGGGTTGGCGAATGCCCCTAGGTTTTTCAGTTACATCGCAGACAAGTTGTTAGGTGATTTGAACTTTAAAAAGGCAATTGCATATTTGGATGATATTGTGGTTTTTGCTAAAACCTTTGATGAGTTGTTACAAAATCTTGAGGCTGTTTTTCAACGACTGGATCACCATAAGTTTAAGCTCAAACCAGAAATATGTTTCTTCGCGATGCAAAAGATCAAGCTCTTAGGCTTTGAAGTTTCTAAAGATGGTATTTCCCCTGATTCTGATAAAGTTGTTTCCATTCGGAATTTGCCTCGTCCTAAAAATGTTCGAGATGTAAGGAAAGTTTTTGGATTGTTTAATTTTTACAGGAAATTCATCAAGGACTATGCAAATATTGCTCAACCACTTATTCAGTTGACTAGAAAAAATCAAAGTTTTATTTGGGAATCTGATCAGCAAACTGCATTTCAAAAGTTGAAGGACTTATTAGTTTCTGCCTCTGTCTTAGTTCACTATATTCCTGGTGCTTATACTGAATTACACTCTGATGCCAGTGGACTAGGGGTTGCTTCAGTGTTGTATCAAAAGATTGATAATGTGTTGAAACCAGTGGGCTATGCTTCGAGGACATTATCCAAATGTGAACGTAATTATAGTGTTCCTGAGTTGGAATTGTTGGCCATCCTGTTTGGACTTACCCATTTTCGCAGTTTTGTTTATGGCTATAAGGTTCATATTGTATCTGATCATCACTCCCTCTGTTATTTGAATAATTTAAAAGATTTGACTGGGCGTCTGGCACGTTGGAGTTTGAAATTGCAAGAGTTTGATTACATTATTTCCTATAAATCTGGTAAGAAACATCATGATGCTGATACTTTATCGAGATTTCCTGTGTTGCAACTTACAGAAAGTGACATTGAACAGCTTGAAGAACTTCCCACATGTTTATTGTCTTCAGTTGAAGTTGCTGACCAACAGAAGAAAGATACTGTGTTACTTGAGCTTATCAATGCTCTCCATGATCCTCCGTCGGCCCTTGCTAAGCTTCAGAGACAAATTTCAAACTATACTCTTAAATCAGGAGTTCTTTATCGCAAAAATGCTGGCTCCACTGGCCCTCTCCATCTGCTGGTTATTCCAGAAGCTCTGAAACATGAAATTCTATCTTCATGTCATGATGATCCTCTTTCAGGTCATTTAGGCTTTTTAAAACATTTGCCAAAATTCACTCCAGATATTATTGGATTGGAATGAAGAAAGATATTGAACATTTTGTACGAACCTGTCCCAGTTGTCAAACGAGAAAAGGACCTAAGAATCAAAAGCCAGCAGGATTATTACAACCAATTCCTGTTACTTCTGTAGGCGAGCGGTGGGGTATTGATTTGCTTGGGCCCCTCCCCCGCTCAAATTCTGGACACAAGTATGTTGTCGTTGCGACCGAGTATGCTTCTCGCTGGGTCGAGTCTGCGTCGCTTCCTTCAGCAACAATTCCCCAAGTTGCTAAGTTTATTTTACATAACATCATCTGTAGGCATGGAGCCCCTGCTGCCTTGTTATCTGATCGTGGCTCAGTTTTCTTAAGTGAAGTGACACAAGAATTGTTGATATCTTTATCAGTGTCTTCTAATTTTACTAGTGCTTATCATCCAGCTTGTAATGGACTTACTGAAAGATTTAATCAAACCCTCTTAAATATGCTTAGCCATTTTGTGGACACTAATCAAAAGAATTGGGACTCAATTTTGCCCTATGTCATTTTTTCTTATAACTCAAGTGTTCAAGAGTCTACTAAATTCTCACCCTTTTTCTTGATATATGGTCGAGAGCCTTCTTTACCTAACCAGGTTCAGCTGCAAGCTACTTCTAATGGCCTTTTTGTGAAACAGACTTTGCAAGAGATTCAGAAGGCACGTGAGGTTGCTGTTGCTAACATTACAAAGCAACAAGTGAAACAAAAACAAGCATTTGATGCTAAACATAGAGATGTGGTTTACAACGTAGGTCAATTAGTCAAAGTTTTTACTCCTATTAGAAAGGATGGTAAATGTACAAAGTTGTTACATAGATATTTTGGTCCTTTTGAAATTATCCGACAGATCACTCCTGTTACCTACCTTGTTGGTCGACTTCATGCTCCTCATACCAAACATCAGAGTTCAGGTATCACGCCTTCACCCGTACTATGATCCTGTGGGTCCTTATAGACTGTAAAGTTTGAGTTTTGTGATGCCATTTTTTATTGTATGCCTTAATGTTGGCATGAAGCATATATTACATGAAACTGGAAAGTTGCACCATTTTGTGGTAAAAACGCATAAAAAACCTGTAAGTGTACTTAATTTTGTTTGATTTTCAGGAATGTTATGTGACAGTAATGTTTTGAGTAATGATGTGATTTTGTTTTGTTGCATTCGATTTGATTTGATATGATTTTGGGTTTCATTATGATGCTGTGATCTTTTATTTGCAGAAAATTGTTGCATGAATAGTGCGTGTATGTATGTGTATATTTGAGGTTATGTGAGAAATATGAGTTAACATTTGCCTCGGTGGAAGTGCGTAAGAGTAACCCCGACGGTGGTAAAGTGAGAGAGGAGAAGAGATGAGATGATGTCAGCTTCGGTGGAAGTGCCAAAGAGTAACCCCGATAGTTGGAGTGTAAATGTGTTGATTTTTCAGGAGGGCTACATGTACCTGGAAAGCTGATTTGATGTGATAATTTCAGAGATTTTGCTTATTGGTGTTGCTGTAACGTGCCCAGTATAGCGTGTGTGATGTATTCACACGAGAGAGTAAATGTATTGAAGTGAATGCAATGAGAATAATTTTTTTGTGTTTATGCAACAAGTTTAGTACCATCTTATATAGCAAGTTTTAATACCATCTATTTTCCAGCTTAATTTTGATTCGGAGGATGTGGATGCAACAGTATAATGTCATGTTATTTGTATCATTCCTGAAATGTTAATGTGATTTCTTTAAGTTTATGCCTATGTCAGGTATTTTTGACTTTGCAGCATGTTGAATGGGACACGCCAGTGAAGATGTTTTATTTTCTCAGTGATTACTGTCTACGAGAAAGTTGAAAGTTAAGATAAAGATGATGATGATTGAAATACTGATGATGATTGAGATGATGAGGATAATAATAAGAAGGAGAAGATAGTAATGTGGAGGAGAATTTGTGTTAGTGACAGTAGAGTATGATTATTGTAGTTGAAGGACTGTAACGTGGTGTAGTTTGAACTTGTACTGTGGATTTATTTTTGAAGTCTGTAGTAATGCATACAGTAGTTTTGAGTAGCTAGTTAAGTGAGTGTTGTGTATAATTTGGGCCATGGTCAGTATGAATGATTCCATTTCATTGTCATGTATGAATGTATTGTAAGTGCACTTATTTTCTTTTCATTAGTAGTACCAGCTGGTTAAGAAATAACATTGGGATCCCAAATAAGTTTCTATTTTTCTGTTATGTTATTGTATGGAAACAATGAATGTCACTGATATAATGTTTATGTATTCTGGTCCTTTTGTGATTTTGTATTTGGATTTTAAAGCATTGTGTGTTAAATTTTGGATGGTAACCCCCAGTAAAATTTAGTTTTTATGTCAACATGTAGTCATTTTTTTCTCTCTCTTTGCCCCATATTAAAAGAATTCATTGAGTGTAAACCTTTTGGACATTTTAAATATTTTATTGTAAATGACATACTATTTCTTTTATGTGTGATGATCTGTAGGAGCACCCTTTCTACCGTTCTATGGTTTCTGTTGTAGTCACTTTGCTGATGGCGGAGCTCGAGCGGATAAGATGAGCACTCCCCGCCTATCACGCCAGAGGTTCCAGAGACACCACAGGAGAGCTGCCGTGCAGCCACTACACTGCAGTGGCATAAGGAGCCACTATTTTGGGGGGCAGTCCAAGCCAGCGATTGCCCACCCCTTCTTCATCTTCAACCACCTGCAGCATCAAAAAGATTACAGCTAAGATATAATTCGTCGTTGTGGGTGATCTGCAAATCCCACCCACAAACAGTTACGTTGGAACATCAATCCAGGTGCAGTGTAGTGTGCATGTGACAGTGGCAGCATGTGTGTGTGCGTGTGCGGGGTGCTCGAGCATAAGTGCTCTGAAGGAACATAATCCGTTAACACTCGAGACTCATAAATATGCCAGTCAATATTGTTTTCATGTCTTCGTTTGGGTGCTCCATATACATTCATAAATATTACTGCTGTAGTCATTTCATTTTTTTATGTATGTCATGTTTTGCTCTTTCTTGTAATTGTTTTTGTACAACATTTGCCTTGTGTCGACGAGGGCGTCGATCTCGGTGGCCAGGGGGAGATGTGACGTATGCAGAGATTGTCGCGCATACGTCTCTCTGGTCACCTAGATTCGAGATGGCGGTTAGAGCTTGGGTGGGGGAATTAGCAATTTTAGGTGGGGATAGGTTGTTTGGCGTCCCCTACGCTTTAGGAAGCGTGGCTTGGGATGGAGAGAGTCAGTGAGGTGAAGTCAACCAGTAATGACGTGTAATCGCCTTCTCCGTGCAGCAGGCATGGCGGCCTCGCCCGACAGACAGGGGACTAAGGAGATAGGTAATGTATCCTGTTTTATCTAATAAACCCCTTACCATTCAGATCTTTCCTGTTTTATTTATGATAGTATAAAGTTCCTTCCTTCCATTTTGAGCCATGTAAGTGTCCTTTTGCCAGTGTTTGATAATATTTCTGTACTTTCTTTAGCTGCGTCCCTAGTCGTAGCCTCGCCATGTTACAAGTTTGTTAATTTTCCGGTACCTTTGCAAGCGAGTCGCCCACTTCACAATGAGCATTAGTTAAGAGGCTACGACAATATCTATTAAGGGTAGATTTTTTGATAGTCCATGCAGATTCCTTCATTTTCCGCTGTGTTTTTACTTTCTTGTCTTGCGTTTCGCTCTCTGGATAAAATTTAACAACTCTTAACTTGTGAACCTGGTTCTCCATAGTAAGTAATTTAACTTTATTTGCAATTTATAGCTCTTTTGCCCAGAGACATGTAGTGAAAGCTTTGCATTCGATCTTTTACGTCCGCTTGAAATTTGTGACATGTTGAGAGTATAAATATGCAAGTACCCAAAAGATAAGTTGAATTTGCTGTTAAATAACTTCTTGTAGGTCTCACATGCAACAGACAGTTCAGAGTATGTTTCTTTATATAATCCATTGCATTTTGTTATCGACAGCTTTTCTGGAAGGTACATTTAGCCAGCCTTTCCTATACCATAGTGGCGTTTTCTTTCCATAATCGATTTTGGTCCATAACGACATTCTCCCTTTCTTTGGATAGTTTCCATGACCGATTAGCATACGCGCCTCTTTTATCCTTGATAATTCTGCCAGTTCTTTTCAAACTGTATTTGTATCTCCAATATGTGATATGTTATTCCATGCTAAGCGATGAAGGCCGTTTGGCAAACAGGAATTTCTCTCATGGTATCCTTTCGATTCCTACTATGTATCGGAAAGAGCAACTCTGGCATTGGAATCGTTATGCCTAGGCCTTCTACGAGCAATTAATGTCTCTGAAATGAAGCTGGTTAAATAAGAAGATTGTTCATTCAAATCACCTAGAAAATTAAGGTTCTTGATAAGATCTTCCCTTTAATGAGCTTAAAGTTTTTGAAACACTCAAACAAGAGCGTTTTCAGTCATGACACATTGCCCTAAAATCCATACAACTTTACTTCTCAACCACAACCTCTCCGTTTAGCTATTTGATCAACATATGGCTTGTTACTTTCATCTTCCGAAGATCCATTCGTTTTAAAGATAATAAACGGAGCACATTACTATGAAGTTTCAAACTTAACACTACTACAATAAAGAAAAAAATACAGAGTAAGAAACTTAACCTGAACCACAATACCACAGTTCCCGCGTGCCAGTTCACAGAGGCTAGACGTGGAGCTCTCTGTAGGCTCCTGTCAATGTGGCTAGATAACTAAGGTGAGCCACTCCGGGGTGGGAGCTGCCATTGGCTGCCCGCCTGTGACGTAAGTGAGAGTGAAGACGAGCGCGCGGAATACAAACACAGCGCAGTGAACACACTAAATTCGTCCCGATTAACTCCCAATTGTTTATTATTAGCACTTCTTCCAGTTTTTTTAAAAGGTATACTATTTCAGGGCATTCTACAAACATTGTGGGCTAGACATAAAGCAAAACTAATGGAAACTGCATTACATTAGTAATATATTTACGTATAAACAAAACTACTGGAACACATCCAGGACTTCAATGTAAACTGTAGGCGCTACAAGAGATTCAAACATACATTACTCTAGTACTAAAGGAAAATTTACAACTACTCTAAAGGAATCGCTAAATGGATATGCTGGTGTATTCTTTTTACCGTAAGAAATGAAAACAATAATTCCAGAATGCATTATTCTGTTACAGGATGTAAAAATGAAAAATACATACCTGCAACATTCCACTTGTACTTGGACCTTCACTAAGTGCATATTCATGCCAATCGGGAATGAACTGCTACGGAACTGCATCTGGGAGCAGAATTTTCTTAACCGGCAAACCTAAAAGTTCACTCTTCAAATCCCGTTTATAGTTACTAGGAAGAAAGTGCACTGAACATACACGTGAATTATCAGCGTTAAATTTGTCAGTACGCTTACAGCGAGACACCCACACGCGCTTTAATTGCTCATTTTTTTTGGAAATGTGTGATAATTCACATCAACCGTTTTAAAATCGTAATTACGGTATTGTGCTACAGCACAATACATTCTACTCTTAACGTTCTTACTCATTGCACACCGACTTAAACACTTCACCAAAGCAGAGAAAACTGAATCTACACTCAAGATTCTAGTTTAAATATGTGTGTGCAACTTATTTGTTGAAGTGGGGGGGGGGGGTATATGACTGAGTGATAAGGAACAATGTACTTTCGTACATCTGTTGTTAAGTTGTGAAGTTTCCGCCAACATAGCGAGATAAAGTAGGATAATTGTACGTGACTTTTAAAGCGAAGAGAAGCTCAGATTAATATCTGTTGCCTTTTACGCAGTTGAGCGGCATAATTATTTCAACGGAAATGCTGTTTGCTCTTACAGCCAAAGTTTAACAACCTTTTTCCGTTCACTGTGGTTCTGTAAAGGATTATATACCTGGAAAAGCTTGCCATTTTCAGGGAACAATACCTTTGGCCCGCATTACATCTGTTTTCATGTTATGAGTCGGCCTACCTGCCAAAAAGTAAGTTCTTTATATTCCTCAGGAATGCGTATTAAGCAGTATATTATTGTGACCAGAAGCTATTTGAAGACCAAGTATCATATAAGCATGATCCAGATTCAGATAGCATAACTACTGTTATGAATTCATGTTCAAAATTAGGGATGAGGAGGTCAGTTCTCCCTTTTTTGCTTAATAAGTGCGTATTGCTCTTATTTATGTATGACATGGACTGTGAAAACCTCTTCATTTGCAATAAACATTGCATATTCTGAGTTCTCAAAAGAGTTAATGCTACACTTTTGTAAGAACTGTTTAAAAACACAATAAGTTAGAAAATTAATTGAAAATATATTTGTTCTATGTTCTTGTTTGGAGAATCTGAAAAGCAAAGAAAATAATGTTCTTACTTGTTTGAAGAATCTGAAAAGGAAAGTAAGAAAATTTTCTTTTCTTTTCAGATTCTTTGAACCAGAACATTTTCACTGCTCTTTTACTTATTTTTTCTTCTTGTATAGGAGTTATATCAATATATAAATTAATTTATAACTTTCTGTACACTAATTTTAGTAAATCAAATAAATCTCATTTTAGATAATTTTTTGTAATTACAAAGTCATTTTGAAACAAATGTAGTCATTTTAAAAAAAAATTAGTCATCAAAATCCGCGCCCTGCTTATAAAACACCGCTCTGACATTTTCTCTCATGTATTTACGTTCATCTCCTCTGTATTTGCTCACATAATATTGATTTGTTTCGTTAAGCCTCTCCTGCCAGTTTGGCGTGAAATGTGTCCATGTTTTATACAAAATAACGAAAACTAAGATACGAGTAAGTTATTGCACTTTCCTTGCATAAATACTAAATAATATAGGCACCTAATTACAATTGGCAAGTTCCTTAGATCTACCTCCTTTTAAAAAGATCAGTGTAATATGTTTCAATGATCGCCAGTGCAATACACTAATACACCTCCTTTTAACAACACCCACTTTCCCGTGGGTGAAAGCATTACATTTGTGTGCTTTTAAGGGTATTGGTTGCGAGCGTATACTAAAGCATACAGGAAAGGTTGTTCTAAAATTAATATCTCCAAAATATTAAGGCTAGACGCATCCTTGTTCTTACTCTTTCAAGTAGGAAGGATCAAATGGGAACTATGTACAATTAATTATTCATTAACTAATTAAAAAATTAAAACAACTTTATACTAGAAATAACTAAGAAACTAGGTTTATATAAGCACATTCTCAGCCTAAATAATGAAGCCAAAATATCCAAATTCTGAATACATCAGAATTTGGATATTTTTTTACTCTGTAAATTCGGTTTATTTGAAAATTGGAGGATATTTGCAAGACTTGCTGTGTAGATAACTGTTTTTCAGCATGTGTCCATTATCTACTTCAAGTAGTCGAATGTTATGTGAATTTAATTCATTTTGTGGAGTTACTCTCTTCTGCCAAAATAGTTATATTAATAAAATTCTTTTTAAAAAAATTATTTTAAATATGCATGTCGATTATTCATGCTTTTACCTATACGCGAAAAAAAAAGTCTCGGAAAACATGCACATATATCAAGTTTTCAGCTATCATGACTTTTAAAACTGCTATGTTTAAGTCATATTACATAATAGCATGATCAACATACAGTTTCTCTCATTAAGCTGCGTTTTTCACAATCCATAAACAAACAATACAATTTAATTTCGAATCAAAGTTACCCGATAGGGATAACGTTGAATTTTATATAGCGCATAACGTATTTTATTTTCGTTGCTAAAATTGGCCGAATAATGTGTTATCGGTTTTCTTTAACATAATATAATTAAAGTCAAGCAATAGCATAAACTAAGAAAATGGTTTTAAAGCTTGCAACTTAAAGCTTCTGAACAACTTTAATATAACAAATATCTGCTTTATATCTACATATCTCCCTTTCTTTGAATAACATGTATGCTGTAAGTCATCCCTTAAGACCAAATTTCATATATCGACAGCGTTTTAGTGAATATTTCAAGGAGAAATGAAATTGGCGCCAGTTGGGTATTTAGCTGTAAAAAGACAGGTTTGTGTTTATTATTTCCAAGACTAAGTCTAGTTATAGATGCGATTTTGTTTCAAGTAGTATAGGGTCAAAACAAATCGTATAACGAGAATATTATACGAACTTTCATGCCGAAAAGTACGGTGCCGAATACTGGCTAGCTAAAACTTCACTCTCGATGACGTCATGCAGCAGGCGGACCGAAAGCAGTACAAGCGAAAACGATGCGGGAAGAGACCCCCCTGGGCTCCTGTGAGCAAAACTTCACCCATTCTTTCCCACGAGAAGACAGACTTGGTAAGTTCTTTCCGTTATCACTAAATGTATCTCGGTGAACCTGCCGCGTTATTTGAAAGTTATTTTTTAGACAGTAAGGCCTAAAAGTAGAACTTCTAACACAGTGCACACGAGTTAAAAGCTTTAGATTATCGCACTAGTATTACCGTTTGTATTTGTATTGCTTAATGAGTTGATTTGGATTGATTATGTTTTACTTCTCATTGTCTTTTTACATGATTAATTTATGACGCTCGCATTGTCTGTTCACACTACAAATCGTCATACTTCAATTTATCGCAATTGTTGTAGAGTTAAACTATACGTTTTATTGGCTGCCTTCTGTTTTTATGTAAAACGTCTATCTTTTATCTGCGACAACCTACATAAAGATTCATTGGCGGAAATTATGAATTCAGAAGAAACTGAAATGGAAGTGAAATTACAGAAGCAGCAGAAAGAATAATACTTGAGAAGATCCAGAAATCAATATGACATAGAATTTAGTTGCCTGATTGTTTGGTGTAACAAAACAAGTTGAAAATAATTTCACTGAAATTACTGCTAGCGAATCAACAAAACAAGATTTCGCTTTTTAACGTCAGTTCTCTGTTTCTTGAACAGCGTTCATACTGGCTTCTCTTAATTTTGGGACTTAACTTAATGTTATTGATATTTTTCTAATTCGAGCGCTGTCTAAAAATAGTATATGCCACACATGTTAAAGGTGGTTTTATCCCTTGTATGATAATCTATTATTAACTGGTTTGTAGCACCGATGGCTGACTACAAGAATGCGTCATGCTCTCATTTCATAAAAAATGTGCTTACCCCGGTTTTTCCGAGGTTTATTCACTGTTCCGTTAAATGTTAGTTGCACTTCATCGGATCACACATCCTCTTCCTTATGTTGGAACCGTTCATAAAGCTCCATTTGACGATCAGGATCGTGCAATAATGTTGGCACGTCGAGAAAACGCGATCGGTAATTGCATAAAGTATGAAAAGAATACGCAGATACATTTGACAGGCCTACGTGTAAGTGTGTGAAAGTAAACACGACAAAACGGAAAATAAATAAAATTATAAACGCTTAATGTGTTACATTCACATAACTTTCTCTACCTACTATCACTAACTTTTATATAATCTCCACAAACTATTCTTATAGAAACTTAGAAAATCTTTTTGATATTAATTGGAACAAAGCTTTGCAGAAATGGTTTTATTACACATTCAGTTGAAGGCATAAGGAGGATAGAGGAAACAGAATCGATAGTCAGATTGCTATATGCGGGCCTAAAATTCCATAACATGCGAGATACAAATGATTAGCGAAAGCACTTTAAAACGGCAGTATTAAGCAATAATAACGGATATCTCAAAAATGGCTGGTGCCACTTGTTTGAAATAAATTGTGTGTTTAAAAGAGATCTACAGTTTTTGGTATCTTATGGTTTACCAATTATACAATATTCCTTCCGATTGATGAAGCTTTCATAGGCTATTTCCAGAAAATTCAAGATATTTTCATGAAAATGCTGTATTTTAATCAAGGTCCTTAGAGCCAGAGCCATGTAAAGTATACTTTGGGGGCGGAATTATTTTTTGAAGATCTTTGTGTCAGGTTCTTGGAATATGTTGAACCTAAATACCAAATTTCTCATCTCGTTTTTGGGTTATGCTGTTCCTAGACACCATTCAGATCCAAACACACATAAATTTTTTTCTAATTTATTTTATGTATTTACTTTTTTCGTGAGGCCTCAAAATACTTATTTCCGATGCAATCTGGATATGGGATATTTGGTGGAATGCAGTACCTTCTCTATCCACTAGGTAAGTAGAGGAAGTATTGCATTCCACCCTAAAATTGATACCAATTTCACAGGAAATAACGTTTTAATCTTTCTGAATAAACAACATATCAATTTTTTGAAAAAGGTCTATGTTATGTGGATGTGTGTGTGTGTACGTATGTCTGTGAACAGCATAACTCAAATACAAAAAATCTGTGAAATACAACTTGATATTTACGTTCAATATATTAAAAAAGCGGCCAGTAAAATCAACGGATGAAGGAAATTTTGCGAACGAATGCCTGTCCTACTCAGGTATCAAACAATCCTTTGACCGCTTATTTCGCAACATTCCTTTTGGCCGTTCATTGGGCGGTAGTAAATTGTACCGAAAATCAGAAATTGCACCGAGGTAAATAGCAGTGAAAACAGGGAAGTTGTAAATTGCATCAAAGGCCTCGGATTCAAACAGAAAATTGCACTGCATCTCTGAAATTATAGAGTGTAAATAGCACTGTTTACTATTTTCATGCATTTTGTGAAAAGTAATGTGAAGGCTGTACCGCGTTGCTCAGCGCATAGTAAGTCCTATGTCACCAGTTGTCATTGAGTCAATGGTAGTCAGTGAACTGTATCCTATATCAATACCTATCAGCAATGTTATCAGCTGTACGTTGTGTAAGAGAGCGAGGTAAAGATTTAATCATTGTGGATGATTTTAAATTTTATTACGACACTGAATTGAAAAGTGGTGAAGTGAAATGGAAATGTACTTTTCCAAAATGCAATGCTAAAATTTATACTATAGCAAATAATAGAGTGATTTGGTCCATAACCATAATAAAGACGTACATAAGTTGCAAAGCCAAGTACTTTGTACTATTGCAAAACGAAAGGCTATGGAAGATACACCTACATGCCCAAGGAAAGTGGTTCGATCCGCACTGAAAGAGTTCCCTGCTTATGATTGTATAGACATTAATGATTTAACTCGAATAAAGAGAAATGTATATAGTCCGCAGGAAAAAGAAAATTTTAAATTTCCCGTTGACCGAAATGAAGCTCATGACAAGATTCTGGCTCTAGATATTACGGTAAACTTAGATGAACAATTTGTAATGCATAACAGGGACAGCGGGATTGTAATTTTCAGCTATCTCACGAATTTGAACTTTTTAGCAACGTGCGCTTTGGTATGTTTTGACGGAACATTTGGCTATTGCGTAAAGTTCTTTTTAAAATGTTTACACTTCACTGCATTAAGAGCAGTTAATAAGCCATTTGAACCATAGCTATAATTTCCGATCTAAAAATAGCTATTCATAATGCTCTGCAAACCGTGTGGCCAAATACTGAAATCATGCTCTGGAGATTTCACCTAACTAATGCATGGTGGAAAAATACAGGTTTTAGTGCTGCCAGGCGAGTACAAACACAAGACTCATTCGTTGGACAATAGTTACACTATGTGTTTGGGCTAGTATACTTGGAACCATGTGAAGTAGCTGATTCATTTGTTCCTGATGTGCTACCACTACAACCCTAAAGTGACAACACTGTGAAATTTTCTTCTTACTCGGTTGAACATTATATTGACGAAAGTGGCAATTTTCTTCCCCGTATGAGGGCAGCCAAATCAGCAGACATGGGACGAACTACAAATGCGTACGAATCTTTCAATTTTCATTTCAATGCAAGCTTTAATTCCTGACACCCATCTTTATATGTTTTGTGGAAGAGTTGACGTATTATCGGACCGATGTCACGGGATTCAGAATCAAATTAGTAAATATGAGCAGGGTCAAATTTATTGCTTCATATATGTCAAGAGCACTTGCTGTTACTTTTCAAAGTGAAGTAAAAGAATGAACCACATGCATTTTATGGAAATTTGTATGACATTTTTCGTCAAGAGCACCTGCTATTATTTTTCTAAGTGAAGATAAACAACATGAATTTTATGGATATTTCTACGATATTTCCATTGTATATTTGTGGAACTGAAGTGGAATCAAATCTAACTGAGGATGCCATGTAGTCGTACAGTCAGTCGAAACATATTCAACATGCTTCCTCGGTGCAATTTACATCCTCAACTCCTCATATTCCAGTGCAGTTTACACAGTAAGTACAAAAATAACCAGAACTATTTACATGCCTAACTTTAGTGATACAGTGCGGTTTAGAGACCTTCAGTGCAATTCACGATCGCCCTATTTCGCCCAAAGTACTGGTACGGAAATAAGGAAAATCCAAGAATCGAATAAACCGGTCAGGTATCTTATACACTGCATGACAGGTAAGCACGTGTATGAAATCACATTTATTGAGTTTTCATAAGAGTAATCGAGTATTTGTGATAGAAGAATGGCTACTACAAAGGGGAAGCCATGTGCGCTTCTCAACATTTAAGCGTACCGAAAGTATAGGGAAGCATTAGGTGGCATTATAACATGGATCTGTGTGAAAGAAAGGTCCAAGAAATGTGACAAAGTAAGAGAAATGATATTTTAGAGCATCGGAGTATCATTATGCAGCATACAATGAAGCCTGTGAAGAGGCGGACATATCAGGCGAAGAAGAAAGCTTGGCAGGAACAGTTTTAATATACAGTAGGGACAATAGTTCTGTGCCAGTGACCTACTTTTCTAGCGCACTGAAGAGAGTCTATGCCTAACGCCAATTACTCTCCTACAGGCAGCTGACTGTCTGCTGGAATACGTAGGACTTCGCCGATACGACATAAACACACAACACCACACCACTGCATGACTGGTTTATTGTCACTATGTTCAGATTGCTCTATCATTCCGTTATATTTACACATTATACACAAACCTTGTCACGCGAATGTATTGTCTTAAACTAGCAGTGGCTTTATTAGTGTGATAAACACTCTACACCATCGTTTTCTTCTGCAAGACTTTCCCTTTCATCTTCTTCAGTCTTCTTCTCCTTCGCTGTCACTATATTCCCTACCTTAGATTACAAATCCTTCTATGACATTTTCAAACAGGCCTTGTTTTTGTTGTTCTACAATATATTTGTCTTCCTACTTAATAACGTGTTGATTGGCATTTTTCCACTTTTCCACGCTACTGTAAACATGGTGTTAGCTAAGCTTCATAAATAATATCATCTGATTTAAAAGGGTGTTCTACCAAGCTACCCATTGCTTTATATCAGCCCAGATGAGTTCTGCTCGATTAAGACCCGATGAATACTGCGGTACTTGGAGAACATTGTGTGCATGGCCTACAAACTGTCAATGTAAATTTTCGGAACAGACTTGGACCCTTACTTAGGTTGTGAAGTTCCAAACTTAGCATTCTTTCATAGAATGGGGCAAGTCCTGCATCTTATTTTGGTATGAGACGATGGGGCCTTTTCCAACTGCACACTATGGTGCGGTGCGTTATCAATCAACCAAAACAGATCTGGGAGGCAAGTTAGGAATTGGCTTTTTCCATTAGCTATATTCTTTATTTTTCCCCATCATTTTGTGGTATATCAACTTTTTTTATTTTTACATAAAAATTCGCAGAAGGCAAAGATCTCCAATAAACACGCCAAAATACACAATGTATGCAATCCAAGTTTAATTCAGAAACACAGGGGCGTCATTTAGGGGGGCAGGGGGTCAATTGCTCCCCTCCCCCTAAGTTACAATAAATAATTAGGTTACATTATTACTCTACAAAAAGAAAAAAGTACATCTGTACTTTTAATACAAATATTTCATATTTAAGAAATAAAAGATTATTTTCTTTTAGGTCAAATATAGTGTTAAAATCCACATGAAAATTCGGGAAACTCCTCCAAGCAATATTGTCCCCCTCCCATGCAGAAACTGAAATGACGCTCCTGTAGAAACATATAGTAACAAATTTATGACTTTATGCTATCTTGAACTTTGTGTTTATAAACAGACGGCTGTCAAGACAGATGTTACTCGGACTACTGCTGCCGCTAGACTGAACTGATTGCACTCACTGCGCATGCCCGAGAATTGGGGCTCGCTCACTGTCCAGATAACCAGTGCGCATCCAGGTTTCGCCGGCACAGAACCATCATCCCTACTGTACTTCTAAAAAGATCTGATGTGCTGCATTCACATGACTTTCAACACATTCTATCATATATAATACGTATACAAACTATTCTTAGGAAGGCTTATTTTTTTATCTACTTGATTTTAATCGTTATAAGTTTTTGCGTGAAAAACCTACATTACACATTTCGTTGGACACAAAAAGAACAGCGGCAGTCAAAATACGTTTAATAACTGGACGCTATACGTTGGCCTCAAAATTTCACACTTGTTCCATGCAACCGCTGGAAGCAACTGAATATTGATAGGACTTTAAAAAAATAACCAAACTACTGAATAAATCGAATTCTTAATAACCGATACTTCGGATATGGCCTATGCCACATAAAACGTTGTTTGAAATAACTTCTGTGTTTTAAAGAGATCTACACTTCTTGTACAGCAGATTTTCGTCTATTGCTTAACGTTTACAGTTATATAAGGTTACATAAAATTCCTTCGGAATGAAGAGGACTTCACGGGCTATTCCCAGAAAATTTAAGATAGATTATATTTCTCTTTTATATTTATTTAATATATGGTGTGAAATGACGGTCGGTGTCGATCAGAGCTCGTTGGAAAGTTCTTGTCGGCCCTGCCAGATGGAACCCTTCTCCGGTAACTAGGGTTCCCATCGGTTCCACCAGAAGAAAGTCTCTCTGAGCGGTTCGCCGGTGTAACCGGGACATCAAGCTTGGAATCGTTAGGGACCTCTACGCATCTCTGTGGGCCGGCCTGGTGCGGCATATAGCCTCCTGTGGTTCCTTCACCTCATCCATTCCTCCTGGAGTGGTAAGCACAAAAGATCCACGTTGGATCGAGGTGCGACATGCACCTTTCGTTCCCTAGTCATAGGTCAAGAATAGTCTGTAGAGGAGTGAGTGGAGAAGGGCATGTGAATGAAAGGCATACAGTTTTTAGAAAAACGTCTCTGTTTGTCTGTCTCTCTCTGTGAACAGTCTATCTTATGCTGTTGAAATGAATAGTCGATTAAATACCAAACTCAGCATCGTCTAAGGATGCGACACGAAGATTATCAGGAAAATCCCCCACCCCAAGCTACACTTAATAAGGATAAATTTTGAATTTGTCAAAAATAGTTCAATCGATTTGAATTAAAATAACTTATGTTTCTGATATTTTCATGACAAATGAAATGTAAACCTTGAATTTTCTGGGAGAAAGCTGTGAATTCCTCTTTACTCTGAATTTGCGTAACTGTTAAAGCGTAAGGAACAGACAAAATCTTACAACACAAACAGAATAAATTTCGTTAATGCACACAATTTAGATCACAATTTATTTTATTTATTTATGTGTGTATTTTGGTGGAGTAAACCATTTTAGAAGGATTTCCTATAATGGTTTGAATTTTCATACCATAGCCATTGGTTTTTTTCCCTTCGCGGCAATTCAAAGATGCCGGCGATCATAGCCGTGGTCGTTGGAGCGTATAGCTTCGGCGTTCCACCAAGTTGAGGGTCGCGGGTTCGATTCTCGCCATGGGCATGGGTGTGCGTGTATATGTGTTGTACGTGTGTTTGCGGTAATCAGCGGTAAGGTAAACAGTAAAACGCGGTACTCGTAAACTGGTAAACAATGCTTAAAAAAGAGAGAGCATTCAGAAAAACAGCCATCATATTGTAGGGTGTATGTATGTGTATTGTCGCGTCGGACACATTATTGCATGACATTGTTGGGCATAATTATTTCGTATGGGAGTTTGAATTTCATCCGACGCGGCATTATCCTCCCCACCTCCTAGTCAAGGGGTGGAGAGAGGAAAAGCGGTGAGGTCAAGTAGAGGGACTAGTTTCTTTGTCTGGCGGCGTCAGTCTAGTAGCGTGGGTCAATCGTGTGTGTCTCTTCAGGGCGAGTGGTTGTGTGTGCTTCGTGTGAGTATGGAACATCTCCCTCCAATGTTTGTTCTGTAATCTTTTGTGAATGATGTAGATCCATTATGTCAAATATTAATAAACCACAGGTAACGTAATTAATGTGAAATTGTGTGTATTTTGTTTTGAATATCCCACGTCTGCTTTAAAATGTGCAGCTAAGATCCTGGTCCTCTCGTTGTCACTGCAGCTGCGTCTCCCAATGTTTATGCCGGGGTAACTAAATTTAATACCCAGCTGCAAAACCTTTTGGCCTCACGCCGGTATATAACATTTTTGTCGGAGGCGCCGTGTATGAGATAACATTTTTTGTGTATCGCCGGGTATGCCATAATATTTGTTTTGCAAACGTTATCACATCGTTGTTTAGAGAACATTTCGTGTGTTTGTAGCGTGTAAGTGTAAATTTTTTTGTGTGCACGTGGTAGTTACATCTATAATTTGAGGAAGCTTTTATATGTGATTGTGTGTGAAGGGTTTCTTTTTATATCTGAATTTGTATTGTGAGTTTTCTTTTCATGTAGGATCGCAGCGACGTGATACGATCTTTTTTCAGGGATGGCGTATCAAGTGTAGGCAGCACATTTCGGCTCACGTGACCGTTACACCAGAAATTAAATTATTCCAGGGTTTGATGTGCCGATACTTTCTTTGGCGTAGCAAAATTTTTTCCCTCCATTTCGGCTCTGAGTTTTTTTTCACATTTAGTAGATTTCATATTTTTTTATGTGATGGCTATGTAATTTTTTCTCTTGTGTCTCTGCATTACCACTTCCTCCTCCTTTCTACTTCTCCCACTGTTTCCCTTGCTTCTTTCTCTCTTCTTTTTAATTACTTTCCCTCTTCTCACGTTGTTTGCTGTGTGTATGAGTGTGTGTCTGTGTGCATTTCAACTCTTTGCCAGTTATGTGATATCATTGAATATTTTTACAAAGTCTCCACCGCTTAGTTTTGTTTTATGTTTGAGGACCACACTCGGGTGGGTACGACTTTTCTTTTTGTACGGTACTGTGGGTCTTAATCGCAATAGTAATCTTTTCAGTCTTGGCTGTTTTGTTTAATTAACTTCCATTTAGTAGCTCTGTTTTAAGCGGCCACGACAGTGAGTTAGCGACTTATAATTTGATGAATATATTCTGTATGTGAGTGGTGTCTCAGATATTCCTGTGAAACTTCTGGATTTTGTATGCCTGATACAAATATATTTATCTTTCAAATTTGACCATTGGCTCATCATATTGATATTTTTATGTGTTATGCTACCTTTCTACTATATCTTATGCCACTGCTAATAATTTGTGCTGGTGAAATTATTGAGGTTATGAATCTTGCTTTCTCATGACAAATTTGTCACTGTAGTGTATTACAGATTTATTGTATAATCTAGCATTTCTGACCAGTGCTCTGATTGAATTTTCTTTTCTTTACAGTCAATGTGCTTACTGTTTTACATTTCAGACACGTCAGCATTCATTTTTTGTACGATTTTAGAACAGGAATGGCTAATTTATGCTAAATACTAGGCAAATTTCTTTGTTATTCACCTTGCTACTTTGATTTGGTTCATTACAGTGCATTTGGCTTTTTTGTACTACTTTTCAGCATCACATTACTAATTTTAGCATACACTGTTACTTTGTGTCAATTGCACTACTGCAATTGTGTTCATTTTGGCCATATTTAGCCTCATTAAGCGTATTTGTTTTGGCTTCACAATATAATTATTTTGCTTTCATTACACTGTGATAGGATACTATAATTCTTTGTCACTGTCATATCTGTTTCGGTGAATATTACTGGCCTATACTGCTTTATACTGAGTGATTAATTTTCACCTGTGTGTACCATTGACTTAGATATTTGATTTATTGCTGATTTCTGGCTTTGTCTATGGAAATTCACTTATTTTAACTGTCTATTTTTCATGAATGCAAACTCAGCCTTTCTTACAGCATTGATATTTATGCATTTTGCTCATACCTATTTTTGTCTCTGTTACAATAATATTTTTACATGGTGTATGTCCACTCATCTTTTTCTTACAGTCATTGATTTATTGCATGCTTGTGTATAATTCATTTTGTTTTGCCTACATTTCTGCATTAATACTGTGCTGTATAGTTTCACTATGCCAAAGAGAAATAACAGACAACCCTCAGACATGCCTGTGGAAGACTACCCTCCTACGCCATCTTCTAGTCCTGGGTCATCGATCTCGTCGGCCACCAGTAATGATTTAATTACACTTGTACAAGCAGTTGTTCAGAGTGCTGTGTCTGCTATTCGAACCTCTGTTGATCCCCCTTTCTTTAATGCTGTATTTCTGAATGCTTTTAAAAGAGTAGCTTTTGCTAATAACTGGCCAAGTTTGCAAAAAGTGAAGTATTTGCCTTGCTACTTAAAGATGCTGCTAAACAATGGTTTCAGACATTTTGTCACAGGCATGCCTCTCATGATTGTCTCTTTTAAAATCTTCTTTTATTACAGTTCCTCAGGTTGCTCACCAAGATGAATTGTTAGAAATCAAACTCCGACAAAGAATTCCATCAGATTCTGAACCTGTTTTTGACTATATTTATGATGTACTATCTTTATTTGATCAGGTTAATCCAAGTATGACTCAAACTGAGCAAATAATAAATTTACCAAAAGGCCTGAAACCTGAGTATGTAAACATTATTCTGCCAATGAACCCTCTTACTGTAGATTATCTTTTACAGGCTCTTAAGCGGCTGCATAAAGCAAAATTTTATGACACAAAGAGAGCACTTGGCCGCTGCGCAGGTACAGCCTAAGCTCATGCTGCAGCTCTTCTACCTCTGAATTTGCCAGCTGGGACAACTAACCCTTTTCTTCCAGGCCATTCACCTTTGCCTGCTCTCCCAGGTCCTTCTACTAATGGTGTCACCGAGTTAGATGCAAAAGTGGACCAGTTGGCCAACCAATTATATGCAATGAATACATGATCTCATCCTGAGAGGAACAGACCACCATCTTCCACACAGAGAGGACAATTGCAACCACGTTCACCACATCCAGATCGGCGCCAACCCCTTATTTGTTTTAGGTGTGGCAAACCAGGGTACTCAGCAATGCCAACAAGTATCCCAGTCAAAATATACTTACCAAGATTCTTTAAATTGATTCTTTCCAGCTTTGTGAGGGTATTTTAAATGTTGTATGGTTAAAGGGTAATGCTTGTTTGTTTTGTTTGATATGTTCTTGCTGAGGTGCCGTTGAGTACTTAGCAAGGTGAGATATTTACTGTATGTCCAAGTAATTTCGGTTTGTTTTTCATGCACTGTTTGAGTTTGCTTACAGTCACTATAGATAGCATCATTGTGCTGAATAGCAACTACCTTTATTTCGTGTGTCTCTTGCCTGGAAAGAGAGAAATGGTCATAGAGTCATCCTTCTGTCCAGCAGCAACGCTACACTGCTTCACTACAAGTTTATTTGGGAGAGTACGTGTTATCCATAATATGTCACAATATTTACCTATAGTAATTTCTTTATTTTGGTCAGTTCTAACTATTTTGATTTTATTTGTTTTATCTGTTTCATGAATGTGTTTTTCAGAATCTATTGACTGGGGCTTGGTCCGCACTCCAACCATGACAGAATACAGGGGACTATACATATGTATCTGTGAAAAAAAGAGTTCGAGACAGCCACTAGCGAACTGCGCATGGAACGTTACTTGGGGAGCAGATCCTTAGCATAGTTGGTGATGGTTTCTCTACCTATAGTAGTAAGTTTGTGTATAGCTATGTTGTAGTTTGCTAGTAGACTGATCTAACAAATTTGTTTTTCTCTGAAGATGATATTTTTAAATTCTTAGTACAATGTCTCAATGTGTTTTGGTTCTTACTTGTATTAATCTCACAGTAATACCATTTCTATGGTCACATTTCATTGTAAAGCATCAAGAGCTATAAATTTCATTGTCATGTTCAAACATTGAAAATGTTGTCATTAAATTTTGACTTGGTGTCCCTATTTTAAATATATTCATGAATAGTTGTTAGTCATATCCAATAATTAAGCGCTCAATCAATATCTTTTTGTTTTGCAAGGCCTTGCTCTAGATTTAAGTTTTATTAGCTTTGTGTGTCCCCTGCCTTTTGTTTTTGTAATATTTATATACCGTATCTTTTCTTAATATTGTGACCGTGATGTTTTCCTCAAATCTTGTTCCAGTCTGCCGGTAGCCCAGGAAACACTCCGCTCCACAGAAGGGGACAGCCCCAGATCGTCCGGAGAATGGTGATTCTACCCCCAGCCGCACCCACACAGGTTTCCAACTGCAGTTGCTCTAAGACCCTCTCACCATGGCAGTCTACGAGGGTGTTCTCCCTCTTGGTTTGTCTGTGCCGGCAGGGCCGTGAGTCCCAGACCTATTCTACAGAGTTCCAGTTATTTCACTGTGTCGCCGTGGTGATCGAGTGGTACAGTTATCTGTGTGATAAGTTTTTACCATCTTTTCTTCGGCGGGTGTGGTTAAACGGTGGGAAAGTTACCGGACAAAGCAGTTTTTTTGCTCCGTTCTCAAGCAGCATGCCGCGTGTACGTACAGAAGAGGAGCTACGAGCTGTGGGACTACTTAATTATTAAGACAGAACCATTGTACCTGTGGGGATTCACCAGGGCTTTTTCTTTGTAATCTGTGTATTCAATTTTGTATTTTTATAGTTTTGTTAGTATTATTATTTTCTCTCTCTTTTCGGCGGGGACGCCTCATTATTGTGAGTGGGAGCAGATTTAGCGTGTATGTATGTATGTGTATTGTCGCGTCGGACACATTATTGCTTTGTAGCATGACATTGTTGGGCATAATTATTTCGTTTAGAGTTTGAATTTCGTCCGACGCGGCGTTTCTCTCCCCACCTCCTAGTCAAGGGGTGAAGAGAGGAAAGGGGGTGAAGGCAAGTAAAGGGGAGTAGCTTTTTTGTATGGTGGCGTCAGTAGCGTGGGTTATCGTGTGCGTCTCTTCAGGGCGAGTGGTTGTGTATGTAGCGTGCGTGTTTCGTGTGAGTGTGAAACATCTCCCTGTAATGTCTGTTCTGTAATATTTTGTGAATGATGTAGATCCGCCATGCCAAATATTAATAAACCACAGGTAACGTAATTAATGTGAAATTATGTGTATTTTGTTATGAATATCCCACGCCTGCTTTAAAATGTGTAGCTAAGATTCTGGTCATCTCGTTGCCACTGCTGCGACGTGTTTATGCCGGGGTAACTAAATTTAATATCCAGCTGCAAAACCTTTTGGCCTCACCCCGGTATATAACATCATCACGACACGCTCCTTAAGAATGTGAATACCGCTTTACTTACTGTATCCTACCACGAATGTGTATATATGAATTGCAAAGAAGTGGACAGAATAATTTGCTTTTATAAAAATAGTTTGTATATGCTGACCTGAAAATTACATACTATTCCCATGACATTAAGAGAAAGAATTGAATAGCGACAGCATTTTTAAAAACAGGCACTTTTGAAAAAATTCGAAATAATAATGATTTCTCGGAAATGCGTAATGTCAAGAAAGAAAGAGCTTATTTGAAATAAATTGTGTGATTTATACTATTTATACAGTTTACTAGTTATACAGAATTACATAAAATTCTTGCCAAATGAAAGGACTTAACATGCTATTCCCAGAAAATAAATTTTGTTTAACATGTATCTTAAACGTATGATATTTTAAGCAAAATCGTTACAGCTATTTTTGTGAACATTGAGAATTTCGTAAAATCTGGAGAGATTTTCTTTAAATCTTTGGAAGATTCCGAAGTTAATACCAAGTTTAGTACTTATCCAAATTTTCGTCCTTGAATTATGCTGTTCACACACATACAATCTCTATCTCTCCTCTGATGTAAGCTTGAGCATGGTCAACATAGTACTCTATATTGAAATACTTTTCGTTACAACCACCTGCATATCAATTCTGAGTTATTGAGCTGCTTAGCATTAGCAGAGTTTGCATGGTAGCCTTTAACTATGTGCACCATCAGCTCATGAGGGAAAGTAAGGTAAACGACATGTGGTAGTTGTTGAGGGCGAGTGTGAGGATCTGTATTTGTCGCTCCTAAACTGTTGGTTGTGCTTTCCTTGAATGTATGGGGAAGAGAGGCTAACAGGAACGTTTACATTCATATGCTGCCAGGACCAAACCTTAGTAACACTGGTGAATAAATTTTGTTTCGCAAACGCACAGTTGTTAGCAGGACACAACCTTCTAACGTTTGCACCTGCCACCTAACATTGCGATTAGTATACTTCTATGATGTGAAACGTTTGCCTCGCCCCTCTTGATATTGTTATTCCTTGACCCTAAGTCCTGAAAAAGTAATGTTGCCACAAAAGGGCCTTGTTACACTTTTCATACAAGGGGGTGGGTATGATGTAATAACTTTTCTTACCTTTATACACCTTGCCGAAGCATCCTTCTCCGATTTCTTGTAGAAAATGGACGTTTTCCCTTGAGAGCAGCGGCACAAGCATCACATCCGGAGTTGCACATGCGCTATACTGAGGATTTGGTGTATAGCGATTAGGCACCAACAATCCTTTGCTCAGGCTTAACGGTGAGGGCTGTAAAAGAAAATCTTGATATAAAGGAGCTTATCAATGTTTTGGAAAAATAATAAAAATAAAGGGTTGCGGGCCGACTATGTAACAAATTGCAGATTGTACTGAAAAAAATACGAGTTCTGTCGATATTACTGGAAGGCGAAAGCAAGCATGAACGTATCAATGAACAGTTACGGAACCGACGTGGATTTAAATGTTAGTAATCGATTGGACACTATAAAAGCTTTAAGGGAGTCCTAGCTAGTCATTTTGAACATTTGCTTATATTAATAGCACCAATAGTAGCAAAACTAGTTGAAGATAGTTCGGCTGCAGCATTCGGATGCGGAGTCAAATCCCAGACTTCAGCACTTTTTTATTTTCCTGCTTTCATCGCTATGCGGCACATTTTTGATTACATAAACAGGGGTTTCTTTTTATAAATTACTAGTAGTTTCGGTGCTTTGAGTTTACTTGGAGCTGGACCGTTCCACACAGGGGAGGCGTGGGTCCACAAACGGCTTGTAGTACTATCTCCGGTAGGTAACCAAGCTATCCTAAGGTTCTTACTATCTGCTAGTTAAACTGAGTGCAGTGCACCATATTAAGAACGCTAGGTAACTGTAGATTGGTTAAACTGGGGTTTTCCAATAATTTGGTATGCTGGCAAATTTTCACAACATTTCACTTCGGCTAGATTGAAATTAGTAGCATTAGATATTCAAAATAAACATTTTGTTGCAATTTTATTTAACCTGCGGTCTGATTTACTTCAACATAAAAAAAATCTTAAGTTTTTATTAAATTAGTGTAATGGGCTTTCGCGGTTAACATAAATTGTTTCGGATATATTGATAATACAGTGGATGGATTGAAGAAAGTAATAAGACTAATAATTGAATTACTTGTAGACCGTGGTGTAGAAGGCTCGTGGATACCGACGTTTCGCCAAGTGCAGCGCTTGGCATCTTCAGGGTGAAGTGATTCAGTTGCCTCCGGTGGTCAGAGTTCTCATTCAATTATTAGTGATGACGCCGGCCGTGGAAGCCTCAGTATGTACAAAGTAATAGCACTTACTTGCTATTAATACTAGCATTTTTATAGGTTAGGTAGCGGCGCATTTTTAAATATTTTACCTACCCTGAAGATGGGAACGATGTATGCTCCCAAAACATTGGTTTCTAACCAACTCTACACCTGGCTGGAAGTCCGGGAAAATCTGGATGATACATATATAAGCTACATTACAGAAGCTACAGCCAGTTTAGTTCGTATAATTTATTTTGGAATAGGTTAGGGCATTTCGGAGTATTGGGCTATACTTTGTAATTTCACCACATATAGTTCATTTGGATTACTGGAAAATACATTTGGAATATCTAGGAACATGTTGATAAATGTTCACTATAGTGGAGGACCCTGGAGTCTGCTAGCACGTGTTTAATTAATGTTTCTATTAAAACATTTGAAAATGAGTCTGGAAGGAATGAAATGGTAAAAGCAATGTAGGAGTATTATAAGGCTTAGTCCACTACGTGCAGCTTATATTTAAGAAATACCAGCGGCAAGTGTATTCAATTAAAAAAGATCAAACACCCAAGGAAATGGTTATGACACTGCTGGAAGTTATTGCGGAGCATAAGTGTGATGGAAAATGACGCCGTAGTACTGCTATTGTTAACCTTAATCCTTATCCCTCCGTTAGACTTCATGTAAATTGTTATATACATTACAATATATTGATGTGATAAACTGTGTCAGGTGGTAACTTGCTAAAGCAAGCAGCTGCATTTTTGTTCTTTAAGTTCAGCAAATGGTTTCCGTGATTTTATTCCTATTATAATATTTCAGCACTCAATTCTTGGCATCACTACAAAAGGAATAATGTAGGACTTTCGCTAGATTAACACATTTTGAAATTAAAGTATACGTTTCGCTGTTGATACACTCTATGAAGGATAGTGCAAAATAATGCTGGTCTTAAGGAAGTGGATAATAAATGCTTACTTTAGAAGAAACCCCCCACACAAAACCTATTCACGCAGGATTTTGCCGCTAATATACTGAGCCCCTCAGTAATAATGACGTATTTAAATAATTTCCACAATAAAAAACACAGGCAATAAAATGGATAACTACTTGTCGAATTAAAAATCTGATGTGTTACATTCACATCACTTTCTCCACCCATTCTTCAACAACCTATTGTTACAAAACCTTATTTTTCTATCTACTTCATGTTGATGGAGATAAACAATTGCATAAATTTTCTTGCAGGTTGAGGCAGTATTTTTAACACTTAAATGATTTCAGTCAAATTATATAATATAAAATACAATGACAGCCCACCTTAAAGCAATATGTATATGTAACAATATATAAAAAGTGTATATTACAGTCATTGTATATGTTTATATTATTGTATACATGTAATAATTTTATCTGAATGTATTACGTAATTTAAAAATGTAGGAGCTGTGAGAATAATAGGTTAAAAGTTGATAACAATGGGGTAACAATGAGGTAACCTTGAGGAAATAATGAATTTGAAAGTTTAAATGCTACTGGTGATTCTTGGAAACAATAATGTAAATTTTGAGACAGTTTATAAATAACCATTCAACAACCAGAAAGAAAGCTTAAGTTAAAAGAAAATATTCTATTGGAGTAGGATTAGCCAATCATAAATTGAAATATAGCAACATTTACAAATTTAGAAGTCAATTGGTTGTAGACAGCGTTCCTAATCGGACGCGAGATGCGTCCTCGAGAAATTTAATACGTATTCGTGTGAGACGAAAATAGTCTACGTGTTAAAAAGTGCAAGTAATTAATAAAAGAATCTCACAGCTCTCTATATCAGTGAAGTGATATTTAAATTGTGTCAAGGATTAATAAATGTAGTGAAGTAAAAATTATAATCTGTGTAAGCCTACGTTCTTAGCCGCACTACTCCTTGCAAAGAAATCCATGTCTCTAACAATAATACTGACGCAGGCGAGGCAAACTTAAAATAATAATATTTAAAGAAACAGTCAAAAATTACAAAGTTAATATTTTTTAAACATTTTGGGGACAAAGGCCACCGGAAAGTACATTTGGGGCGAAGGCTACCGGAAACCTTTTACCATACGTGCGGTTGCAACTATTTCAAGTTCAGCTCCCCAACAGTTGAACTACAATATAACTCCTTCAATACAACAAAAAACTTCTTCAAATTGGCTTCCAAAACGTGGGGCAAATAACAATACAACAAAATAGCAACTTCAAATTGGCGCCCAGCTGCGTGGGGCCAGAACAGGCGAGAACAGAAGAGATCAACGAACCTCATAGAACTACCAGAATCGACGAAACTACAAGACTTCACTTCAGAGGAATTCAAAATTATCAACAACACCATCCAAGGACAGCAACAATTCTTTCAGGAGTACGGGGCACGCAGTCAACAATTCAACAAGAATCTACGAGGGAACATCAGAATATAAAGGTTTACAAACACAGCCAGAACAAAAGGTCAGAAAATTCCATACTTTATACCTATAATAATTTTCAAAATTGTTAAGAAAATATATTGTTATTAAGATAATTTCATGCTGTTAGAAAGTGGTAAATTAAAATTGAGCAATTCTAAACCAAATATAAAAAAGGAAAATCTACAAAAGAAAATGGAAACAGAAAACAATGAAAATTTGGAAGTAGGAGAGGATAGATCAGCCATTACAGATTACAATGTAAATTTAAAATCAGAGCTAGAGGAAACGAATGGATTAGTTATCTGTAAATTCACAGTTAGGTTTAAAAAAGATTCTATCCCTCACACATCTAGGAAACAAGGGCAAGAAAACTTATCACAACAAATTATGTGCCTTCTAAGAGCAATAACTGAAATGCGAGGAGAGTTAAAAGAAACTTATACAGAGATGGTGTGGGTGGAACTAAGTAATAAGAATAGATGAAATGAAGGTAGGGTTAAGTAATATGTTAACTGAAACCAATAAAGAGTTAAATAGTAAGCTGAATGAAACTAGCACAGAGTTAAATAAACTACAAGAAACTAGTCAGGAAACTGAAGAATTAAAAATCGTGGTATAAAATACAAATGCAGATCTTGCACAAGTATAAATAGATTTAACAGGGGAAATAAATAAAATGCATGAAATGGCAAAAACAAATGCAGATGCAATTAAAGAAGCACACAAGTCAGTGATAGATGAAATTAAAAATAAAGTACAGGAAAGTAGCAAAGAAATTGATATACTTAGAAATAGTTTTGAAAATTTAAGTACCAGTGTACCAACGGTAAATCCAAATGTAACTAGTTCTGTAAATGTTAATCAAATGCATGACAATAATGCAAGTGCAGAAAGAAGTGTATCACCTTTGTTAACTAACAACACAAGAGACGCTACTGCTATTTCCATAGCATCAGCCTCTCAAACACAAAACAATAATGATGACACACATGTGCATGTACCAAATCAGATGTCAAACTATTATTCTGTGCTTAATGAATTACCATTACCTTATTTTAATGCTTCCTCAGGTCCAGTACAGTTTATTAATGATTTATTAGAATATTTTAAATTGAAAAATGTGCCTGAAGCATTAAAAATGATACCTGTTAGAAAATGCTTGGATAACAAAGCCTTAGAATTGTTACATATGCTAGCAGATAGTGAAATGAATTTTAAAACATTTAAAGATTTATTTATGATTAAGTTTTGGAATACAAATGTGCAGCATAAGATTAGGGTAAATCTAAAACGTCTACGGCACAAGAAAGAGAAGAAAAAAATAAAATATGCAGGTTATGTGTGGCAGAAAAAGAAAAAGAAAATAAAGTATCTGGAACATAAAAGGGTAAATGAATGTAGTTTAAAAATGTATAAGAATATCTTTACTAAATGTAACAAATTGTCAATATAACAAAAGACAATTTAGATAAAAAGCTGTAATAAAAGAAAATCCATTGTTAGTAAGAAAAACATAATAAATCTAAATAGCAACTGCATTTGTATTGTATATGGTATAAATTGTTAGAAATTGTAAGAAATATAAAAATGTTTTTAGAAATAAGTTATAAGAAAAGGGTAACAAGTGTTAATATGCCTGATTACGTATTAAACGTCTGGCACATGGGATATTTAATAGTGACTGTATTAGTGAATAAACAAACTTCACTCAGGTCGCTGAACACCAGATCATTGACCTAACACCAAGTCGTTGACCTTAAAGTGTAGAACAAGTGGAAGAACAAAATATGAAGTATTCTGCTATACACGAGTGTAGTGAAAAACCAGTGAGTGTTAAATAAAAGTGACAGTGAGAAATAGCAAGTGCTAAAATAATAAAAAAAGGTCATGTTTCTTTCTTTCAGGAGACTTTCAGAAAATATTTAAAAATTAAAAAAAACAAAAACAAAAAGAACAATTTTTAAATATTTCCAATGGAGGTAAATTTGAGGCAGTATTTTTAACACTTAAATGATTTCAGTCAAATTATATAATATAAAATATAATAAAAGCTAGCCTTAAAGCAATATGTGTATGTAACAATATATAAAAAAGTGTATATTACAGTCATTGTATATGTTTATATTATTGTATAAATGTAATAATGTTATCTGAATGTATTACGTAATTTAATAATGTAGGAGCTGTGAGAATAGTAGGTTAAAAGTTGCTAACAATGAGGTAACAATGAGGTATTCTTGAGGCAATAATGAATTTGAAAGTTTAAATGCTACTGGTGATTCTTGGAAACAATAATGTAAATTTTGAGACAGTTTATAAATAGCCATTCAACAACCAGAAAGAGAGCTTAAGTTAAATGAAAGTATTCTATTGGAGTAGGATTAGCCAATCATAAATTGAAATATAGCAAAATTTACAAATTTAGAAGTCAGTTGGTTGTAGACAGCGTTCCTAACCGGACGCGACATGCGTCCTCGAGAAATTTAATACGTATTCGTGTGAGACGAAAATGGTATACGTGTTAAAAAGTGCAAGTAATTAATAAAAGAATCTCACAGCTCTCTATATCAGTGAAGTGTTATTTAAATTGTGTTAAGGATTAATAAATGTAGTGAAGTAAAAATTATAATCTGTGTAAGTCTACGTTCTTAGCCGCACTACTCCCTGCAAAGAAATCCATGTCTAACAATAATACTGACGCAGCCGAGGCAAACATAAAATAATAATATTTAAAGAAACAGTAAAAATTACAAAATTAATATTTTTTAAACATTTTGGGGGCAAAGGCCACCGGAAAATACATTTGGGGCGAAGGCTACCGTAAACCTTTTACCATACGTGCGGTTGCAACTACTTCAAGTTCGGCTCCCCAACAGTTGAACTACAATACAACTCCTACTTTAAATTGGCTTTCCATACGTGAAGCAACAAACATTCTTCTCTAGGTACAAGGAGATTGGGGGAACAGTGATAGTAAAACTTTTTATTTGACTTAAATCGTGTGCTTTAACGCGATATACATTTTTATGGAGTAAGATTTTGTCTATCTCTTTTGGTTTACTAGCTGTGAAAAGTCATTCAGAATGAAGAGGACTTCAAAACATATTTCCAGATATTCAAGATATGAATTTCATTTACTGTGAAAACATGTTACACATATGACAAATTAGTCAAAATATTTAAAGTCATTTTTGAGAACATAAAAATGTGGAAATATGTTTCATATACAGGGTAGCTTTCTTTTGAAGTTGTAGATGCATAGTCCTGAATTGAGAATTGCTCAACCTGTGACTGAGCTGCTCTCCTGGCTAGCGCTGAGCAGTGTTGACCTGTAATGTCTACAGGGAGGGGTCAATAATGAAAACATCGATCGTAATAGACGTTTACTTTATTATTAAGTTACTGTTACTCATTCTGGAACTCCGTTATTTAATCGGGGCAAATCGTCACAATTGTTAATAGTATGAATTTACTTTCGGTTAACAAAGTGATAATTTTAAGACGGCGAGATTTCTAAGTTCTCCAGCAAGATCTTTCCCAGCGTGCATGGTCACGGTCTTACACGAGCGGAGAAGTGAAGTAACCTGCGATTTGTAATTTTTGTCATGTCCGACCCACTCCCCATATGTCACGTGATTACTTTGCTTGCTTTTTAATCATGTGACTGTTCCCTGTTTTTACATTCGCTAGTCCGTATATTTTACTTTGAACTTATTGGCTAAGAATTTGGGCTTTTTTGTTGAGTTCCTAGCTTTCCCTTTCTCAAGGCACTAGTTGAATCTAAGCTGTATCACGTACTGGTTGTATGGCTAAAATCTCCTTACTTGTAAACGGCACACACTTCCAATTTTGGAAGGAATTGCAAAATTCGGAGCCCTTTATCCATATACCTTAGGTATCGGCTCCTTCCTCTTGCTTTGATGCCGCTGTAGCCTGTCGGGGAACATGGTTCCTCTCAAGTTACATGTTGTATCCTGACTGCGTAGTTGCAATCACTTCGTAACATTCCATCATTTATATTACTTTATTTTACAGAACTACCGGACCGTGTTGGACGGAATCACTCCTTGAATGATGCTCAACTTAAATACCAAGTTTGGTATTTAACTAACTTTTTGTTTTTGAGTTATGCTGTTCACAGGCACATGGACACACACTTAGACGGACCATTCTCTAAAACCTCAAAACGTGTATTTCCAGTGAAATCTCGGTATCAGATTTTTTTTGTAGAACGCAATATTTTTGCACTTACTGTAGCCAAGCAGTAGAGAAAGTAAAAGGTGTAGGTTTAGTTTACTTCCATAGAGAGTAACTTTTGTTAACTTGTGTATTAGTACAGGTTCAGTAACTGACGGATGTAAGCTAACAAGAGTTGTGCCAGTTCATAAGGGAGGTAGTAGAGAAGGGATAGATAACTACCAATAAGTATTATCCCTGTTTTAGCAAACATTCTGGAGAAAACAATAAAGATTAAGTTACTACAGTATCTGAAACAGTAAAATGTTCTTTATAACAATATTAAAGTACTTATTCAAAGTGCTCTGGATAAGAAAACCTTAGCTGCAGGGCTATTTATACATGTGAAAAAGACTTTTGATACTGTAGATCAAACTACTCTATTAAAAATATTAGAAATAGCTCGTATAAAAGGTCTTCCTCTAAAGTGCTTTCAAAGATATCTTACCAACACAAAAAATTTATATACGTGAATAACACTTTCAGTTCCTTATCAACAACTCAACAATGTATCCCCTAAGGTTCAAACTTAGGCCCTATAGACTTTCTAGTTTTTCTAAAAAGCATATCAAGGATGCTTAAAGTTAAAACTATGTTTATGATATACGAGAAAGCTGTGAGAAGCAGCTCTTACTTTACATACAGCAACACGTTTACTGGTTCAGTTATAATATGATGGCCTTAAGCGTATCCAAAACTTTGCCATAATAGGTCTTACGTACCATTTTTCAATAAAAATGTACATATTAATAACATGTTAATTGAAAGAGTAACCAAACCCACATATCTCAGACTGATTCCAGATAAGTACTCTTTCTTGGAGCCCACCATGATTTAATTTGTAGTGTTCCCAGTTATGAGCTCTGATTCACGGAACCTTGTAAAACAAATAAATGAAATGAATAAAAAAAGGTGAACAAAGTATGGCAATAGCTGCACAGGATGCAGTAAATGAAAATGTAAATGTAGATGAAATTAAAGATTTCACTGTACTGGTTTCTTTGTATCAGGGGATGAAACTTGAATGGGCTGTGAACATAAATCATTACAAAGTGTAGCTAATGTAATTTCTATAGACAAGTAAAGTCCAAATATTTAGTAAGTTTTATTTAGAATGTGTACTTAGGAAGGAGGATACTAACAAAGAAAAAGAACAGCAATGGTAGGAAGAACATAAGAAAAGCTCCTAAAAAAAGCTAGAGTGGTAATAGTGGACAATTTTTGTTACCTCTGCTGTGAAGTATGGTGTTAGATACATGTAGTATCTTGGAGGTGTGGACTCCAGTACATTCAGGAGTATATGTGACAGTCAGCCCTATAGACCACTATGTTATAATAAAAAGCTTGAATGCACCAGATATGTTCAAGATTTGTCAACAGAGATATGAAAGCTAAGAAGTATTCAAATGGAAAGTCAACTGTTGGAAAATATAGACTCTCATAAACTAAACTAAAGGAACTCGAATGCTATCATTGCGTGGAAAAAAGAAGTAACACAAAAACTTGTAAGAAATGAGGGGACCTATGTGGCCTATTTATTTTCACACTCTCTACAAACAAAACACATAAAAATGTATCGTGTTCTGAAACATTATACAGAACTTAACCACAAAAGTAGGCTACCACGGACTGTAATGCTAGCCATCCAAACTAATTTTCACAATATTACAGACCCACAACTATGATGAATTATTTTTATGTAAGATAAATTAATTCAAATTAATGAAAGTATGAATAATTTAATATGGAAATGCTGTTAAAGATCTCATTTGCATCCACAAAAATTGTTAAGACTGCTGTTTATAATGTAATACTTTACAGCTATGGGGATGATGAGTAGTTATAACACCCCCGGGGACGCACCGAAATGATGACGTCACTGGCGCCAGTCCTAAGAAGGTGTACGTCTTAAGTAGGTGTAAGGATTGGAAATGTGTATGTGATGGAATTAAAGGTGTGTAGGATGTTTTAAGTAGGTGTAAGTATTAAGTAGGTGTACGTTTTAAATAGGTGTAAGAATTGGAAATGTGTATGTGATGGGGGTATAGGGTTGTAGGATGTACTAAGTAGGTGTACGTATTGAGGAGGTGTAAGAATATAAAAAAGGTGCGTGACGAGCGGACGGTATTGGGTTCGACGGGTGTGTGTGTGTGTGTGTGTGTGTGTGTGTGTGTGTGTGTGTGTGTGTGGGAACGGTGCAGGCGGCGGGGCCGCGCGCGCGTGTCCTTTTTGGATGTGGAGATTTTTGGGGGGGGAATGGTTGTTGTTTTATGCTATGGCGATAGTTTTGACCTAACCTAACTTTTTATATGGGAAAAGATAGGGAAAACGAGGGTAGGTGCTAGGCTAGGAGAGTATCCAAGGAGGAAAAATGCGTTTATATGGGGGAGATAGGGATTGCGAGGAGAGTTGTCATGCTAGACAGGGGTTGAAAGGGTAGAATGCACGTTTTATAGTGAAGAGATAGGGATTACAAGGTTAGATGTCGACTAGACAGGGTTTGAAAGGTCGGAATATATGCTTTATAAGGGAAAGGATAGGGAACACGAGGGAAGATTCTAGGTTGAGAAAGTCTTCATGGAGGAAAAATGAGTTTATATGGGGGAGATAGGGAAAACGAGGGTAGATGCTAGGATAGACAGAGGTTGAAGTAGGAGGAATGTGCTTTATATGAGAGTGGCAGGGAATACGAGGAGAAGTGCTAGGCTAGTCAGAGGTCGAGTAGAGTATACGACTATATACGAAAGATAGGGAGTAGATGATAATGCTAGACAGGTACTGAAAAAGGGGCAATATGCGTTTATATGAGGGAGATAGGGAATGCGAGGAGAGTTTCTAGACTAGACAGGACTTGAATGGTAGAATAGAACTACTTTAGAACACACTTAGAAGCTTTTTAGGTACATGCTTAGCTAACTTTGCAGGTATTCTGATGATGTTTTAATGCGGTGGAACAGGTATTTGACATCTTCTTACTGGCTTTAAAATATTTTTAGACATAGAAACACATACGTGCTTTAGGGTATTGGGGTAAGCATTTTAGCCGGTGTACTAGGAATTGTGAAGCATTTTAGTGTTCATTTAGAGACATTTTAGGCACAGGTACAGGTATTTTTTGATATGGACAAGGCTTTCAGCACATTCTGGTATGAGGCAGGGGAATTTTAGATGTTTCAGCAGCATTTTGGGAACTGGAGCAGGTAGATTCAGGGTATTCATATACGCTTGAGAATATTTCGAGGTGTTTTATGATGCTTTTAAGGTATTTTGACAATTTTCAAGACGTTTTCAAAGCTCGTGCTAGGAGTGTTTGTAGCTCTTTAAAGGTATTTTAGGTTATGGATGCGACATAGGCACAGACCATAAAGAGTTCCAGAAGGGCTTTTGGAAAGTGTAGTGGCTGTTTTATTGGCTTTTGGGAAGTGTAGTAGCTGTTTTATCGGGTTTTTGATAAGTGTAGTGGCTGTTTTATCGGCTTTTGGGAAGTGTAGTGGCTGTTTTATGGGCTTTTGGATAAGGGTAGTGGTTGTTTTATTGTCTTTTGGGAAGTGTAGTGGCTGTTTTTATCGGCTTTTGGGAAGTGTAGTGGCTGTTTTATAGGCTTTAGGGAAGCGTAGTGGCTGTTTTATTGGCTTTTGGAAAGTGTAGTGGCTGTTTTATAGGCTTTTGGGAAGTGTAGTGGCTGTTTTATTGGCTTTTGGAAAGTGTAGTATCTGTTTTATCGGCTTTTGGAAAGAGTAGTGGCTGCTTTATCGGCTTTTGGATAAGTGTAGTGACTATTTTGTCGGCTTTTGGATAAGTGTAGTGACTGTTTTATTGGCATTTGGGAAATGTAGTGGCTATTTTTATGGACTTTTGGAAAGTGCAGTGGCTATTTTTATGCCATTATAGTTCCTGGAGGGCTTTTTCTTGAAAGTGTAGTGCTTATTTGTATGCTATTGACACATGGTTTTCAGGCATTCTCTCATGTTTTATAGAGTTTTCTCTTGTTTTACACAGGTGTTATGATGATCTATAACCATTTCTAACGTTTTTACAGTCACATCGGATCCTTTTATGGTCTTCTCAGTATTCTAACGCTAACATGTAAGAAACTATGTAGAGTTGTGTTTTCTAACCCAACCTTAAGCTCTGCTAGTGATATTGTTTTTATCCAGCTTTTCTGTTTTTGTATGGTTAATTGTTGGCTAGGTGTATCGTCTTTACCAGTTAATTGATGCTTTATTAGATAAGGATTGTATCGGTAGGTGTCTGTCCCCTTTTTCTAGGCTTGAGACTAGCACTAGGATTTGCACCTAATAGCAGGGTTAACGCCTCCCTTCCACATTCTTATTTTTATTTATTCTTTAGGTGTCTGCTAGGTGTATACACAGCACATAGGTAAGCTTCATTTTTTGAAGTATTGCGACACTTCAAAGGGTATTTTTTTCGAAGTTTTCATATATGTATTTGAGACTCTTTAAAGATGTTTCAGCTTATGGTATCAGATATGAGTACAGGCTTTTAGGACATTCTGGCATACTGGAATGATAATTTCAGGTGTTTCAATAGCATTCTGGAGATTGGAAGCAGGCCTTTTCAGAGTATTGATACAGGTTTTTGAGATTTTTCGGAATATTTCGAGGTGTTGTATGTTGATTTTAAGGTATTTTAACATCTATAAGGTATTTTCAGGGTACTGGTAGGAGTATTTAAGGCTCTTTGAACGTATTGTGGGCTATGGATGCGGCATGAACTCAGGCTTTTAGAGTATTCTGAACGGCTCTTTTAAACTGTAGCGGCTATTTTTGGGGTATTGGCACATGGTTTTAGAGTATGCTGATGGTGTTTAGAATGATTGAGGTTTTTGTTTAACACTTAAACGATATTTTGTGCTATTGCTTCAAAGTATTTTAACCCTTTTCAGACATTTTCAAAGCTTATTTCAGGAGAATTTGAGCAGCTTTAAATGTACTTTAGCAACTAATCAGGTACTGTAGCAAGCTTTTAAAACATTTTGTGAAATTTTATGAGTAAATCAGGTATTCACACACGTATTTATTCTGGTTTCAGGACTTGATATATTTCTGCACATAGTTTTAATACCTCATGGACATTTATTATGCAGTGTTAGAACGCTTTTATATACTTTTAAAACACCTTTTTTAAAATTTTGCAAACTTATATATGTTGAGGAGATAAGCTATGAGACCGAGAGGGATAAACTGTATATCGATTTACAGTTTTAGTGAATGTAGAAGTATTCTAAACTACCCTACCTTACCTGCTCACCGATCATCCTAACCTATCCCTACCTTACCTGCTCTGAATCATCTTCTCATTGTATATTCCATTCTGTAATCCTCTAACGCAACCAGGAAACGTAACCATCCATGACAATCATAACGACCTATTCCCAAAACAATCTATGCTAACAGAACCATGCAATAACACAAGGTTTAATGTTGCATATAACAATGTAGAAAGAGATAATTTGTACAAAGAAGCCTTTCTCAGCAGCCATTACTACATCACCATTGTAAGTTCAACTTACTTAGAACTAAAGCCCCAGTCTTGCAAACCATTCTTCAAACTCGAATAATCATGCGAGCCTAACTCTACCTGTCCCAGACTATCCTAGCGTTATGTATTCTGCCCAGTAATAATCTAACACAATCTGATACCATTCCTTATAAGCTGTCCAACAATCCAATCCTAGGCTAGCACTGAACATCCTAACCTAGCCTAAGATAGTATAAACAAACTTCATGTCCAGCCTGCTATCAACTAACCTAGATTGTTTACGTGCATGTTAACCTACCTCAATCTTAGCCAACAGCCTCTCATAATCTATTCAAAACGGTCGTAACTTAAAGCTATACCTTAATTATCTATGACAGCCTAACCTCAGCTGCCTTTTCACAAGCCATGCTGTCTTGTCTTTAACGCACCTAGCGTAACCTAGAAGAAGAACCCTCTTATATGCTGAATGGGGAGTCCATCCTAGCCTCACCGGATCCATACACCACTTAAATGTTCTCTTAAATCAAGAACTTTGAATGCTTTAAAGGAATTCGATACCTTCTGCAACCACATTTCTCATGTTCATAGTCAACTTTCCGTACCTAATAACCAGTCCATTATCAGATAGTTTAACACCATTGAACCGCTTTGTACACTGATAAAGGTCGTTTTTTATGCTCGTAGCAATTCACTATGTTTTACAGTGTTCAGGCATGTCTTCGTAATGGCTGTGGGCCCTTCTATACGAATAAAAGGAAAACGTATAAGCATTAAAGAATGACCATCACCTTTCTTATCACCACAATCATTCCCAAAAGCCCTCCAAACACTTTAACCCTCTTCCTATCACAAACACCATTACTTCCAATTACACCATAACCTTGTACTGCCACGGCCGCCACATGGCTCTATTAACACCATAAATCTACACTGTAACTATCGCATAAGTCCATTAACACCATTATTCACTAATCCCTGAATCCTCTCCATCACCATTACAACTATAGTCATTACGATTTACACCATAGGTATACACGGTCACCTCAGCCATCATCTCCAAAGCCAACAATCCTATAACCATCTTCCTATCACAAACACCATTACTTCAAATTACACCATAACCTTATACTACCACCGCCTCCGCATGACACCATTAACACCATAAATCTACACTGTGACTATCACATAAGTCCATTAGCACCAGTATACTCTAATTCCTCAATCCTCACCATCGCCACCACAACCATTACAACTATAGTCATTCCTGTTTACGCCATATCTCTGCACTGTCACCTCAGCCATCATCTCCAAAGCCAAGAATCCTATAACCATCTTCCTATTACAAACACCATTACTTCCAAATACGTCATAACCTTGTACTACCACCGCCGCCACATGGCTCTATTATCACCATTATTCTCTAATCCCTGAATCCTCTCCATCACCACCACAACCATCACAACTATAGTCATTACGATTTACAGTAGTGTATGTCCCTACTTAGACAAATGGATTAACGCTAATCCTGCCGCTAGGGGCGCTAGTGTCGATTTTAATCCGCTCGGGTGGTGGGAAATTTGAAGCGGCAGGATTACGTTCGATCCAGATATCTAAGCGGGGACATTTGTTTTCTTTTATTTATTTATTTCATATTTTTAATCCATGTTTTATAATTTATGCACATGTGGTAGACTTAGGAACTAAATGGCCACTGAGGTGTATTTTAACCTATGGAAATGCCGCACACGGGCAAAAGCTTCTTTAAGAAAAAGCTAAAAATAAAATGCATCACAGCGTAACGTTCGCCTAGCGCAGAACTTTGTAACTAAGAGTTCGGAGGGATTTTTTGTTTGTTTTTTGGCGATGGGGCGCATCCGCAGGGGACGTCTGGCACACCTTCGCCGGCACACGCGCACGCATGAGGGGAATGGCGGAGGGAAGAGGGAATCTGAGGATAAAGACAGGTGGCCAACATGGGAACTAAATAAGCTGCCGGAGGTTCGGGGGCAAGGGGACTTGAGGTTAAAGACAAGTGGTCAACATGGGAGCTAAACAAGATGGCGGAGGCAAGGGGTGAGATGAGCAGATTTTGAAGTTAAAATAGCCGGTAAGCATGGGAACTAGAAAACCAAGATGGCGGAGGGTCGGCGACAAGGAGATGCGGTGGCAAACGTGAGAGCTAAACAAGGTAGCGGACGCAAGAGGAGGGTAAGGAGATTTGAGGTTAAGATTTTTAGGTTAAAACAGGACGTAAGCATGAGAACTAAATCCAAGATGGCGGACACCAAGGTGGTGGTGAGGAGATGTGAGGAACGGTGGCAAAAATGGGAACTAAACAAGATGACGGAGACAAGAAGTCAAGGACGAGGGGATTTGAGGTTAGTGGTCAACATGGCAGACGCAAGAGTTGGGATGCAAGGAGATTTGGGACGCGGCGGTGAAAACGGGATCTAAACAACTTGGCGGAAGGAAGAGCTGAGATAAGCAGATTTTGAAGTTAAAATAGGAGGTAAGCATAGGAACTAAAAAACCAAGACGGCGGAGGGTCGGCGACAAGGAGATGCGGTGGCCAACGTGAGAACTAAACAAGATGACGGACGCAAGAGGAGGGTAAGGAGATTTGAGGTTAAGATTTTTAGGTTAAAACAGGACGTAAGCATGGGAAAGAAATGCAAGATAGCGACGGCAATGGTGTGGACGAGGAGATGTGAGGCGCGGTGGCGAAAATGGGAACTAAACAAGATGGCGGAGACAAGAAGTCTAAGGACGAGGAGATTTCGAGGTTAGTGGTCAACATGGCGGACGCAAGAGGTGGGGGCAAGGAGACACGGTGGTGAGAATGTGAACTAAAACAAGATGGCGGTAGCAAGAGCTTAGAAGAGCAGATTTTAAGGTTAAAATAGTGGGAACTAAAAAAATGGCGGAGGGTCGGCGACAAGGAGATGCGGCGTGCAACGTGAGAACTAAACAAGGTGGCGGACGAAAGAGGAGGGTAAGGAGATTTCAGGTTAAGATTTTTAGGTTGAAACAGGACGTAAGCATGGGAACGAAATGCAAGATGGCGACGCCAATGGTGTGGACGAGGAGATGTGAGGCGCGGTGGCGAAAATGGGAACTAAACAAGATGGCGGAGACAAGAAGTCTAAGGACGAGGAGATTTCGAGGTTAGTGGTCAACATGGCGGACGCAAGAGGTGGGGGCAAGGAGACACGGTGGTGAGAATGAGAACTAAAACAAGATGGCGGAAGCAAGAGCTTAGAAGAGCAGATTTTGAGGTTAAAATAATGGGAACTAAAAAAATGGCGGAGGGTCGGCGACAAGGAGATGCGGCGTGCAACGTGAGAACTAAACAAGGTGGCGGACGAAAGAGGAGGGTAAGGAGATTTGAGGTTAAGATTTTTAGGTTGAAACAGGACATAAGCATGGGAACGAAATGCAAGATGGCGACGCAAATGGTGTGGACGAGGAGATGTGAGGCGCGGTGGCGAAAATGGGAACTAAACAAGATGGCGGAGACAAGAAGTCTAAGGACGAGGAGATTTCGAGGTTAGTGGTCAACATGGCGGACGCAAGAGGTGGAAGGCAAGGAGATTTGAGGTTAAGATTGTTAGGTTATACAGACGTAAGCATGGGAACTAAATCCAAGATGGTGGAGGAAGGGTGGGGACGAGGAGATGTGATGTTGTGAAAACTAAACAAGATGGCGGACGCGCGTGGTCAAGAAGATTTCACAAAAGAAAAAATAAATATCATACCTTGAACGAGAATGGAAGCAGCCAAGTAACTAACACGAAAGTTCAAAACACAAAAGAGCAGAGAGGTGTAATGCTTGTGTAAAAAGGAAGGCAGGAAGTGACGTGGCATGTTGTGATTGGAGAAAATAAGACGATGTGTGATTGGTGAAAATAAAACGTGGTTGCATTGGACAAAAGAATAAAGAAGGCGACGTGATGATGATTTGCGACGCTATTGATGATAGCCGTAATCGTTAACGCATCTGTTGGGATTGAAACCCGGTACCAAAACCCAACACATTAAAAAATTACTCCTTGGACCTTCGTTTTGAATGTTACATCACAACTTCGAATTAAACATGAACTTTAACGGTATTTTAAATAGGAATGTTGGTGGAATGTGGACTTCTTTTTTACTTTTGGACTCAAACCCGGTACCAAAACACTGAACGATGTATTTCTATCGCAACGCTATTTTAAAATGTGGTGGAATGTGGGGTTTGTAGTTTGGGACTCAAACCCAGTACCAAAACACTAAACGATATATTCCTACGCCAAGCAGGGCCGAAAAATAATTATGCGTGTGGTACTTACCTCTTACTGGTGTTGATGCGTCACCAAAAGCGCAGCAGTTACACGCGACGCGAAAAAATAAGAGCAAACTGTTTTTGAAAATGCTTAACCAGCTTTAAGATCAATCAACATCACTACGCACTGATATACCTAGGTTTTTTTAAAGCGGTACAGACGCCCTTTGCACAGACGTAATTTAACTATACCAAAAACCTGGTTCTGGACCATCGTAATGGTCGCTAGCGTACGTAGAAGCAGGGTTCTTATTGCCGGTCGAAAGCGGTCAAAAACAGTGTACGACGGACTCACAGACATATTCACAGTAGCTACTGTCGAAGTCAACTGTCGAGGCGTGAATGAAAAAAATCTGTGGTTGCCGGCAATCCAGCAGAAGCGATAAAAAAAACTTGGTGCTCGTTAGCAGGATGTTTGCAGCTACTGATAATTCCAGCTTGCCAAGCCGGATGCGCCCAAGACTGCCGCCGGCATGACCTCGATGGGGCGAGCTAAACCGGATGCTGACTCACGGTCAGAAGTCTGCGGCTGCCGATAAGCTATATGAAAACTTGGTTTGCATGTGAGTAGGTATATTACCCCTGCGGACGCACCAGTCCTAAGTAGGTGTAAGTACTAAAAGGAGTACGTCTTAAGTAGGTGTAAGTACTGAGGAGGTGTAAGTATTGGAAAAGTGTATCAGGTGAAGGTTTTTGGGTTCGAGGTCACTTGCGCAAGTCCTAAGTAGGTGTAAGTACTAAGAGGAGTACGCCTTAAGTAGGTGTAAGTACTGTGGAGGTGTAAGTATTGGAAAAGTATATCAGGTGAAGGTATTGGGGTTCGAGGTCACTGGCGCAAGTCCTAAGTAGGTGCAAGTGCCAAGAGAAGTACGTCTTGATGAGGTGTAAGTATTGGAAAAGTGTATGAGGTGAAAGCACGCTTGTGTTTTGAATCAAAGCAACACTTTAGCCGAAGCGTGATGTCCGTCAAGTCCCCAGAGAGCGCCCCATGGACGGCATCCACTGCCACGGCGCCACAGCGGCGACGATGGAATTGGTGTCGAAGTAGCACACCCGCTTCCTCCAGCACGCCCAGTACATCATCTCGTCCGTGGTAGGCTCGTACGACTGTACCTCTACTCCCGGGGCGTTGAGCAAATCGAGCAGCCTATCGTAATGGACAACAAGCTCGCTGGTAGGTAGATTGTCCCTCTGGCCATATTTTCCGCAGAAGGAGTTGAGCATCAACTTGTCCAGCTCCCGCCTGCCGGGATTCTTGGCAATGGCGTGAGAATCCAGGACAACGTATTCGCGCTTCAAACATTGCTTAACGTAGTGCTCCTTTGTGGCAGAAGTGTCGGCATCGGAGGGACAATCGGAGGCTTCGGTCTTAATCTTAAGGAACTGATTCTCTTATAGTCCTGAAATAGCCCCTTCTCTCCAGTGGTTGGGTTTGTATTGCATCGCTTCGTACTCCTAAATTTCATAGACCTGCAGTAATCGATATTCCTCCTCCAAGGATACCTTCATTTCTTCGATCACCCAGGTTCCCGCCATGCACCTGTCTTCATCTTTATGATGGGAACTGTCCGACGTAGCTTTTGAGGTTATGTGCGACTACGCTCACGTATCATCGCAGAAGTTAATGCACGAATGTGCTATGTCCTTTGTCCACACACAAGATATCGCTATTTGCCCCTGCATCAAAAAACATTGTTACTTTGCATCACTTTTTTATTCTTTTTAATACGGTTTCGGGGTTTACTTCATCTACCGGCGAACGCTTATATTAAACGGTTTGGAAGGCTGTTTAGAATCCATTATGGATAAAGCTATCAACCCCGGGCAATTTTCTAATAGTTTCTCATTCGAAAATTTTAAAAAAAAATCATTAAACATCTACACCTAAAACAACACGCACGCGTGCCGCCCGCCGCCCAAAACACCGATCCAAAAAATTACACGCTTTCCTTCCCCCTCGAACCCAATACCTTCACCTCATACACTTTTCCAATACTTACACCTCATCAAGACGTACTCCTCTTGGCACTTGCACCTACTTAGGACTTGCGCCAGTGACCTCGAACCCCAATACCTTCACCTGATATACTTTTCCAATACTTACACCTCCACAGTACTTACACCTACTTAAGACGTACTCCTCTTAGTACTTACACCTACTTAGGACTTGCGCAAGTGACCTCGAACCCAAAAACCTTCACCTGATACACTTTTCCAATACTTACACCTCCTCAGTACTTACACCTACTTAAGTCGTACTCCTTTTAGTACTTACACCTACTTAGGACTGGTGCGTCCGCAGGCGTATTATACCTACTCACATGCAAACCAAGTTTTCATATACCTTATCGGCAGCCGCAGACTTCTGACCGTGAGTCAGCATCCGGTTTAGCTCGCCCCATCGAGGTCATGCCGGCGGCAGTCTTGGGCGCATCCGGCTTGGCAAGCTGGAATTATCAGTAGCTGCAAACAACCTGCTAACGAGCACCAAGTTTTTTTATCGCTTCTGCTGGATTGCCGGCAACCACAGATTTCTTTCATTCACGCCTCGACAGTTGACTTCGACAGTAGCTACTGTGAATATGTCTGTGAGTCCGTCGTACACTGTTTTTGACCGCTTTCGACCGGCAATGAGAACCCTGCTTCTACGTACGCTAGCGACCATCTTGGATTTAGTTCTCATGCTTACGTCCTGTTTTAACCTAAAAATCTTAACCTCAAATCTCCTTACCCTCCTCTTGCGTCCGCTACCTTGTTTAGCTCTCACGTTTGCCACCGCATCTCCTTGTCGCCGACCCTCCACCATCTTGGTTTTCTAGTTCCCATGCTTACCAGTTATTTTAACTTCAAAATCTGCTCATCTCAGCTCTTGCCTCCGCCATCTTGTTTAGTTCCCATTTTCACCACCGCGTCTCAAATCTCCTTGCCCCCAACCTCTTACGTCCGCCATATTGACCACTAACCTCAAATCTCCTCGACCCACCCTTGCCTCCGCCATCTTGTTTAGCTCCCATGTTGGCCACTTGTCTTTAACCTCAAGTCCCCTTGCCCCCGAACCTCCGGCAGCTTATTTAGTTCCCATGTTGGCCACCTGTCTTTATCCTCAGATTCCCTCTTCCCTCCGCCATTCCCCTCATGCGTGCGCGTGTGCCGGCGAAGGTGTGCCAGACGTCCACTGCGGATGCGCCCCATCGCCAAAAAACAAACAAAAAATCCCTCCGAACTCTTAGTTACAAAGTTCTGCGCTAGGCGAACGTTACGCTGTGATGCATTTTATTTTTAGCTTTTTCTTAAAGAAGCTTTTGCCCGTGTGCGGCATTTCCATAGGTTAAAATACACCTCAGTGGCCATTTAGTTCCTAAGTCTACCACATGTGCATAAATTATAAAACATGGATTAAAAATATGAAATAAATAAATAAAAGAAAACAAATGTCCCCGCTTAGATATCTGGATCGAACGTAATCCTGCCGCTTCAAATTTCCCACCACCCGAGCGGATTAAAATCGACACTAGCGCCCCTAGCGGCAGGATTAGCGTTAATCCATTTGTCTAAGTAGGGACATACACTACTGTAAATCGTAATGACTATAGTTGTGATGGTTGTGGTGGTGATGGAGAGGATTCAGGGATTAGAGAATAATGGTGATAATAGAGCCATGTGGCGGCGGTGGTAGTACAAGGTTATGACGTATTTGGAAGTAATGGTGTTTGTAATAGGAAGATGGTTATAGGATTCTTGGCTTTGGAGATGATGGCTGAGGTGACAGTGCAGAGATATGGCGTAAACAGGAATGACTATAGTTGTAATGGTTGTGGTGGCGATGGTGAGGATTGAGGAATTAGAGTATACTGGTGCTAATGGACTTATGTGATAGTCACAGTGTAGATTTATGGTGTTAATGGTGTCATGCGGAGGCGGTGGTAGTATAAGGTTATGGTGTAATTTGAAGTAATGGTGTTTGTGATAGGAAGATGGTTATAGGATTGTTGGCTTTGGAGATGATGGCTGAGGTGACCGTGTATACCTATGGTGTAAATCGTAATGACTATAGTTGTAATGGTGATGGAGAGGATTCAGGGATTAGTGAATAATGGTGTTAATGGACTTATGCGATAGTTACAGTGTAGATTTATGGTGTTAATAGAGCCATGTGGCGGCCGTGGCAGTACAAGGTTATGGTGTAATTGGAAGTAATGGTGTTTGTGATAGGAAGAGGGTTAAAGTGTTTGGAGGGCTTTTGGGAATGATTGTGGTGATAAGAAAGGTGATGGTCATTCTTTAATGCTTATACGTTTTCCTTTTATTCGTATAGAAGGGCCCACAGCCATTACGAAGACATGCCTGAACACTGTAAAACATAGTGAATTGCTACGAGCATAAAAAACGACCTTTATCAGTGTACAAAGCGGTTCAATGGTGTTAAACTATCTGATAATGGACTGGTTATTAGGTACGGAAAGTTGACTATGAACATGAGAAATGTGGTTGCAGAAGGTATCGAATTCCTTTAAAGCATTCAAAGTTCTTGATTTAAGAGAACATTTAAGTGGTGTATGGATCCGGTGAGGCTAGGATGGACTCCCCATTCAGCATATAAGAGGGTTCTTCTTCTAGGTTACGCTAGGTGCGTTAAAGACAAGACAGCATGGCTTGTGAAAAGGCAGCTGAGGTTAGGCTGTCATAGATAATTAAGGTATAGCTTTAAGTTACGACCGTTTTGAATAGATTATGAGGGACTGTTGGCTAAGATTGAGGTAGGTTAACATGCACGTAAACAATCTAGGTTAGTTGATAGCAGGCTGGACATGAAGTTTGTTTATACTATCTTAGGCTAGGTTAGTATGTTCAGTGCTAGCCTAGGACTGGATTGTTGGACAGCTTATAAGGAATGGTATCAGATTGTGTTAGATTATTACTGGGCAGAATACATAACGCTAGGATAGTCTGGGACAGGTAGAGTTAGGCTCGCATGATTATTCGAGTTTGAAGAATGGTTTGCAAGACTGGGACTTTAGTTCTAAGTAAGTTGAACTTACAATGGTGATGTAGTAATGGCTGCTGAGAAAGGCTTCTTTGTACAAATTATCTCTTTCTACATTGTTATATGCAACATTAAACCTTGTGTTATTGCATGGTTCTGTTAGCATAGATTGTTTTGGGAATAGGTCGTTATGATTGTCATGGATGGTTACGTTTCCTGGTTGCGTTAGAGGATTACAGAATGGAATAGACAATGAGAAGATGATTCAGAGCAGGTAAGGTAGGGATAGGTTAGGATGATCGGTGAGCAGGTAAGGTAGGGTAGTTTAGAATACTTCTACATTCACTAAAACTGTAAATCGATATACAGTTTATCCCTCTCGGTCTCATAGCTTATCTCCTCAACATATATAAGTTTGCAAAATTTTAAAAAAGGTGTTTTAAAAGTATATAAAAGCGTTCTATCACTGCATAATAAATGTTCATGAGGTATTAAAACTATGTGCAGAAATATATCAAGTCCTGAAACCAGAATAAATACGTGTGTGAATACCTGATTTACTCATAAAATTTCACAAAATGTTTTAAAAGCTTGCTACAGTACCTGATTAGTTGCTAAAGTACATTTAAAGCTGCTCAAATACTCCTGAAATAAGCTTTGAGAATGTCTGAAAAGGGTTAAAATACTTTGAAGCAATAGCACAAAATATCGTTTAAGTGTTAAACAAAAACCTCAATCATTCTAAACACCATCAGCATACTCTAAAACCATGTGCCAATACCCCAAAAATAGCCGCTACAGTTTAAAAGAGCCGTTCAGAATACTCTAAAAGCCTGAGTTCATGCCGCATCCATAGCCCACAATACGTTCAAAGAGCCTTAAATACTCCTACCAGTACCCTGAAAATACCTTATAGATGTTAAAATACCTTAAAATCAACATACAACACCTCGAAATATTCCGAAAAATCTCAAAAACCTGTATCAATACTCTGAAAAGGCCTGCTTCCAATCTCCAGAATGCTATTGAAACACCTGAAATTATCATTCCAGTATGCCAGAATGTCCTAAAAGCCTGTACTCATATCTGATACCATAAGCTGAAACATCTTTAAAGAGTCTCAAATACATATATGAAAACTTCGAGGCAAAAATATCCTTTGAAGTGTCGCAATACTTCAAAAAATGGAAGCTTACCCATGTGCTGTGTATACACCTAGCAGACACCTAAAGAATAAATAAAAATAAGAATGTGGAAGGGAGGCGTTAACCCTGCTATTAGGTGCAAATCCTAGTGCTAGTCTCAAGCCTAGAAAGAGGGGACAGACACCTACCGTTACAATCCTTATCTAATAAAGCATCAATTAACTGGTAAAGACGATACACCTAGCCAACAATTAACCATACAAAAACAGAAAAGCTGGATAAAAACAATATCACTAGCAGAGCTTAAGGTTGGGTTAGAAAACACAACTCTACATAGTTTCTTACATGTTAGCGTTAGAATATTGAGAAGACCATAAAAGGATCCGATATGACTGTAAAAACGTTAGAAATGGTTATAGATCATCATAAGACCTGTGTAATACAAGAGAAAACTTTATAAAACATGAGAGAATGCCTAAAAACCATGTGTCAATAGCATACAAATAAGCACTACACTTTCAAGAAAAAGCCCTCCAGGAACTATAATGGCATAAAACTAGCCACTGCACTTTCCAAAAGTCCATAAAAACAGCCACTACATTTCCCAAAAGCCGACAAAACAGCCACTACACTTATCCAAAAGCCGATAAAACAGCCACTACTCTTTCAAAAAGCCGATAAAACAGCTACTGCACTTTTCAAAAGCCAATAAAACAGCCACTACACTTCCCAAAAGCCTATCAAACAGCCACTACACTTTCCAAAAGCCAATAAAACAGCAACTACGCTTCACAAAAGCCAATAAAAACAGCAACTACACTTCCCAAAAGACAATAAAACAACCACTACCCTTATACAAAAGCCGATAAGACAGCCATTACAGTTCCCAAAAGCCGATAAAACAGCCACTACACTTATCCAAAAGCCAATAAAACAGCCACTGCACTTCCCAAAAGCCGATAAAACAGCCACTACACTTATCCAAAAGCCGATTTAACAGCCACTACACTTTCCAAAAGCCAATAAAACAGCAACTACGCTTCCCTAAAGCCTATAAAACAGCCACTACACTTCCCAAAAGCCGATAAAAACAGCCACTACACTTCCCAAAAGACAATAAAACAACCACTCCCCTTATCCAAAAGCCGATAAAACAGCCATTACACTTCCCAAAAGCCGATAAAACAGCCACTACACTTCCCAAAAGCCGATAAAACAGCCACTACACTTATCCAAAAGCCGATAAAACAGCCATTACACTTCCCTAAAGCCTATAAAACAGCCACTACACTTCCCTAAAGCCTATAAAACAGCCACTACACTTCCCAAAAGCCAATAAAACAGCCACTACACTTCCCAAAAGCCGATAAAACAGCCACTACACTTATCCAAAAGCCGATAAAACAGCCACTACACTTCCCAAAAGCCAATAAAACAGCCACTACACTTATCCAAAAGCCAATAAAACAGACACTACACTTTCCAAAAGCCCTTCAGGAACTCTTAATGGTCTGTGCCTATGCCGCATCCATAACCTAAAATACCTTTAAAGAGCCACAAACACTCCTAGCACGAGCTTTGAAAACGTCTTGAAAATTGTCAAAATACCTTAAAAGCATCATAAAACACCTCGAAATATTCTCAAGCGTATATGAATACCCTGAATCTACCTGCTCCAGTTCCCAAAATGCTGCTGAAACATCTAAAATTCCCCTGCCTCATACCAGAATGTCCTGAAAGCCTTGTCCATATCAAAAAATACCTGTACCTGTGCCTAAAATGTCTCTAAATGAACACTAAAATGCTTCACAATTCCTAGTACACCGGCTAAAATGCTTACCCCAATACCCTAAAGCACGTATGTGTTTCTATGTCTAAAATATTTTAAAGCCAGTAAGAAGATGTCAAATACCTGTTCCACCGCATTAAAACATCTTCAGAATACCTGCAAAGTTAGCTAAGCATGTACCTAAAAAGCTTCTAAGTGTGTTCTAAAATAGTTCTATTCTACCCTTCAAGTCCTGCTAGTCTAGCACCTCTCCTCGCATTCCCTATCTCCCTCATATAAACGCATATTCCCCCTTCTTCAGTACCTGTCTAGCATTATCATCTACTCCCTATCTTTCGTATATAATCGTATACTCTACTCGACCTCTGACTAGCCTAGCACTTCTCCTCGTATTCCCTGCCACTCTCATATAAAGCACATACCTCCTACTTCAACCTCTGTCTATCCTAGCATCTACCCTCGTTTTCCCTATCTCCCCCATATAAACTCATTTTTCCTCCATGAAGACTCTCTCAACCTAGCATCTCCCCTCGAGTTCCCTATCTTTCCCTTATAAAGCATATATTCCGACCTTTCAAACCCTGTCTAGTCGACATCTAACCTTGTAATCCCTATCTCTTCAGTATAAAACGTGCATTCTGCCCTTTCAACCCCTGTCTAGCCTGACAACTCTCCTCGTAATCCCTATCTCCCCCATATAAACGCATTTTTCCTCCTTGGATACTCTCCTAGCCTAGCACCTACGCTAGTTTTCCCTATCTTTTCCCATATAAAAAGTTAGGTTAGGTCAAAACTATCGCCATAGCATAAAACAACAACCATCCCCCCCAAAAAAATCTCTACATCCAAAAAGGACACGCGCGCGCGCGCGGCCCCGCCGCCTGCACCGTTCCCACAGAACACACACACACACACACACACACACACACACACACACACACACACACACACACACCCGTCGAACCCAATACCTTCGGCTCGTCTTGCACCTTTTTTATATTCTTACACTTCCTCAATACTTACACCTACTTAAACGTACACCTACTTAGTACATTCTACAACCCTATACCCCCATCACATACACATTTCCAATTCTTACACCTACTTAAAACGTACACCTACGTAATACTTACACCTACTTAAAACATCCTATACACCTTTACCTCCATCACATACACATTTCCAATCCTTACACCTACTTAAGACGTACGCCTTCTTAGGACTGGCGCCAGTGACGTCATCATTTCGGTGCGTCCCCGGGGGTATTATAACTACTAGGATGGTACGTTAAAAGTCATCAGACATTTCCAGGGTGCTTTATAGTGAAACTTTGAGGGTTATGATGAAATTGTTTACAGTTATGGGGACTATGGTACGTTAGAAGACATCAAATATTTGGAGTACACCCAGGGTACTTTAGAGTGAAACCTTAGGTTTATGATGTAATTGTTTACATTTATGGGAATGATGGACGTTAGAAGTCATCAAATATTTGGGATTCACCCAGGGTACTTTACAGTGAAATCTTAAGCTTAATGATGTAATTGTTTACAGTTATGCGGATGGTGGTATGCTAGAAGTCATCAAATATTTGGGATTCACCCAGGGTACTTTACAGTGAAATCTTAAGCTTAATGATGTAATTTTTTACAGTTATGCGGATGATGGTATGTTAGAAGTCATCAAATATTTGGGATTCACCCAGGGTACTTTACAGTGAAATCTTAAGCTTAATAATGTAATTGTTTACAGTTATGCGGATGATGGTACGTTAGAAGTCATCAAACATTTGAGGTTCAACCAGGGTAGTTTACAGTGTAACCATAGGTTTATGATGTAATTGTTTACAGTCATGGGGATGTTAGTACGTTAGAAGTCATCAAACATTTGGGATTCACCCAGGATACTTTTCAGTGAAACTTTGATGGTTATGATGTAATTGTTTACGGTTATTAGGATGATGGTATGTTAGAAGTCATCAATGATTTGGCATTCACCCCGGGTACTTTGCAGTGAAACCATAGGTTTATGATGTAATTGTTTACAGTTATGGGGATGATTGTATGTTAGAAGTCATCAAAGATTTGGGATTCCCCAAGGGTACTTATCAGTGAAACTAGAGGTTTATGATGTAATTGTTTACAGTTATGGGGATGATGGTACGTTAGAAGTCATCAAAGATTTGGGATTCACCCATGGTACTTTACAGTGAAACCATAGGTTTATGATGTAATTGTTTACAGTTATGAGGTTGATGGTATACTAGAAGTTATCCAAGATTTGGGATTCACCCAGGGTACTTATCAGTGAAACTTTGATGGTTATGATGTAATTGTTTACAGTTATGGGGATGATTGTATGTTAGAAGTCATCAAAGATTTGGGATTCCCCAAGGGTACTTATCAGTGAAACTAGAGGTTTATGATGTAATTGTTTACAGTTATGGGGATGATGGTACGTTAGAAGTCATCAAAGATTTGGGATTCACCCATGGTACTTTACAGTGAAACCATAGGTTTATGATGTAATTGTTTACAGTTATGAGGTTGATGGTATACTAGAAGTTATCCAAGATTTGGGATTCACCCAGGGTACTTTACAGTGAAACTTTGAGGGTTATGATGTAATTATTTACAATTATGGAGATGATGGTACGTTAGAAGTCATCAAACATATGGGATTCACCCAGGGTACTTTACAGTGAAATCTTAAGCTTATGATGTAATTATTTACAGTTTTGGGGATGATGGTAGGTTAGAAGACATCAAATATTTTGGATGCACCCAGGTACTTTACAGTCAAACTTTGAGGTTTATGATGTAATTGTTTACAGTTACGGTGATGATGGTACGTTAAAAGTCATCAAACATTTGGGATTCACCCAGGGTACTTTACAGTGAAAACATAGATTTATGTTGTAATGGTTTACAGTCATGGGGATGTTGGTACGTTAGAAGTCATCAAAGATTTGGGATTCACCCATGGTACTTTACAGTGAAAACATAGGTTTAGGATGTAATTGTTTACAGTTTTGGGGATGATGGTATGTTAGAAGTTATCCAAGATTTGGGATTCACCCAGGGTACTTTACAGTGAAACTTTGAGGGTTATGATGTAATTGTTTACAGTTTTGGAGATGATGGTACGTTAGAAGTCATGAAATATTTAGAATTCACCCAGGGTACTTTACAGTGAAATCTTAAGCTTATGATGTAATTATTTACAGTTTTGGGGATGATGGTACGTTAGAAGTCATCAAACATTTTGGATTCACACAGGGTACTTTACAGTGAATCCTTAGGTTTATGATGTAATTATTTACAGTTTTGGAGATGATGGTACGTTAGAAGTCATGAAATATTTAGAATTCACCCAGGGTACTTTACAGTGAAATCTTAAGCTTATGATGTAATTATTTACAGTTTTAGGGATGATGGTACGTTAGAAGTCATCAAACATTTTGGATTCACACAGGGTACTTTACAGTGAAACCTTAGGTTTATGATGTAATTATTTACAGTTTTGGGGCTGATGGTACGTTAGAAGACATCAAATATTCTGGATGCACCCAGGGTACTTTACAGTCAAACTTTGAGGTTTATGATGTAATTGTTTACAGTTATGGGGTGATAGTCAATTAGAAGACATCAAACATTTGGAATTCACCCAGGATACTTTTCAGTGAAACTTTGAGGGTTATGATGTAATTGTTTACGGTTATTAGGATGATGATACGTTAGAAGTCATCAAACATTTGTGATTCATCCAGGATAGTTTATAGTGAAACTTTGGATTTATGATGTAATTGTTTACAGTTATTAGGATGATGGTACGTTAGAAGTCATCAAACATTTGTGATTCATCCAGGATAATTTATAGTGAAACTTTGGATTTATGATGTAATTGTTTACGGTTATTAGGATGATGATACGTTAGAAGTCATCAAACATTTGTGATTCATCCAGGATAGTTTATAGTGAAACTTTGGATTTATGATGTAATTGTTTACAGTTATTAGGATGATGGTACGTTAGAAATCATCAAACATTTGTGATTCATCCAGGATAATTTATAGTGAAACTTTGGATTTATGATGTAATTGTTTACAGTTATTAGGATGATGGTACGTTAGAAATCATCAAACATTTGTGATTCATCCAGGATAGTTTATAGTGAAACTTTGGATTTATGATGTAATTGTTTACAGTTATTAGGATGATGGTACGTTAGAAATCATCAAACATTTGTGATTCATCCAGGATAATTTATAGTGAAACTTTGGATTTATGATGTAATTGTTTACAGTTATGGAAATGAAGGTACTTTAGAAGTCATCAGACATTTCGGATTCACCCAGGGTACTTTACAGTGTAGCTTTGGGGTTTATGATGTAATTGTTTACAGTTATGGGAATGGTGGTACGTTAGAAGTCATCAAACATTTCGGATTCACCCAGGGTACTGTACAGTGTAGCTTTGGGGTTTATGATGTAATTGTTTACAGTTATGGAAATGGTGGTACGTTAGAAGTCATCAAACATTTCGGATTCACCCAGGGTACTGTACAGTGTAGCTTTGGGGTTTATGATGTAATTGTTTACAGTTATGGGAATGGTGGTACGTTAGAAGTCATCAAACATTTCGGATTCACCCAGGGTACTTTACAGTGTATCTTTGGGGTTTATGATGTAATTGTTTACAGTTATGGAAATGAAGGTACGTTAGAAGTCATCAAACATTTCGGATTCACCCAGGGTACTGTACAGTGTAACTTTGAGGTTTATGATGTAATTGTTTACAGATATGGAGATGATGGTATGTTAGAAGTCATCAAACATTTCGGATTCACCCAGGGTACTGTACAGTGTAACTTTGAGGTTTATGATGTAATTGTTTACAGTTATGGGAATGGTGGTACGTTAGATGTCATCAAACATTTCGGATTCACCCAGGGTACTGTACTGTCTAACTTTGAGGTTTTTGATGTAATTGTTTACAGTTATGGAGATGGTGGTATGTTAGAAGTCGTCAAACATTTCGGATTTACCCAGGGTACTTTACAGTGAAACCGTAGGTTAATGATGTAGTTGTTTACAGTAATGGGGATGAGGGTACGTTAGAAGACATGAAACATTTGGGATTCACCTAGGGTACTTTACAGTGAAGCTTTGAGGGTTATGATGTAATTGTTTACAGTTATTCGGATGATGGTACGTTAGAAGTCATGAAAAATTTAGAATTCACCCAGGGTACTTTACAGTGAAATCTTAAGCTTATGATGTACTTATTTACAGTTTTGGGGATGATGGTACGTTAGAAGACATCAAATATTTTGGATGCACCCAGGGTACTTTACAGTCAAACTTTGAGGTTTATGATGTAAGTGTTTACAGTTATGGGGTGATGCTACGTTAGAAGTCATTAAACATTTTGGATTCACACAGGGCACGTTACAGTGAAACCTTAGGTTTATGATGTATTTATTTACAGTTTTGGGGATGATGGTACGTTAGAAGATATCAAATATTTTGGTTGCGCCCAGGGTACTTTACAGTCAAACTTTGTGGTTTATGATGTAATTGGTTACAGATAAGGGGATTATGATCAATTATAAGACATCAAACAAGTGGGATTCACCCAGGATACTTTTCAGTGAAACTTTGTGGTTTATGATGTAATTGGTTACAGATAAGGGGATTATGATCAATTATAAGACATCAAACAGTTTGGATTCACCCAGGGCACTTTACAGTGAAACCTTAGGTTTATGATGTAATTGTTTACAGTTATTAGGATAATGGTACGTTAGAAGTCATCAAACATTTGTGATTCATCCAGGATAGTTTATAGTGAAACTTTGGATTCATGATGTAATTGTTTACAGTTATGGGAACGATGGTACTTTAGAAGTTATCAGACATTTCGGATTCACCCAGGGTACTTTACAGTGTAACTTTGAGGTTTTTAATGTAATTGTTTACAGTTATGGGAATGGTGGTACGTTAGAAGTCATCAGACATTTCCAGGGTGCTTTATAGTTAAACTTTGAGGGTTATGATGAAACTGTTTACAGTTATGGGGACTATGGTACGTTAGAAATCATCAAACATTTGGGATTCACCCAGGGTACTTTAGAGTGAAACCTTAGGTTTATGATGTAATTGTTTACAGTTATGGGAATGATGGACGTTAGAGGTCATCAAACATTTGGGATTCACCCAGGGTACTTTACAGTGAAATCTTAAGCTTAATGATGTAATTGGAAAGGTAGAATCAGATGACTGAAAAATTCAATGCCATAGCCGGGATTTGAACCACGGATCTCCCGGTCTCCGTCCGTTTGCTCTAACCACTGAGCTACCATGGCAACATGCCGACACGACATTAAATTCTCCAGCTGATTCGCATTTTTCCCGGTAAACCACAAGGAGATCTCAAATTGTTTTTGAGATGCCATACCCCAATGGCGACTTACATTTGTTGTAAGTACTTTAAGTTCCGGGCTTTATAGTTGCAACCACTATTAGGTCAATTAATGGAATTAATTGTTCTTTCACACAAGACAATTTGAGATCTCCTCTTGGTTTACCGGGAAAAATGCGAATCAGCTGGAGAATTTAATGTCGTGTCGGCATGTTGCCATGGTTGCTCAGTGGTTAGAGCAACCGGACGGAGACCGGGAGATCCGGGGTTCAAATCCCGGCTATGGCATTGAATTTTTCAGTCATCTGATTCTACCTTTCCATCCCTGTTCAACACACGGCTTTTGTGAAAGAACAGTTAATTCCATTAATTGACCTAATAGTGGTTGCAACTATGAAGCCCGGAACTTAAAGTACTTACAACAAATGTAAGTCGCCATTGGGGTATGGCATCTCAAAAACAATTTGAGATCTCCTTGTGGTTTACCGGGAAAAACGCGAATCAGCTGGAGAATTTAATGTCGTGTCGGCATGTTGTAGCTCAGTGGTTTGAGCAACCGGACGGAGACCGGGAGATCCGTGGTTCAAATCCTGGCTATGGCATTGAATTTTTCAGTCATGTGATTCCACCTTTCCAACCCTGTCCAACACACGGCTTGTGTGACAGAACAATTAATTCCATTAATGATGTAATTGTTTACAGTTATGTGGATGATGGTACGTTAGAAGTCATCAAACATTTGGGATTCACCCAGGGTACATTACAGTAAAATCTTAAGCTTAATGATGTAATTGTTTACAGTTATGCGCATGATGGTACGTTAGAGGTCATCAAACATTTGGGATTCACCCAGGGTACTTTACAGTGAAACTTTCGAGGGTTATGATGTAATTGTTTACAGTTATGTGGATGATGGTATGTTAGAAGTCACCAAATATTTGGGATTTACCCAGGGTACTTTACAGTGCAACTTTAAGGGTTATGATGTGACTGTTTACAGATATGGGGATGATGGTATGTTAGAAGTCATCAAACATTCCGGATTCATCCAGGATACATTACAGTGTAACTTTGAGGGTTATGATGTAATTGTTTACATTTATGGGGATGAGGGTACGTTGGAAGTCGTCAAACATTTCGGATTTACCCAGGGTACTTTACAGTGAAACCGTAGGTTAACGATGTAGTTGTTTACAGTTATGGGGATAAGGGTACGTAAGAAGACATGAAACATTTGGGATTCACCTAGGGTACTTTACAGTGAAGCTTTGAGGGTTATGATGTAATTGTTTACAGTTATGCGGATGATGGTACGTTAGAAGTCATGAAATATATAGAATTCACCCAGGGTACTTTACAGTGAAATCTTAAGCTTATGATATAATTGTTTACATTTATGGGGATGATGGACGTTAGAGGTCATCAAACATTTGGGATTCACCCAGGGTACTTTACAGTGAAATCTTAAGCTTATGATGTAATTATTTACAGTTTTGGGGATGATGGTACGTTAGAAGACATCAAATATTTTGGATGCACCCAGGGTACTTTGCAGTCAAACTTTGAGGTTTATGATGTAATCGTTTACAGTTATGGGGATGATAGTCAATTAGAAGTCACCAAACATTTTGGATTCACACAGGGCACTTTACAGTCAAACTTTGAGGTTTATGATGTAATTGTTTACAGTTATGGGGATGATAGTCAATTAGAAGACATCAAACATTTGGGATTTACCCAGGGTACTTTACAGTGAAATCTTAAGCTTATGATGTAATTATTTACAGTTTTGGGGATGATGGTACGTTAGAAGACATCAAATATTTTGGATGCACCCAGGGTACTTTGCAGTCAAACTTTGAGGTTTATGATGTAATCGTTTACAGTTATGGGGATGATAGTCAATTAGAAGTCATCAAACATTTTGGATTCACACAGGGCACTTTACAGTGAAACCTTAGGTTTATGATGTAATTGTTTACAGTTATGGGGGTGATAGTCAATTAGAAGACATCAAACATTTGGGATTCACCCAGGATACTTTTCAGTGAAACTTTGAGGGTTATGATGTAATTGTTTACGGTTATTAGGATGATGGTACGTTAGAGGTCATCAAACATTTTGGATTCACACAGGGCACTTTACACTGAAACCTTAGGTTTATGATGTAATTGTTTACAGTTATTAGGATGATGGTACGTTAGAAATCATCAAACATTTGTGATTCATCAAGGATAATTTATAGTGAAACTTTGGATTTATGATGTAATTGTTTACAGTTATGGGAATGATGGTACGTTAGAAGTCATCAGACATTTCGGATTCACCCAGGGTACTTTACAGTGTAACTTTGGGGTTTTAGGATGTAATTGTTTACAGTTATGATGGTGGTACGTTAGAAGTCATCAAACATTTCGGATTCACCCAGGGAACTTTACAGTGTAACTTTGAGGTTTTTGATGTCATTGTTTACAGTTATGTGAATGGTGGTACGTTAGAAGTCATCAGACATTTCGGATTCACCCAGGGTACTTTACAGAGTAACTTTGAGGTTTTTGATGTAATTGTTTACAGTTATGGGAATGATGGTACGTTAGAAGTCATCAAACATTTCGGATTCACCCAGGGTACTGTACAGTGTAACTTTGAGGTTTATGATGTAATTGTTTACAGATATGGAGATGATGGTATGTTAGAAGTCATCAAACATTTCGGATTCACCCAGGGTACTGTACAGTGTAACTTTGAGGTTTATGATGTAATTGTTTACAGTTATGGGAATGGTGGTACGTTAGATGTCATCAAACATTTCGGATTCACCCAGGATACTGTACAGTGTAACTTTGAGGTTTTGATGTAATTGTTTACAGTTATGGAGATGGTGGTATGTTAGAAGTTATCCAAGATTTGGGATTCACCCAGGGTACTTTACAGTGAAACTTTGAGGGTTATGATGTAATTGTTTACAGTTATGGGGATGAGGGTACGTTGGAAGTCGTCAAACATTTCGGATTTACCCAGGGTACTTTACAGTGAAACCGTAGGTTAATGATGTAGTTGTTTACAGTTATGGGGATGAGGGTACGTTAGAAGACATGAAACATTTGGGATTCACCTAGGGTACTTTATAAAGAAGCTTTGAGGGTTATGATGTAATTGTTTACAGTTATGCGGATGATGGTACGTTAGAAGTCATGAAATATTTAGAATTCACCTAGGGTACTTTACAGTGAAATCTTAAGCTTATAATGTAATTGTTTTCATTTATGGGGATGATGGACGTTAGAGGTCATCAAACATTTGGGATTCACCCAGGGTACTTTACAGTGAAATCTTAAGCTTATGATGTACTTATTTACAGTTTTGGGGATGATGGTACGTTAGAAGACATCAAATATTTTGGATGCACCCAGGGTACTTTACAGTCAAACTTTGAGGTTTATGATGTAATTGTTTACAGTTATGGGGTGATGCTACGTTAGAAGTCGTCAAACATTTTGGATTCACACAGGGCACTTTACATTGAAACCTTAGGTTTATGATGTAATTATTTACAGTTTTGGGGATGATGGTACATTAGAAGATATTAAATATTTTGGTTGCACCCAGGGTACTTTACAGTCAAACTTTGAGGTTTATGATGTAATTGGTTACAGTTAAGGGGATTATGATCAATTAGAAGACATCAAACATTTGGGATTCACCCAGGATACTTTTCAGTGAAACTTTGAGGGTTATGATGTAATTGTTTACGGTTATTAGGATGATGGTACGTTAGAAGTCATCAAACATTTTGGATACACCCAGGGCACTTTACAGTGAAACCTTAGGTTTATGATGTAATTGTTTACAGTTATTAGGCTGATGGTACGTTAGAAGTCATCAAACATTTGTGATTCATCCAGGATAGTTTATAGTGAAACTTTGGATTCATGATGTAATTGTTTACAGTTATGGGAACGATGGTACTTTAGAAGTCATCAGACATTTTGGATTCACCCAGGGTACTTTACAGTGTAACTTTGAGGTTTTTGATGTAATTGTTTACAGTTACGGGAATGGTGGTACGTTAGAAGTCATCAGACATTTCGGATACACCCAGGGTACTTTAGAGTGTAACTTTGAGGTTTTTGATGTAATTGTTTACAGTTATGGGAATGATGGTACGTTAAAAGTCATCAGACATTTCCAGGGTGCTTTATAGTTAAACTTTGAGGGTTATGATGAAACTGTTTACAGTTATGGGGACTATGGTACGTTAGAAGTCATCAAACATTTGGGATTCACCCAGGGTACTTTAGAGTGAAACCTTAGGTTTATGATGTAATTGTTTACAGTTATGGGAATGATGGACGTTAGAGGTCATCAAACATTTGGGATTCACCCAGGGTACTTTACAGTGAAATCTTAAGCTTAATGATGTAATTGGAAAGGTAGAATCAGATGACTGAAAAATTCAATGCCATAGCCGGGTTTTGAACCACGGATCTCCCGGTCTCCGTCCGGTTGCTCTAACCACTGAGCTACCATGCCAATATGCCGACACGACATTAAATTCTCCAGCTGATTCGCATTTTTCCCGGTAAACCACAAGGAGATCTCAAATTGTTTTTGAGATGCCATACCCAAATGGCGACTTACATTTGTTGTAAGTACTTTAAGTTCCGGGCTTTATAGTTGCAACCACTATTAGGTCAATTAATGGAATTAATTGTTCTTTCACACAAGACAATTTGAGATCTCCTCTTGGTTTACCGGGAAAAATGCGAATCAGCTGGAGAATTTAATGTCGTGTCGGCATGTTGCCATGGTTGCTCAGTGGTTAGAGCAACCGGACGGAGAGCGGGAGATCCGGGGTTCAAATCCCGGCTATGGCATTGAATATTTCAGTCATCTGATTCTACCTTTCCAGCCCTGTTCAACACACGGCTTGTGTGAAAGAACAGTTAATTCCATTAATTGACCTAATAGTGGTTGCAACTATGAAGCCCGGAACTTTAAGTACTTACAACAAATGTAAGTCGCCATTGGGGTATGGCATCTCAAAAACAATTTGAGATCTCCTTGTGGTTTACCGGGAAAAACGCGAATCAGCTGGAGAATTTAATGTCGTGTCGGCATGTTGCCATGGTAGCTCAGTGGTTAGAGCAACCGGACGGAGACCGGGAGATCCGTGGTTCAAATCCCGGCTATGGCATTGAATTTTTCAGTCATCTGATTCTACCTTTCCAACCCTGTCCAACACACGGCTTGTGTGAAAGAACAATTAATTCCATTAATTGACCTAATAGTGGTTGCAACTATAAAGCCCGGAACTTAAAGTACTTACAACAAATATAAGTCGCCATTGGGGTATGGCATCTCAAAAAAAATTTGGGATCTCCTTGTGGTTTACCGGGAAAAATGCGAATCAGCTGGAGAATTTAATGTCGTGTCGGCATGTTGTAGCTCAGTGGTTAGAGCAACCGGACGGAGACCGGGAGATCCGTGGTTCAAATCCCGGCTATGGCATTGAATTTTTCAGTCATGTGATTCCACCTTTCCAACCCTGTCCAACACACGGCTTGTGTGAAAGAACAATTAATTCCATTAATGATGTAATTGTTTACAGTTATGTGGATGATGGTACGTTAGAAGTCATCAAACATTTGGGATTCACCCAGGGTACATTACAGTAAAATCTTAAGCTTAATGATGTAATTGTTTACAGTTATGCGGATGATGGTACGTTAGAGGTCATCAAACATTTGGGATTCACCCAGGGTACTTTACAGTGAAACTTTCGAGGGTTATGATGTAATTGTTTACAGTTATGTGGATGATGGTATGTTAGAAGTCACCAAATATTTGGGATTTACCCAGGGTACTTTACAGTGCAACTTTAAGGGTTATGATGTGACTGTTTACAGATATGGGGATGATGGTATGTTAGAAGTCATCAAACATTCCGGATTCATCCAGGATACATTACAGTGTAACTTTGAGGGTTATGATGTAATTGTTTACATTTATGGGAATGACGGTACGTTAGAAGTCAACAAACATTTTAGGTTCAACCAGGGTAGTTTACAGTTTAACCATAGGTTTATGATGTAATTGTTTACAGTCATGGGGATGTTAGTACGTTAGAAGTCATCAAACATTTGGGATTCACCCAGGATACTTTCAGTGAAACTTTGAGGGTTATGATGTAATTGTTTAGGGTTATTAGGATGATGGTATGTTAGAACACATCAATGATTTCGCATTCACCCCGGGTACTTTACAGTGAAAGCATAGGTTTATGGTGTAATTGTTTACAGTTATGGGGATGATGGTATGTTAGAAGTCATCAAAAATTTGGGATTCCCTAAGGGTACTTATCAGTGAAACCGAGGTTTATGATGTAATTGTTTACAGTTATGGGGATGATGGTATACTAGAAGTTATCCAAGATTTGGGATTCACCCAGGGTACTTTACAGTGAAACCATAGGTTTATGATGTAATTGTTTAGAGTTATAATGATAATGGTATGTTAGAAGTTATCCAAGATTTGGGATTCACCCAGGGTACTTTACAGTGAAACTTTGAGGGTTATGATGTAATTATTTACAATTATGGAGATGATGGTACGTTAGAAGTCATCAAACATATGGGATTCACCCAGGGTACTTTACAGTGAAACTTTGACGTTTATGATGTATTTGTTTACAGTTATGGTGATGGTACGTTAGAAGACATCAAATATTTTGGGATTCACCCAGGGTACTTTACAGTGAAATCTTAAGCTTATGATGTAATTATTTACAGTTTTGTGGATGATGGTACGTTAGAAGACATCAAATATTTTGGATGCACCCAGGGTACTTTACAGTCAAACTTAGAGGTTTATGATGTAATTGTTTACAGTTATGGTGATGATGGTACGTTAAAAGTCATCAAACATTTGGGATTCACCTAGGGTACTTTACAGTGAAACCATAGGTTTATGTTGTAATTGTTTACAGTCATGGGGATGTTGGTACGTTAGAAGTCATCAAAGATTTGGGATTCACCCATGGTACTTTACAGTGAAAACATAGGTTTAGGATGTAATTGTTTACAGTTATGGGGATGACGGTATGTTAGAAGTCATCAAAGATATGTGATTCACCCAGGGTACTTTACAGTGAAACCATAGGTTTATGATGTAATTGTTTACAGTTATGAGGATGATGGTACGTTAGAAGTCATCAAAGGTTTGGGATTCACCCATGGTACTTTAAAGTGAAACCATAGGTTTATGATGTAATTGTTTACAGTTATAAGGATAATGGTATGTTAGAAGTTATCCAAGATTTGGGATTCACCCAGGGTACTTTACAGTGAAACTTTGAGGGTTATGATGTAATTGTTTACAGTTATGGGGATGAGGGTACGTTGGAAGTCGTCAAACATTTCGGATTTACCCAGGGTACTTTACAGTGAAACCGTAGGTTAACGATGTAGTTGTTTACAGTTATGGAGATAAGGGTACGTTAGAAGACATGAAACATTTGGGATTCACCTAGGGTACTTTACAGTGAAGCTTTGAGGGTTATGATGTAATTGTTTACAGTTATGCGGATGATGGTACGTTAGAAGTCATGAAATATATAGAATTCACCCAGGGTACTTTACAGTGAAATCTTAAGCTTATGATATAATTGTTTACATTTATGGGGATGATGGACGTTAGAGGTCATCAAACATTTGAGATTCACCCAGGGTACTTTACAGTGAAATCTTAAGCTTATGATGTAATTATTTACAGTTTTGGAGATGATGGTGCGTTAGAAGACATCAAATATTTTGGATGCACCCAGGGTACTTTGCAGTCAAACTTTGAGATTTTTGATGTAATCGTTTACAGTTATGGGGATGATAGTCAATTAGAAGTCATCAAACGTTTTGGATTCACACAGGGCACTTTACAGTGAAACCTTAGGTTTATGATGTAATTGTTTACAGTTATTAGGATGATAGTCAATTAGAAGACATCAAACATTTGGGATTCACCCAGGATACTTTTCAGTGAAACTTTGAGGGTTATGATGTAATTGTTTACGGTTATTAGGATGATGGTACGTTAGAGGTCATCAAACATTTTGGATTCACACAGGGCACTTTACAGTGAAACCTTAGGTTTATGATGTAATTGTTTACAGTTATTAGGATGATGGTACGTTAGAAATCATCAAACATTTGTGATTCATCCAGGATAATTTATAGTGAAACTTTGGATTTATGATGTAATTGTTTACAGTTATGGGAATGATGGTACGTTAGAAGTCATCAGACATTTCGGATTCACCCAGGGTACTTTACAGTGTAACTTTGGGGTTTTAGGATGTAATTGTTTACAGTTATGGGAATGGTGGTACGTTAGAAGTCATCAAACATTTCGAATTCACCCAGGGAACTTTACAGTGTAACTTTGAGGTTTTTGATGTAATTGTTTACAGTTATGTGAATGGTGGTACGTTAGAAGTCATCAGACATTTCGGATTCACCCAGGGTACTTTACGGAGTAACTTTGAGGTTTTTGATGTAATTGTTTACAGTTATGGGAATGATGGTACGTTAGAAGTCATCAGACATTTCGGATTCACCCAGGGTACTTTACAGAGTAACTTTGAGATTTTTGATGTAATTGTTTACAGTTATGGGAATGATGGTACGTTAGAAGTCATCAAACATTTCGGATTCACCCAGGGTACTGTACAGTGTAACTTTGAGGTTTATGATGTAATTGTTTACAGATATGGAGATGATGGTATGTTAGAAGTCATCAAACATTTCGGATTCACCCAGGGTACTGTACAGTGTAACTTTGAGGTTTATGATGTAATTGTTTACAGTTATGGGAATGGTGGTACGTTAGATGTCATCAAACATTTCGGATTCACCCAGGGTACTTTACAGTGAAACTTTGAGGGTTATGATGTAATTGTTTACAGTTATGGGGATGAGGGTACGTTGGAAGTCGTCAAACATTTCGGATTTACCCAGGGTACTTTACAGTGAAACCGTAGGTTAATGATGTAGTTGTTTACAGTTATGGGGATGAGGGTACGTTAGAAGACACGAAACATTTCGGATTCACCTAGGGTACTTTACAAAGAAGCTTTGAGGGTTATGATGTAATTGTTTACAGTTATGCGGATGATGGTACGTTAGAAGTCATGAAATATTTAGAATTCACCTAGGGTACTTTACAGTGAAATCTTAAGCTTATGATGTTATTGTTTACATTTATGGGGATGATGGACGTTAGAGGTCATCAAACATTTGGGATTCACCCAGGGTACTTTACAGTGAAATCTTAAGCTTATGATGTACTTATTTACAGTTTTGGGGATGATGGTACGTTAGAAGACATCAAATATTTTGGATGCACCCAGGGTACTTTACAGTCAAACTTTGAGGTTTATGATGTAATTGTTTACAGTTATGGGGTGATGCTACGTTAGAAGTCGTCAAACATTTTGGATTCACACAGGGCACTTTACATTGAAACCTTAGGTTTATGATGTAATTATTTACAGTTTTGGGGATGATGGTACATTAGAAGATATTAAATATTTTGGTTGCACCCAGGGTACTTTACAGTCAAACTTTGAGGTTTATGATGTAATTGGTTACAGTTAAGGGGATTATGATCAATTAGAAGACATCAAACATTTGGGATTCACCCAGGATACTTTTCAGTGAAACTTTGAGGGTTATGATGTAATTGTTTACGGTTATTAGGATGATGGTACGTTAGAAGTCATCAAACATTTTGGATACACCCTGGGCACTTTACAGTGAAACCTTAGGTTTATGATGTAATTGTTTACAGTTATTAGGCTGATGGTACGTTAGAAGTCATCAAACGTTTGTGATTCATCCAGGATAGTTTATAGTGAAACCTTGGATTCATGATGTAATTGTTTACAGTTATGGGAACGATGGTACTTTAGAAGTTATCAGACATTTCGGATTCACCCAGGGTACTTTACAGTGTAACTTTGAGGTTTTTGATGTAATTGTTTACAGTTATGGGAATGGTGGTACGTTAGAAGTCATCAAACATTTGGGATTCACTCAGGGTACTTTACAGTGAAATCTTAAGCTTAATGATGTAATTGGAAAGGTAGAATCAGATGACTGAAAAATTCAATGTCACAGCCGGGTTTTGAACCACGGATCTCCCGGTCTCCGTCCGGTTGCTCTAACCACTGAGCTACCATGGCAACATGCCGACACGACATTAAATTCTCCAGCTGATTGGCATTTTTCCCGGTAAACCACAAGGAGATCTCAAATTGTTTTTGAGATGCCATACCCCAATGGCGACTTACATTTGTTGTAAGTACTTTAAGTTCCGGGCTTTATAGTTGCAACCACTATTAGGTCAAGTAATGGAATTAATTGTTCTTTCACACAAGACAATTTGAGATCTCCTTGTGGTTTACCGGGAAAAATGCGAATCAGCTGGAGAATTTAATGTCGTGTCGGCATGTTGCCATGGTTGCTCAGTGGTTAGAGCAACCGGACGGAGACCGGGAGATCCGTGGTTCAAATCCCGGCTATGGCATTGAATTTTTCAGTCATCTGATTCTACCTTTCCAACCCTGTCCAACACACGTCTTGTGTGAAAGAACAATTAATTCCATTAATGATGTAATTGTTTACAGTTATGTGGATGATGGTACGTTAGAAGTCATCAAACATTTGGGATTCACCCAGGGTACTTTACAGTGAAACTTTCGAGGGCTATGATGTAATTGTTTACAGTTATGTGGATGATGGTACGTTAGAAGTCATCAAACATTTGGGATTCACCCAGGGTACTTTACAGTGAAACTTTCGAGGGCTATGATGTAATTGTTTACAGTTATGCGGATGATGGTACGTTAGAAGTCATCAAACATTTGGGATTCACCCAGGGTACTTTACAGTGAAACTTTCGAGAGCTATGATGTAATTGTTTACAGTTATGTGGATGATGGTATGTTAGAAGTCACCAAATATTTGGGATTTACCCAGGGTACTTTACAGTGCAACTTTAAGGGTTATGATGTGACTGTTTACAGATATGGGGATGATGGTATGTTAGAAGTCATCAAACATTCCGGATTCATCTAGGATACATTACAGTGTAACTTTGAGGGTTATGATGTAATTTTTTACAGTTATGGGAATGACGGTACGTTAGAAGTCAACAACATTTTAGGTTCAACCAGGGTAGTTTACAGTGTAACCATAGGTTTATGATGTAATTGTTCACAGTCATGGGGATGTTAGTACGTTAGAAGTCATCAAACATTTGGGATTCACCCAGGATACTTTCAGTGAAACTTTGAGGGTTATGATGTAATTGTTTACGGTTATTAGCATGATGGTATGTCAGAAGTCATCAATGATTTGGCATTCACCCCGGGTACTTTACAGTGAAAGCATAGGTTTATGGTGTAATTGTTTTTCAGTTATGGGGATGATGGTATGTTAGAAGTCATCAAAAATGTGGGATTCCCTAAGGGTACTTATCAGTGAAACCGAGGTTTATGATGTAATTGTTTACAGTTATGGGAATGATGGTACGTTAGAAGTCATCAAAGATTTGGGATTCACCCATGGTACTTTACAGTGAAACCATAGGTTTATGATGTAATTGTTTACAGTTATGAGGATGATGGTATACTAGAAGTTATCCAAGATTTGGGTTTCACCCAGGGTATTTTACAGTGAAACTTTGAGGGTTATGATGTAATTATTTACAATTATGGATATGATGGTACGTTAGAAGTCATGAAACATATGGGATTCACCCAGGGTACTTTACAGTGAAACTTTGACATTTATGATGTATTTGTTTACAGTTATGGTGATGGTACGTTAGAAGACATCAAATATTTTGGGATTTACCCAGGATACTTTACGGTGAAATCTTAAGCTTTTGATGTAATTATTTACAGTTTTGTGGATGATGGTACGTTAGAAGACATCAAATATTTTGGATGCACCCAGGGTACTTTACAGTCAAACTTTGTGGGTTATGATGTAATTATTTACAGTTATGGTGATGATGGTACGTTAAAAGTCATCGAAAATTTGGGATTCACCTAGGGTACTTTACAGTGAAACCATAGGTTTATGTTGTAATTGTTTACAGTCATGGGGATGTTGGTACGTTAGAAGTCATCAAAGATTTGGGATTCACCCATGGTACTTTACAGTGAAAACATAGGTTTAGGATGTAATTGTTTACAGTTATGGAGATGATGGTATGTTAGAAGGCATCAAAGATTTGTGATTCACCCAGGGTACTTTACAGTGAAACCATAGGTTTATGATGTAATTTTTACAGTTATGAGGTTGATGGTACGTTAGAAGTCATCAAAGTTTTGGGATTCACCCATGGTACTTTACAGTGAAACCATAGGTTTATGATGTAATTGTTTACAGTTATGAGGATAATGGTATGTTAGATGTTATCCAAGATTTGGGATTCACCCAGGGTACGTTACAGTGAAACTTTGAGGGTTATGATGTAATTGTTTACAGTTTTGGGGATGAGGGTACGTTAGAAGTCGTCAAACATTTCGGATTTACCCAGGGTACTTTACAGTGAAAACGTAGGTTAACGATGTAGTTGTTTACAGTTATGGGGATGAGGGTACGTTAGAAGACATGAAACATTTGGGATTCATCTAGGGTACTTTACAGTGAAGCTTTGAGGGTTATGGTGTAATTGTTTATAGTTATGCGGTTGATGGTACGTTAGAAGTCATGAAATATTTAGAATTCACCCAGGGTACTTTACAGTGAAATCTTAAGCTTATGATGTAATTGTTTACATTTATGGGGATGATGGACGTTAGAGGTCATCAAACATTTGGGATTCACCCAGGGTACTTTACAGTGAAATCTTAAGCTTATGATGTAATTATTTACAGTTTTGGGGATGATGGTACGTTAGAAGACATCAAATATTTTGGATGCACCCAGGGTACTTTACAGTCAAACTTTAGGTTTATGATGTAATTGTTTACAGTTATTAGGATGATGGTACGTTAGAAGTCATCAAACATTTGTGATTCATCCAGGATAATTTATAGTGAAACTTTGGATTTATGATGTAATTGTTTACAGTTATGGGAATAATGGTACGTTAGAAGTCTTCAGACATTTCGGATTTACCCAGGGTATTTTACAGTGTAACTTTGAGGTTTATGATGTAATTGTTTACAGTTATGGGATGGTGGTACGTTAGAAGTCATCAAACATTTGGGATTCACTCAGGGTACTTTACAGTGAAATCTTAAGCTTAATGATGTAATTGGAAAGGTAGAATCAGATGACTGAAAAATTCAATGTCACAGCCGGGTTTTGAACCACGGATCTCCCGGTCTCCGTCCGGTTGCTCTAACCACTGAGCTACCATGGCAACATGCCGACACGACATTAAATTCTCCAGCTGATTGGCATTTTTCCCGGTAAACCACAAGGAGATCTCAAATTGTTTTTGAGATGCCATACCCCAATGGCGACTTACATTTGTTGTAAGTACTTTAAGTTCCGGGCTTTATAGTTGCAACCACTATTAGGTCAAGTAATGGAATTAATTGTTCTTTCACACAAGACAATTTGAGATCTCCTTGTGGTTTACCGGGAAAAATGCGAATCAGCTGGAGAATTTAATGTCGTGTCGGCATGTTGCCATGGTTGCTCAGTGGTTAGAGCAACCGGACGGAGACCGGGAGATCCGTGGTGCAAATCCCGGCTATGGCATTGAATTTTTCAGTCATCTGATTCTACCTTTCCAACCCTGTCCAACACACGTCTTGTGTGAAAGAACAATTAATTCCATTAATGATGTAATTGTTTACAGTTATGTGGATGATGGTACGTTAGAAGTCATCAAACATTTGGGATTCACCCAGGGTACGTTACAGTGAAACTTTCGAGGGCTATGATGTAATTGTTTACAGTTATGTGGATGATGGTACGTTAGAAGTCATCAAACATTTGGGATTCACCCAGGGTACTTTACAGTGAAACTTTCGAGGGCTATGATGTAATTGTTTACAGTTATGCGGATGATGGTACGTTAGAAGTCATCAAACATTTGGGATTCACCCAGGGTACTTTACAGTGAAACTTTCGAGAGCTATGATGTAATTGTTTACAGTTATGTGGATGATGGTATGTTAGAAGTCACCAAATATTTGGGATTTACCCAGGGTACTTTACAGTGCAACTTTAAGGGTTATGATGTGACTGTTTACAGATATGGGGATGATGGTATGTTAGAAGTCATCAAACATTCCGGATTCATCTAGGATACATTACAGTGTAACTTTGAGGGTTATGATGTAATTTTTTACAGTTATGGGAATGACGGTACGTTAGAAGTCAACAACATTTTAGGTTCAACCAGGGTAGTTTACAGTGTAACCATAGGTTTATGATGTAATTGTTCACAGTCATGGGGATGTTAGTACGTTAGAAGTCATCAAACATTTGGGATTCACCCAGGATACTTTCAGTGAAACTTTGAGGGTTATGATGTAATTGTTTACGGTTATTAGCATGATGGTATGTCAGAAGTCATCAATGATTTGGCATTCACCCCGGGTACTTTACAGTGAAAGCATAGGTTTATGGTGTAATTGTTTTTCAGTTATGGGGATGATGGTATGTTAGAAGTCATCAAAAATGTGGGATTCCCTAAGGGTACTTATCAGTGAAACCGAGGTTTATGATGTAATTGTTTACAGTTATGGGAATGATGGTACGTTAGAAGTCATCAAAGATTTGGGATTCACCCATGGTACTTTACAGTGAAACCATAGGTTTATGATGTAATTGTTTACAGTTATGAGGATGATGGTATACTAGAAGTTATCCAAGATTTGGGTTTCACCCAGGGTATTTTACAGTGAAACTTTGAGGGTTATGATGTAATTATTTACAATTATGGATATGATGGTACGTTAGAAGTCATGAAACATATGGGATTCACCCAGGGTACTTTACAGTGAAACTTTGACATTTATGATGTATTTGTTTACAGTTATGGTGATGGTACGTTAGAAGACATCAAATATTTTGGGATTTACCCAGGATACTTTACGGTGAAATCTTAAGCTTTTGATGTAATTATTTACAGTTTTGTGGATGATGGTACGTTAGAAGACATCAAATATTTTGGATGCACCCAGGGTACTTTACAGTCAAACTTTGTGGGTTATGATGTAATTGTTTACAGTTATGGTGATGATGGTACGTTAAAAGTCATCGAAAATTTGGGATTCACCTAGGGTACTTTACAGTGAAACCATAGGTTTATGTTGTAATTGTTTACAGTCATGGGGATGTTGGTACGTTAGAAGTCATCAAAGATTTGGGATTCACCCATGGTACTTTACAGTGAAAACATAGGTTTAGGATGTAATTGTTTACAGTTATGGAGATGATGGTATGTTAGAAGGCATCAAAGATTTGTGATTCACCCAGGGTACTTTACAGTGAAACCATAGGTTTATGATGTAATTTTTACAGTTATGAGGTTGATGGTACGTTAGAAGTCATCAAAGTTTTGGGATTCACCCATGGTACTTTACAGTGAAACCATAGGTTTATGATGTAATTGTTTACAGTTATGAGGATAATGGTATGTTAGATGTTATCCAAGATTTGGGATTCACCCAGGGTACGTTACAGTGAAACTTTGAGGGTTATGATGTAATTGTTTACAGTTTTGGGGATGAGGGTACGTTAGAAGTCGTCAAACATTTCGGATTTACCCAGGGTACTTTACAGTGAAAACGTAGGTTAACGATGTAGTTGTTTACAGTTATGGGGATGAGGGTACGTTAGAAGACATGAAACATTTGGGATTCATCTAGGGTACTTTACAGTGAAGCTTTGAGGGTTATGATGTAATTGTTTATAGTTATGCGGTTGATGGTACGTTAGAAGTCATGAAATATTTAGAATTCACCCAGGGTACTTTACAGTGAAATCTTAAGCTTATGATGTAATTGTTTACATTTATGGGGATGATGGACGTTAGAGGTCATCAAACATTTGGGATTCACCCAGGGTACTTTACAGTGAAATCTTAAGCTTATGATGTAATTATTTACAGTTTTGGGGATGATGGTACGTTAGAAGACATCAAATATTTTGGATGCACCCAGGGTACTTTACAGTCAAACTTTAGGTTTATGATGTAATTGTTTACAGTTATTAGGATGATGGTACGTTAGAAGTCATCAAACATTTGTGATTCATCCAGGATAATTTATAGTGAAACTTTGGATTTATGATGTAATTGTTTACAGTTATGGGAATAATGGTACGTTAGAAGTCTTCAGACATTTCGGATTTACCCAGGGTATTTTACAGTGTAACTTTGAGGTTTATGATGTAATTGTTTACAGTTATGGGATGGTGGTACGTTAGAAGTCATCAAACATTTCGGATTCACCCAGGGTACCTTACAGTGTAACTTTGAGGTTTTTGATGTAATTGTTTACAGTTATGGGAATGGTGGTACGTTAGAAGTCATCAGACATTTCGGATTCACCCAGGGTACTTTACAGTGTAACTTTGAGGTTTTTGATGTAATTGTTTACAGTTATGGGAATGATGGTACGTTAGAAGTCATCAAACATTTCGGATTTACCCAGGGTACTGTATAGTTTAAATTTGAGGTTTATGATGTAATTGTTTACAGTTATGGCGATGATGGTATGTTAGAAGTCATCAAACATTTCGGATTCACCCAGGGTACTGTACAGTGTAACTTTGAGGTTTATGATGTAATTGTTTACAGTTATGGGAATGGTGGTACGTTAGAAGTCATCAAACATTTCGGATTCACCCAGCGTACTGTACAGTGTAAATTTGAGGTTTGGGATGTAATTGTTTACAGTTATGGAGATGATGGTATGTTAGAAGTCATGAAACATTTCGGATTCACCCAGGGTACTGTACAGTGTAAATTTGAGGTTTGGGATGTAATTGTTTACAGTTATGGAGATGGTGGTATGTTAGAAGTCATCCAACATTTGGGATTCACCCAGAGTACTTTACAGTGAAAACTTGAGGGTTATGATGTAGTTGTTTACAGTTATGGGAATGATGGTACGGTAGATGTCATCAAACATTTCGGATTCACCCAGGGTACTTTACAGTGTAACTTTGAGGTTTATGATGTAATTGTTTATAGTTATGGTGATGATGGTAACTTAGAAGTCATCAAACACTTCGGATTCACCCAGGGTACTTTACAGTGTAACTTTGAAGTTTATGATGTAATTGTTTACAGTTATTAGGATGATGGTACGTTAGAAGTCATCAAACATTTGCGATTCACCCAGGGTACTTTACATTTAAACCTTAGGTTTATGATGTAATTGTTTACAGTTATGTGGATGATGGTATTCAACATCTCGTCTATTTATCATGAAAAAGTTTGGCGTGTAAACTACAGCAATCCTGTGAAGAATAATGGCTTATCGGGAAAGAAAATGTAAGCTCTGTAATACATATTAACTAAATCAGAATTAAGACAGGAGAATTGCTTTTCAAAAGTGTAGCAGACTGCAGTGCTTTCTAGTAGTGCAACCTCGCTGGCTAGAACACACTTCTATAGTATTTAATTTACACAGTTAAGTTTTAAATTTATAACAATTCAGATATTCAATATAATGCACTCGGTATTATTTATTGTAATTAATAAATATTTGCAATTAATTAATGATTATTATAATTAGTAAAATTATAGCCTCAGAGTAAAGGGAAATCAATCATCCTTGTTCACAAGGAAATTTGTAAATGTCGGTTGTTCCGTATAATTTGTTCGCCGACACATACTATATCATTAAATGCTAAGGCCTTGATGTTCAGGTATTTAGTTCTTATTTTAGTTTCACTTCGACAACATAAAAACTATAAACACATAAAGTTATTTATACCAATCTTATTTATATTTAAAAAGACTGGATATATATCTACAGTAAAATAATAGTAATGTAGTGTTTTACAACATTCAGTTTATTAAACAGCGAAGCCTAAATTATATCAGCTAATCCACAGCCTTTCTGGCTATAGGTCTTTGCATATTTTGCTTGGTTGTGCTGGTTTTACATTTATTTATTTGAGTAATTAATAATGTATGTTTAGTAATTAATTAAACTGGCACAAGAAAGGGTTTCAAAGTTTAACCATGTTTGCATGAGGTAGTCGCCATTAATGAACGACGTGATGAGATACGATGTAAGCTATACAAGCAAATAAACCAGAAAATCTTTATAGTTACTTGGATCTGAAGTGAAATTTATTTATAACGTTTCTTATGTTTAGAGTCAGAGGAATACAGGTTTGTATAATGGATAGAGTGTTATTATTTTTGCAATGCGTTTCAGCCATGTGTCTGTTAGTCATAGTGGTAAAAGGGATGTTTCGAAATATATAACAATAGCAAAACACAAGAAGGTTATGGCGTTAACTTTTTATTGACCTTGATTTAAGGTTTGTGTTCTTCAGGATCATTAAATCGCTTGTTCACATTTCAAATCATTTTACTTTTTACCTAGCACCTCATATATGACAACGGGATACTTTATTGAGTTTAGTAATGAAGTAAAATCTATAGCTATATCTGAAGGTGCATTTGCTTGTTCACTTCGTATTTCTTAATAATCACTCAATGGATTGATGGAGGAAACTCACCTAAAGCGACTCAAGTTATACTTCTTCAAATTTTACAATGTCGTTGTAAAAATAATATTAAAATAAGATTTAAAGTAGCCTGTCATTTCCTTTTTGCCGAACATAAGTGTCCCAACTTTACTTCATATCACAACAAAGTAATTTATTGCTATCAATATTTTAAATATTTGTGAGTAATTAAGTTGATATAAGGATGAAAGAAGCTCAACATTCACATGCTAAACATTTTAAAACCATCCATCTTACTGAAATCCATAAAAATATACCATATCTACGATATGAACGTTTAAAGATATAGAAAGAGAATTGGGTGCTATTAATATGAAAGTTCCTGCTGAACACCCATTTCTTCTTCTTCTTTTTGTAAATGTATTTTAGCCTTTGTTCACCTAGAGAGCATTGGTTTTCATAGGTAAAGGAATTAAACAATGGTGGTGTGTCTTTTTACTCTATTTATAATGTTGGTATCGTTTACGAATAATAATGCAAAACTGTATGAACCATTCACTTATGTATTTTGTATCTGCTTGTGTGGGTTTTAAACTTAATCTCACATTGTAAAAAGCAGAACAATAAAGACAATGAAGAATGATAATGTTGCTTTTAATCCTTTGTGAGAATTATCTATTTATTTTAATAAATCACAAATGTTTAAGGAATGATAAAGGAAAGTCGTATATACATATATAAAGTTATTCTGAATTTATTTTAAATACAATTCCAAGGATTCAAATCTTATCTTCTTTTTCTTTCATTAGTCCGACAATGCATTATTTCCAATGCTTCGGCATGCACGGAAGTTAGTGGCTCAAGATACAAGAAGCACAACTACGTGCTGGACACCTTTATCCATTGTAGCAGTGCAGGATGAACAGGTCTTGTCTATAATGTAGGTCTAGGTCAAACTTAATTTTCCCTTCGCCTCTTATTCTATGTCGCCCTCTATAGCAGTTCCTCGAGTACACCGTATTGCACTCTGTTGCAGAATGACGTCTTCGCTTCAATATTACTAGCGGAAAGTTTGGAGTAAATAAATCCGGAGCTACTACACTGGTTTGATATTTGCAAACATATGGTGGCAGCACACAGTTTCCGGAGATGTTTCAGATACCACTACGCTAACCTTTAGTCATACAGTGGACATCACAACACATAAAGTGGTAGTGCATTTACATTAATTGGCACACTTCTCAGTTCAATAATCGTATTATATTGAGATTACATAGAATTAGATTGGAAATAGTTTTATAGTGGTTGCAGTGAGGCTATAATCATGAATACATCTCTGGAAGTTTATTTATTACAAAGAATTTTTTATATAGTCTAAGTTCCTGTATATTCCATTATTGAGCTTATTTATTTTCAATATGGAATTGCTTTGCTCGTAGTTTCTGAAAAATTAACCTTTGATCCATTTTCAAGAATATTTCTTGCTAGTATAAATAAACTATATATATGACATTTTACTAATGGTGCTGATTTATAACGTTTTAGGTAGACTTTATCTAACCTAAAATTCAATGTAAGGCAACACAGGAATATATTTAACTTTTTTTAACAAATCATCGTACTATCCCCAAATAAAACTGTATTGCAATGTTTCCAATTAACTTCATAACTACGACGCTGACGAGATAGGCCATTTAATCTCCGTTTCACTTTAGTTGATTGAAAACCCCCGTCCAAAATAGCCAAAGCACTGGAAAGAACTTTGAAATGCACGCTGCCAGTGCGTCTCGAATCCTTTGTGTTGGAAGTTGCAGCCAACGGATCACGTCAGTTTACTCGCATTACGTGCTAGGATTACGTTAATGTTAAGAGAAAGGATTCGTATCGTACATTATTATTCTCCAAGCACACGTTACGTTACTCTTTTCTGTTCTCGACTTAACATATAAATGCGGAAGTGAAAAGGAAGAGAGCACTAAGGACGATGAAAAAGAGAGAAAGAAAGACAGATAACTCACGCTGCAGGAAGACTTGCGATGCTTGCCATTTCGGGAGATACATCGACTCATCTCCTTTCTCTTGATGAGACAGAGTGCGATAGAGATAACCACAGCCACCAGTGCCACACCCAGCATCCCTATCAGGAGTCCGTTCATCACGGGTAACCTTTCTTCTCTTACCGCCTGAAACAAGTGAAAATTGCATGATGAGAAGTGAGTACAGGTAACACTTTTGTAGGAGTTAGAAACTAGACTTCCTGCAAGCATGTTTGTATATGGCCGAGTACGAATCCCAATGTTTGAGTGATAACAACAAATGCTGCCGTCTTTTTACTTTTGTATTTTGGTTGTGTCAGTGAATGTTTAAATAAGTCAATAAGTATTACTTAAACACTAATGGTTAATGAAGTTTCAACTGTGCAAGGAGAATACTTATATTTGTTGTTTTGTTTATGCCTAAAGTGCATAAAAAGGTAATCATCTCTTCATGTTGCGTTACATTTTTTTCCCTGAAATGATTTCTAACCAATAAGCTTTCAATATGTGGAAACATTTTATCAGAAGCACGGAGGGATAAATTCAGCTCTTGTGAAGGAAAAGGGAAAAGGAGAAAACGCTAACTCAACGAGAAAACGCGCTTGGAGAAAATGTAATCATTGGGGATGAAATATTGTGTGAACGACTAACGCTATAAAAATTATTTGACAATGTTGTATATTTTAATAAACGCTATTATCTTAAGTGAATTTTTGTCTATCTGTTATTGTTACCCAATTGTACAAAACTCGATCAGATTAAAAGGCATTTTACTCCAAATTATCGACACACAGTTCATTTCTCATGCCAATACGTCAAATATTTGACACGTTAATCTCAATCATTAGGCCATTTCTGAGAAAATAACAATAACTTCATATGAAGGGTAGTTTGGGGTAGAGGAGATTTCATGTTGCGTCCTTGAAAGATCTTGGATTTAAACCCCAATTTCCGTATTAGATATCATCCGACTTTTCGTTCTTCAGTTATTCTTTTCATATACCCACACGCGCGAGCAGACCCTATTCTAGTTTTTCCCCGGTTCGTGTATTTACGGAGAACTCTCGATATCAAATTTTTGGGTGGTATACACTACTTTCTCTACTGGGAAAACTAAAAATTAATAACAGGAGACACGAATATCCACACGACAGTCACGGAAAACGCCAGCTTTCTCTAATTGCAAACCGTAAGCGATCGACGAAAACTTGAAGGAAAGATGCAGATATCTTTGAAACATACCATTATGCCTTACATTTCATAGAATCAGCCGTTTTCGGACTATTTCCTGAAATATATATAGCTGTTATCAATTAAATGTTTATGTTACCTGTAATGAAAATTTGCGATCTTTATTCTTCTTCTTCTCCCCTCTTGAGCTCAGTAACTGACAAAATGGAGTGCTGTTTCTGAATCTTTTGTATAACTGTAAGACTATAAAAGACTTAGGGGTAGAAGTCCTTAAAGCATATAATTAGTGTTAAACAACAAGTTTCACAGATATTTTATTTTGATCATTTAAATTTTCTAATGTTTTAAGCCATACCCTTGTTTCTACTGAGGTCATGCAGCGAGTCTACAACACAACGTCAGCATATAGCGACCTGGTTTTTAAACAGTCGTTTGTCGTATTAGACTTCTGTATAAACACAACTATAGATGTACCGTAACATTTCGGCTAAATATTGTGTTTAAAAGGAAGAATATAGAAAAAAATCTGATGTGATACATTCACATGACTTTCTCTACCCTCCAGCTTTATTATTGGTATAAAAATTATTCTTGTTAAGATCCTTTTTCTATCCATTACATTTAAATCCAAATAAACCTGTAAAAATAGCTACATTTCATACAAAGACAACAGCAAAAGTCAAATGTTTAACAACTGGGCGCTATACACCGGCCTTAAATTACATGCTGTTTCCATGCAATCGCGAGACTTCAAAAGAATCAGATGCATTGAACAATTCGAAAACATTCGAAATTTTAATAATGGATATTTCAGAAACAGCTTATGCCACAGAAAAACTTATTTTAAGTAACTTGTGCGATTTAAAGAGATCCACATCTTTGTGTGGTATTTTTTTGTCTATCGCGTAACGTTTACCAGTTATACAAGATTATACAAAACTCCTTCCGAATGAAGAGGAATTCACAGGCTATTCCCAAAAAAATTCAAGATATATATTTTATTTGTCATGTAAATATCTCTAATACATGACATTTTAATCTAAATAGAGTAATTTTTTAAAAACTCAAAATTTTCGAAAAATGTTCCATGTAAGGGACAGTTGGGGTGGTGGGATTTACTTGAAAATCTTCATATGGAACATTTGGAAGGTACTGAATCTGAATACCAAGCGTGCTATTAATCCGAATTTTCGTTTTTGAGTTATGCTACTCTCTTACACACACGCACGCACGCGCGCGCGCTTGGACCTTTTCTAAAAATGTATTTTTTAATCAGGTGGCCTCAAAACATGTATTTCCGGTATAATATCGGTATCGAATTTTTTATTGGAATACAATACCTTCTCTACTTACTATGTACGTGGTAGAGATAGTAAAAAGAAGCCTCTTTATGGACTATCTATAAATAATTGTAGTGGACAGAGACGGTTGTGTGATTGTAACAGTTTAGAATCACCGACTTTATTATAATTGAAACTTATAGATAATAATCGTTTGTTAGATTTTACGAAATAATTTACAACACAAGTACGAGCGCACAGAATTTCATTACTTGGTACAAAGCATAATTTCAGGACATTCAGCTTTGTACCGTTTGCTTCGTCTGAGAGGATTTAAAATGAATCCATTAAATCGGTTAGCGCAGTGAGATTAACAAGGTAAACTTTCTCCAGCGGGTTTTGCTCCTGACAGCTCACCTCCTGGGGTTATAGCATAAGTGTGTGTCACAATCTGCTCATTTAATTCTCGAATGTGTGACTGAAATGCTTGGCATGTTGCAATTAATTTTCTAACGTTTTAAACTGACATGCTTGTTTACTTTCCTAACTATATAATTTCTGTAGGTACTAGTTAAAACATTCTATTGATAGTTTTATTTTCTGCAGTGGGAGAGAAATCCTAGCATCGTAAAACGAAAAAAACAAGTAAACTGACCACGTTTTACATTTTATCTTTTTAATGGAAATCAATTAAATGACTTGCTATGGTGTCACCAACGTTGAGAAAGTAACACATGCCTTATAGCCACAGCGGTCAGGAGCATTCATCTTTTTTAATTTCTGTACCACGTATGTACATAGTAGGTCCTATTGCATTCCACCCAAAAATTCCACGTCGACATTTCACCAGAAATGCATGTTTTAAGGTCCCCCAATCCAAAGATAAGCATTTTTAGAAAAAGCTCCATCTCTCTCTCTCTGTCTCTCTCTCTTTCTCTATGTGTGTGTGTGTGTGAACAGCAAAACAAAATGTCGCATAAATACCAATATTGGTATTTAGGTTTGGTACTCTCCAAAGATGCAACACGAAGATTTTCAAGAAACTCCCCCACCCCAAACTACCCTTTTCATGGAACATTTCTCGAAATTTTTTGTTTTCTAACAAATGGCACTAACGATTTTGATTAATATATTAAAGATATTTACATGAAAAATAAAATGTATATCTTGAATTTTCTGAGAATGGTTTGTGGAATTTGGAAGGAATTTTGTATAATCTTGTATAACTGGTAAACATTAAGCGTTAGACGAAAACGTAACGCAGAAAAATATATAGATCTCTTTAAAACACCCGATTTATTTCAAATAACATATTTTTTTGGCATCAGCCATTTCAGATATCCGTTATTAATGGTTCGATACGTCATCGTGTCATTCTTTTTAAGTCCTTCGGTTTTCAGTTGGAATGTTAAGGCCAGCATATAGCGTCCAGTTCTTTAACATTTGACTATCGATGTGCTCTTTGTATCTATAGCGAAATGTGTAATGTAGCTGTTACTGGAAAAGTTTATTTAGATTAATATGTAGTAGATAAAGAATAAGCTTTAGTAAGAATAGTGTGTACACTCTAAAGGTAGAGGGTAGAGAAAATCACATGAGTGTATGGCATCAGATTTTTTCTACATGTGGAGACAAAATGTTTTACAAGACAGCCGCTCTATGCTAGTCATTATTTGCCCCTCCTTTCTCTTTTCTAATAGAGAAAAGTGCACTACACAACACGTGAGTAACAAGTATATTATGTGCAGAGTCCTCGCCTATCAGCAGTGCCGGGTAATTCTGCTACTGTTTCCTTTTAGTTCCCTTGTTTACCCAGTTTATGATTATGTATTTTGCTGTTTAGTTTACTGCTCATTACCGCAATTACACACACAAACACCCATGCCCATGGCGGGACTCGAACCCGCGACCCTCAGCTTGGCGACCACGGCTACGAGGGCCGGCTGCTGCCATAATAGAAATTAACGGTCGTCTAGTACGTGACTACCCTTACTACTCATAGGTAGTAATAATTTTGTCAGATAAAATCTCAAATGAAATTCAAAGTTGTTTGCAAAAGTTATAGGATATACAACGGAGGGGGACACCTGCGACCTACGTGAGATATATTGCAGTTACCATCCCCAGGAGGAAGGGATGAAGTGAAGGAACCACAGGAGGCTACAGCCCACAGACGCACCGAAGTCCCTAACAATTCCTGGCTCAAAGACCCATCCCACTGCTGCTGGCGATGAACGATCTGTCGAACCAGGTTGCCCTATTGTCCACGGGGAATACTCTTTCCTTGAAGCAAGCATCTGTCCTACACCGCCATACACCACGAAACCTACAAGCACAATTGGGACATACATAAGAAGGAAACGGAATGGAAGGGAAATAGGAAAAGGAAATCGTGATAGATGAGAAACCACTCCAGAATTCGCCTACCGACCAGGAGAATCACGTCTAGCCAAGGTCAGAGTGCGAACCTTACACGTTACCGCGGAGCCAACTCGCTGGGTTTTATACAAAGGAATATGTACAGTAAAACGTATGGCTCATAAGCTCTGCACTATTTTCTTAAAACTCGCTACATTAGTTCATAATACACGTATTTTATTCGGCACCTGAAACATTAAGGCCCAGTTGCATAAACGTTAATCTGAGTTCAACCATCTGAAAATGATCTCAAGTCAAGCTGAACTTAGAATTTTGATTGTATAAACATTGATCTAAGTTCACGGCACCTTAATCTAAGATCAAATCTGACTGGTGAATTTTCTCAGGTTAACTTGATTGAACTTAGATCAGCAGGATACAGAAGCTACATAACAGCTGCTTTTTTTTAATAAGGAAGAAATAAATAGCACAGCTTTAAATAAAATGGTAAGTAATAAATTGTTTGTAGTTATTTGGGTAATTGAATGCCTGACAAATAAGGGGTTATATTCAATATTGATTTACTTTTGTAAAATGTTATTCATATAAATTTGGTTTTTAATAATTTTTCCAAACATCCAAATTACGCCATTAGTTAATATGTTACGTATTTTGTACTTTAACGAAACTTCATTTTTCTCAAAACTCAATTAACCTCTTTATTTCACAATTGGCTTGGTAGGATGCATTGTTTTGCATTTATAACCTATGCTTACATGTTATTATTTTCAGGTGTTAGGTTACTCTGATATCTTCGACAATGAGGATTTTGAACTTGAAAGGGCTCCTCGTGTTTTCCAACATAGAAGGAATCCCAACTTAGAATTTAACAATTCAAAATGAGGTTTCGACTGTGAAAGCATGTGGTCAAAAAACTGGAGCATAGGCTACAGCACAATTAAGGACACAAACCCTGAGGAATTATGCACTTAATTCAGTGTGTATGCTCCTTCTCACGTTACGGTTCTATGCAACTGGGAGCTTCCAGATGGTGATTGGCGATATCTTTGATGTGAATAAAGGAACTGCAAGTAGGACTATTCGCAAAGTTACAAGTGAGATTGCAGCCTTAAGACCTTATTTGATCAAGATGCCTAGGGAAGAGGGTGAAATAAGAAGGGTTATGCGAGAGTTCCATAATATATGTAATTTCCTAGGAGTTTTAGGCGCAATAGACTGCATACATATCCCAATTATCACCTGGTGGGAATAATCCTGAGATTTACAGAAATCGCCATGGTTGGTTTTCTTTAAACGTTCAAGCTTCTGCGACTCACAACTTCGCTTCCAGAATGTTGTTGCTAGATGGCCAGGTTCAGCGGATGATAGCAACATTTTTAGAAATTCTAGAATTCATGCACAGTTTGAAGCTGAAGAATATCCCCAGGTGTGCTCCTAGGAGACAGTGCCTATCACTGCTGTCATTACTTACTCACACCTACAATGCATGAAGAAACTACTGCAGAACGGGCATATAACAGGGCTCATAGATAAACAAGATCAGTTGTTGAAAGGTCTGTTGGCGTTGTCAAAAGACGATTCCCATGTTTAAGAATGAAATTAACTGTGAAATTACTTAGAGTTCCGCCTATAATAATAGCAACATTTGTATTACATACCTTGGCCATTAATGCAGAAGACGTCACTCCTGACGTAGACGGTGCTGTTTACAGAGGAAGGAGAATTTACCAGGTACTGCCTATACCTGATTTAAATCAGAGAGGTAGAAGGGAAAACACAGCACTGAGAACTGCACTAATTAACAGCACTTTAAGGTATTCTCTTAACTTTGTTATTACCTAACCTGTTTCAAGCGTTTACATTTTTTGTGATTTCTTCATTTCTAGTTCCAATTTTAAAATTTTCATTTTCAGTTCATGTTCTTTTAAACATTGAACTTCTCCCTTATGCCTTCCTTCTTCTTCTTTCCAGGGAATGACGTGGATCTGGGTGTACCTGCAGTTGAAGATGTTGAAGGACCTGGCTCCACAAGCTGCATTTATCCCTCTTGTGAAGTGCAGACCTCCACGATTACATCTTGTGGTGAACTGCAGACGACTTCCATTTCTACGTTCGCAATTTCTTCGGCATGGAAACCCACATCGTCGTCGAAATCGCAAGTAATCGGCACAAACTGCGGCTTCAGTGCTGCAATTAATTTGTGGTTAGTTTCGTCTAAGGAAGACGGCACAAACATACCACCTCCTGTTTTATAAATGTTAACTTTGTCTTCTGCGTTTATTTTCTTTGTGCGCTTTTTTATGTTTTCATAACACAGTTTCAAACACGTGCAATAAAACTTCTTGAATTGAACTCTGAAGTTATTTCCTTCCATGCCTCTTCCTTATTCCTTGTGGTGTTGTTTTCTATTATATCTTTATATTTCAAAACAATGACCACTAGCATATCCTTTTCTTCACTTTTAAAATTGGCAGAACGCGCTTTTTTCCTTCCCTGAACCTCCATTTTATGGTTATGTATTAATCTGTGGGTTATGCTTTCCAAGTCACAGTATTGCAAACAAACGAAAATAAGGAGTTACAATACACATTTAATGGAGATTAAGTAAGCGAAATAACATTTTTTATGAATATTATTTTAATTTTGAGTAAATTGTTATACTTTCCATATAAAATAACGCTATTTCCGGTACTAAAAGCCATAAAGAGAAAGTTTAATTTAGTTTTTGTTATATCTATATTGGCTACCCTGTGCAATTGAATCAGAGTCGAATAGTCACGATGATTCTCGAGTCCTTTCGATACAATACGAAGATTGCCACATGTTTGGCAATGTTGCCGCGTTTTGTTGTTTTTTTTTTTGTGTTCTCGGATCAACACTGAACGTAGTTCAACTGACCTAAGATCAGCATTATACAACCCGCGCCGAGAAACAAACTAAGTTCATTTCTGATCTTGTTATAACTGAACTGCAGTTAGCAATTTTTATGCAACCGGGCCCAAGTATACTCAAACAGGACCAATTTGTTTTGGCTTTTCATATTTTAAAATCATTGGACTTAAATTATTAGACGAAAATTTAGGTCACTTTCTTCGGAGTGAAAAGATAAACTAAAAAACAAAAGCTAAATTTCTCTAATTCAGTGGCACATAACACAAATTATTAATGTAGAATAAAAATCACAGAACATTGCTTCAAATAGCTTCGGGGGAAATAGCTAAATTGTCAACATTTTTAACACTTTTCTTCCAATGTACATTAGAAGTTTAAAACTTTTCACGGTAACTGCCATAATATGATGTGAAGCTTCAAGAAGAGCTAGTTTATTACATAGCGATACTATGGTAACTTTAAAAGCTTGTCTATCAATTATAACCAGAAATGTGCAAATTCTTTTCTGTATACCTGGATAAGCTAATTTTCTATACACGTCCTACCAATCACATTAAATATTAGAAATGGTTTTATTTAAGCAATAATACTGTGCTATTGAGACAGATTCAATTGTTAGTCATAATATGCTAGACATTAAATTGGCCATATTTTGCACTAAATTGATGAAAAACAAAAGAATAACTAGTTCACATTTCAAAATGTACTATATGAAATATTGACACATTTAAAGTAACAGTTGTGAATTTTCTGATAACGGCGAATGCACCCCCCCACACAAACATACACACATTTTATTTTGAATATAGCGCATAGTTTAACTAGACATGTACTTTTACTATAGTAAGATTTGCATAAAGTTATGCTTTATCAGTTACACAAGATTCTCTGAGCACTAAGAGGGTCTTACAGACCTTAATAGAAAATTAATACACGCATTTAAATCATCACAACAGTATCCCATACGTATGATAACCAATGCAGTCGACAAAATGAAAGGTAAAGAGAAATACCGGGTGGAAGAATTCCATTAACACTTTGCATGTGCAACGTTTAGTTCACCGACAGACAGGCACACTCATCTTTTTCTGAAAATAATTTTTGTTTGAATTTAATGCAACCTTAAAAGCATATTTCTGTGAAACCGCAAGATCGAACTTCTAGATCAGCGGAGCAGAAAACGACTAAAACATTATAAATGAAACTTCAAAAGAATTTCTGTTTGCCTTACTCCTTTCAGAGTTCTTATTTTATGGGACACATTTGAAAACCTAGCGATTACAACCTTCAGAGGTGATTTAAATAATATCTTGATTAAGCATGATAGCCTTTTTTAAAATTGTATTTATTGGTTTTAATTTGAAATGTTTTATATGAGAAGACAATGAATAAAGTTATTTCCAAATGGGCTCTGCTGAAAGAAATCCACGGCTTCATGAAACCTGGATTACAGTATGACATAAGGAGAAAGTCCCTTTAACTCTGCGGTTACATTTTATTTGCAATGTATATATTTTAGATCGTTCTTTTTTGCTAAGAACATAGAAAAAAGAATATTTTGTTGGCAGGGGATTCCAGTAAATTAGCTTGTACTCGAATATATATGGTTTTGGCACATTTAGTGTTCACATACTTTTCTCATTGTTAAACTATTCGCTGCTCCCCACTCTCTCTCTCTCTCTCTCTCTCTCTCTCTCTCTCGCTTTCTTACACACATATATCACAAAAGTTGTTAATGTGTTTCTAAAAGTAATCCTTTTGCTTCTAGCTGCCTCAGGAAATATTTGTAATGAAATCACAATATTTTATTTATAGATCAGTGTAATATTTTCTCTACTTAGCGGCCAACTTAAACACTATAGTGAAACGCACTCACCTGCTGTTGTGTGCTTGTAGTGTTTGTGGCTGTTGCATTGGCTTCTCTGGGTGGTATGAAAATGATTATGGGCCTTGGCGTCGCGGTAACTGAAACACAGCAAAAGCACTTTCATATTGTATATGCTGTTTAAGAAAGAAAAATCTGATGTGGTACACTCACATGACTTTCTCTACTCTTGTACAAACCATTTTTACAAACGCTTATTCTCAATCTAATTCATGTTAATCCAGATAAACCTTTGCAGAATTGCCTTATAGGTGCAAGGGGAATATGGTACGCTTTAAGTGATATTTAAATCTTTTAACAGCTGGTTGCTATGGGAAGCATTCCATTCTCTTTACCTGTCCAGGACAGAAAAAAACGAATAACGAATTCCCATTTGAGAAAAAGTATAAGTATTGGAAAATTCAAACAAACAACAAGGAATATCTCGGAAATGGTTCACTCGACAAAAAAAATGTATATGACATAAATGGTGTGTTTCAACGAGCTCTATATTTTTGTTATGTAAAATATACTAGTTATGTAAAATTCATTGAGAATGAAGGTGAAGACGTAAAAGGTAATCGGGGTTGGGGGATTTTCTTGAAAATGTTCGTGTTACATCTTTAAAAGATACTGAACCTTAACACCACGTTTAGTATTTATCCGACTTTTCGTTTTTGAGTTGTGCTGTTCACATGCACACACGCGGACCTTTTTCTCAATTTTTATTCAGGGGGCCTCAAAACATGCATTTCCGGTGAAATCTCGGTATAAAATTCTTGGGTGGAATGCAATACTTCCCCTATTTGCTATACGTAGTAGAGAAAGTAATAAAGAACAACTTATATAAAATGTACTAAATTGCATTAGACGATTTGCAAAAATATACGACTTTAAAAATCCTATCACCCAACATAAGAAAAAGAAAGTAAAAGGACATCTTCATGGTCTTACTTTCCAAGGTTTGCAAAGACTCAGCACTGAACACAAAATGCAAACGTAACACAAACATAAAAGTTTGCAGTAAATAGCTTTTCCTATTCATAGTATTTACGCTGCTATTAATGACGAGCCATGTTCTGTTATTACCTTTGCGGACACATTATCTCTGTGGTTCAACTTCAATACAGGCTTGTTATTTCCATGGATATTGCATAAGAATCTGAAGTGTTTCTTTCACATGACTTTGTTTACTCACTCTAAAATCATTCTTACAAAAACTTATTCCTCTATCTACTTTTTGCTTTCTCTACTACGTACGAGAGTAGGTAGGGGAACTATCGCATTCCACCCAAAAATTCGATATAAGATTTCACAGGAAATACATGTTTTGAGGTCTCATGAATAAAAAAAATAATTTTTAGAAAAAGGTCTGTGTGTTTGTGAACATCATAACGCCAAAATGAAAACTCGGATAAATACCAAAGTTGGTATTTAGGTCCAGAATCTTTCAAAGATGCGACACGAAGATTTTCAAGAAAATCCCCCAGAATACCCTTTACATGGCAAACTTTTCGAAAACTTTGATTTTCTCGAAAATGGATCTAACAATTTTAATTAAAATATCATATGTTTAAGATATTTATATCATGCATTTTGTGGGAATGTCCCCAAAAGCCCTCTTTATTCTGAATGACTTTTGCATAACTGGAAAACCGTCAGAGATAGACAAAGTTTTACTGCACAAAAAATGTAGATCTCATTAAAACACACAATTTATGCCATATACATTTTTATCTTTCTTTTTGTGGAGTGAACCACTTCTGAGATATTTCTTGTTATTTGATTGAATTTTCCAACACTTATGCTTTTTCTCAAATCGGAATTCGTTATTCGTTTTCTTATGTCCCGGACATGCAAAGAGAATCGAATGCTCCACATAGCAACCAGCTCTTATAATATTTGACTATCGCTTAAAGCCTACCATATTCCCCTTGCACCTACAAGAGAATTAGCAATAAGATAGTTTTTGCATAAGTTTATCTCATTAACATAAAGTTGTTGGAGAATAAGCGTTTGTAAATAGTTTGTACAAGAGTAGAGAAAGTTATGTTAGTGCAACACATGAGATTTTGGTTTATTGTGATGAATTTTCATTGCACATTTACACATTTCGTTGTAGGTGTAAAGAAATGCAGCACGCTAAAGCGATATTGAGAGTTTTAAAAAACGAGTCAGTATGTGATGACTTTGAAATTTCATGCCCTTTGCTTGACCACGAGAAAACAAAGGGACGAACAGCGAATTACCACTTGAGAAAGGGTATTTAAAAATTCAAACCAATAACAAACAATAACTCGTAAATAGTTAAAGCCACAATAGGTTCTTTGACATGAATGGAGTGATTTAACGAGATCCACATTCTGTGTATAGTGGATTTTGTCTATCTCTTACGGTTTACCAGGGTGAGTCAGTAAATAAGTCGCAAATGTCAGTTTACCGTATAACTTATTTAAATTCCGTGTGTGTATTTTCCAGCAGATGTATGCTTGTCTAGTGGGTGTACGAATCACGCAGGCACTTGGTTAGTCAGTGGCAGGCAGAAGAAGGTGGCGGGTGTGTTGCAGGAATGAACACGAGAACAGCGCGCAATTGTGCGTTTTTTGTGAGTAAAAGGACTGTCAACAGAAGAAGTGCATCGTCCCGTGTACGGTGAGAACTGTTTATCACGGAAAGATGTGCTCAATTGGATTCAGAAGTTTAACACGGGAAGGAGAAGCATTAGAGATCAGAAGCTTGTGGCCGTCCTGCGAGATGTGCACCCGCTACTACGACAAGCATACACATGTTGCTATCTGCTGGCAAAATACACACGCGGAATTCAAATATATCATGCGATAAACTCGCGTTTTCGATTTATTTATTCAGTCACCCTCGTACAAAAGTCATTCAGAATAAAGAAGACTCCATTCCTAGAAATGTTTAAGATATACGAGGCGTATTCCAAAACCAAGGTCCGGTGAACAATATTTAATTGGCGTTTGCCAGTTGGTGAGAACAGATCGCTGTACATCCCACCAATTGTGAAGTGGCAAAGGATCGTCAGCTGCGGACATCCATCGTGAGTTATGCCTCGTGTATAGACCGGATATAAGAAATGACAAACAGGCTCGACACTGGTATCGAGAACTTTGAAATGGCCGCACAAATGTGCACGATGAACAGCGGAGTGGTATTCGGACCGACGACATCCTTGAGCAAGTGAACCAAAACTTGGAAGTGATCGACGTTTGACGATTACTGGTCTGGCTGATGAATTCCCAAATGTTGCTCGAACCTCACTTTAAAGGATTGTCACTCAACAGCTTGGATATCGGAAACTTTGTGCGAGGTGGGTGCCAAAACTACTCACCGGTCAGCACAAAGAGCAACGAATGCGTAGTGCACGACAGTTTTTGGAGCGCTATAGACAAGATGGAGACGGTTTGTTGCGAGCGACGAGACATGGATAGCGTACACCAACGCAGAATCGAAACAACAGTCAATTCAGTGGTTCACCCAAAAACAAAAAGTGTAAGAATTTGCCGTACACAAATCACAAAATGATGGCTACCGTGTTTTGAGACGAAAAGGGCGTCCTTTTGATTGATTTCATGGACCGTGGGTCAACAATTACTGCTCACGTGTTCTGTGCAACGCTTACCAAACTGAGACGTGCGATCCAAAATTGACGCCGCGGGAAACTGTCGTCTGGCATCATCCACCTACACGACAACACACGTCTGCACACCACTGCCAAAACCAAAGAGAAGATTTAAGAGTTTCTTTGGATGCTCTTTGACCACCACCGTACAGTCCCTACCTGGTATCCAGTGACTATTTCCTCTTCTTGCATTTGAAACGGTGGCTGGGTGGACAACGATTTCAAACCGACGATGAACTCAAAACGAGCCTTACCAATTGGTTCAAGTCCCAGGTGGCAGACTTTGATACTTTGAGGGGTTAAAGAAGCTGGTGCAGCGTTAGAGCACGTGTATATATGTGAACGGGATTATGTGGGAAATTTAAGTATATATGTAGGCATATATTTCTGTCAATAAAAATCTTATCTCATGAGCGATGTTGTTATGACCAAATGGACCTTACTTTTGGAATACGCCTCGTATATTTTGTCATGTAAATACCTATATTATCTAGCTTTCAGTAAACTCACTTCCCGGAGTGTCGAACACAACATCCTTCTAATAGCTGAGGTGTCGGATGCTTTTCAAACCTGCTGGACTTCCGACTTTCATTAATATATTTTGTCGGGCCTGTAAGCGTTTGACGCTAAAACTAACTGTATTAGTGATGTGAAACGACGCTGTATTGTTACGACTGTGCTTATGACAGACACCTACATCTTGTCTGCATTTATTATGCCATGACTGACTTTGGCATGTGTACGTCATCTTCAAAACCTCTTTTTGCGTTTGTTTGTAGAGAAAACAGCGTGCTCATTGTTCCTTTCTGGGTGCCCGCAGAAAGAAACAAGAAACTAATGCTAATGTCATTTGAATTGGAAAACTGAAATGTAAACTGCACTAACCATGCACTCTACAAGTGATGCTCATTGTTATTGGCCATAAAACTGTTATTTTAGTCTTCCCTTTCCTCCCTCACTTTCTGTCTCTCTCTCACTCGCTCTCAAAAATTCCCTTGTAAATTTTCACTTATTTGCAATAATAGTAGTCCAAGTTGGAAAATACGGAATCTCCACTTTTTTATCTCTAGCAATAGTGAAATATTATGAATCTCTATGATGAAATTGTCTCTTAGGTATCTTCATGCAGTCACCAGTTTCTCATGCTTTTAGGAGCAACAATACGGAATTTCAGTCACTAACAGTCGTTATTACTGTAACGCTCCTTTAAATAATTAAACATTTGTTATCATAAGTTCTGTTCCATCATTAAAAATTGTAATGCGTCCCTAAGCACTTCGTTAACTTACGCCTACGTCAAATCTTCCTGGCCTAAAATCAAGTTAAATGAAGCGTTTATATAAAAAAATCAACATTCCGGGCATTCGATCCAGAAATCCTATATTTAGAATGTGCTGAAGAAGAAAACTACCATTACGATACGATAAACAAGAATTGTTTCAACTTACTTTAGAAATTGGATGATGTAAGTATTACCCAATTCCTGAGAGAGCAATTAAATAGTATGAATTATTTTACAAAATTTTGAGGTGGTCAGAATGCACAACACAGTAGGCACAATGCATTTATAGTCTAGTTCGTGATCTGAAATTGCCTAGTTTCCTGATGAAATTTAACAATACCTTCTTCCCATTCTGAAGATGAAGGTTCAATTCTTGGATGTATTAAACAATTTTCGTTTGTTCTGTTTTAAATTTTAGAGGCTCTTTGATAAGTCTAGAGTCGTTTGTTTACATATTTGTGCACTTGTACAATTCTTAAATTAAGTAATTAGCTTATGTTGGGACTGTCGCTACGCAGGTGCCTGAATACATGTTTGATAATGATAAGGTATAGGAATCTAAAGCAGTTGGTTTCAAGTCAAAAAGCCAATACAAAGAATGTAAAAACAGGGTTTAAGGGTAACTGCCAGACAGGTAAACATGGTCTAATGAGTGCTGTCTAGATATTGTATACAAGAAGCGTACTAATACTTTCCAAACAGTTGACTGCAAAGGTTTAATTTTGTCATTGTTGTGCATAACTCTAATATGAATACATTATATATACACCAGGTGAGTCAGCTGCGCCTATTTATTTTTGAATTTATGCAACGTGCTAAGCGACATATGTGACTTACGCCTTTCTTGAATGCCTTCTAATGGCTGTTTGCATAACACTTTATAGAGGAGGAATACATAACTCAGTGCATAAGTGTTTTACGGGACAGAATGCAATCACTATGTATGTCGATGCAAAAACATCCCATCCTGACACTGGGAGCTAGAGTAGTACTTTTAGCCAATTTTACAAACTTTTATTCTTTAGCATACATCCATACACCCCTTTGAAAACGCCCCTGAAGGTACAACCTATCACATGCATCGATTGACAAAACCATTTGAAAACAAAATGGCAGATATACGCAGTGCGACCAATTGGATTTAAGCCAATTGTACAGCCTTTTCAAAAAATGCTAAGTATTAGGTTAGATAATGTCTCTTATTTCACAAACTATGACGTATTTCAGATCACACAGTAATTGTAATGACTGCTGCAGTTTATTTCTTTGAATTAAAACTACAAAACCGAGCTCAAAATACTGCATGACGCAGCAAAAAGCGTGTAAAGATTTGAGGTGGGATCTAGTTCTGAGATTACTAATTCGTATAGGAACCTCAGCTTGCAAGATAGGATTGGCCGACTGGTATTATCATGGTTGCTTTAACGCTGTGCCACTTTAATTCGGGTTCAAAACCTTTTGGTTGAGTTCAAATTTTATTACCCTTTGTTTGATCTCTTTGAGCCCATAATTTTATATTATGATGTAATTAACATTACGATAACATTATAGGTGTGTATAGAATAGAATAATCACCATGTTTTCCACTGGTGGCAGGTGGATAATTAGTACTCCGTAGTAGGTGTTTTATTGTGGTCAGTATTAGCTTGACCCACTCAACCAAGTTTAAAACACCACACATGCAAAGTGGCTTTAGCTATTTGTGCCTACACCAATGCTTGGCGTGAATAAATAAGTCTCTCTCCATTGTCTACTCAGTATCTGAAACCTTTCTACGAGACACGGCTGCTGTCATAATGTATACAAACGACGAGTATGTTGACATGCTGTTGATCTATGGAGAAACAAGGTGTAATACACTGTCAGTAAAGCGCCTGTATGAAGAACGGTTTCCAGGAAGGCGGGCACCTATTGCAGACACTTTTAGAAAAGTTGAAAAACGCCTTCGTGAAACAGGATTATTTAGAGGAGCACCACCCGCTCGCGATGCTCCAGTAACCTCTGGAGGCAATGAAGCAGCTGTGCGAAACGCAATTGAAAACATCAACATACCAGTTCAAGAGCCATAGCAGAAGATCTATACATAAGTCAGTCCTCAATGATGCGCATTTTGCACCGTAATAAATATCTTCCGTACCATCTACAACTACACCAGACTCTCCACGGACGCGACTTTCAAGCGCGAGTGATATATGCACAATGGCTACAGCAGCGAGCGCAAATGGATGCAGAGTTTTCAGGAAGTGTTCTCTTGAGCGATGAAGCCACATTCCACAATAACGGAACTCTTAACCGCCATGATGTGCACTACTGGAGTATAGGCAATCCTCACTGAATGAGAGAAGTTGCGTTCCAGGTACAGTGGAGCATCAATGTCTGGTGCGGAATAATAGGAGACCAGCTAATTGGACCGTACTTTTTTAAAGGCAACCTCGCAGGACCTCGGTAACTTGCGCTTCTGCTAGAAGAATTACCATTGCTCCTAGAAGATGTGTCACTAGTAAAACGGACAGAAATATGGTTCCAGCAGGACGGAGCTCCACCACACTGATCACTGGTTGTAAGGAATCACTTACATAGAACATATCCGCAAAAATGGATTGGCCGAGGGGCCCAATCGCATGGCCACCTAGATCACCTGATCTCACGCCACTGGATTTCTTTCTGTGGGGTCATTTAAAGGAACGGGTCTAGGCTCAAGAGCCGCAAAGCCCAAATCATCTACGGAAAATCATACGTGGAGAATGCAGCCAGATTCCACCGCGCATGTTACAGTATGCAAGAAGGTCTCTCCTGCAACGTACACAAATGTGCATTGATGAAGAGGGTCGTCACTTTGGACATTTACTTCATTGATGAAATCCACGCTGTTTAACAATTAATCATTCTATTTGCCCTTGTACTTAGCAAATTTATAACTCTTTTGTGAATAGAAGAAGTGAAACATGGGGTTTAAACATGGCACAAAAACTGTTGAATTTAACACCGTCGATATACGCCCAAAAGAAAGAAAGCTAACTACGTAACACGGATTACAATACCAGATATACGGTACAGATTATTAGGGTAAACATGATCAAAATTATGTGATTGCAATTTCTATGTCTTTGGCTCACAGGAGAGCCAGTAACAAAGTAAATAAATTAGTACACTAAAATACAGAAAATAAACACAAGGGGACAGCGAGAAAAAAACGAAAACAATTTTATGTTTGTATCAGATTCGAACTTCCGAAGCTAACCTTTGCTTCACCACATTCCGGGAGCAAAACCATATATATATATATATATATATATATATATATATATATGAAGTGTATTTTAAAAGTAAGCACCGTATATATATATCAGGTGAGTCAGCTGCCGCCAGGGCATTCGTAACTAATCACTTCCTCCATTTATTAGGAAGCTAGACGCAGCTGTGAGCGATCGTCACTTTGTTTACCTGTTGTTGGAGCGTTTCGAAATGTTCAAAATAGTCGAACGACCAGCCGATTGGGAAGTCAGATAAGTAATTTGTTTTTTCGAATGCGAGCAATGTTATCCACACTTATCTTAGAAACACGCTCCGTATGTATTTATTGCACGCACAACACACACACACACACACAGAGAGAGAGAGAGAGAGAGAGAGAGAGAGAGAGTTTCCTACAAAGAAGTACTAGATTTCAATAATGCTTCTGACTTTCCTGGTACGTTCGTTCGCCTGCTCTTCCCCATAACCGCTTGTCTTCTATCTCCTTAATTTGCTCGTAAAGTTCCTTAAGAAACATAACTGTTTATGTTGCAGAGAAATTAATTCCAACTGCACTCTCGTGGGATTTCATTTCTGCCACTATACGTGCTGCATGTTAAGTAAAACACAATGTTTTGAAATCCACGCACGGAAAAATTCAAACCTATAGTCTGGATCTTCGGCTTTCCGTGTCCCTGCTCCAACCAATTGCGCTACCAAACCAACACGCATGTAGAGCACTAAATACCCCAACTCACATCTTTTCTAACCAATTGCACTACTAAAGCAATATGCGGGTAGCTCACTAAATACAGCAACTGACTCACATTTTTCCTATCCAATCACGCTACCAAAGCAATATGCCGGTAGAGCACTAAGAACAGCAACTGACTCACATCCTTACTAACCAATTACACTACCAAAGCAACAAGCCGATAGATCACTAAATACAGCAACTGACTCATATTTTTCCTAACCAATTGCACTACCAAAGCAATATGCCGGTAGAGCACTAAGAACAGCAACTGACTCACATCCTTCCCAACCAATTACACTACCAAAGCAACAAGCCGGTAGAGCCCTAAATAACCCAGCTCTCATTTTTCCTATCCAATTGCGCTACCAAAGCAATATGCCGGTAGCTCACTAAATACAGCAACTGACTCACATTTTTCCTATCCAATCTCGCTACCAAAGCAATGTGCCGGTAGCTCACTAAATACAGCAACTGACTCACATTTTTCCTATCCAATCTCGCTACCAAAGCAATATGCTGGTAGAGCACTAAATACAGCAACTAACTCACATTTTTCCTGTCCAATCACGCTACCAAAGCAATATGCCGGTAGAGCACTAAATACAGCAACTGGCTCACATTTTTCCTATCCTTTCACGCTACCAAAGCAATCTGCCGGTAGCTCACTAAATACAGATATTGACTCACATTTTTCCTATCCAATCACGCTACCAAAGCAATATGCCGGTAGCTCACTAAATACAGCAACTGACTCACATTTTTCCTATCCAATCACGCTACCAAAGCAATATGCCGGTAGCTCACTAAATACAGCAACTGACTCACATTTTTCCTATCCAATCACGCTACCAAAGCAATAAGCCGGTAGCTCACCAAATACAGCAACTGACTCACATTTTTCCTATCCAATCTCGCTACCAAAGCAATATGCCAGTAGAGCACTAAATACAGCAACTGACTCACATCCTTCCTAACCAATTGCACTACCAAAGCAATAAGCCGGTAGCTCACTAAGAACAGCAACTGACTCACATCCTTCCTAACCAATTGCACTACCAAAGCAATAAGCCGGTAGAGCACTAAGAACAGCAACTAACTCACATTTTTCCTGTCCAATCTCGCTACCAAAGCAATATGCCAGTAGAGCCCTAAATAACCGATCTCTCATTTTCCCTATCCAATTGCGCTACCAAAGCAATAAGCCGGTAGAGCCCTAAATAACCGATCTCTCATTTTTCCTATCCAATTGCGCTACCAAAGCAATATGCCAGTAGAGCCCTAAATAGCCCAGCTCTCATTTTCCCTATCCAATTGCGCTACCAAAGCAATAAGCCGGTAGAGCCCTAAATAACCCAGCTCTCATTTTTCCTATCCAATTGCGCTACCAAAGCAATATGCCAGTAGAGCCCTAAAGAACCCAACTCTCATTTTTCCTATCCAATTGCGCTACCAAAGCACTTAATACAGCACCTGTCAGTAGATATAAAGGGTATGTTCTGGCGCAAAGGAAGATGCCGACAGCTGATAAGGGTAATTACATGTGTTTTAACATATGTAAACATATGTAAACACGTGTAACCCGCTAATGACCGCCGCTAATGTGAAGTCTAATGGATATGTGTGGTAATACATATGTAAACATATGTAACCCGCTAATGACCACCGGAGATGCCGACAGGTCCTACCCCCCCTCCCCCAAGCGGTCTAGTCGCGTGCCGTGGCGTCCTGACTTGAGGGATTTGTTTTCTCGAGGCCTGCCGCCCCTCGGCAAATTAATTAGGTAATGTTCGTCAAACATTTTTTTATGACTACTAATGCATGCATATCTAAGGCTCCTCGAGCAAGTAAGTTTTTGATTAATTAATTGTTGACTCGAGCGTGAGTATAAGTAGTCTGCTCACGGGAACAGTCTGTAATGTAATGAAAACACTGCAGCCTTCTTCTATCTGGGGAAAGCGCTTGTCCATTAGCTGGCCATGTTAGACGCTTTCACCACATTAATAGACTTTTAAGTTTGCATTCCGGATCTGTTTACGTACATTAGCGAACAACCTACTTCTGCATGGTGGTAACGGTGACCTACATTAGCTTGACCACGTTAGACGCTTTCACCACATTAGCGAACAATGTCAGTAATTGTTTTCCTAAGTGCTCTGCATAACTCTCACCACTTCAGCATTTAGCGATGGAAATGATATAAAAAGCAGCAGCTTCTCCAATGAGTTCCAAGTTGACCAGGATTGCCGGGATCGAATCCTAGGAGTGATTACAAATTCAGCTACTAATAACTCAGAGACTAATTACGATAAAGACGTCAAATAAAGTTTATTACATTAATGTTATCAGATAGTTTCGTGTGAATGTATATTTTGGGTACATGGTGTCCAGGGTTCGAATACCGATAAAATGTAATTTAATTATAAATTTAATAACTCCTAAACTAATTAAGATAAAGACGCCAAATAAACTTTATTGCGTTTATGTTATTAGGTAGTATCTTGTGTATGTGTAATTTGATACCTGACGTTCTGGGTTCGAGCCTAATTTTTAAATCGTCATTATCTCAGAAACTAAGAGAGGTAGAGGAATTTACCAAAGCATGATTGATAGCTCCTATGAGGGGCTATTAATACTGTGTATAATTTTCAATCAGTTGTCCTTACTTCGAATCCCGATCTTTCAATCACTTACTTATTTTTCTCTATACTCTAGAATATATCACTTAGATTGATGCAGTAACTGCATACAGCACCTTTAAACATATCAAACTAATATTGTAAATAATTTTGTTTCTGGTGTCCAGGGTTCGAATTCGGATAAAATGTAATTTAATTATAAATTTAATAACTCCTAAACCAATTAAGATAAAGACGCCAAATAAACTTTTATAGGGGGGAAGGATGCTCTCCTGAAACATTAGGCCTCTAGACAGAAGTATTTATAGGGGAGAGATAGGGAATACCAGGGCTGATGCTAGGCTAGTCAGATGCTAAAGGAGGGAGGGATATGCTTTATACGAGAGAGATAGGGAATACAAGGAAAGATGCTATACTAAACAGGAATTGAAGGGTAGAATATGAGCGATATAGTGAACCGAGGAGAGGTATTAGGATAGGAGTTTGAATGATGGAGTAGGCGTTTATATGCGAGAGATAGGGAATACGAGGGTCGATACTAGGCTAGACGGTGTTGAATGAGGGAATGCATCTTATATGAGAGAGGTAGGGGAATATGAGGAGATGTGCTAGGCTAGTCGGGAAGGTCTGAATGAGAGAGGATACGTCTATATGGGAAAAGATAGGGAAAACGAAGGTAGGTGCTAGGTTGAGAGAGTCTTCAAGGAGGAAAATGCATTTATATGAGAGCGGTAGGGCATACGAGGAGAGGTGCTAGTCTAGACATGGTTTGAGGATTAGAGTATACATTTATATGGGAGAAATATGGAAAACGGGAGAGATACAAGGATAGACAGAGATTGAAGGAGGAGGAATGTAGGTTTATACTGTAATATAGAGAGTAATTCGATTATAAAACGTTTCTCATCCAGCCTTACAACACTTTTATATACTTATTTTCTAAACCTTACAAACTTTATATTTGTTAAACAGTAGTGCGCGAGACGGAGAGGGACAAACAGTATATCGGTTTACAGTGAAGTATACGTCCTAACCTATTCCCACCTTGTTTGTTCTGGATCTTCTCATTGTCTATCATCTAACGTAACCACGTAACAAGACGTAACACAGGAAATCATACATATGGCACATTAATAAAAAAATAAATAAATAAAGGTATATATAATGAAACATAAACAAGTAGACAGAGGGTCATCGATACATAGAAAACAAGGAGTTGTATGTACTGAGACCATAGATTAGTATAGGCAAACAACAAAGAAGTGAATTTATAGTGTAAATAGCCTAATTTATTCAAATATTATTATAGTCTAAAAGTATATAACTTAATTATGTATCGAGTATTGAGAAATAAACGTTATTCATTATTCACTAATCTCAGATCACTGCAATTGTATTGAATCAATTCACAATTGCTAATGCTATTCAACCTTCATTTGTCTCGGATACATAAACAAATTGCAAAATGGAGAAGGACGAAAGCAATAAAAAAGACTCAGGCAGCAAATTTTAAGAAAGAAGAGAAAGATATATGACCGACATTGTTTTAGAACACAAATTAGTGTTGAAAATAAAATGACTGATAGCTCTGCTAAGAGTAAGGAAGAGACATGGAAATAAATTGCAAATGAGTACAATTCTAGGAAGATCATCCAGTGTGAATGAAAATCCCTGAAATGATATTATGAGAACATAAAGAAAAGAATGAAGCAAGCAAATGTCATTGACAAGGTAAGATTGTACAAAACTGGAGGCGTATGTATGTACCGCCTTTCTTAGACAATAGTAGCCAAATAACAATTGTTGCTCTTCTATTCAATCGCCAATGAGTTTGATGATGAAGTTGGATTCCATTCAGAAGTAATCACCACAGTGAAGGACATTGAAATAGTAAATCCAGATCCAACATGTCCTTCAGCAATTTTAATAACAGGTAAGGAATTTGAAGAAAGAGAAAGTGTAAAGGTGGCGTCTGCAGTTCCCATACAGAACTTCCATCTCCATTACCTGGAAGTATGTATGGTTTTTTTGTGAAGGAATGTAATAGGATAATGTTTATAAAAATAAATGTTGTCTGCATTACTTTTTGTAAAGTGATATGTTTTTTACAGGTACTCAGGTAAACTGATTTTTAAAAATTGGTTTACATGAATGTTGTTTATCTTCTTTTTCTAATATTCTAAGTCCTTTTTTATTTTTTGCGTAAATATCTTTTTTCATGTCTATTTCTGCAATATTTCCCGAAAGTGTAATTCCATACTTTGAGTACGTGCAAATAAATGAAAGCGTAGTAGATCTGCTTAACAGTTTCTTTATCCATATTAGTCCTTGCCTGTTTCATTACTTTTTTGTAATATATTTATGTTGTATAAGTTATTAACAACGCTTAATTTTTCTGAGATTCTTTCATTTCTAGTTCCAATTTCAAGATCTTCATTTTCACTGTGTACTCTTCTTCCAAACACTCAAGCCTCCTCTCATAAAAACCCTCTCTTATGCCATCTTTGTTCTTTTCAGGCAATGGAGATGGAAGTTCTGTATGGGAACTGCAGACGCCACCCTTACACTTTCTCTTTCTTCAAATTCCTTACCTGTTATTAAAATTGCTGAAGGACATGTTGGATCTGGATTTACTATTTCAATGTCCTTCACTGTGGTGATTACTTCTGAATGGAATCCAACTTCATCATCAAACTCATTGGCGATTGAATAGAAGAGCAACAATTGTTATTTGGCTACTATTGTCTAAGAAAGGCGGTACATACATACGCCTCCAGTTTTGTACAATCTTACCTTGTCAATGGCATTTGCTTGCTTCATTCTTTTCTTTATGTTCTCATAATATCATTTCAGGGATTTTCATTCACACTGGATGATCTTCCTAGAATTGTACTCATTTGCAATTTATTTCCATGCCTCTTCCTTACTCTTAGCAGAGCTATCAGTCATTTTATTTTCAACACTAATTTGTGTTCTAAAACAATGTCGGTCATATATCTTTCTCTTCTTTCTTAAAATTTGCTGCCTGAGTCTTTTTTATTGCTTTCGTCCTTCTCCATTTTGCAATTTGTTTATGTATCCGAGACAAATGAAAGTTGAATAGCATTAGCAATTGTGAATTGATTCAATACAATTGCAGTGATCTGAGATTAGTGAATAATGAATAACGTTTATTTCTCAATACTCGATACATAATTAAGTTATATACTTTTAGACTATAATAATACTTGAAAATATTAGGCTATTTACACTATAAATTCACTTCTTTGTTGTTTGCCTATACTAATCTATGGTCTCAGTACATACAACTCCTTGTTTTCTATGTATCGATGACCCTCTGTCTACTTGTTTATGTTTCATTATATATATACCTTTATTTATTTATTTTTTTATTAATGTGCCATATGTATGATTTCCTGTGTTACGTCTTGTTACGTGGTTACGTTAGATGATAGACAATGAGAAGATCCAGAACAAACAAGGTGGGAATAGGTTAGGACGTATACTTCACTGTAAACCGATATACTGCTTGTCCCTCTCCGTCTCGCGCACTACTGTTTAACAAATATAAAGTTTGTAAGGTTTAGAAAATAAGTATATAAAAGTGTTGTAAGGCTGGATGAGAAAAGTTTTATAATCGAATTACTCTCTATATTACAGTATAAACCTACATTCCTCCTCCTTCAATCTCTGTCTATCCTTGTATCTCTCCCGTTTTCCATATTTCTCCCATATAAACGTATACTCTAATCCTCAAACCATGTCTAGACTAGCACCTCTCCTCGTATGCCCTACCGCTCTCATATAAATGCATTTTCCTCCTTGAAGACTCTCTCAACCTAGCACCTACCTTCGTTTTCCCTATCTTTTCCCATATAGACGTATACTCTCTCATTCAGACCTTCCCGACTAGCCTAGCACTTCTCCTCATATTCCCCTACCTCTCTCATATAAGATGCATTCCCTCATTCAACACCGTCTAGCCTAGCATCGACCCTCGTATTCCCTATCTCTCGCATATAAACGCCTACTCCATCATTCAAACTCCTATCCTAATACCTCTCCTCGGTTCCCTATATCGCTCATATTCTACCCTTCAATTCCTGTTTAGTATAGCATCTTTCCTTGTATTCCCCATCTCTCTCGTATAAAGCATATCCCTCCCTCCTTTAGCATCTGACTAGCCTAGCATCAGCCCTGGTATTCCCTATCTCTCCCCTATAAATACTTCTGTCTAGAGGCCTAATGTTTCAGGAGAGCATCCTTTCCCCCAATAAAAGTTTATTTGGCGTCTTTATCTTAATTGGTTTAGGAGTTATTAAATTTATAATTAAATTACATTTTATCCGAATTCGAACCCTGGACACCAGAAACAAAATTATTTACAATATTAGTTTGATATGTTTAAAGGTGCTGTATGCAGTTACTGCATCAATCTAAGTGATATATTCTAGAGTATAGAGAAAAATAAGTAAGTGATTGAAAGATCGGGATTCGAAGTAAGGACAACTGATTGAAAATTATATTCAGTATTAATTGCCCCTCATAGGAGCTATCAATCATGCTTTGGTAAATTCCTCTACCTCTCTTAGTTTCTGATATAATGACGATTTAAAAATTAGGCTCGAACCCAGAACGTCAGGTATCAAATTACACATACACAAGATACTACCTAATAACATAAACGCAATAAAGTTTATTTGGCGTCTTTATCTTAATTAGTTTAGGAGTTATTAAATTTATAATTAAATTACATTTTATCGGTATTCGAACCCTGGACACCAGAAACAAAATTATTTACAATATTAGTTTGATATGTTTAATGGGGCTCTATGCAGTTACAGTATCAATCTAACTGATATATTCTAGAGTATAGAGAAAAATAAGTAAGTGATTGAAAGATCGGGATTCGAAGTAAGGACAACTGATTGAAAATTATATACAGCATTAATTGCCCCTTATAGGGGCTATCAATCATGCTTTGGTCAACTCCTCTACCTCTCTTAGTTTCTGAGATAATGACGATTTAAAAATTAGGCTCGAACCCAGAACGTCAGCTATCTAATTACACATCCACAAGATACTACCTAATAACATAAACGCAATAAAGTTTATTTGGCGCCTTTATCTTAATTAGTTTAGGAGTTATTAAATTTATAATTAAATTACATTTTATCGGTATTCGAACCCTGGACACCAGAAACAAAATTATTTACAATATTAGTTTGATATGTTTAAAGGTGCTGATGCAGTTACACCATCAATCTAAGTGATATATTCTAGAGTATAGAGAAAAATAAGTAAGTGATTGAAAGATCGGGATTCGAAATAAGGACAACTGATTGAAAATTATATACAGTATTAATTACCCATCATAGGAGCTAGCAATCATGCTTTAGTTCACTCCTCTACTTCTCTTAGTTTCTGAGATAATGACGATTTAAAAAACTAAGGATTGAACCCAGAACGCCAGGTACCCAAATATACATCCGCAAGATACTACCTAATAACATAAACGCAATAAAGTTTATTTGGTGTCTTTATCTTAATTAGTTTAGGAGTTATTAAATTTATAATTAAATTACATTTTATCGGTATTCGAACCCTGGACACCATGTACCCAAAATATACATTCACAAGAAACTATCTAATGACATTAATGTAATACACTTTATTTGACGTTTTTATCGTAATTAGTCTCTGAGTTATTAGTAGCTGAATTTGTAATCACTCCTAGGATTCGATCCCGGCCATCCTGGTCAACTTGGAGCTCATTGGAGAAGCTGCTGCTTTTTATATCATTTCCATCGCTAAATGCTGAAGTGGTGAGAGTTATGCAGAGCACTTAGGAAAACAATTACTGACATTGTTCGCTAATGTGGTGAAAGCGTCTAACGTGGTCAAGCTAATGTAGGTCACCGTTACCACCATGCAGAAGTAGGTTGTTCGCTAATGTACGTAAACAGATCCGGAATGCAAACTTAAAAGTCTATTAATGTGGTGAAAGCGTCTAACATGGCCAGCTAATGGACAAGCGCTTTCCCCAGATAGAAGAAGGCTGCAGTGTTTTCATTACATTACAGACTGTTCACGTGAGCAGACTACTTATACTCACGCTCGAGTCAACAATTAATTAATCAAAAACTTAATTGCTCGAGGAGCCTTAGATATGCATGCATTAGTAGTCATAAAAAATGTTTGACGAACATTACCTAATTAATTTGCCGAGGGGCGGCAGGCCTCGAGAAAACAAATCCCTCAAGTCAGGACGCCACGGCACGCGACTAGACCGCTTGGGGGAGGGGGGTAGGACCTGTCGGCCTCTCCGGTGGTCATTAGCGGGTTACATATGTTTACATATATATTACCACACATATCCATAAGACTTGACATTAGCGGCGGTCATTAGCGGGTTACACGTGTTTACATATGTTTACATATGTTAAAACACATGTAATTATCCTTATCAGCTGTCGGCATCTTCCTTTGCGCCAGAACATATCCTTTATATCTACTCCTGTCCACCATTTTTCAGTAAACCACAAGGAGGTCTGAAATTCAGTTGGAGATAAAATACCCCATTGAATCGAAGTAATATAAGTTCCGTGCTTCATACCTCTGTAGGTGAATCAATGGTAATTAATTGTACTTTCACTATCAACGCCGTGGCTTAGAATACTTAGGAATGCCGCGGTAAAACAACGAAGCATATCATATATTTTTGAAATATAAAATGCCCCGGTTTAACATAATGGTTACCTATAATCTCGGTAAAATTGATTATTAAATGCACACGACTGTAGGTATAGGGGCTCTAGGGTCATGTTCGGCCACTAATATTGAAGAAAACTTTGAATTTCAACCAGTCATGGCTGTCAAACACTATCAATTTAGCACTATGATTTTCAACTTTTGGTTTTATGGGTTTCCTAGTCTTAGTTACACTAATTTCCTAAAGATGACCGAGTGGTGCTGCGGGAAAGTGGTTAGACTTGTGCTTATATTAACTGCATTTTAAAAAAAAATTCTCATGTACTACATTCACATTACTTTCTCTACCGTGTGTAGCTTGTTAGTGGGTACACAAATTATTGTTACAGAAGTTTATTTTTCTGTCTACCTCATTTTAATTGATAGAAAACTTTTCGGAATTAGATGATATATATTTCATTTTAAATATAAAGGGAATAGCCATAGTCACATGTTTAAGAACTGGACACTGTATACTGGCCTTAAAGTGCTATGCTGTTTGCGTGCAATCGCAAGAAACAACTGAAATTCGAAAGCACCTGAAAAGAATGACAAAGTATTGAACAATTTGAACCAGTAATAACGGATATCTCGGAAGTGGCTGATGCCACAAAAAGGTTATTTGAAATAAATTGTGTGTTTTAAAGAGATCTACGTTTTACCTACGTTTTCGTGTATCGCTTAACGTTTACCAGTTATACAAGAATATACCAACATTCTTCTGAATAAACAATCTATTCCCAGAAAATTCAAGATATACGTTGTATTTGTAATCTAAACATCTTTAATAGATGGTATTTTAATCAAAATTGTTGGGTCATTTTTTATCAAATAAAAAACTTAGAAAAATCTTCCATGTAAAGGGTAGTTTGGTATGGGATGTTCTTAAAAAGTGTCGCTTCTTTGGAGGGTGCTAAATTTAAGTGCCAAGTTTAGTATTTATAGACTTTTCGGTTTTGAGTTATGCTGTTCACAGACACACACACACACACACACACACACACACACACACACACATTATGGACCTTTTTCTAAAAATGTTTTTTTTAAATTCATATGCCTCAAAATATGTATTTCTGGTGAAATCTCGATTTTTTGAGTGGAATGCAATACCTTCTTTGCTTACTATGTACGTGGAATAGAGAGTAAACTTATTCCATCATCCTGGTAGTTTTCCTCATTCACTGTTTTATTTTTGTACACCTCAGCTTAGTTTACGTTTGTGATTTCTGCTCACCATTACCGCCATGAATGACATGGCGGTAATGGTGAGCTGGTTTAAAGACAATGGATTTGTTAAACACTACAAATTCTAAATTTTTCTTTGATAAACTTCAGCTTTTTGCCGCATAAGCACAACATTAAAAAGGCAATTTACAAAAATTTAATGCGGTTTTCTAGCTATTAATTTTCATTTATAGATATGATCACTTTTGATGTGTTAATAGAAAATGACATTTCTACGAAACAGTTTCTCGTGCAGTATTTCTTAGGTAAGAGTTAGCTGGTCGGTAGGTTGGCACACACATAGATACATCACCCTCTCGCAGTCATACCGACCGACCAGCCATCTTCTACATAAGGAATACTCTATAAATCCTAAACGTTTACGTTGAACGTAATATATTCTTTAAATTTTACCAAGTGCACCATGGAAAATGTTTGATGACAATTGAACCAAATTATATTTCACATTCTGTACCACGTATCTAGAAGATAGAGAACCATACATAAATTCGATCTCGTGATTTCACCGGAAGTACATGTTTGAGGCCCACTGAATTAAAAAGTATTATAAAGAGGCCCGTTTGCATAACTCAAAAAACGGAACGTCGGAAGTTCAGTATTTTCCAAAGATGAAACACGAAGTTTTTCAAATAAATAGCTCCATCCAAAACTACCCTTTACAAGAAAAATTTAAGTGTTTCTTGATTTTTGTCAAAAATGGTAACAGATATTTTTATTAAAATTCAATATATTTAGAATATTTACATGAAAATGTATGTCTTGAATTTTCTGGGAATAGCCTCTGAGATACTGTTCATTCGGATGGAATTTTGTGTAATTTGCTATAACTGGTAAATGTTAAGAGAGAAAAAGAAGTGCTGCAGCAAAAATGTAAACCAATTTGAAACGTAGACTTTATTTCCAATTGTGGCACTTTCGAGATATCCTTAAGTATTGGTTTGAAATGTTCAATACATTTGTCAATTTTTAAAGTGCCGTTGCTACTTAACTGTTTCTTACAATGTCATGGAAGGAGTATATGATTTTAAAATAGAATTACTTGCATTTAAACATCTGATTATTGATTTCTTTTTCCCTTCCCCCTTGTAACTTCAACGAAAGTGCAATCTATAGGGCACAGATTGGTATGTATAATTAAGTAATAAAATATGCAACCAGAATGTAAAAAATATTCACCACAATATACAAAACAAATGCACAAAAATCAAACACCCAATTTTTTTTATTTGTTTGTTTATTTTTTTTAAAAGTCTCTTACCGACACGAGTAAGGGTCCTTGAACCTTGCCACTATTAGCGCAGGGCCGTTAAGGGCGCAAAGAGCTGCAGTGAAATCACCGCTTCTTCTCTGATTTCGGGATTTAACCCCAGATTAGGCTAGGGTGTGCATGAACTGGATACAAACTGGTTAGAAGGAAATGTGTTCATCTTAGCGACCCTGAAAATGTGGATTGGACACCAATCTTGATCTTTTAGTACGCCCGTGCTGAACTTGGACCTAAATGGAATCGGGAGTATCACTATTCATCTCAACGATCTTGAAAACTATATAATAGACACTAGTATCGGCCATTTCGTATTGTTTCTTCCCACTTCCACAGTATTGTTTTCCAGGTTGTAAGTCATATGTACTGAGTTTGGTTGAAATGTTGCAGATATTCAACTGGAACAAACCACACATAAGGTACACATATTATATATTTATTGCAAACACTTTAAGTACTAGTAATTATTGATCAGCTAATTGAGAAACATGTCTTAATACTCATTCAAGAGTAAAACAAGCATTTTTTATTAAAAATTTAAAATATGCATTTTGTCCTGGAATATGAGTTCATGTGCAATATGCAATGCTGCTCAAATTGTCTGTGCAAGTGTCACTTACAAATCATATCATTTGCGCACACCTTTAAGTATACGGAAAAGAACAATCATTTCACACAAAAACGGGCTCTAATAATGAAACTAGAGTAATGAAAAAACATATATAGGAATATAAACTTACGTAAGAATAGTTAGCAGAAGGTATATAAAAATAAATGATAGTGGTAGAGAAGGTCATGTGAATATAACACATAAGGTTTCTTTAAAAAGTGCACGAGGAATCTTAAATCCTGATTATCTTAAGTACTCCTGAAAATTGCAAGCACATAAATTGAAAACTGTGCCACGCAGAGCATACTGAATAGACAAAAATTGTGAAAGGGAAGAAACAAAAAAGAAAACTTGCAGTTTAGCTCTGAGGATTATCTAAACAGTATGGGTCATTTCAATGGTTAGAACTTGCAGTTTAGCTCTGAGGATTATCTAAACAGTATGGGCCATTTCAATGGTTAGAACTTGCAGTTTAGCTCTGAGGATTATCTAAACAGTATGGGTCATTTCAATGGTTAGAACTTGCAGTTTAGCTCTAGGATTATCTAAACAGTATGGGTCATTTCAATGGTTAGAACTTGCAGTTTAGCTCTGAGGATTATCTAAACAGTATGGGTCATTTCAATGGTTAGAACTTGCAGTTTAGCTCTGAGGATTATCTAAACAGTATGGGCCATTTCAATGGTTAGAACTTGCAGTTTAGCTCTGAGGATTATCTAAACAGTATGGGTCATTTGAATGGTTAGAACTTGCAGTTTAGCTCTGAGGATTATCTAAACAGTGTGGGTCATTTCAATGGTTAGAACTTGCAGTTTAGCTCTGAGGATTATCTAAACAGTATGGGTCATTTCAATGGTTAGAACTTCAGAGTTGCCAGATACATACATATTGTTTATTCAAAGTTCCCTTGGTTACCCAGTTTATCAGTACTATGTTGTTACTGTTTTGCATTACCGCTTATTACCGTAATTACACACCCATGCCCATGGCGGGACTCGAACCCTTGACCCTCGCTTGGCGGAGCACCGAAGCTATTCACTCCAGCGACCACGGCTACGAGGGCCGGCGATGTTAAGAATGCCAAACGCAGCCAGAAAGTACAAGGTATAATAATAATAAATATAAAATCTTTGTTTTTTCTCGTTTTGTCAGCTTTCACTGATTGGTGTTTGGTGAAGCAGTCAAATTAAATCCACTTGGCTGGCAATGGTTGACTTCGTTACTCGTTTACTCACACGTTTGAGATTAGATTGGATTGTGAAGTGGAGGGGATTCGGCACGGATCCAACAATGAGTATATAATATCGTTGCCCCAAGAAGGGGCACCCCTAGGAAGGAGAGATGAGCTGAAAGCAGACACCAGGCGGCGTAACTAGGAATGACAAGGTCCCCATAGTTTTGAGATTAGATGTCCTGGCAGTCAAACAGTCAGAACGCGGACCTCGCCCCTAAAGCGGCGTTCCTTATGCCCCGGCAACCAGCCGAAGGCCGAGGGACGAAGAAAGTTCACAGAGAGCATCCTTTACCCCTGCCACGTTGCACCGAAACACCATCGCCGATGCTTCCAACCCTAAAATAGACCAAAATGAATGAAGGATGAATGAAATGATTAAGAACGAAATGGAGGGACAAGAAATTCAAGGGGGATGAAAGAAACCGCTCCGCACTCACCTGACGACCTACAAAAACCTTCGAAAAAAAACAACCATGGGTTAGAGTGGGCGGTCACCGGGGATCGAATGCGGGCCACAGAGTTACCGCCTGAACCTACCCGCTCGGTCGTTTGAATTACTGCTATATACAGGATGGATCATTTAATTTGAGATTGTGCAATATTTCCAAAACTAAGGACTGTAGAAAGAAATGTCTTTTATAAAGTTGCTTGATATTATGGGGGAAAATAAATGCCATTAGTCGAGTTTTATTTTAGGACTTTATGATGGCCATTTTAGGCTCAATTTAATTTCTTTAAATGGGAACCTGCATTTTGTATGTGCTTTTGTCATTAGAAAATGATTAATAAAAATCTGTTTATTTTGTGATGAGGAATAAGGAAAGAAAATAAAAAATGTTGGTTCCCAATTACGAAACGTAACTTGACCCTTAAACCATTCAGAACTTTGATTGCTATTTACGTTGGTTAAGAACATGTAGCGGTGCGCTATTTGTAGTGCGAAATCGTCGATGCTTCGGTTCAGTTGTCTGCTGCAGTGTTCTACCTCGGCTATGGATGCTCGTCGGTTGATGCGTATTCCATTCCTAACCTTTCCTACCTATATCTAATGCTAATTCTCAGGTTATTGTGGGTGAGGCAGGTTAAACATTACACTGCGATTTTCTTCCCTTAATCAATGAAGTTTATTCACAATTGAAATAATTATGGGCGGCTAGCTTTTCACATTATTATAACCCCACCACTTTAAATAAGTCAGGAGCCTAGTTATCTGCACACGCACTCCCACCCGTATGCACACATGTACATTTGCTAAGAGCGTAGCACCTCGTGTCGTCGAAATTCTAGATGAGATCAAGAGAAAGAGAGAGCGCGCGCGGGTTCTGGGGCCTTGTTTGCCCTTATATACCTGGGCCTAGTGACGCTCACCTCTGTAACGACGTTTGCAATTGGTCCTCCGACCGCGTTACCTTAACTTGTATGAGAATATGTTACTTAAAATCCGTGCGCTTGAGCGTCATCCTGGCGCGTTGTGAAGCGGGTGCAATATCTCCGTCTATTTCTTTTCACTATCTGTCTCTTTCTATTTCTCAGTATCGTTACCGGTTCTCTGCTTGTTGGCTTGGTGAAAGGTATGCTCTACTTAGAATTATGCTTTACCTGGAATGTTTGCTAGCTCGCCCGTTTCTTACAATTAGCTCTGTACAAATGTTGGATATTGAATATTTTAACATGTTAGTGAATATATTGTTGCTGTACAATTCTTATATGTATGGTATATTCCCTTTCATATGTACAATTCTTATACGTATAGTATATCCCTTTTCAAACAATTACAAAGTGTTTTATACAAATGTTGTTTAGTTGCTTCATGAGGAGTGAGAAATTAACATACAAAAGGTAGGTTCCCATTTAAAAAAATGAATTTATCCCAAACTGACCATCGTAACGTCTTAAAACACGACTAATCACATTTACTTTCCCCCATAATATCAAGCAACTTTTATTCAAGACGTTTCTTTCTACAACGCTTAGTTTTGGAGATGTTGTAAGTCCCAACTTAAATGGTCTACGCTGTATAAACGTTTTACTGTTTAATTCGTTTCGATCGTGGTTAGGTAATGCAAGGGTTCTGAGACAGCAGGCACCTGTTAATAAAAGGATATAATTACGCTAGCAAAGATCTCATAATAAACAGAAGCACATTACTTCAATAGATGGAAATTTAAAGGTAGTAACTAATGTTTCAAAAATATTATGTCCCAAAAGTACATTGCAGGCTTTAAGTAGTATTTTATGGGGTAATTTTTTCTTTTAGTGTAGAAAAATTCTATATTAAGACTATTTGGAGTAAGTGCATTACCACTACTGCCTTATAGAAGTTAAAACGAAGTACAGGGTGCTCGGAAACTCCTTTTATGAAAAAAGGCAATATTTTGAAGAGAAATTCATATGTATAATTGTGGCGTTTGTGTGCTACTGTGCTATAGATACCACCTTCTAACCAGGTGCTTAAATCTCACTCGTCTGCTGAAAGGAAATAATGTATAATTAGGTTACCTATGGCGGAATCATAGTTTTAACAAATTAACATTCTATTACTTGGTTTAAATTCACGATATCATGGGGGAAAACTACGCTGTTCTTTTTCTTGAATAGAGAGTGATCCTTTAATGTGGTAGTTCAACTGGACGGCGAATGAATTAAATAGTCCTCGTATGAATCCATGTCCGTAGAGCTTCGAGTTACTTGACATTCCTCTCCTGAGGCTAAGGTAAAACCGCTGAATAAATATTATTTGGGTAACTCGAGATTCAAACTCAGAAATGTGAGATACACATTACTTCAGCAGCTTTGCACTCAATTAAATGGTGAATATCATCCTCGTCCACTAAAAAAGCGGTTGGAAGTGTGACTGCAAATAATGTTCCGGTGTCTGGTGATTCTCTTATGCTCTTGATGCATCCCACAAGGAGGGGTCCATTAAAATTAGATGCAAGGATTGTGGAGATCACGCAATACGGTTACGTCGACCTATTCATTTTTGCGCGAATGGTCGTCTTGGAGGGAAAGTGTTTGAAGGGGCGCATCTTCATCACATTGATAAATCATTTTGTAAACATATATTTGATAGCACATCCTACAAGAATCAATACTAGCAAAACGGAGAGGTTCAAACACTTTGATTTGAAATTATTGCTAAATCCGTACTGCGGAAAAATTCTGTATATAAGCATAGAGCTTTTCTTCAGAACAATATCTGTTCAGTTCACTCCAGTCCTAGAAGTTTCCGAACACGCTATAATGCAATAAATAAGATTCCTTGCCTTTCTGGTAAGTCACATATTGTTGAACCATAAGAGAAATGAAAACATTGGAGAAGAATAATAATTTAACGACAAATACATTGCGGATTTAATTTAACATAGGTAATCCCACAAGAGGTTACGAATTTGTCTGATGAAATTCGTAACCTCGAATGGGATTTATTAAGGAATTAGGAGTAGCCAGACGTAGGCTCCAGCAAACATAGCACTCCACGTAGGCCATAGTGGGGCCCTTTGTACTTCCAGCGTGATCCTGAGAGGAAGGGGTGAAAGGGAGAACCGGAGGGCGGACAGATCTGGAAGACGCTAAAGAGGACGGGTTCTCAACATGATATGAATCCTGGCACCAACTGGTGCTGAACTTCCACTTGGGTGTAAATGAGAGGAAAGAAGGGGACCACAATATTCGCGCCAAGCGCCAGGGACAAATCTACCTACAGCGCAAATTCAACCCTCTTCCCGCAACACATCAACAGTCCACGTCTGGTTCTATAACCCTGAAACAGAGGAACAAAAATGATGGGGACAGGAAATTTATGATATAAGGGGAAGCAACCCAGCATTCTCTACCGACTCGAGGAAACCACGAAATACACATGTTAGGGTGGTCGGCCTGACGGGAATAGAATCCGGTACCTTCCGAATGCGAGCCTCACACGTTACCGCGGAGCCGGTGGGATTTATTAAGACTGCGAATAAGATATAATAGATTATATAAATAATAATTACTTTCTTTACTTGTGTTGTATAAAATCAAGTCACCATTGTGTTAGCTGTCAGATCATGGCATACTAAATACATTAACAGCTGAATGTCCTAAATAGTGCTGCCAACATTAGGAATGAGAAAATAGTTAACCTCAAATTTATGAACAAACTAACCATAACACAATAAACAGACACACTTTTTTCAAGAGCACAGTTGATTTGAAAGCCTACACTATTGGAAGTGCATTGGATACAAACACAATTTTCAAAGTTGAAAGTTGAAGAATTCTGCTAGTTCGCGGTAATAGCAACGGAAGTGGGTTGGACAGAAGTGGATGCTGAGGTCATAGAATTTTGGAAATTCCCCAGAACTGATGAATTATGCTATTCATTCATCTGCAGAAGTGACCAGTGACGATGCGTTGGCGTGGCCTGTTACTTGTATTCCAGTCGGAATCATGTTTGGTGCTGCTGTAGTTTATTAACCACTGCATGTTGATATCATTAACGATCTGAGGGTTTATGCGATGACTGGCACTGCTAAATGCATTGCACAATTTCAAATACGTGGCGTATTAATGGACTACTGGAATAGTCACCATAAAATTAATGGGTATGAACATTTGTTATACACAAGAATACCAAAGTTGGCGTTTAGGTATAAACAACACAATGGCATTCCTAAAATAAAAAATAAAGAACTACATAGATTAAATGAATAAAAATGAATATGGTCCCATTCTTGAATATGGTGAAGAGCTACATTTGTCTTGCAATAAGCTCTTGAACTTTTATTTATGTATCTTAGTTACATGAAAATGAATGAAAAGGATTTAAATGGAAGTGATGATGTCTATTTTACATTTCAGGCCCTCATTTAGATTAAACAATTTTATTTTCCCGCTCATTTTGACAAGTACTTTAAAGCAATATAATAATGATGTTTCAATACAAATCCCATTATATTAGAAACTAGTGGGGGAAAGCGAAATACTTGACACCTATTTCAGCTTGGCAACATATTTAACGAAAAGTGTAAGACACCATTTGCATTGCACTTTTAAAAGTTAAATTCATTTTGTGTAATAACATTTGAATCATTAGGACAATGTGGGGACTAGTGTTCTCCACAAAGAATCTAGTGAATAGTATAACTAACCTTGCACCTTTTCGACGACCCGAGTTTTATCCAAGTTTAAACTAAGCGTTTCTCTAACATCCTACTTTGTTCTAAGTAACGGAGCAAGCTGGCCGCTTCGAATTTGGTGTAGGTAAAACACATTTCTCCTTAAATATAAATATATAGTTTTACAAAGTATATTTTAAAACACATTTCTTACCTAACGTAGACAGGTATTATTACAATATAGAAAGTTAAAGGTAAAAGGTAAAAAGTTCTAAATTATTAAATATGTTTTAAAATGCTTAGAACTCTTCGTAAACTTTGTGATTGTATATGAATTTCTAAAGGTTTGTAATTGCAATTTTCACTACCTTATACATTCATTCAAGAGCTCGGAGGAAATCTTGGGACGTTTTATTCATTCCAATTTCCTTACATTTGTAAAAAAAGAGGCGATTAGTATCTTGACTGGTTTATCCGCTTACATTGCCTTTACACAATTTAAAGGTTACCGTAGACTTGCATAAATTGAATTTTATTTATGGACGCTCTTTATCTATTACGGTCTTTAGCGTCCTATTCTATATTGGGTGTGAAAGACAGCAAATTTTCCTCAAAGCCTCTTTATCAGGCTTGAAGTTCTTTTACGTGTCGTAAATCTACGAGACGGGACCACTGGCTTTACTTCCCTTCCGAAGGAAGCCATGCTAAGGACTTTTACGCCCGAATAAATCTATCGCCCTCGGCCGGGTTTGAAGTTGCGACCTCGGGAACTGGAGGCTAAGCATGGTAACGACAACTTAGACTTGCGGCTTGAAATAACACATAAAATTAAACCTTAAAATACAGTTCTTTTATATATGGCCGATTGAAATTTTAATACTTTTCAACAGATAACCGTCTGCAAAATATGCAATGCTTACCTTACACCAACAAAGGCAGAATTAATTTTGCAGAGCAGAAGGAAACTTGCACACATGCTGTCGTAGCATAAAATGTGTCCTTATTAGCAGTTCAACTGGTCACTGCTGCCAAAGGAGAAGTGAAATGGTACCTTGCTATATTAACCTGTCCGAAGTACAAGAGCAGTTACTCTCCTAAAACAACCGTGCGGTCAGCTTCCAGGAGTAGTGCATTCGGTTGGAAAGACACAAAGGCCGTTTGCACCCACATCCCTTATATGGGGGTAGCGTATCTGCCTGATATTCAAGAGGTTCCGAGTTCGAATCTCGGTTACGTGTATTATCCGGATAAGGCCTTTTCCTGGGAAAAACCTTATTCTAAAAAGACGAATGCCAGTTATTTCTAAGCTCTATAGACCCCAGGCACATTTGAGAGTCATTTCACCAATTTCATTCATCGTCCCATATGACATATCCGGTTAAAGGACATTAAACTTAAAACTAAAGTTTTCGTCTTCAGTTTGTCGAAGAAAAAAATATTGATCGGCAAGACTCTGCCCTCTTCCCGTAACATCATGCACGGGCTTACTCTACAAATTTCATAAACTTTACCTTCCTTAAGTTTTATTTCATATTGTTGTATCTGTTTTATTATACACAATGATTTATTTAATTCTAACGGTTTCTGAAATAAGGAAATGCTAAATTTAACGGCTGCTGAATAGGGCATTTTAACCGCCCTTGAGAGACAAAATATATGGTTTGTCAAACCATTTTCTTATATATATATATATATATATATATATATATATATATATATGACAGTGTAATCATAGCCTTTGGATTCATTTTTGTCAAAATCAAAAGTAACAGAAAATTCCCTATAAAGAGGTGTAGTTCAGGTGGGAAATTTTATTGAAACCCTTCATCTCCAGATACAAACGCCAAACTTAGTACTTATGTGGATTTGAGCTTTGAGCTAATCTTTTTAAGGGCATACACACGATCGAGAACCCAAAAATCTGGATCTCGTACTCAGGGACCTCGAAAAAGAAATTTTTGGTCGCACCCAGTACACAAATGTAATAAAAAGAAGCGAAAGGAGAAAATGCATATCCACTTGATTGAATTATTCATTTTTAAAGCCACAGTATACTAGAAATAAGTTTCGGAGAAACATCTGACCTGTTAGCTAGAGATGCTAACCACAACAGAGTCGATAAAAAGGAAATGGGGTAGACTAGAACTTGAAGGAGCCTCGAGCGGCAAGGCACTCCAGCTTTCATCGCTAAGGGGATCTTCCGAGATTGAGAATTCTAAGAAATAAAGAGCGTCTTTATTAGAAATCTCTTTTCGTCAGCATCATTTGTAACACGTAGATGCCACTCAACGGCTGCAATATAATAACAACTCATTTAGAAGCTCATTTGTGTATTAGCCTACTTTCTGCTGCCTAAACAAGTCTTCGATCTTCAATTGTAAGCGCTTTAGCTAACGAAAATAATTTATGAACTTCCTACTTTTTAGATATTTCTGACTGCAGTTATTACAAGAGGCCCTTGTCACTTTGATTTCACAGTTCGTCTGAGAGCGCTTACTTCCTACAGAGAGAGAAAGAGGGAGAGAGAGTGAGAGAGAGAGGGAGAGGGAGAGAGAGAGAGAGGGAGACAAATTTCGTTCTAAAATTCTACATTCATATTTCACTAAAAATGCATGTTTCCCGAACGAAAGAAGGGGGATATGATGAAGTATACCTACACGACTTTCTCTACCCATTAAAATTCATGTAGATGCCGTGTACATTGTAGTATTCAAATAAAAACTATTTGTCTACCCACGTGTCATTTTATTTAGGACAACGTTGTCATTGAAGTTATTTCAAATTAGTAACAAAGGTTACACGTTAAAGGTTAAAGTTTAACACGTTTACACTTGGGAAAATGTAATCATGTAACATGGAATGCGCCGAAAACGGTTAACACTACGAAATAAAACTATTTGACCTAAATTGTGGGTTTTAACCAGTCCTACTTTTCCAAGCCTCTCACCGTTTCGCAGATATGCAAAACTAAATTAGAATAATCGGTCGAGTTGCATTCACATGATGCCTTCTTTACCAACTTTTTAAAAACGTCTTCTTACAAATGTTTATTGTTAATCAAGATAAACTTTCGTTATACACTTACACATTTCGCTGTAGAGTACAGATTTAGCGGTATTCCATTATCTTTGTATGACCAAGAAAAGGGAGAACAAGAAAGAAAGAATAGCACCTACCAGTTCAGAAAAGTGTATTTTAAAGTTTAATACAATAACAAGTACTATCTCGGAAATGGTTAACCCAAAAAACTTCATTTCACATCAATTGTGTGCTTTAAGGAGATGTGCAATTTTGTGTAACTCTTTTTGTCTATCTCTTCCGGTTTATCAGTTATACAAAAGTCATTCGGAATGTAGAAGAAAATTCAAGATAATTATTTCGTTTGTCGTGAAAATAATCTTCAACACATGATATATTAATCAAATCGTTAGAGTTGTTTTGGAGAAAATCAGAAATAAACACAGCTTTTCCGTGTAAAGCATATTTTGGAGAGGGAGTTTTCTTGAAAATATTTGTGTCACAGCCTTGGAATATGCTGAACCTAAATACCCAAGTTTTATAGTTAACCGATTTTTTGTTTTGGAGTTACACTCTTCACACACAGAGGCACAGATAGACGAAAATATTCACACATCTTTTCTCAAAAAACTGCTGTTTTTTATATTCAGGTAGTCTGAAAGCATGTATTTCACTGTGAAATGTTGGTATTGAAGCACTGCTGCCTCTACCTATAGATATTACGCCGATTGCTTTCTTTTGGCACAAATATATTTCAGTTACAGTTAATTTATGTTTATGCCGTGGGCGTTACTGCGCGATAGTCCTTGGGGAGAATCTTAGGGGCCGTAGCCGAGAAAGGTTGAGTGCAGGTTTGTCTCTGCTGAGCATGTGTCCCGCATATACTAAGTACTTTGAGTTTTTGGGCTGTAAGATTGGCCGAATCTGACCGTTTACAATTGATGGGAATGCATTTCTGAGTTTTAGATACTGGGCGTATATAACTGTAATTTGTTGAAGTTTAAAGGTAAAACGGGCGTCTTAAATATGTAGAATGTTATAATTGTGTCAAAATTACATAAATGAATTATGTAAGTGCTATACTCGTATCCAGAAACTTGTTAAATTCCTAACTTGGTATAATGTCTTATTTATGTGATCTTCAAAACAACTTGAACTACTTCAAGATCTTTTGGGTCAGCATATGTAAAATGTTTCTGTGCAATATATGTATATAGTAGATTTTGTAAATCAGTCGTCAATACGGTAAATGCATGTACAGATCTTGCAATTTTTCTGTTTGTACGCACCTCTAGGAGTTGAGTACCCCCTTTTACTTATTAAATGAATGGCTAGTAAAAAAAATTCTGAATGTGGGCCCGCAGTGCAATATGTAGTACAGAAAGTGAAAATGCGAACTTCACAGGATATCTACAGCGAATTCCAGGTAAGCGTTTTATACGTACCAAACATATGCTGTTTTAGTAAAAGTCGCTAGAGGAGGTTTTGACAAAATTAAAATTTGCAACAACTTTGACGTGCAAAAGGTAATCTGGGAATGGTGGAAATTCGTAAAAGTGTTCATATTTTATCCTTGAAAAACATTGGGCTTAAATACGAAATTTGGCATTATTCAAATTATATTTCTTTAACTATTCTGTTTACAAACTAAATGACGTTTTTCTAAACAGCATTTTTGGGTTCAGTGGACCTCAAAACGTGCATTTTCGATGAAATCTCTGTATCAAAAATGTTATTAGAATACCATACTTCCTATACTATGAGCGGTAGAGAATTAATACTATTTTTTCTGTTTTACTTACTGCTTACCTATAGTAAGTAGAGGAAGACTTGATTTGAGATTTCACTGAAAATAAAAAGAGCAGTTTAAAGAAAAGTCCGTGTGTGTCTATGAACTCAAAAAGGAAAAGTCGGTATTTAAAGTTCAGCCTCCTCCAGGGATGCGGCACGAACCTTTTCAAGAACCCCCTCCCCCAAACTGCCCTTCACATGGAAAACTTTTCGTTAATTTGAATTGTTTTTTTCAAAAATGATTCTAATGATTTCGATTAAAATGCCCGAGGAAAATATGAAAAAAATGTGTCAGGAAGGACGGTCCTGATGGGATTTGATCCAGGCAAAGTCCGTGGTTTAACGTGTCAGTCAGGTTCTACTTTCTTTACTGCCTACCATAATAAGAGGAGGAAGTACAGTATTGCATCCAAAAATTATATACCGGATTTCACAGGAAATACACGTTTTGAGGTACGCTGAATACAAAATAAGCATTTTTAGAAAAATGTCCGTGTGTGTATGTATGTGTGAACATCATAAACAAACACGAAATGTCGAATATCAAACTTATTAGTTAAGTTCAGCATCTATGAAACATGTAGCAGGAAAGTTTTCAAGAAATCTCTATACACAGACTAATCTGTTTCTATTTATATATCTAGAATATCGAATGTGTAAAACACTTTTCTGGGAATAGCTTGTGATGTCCTCTTCATTCTGAATGAATTTTGTACACTTTTGTATAACTGGTAAACCATAAGAGATGGGCAAAAGCTTATTACACGAAAATTTAGATATCATGAATACCCACCTATTTTTGTCGCATTAACCATTTCCGAGGTATTGTGCGTTATTGGTTTGAATTGTCAAATATTGTATACGTTTTTAACTGCTAAGTCCCTATTCCTATTTTATTCTTTCTCGCTTTTTGTCTTGTGGTCATGCTCACAGAATGGATTTTCAAAGCCATCACATATCGACCCGCTTTTAAAACAGTTGATTATCGCTTCAACCTACTGCATCTCTCTTGTACCTACAATAAAATATCTAATAAGATCATAATTTTATTTTATTTAACATGAAACAGATAGAAGAATACACTTTTGTAAAAATAGCTTGTTGTAGAGAAATTCACGTGAATGTAAAACTTTAGAATTTATCCCTCTATGCTTAATCAATGAAATCTAGTATAAAGACCTCTTAATTTTCTACTTTCTGTTGTTAGGTACCTACGTCACTTATCGCTGCAACATGCCTTATGCATTCGGGAGTTTAATTACATACAAAGTTTTCGTTTTTAAGGCGCATAAAACGATAAATGGTCTGTTAGGTCATCCGCAAAAATAAGCTAAATATTTATTCGTGCTTTACCAAAAGGATTTTGCTAAACAAATAATCATGTCAGCAGAAACAAGATGGTATTTGCTTTTGAATGCTTGTGGTCGCACCATAAGTGGACTAACGAAAAGTCACCAAACTCGGAACACAGTCATTTTCTACAATGTTTTCGAAGTTTTTAAAAATCCATCCTTGTCCGGCAAATCTTATATTATTATTGTTATTTATTGAACAGAGGTTGCACGGAAACTAAGAAATTCCGAACAGAAGACAGAAAAAAGCACCTAACGCGTCAAATTCACGTGACTTTCTCTATCAACTGTGGTTTATTTTTGTATTTCTTCTAAAAAGAATTTTTACTAAGAATTGCAGAGAAACAAAGATTGTGATCCAGAAGTGGCATAAAACGAGCGAGCGGCGCGACTCGCATTCGGGAGGAATTATCCTGACCATTCTAGTCGCACAGTTGAATCCGGGTTGGTACACAATTTCCAAAGGTTCATATGCCAGCAAAAAGGCAATAAAAATAAAACCAAGCTGAAGAGTGCAGTGGGGAAATCTAAGGCTGATCGCTGTCGACTGAAACAGATGGTACGACAGGCAACTCTAAGTCCATCTGTTTGGCATAACCTATTACCAAGAGTATTAACGAGCAAACACCTAAACCTGCTGCGACTGAAATCGACGGTAAGTAACAATTTTTCTGCACCCACCCACCATCTGTCTATCTGTCTATACCCGTATTTTCTCTTTCTTTCTACAAAATGTCCTTGAATTTGATTAGGCGTGTTTCCACTACATGCTTATTATTTCCATTTAAATACTCTGCTTCTATTATGCTAAGTGGTAGGCGATCCTAGCTCTCCGTTGGGTGCTCATGTAGTTATGAAGGACATTTTAGTAGAGGTTTCCGCTGTAATTAATGCTATTGGAGTTGAGAACTGAAGAAAAACTGGGAAATGGTTTTGGAGTTCCAGCGGTATATTTTTAGTTAGCACTTGTGTCTCGGCAACACACAGATGCAGTAACACGCTGGCGTCGGTATGTTGCATGTATGATTCTCAAATACATCGCCCTTACACAACGACTATGTTTATATTAAGTTACACAGATCTCTGCAGTACTTCAAATATGTCTCTTTGAATTTCTCTTGTTGGAAATGAATTGTTAAGAACAGAACTTTCAGGTGGAAAAGTTTGATTTGGTTTTTATCTTTGTGTTACGTACCTCTTTCAATTTGTTAGTTTCAGTAACTGACTTGAAACTAAAGCTGCATTTACCGCTGATTTAAGGAAACTAATTGTTCTCAAAGTATAAACACGAAGTAGTTCAGTTTGTAACTGATCTGGAGTTAATTGGAGTTATTCTATTTCCAAAATTAACAAATGCTTCCATGAAAGCTTGCACTGTTACTTCCATGTATAATTTCTCTTCCCCTTGCCTTGATAAGTGAAGTGTTGTATTAACTCAAGAATTCAAATTCGAGACTTCACCGAAAGGTAGCCTGAACCTAAAAGAATCGCTTTTAGAAAACGGTCTCTCTCGATGTCAAAGGACTTGTCCTATGCCGCGTGGTCGTGGACTACGTGGACCTTTTAATATTTTCGCTGCTATAATTATGGTACTCTAATGCTTAATATACCGTGCATCAAGACTGCCTGAGAAGATAGTGTTCAGCGTCGCAAACAGCAAAAATTGTCACGTTTTCTCCAAGTAAGAGTTCGCACTTGGAGAAAACACCAGCATTTGATATTTGTGTGCTGCACACACATTTCTCGTACAGTCGAGTCTATGTTGTTACACGCTTTCACAACGCTGTCCTAATGACTTCTTAACTATTATGTTTTGACATTTTATCTGTTATATATACTATCTATATATTTCCTTCCCGAATATTCTCCAAAGCACGGCTTTAATAGAAACCGTTCTGGTTAATTAAAAATTACGTTCTTCCACGAATGTAACCTTTACATTTTCTGCTAGCCATGGAAATAATTTTAATATTTACTTGGGAATAACATCATTATCTAACACACTTAGAGAGCCTATTTTCCAAATGTTGTAACGGGAAATATTCCCGTTTTCCATAAAATAATCACTAATATTGTATATTAACTATAAATAACAAGAAACACAATTCTGGAGAGTTTTGCGGGGGACAACTTCTCTCCTTCTTAGGGTTCAGTCACGGTCAGGCGAGAGTGAGTTGTCTTTTGTACTAAGCTGAAGAAAGCATGTCAAGGACGGGGTTGTTGTCCCAAACGCTACGGAAAATGTGGTAGCGAAAGCCAGCGAATACAACTTTAAAGTAACCAATAGAATTTAAACTAAAAGAGCCGAAACCTCGACGTCAGAGGGACGCGAGAGAAGAGAAACGAAAGAAGCAGGACTTGCTGAAAATGATCAAGCGTTCTAGGGAAAACGTCTCCGCGAGACAAAAGAACGAAATGTGATGTCGGGAATCAAATAGTTATAGCTGGGAAAGGACAATCTGATTAAGAAACCGATACGGGATTAAAGGTTCCGATAAATTACGTAATAACCTCCCAGAATTCTGGAACCATACAGATATTACTAATGAAATAAATAGTGGTGAAGATAAAGAATGGTCGCATTCCTTGTTGGACACCGAGGATTCTTCGCAATTCTCCCAAAAACCGTGAGATTACCTAAACTGTTTCCTCCGACATCGCCAAACATAAGATATGAGGCGGGCACCGACTGAGCAGCCGAGAGTGATGACGACGCCGACGTCCGCCTCAATGTGTATTCTTGAACCAAGCTTGAAATATTTCAGCATTCATCTCGTGTTGCGAATCAGCCAAGGATTACCGAATATTTTAAATGACAAATGCACAATGGAAGGTGACCTATGACCATTCTTTTAAACTATGAAGCAGCACGTTGTTTTCAGTGTTTTTCCATAGTTTAATTGTTCCCATAAAGCTTTCCGTTCCTGAGATAATTACTATTTTATTTTGCACAGTATTACAACACGCAAATTTAAAAGTTACATTCAAGAGGTTGACTTTTAATTCTTCTGTCCTGCTGCTATGGCAACGAACAAATAAACACTTTCGGTATTCAAATAAACATAAAACTACACATGCTTGTAACGTAACCTAAATACCATACAGAATATGGAACTGTCAAAGCATTTACAATATTATGCAAATTATTAATAGTAACGCTTATTTATAAAGCTAAATAAAAGCTTGAGATTACAAAATTATGCATCCTTTCTTTGTGAATTATAAAACGCCGTGAATAATTAAAGCAAGACAGGAACAAGAACTCAATGAGAACTTATTTTTAATGTTTACAAAAATTGTGCACCCCTCGCCAAGACACATGTTTCACAACGATTTCTCCAATTCTGCTATACTCTACGAATAATGCCAGGGCTGTTTTCTCATTTCTTTCTTGCTACGTTTCCACAACAGGCACTTCTGTAATGTATACGCGAGTTTTCATATCGCCCTAAAGAAAAAAAGCGATTGGATGTACATTGATCCATTCCGAGCGATCCAGCGTCCTACATAGGTGTTGCGTAGGGCTCTACTTTGTGGGAAGGTAATATCGCTTCTTACTGCCAGGGGAACATCCTCAAGCAGAACTGGTAACGTTTCTTGAAGAAACTGGGATACATGACTCCTGTCAAAACTCTCTACGGACCGATTAATATGTATCCTGCACAAACATATGCAGAAAATGTGTTCTGAAAGCTGTCTTGTGTGTGAATTGCCGCAAGCCCAGGTGGTGTATTATGGTATTGCATTGTATTGGATTGTATTCTGTGAGTTCACTAGCAACCATAAACACTTGTGAACATAGAACATGTCAAGGAAATGTACAAAAATTACATATAAACATAAATATTACATAGAATATAGAACATTTGAAATAAAATAGACACATGCTATATGCGTGTCAAGGAAATGTACAATAAAGTTACATATATACATAAATATTACATAGTATACAGAACATTTAAAATAAAATAAAGACATATTATATACAAAATGAAACAAATAAAGTATAATTTTGTACAGAGTCGAATACCTCCTTACCGTTATGAGGTTAATATACGTATAGGCAAGAACAGTTATTTTAACATTCACTAGGCTTGTACCTTTGTTCGTCTCATCATTTTGTTCTATTTGATTTGTAATGCATAGCATTTATGTCAGCTCTTAATATACATACATTTAAATAGCTTCATTAATTCTAGAGCAGGCATCAAGTATAACTGGCAGTTGTGATTAATATTTACTAATACTACTTACAGAGTATATGTATTATGATCAGGATAATTTGTCAATCATATAATTTTGTACAGAATAATATGCTTTTGAGCATAGGTACTCTTTAACAGCAGTTTTAAAGACATTGAAATTGTCAACTTTTCTCTTAAGATCATTAGGGAGAGTATTAAATATTTTTATGGTCTCGCAATATACACCTTTCTGGAAGCAAGAAAGATTTGCACTGGGATGATGGATGTTACCCTTTAGTCTAGTGTTTATCTCATGAATTTCCATGTTTGTAATAAATGTGGTTCCATTGCATACATAGAATTTTAAGATTGAAAATATATACATGCAAGGTAGGGTTAATATCTTCAGGCTTCTAAAGAGATGATTGCAAGAGTGTCTGTTATGGGTGCTGGAAATTATTCCTATAACCTTCCTTTGCATGAGGAATATTCGTTTTCTTCCTACCGAGTTTCCCCAAAATAATATTCCATGTTCAATGATAGAGTTAAAATATGCATAGCATACTAATTTAAGCGTATCTATAGAACTGATATTTACCAGTGCTCGGATAGCATAACAGGCAGAACTGAGTTTGGGTAAGATATACGTAATGTGAACTTTCCAATCTAAATATCTGTCTACTTGGAGGCCCAGAAATTTAATGTTGTCTATTTGTTCTAGTGACATGTCATTAATCCCAATTTCTATTGGAGTGTGTGGTGATCGATGGGTTATAAATTTAACAGCTTTTGTTTTGTCTAGATTTACAGATAATTTGTTACTTTTAAGCCAGTGTGACATACAGTTCAAAACATAATTCAGTTTAATTACACACTCATTCAAGTTTTTACTAGTCACCACAACATTCGTGTCATCAGCAAACAGAATGATACTTGCAATATCCCTTATATAAAATGATAGGTCATTTATATAGATAAAAAATAATAACGGTCCTAGGGCTGAACCTTGGGGCACTCCATGTGTTACTGTTTTCCATTTTTATGTATGTTTTCCAAATTCAATGTCATTGACTACTTTAACATTTTGTTTTCTTTCATTTAGATATGATACGAACCAACTTAGAGTTTCATTTTTTAGTCCATAGAATTTCAATTTTTCTATCAGAATATCATGTTTAACACAGTCAAATGCCTTTGCTAAGTCACAGAAAATCCCACCTACATGCACCTTTTTGTTTAATGCAGTTAACAATTCATGAGTAAGTTTATAAGTTGCATTATTGGTCGACATTCCTTTTCTGAATCCGAACTGATCCTTGACAAGTATGTTGTTACATGCAAGGTATTTATAAAGTCTATTAAACATCACCTTTCAAGAACTTTTGAAAAAATTGGTAAGAGAGATATTGGTCTATAATTTGAAACATTATTGTGTTCGCCTTTTTTGAAAAGCGGTTTAACAATGGAAAATTTCATTCTGTCAGAGAAAATTCCTGACCTTAGTGACTCGTTGCACAAATAACTAAGTGGAATGGAAATTTGAGATGAGCATGATTTTAAGATGTTTATTGTTGTTTTATCATAACCAGAAGAATTGTTTGTTTTGAAGGAGTTAATAATTTTGTTTATTTCAGAAGGCGTTATCAGGTTAACTTTGAATTCAGGCACTTCATTAGTGAAATTTGATCTTAGACATTCCAAACCTGCCTCTTTACTTCCAAAATTAATACTTAGTTTGTTTGTTACATCCAAAAAGAATTTGTTAAAAGTTTCTGCAACTTCTTTAGGTTTACTAATTTCTTGATTATCAATGTTTAGTTTTATTAAGTCATTTTGTAATGAGGTTTTACCCGCTTCTCGTTTTATTATATTCCAAGTAGTTTTCATTTTATTGTCGGAGAGTTGAATCTGTTTATTATAATGCAATATTCTAACCGCTTTTATTACCTTCTTTAGAAGCTTACAATATTTTTTGAAGTAGTGTTTTCAATCTATATTATTACTAATTCTTACTTGCTCATATAATTCTCTTTTACGTCTACATGACGTCCTAATTCCTGAAGTGATCCAGGTATTCTAAATGTAGCTTAATCTATTGCAAGAATTTTAAGGGGAAAATTCCCTCCTTGTTAAAGAAACTATTGGGAAAGCGGCGCACTATCTGCTTCATAGAGATACTGGACGCGCTGAGTATGATAAGGGCATAGAACACTTCTTTTAATGTTCTCAAAACGTGCAATGGGATACACCGATAGTTAGAGCTGGTATACCACGGAAGCTGCTTCCAGAATCTTCTTCCACCAAGTAAAGGATTTATTCTTCTTCTTCTTGTACAACATTTCTTTGACCAACTCCTTCAAAATGAAGAGATATGCTTCCTGTGTCTAGAACTCTTTGACAGAAGAAAACAAATGTTATATAATGTGGTGCTCGTCTATTTGGAAATCCTTTTCGATAAATTCTTGCCGCTTTAAATGAGTAGCATTTCAAGGTACTTGGCATTAGTAAAGTGAACCGTTTTGTAACAGATAATTTACTGTTTCGAAAATAAACCATAAGTGCAGTAAAGAACAGTTGAAGTGCGTTTCTTTAAGAGACCTCCGAGCAAAATTTCGCTTTTTTTACACCCAATATAGAATGGTACGCTGAGGATCTCAGCAGTTAAAGAGCGCCCATAAATAAAACTCAATTTAAGTTTACTTTCGAACTTACAATATTGTCATGTTTGTAGTCCCGTGACTAACGATATAGATTCAGCTGAGGCAAATATGGAAGGCTTATATTAATAGTATGTATGTGAGTTGTTTTAATTCAAAATACATTTAAACATGAAGATACATATTTATCTTCAATCTCATCTAAGAATTAATTGAAAAAGTATTTAAGTTGCGTAAAATCTTCATTTAAAACAGAGTTAATATTACGCAATTCTCGTTCTTTGTTCCCAAAAAAGCTACTTTAAAAACTGCACTAGGAGTTTCTGTTCTATTCATTACAAAGGGCCATCCTGTTCAAGGATGATCATAGGTCACCTTATACCCTATGCAGCTCTCAGTTCAACCCTGGCGACCAGTTGAATCGAATATCATTATACTTTATCGCGGGACATAGTGGCTGGAAGACAGTATAAGCAACTACCGTCATCCCGAAGTGTTCATACAATATAGTGAGTATCGTACCAAAACTCATGTAAATAAACTTAATGATACTCTTCTTGCCTGAGCTATTTTAACTACACAAATATTTCTACGCTACAAACCTTGCTGATTCCATAATCACGCGCCACTTATTTAAGGTCCGAAAACGAATTCCTTCACTAACAACTTCTAATTGAGACCCTTTTGCCAAAATCGCACACGTTTGGAGTTTCATTCAACAATTCTAGCACTTTTGGTGTCTGCCCTTTTTTTATAAAGCCTTTATATATATATCTTCGAAGTATGCCACAGGTGAAAGCATCAACCATCCCCTAGATTGGATTTGTTTTTCACTTCTTTTTAGCTTATGAGTTACTGTGCACAATTTAATTGTAGGCATTTTAGCTTAATTGTAAACTAGACGAAAGTTAGAGTGATTCGTTTTCTTAGTTTCGGGATGATCCTTTGTGATAATGAAAGAGACTTTTATATATATTTATCATTATCAGAGTCTGTTAAGGCTTTCTGTAATTGCCCTATTCTATTGTCGGCCACATTAATGTTTTCATTGGTGGAGGCAAAAGATTACAAAGTCGGGCAAGTAATTTGAATTTAACATAGGATTTTGCGTTGGCACTATATAATGGCGCCTCGAGAATAGAAGTAGGCCGGTGTTGTAATTAATTAAGTGCCAGTAAGTGCTCTAATTGACGTAGTATTCGGTTGCTTTATTTTTCGAGTTCTAAGCCTTGGTAACTTGTCTTGCTCCAGTAAAACTGTTTATGCAGGTTTGTGCTCATGCTTTGGTTTTAACGAAAGGCGACTTATCATCACCATGGCAAAGCTTCGAGTTTTCGTACTGACTTTATTGAGGGGTCGTTAGATTGGAACCTATTGGAAACCATTACCACTTATCGCTAAGTTATATTGTACCCACAATTGTGAGGTTTTTGAGCTGGAAGCTAGAATACTGGATCAATAAATCACCTTGTGCTAGGAACATTGCTTTCACGGGTGTGTATCACTACTATCTAAGTGAACTCTTTATGTGTACTTCCATTACTTATAGTAAGAATGCTATAACGAAAATGATGCAGGTATTCATGAGCTCAGACTTTGCGCGCTAAGTTTAAAGTTATTGAATATGATTGCAGTGAGTTATTTGGAGTAAATAGTGTTCATTTCATTACAGAGTTATTTGATTGCAACTAATTGCCAGGACTTACACAGCAGCCATAATTGTGATGTTTTCTAGAATATTGGTTCAGTAAATGGATCATTCAGTGGTGATTTGCATTTCCATTACTTGTTGTAAGATTGCTTTAGCCAAATAATGAATGCAGTCTTGAGCTCAACTTGGTGTGCTTTGTTAATGTCATAAACTCTGATGACAGTGAGTTATTTTGAGTTAATAGTGTACATTTCAATAAATACCTATTATTTGTAACTAATTCCAAGGGACGTGTTTAGCAGAAGGCTAGAAGATTAGGTCTGTAAATAACTACAGTTTCTTAATGTTAAGTAGTCTTATTTTGTTGGTGTGCATTACTAATGCTAGCATTAAGGTATCTAAGTAACTCTTTGTGCATTTAATTTGGAGGTTTCTGTGTAATGGTCATTTAATACTATTGTACCAAGTGTTTTGTGTTCTCAATATTGGTTCTGCCAAGGCATTGTCGTAATCCATTGGGGGACTCCTGATAGCCACCTCGGATTGTCTGCCCGAGGAACTTATAACCTGGAAGTTAGTTTTAATAAGAGGGTTGCGTTACATTTGAATTGGTGTTTTTTATTTTTGTTGGTAACGATAATTCTTGTCTCGGTTCAATAAGCTTGAATATTACTGAGCCTGGACTTCTTTTTGAGTTCCTTGAACAGCAGTTTCCGAGATAGGCTGTACTTTGCGTTGGCGTTCCAATTCTCGGGTGCTACACCAGCGGATAAACTTTTACCTTTGAGATCCACAAACTTTCTTTACAGACTATCTCAAAGCAACGACTGAAACACAACTGATAGGGAAAACCTTGAACGCGTCATGTACCCTAGTTGCGTATCGAAAAACACCGGAGTCACTGCAGTCCAGCGTGGTACACATATAACCAGTCTGTGGCCTCACCTTAAAACGACGGCGCTGTACATGGTAGACACTAATACCAAAAGCCATATCCATGTCCAAAATGAAAGCCAAAAACGCCCAGTCGTAACAACAGATCATTTTGAGGACAGACGGCACTTTCCAGAATTGTAAGACCACTACGAAAGAAGATAGGTCCCATACGAATATATACGTGGTTTCAAGTGAAAGGGTTGTTGTCATCATTAACTTCTATCATTCTCCTTCGATTTTAGGGTAAGGTAAGGCAATTTTGCAGTATTTTTACAAAACGTAACGTTTTATTATATTAAGCTAAGTTACACTTTTGTAAACAACTTTTTTCGGTGACACATAACTGACAAACATTTTAATAAAGAATCACATTTTTTTGAACACTGTATTTTTAACAATGATAAACATAATGGCAGCCTGCGCAGGTAGGTAAGTTCGCTACAGGTAAGGTAATTTTGCAACACCATATCATCTGGTCTCTACAGTGCATAGTCCTCGTCTTCAGAACCTTCACAACATCTAACACACATGTAAAGAGCTTCATTTTTGCTATGTTTGGCATTTTGGCAAATGTTTGGCATTTGTCATGATGACACGTTGCTCGATATCAACTGGAAATGCAAATGACTACGCAATGTTTATGTTTGTGGAAGTTCCATGTCTTTATTTTCGAGGCAACATTTTTTAATTGCGTTGTAAGGAACACTATACAATTTTGCTGCTTTGTATATTGTCATACTTTGAATTTCAGTTTCTTAGCTGCACTCAAAAGATCTGAAGTTTCATAATTTCTGTACACTTTTTCAATTACTTTTTTTATTACTCTTTGTCTTCTTAGGAGCCATATTGAGCAAAATTCTGCATAATTAATAAAAAATGAAACTAAATATTAAAATTATGACTTCATAATATTGCTTAACAAATGAATACTATTTTTAGGTTATGATGGGTAGATAAATTGGCACCATGACATAGCATTAGGTAAGGTAATTTGGCAATAGTCTAAAATTAATGAGTTGTTATGATTATAATTGTAGAATACTTTGCTGTGTAATATATGTAACAACTATTGTGCGGGAGCACGTAGTACTGATGTAAGAGCAACTTAAACAGCTGAAAAATTAAATGGTCTAAGATTTAGCCACATTTTCATAACAAAACGCGCTGGTTTATTAAGGTTTTTGAATGCTTATGCGTCACAAAATAAATTCACCAAATCGTTTATACAAAACTATTCATTACATATATCTATTCTGTATTAATATAACTTGCATAACTTCTTTCAAATGGCTTGAAACTAAATTTAAACCTGGGGAGTCCTGCAACACCTTCATTTTAACCAGTAAACTCGACACTGAATGGGAAATTAACCGCGAGGATCTAGAACTGCGAACCAGTGTGAAGTGAATATATCATTCTACCTGCTAACAAAACTAAAATATTAGAGCAATAGGCAAGTCTGTAGCATCTTGTTAAAGACATGCTGCATGTGGAGAATCCGGTAAATGCCACGCCATCTGCCGGGAATTGAGCTAAGCTTACTCGGACATGATGGTTGTTATAACGTTGGCTAGACTGAGAGAAGGAGATGTTAGCTGCGTGTAATGTTAGTGCAAATAAATGTGTAAAAGTTGGAGTTGTTTATACTGTACTTCATTTGCTGCTATCACCAGACAGAAGATTCTTTCCTAGACGTCAGCTAGCTGTTCCCGTAATGTAAGAACTATGTGGTCTTAATTCAATGTTAACAACCCAAAGACGCACCATCACTTGGAACGTCATTCCTCCGAGGTGGGAAGGATGATGGGAAAGGATGATTAGCTCTGCGGGATGTTGCATAAGGAAAACTCTGGGAAAACTACAGATCGACAAGGAAGAAACTAACACATTGTTTATTAGCATTGAAGCCGCCTTAAGCTCCAGACCATTTACCTCGGGAGAAGACCAATACGTTCTGGCACCTTCACGTTTCTTCAACGGGAATAAGTTTACAGCAATACCATTTGGTCAAGCAGCATCACCAACAAACTATCCTCTGACTAAATTATACAGACATAAGCAAAAGATTGCTGAAGACTTTTGGAGACGCTGGACGAAAGAATATCTTCTAGAACTGCGAAGTTTCCACACAGTACGCAGTCCGCGCGGTAAACCCACAGAACTAAAGGTGGGAGATATTGTTTTGTTGCAGGAGGACCATGTTCGGCGCCATATGTGGAAACTTACCAGTATCACCTAGCTGAAGCCAGGGAGAGATGGCAGGGTACGGACTGTGCTCCTGAGGCCTACCTAAGGGTCACAAATCGCCCAATCTATCCAGCTGATCATCCATCTGGAGATTGGGATGGATGTGTAGAATCTTGGAAACGCCATGCCAGCTGCTGGGAATTGAGCTAAGCCTACTCGGACATGATATCTGTATGGTTGCTGTAACGTTGGCTAGACTGAGAGAGCGAGATGTTAGACGTGAGGATGTATACAATATGTTAGTGTAAATAAACGCGTAAATGTTGAAGATATTTACGGTGTATTTTATTTGCTGCTATCGCCACATACAAGATCCTTTCCTAGATGTCAGCTAACTGTTCCCCACACAGAAAAAATGCCTTACCTTACCCTAAATACGTGTAATGCCCCAGTCGTATTTGCAATATATTAGCAAAGCAATATAAAATGTATATGTTTCAAGCATTTTGAAAAAGAGTGCAGCTAAGGTAACTTCTAGTGATCAAACTCAACAAATATGTCGTAAACTTAATACATTTTCATCTAGTTTCCTTGTTATCGCTGTTACGCACTACAAACTCCGCTTTTCCATGGTGACCGTGTTTTAGCCGTCATTGTAGCACACACTGGGTTGACAATGTCGTCCTCCGTGGTCTAAGAATACCATGCTAGACTCTAATTCTTGAGGTCACGGATTCAAACCCGGCGGGGGGGGGCGATGGATATTTTTCGGCGTAAAAATCCTTAGCATGGCTTCCTTAGGAAGGGAAGTAAAGCCGGTGCTCCCGTGTCGTAGATTTACGGCATGTAAAAGAACCTAGTCTGATAAAGAAGCCTCTGAGCAAAATTTCCGGTCTTTCACGCCCATATAGAATGGGACGCTAAGAACAATATCAGTTAAAGTGAGTCCATAAACAAAATTCAATTTAATTTCTGTTAGCAAGATTGAAATAAACAGATTAATCTGTTAGATTTTCCCAGAATTGTTGTAGAAAGGGTCATTTAGAGCACCTAAAGAAACAAACAAATAGGTTTACACCTGCGTGCCAAGATGCATGAATGTTTATGCGTATATTTAACCTTGAAGTGGTAATTAAAATAGTATTTTTATATACACTAAGAGATATAGCTATTCTCCAAAATTCCAACATACAGTTATTTAGATTCAAACTAATACACTCAGAATTTTCATGGTATAAACTTTTCCTTCATAAGAAATAAATATAAATCCTATTAAACGAGTTGTTATTAATTTGTTTGCAGGATTACACAATTAATTATATCCACAACTTTATTACAGCTGTAACCAATATTTTTCTGGTAATTTTCGATTTTGGGTGAAAGCGTAATTCATGTGTTGCCCTGATGCAAAGAATTTAATGTTTAATCCGATACAAACTTTGGTGTATAAAAGCACGGTCCAACTTAAAAAATATGCCATGATATCTTACTTCCTGAAAGAGGAGGATTAAAACGGTTCACAAAAAATCGAAAATATCTTTTTAAATTAATCATTTATACAAAATTCTCGTTATTATTATTCATGCACATACATAATCCAGTTAAAAGTTCATACATTATAGGTGTGGGTTTTTATTGGCGTTTCGTGGCTACCGAGGACAAACTACAGGCTTACGCAAGTGGCCAGAATTTGTGTAATATTATTGCTATTACTTGCGTTTACTTTGTACAAATATCTCAGGAAAAGCAACTTTAGCATCGGTTTCGAAAACATAATATGAACATATACATTGCAAAAACTGTGTGGGACGGAAACGAGGGTGACAGTGGGAGAAGCTGAAAGAGGGAAAGACAGAAACCGATAGAGGTAGAGAGATAAGGTGTATGGGGATTAATGGGGATAGAAAGAGAGAGAGCGCGAGAAGGAGAAAGAGTAACTATTGAGGGAAAGAAGAGCGTGGAAGTGCAAGAGAGGAAGAGACGTTTAGGGATAGTTGGAGGGAGAGGGCTATGTGACGGAAGAAGGGAGGTAGGAAGAGAAAAGCAGAGTTGAACTCAGCAACGCGATCGGTTCTGCGTGTGCCGCTAGTCACTAAAACGGAAACGAAATTTTAGTTAAGTATTCCAATTTACATAAAACTTTGCTACTATGCTGGAACACAAACTTTGCTGAAATCTTCAGAAAAGGAAATGTAATTTAATTCCTATCCTTAGCTTTTTACTGGATCGGGGAAGAAAAAGTCACCATAGAAAAATTAGCGCAACAGTCAGCGACAAGATCGTCATACTTGAGCCAGTCCTTGCTCCCTTCTCGGCAAACCTTACATCTATTTCTTTTCTCTCTTTTTCGATTAAGTATTTGCTGAAAAAATTCATGGGAGAATTCTGCCAAATGTAATTTCTTTACTTTAGGTATCAGTAATGAGTTTTATTTGACGTAGTTTTAATGTAAGAAATGGTATAATCACAGTAACACTGTTTTTGTTGCACAAACTCGGTTTGTGAGAAAACTATTCTAGAAGTTATTTCCAAAAACCCTTTTTTTATCTTCTTCTAGCTAAAAACGATAAATATTTGCAAGCATTGGATCAATGTAAAGCAGCGTAGAGTACACTGAAATGAAAGCTGGAAAGTCCCCCCCCAACTTAGCAACTTTCATCTCAGTCTACTCTTTGCTGCTTTACTGTGGAAGTGAGCCATATAGCTTTAGTCTTGTTATTACCAACAAAACCCTTTCCGCGATCTTATGAGAAATAAATCAATGGGCTCTTAGAATGTCATAGCTTGATGTTTAACATACAAACAACATATAAAGTATTCCGTTTAAACTCAAATGCCCAACACATTGCGGAAATGATTTATGTAACAAAGCTGCTGACGTAAATTGTAATTATATCTAGATTCTTTGTGTAGTAAGTTTTATTTGTCTTATATGATTTCCCAGTAATATAAAACGTACTAAGAATAAAGGATACTTTAGAGCTTACTTACAGAAAATTAACATCGTATGTTCGACATGTAGTTAACTTAAATATTAATATTTTAATCCAAATTGTTAACTAACTATTCTTTCACACAAACCGTGTATAGGAGAAATTAGAAATGCAGACTCTGACTGAAAAACTCAATGCCATTTGAACGACGGATCTTCCGGTTTCACTAACGAACTCAGCTACCATGGTAACATTTACTTCCGCTAATGACTCACAATAAAGCACAAGATCTCAGTTTTATTTTGAGATGACATGCGACTTACGATACCGTAAGTACTTTAAGCCCCGGGCTACATAACTTTAATCAACTATTAGGTCAATCAATGGTAACTGATGTTCTTTCACAAAAACTGTGTGTAGGACAAGTTTGGATAGGTAGCTCTGTTGATTAGAGCATCCGGACAGAATCCATGCTTAATCCCGGCTATGACATTGATCTTTTCAGTCTGACTTCGTTTACCACGCATGAAGGAACCGGTGTTGCCGTGGTCGGGTAGTTCAGAACGCATCGTTCTTGTTTGGAAGGCTTCTGACTTCCATTCCTACAGAACATTTCTGTTTTTATATTTCATTATTGGTTTTATAAGTGTACATCATGTTGCCTTAATATTGTGTTATACTTTAACATGTCATTTGAGTTTTATGGCATAACCTGTACATACACACAAAACGGTAATCACAAACGAATGTATTCTTAACAAATAACTAAACTAATAGATGAACAGAAAACTGAAGTGAAAACACAGAGAGATAAACAAGACTAGTATAGGGTGTAGGAACACTCAGCATTTATAACTGCCTTCAATCTTCGAGGCATAGATGACATCAGATTTCTGCAATAGTGTGGACGAGAGCTACAAAATCGCAGGCTTCAAGCCATCTTTTGTGCTTCGTACATGAACAGGGAAATTCGAGCTCAACGTTTTCTTCACCTCAGCCCATACATGTTCGATAGGGGTCCAATCTGGTAAACAGGGAGGCCAGTCTATCACTCTGATATTCTGCATCTCTGAGAACCAATTTGAAATCCCTCGACATGCGTGGACAGGACGAATACGATAATTGCATGCGGATATGTATCCTTACAGATGGGAATCAATGTATGCTTAATTACTCGTATGACTTCATATTGCACACTGTTTAGTGTATCATCTAGCTTCCACAGTACACCCAACCGCACCGACAAGACAAGGATACGTGGCCATGGTGATATTCCTTAGTCACATATTGGGGCCCATTTGGACGGTAAACAATCACTTTTCACTTACTTGTAGAAGACAGTGTCATCGTCTGAGAATACAGTGTTATCCCAAATGCTGTTGGTATTTTGCTCCGCAAACGCCAGGCGAAATAAACTGCAATCTCCTATCAGGTGTTACTTCTTGGCTGCTACTCGTGCTAGGAGTCCTGCGTCATTTATATCCGAAGCGCCTTTTGAACATATTCAGATAATTGCGAATTTACTTCTATGTAAGGAGCAAATTGGAAGGATTCCTATATGCTTCTGCAATTAAAGGTGCCTTCTGGTAACATTCTGTCTTTCTCCTGAACCAGAACGTCAACGTGAATTCCTTCCCTTCAATCTCACTCACCTCTACGCAGAAACTCCAATACGGTTTGCAGCTTTACGAACAGAAAAGCCTGCGACATTCACTAATATGACGAGAGATTTACTTTGTACTTATGTCGTTGTGTGTGTGTGCTGTGCAATAGTCAAAGTCGGTGTGATACACTGAAATCAAACTGTTGGAGGTTGTTGCGTTCGCGCTGTGCACCACATGTGTGTACAGCATATTGCATTTAGATAGAACAAATGCTGAAGGATATAGTATAATAATCGTCATAAGATATATATATATATATATATGACAATGATATATGTATGAAAATTACGCAGCTAAATTGTCATAATACCTTACAAAGGTTCATCGTAGTGAAGCTGCACTATTAACCATCGCACAATCTGCCACAGATGTAATAGCGTCTATTGTGCAAGTCATAAAACACAACCGCTGCAATGGCTACACAGGTTTTCTGGATATGCTGTGAACCACGCGGTGTATCGAGTAGGACAAGAAATTACTCTTTTCTTTGCCACCAGCTCTACACTAAAACAGTTGTCACTAAAAATTCTTCAAATTGTCAGTTAAATATGAGTTGGACTTCACTACGTACCGAACTTCATGATAACGGGTTGATGGGTAGGACTGCTCCAAAGTTGTGAAGTTCGATTCTGGATGATACTCGAACAAAAGCTGTTTCTTCTGCTGCCAATCAGAGCATCAACATTGGGAAACATCGACCTTATTGTTCTGCAAACACGATACAATATACAATGAAGAATAAAGACGACGTAAATCATTTTAGGATAGCCTGCGTTTATTTCCAAGCTGCTTTCTTCGCATATGCAGCCCCATCAATATCAAATATCACTTTCGGAAACAATAATTCCATCACCCACCTCTGTAGTATGGGGGTAGCGTGCCTACCTCACATTCACGACTTCGAATGTCGGTTGAGGTGAATTACCGTCTTTTCCCGGGATTCTTCCTTATCCTGAGAAGGAGGAAGTTGGGTAACTTTAAGCTCTATGTGCTAAACTGAAATTGGGCATCATTTCATTCATCGTCTGATATGACCTACCAGGTTTAAGGACCTTAAAAAGAATAATAATGGACTCGTTCAAAGTTCTAGCAATGCAGGGGTTTTCAACCGTTGATAATTTTGACGGCAGAATCATATGACTCGTCAATTCTCATCAAAATATTCGCGTTGCTGAATTTTTCGCTAATTCTGTTCAGGCTTCTTCGAAAAACTGTGGCAGATAGTTGCTTTAGTGATTTGACTCATAAAGCGTGCTTAATCCTGTGTGATTGTAGAGAACTGTATTTAGCTGTATATTCTTTAACTTAATGAGAATACATCGGCTGCACTTTAAGTATTACCCCCGTTGTCAATTATCGCCCGATGTGCCAGCAAAGGCTTCTATAATAATTATTATGATGGACTCGTCGCTGTTTGATGATTTTGACATGTGCTGAGTGATATGTACCCTTTTATTGAAGCCTATCAATTTACCACAAATAAGAGTCTTTGATCAATACTGAACATATTCTAAAATTCCGCCATTTATTCTTTCAGTTTTAGTGATAATTTTGTTCACATTTTAGGCGTGATAAAACAGTGAACTTACAAAAACTTGAAGCTAAAAATTAATAAAGGAAGCATACACATGCGAACATTACAAACCAATTGGGTTTCTTGAGTTAATCGCATTATCAACTACAGTGTATCATAGCCACCCTCCGTGGTATAGGGGTACCATGCTATCCTCCAGTTTCCGAGGTCGCGGGTTCAAACCGCCGGAGAGCGATGAATTTCTTAGGCGCAAAAAGCCTTAGTAAAGCTGATGGTCCCGTGTCGGCACGTAAAAGAACCTCAAGCCTGATAAAGATGCCTCTGAACAAAAATTCCGGTCTTTCACGTTCCATATAGAACGCTAAGAACCATAGTAGTAAAAGAGCGTTCATAAATAAAACTCAGTTTCAATTTTTACAACACCAGTGAAAATCCCGAATTGCTGCGCGAGTCCCAGATTCACTGTTGACTTACATAGACTGTGCCGTGTACGTTTGTAGATCATTCGGCATAAAATAGTTCTCAGATCGGTAAATTGTAATGCCCGTGTTATAAAGATATGATGTATTCATTTATATGGCTTTCTCTGCTCACTCTTCTACAAACTAGATATTCTACTCGTGCAAAAGGTGTTATTCTATCTACTTTTTGCTATTCCAAGTAGACTATCATTACCATTTACACATGTGTTTGTATGATACAACAGCGATGGTCAGATTTCTAAACAGCGTGTACCTATGTGATGACTTTGAGATGTCATGATCCTTAAATGATCACGAAAAAAAATTACTAGCGGCTTACCAGCTGAGATAAGTACAAGTATTTGAAATTTCAGAGCACTAACAAGGAGTGTGTCATAAATGGCTAACTCAAAAAAATCGAGTAAATTGTGTACATTAACTAGAATTTACATTTTTGTGCAGTATGAGTTTGTCTATAACTTATGGTTCCCAGCTATACAAAGATTATCCTGAATGAAGATGACTTCACAGCTTATTCCTAGAAAATTCAACATATACATTCGATTTGTCATGCAATTTTAATAAAAATCGTTACAGCCATTTGGGAGTAAAAACAACATTAACGAATTTTTTACATTTAAAGGGTAGTTATAAGTGCGAGGATTTTCTTCTAAATGCTCGTGCTGCATTCTTGGAAGTTGTTAAACTTAAATACAAAGTTTTATATTTAACTGTGTTCTCGTTTTTAACTGAAGTTTTCAAAGGCGCTCGGACACACGGATTTTTTTGTTGTAAAAATGCATTTCTTGGAATTAAGGAGTCTCAAAATGTACATTCCCAATGAAATGCTCTACTTATTATATAGTACATAGTAGAGAAAGTAAAAAGGGAAAATATCTACTAAACATGCTCTATAGTTAAAATATTGCATTTCATACCAAAACAATGAAAAATTCATGTGCTGCAAAAATCTTCCACAAGAGTGGTGCAGATAATTCCCAGAGGTATGTTATGTATCAGAGCTATGTAAATGCATGAAAATCCTGTCTACTGATAATATCGCTACAGTTAATTGAGTACAGTACTGTACTGCAAGGGTGGGGAGGTGCAGGGCAAGTTGACCTTTATCCAGGCCGGGCGGGTTCTATTAGACTGGAAGAGTGTACCGCTAATATGTGATGCAATATCTCGCCTTTTTAATATGGCTACAACCTGCGAACTCATAAACTTAGGACTTTTTGGGGGGTTTCTGAAATAGGAGAGGAGTGCGGTAGGTGGCGGAGTTTTGCAGAGAAACTCCGTACGGAAAAGGTAACTGGCAAAAAATTTCGTTGGCAGAGGGTGAAGGAAAGGCGTCTGGGTGACCTTCCAGGGCCCTGGCTGCCAACCGGGGAGTAAACGAGGAAGGATTAGGAAGTAGTACGTCTTTTTTTCTTTAATCGTTGCTATTCTTTGTGTAGTGGCGGTGTGTGAATGTAATGGATATTGAAGGTGATGTTGATTCAGCGGCGGTTGCGGTGTCAGTATTCGTTGTAGAGAGACGAGGACCCGTTAAAACGTGGTGCTCGATGTTCCTGATCAGGTGGTAACCATTATCGAGTTTCTCTTGGCTGGCTTCAGGTTGTGCTATTTGGTTCTTGATGTCTGTGTGTGCCTGGTGGTTTAGTTGTACGACGGCGGCGATTGTGGGTTCCAGGGTTCCCAGTCGCAGAAGTACTTCTTTGTTGTCTGCCGGCTAGAGATTTGGAAGAACTGAGTTTGCGATGGCTGTTTCGGCGTTTTGAAGTTTAGTCTGGATGGAAGTGACGATTTCTGGGTCCTCCTCCGCTGCAGTTTCTTGAATGGTTCGGTGAAGTTTGGCTAGCTGAGATGAGGCGGCCCAGAGTTTCCGGATGGTGTCTCGCTGCGTCGAAGTTATTAACGAGAGGCGTTGGTCGAAGGAGCGCTTCAGTATCTCTAGGTGCCGGTTGAGTGCCTAGACCTCATCTTGAACACTGGTAGAAGCCTCAGTGAGGGCGGCTAGCTGGGCCGTGATGGCTTCGAAAGAGTGGCTGCGGAGTTTTGGCGTTGTGGTGAAGTGGCAACCAGAGTATGCAGCTGAGCGGGCCGAGTTGGCTGACATATAGGCGTGGATGGGCCGCGTAGCGCAGTGAAGGGCCAAGGATAGCGGTGTGGCAGTGTTTTCTTACTATTACTCGGATATATAAATCAGTTACCACAGTAAAGCTATAGTTCCGATTACATAACAACAATAAGGAACATAAATGCGTTTATGTATAATTAATCCTAAATGACGAAATCTAGGAGGAAGACGAATCTGGAAATTCTGAAATGGAACAGTCACGCATCGTTTTCTAACCAGTATAAACATTTCTAGAGATTCCTTATGTGTTAAAAACTGTTCGTACAAATAGTACTTCTGTTCACTTTACGTGAATCAGGAAATGTTTACCTGGAAGCGGTTTCCAATTAGGCAATGCCAACCTGGTTGGTTAAATTTACATGGCTTTCTCTTCCATCTATCGTTTACTTTTATGCAACTTCTGCTTTCTATTCTTACAAAAGCTTATTACTTTCTCTAATACGTATAGTAAGTAGGGGAAGTATTGTATTCCACCCAAAAATCGATACCGATATTTCACCGGAAATACATGTTTTGAGACCCCCTGAATCCAAAAAAAGCATTTTCAGAAACATGTCCGTGTGTGTCTGTGTGTGTCTGTCTGTGTGTCTGTCTGTGAACAGCATAACTCAGAAACAAACAGTGGGATAAACACCAAACTTGGTATTTAGGTTCAGTATCTTTCATATATGCGACACGAAGGTTTTCAAGAAAATCCCCCCACCCCAGACTACCCTTTACATGGAACATTTTTCGAAAATTTTAATTTTCTCAAAAATGGCTCTAACGATTTTGATTAAAATATCATATGTTTAAGATATTTTCATGACAAATGAAATGTATATCTCGAATTTTCTGGGAATGTCTCCAAAACTTTCTTCATTGTGAACGACTTTTGCATAACTGGTAAACCATAATAGATAGACAAAATTTTAGTGCACAAAAAATGTAGATCGCGTTAAAATACACAATTTATGTCATATACATTTTTTTTGTTCAGTGAACCATTTTCGAGATATTACTTGTTATTCCCTTAAATTTTTCAATACTTATTTTCTCAAAAGGGAATCCGTTATTCATTTTTTGTCTTGGATATGCAAAGAGTATTAATGTGTGGCAAAGGGAATGGTGCTGCACCTAGCAACCAGCTATTAAGAGATATGTATGTGTTTAAAGGCTACTGTATTTCTATATTGCCCTAGTAAATATATATTCCCCTTACATCTACAAGAAAATTAGCAATAAGATAGAGTCTGCAAATGTTTATCTCGATTAACATGAAGTAGATGGAGAATAAGCGTTTGTAAAAATAGTTTGTACAAGAGTAGAGAAAGTCATGTGAGTGTAACACATCAGATTTTTTATGGCCTGGACATGCAAAGACATTGGAATGCGCCACATAGCAACCAACGCTTAAAAGATTTGAGTATCGCTTATAACCTACCATATTCCCTTTGTATCTACAAGAAAATTAGCAATAAGATTGACATCTCGATATCTCGATTAACAAGAAGAATATGGAGAATAAACGTTTGTAAAAATAGTTTGTACAAGAGTAGAGAAAGTCATGTGAGTGTAGCGCATCAGATTTTTTTTCTGTCTACTTCGTCTTAATCGAGATAAACATTTGCAAAAATAGTGTATACTCTGAGGCTCTTTATTCAATAATAAAATTCTCAAAAATCACAAAGAATAAGGTGATTTAATGCTTAAGATCTTGTTGAATCCAACGAATGCAACAAAAACGTTTCAATTGCCTACGCACAAATTTTACATAGTCGGAATTTACATTATTTCTTTTCTAACATCAGACACAAGTCGTCCTTGATTTACAGCGATAAACACTTCTACATAAACATTTCTAAAAGAGTTTAATGAATTGAATATCAGTGTCACTCTGCTATGCTAAACATGGATAAAGTATCATAGATAGTAAAATAAATTAGGGATTAAAATTTGCTTTCAGATTTTCCATTAGCATCACATAACCAACAAAACAGTATGTACGCTTTTTTTTCTAAAATCAGTGGATACCGCCATAACAGACTGACATTCCCTGCTCTTGCTACTTCATATTGCTCTTAGTCGATAGGAACCTTGGCGAGTGCAGAAACAAGCAGCCTCAGCAGTTGCTTAGAACACCATTAGAAAGACATCTTGTATATGCACAGCATCTAAGAGAACAAGGTCACTATGGAGAACTCAGAAATAAAGAAAATGCTGCTAAGAAGGTCTAAACTCAGCAATACTAAAAGAAGAAAAGAACTGATTAAGGCAAAGAACAGAATGTACAAACAGATGCACAGATTTGGGGACAAGACACATTGCCACTATTACGACACCTGCAACAGCATTTAGATTTAGGCGGCATTTCGGAAAGCGCGGAAAACGTTTTGCGGAAACACTTTCTAAGTCTCCAGGAAAGAGGTTGTCGATCTAGCAACAAGACAAGAATTAACTGTTGGAAAGCCAGGGAAAACAGCATCAGAAGACGTTAAAGTTGAAAACCTGAATTTCTACGAGGGTGATTCAACAACATACGAGGCTAAAGGGAGAGATGCATTCAAAGGAATTGCCGTTGATGAAGAAGCCAAAAAAGCCGAACCAGATATTTGGTGGTTACCCTAAAAGAGGCATACGCATTATTTATACGAAATAATGAAGAAATGTGTGTTAGTTTTTCTACGTTTGCAGAATTACGTATACACATGCATTGTGCACAAAAACGTTAAGTTTATTTTAGCTGCACTGCACAGGAAACCGGTACCTATTAAAATTAATTTCATTAATTTATACACCAAGTGGTTTGTGATCAGAATGAAGAGGAATGCTTGCAGTAAAGCTGTGAAAAATGTCCACCTCTGAGTAAAATAGACTTTACGGATGACAAGGCCAATTCACTATGTCACTGGAATTAATAGAAAATGCGGAATGCAAGAGCTCACATTGAACAACAAGAAGGATCTGTTATTGAATGCATTGAAGAACTGAGCAACAAGTTAGAAAACTTTCTAAACCACATTTGTGTTAAAAGAAAGAAAGCAGAGCTCTTCAAGCTTGCTCGAGGAACTGTTCTAATTGACATGGCCAATTCACTGACACTAGAATCAATGGAAAATGGGAAATGCAAGAGCTCACATTGAACCACAACAAAAGGATCTGTTATTGAATACATTGAAGATCTGAGCAAGACGGAAAACTTTCTAAACCACATTTATGTTAAAAGACAGAAAGCAGAGGTCTTCAAGCTTCCTCGAGGAACTATCCTAATTAATTAAGCAGTGTTGCACATAGACTTGTCCGAAAACTAAACATGCAAGCAACAAAGTGAGATTCAGGCTGCCGATTGGAACAACACAATGGTTTCCATCTTCACTGCTGCTGTTTCGTTTAGAAAAGAGTGTGGTGGAGAGATTCAGAAGAAGTCTTTTGCTCTGGTGTCCGATTAGCCTTGCACATGACAAAGTATGTCATTTGCATAAAATGATTTTCTCAACTATTGGAGATTCTGCCCTACCTCAAATCATCAAATGCTTTCTGATGGAGCTGCAGGCAACTTTAAACAATGTAACGCAGCTATCCAGCATAATTGGAATCCAAATTGAGTGGAACTTATCATTGGAAAGGAACTCTGGATGTAATTGGAGGACAAGTAAAAGGATTGACGTGAATGGCTGTTACATCTGGAAACTAGAGTGCAGAATGCAGAAGAGTATACTCATGCTGTGTGTAATAAAACCAAGCAGTGTTGGAAAGGTATGCTGGAGTGGCGTTGAATATGTGAAAAAATATCTGAAAAAAAGGTTTCAACGTCTTTCGCCCATTCCAGCCACTCATAGGGCTCATTGTGTGAAAGTGATACGAGTAGATTGCCACTAGTCCACGGAGGACGACAATGCTTGTGGAAACTGCATTGATGACACAACCGCTGTAGTTGTAAACTGATTGGAGGAATAAACATTTATTGACTAAAACCGAATTCAAAGAAAACAAATCTGGTTGATACATTCATATGACTTGTGTTACACTCTGTCTTTATTGGTGGGTATACAGACTGTTCTTGCTGAGACTTACTTTTCTGTCTACTACATTTTAATCCAATTAAGCCTTTGCAGAAATAGCTACATAGACACAAAGAACAGCGAAAAAAAAGTAGATAAAAATGGCACCGAGTCAGCGGTGAACAGTCAGCGAGACTGATCATTATCAAAACAATAATAGCAGAACTTCATGTACAGCGTCTGCTGCAGTATAAGGATGATGCGTATCTTTCGACACAATACACTACATGATTCAGCAATGTATTAATTTGCAGTTATCTGAAGCACTTGATTCAGGGAACCCTGTATGTGCATGATTCGAAGACTTGTTAGTAGGTGAGTGGGAAATGAAATTAAGTTTTATTTCAGATTTCCTAATTGAATTTAATGTTATGTAATCAAAATATTGTACGTTCATTAAAAAGACAAACTAGGTTTCATATTCATCTTTTCACTATCTATTCTGTTGACTTTGACGTGAAAGTGTCATATAAAGAAGCTTTAATGAATACTCCTTATTACAAATAAATTCTTATCGCAAAGTGCTATTGTTTAAAGTCCCAAAGTACTCAATTAATATTAATTTTAAACAGTCCTATAGAAACTTAAATAATAGTGAATAAAATACGTTTTAAGTATTACACATTGCCTTATATTATGCATAATTTCACACATGTTCGTCTGTTACGAGGAGAGGTCAGTCTGTTATGGATCACATTTTGAATCCTAAGTTCTTCAATGATTAGAATATTTTAATTTTTAAAATTCTCTACTAAAGCTTAAATCTTCACATACAAAGGGATTTTTTGAAAACTATTTTTATATTAAACCTTCTGAGATATTAAGAATTGCCTGCTTGACCTGTAGAGTTGACAAAAATATCAGCTGTTACGAAATGTTTATGCATAAATTTTACATGTGAATTTATTCTTAAACATATTTTTTGTGATCTTTTAATTATCTGTGTTTTGTCTATCAAACGACATGGTCAAAACTCATACCCCAAACCCCTCCAGCGAGTGAGGTTTTGCTTTATCCGGAAAAAAGAATGTACGAGAGCTATTTTTTGTAACGTCCGATGGGTCATAATTAAAAGACAAGAGTACATAGTCAAATAAATTTATTACCAAATGTTAGGTACAAATATTTTTACTTTTCAAAAAAATCGTCATTGAGGTTGAGGCATTTGTCATACCTGTGCACAAGCTTTTCGATCCCCTCTGTACAGTATGTTGCCGCCAGTGAGTTAAGATAGATACGGACGTTGGTTTGAAGGACTTCATCATTCTCGAACTTCCGCCCTCCCAGCTACATTTTCAGTCCAGGGAAGAGGTGAAAATCACTCGGCACTAAATCAGTGCTGTATGGCGGGTGATTAAAGAATCCCATGGAAATTGCTGAAAAATTTGTTTGGTGGCACGAGCACTGTGAGGGCGAGTATTGTCATGAATCAAGACAACCCCGGACGTCAGCTAGCCTCTTCGTTTGTTCTGTATGGCTCTCCGCAGTCTCGTAATGTCTCGCAATAAACAGTTGCATTGATCGTAGACCCCGGTTCCACCAATAACACACCTTCTCGTCCCGTAGCCATCATCTTCTTGTCGTTGAAGGTTTGCTTAAACTTTTTGGGTTTGTTTCGTTAGTTAGTTTGTGCACTCAGGGACGAGATTGTTCTTTTGTTTCAGGGGTTGCATAATGAACCCAGATCTCATCGCCAGTCACAATTTTCTTTAACAAATCGCCCCCTTGAGCCTCATAACGGGTGAGAAACGTCAACGCTGCTGCCATCCGGGACATACTGAATATTGGTGCTCGTTTAGCTGCCCTGGAAGAAACGCTCGCCGCCTCCACATATTAGACGTCAGCACTACATCCTTCATCGACTATGCGGGACCGCGCTACTTTTATCTATGACTTCCTTTCTTTTCATTATGCGTCTTCCTTTTCTGCGGAGGGGTTTTAGTGGGTAGGGCATGCTGATAGCGAGCCTCACGTTGCCAGCTTCACTGGCGTGTGTAACTGCATTTCCTCTGTCCAAAAAGTTATATATATTTCTTCCCATTGACGAGGACTTCACAGATTATTCTCAGATAAATCAAAATATACATTTTGTCATAATAAATATGTTAAAAAATGCTATTTTGACTAACATCGTTAGAGATACTTTAGACAAAACCAAAAATTTCAAAAAATCTTCAATGTAAAGGGTAGTTTGGGTTGTGGGAACATTGTTGAAAATCTTCGTGTCGCATATTTGGAATACCAAGCTTGGTATTTATGGAAGCTTTCGTTTGTATTTATGCTGTTCACATACACACAGGCGCGGAACTTTTTAAAAAAAATGTTTTTATTGGGTCTCAAAACATGTATTTCAGGTGAATTCTCAATCTTGAATTTTTAGATGGAATGCAATACCTTCTCTACCTACTATGTATGTGGTAGAGAAAGCAAAAACGTATTTATTTTCATTTTTAATTTCTCTACTGCTTACCTATAGTAATTAGAGGAAGTATTTTATTCTACCCAAAACATCGATGCTGGAAACACACATTTTGTGCATCTTTTTGGGATGCTACGGAAGATTATAAAGAAAATTTTCACTCCAAATTAACCTTTATATGGAACAATTTTCGAAAATATCGCGTTTCTCAAAAATGGCTTTAACGATTTTAATTCCAATATCATATGTTCAAGATATTTTCATGACAAATGAAATGTATATCTTGAATTTTATGATGTATGCTGTGAAGTCCTCTTTATTCTGCATTACTTTTGTATAATTGGTAAACTGCAAGAGATTGACAAAATGTTACAACACAAAAAGGTTGATCTCGTTAAAGAACACAATTTATGTAATATGCATTTCTCTGTGCAGTTAATCATTTCCGATATATGCCTGGAATTTTCAAATACTTATACTGTTTTCAAATGGAAAGTCTTGTTTGTTTCTCCTGGTTATGCAAAGAGAACGGGATTTGATTTTACTATCTCTTAAGCATTCCCATTGTACTTACAAAGAAATGTGTAATAAAACATTTGTACGAATGTTTATTTGGATTAACATGAATTGGGTAGAAGAATTAACTTTTGTAAGAATAGTTTATTGAAGAATGGGTAGAGAAATTAGGGTGAACGTGACACATAAGATTTTTGTATGTAATGAACTCAGGCGAAAAAAGAAGAATTGCTAAAACATACTTCAATCTGTAAACACTTAAACACTCAAAAATGAGTAATTCTGAAAGTGTAACCCAACTAATAAAGTTGTAACAACTTGCATATTTTAATAAGATTTACAGTTTTGCCGTTGTAAGTTCTTGTCTTAACTGTTATAGTTCTCGAGTTCAGAAATTAGGAATAACAATTCAAGGTAAACATTTATTTGTTCTTACAATATCACAAATGTATAACGTCTTAATCAAAAGCGAGCCATTATCCAGAAAACAGTTACTAAGAAATTTTCAGCAAAGACTTCTTGGGATATTGGGCCGGAAGGACTTCATAAAAGTCTTTGCAGTGTGTTGCAAAGACGTCCGGATTAAGCATTGAATTTTTATGCTTTTCCGTGACTTTTCGTTTTTGTTTGTTCGTTGGTTCGTTCGTTTTTTTTTTCTCACACTCACATTGATGTTTCTCTAAAAAAAGGGTTTTTTTATTTCTTTTGCAAGCAATTATGTCGCAGCAGTAATGTCTGGATTCAGAGCAGGTATACGCAGAAGAGCACAGTTCATTTTGAGTATATCTGTATCTTTTGGAAATGCCACCCTTCTTATAAAACCTGGATTTATAGCTTAAGTGGCCGCGCCCCTTGTCTTAATGAAAACGTTGTGCTTCATGGAACCCGACACTGAATCTGATGGCGCCGTTTCATAAATCAAGATGTCTGAGCGAGGAATGTCCTATTTGTATTATGGTAACCAAAGCGCTCGGCTTGTATTTCTACTGGTCAACTTGTACTTCATTTGTTTTTTCTTTTTCTCTTTTTTTTTTATTTGCGTCCCTTTCCTTCTCACCTAATGAAGATAACATGTGGATAAAATAGGCGATTATATTTGGAAACGATAAATTAGAAACCAGACTGTATAGAAAACGTTCCTGTTAAACGTTATAATGAAATAAAATAATTATTATACTGACAGGAGTAAATTATGAGGTAATTATTCAGTAAAGCATTCTATCATTTTCAGTGTTGCAGCTACTTAATTTTTGTACACTAAAAGAGGGCAATAAAAGTAATAGTATAACAGTAATGTTGACACCAGTGACAGCATGACAATGTCATGTATACACGGCACATATACAACACAAAACTTAACATTGAATGCATTTTCTTATCTGGTTAGAAATATAGGGTTTCTTCAGTATCAGTTTTTGACTAGAAAGTAAAACATCTGATGTGTTACACTCACATGACTTTCTCTACTCTTGTACAATCTATTTTTACAAACGCCTATTCTCCATATGCTTCATATTAATCGAGATATCGAGATGTCAATCTTATTGGTAATTTTCTTGTAGATGCAAGGGAAACATGGTAGCTTTTAAGCGATAGTCAAATATTTTAACGCTGGTTGCTATGTGGCGAATTCCATTCTCTTTGCATGTCCAGGACATAAAAAAATGATTAACGAATTTGAGAAGAAGTATAAGTATTGGAAAATTTAAGGAAATAACAAGCAATATCTCGAAAACGGTTCACTCAACAAAAGAAATGTATATGACATAAGTTGTGTATTTTAATGCGATCTACATTTTTTGTGTAGTAAAATTTTGTCTATCTCTTATGGTTTACCAGTTATGCAAAAGTCGTTCACTATGAAGAATACTTTTGGAGACATTCCCATAAAATTCGAGATATACATTTCATTTCTCATGACATTATCTTAAACATATGATATTTTAATCAAAATCGTTAGGGCCATTTTTGAGAAAATTAAAATTTTCGAAAAATCTTCCATGTAAAGGGTAGTCTGGGGTGGGGGGATTTTCTTGAAAACCTTCGTGTCGCATCCCTGGAAGATACTGAACCTAAATACCAAGTTTGGTGTTTATCCGACTGTTCGTTTTTCAGTTATGCTGTTCACAGCCACACACACACAGACACACACACACACACACACACACACAGACACACACACGGACATGTTTCCAAAAATGCTTATTTTGGATTCAGGAGGTCTCAAAACATGTATTTCCGGTGAAATCTCGGTATCGAATTTTTGGGTGGAATGCAATACTTCCCCTACTTACTATACGTAGTAGAGAAAGTAAAAAGTAAACTGGTTAAGATCGTTACATTAAAGAGAAGGACCCAGGATTCTCTAAAAAGAAGGGTTAGCATGTTTTTTAAATGTACGATACATAAAATGTAATGCACATATTAATTCCGCAGTAATGAAACTTCCAAAGTTACCATTTAGCACACAAGGGAGTAGAACAGGAAGAACGAAGACAATGCATATAGATTCTTCTAAAGGCGTTCACTGCCACATCTTCACGCAGTTATTGCTCGTGTAGTGCTGACCCGTTACGACTGCTTTTGCTCTCTGCTGATAGCTTTCCAAGTTGATTTGAGATCTCACGCTTATGTTATGTCTCTAAAGGCCCATTCACAATAAAATCCAAGCGCAAGACTTTGCATCCGTGTTATTTAATGGAAGCATTCACACAGAGTCACGCAATGTGTTACACAACGCAAGAATTTGCAAACTCCGAACTCTATGCTTGCGTTGCGTGCATAGAGGAAGAATTCTGCATTTGTTTGTCTTTACATTGCCTGTTATTTAACAGCAGACGATAGCGATGCGATACTTTACACCGTCTAATGTACACGCATGCTCTGTTCAATTTGGCCGTGCCACACAAATTGTCGTGGGTCACTATCTCTCATTTCTCCTCAAGAGTTATGGTAGTCTCCTTACTGAATCGTCCTTTCATTTAATGGATGAACCCAGCATCTGCGCCTGGATTTCTTGGCTCACAAATAGTAAGATAATGCGAATTGCATTAATATAACTTGTGCAGCTGTATCATCACATGTATAACTTGTGCAGCTGTATCATCACATGTATAACTTGTGCAGCTGTATCATCACATGTATAACTTGTGCAGCTGTATCATCACATGTATAACTTGCTACAGTTTCCATACTTGCATAGCTGTTTTCAATATTTTGGCCAAACATTCGTGATGTCACATACGCTACGGGCGGCAGTTGGGCGTATGTATGCCTTTGTGACCTACTTATTTATAAACTATTGGCTATTGTTAGTTATATTATTAAATTTGAAACTTACGGTTCGCTCGGAAGATTTTCGCAATTGGCTGCATTGTGAATGGTCTTCCTGCGCTTATGCTGCGTTATGTTAGTGCTTACATTTCATTTGTCTATAGGGAGCGTGCTCATGCCAGTTGCTGCGTTTTAGAGGGCACTCACTTAGACTGTGCATGTGGCACGCCTGACAGTGTATCTAGGGTTTATCATTGTACGGATGAAGTTGTAAGGTATAAATTAATGGAGAAAAGTTATACAAAAAGCAGAACAGACTGTTCTGTGGTTGAATGTACCAACACGTATAGAAATGTCCTCCCGGTACCAAGTTATTCATATTTCTAAGCAGTAGCCGGCATAATTCGGAGCAAAACTTGAATTACGGCAATAAAATGAGACACACCAGATCGTAAACCATGAAATCCTACAAAAAGTTCAGGTATTTATAGTCGGAACACCCGCAAGGGATTTGTCAGTGCTGGATACACCCAGATTGTACGAGGGCTGATCAATAAAGACTGAGACTGATTTTTTTCACAGATATTTATTACTCCATTTCAATGTTGACATGATCGTTTTCAAAGTAATCCCCACCTAACTGAATGCACGTTTTATAGCGTCTCTGCCAGTCCTCGAACACATGGTCCAGGCCCTTCTTTGTCAGGTGTTTGAGAATCGCCTCACTTTTCTTTAGCACTCCTTCAGTGCTCTCAAATCGAATGCCCCGGAGCTTTGCCTTTAGTAATGGGAATAAAAAGAAATCACAGGGGATAAGACCGGGGCTTTAAGGCGGATGCGGCACACAGGTAATGTTGAATTTAGCCAAAAATTCCTGGACTTGATTTGCGACGTGAGGCCGCGCGTTGTCGTGATGAAGTTGTCATTCCGATGATGTTCTGGACGTTTCCTTGTAATGTGCTTCCTCAGTGTAGCCAATACTGACGTGTGGTAGCTGCTGTAACAGTAGTGTGAGGGGGGAACTGCATGCTGATAAATCATTCCGTTCCGAAACACCAGGCCCACCTTGCTTAGCACAGAGGACTCGCCCTTCTTTGAAGTCCTTGAACCACCTAAACACCGTTGCACGAGGTAGTGCATCTTCACCGTATGCTTGTTTCAGCTTTTCGAAAGTTTCAAGGCTGTGTGATTTAAACGAAAATAAAGTTTTATTGCGCTGTATTGCTCCTCTCGTGTCACCTTCATTTTGTGGTATGCGAAATTCAAGTAGGGTCAACAATATACAGCATTATTACCAACCTACTGTTACGAGAGTGCTGTCGCTTATGGACATTATACATGAAACCCTGCCCTTTTCAAGTATTCGTGGTAGAGACATAAAACTATCAAGGAAACTACAGAAAAAAAATCATTCTCAGTCTTTATTGATGAGCCCTCGTATATGAAACCAAATTCATCGCATCAGCAGAAACAAAGATAGGAGAGCTGATAAGCGAACAGCTGAAAGAGAACAAATAGAGGCATGGAAATGATGTGGTTCACGTAAATGAGATGGAATATAATACTTCCGCATTCAGTCTTAGATGTGACGACAAATATTGACAGTGATGTGAATTTTTGCTTCTCTAGGAAACAATAATTTTGAACATTGGCCAGACTAACTTGCCAATGTCTCGTGTAATTATGCAACGACAGGACACTTGTTTCAAAAGAAATGCGTGTTAATGTATGCCCTGTGGATATTAAATGTACATACGTGGATACGATTGAATAAAAGAAAACCAACAGCATCTTCTTGACATTACGAGTGTAAAGCTTGTGTTCCATATCCTATTATTTATAAGAACTATACACGTAACAAGAAAAATATGCTGCTAACGCTGTGAGTATCCTTCAATTTCAGCTGACCATTACTGCTCAAATGCATATATGGAACACTGTTCCTTAAATACGGGAGTTTTCCCACATGAATAAGGGCTCTTACTGCCGGGGTGGTAGTATATCGTAATCTCCAATCTGCACAGTCTGACTAGTCGAAAAACATATCTTTCTTTACAATTACTGATCTCTGATAACTGCCGCTTCAATATTTGGCAGAGCACACTGATTTTATTTACACTAGCAATATCTTATTACTATTAGGATGATGATACTTATCTTCATTAGCATTAACCTTTAGATTGTCTAATTGGCGAAGACAAACATCGATCCTATTTCCGTGCTGCAGCATTATCCACAACATTTTTAATAGTGAAGATACCAATAACTACTAACTCACTTTCGTCTTATGCCTTCAGAATTTTCGAAAAAAGACAAACTGTATTTTAAAGCTTTTTTTAAAGTTCCCTTTTATACAAAATGTATTACCCCTTTTTGTTTGCTCTTCTTTTTAACTTCAAAATACGCAATAATTCATCAGCTTATATGAATTATCCTTAAACACTTCTAAATTTTGATAGTGTTTAACTCCCGTTCTTAATCCATAAGGCGGTGGATAATGATAACACATGAAATGAAATGATAATTGGGAAAGATGTTTGGGAAGCAAATGTTACAGGCCTAATTTTAGGGTACCCCCTGGCATTTTGCCAGTTGTGAGGACTGAGTAAAATCTGAAAAAAGAAACCTTAGTTCGGTAGGACGGTCCCGCCTGGATTTGAACAGTGCGCCTCCCGTTCACGAGTCCCGTCTCGATAGCTCGGCTACCCATATCGGGGTTCTACATTTTCCTTTTTAGAATACGCTGCAGCAACATTCTTCTCTCGTTGTTGTAGCAAAAAGTCTGTGGAGGTTCTCTTTCAATATTAATGTAAGTGTATAACGCAACAACATCCTGAAACACCCTGATTTGCCTTTGCAGTCAGCTGATACAACTCCTCTATTGCAGTCGATATGTAAAAAGATAACTAGGTTACATGAAATATATAAATCACTTTCAAATGCAATGACCACCTAATTGTAAACACAAACGATAATTCATGTCAAAGATAATAATTGTATTTCTATCTTAAGCTGTACTACATATGGCGTTTAGTTGATACTTGTTTCAAACAGAAGCCGCTCAGTTTTTCTCTCACCTGGAGTATTGATTACTTTCGCCATAATGTGTAGAACATCTAAAAGTAACGTATCCCACTGGATTTCCTAAAAATTTACGTGAATTTCTACTGTTAGGGTATATTTCCGTTCAACATGCGGGCTGATGCGCGAGCTCCACTCACATAAAGTTCTCCTACTTTAGCGGTAGGGGCGCCAATAGTAACATCTTCGCCATATACACGTAGTCTATAGGCCTGATAATATTGACATGGCTCTATGGCGGAACAAACACCACGTGCACCGTGCAGCGTATATCCACCTTGATATCCTGTTTGTTTCGCCCTAGTTTCACTGAAATTCAATAGAAGTCATGTCCACAACAGCAGAACTGGCATACTTACCTAGCTGAAAGCTTAATGGAGAGAAATAATATCTGCATAAATTTAGTTTTAGATGTGGAAATTCCAAAAATAATGAAATTCAAAATCATATTTGTATACAAAATGAAAGCCAAAAAATGGGGCCTAAACTACAAATATAAATTTTACAGAGAGCAGTACGTCCCAGAGCATGACGACTAGGAAAAAAGAGAGCGTTGCAAAGAATATATTCGTCGCTATAACTTAGGAGAAGTAAAGAAAGAATAGCGAATTATAAAGTCTGCGTTACCATGTCGTTCGGGAGAATAACAACTTAGGCATTCGGCTTCTGTGGTGGGGTGCAGAACTTATTCCATTTCTTCATGTCTGATTTAATATTAGAAAATTCTTAAGTATATCGTAAAAGTAATGTGACTGTTACAGTCGTGTCTCGACAGTGTTATATTAACTGCTGATTCAGTACTTATTGCAGTGTGTTGCGATTCATAAGCTGCTTTAATAATAATCATTAACAACATATTCTTAGCTTTGCTAGGTTCTTCTCTGAGTTTACTGAACGGAGATCAAAATTGCTATTATTTTCTTAATTTCATGTCAATTTCTTCAATATCTGCGAGGACGCCTAACACATTCACTGACAATAGTATAATTGAATTTGCTCCCTCTGTTCGGGTGGAATCAGCATTATTCTCATAGGGCATTTTGCTTCACTTCCTTGCTTGTTTTATTTAGAGGAACTCCAGTGAGATTTACATAAACTATTTCAGAAATAAAGTAGAAAAAATTCTATATCAACAATTGGTAATACTATCAAACACAGCAATAAAGGAGTTACACTCACTTTCAAATGTGAGTACTGCTGTGCAATGTGGTTCACAAGCTGATATTGGTACTCACATCACCCACGCTAGTAAACTTACGTTAAGGATAATACAAACAAGGCAATTGTAAATAATTGTATAGGAAGTTTTAAACATAAAATAATGCAAAATAAACTGACACGAAAATAACAACTCTAAGCAAGTGCATACAACGGGATTTCCCAGAAAGGTTGCTGTTGAAACACGTGCAGCAGTGCGTGTCCCGGTACAGCTTTCTAAGTTTAAGAAGGTTGAAAACTGTTCGTGCGGTATCGAAAATCTGAATGTCTCTCACGCTTAGCAGAGGGATCTGTTGTGGACGTTTCGATTTTGCCTTGTTAGCCAATCATTGCAAATCCAGACAACATATGTCTAAATAGATGAAAGTTACATGGTTAAATCCATAACTGACCAGAAAGTAGGGATAGAATGTCTTGGTGATATCCGTTTTTTCTAGTAACATGAACTGCTCTACTGTTAACAAATGCGCGGAGATCTATGAGAAGGCAAGAGGAAGTGTTCAACTACTTAGCAGCCTGCTATGTATGCGTAAGACCTGCAACTCCACGGTGGCGGGCGAAAAGGAAATTGTGTGGTGACCGGAGAATAAATGAAACAGAAAAATACAATGTGTTCTTAATTGGTGAACCATCACTGGCCACACCCAAGAAGAGAACTTCACGCTCTCATTCACCGCACTAAGAAGGGCGAGGAATTGTCGCCAAAACCATTGCGGCTACCGATGTCATCCACTTCCATTCCTCCTATTCCTGAAACACGAGTCCCGTTCCGAAGTGCCTTATTATTAGGCATAGGAATTTTTAAGCATTACAATCGGATGAAAAGAAATGAAGTTGCACTGTTACTGAAAAAAAAAACTCTGCTCTTGTGACAGGACACTCGAATGCCGACCTCTCTGGCAGTCGCGTACACGATGAACTTCTTACAGAGAATAGTAGTGATGACGTATTAGGCATTTCAGGGTCTGAAAACCTGCCTTAGCTTGGTTCGTCGTTTCTCTGGCAGTTGTATCAGCGGTTTGGTGATGTTTACATATCCTGCCACGTATTTCGGATAGTACGTGAAGAGGCCCAGAAACCATTGCAGTTCTTGTTCATTCTTCGGCCTCTGCCACTACTTGATTGTCTCTAGCTTCCTGGGTTTCGCAGCTACTCCATCATGGTTGACATGTGGTTCAGGTAGCACTCTTACCCTCTAAAATGCTGATAATTATTGGGGTTTAACTTGACTTTGGCCTGTCGAAGTCTTTCGAGTGAGGTTGGTAGCCAGTCTTCCAATAACTTCCTATAACAATGATATCGTCGAGATATAGGGGCAAGCGTCATAGCTGATATCCCTTATTAAATGGATCTCTGGAACGTTGCGGGGACGTTGAGAGTCCGAAAGGCTTACCTTGATCTACCGCAGTCCATATCTAGTAGAAGAAGGTATGTCCGTTTGTCGTCGGGGTGACGTACATTTTTCTTGGATACTCAGCTACCAGTAGTTAATGCAGAAGTGCAGATCTCCATATCTATTCTTCATTAGCACTTCTGGTGAGAACAACGGGCTATCTCGGGTTATCTACTTCCTTCTGCTTCGCTAGCGGGCGGGATATGAGGAGCGGCTGCCTAATCAATACAGCATTGTGGGTATCGATGCGCTGCATCACGGCCATAATCACCTTATTACAGACTGAAGTTGTTCTAATTCCGCGAGGATCTGCTTCATTCTGCTTCATGAAGCATTCTCAGCCTGGACAACGCTACTCAGACGACTATCTCATTTCTGGGTGTTTGATCGGTCTTCTACGTCTCTGGCCGTAAGCATTATTCAGGTGACCCGCTCATAATTCAGCCTCGTCAAGATTGTTGCTAATAAGACCCTCACTAAGACGTATAGGTGGGAAAGCATAGAGTGACTAAAAACTGGACGAAGTGACATTATTTCGTAAAATTACTGAACAAATTTTAAGAAGTTTACAGAGTAACGTAATGAGAATGGAGCTCTGAATCGCGCAGATAACAGAATGAAGGGCGGGCAATTTTACAGATTGTGCTCAAAAATTTGTATTAGATTTGGATACAGAGAAATCTCAAGTGATTCGTTTATGGGATAAAAGTCATCTCTCCCTGGTAGTATCGTTTTTGACTGCCGAAAATTTAAATCGTTAGATTGTACCTTACTCGCACCGAAAGGTAAAAAGATACAGGAAGTTTCATCGGAGTAGTTTAAACTGGAAGTTACAAGTATTCTATACGTGTAAAGTAAATCGCATCTTCTTTCCAGTCTCTAATGCATATGAACAAATCTCTGGCATTTAATCGTGGGAGTTGCCAAATTTCAATTGCTGTGACAAGTTGTTTCCTATCGTAAATTTAAACCTGGATGGGGGATTGCTGTGTGCATACGTTTATTTGCAACGTTCAAATATTTGCACATGTAGCTCTATTCTTTGAGCTGCTCTTTGACGGAACAAACCCTTTCTTGTTCCTGTTGAATAGTTTCCAAACTTCAATCCAAAATTATCCTGCATCCCCTGTCTGTTCCTCACGTCAGAATCAAAACCCTTCATCAAATCTCATTTCTTCCTCAGTCACGCGATGTTCCTAAGTTTGTCTATGTTGCTCTGTCGTTGCTGGGACTCTTTACTTAACCGTGTCAGAGTCGTTCTTTATCATAATTTAAACGTATATTAACAATGGCTGTATTATCACATCCATCTTTTATTCTTGGTGTTTCTGATTCCATTAATGATTGCTCGTTAGTATTAGTTTGCCCAATGCTCCCATTGATATGTTAAATGTTTTTTTTTAATTTCTCGGATACAGCACCTTATTTACTTCACATATATTGCATATGGAATTTTCTTAATATTTCAATATAATTTATACCTCACTTTTTATATTCCTTGATAACCTTAATTCTAACAGAACAAGCAAATAAATTAACTTACCAGTGATCCTATTGGGACATTTGAGATCCGGGGTTGGGGGAGAACCATCGTGAGGACACACGCACTCATATGTGTTGTCAGGCTTAGGATTGCAAGCCGCCTCCGACCCACACAGCCCAGGTCTGCAGCCTTCTGCAAGTAAAACGCAATGAACATTTCCATGTTAACAATACTTTGTGTTTTTGTGGATGTTTGTACTGCTTGGGTATCAGAGAGTAATTAATCAGGTGGACATAGAAAATGGGATATTGCTTATAAGTTTATAATTTCAATCTTTCTTAAAATATATAGTTTTCTGGATTTATGTAACTGAATACTTTGCAAACAGTTTTGAGGATTTTTGTGTTCAAGTTCTTCCCTGAACTGCTCACTCAATTCTATGTGTGGATGGCGTTTATTTATTCGTAGCTTTTTCTATTTTGTGCTTATTACTTTCTGTACTACTTGCCTATAATAATCAGAGAATGTATTTAATTTCAACCAAAAATATCGTTCTGAAATTTCACTGCAAATAAACGTTTGAGGCTCCATGAACTTAAACTCATACATTTTTAGGTTAGGGTCAGCGCGCGCACGTGTGTATCCGTGTCCGCGTGTGAGTGAACTGCGTAATTCAGAAACTAAAAGTTTCTTAAATACCAAGCATGGTGTTTATGCTCAGAATCTTCCAAAGATGCAACACGAAGACCTTCAAGAAACCCGCGTACCTCAAACTATCCTTTACGTGAAAAATTGTTTGAAAGTTTTGATTTTCTCTAAACTGGCTTTACAGATTTTGATTAAAATACCATATTTTAAGCTACCTTATCATGGATTTTCCGCGAGTAGCTCTTAAAGTCCTAAATCTGAAAGACTTTTTACAAAGTGGCAAACCGTAAGAGATACATAAAATTTTGCTGAATAAAGAATGTGGATCTTATTAAAGCACACAATTTATACCAAATAAGATTTCTTGCGGCATTAACCATTTTCAAGAATTTCTTTCTTATTGATTTCAATTTTCAAATTCTTATACTTTTCTCAAGAAGATGATTGTAAATGCAACCCGCATTTTAAAGATCTGATTTCGTCTTAGGCCAATGTATCCTTCTCCTATCTACAACAAAATATGTAAATGTACCATGAAGGTTTTTCTGGATTAACAAGAATAAATAGAATAACTATGCTTTCGTAAGAATAAATTGTAGAAGAGTGAGCAGAGAAAGTCACGTGAATGTAACACATCTGATTTATTTGTCTCTCTGTAATCAGATAAGGTAAATTAATCAAATGCACAGTGCAGAAGCGAACGTAAACTTCGTTCGTAACGGAATTACTGCAAAAATACCAAATGACAGACTTAGACACTGCTGGGCAGTTAATGTTATAAAATAGTAACAGACAGAATTATCTTATAAATAATAAACTCATGTTACACGAAAATGAAAGTAAATTTAATGTAAACCAGAAAAAGGGCAACAAAAACTTGTAATAAGTAGTGTAATCTGACTATACGTGTGTACCATATGTTATAAAGGGTCTCAACAAGAGCGTCCTATCTTTAACATGCGATAGCTGCCATTGTTATTGAGTTACAGCAGTCATGTTTATCATGCAGTTACAGTTGTTATTGACAAATAGCTATGGAACATTACAGCACTCAGCAACGCGTAGAAATTGTGAAAATTTATTATCAAAATGGATCATCTGTTTGCCAAACCTTCCGTGTATTGGGTGAAGTTTACGGTGTGTATAATCGTCCCTGCGAGAGAACGATTCCGCTTTTGATCGATAAATTTGAAAGAAGTGGTTCTGTCAGCGATCAAAGAACGTCTGTACGTAATCGACGTAAGCGCTCCAACGAAAACATAGACGCCGTTCGTGAGAGTGTACGCGAGAACGGAAACAAATCAATTGCTCGTCGAGCGCAATAATTGGGGCTTTCGCCGACCACAACTTCTAATTCTGCATCTGGACTTGACGTTTCACGCTTACAAAATAGTGTTAACTCAAGAAGAAAAGCCCAACGACCATAGGTTGCGCCGTGTGTTCGCTAACTGGGATATGGAGGATTGAAAGCTGACCCGGAATTTTGTCGAAAAATCATCTTCAGTGACAAAGCCCACTTTTGGATGGATGGTTGTGTTAACAAACAAAATTGCCGCTACTGGAGCAATCACAATCCAATGCAGATTCAAGAACGACCACTTCATCCCCAAATGGATTTTGGTATGGTGGAATCATTGGTCCATATTTTTTCCAAGATGAAGATGGAGAAGCTCTAACTGACAATGGAGAAGGATACTGGGCTCTTATAAGAGAGTATTTTTGGCCTCAATTGATGGTATGGATCTCAGAAACACCTGGTTCCAGCAAAATGGTGCCACATGCCATACTGCTCTCGAAACAATCGATCTTTTGAAGGTTCAGAAGTTTCATCATTTCCCGTGATGGTGATGTTAACTGGCTCCCGAGGTGATGTGATTTAACGCCGTTGGATTACTTCTTGTGGGGTTATGTTAAATCTCGAGTTTATGTTAACAAGCCAGAAACAGTAAATGATCTTGTGAATAACATCACGCGTGTTATTCGTGAAGTTGGACCTAATTTACGCTCTTCTGTCATTGAAAATTGGGTCAACAGCATACGCGCAACCCAACGAAGTCGCGGCGGTCACTTAACAGACGTTCTCTTCCACACGTAATGACATTAATTATGTTCCAAAATACAAAAATAAATAAACCTCTATCATTTATAGAACGTGTTTTATTTAAGTTCAAAGATAGGACACTCTTGTTGAAAGACCCTATATATAGCCCAATTACCATATATAGTCAATTATATATATCTGGGATTTAAATGTTCCAAGTTAAAAGTTGTAACTCGATATTTAAATACTTACCTGACTTATATATTTCTACTGTCAATATCCCTAAATAAAACACAAAAGGCATGCAGCAACGACGCTGTGATTTCAGGAAAGACAAATACAAAATCGTACATAACTTGCTTCTGCAATACCTTGTAAAAGGTGACTTGTAATATAATATTGGATTGGATTGTGAAGTGGAAGGGATTCGGCACCAATCCAAGAATGAGGATATTATACCGACGTCCCCGGGAGTGGGAGCTCCCGGGAAGGAGGGGTGACCTAAAGGGAGACAAGGTGGCCGGAACGAGAGTGAAGTCACGGGAATGACAGGATCCCTACATTTTCCAGATATACACCCTCCGGCAGTCGGACAGGCAGACCGGGGACCCCATCCCTAACAGGGCCCAACGTCCCTCACCGCACAACCGTTCTTGGTTAAACCAAAATTTAATCTTGAACAATGGAGTCATATTAAATTATGTCTAAATAGATATATCTTCAACATACTATACTAAAAAATAATTTGCCTCTACCTGATGCAGAAAGTAAGTCGCAGAACAAGTGTTATTGATTGAATGCAATTTGTAATCGTGAACAATGGAATAAGTTTAAACTATCATGATCAGCTATGTATATCTTCCACAAACTGCAGTCATAAATAATTTACCTATATCTGATGTGGTAAATATGGGGCGTGATTTAAGGTAAGTACCATTCATTTTTTTTAAAAATAATAAAGCATTATTTTCTAAATACGTCATTATCATTCACTACCTTATACCGTACACTAGCCACTCCCGTTATTCAGGCACTTGTAACAGGAAACCAGTTTTGTTCGTGAAAGTATTATGCCGTTTGTGATGAAAGGCAAGTCTGTAATTCTTGTTTCATGGCATCATCGTCGTTTAAACGCTTTCACCAAGGAATTTCTTCAGATGAAGGAATATATGAAAATCGCTTGATGCAAAATTCGGACTGCAGGGAGGGAGGTCGAATTGATCCCAATCAGATCTTGATTTTGTTTGGCTATGTGCGGCCGGACATTGTCACTCATTATTGTTTCTGCATAAACCTCTCATAATTGTCGATGAATGTTTGCTGGCGCAACTTTTCTCGCATTAAAAAAAAGAATCACTGATCTGATTTCAAATTGCGGATCGTTCAACTGTTTTGAACATTATGAAACGCTCTAACGATAAGAGAATACAAAGTGCGGATCGCTCACAGCTGCATCTGGCTTCCTAATGAATGAAGTAAGTGATCGCGCATGCTCAAAATTGCGACTACAGCGCTGCAGTGGTAAAATATTAAAACAGTGCTTACTTTAAAAACACGCCTCATATCATCTGTGCCCCCGACGAATCCACATACATCCCACCGCGACCTAACATAAGTCCCAGCATACTCGACATAGCATTGATTCGCAATCTGACCCACCGGGCTCACCTCGCAGTCATTAACGATCTCAGTTCTGACCATTTGCCCTCCTAATCACTCTCGAAGGCTCTTTGGCCAGTACACAATTCCCTCACCGCCGAAATTACAACAAAGCCGATTGGACGCAGTTCCAAGAATCTATCACCTCTCACCTCAATATAAACCAGCTTGCCACACACAAGGATCTCGAGGATGCCGCTATATATCTTGAAACCACCATTAAACAAGCTATCGTAGATTCAGTACCCGTAACGCAACCACGTACCACCCACAAACCCTTGCCTAAAGACATTAAGGTTCTCAACCAATCGCAGAACCGAGCGCGGCGCCGGTGGCAGAAGTCCCACCACCCCGCCGATCTAGACAACTACTGCAGGCATCACCAGCACCTCCAGCAAGCTACATCCGCAGTACTCAACCAACAATGGAACCAAACACTCCAGAATCTCAACCCAGAACATGGCTCCCTCTGGCGAATAGCCAAGTACTTAACGCAAGAAGCCCATATCATTCCTCCACTACAACATAATCAGCACACCGCTTCAACTGACATTGAAAAAGCCGAAGCACTTGCCGACGCGCTCTGCAGCACGCTCAGGCCCAACGAAGTGCCCTCCTCAATTGCTTTTTCCCTTGAAAACGAAAACCTCACTCGCCACTTTGGCGACCGTATAACTCACGACCGGATACGCAGGACCAGTACACACTAAATTAATTGGCTCATCCAACATCTGCCCAACCGCAAGGCACATGGCCCCGACAAAATCCCGAACATCGCGCTTAAACATTTGCCACCTGAACGCTCTAAAAGCTTTAGAAAAGATTTTTAATTACGTTTTGCTACACGGTATTTTCCCCAACACCTGGAAGACTGCCCTAGTGCGGCACTTCCCAAAGAAGAACAAGAATCACGCAAACCCTCACAACTATCGACCAATCAGCTTGTTATACTCGCTCAGCAAATTGCTACAGAAAATCATCCTTAAACGACTTAAAAGACACATCTTCAGACATAATATTCTCATATATGAGCAGTTCGGCTTCCGCAAAAACCACTCCACCACTCTCCAGCTCCTATGCGCAACTGGTCTTCTGCGCAAACTAGCTGATCTCAACTTCTCCGATACGCTTATTAAACTCATTGCAAACTATCTCACAGGCCGTCATTTCTGTTTGGTAGTAAATTACTCTCACTCCAATCCGCGCCCCATCCTAGCGGGTGTCCCCCAGGGCAGTTTGCTCGGACCGGCGCTGTTTAACATCTACATGAACGACATACCCAGCCCACCGTTCGCCATGAAACTCCTCTATGATGACGATACTGCCTTTCTGACTCACTCTACGAAACCGCAGTTCATTCGCCGCCACCTACAGCATGCACTAGATTCACTCACAGCCTGGCTCACCAACTGGCGCATCAAAGTCAATCCCTCAAAGACACAAGTGATAATTTTCACTCGCCGCACTACTCACCGCTACCCCGGACACCAACTTGCACCGCTCACAATGTTTGGCGAGAACATTCCTTGGACTCCCACAGTTACCTACCTGGTACTTACCCTCGACCAGGGACCTGCATGGAAAGACAACATTCAACTAGCGCGCAACAAAGCACTCGAAATCCTATGGAAACTATACCCAGTACTGAACCACAGCAACTCCCTACAATTGGACACTGGCCTTACACTATACAAATCCCTCATCCGCCTAATCCTGACCTACGCTGCCCCCGTGTGGGGGTATGCCACGGCCAGTCATATTACCACCCTCCAGACACTGCAAAACAAAACACTACGCAACATTGCCAAGGTTCCCCGAACAGCCCCTGCCGACAGGCTCCACACCGAACTTATCGAAGAATTTATCAAGAAACTAACAGCGATCTGTATGAAAAATACTATATAATACCAATCCGCTCATACACGAACTAGGATCATATGACCACACGCATGACAAACACAACCGCCCCCTGTCACTTTTCGACCGAACTACCACACCCAACACTGACGCAATTGACGCTCGCGTACATCTGGCGCGCATCACTGGCTACATACCTTAAGCATTATCTATTCCCTAGTTTCAGGAACTCCAGTTACCCTACATGGCCACACGATGCAGCAGAGAACCAACCACCCACGCCACGAACGGTAAGCCTTAACGACACCTGCCCCCACCCTGTACATACGTTGAAGCATGATTAGTTATTAATCACTAGACCCCACAAACTAACACTAAACTAACCTCTGACACCGACCTTCTCTTCACTACGCATATTCACGCCACCTCTCATTTACTCCCAGCGAGTTACTTCGGTCATGTGTGGACCCCTGGAAACATCCCTGACGCGCTCGCATCCTTGCATGCCAGCATTTCATTAACCGATACTAACCGGGGTGCTTCCACAGAACCCGACTAACACCTTGCACCAACACTAACAAAGCACCACCTGCATCCTGCATGATTAGTTTGCTAACAGCATGTGCATGGGGAGACGATGTAGCCTCAGAGGATGATCGTCACCGGGGGCGGCGGGTGTGGGCTGCCCCGAGAAAAAACAAACACAGCACGAGTGTTCTTGGTGAACAGTAATTGTGTCAGGTTTGATTATGAACAGCGCTTAACAAACTAACGTATAAAGGCTACCTTTAATGTCCAGTTATATTGCCAGCAGATTTAAATGGTTTGAACATTCGCAACATTCCCACTTAAACCTGAATTCTAACAGAACCACACCAAGTCAGCCAACTTCCGACTATCTGCCTTTCAACCACCGTCCGTTGACACTGCATCCTTTAAGGTGCGCAATTCCATTCGGACACGATGCAAAGAGAATCAGACCGCGGCCAGATTAGTCAACGACACATCGGTGTGTTGGTTTGTCATCAAGAGATGTATAAATCAATAATCAACGCAAACTAGCACTCGGTTGTTCATTTTTATGAATATTCACATTTAATGTAGCTTTAACATTATTTAAAAATGACAAAGGACATAGAATTGACAATAAGCGCGAACTATTTAAACAAGCAAATCCATAATTTCAAAACAGATTTCTTTAATTTCTAAACTTTTGTCAGTGTACCGATTAGGACTCAAAAGCTCAAAAGCTTTATCGAAAAAGCAGTGATGATTCTGTTCTCAAAAATTTTATCCATTAAGTTAAATAAACTTCTTAGCTTTCTTATCTGTGGCAGGATATTGCTATAAATATGCAAATTGGCAATCATTATCAGATAATTCTCCAACGAACGGTCCGCATATATTTCGCTGATGGTTGATTCTTCATAAAATAGTGGCACTATAATGTTAAGCCCACGTGCAATACCCGAAACACTAACATTTTCTAGTTCATGGGAGTTTCGAGTATTAGCTCGGGATTTGTATGTTTCACTATCTGTTATTCTAGCTCCAACTCGGGTAATTAAATCAAACCACACTTTGTCAGTTAAGAATATGAAATACAATCGGTTACGCCATCTTCAATATTTCACAAATTCTAGTTAGATATCCATCATCAAATGGACAGGTGTAATCTATATTATCTCAACTTAAAAGTCTGGATGTTCTCCAAAGTGAAATGTATCTATCCCCTTGAAGTGATTCCTGAGGTGAAGTTTCTAACATTTCTCTATTTCCTTCAAGTTCTCTCAGCGAGTACATACTCGCTCATTTCCTATCACAATAGAGCCTGTTTCTCTCGTAGTGAAGGTTCAGAAGGTGTATAACAGGAAATGAGAACGAAGGAAGAGCCATGAAAGGTACTCAGGATAGTAAAAGAATATTTGTAAAATGACAAATAGGGAACGGAATTGGGCCAATGTATAACCATTGACAAAGACCTAATCGTTTGTGTTGGTGTAGGTTGATTAGCAAATCAATGCCGGTCTATTAACACAATTGAAAATATTCTCAAGAGTAATGCGAAAATTTCCTGTTTATAAGCTAAGACTAGGCAAATGTTTGTGGAAATCAATGCTTCTGATCAATGCTACATAAGAGCCAATTATTTAAAACTAAAATGTTACGAATTTGAACATACATAAACCCAGGGGAGGCTGGTGACTCTGAACTTTGGTGGTTCACAAAATTATCTTGCAATTTGAAATGCTTTAAGTGATAAATACGGAATAAGTTTCTCACTATAGGCTGATTAATTTATGGAAATAAAGAAGAAATGGTAATTCACAATATATAATACTGCATGTCATAAACAGTGTAGCCTATAGCACTCAACTATTTATAGAGAAAATCAGCCCTTCTCTCCTTCATGCCAACAAACTTATCGATGTGCAGCTCATTGAAGTTCTTGATCTGCATGATGAAATCCCTTTCAATGTAAAGCATGGCCAACGCAGATAACCTCTCCTCAGACATTGTGCTACGCTGACCATTACAGGGGCACAGTCGCTCTTCTAAAGTTGGTTGTAGAAAATATCGACTTGGGGCATAATTTTATGGAAGAAGGGCACATAAAATATGAAATCTGCATCACTCAAAATTTCAATAAAACCAGATTCTTGAAGAACAGAACTTGAATTGGTGATTATTTCGCCTATCCTTATGATTTTCATACATTCTATTAACTCCTCCCTGTATTCTAAAACTGTGTTGACAGATCTATATTGAAAGTTCCATCTCGTTTGCACTGATCTTGGCAGCCGCTTCTGCACTACTTCTAAAACTGATGTTCTCTGAGGAGAGTTAGAGAAAAAAGCACAAATTCCTTGAAGATTTATGAAGAAACTTCGTACACTACTATTCGCTGATGCTGCATTTAACATAATTAAGTTTAACTGATGGGCATGGCAATGAATGTATTCTGCAGACCTGTACTTCTGTTTTTATGATGGATTGAACGCCATTTTTCGATCCAGACATAACATTAGTCCCATCGTATGTTTGAGCAATCAATTTATATTCACAGCCTAGCAGATGTCGATCAAGTTCTGGCAATATGCATGCAGCTAAGTTATCTGCTTTGTGCCCTATAGGATTCACAGACCCCAGTACCTTTCCACTGGCTTATGGTTTACCAGATATCTATAGACAATTACCATTTGATACTTGGATGGTACGTCGCTGGTTTCATCTGCTATGACAGATAAAAATGACGAGTATTTTTATTTCTTTCGATATCTCCTCATGACAGACTTCAAGCATGCATGGCAAAATCTCATTTTGAATCATTTTTGTCGTTCCCTTAAGCACTGTTACATTTTCACAAATGTTTTTTCAGAACACAGTCTAGCTCTGCACTGAAAGTTATCAGTCCACGAAAAATACCAGGGTTACTTAAAGTCGCTGACTCATCATGTCCTCGAAGAGCCAAATCAAAGGCCCCGCAAAACCTAGTGCAGTTAATAATAATGTTTATAACATATATCTATTTTGAACCACTTTCTGGTTGTGTTCTTCAATTGCTCTCCGATATGCATTGGCCATCTGTTTTGCTATATTTACATTGCCAAACATAACAAGACTGACAGCATTTTTCATGTGCAACTTTGACGCTACTTGTTTTTTGGCGCGGTCATGAAGATGCTGCAAATCATTCCCTCCATGGTTTGTCCATGTATCTTCACCACCAAAAAAAACCCAAGGAAAGCAAACAGGGCGTCTTTAATATCACAACCGCACATCCAATCATATTTTTCATATACATCGCTGTTAAAATTCCTGTTAAAGCTTCTTTTTTTGTTTGAACTACCTGAGTGATTTTTAGGTATGGTATGCCCCTGTCAATGCGTTTAATTTTATTCTTTTCCTCCAAGTTTAGCGTGAAAACGGTTGCGTTAAAAGAGACTGAACTGAATTCATTGTTTCTCCTTATAGCAGCGTTTACCTGTATTTAACTAAATAAACCACTTTGATCCATAAATTAAAACCCGATACACATAACACGGCACAAACCATGTGGCATACAGGCTAATGACTAATGATCGAGATGCAGTTCAGTAGATAGAAGACCGCAAGTGAGGTAAACATTTACTGTGAATTCAATAGATGGCTCTGTATGGGACGAAACGAAAAGTATTGTTCCTAGTGATCATCCCATTCTATGCTCTCTGACTACTAGGTTAACCAACAACATGCAGCTTATGCCCCTCACTTCCCCCTCACTTCTGCGCTCCCTTGGTTCGTCATTCCCTATACTTCACCATTATACCAATGTGGGTTGCAGCCGGGAGTGTACTACTTGGCACCTGCAAACAATACAACGCTTGCCGAAGTCCACTCTACAAGATCATGTAAGAATGATAGCCGAAATGTATGAATCGTATACGTTATTTACATTAAAGGGAGAGCCAGGATTTTGGTTGTAGCGCAAACGTGCTAGCATATTAAGAAGCCGCCCCTGATAAACACACTTTAAAAACTCACGGCAGAAAGAATATCACATTTATGTTTAACAAGCATGACTTCAGCATCGTGGCATAAATTAACATGAGCAGAGTCATTACTGTACCATTTGAGACTTAAGTAGAATTGCTGTAACGTCTTCGGATTCATCATTGCTGGTGGTGGTAGTGGTGGTGGTGGTGGTGGTGGTGGTGCTGGTGGTGGTAGTGGTGGTTGATGTTAAAACTGTTGCGTGTATGCATACAAGTTTCTTTACATCAATTTTCTAAGCACTAAAACTATTTGCATCCGTTTATTTTAGCAAACGTTTCATATTGATGCGAGCAGGATCTTTGTTTAAGCCAAGGACATTGAAGGGCACTAGCTTGATAACCCCATCAATTTATTTGGTTATTTTTAAACCATTAACAGGAAGCTCCCAAAATCGTTTTTCTTGTACAGTTCGTACTCTTCCAGTTCTCAAAATAAAGAGAGAAAAATACGAAGGAAGTGAGAGGGAACGGATTTATATTCAAGAAACCAAATCTGATTTGAGTCTAACCTTCAAGGCAATCACAAATATGTGTGAGATGAGTCATACACAAAAGCCAGTTACAAGATTGCAAGTACTTGAAATTTCTGACCTTATAGTTAACCACTATCACGGTTCAGCTTGTTTGAAAACTATCCATTCCCACTGGCCGTGTATAGACATAAGTTGGAAAATTGATGAGCGTATATGTTGCCGTGCTAGCTCAGCAGTGAGCAATGTCATGGAAAACTGAAGATCTTTAGTTCGAGCCCTGGTCGTGGTGTGGATCTTTTCAAGTGTGAAAGAAAAGTTATCGAAAGAAATTTAACATCGTGTTGAAATTCCATTCTATAATTATTTCTGGCATTTTTAGTAAATATTCTAAATATTACGTCTATATTTATAAATTTTAATACCTACAGACTGTTATGCCTCATCACAGTCTTTATTTCATCCTCTCAATAAAACCACTCACGTGCCAACAAAAGATTCATTAAAGTAAGCCCAACAAACTACGCAAATTACATCCTGGCGCGATACTTTTATCCCCGATACAGGCAAAATTGAAGACAGAAGCACGTCTTAACGTTTATATGTCTTTGCATGTGCGCTATATTGCGAACAAAGCTGAGGGTTCTATTAGCATTATCTGAAAGCACGCTCGTTTCAACTGTACACCTTTGTGTCCCTTTGTTTCACCTTTCCTGTTTTTTAGTCTTGTGCTTAGTGTTTATAGTATCGCAGTAACAACTACATTCTGGCGAAAGGAGAACACTACTTGTTAGTTTTTTTTTTTCCCGAAACCCTTAAGAGATGAGCATTGTGATTTTTCAGAGTGACGTTGTTGACGTCATGGTTTGATCAAGGCCCACGCGGGCGCTTTCAACAGACATTTCTTTGTGCCACGACAGATGGATGGTATCGCCCTCAAGACAAGCTCCAACTGCCACTGTAGCCACAATCGTAACAGTGGCGGATTTTTTCTACTAATGATTGCATATAGAAGGTGATTTTCAGCAAGGTCCGAGTTCGTTTAGTTAGCATATTATAGCACGTCCACAGACATTCGAGGCACTGTTCGTAGCCGCCCGCTGCCGTTTGAATCCTCATAAACCGTTATTGTTTATTTACGAAATGTAAACATAAAGCCTCTAATAAGACACTTGCTTTTGCTTCATAAATCTCTGCAGTAATTTAACATTCAAAGTTCAAAATTATAATAAATAATCCTCTTCTTCTCTTCAACGATTTGGGTTTATTTAGCCCGTTCCAAAAACCACAATGTATCAGGTGAACTGCTGTCGCCATCTCTTTTTGGGTCGTCCCATATGCCGTCTTTCTGATTGGTTGTAAAAAATATGCTTGCGGTAGACATGTTGATACTATCTGGAACAGTAGTTAATCACTTCTTCCACCATATTCCTTTTTACCTCAAGCTCTTTTAAGATATTCTGAGTATTTGATCACTGAGGCTCACTCAGATTAACGGCTGCTTCAATGCGTCTTATATTGCTTGTTCTTAGCACCAACATACAATGGAGAGGTTTTGAGGCAAGATTGTGTAGTCTTTCACACTAGCTATGTGCGAAGGATAAGGTTGGATTGATTGCCCCCTTGAGAGTAAATGGTATAATGTATTTCAGTTTTAGATTATGTTGCCGTTAAAATATTTTTTTCGTGCAGATATTGCTCAAAATAGGGTTCTATTTAGTCATGTATTTAAACGTGGTTAAGTGACGACTATTAAAGCTATTGCTCAAAGTTATGTATTCATATGCGAATAATTTAGAAATGTGCACGTAAAACAGGACGACATTGCTTGCGCGAAAAGGTAAACTGACACACACATCTCCTCCTTGCTATACATACTCCACCTCTGAAGACCAGTAGAATGCCTTCCAAAGCTGTGATGACGACATAAATGGAAGCGAGTGTACCAGAGGAATCAGGCATCAAGCATTTGAAGGCACTAACTCAGCAATAGGCCGGTTACCTACTATGAGGACACTTAAATAAACTCGAAATCACCAAAGAAGTAGCCGGACTGACAAACCGAATGTCAAGAATAAGGAAAAACGACTTGAAAACCTGAAAAATGAAAAATTGAAACCTGGAATGTAAGGGGTATACATAATAAACTAGATCATTTAGAAGCACAACTGAAAGCAGCTTAAGTAGATATTGCCGTAATCACGGAAACTAAACAGAAGCTTCAAGGGGAGTCCAAAGAATTAAAAGATTACACACACACACACGCGCATACATATATATATATATACACCAGGTGAGTCAGCCGCCCCTAGGTATTCGTATGTATGCAACCTGCAGTTTAAAGTCTAATGTGAAAACATTGACCCATTTTAGCAAACACACTGTTATTGTACTTCTGCCCTTCCATTTGGTACTATACGCATTCAGCATTAATAATTAAACGCCTGATTGAGAACCAAGGAACTGCCAAAGGCTTTAAAAAGAGGCTTTTCATGGATATAACGCTTGCAAGAGGGTAGAGGAATGTTTTCCCGAAGAGCGAGACAGAATACGTGGGTTTTGGATTAGCTGCCGGAATGTGGTGAAGCAAAGGTTAGTATCGGAGTTCGAATCAAAAACTTACGTAAAATTATATTGGTTCTTTTTCTTCTTTCTCCTTGTGTTTATTTTCTGTATTTCAGTATACTAATTTATTTATTTTTGTTATTGGCTCTTCTATGAGCCAAAGGCACAAGAATTACAATCAGATAATTGTGTATCATGTTTACCCTGATATTCTGTACCGTATCTGGTGGTGTAAACGGTGTTACGTAGTTAGCTTTCATTCTTTTGGGCACATGTTGATGCTCTTAAATCTAATAGATTTTATTTCATGGTTAAGCGTTATGTTTCACTTCTTCTACTCACAAAGGAGTTATAAATGTGCTAAGATCACGGGTAAATAGAATAATAAATTGTTAAAGAGCTTGGATTTCATCAACGAAGTAAATGCTCAAAACGACGACCCCCTTCATCAGTGCACATTTGTGTACGTTGCCGGAGAGACCTTCTTGCATGCTGTAACATGCGCGTGTAATCTGCCTGCATTGTTCACGTATGAGTGCCCGTAGATGATTTGGGCTCTGCGGTTATTGATTGTAGACCCGTTCCTATAAATGACCCCACAAAAAGAAATGCAGGGTATGAGATAAGGTGATCTAAGGAGACATGCGATTGGGTCTCCTCGGTTAATCCATTTTTGCGGATATGTTCTATGTAAGTGATTCCTTACAATCAGTGACCAGTGTGAGGGAGCTCCATCCTGCTGGAACCACATACTTGTCCTTTTCGCTAATGGTATATCTTCTAGAAGCAATAGCGACTCTTCTTGCAGAAATGGTGGTGAAGTTGTCTTCAAAAAGTTTGATCCAATTAGCTGGTCGCCTAATATTCCGCACCAGACATTGATCCCCACTGCACCTACCTGGAATGAAGCTTCTCTCATCCGTTGAGAATTGCCTATACTCCGGTAGCGCATATTATGGCGTTTAAGGTTCCGTTATTGTGGAATGTGCCTCCATCACTGAAGAAAACACTTCCTAAAGATCTGCATCCATTTGCCTTGCTACTGTAGCCAATGTGCACATATAACTTGCGCTTGAAAGTCGCGTCCGTGAAGAACCTTGTGTAGTTGTAGATGGTACGGATGGTATTTATTACGGTGCAATATGCGCATCACTGAGGACTGTCTTATGTGCAGATATTGCACTTTGGCCCTTGAACTGGTATATGGATTGTTTTCTGTTGTGTTTCGCACAGCTTCTTCATTGCCTCCAGAGATTACTGGGGCATCGCGAGCAGGTGGTGCTCTTCCAAATTATCCTGTTTCACGAAGGCGTCTTTCAATCCTTCGGAAAGTGTCTGCAGTAGGTGCCGTCTTTCCTGGAAACCGTTCTTCATACAGGCGCTTTGCTGACTGTGCATTACACCTTGTTTCTCCATAGACTAACAACATGTCAATATACTCGTCGTTTGTATACATTATGACAGCAGCCGTGTCTCGTAGAAATGTTTCAAATACGAAGTCGATAATGGAGAGTTTATTCATGCCAAACATTGACGCAGTCGCAAATAATTAAAGTCACTTTGATGTGTGAAGTGTTTTAAACTCGGTTGAAAGGGTCAAGCATAGTACCGACCACAATAAAGCATCTACTACGAAGTATAAATTATCCACCTGCCAGTAGAAAACATGGTGATTATTCTATTTTGTATATACTTATAATGTTATTTAAAACGCATTTGTATCATATTGTCAAATTATAGCTCCAAAGATATAAAACGAAAAGTAATAAAAACTTTGAAATTAACATGAAGGATCTGATCCCGAACTAAAGTGGCACAGTGGTAAAGTAACCATGATAATACCATTCGGCCAAAGCTACCTTGCGAGCTGAGGTTCCTATACGAATAACTAATTGCAAAGCTCAGATCCCATCTCTAATCTTTACACGCCTTTTGCAGCTTCATACAGTGTTTGGAGCTTGTTTTGTTAGTTTTAACTCAAATAAACTGCATCAAACATTACAATTGCTGTATGAGCTAAAATATACTATAGTTTGTGACAGAAGCGAGATTATCTACCTAATACTTACCTTTTTTGACAATATGTACAACGAATATTTGTTGGCTGACGGCTTAAATCCAATTGGTCGCACTGCATAGATCTGCCATTTTGTTTTCAAATGGTTTTGTCAAACGATGGCATCTGATAGGTTGTTCCTTCTGGAGCATTTTCAAAGGTGTGTATGAATGTGTGCTAAATAATAAAAGTTTGCAAAATCGGCTAAAAGTGCTACTGCAGCTCCCAGTGTCAGGATGGGATGTTTTTGGCATCGACATACATGGTGATTGCATTCTGTTCCGTAAAACATTTACGCACTGAGTTATCTATCCCTCTCAAATCAGACATTAGAAGGCATTCAAGACAGGTGTAAGATAACATATGTTGCTTAGCACGTTGCATACATTCCAAAAATAAATAGAGGCAGCTGACTCACCAGAATGGATGGATGAATGGATGGATGGAGTGAGTTTCACAAAACGTAAGGGCATCAGTTGGAGTAGCAATATTTACAAATACAGAATTAACTAAAAAGTGAAAGCCATTTTTATGCTCGGATAAAGAAATAATTATTTGTCAAACATGCAAGAAGTTCTTTGACCATAATAAGTGCATATGCACCAAAAAAGAGAGTAAAGAAGACACTGAGAATTCTTTGCAAAACGACAAAAGACGTTCCAAAATGTGAATCAAAACACTAATATAACATTGGCAGGATATCTTAATGCAAGAGTTGCTAACCAAATTATTCCAGGCATTGTTGGAAACAAAGGAAAACCAATCATAAAATACAGTTTAAGCTTTCGTCATACTTAACATAATTGACTATGTAATGGCAAATGTGGAGACAGCAGACACTAGAGTCTATTGTGGTAGAGATGTACAAACAGATCACTTTTCAGTATTGTAATACCAACACCTTGGAAGAAGAAGTGATTAACTCAGCGTAATGAAAAACAAACATTTAAAACACAGGCGGCGCCGGGTTCAATCCCAGGGACTCGCATGTGGGATTTGTGGTGGACAAAGCGGCGTCTGGGCGGGTTTTCTCCGGGTTCTCCGGTTTCCCCCGCCATTCATTCCACCAACTGCTCCATCATCATCTTTCCTTTCATCCATTTCACTATCATTTCGTTACATCTACTTCCTTCCTCCCATACCAGGCATCGGGCTGATCACTCATCCTGGATATTCTGTATGATCCATGAGTGTCTGCTCCTCGACGGGCCTCTGACTTCAGGCACCCGCCTGTAAGTCCTGGGGGTGTAAGTCCTACATATGAGGAGGTTAAACAGATAAAGAAGAAGTGTTAAAACACGAAAATGTCAAATATCTACATAAAACTAGAATAAACAATTTATCGTAAGAGATACATTTCAGTAACAACCTCAACTTAAGAATAGTTCCCATCAAGCAGCAGAAGAGGCCCTTGGGAGGAAGAAAAGCAGATACCATAAAAGAAAAGAACTACACCTAATTGCAATACCTACAAAATGAAACAGATCATATATAGTATAGGAAATTGTGTGCAGAAAGCAGAAATGAAGAAACTACATCGGCAAGGTTGGAAAACATGTATTAACAAGTTAGAACACGACTTGCATGGGTCTCAAGACTATGGATATAAAGTGTTCAAAGGTGATTATATTCCCAAGTTTGGAACACATGTATTAACAAGTTAGAACACGACTTGCATGGGTCTCAAGACTATGGATATAAAGTGTTCAAAGGTGATTATATTCCCAAGTTTGGAAGACATGTATTATCAAGTTAGAACACGACTTGCATGGGTCTCAAGACTATGGATATAGTGTTCAAAGGTGATTATATTCCCAAGTTTGGAAGACATGTATTAACAAGTTAGAACACGACTTGCATGGGTCTCAAGACTATGGATATAAAGTGTTCAAAGGTGATTATATTCCCAAGTTTGGAACACATGTATTAACAAGTTAGAACACGACTTGCATGGGTCTCAAAACTATGGATATAGTGTTCAAAGGTGATTATATTCCCAAGTATGGAAGACATGTATTAACAAGTTAGAACACGACTTGCATGGGTTTCAAGACTGTGAATATAAAGTGTTCAAAGGTGATTATATTCCCAAGGTTGGAAGACATGTATTAACAAGTTAGAACACGACTTGCATGGGTCTCAAGTCTATGGATATAGTGTTCAAAGGTGATTATATTCCCAAGTATGGAAGACATGTATTAACAAGTTAGAACACGACTTGCATGGGTTTCAAGACTGTGAATATAAAGTGTTCAAAGGTTATTATATTCCCAAGGTTGGAAGACATGTATTAACAAGTTAGAACACGACTTGCATGGGTCTCAAGTCTATGGATATAAAGTGTTCAAAGGTTCCCAAGTGAAACACAAATTACAATAGCAGAATCTGGATGCTTCACTTCTTTTGGTTTCCTGTGGACTCGACATCAAAATGAAGAAGGAATTCATGTGATGGTACAAGAAAATAAGACAGATTTCATAAATATGGAATAATATATAGAGGTTATCAAAGCTTTAAAAATGAAAGATCCCCGGTATTAATAAGATAAATATCGAGCTTATAAAAATGTACCTCCAATTGTACTAAATCGTTTGCTCAGTCTAATAAATGTATGCTAGATACGTCCCTCAATATTGGAACATTGCAGTCATGATTCCTATATTTAAAAAGAAGGAGAAAGAAGCTATTGCAATGATTAAAAAGGAACCACTTTTATAATTTATGTAAGAATAGACAATAGCAGAAATTGTGTTAATAAACACCATGGTTTCCGAAAACAAAGATCGACTATTGACTGAACTTTGATATAAACCAGATACTGGAAAACAGAAGGGAACATGCTTTACAGGCACATATACTCTACATTTATTATGAAAAGGCGTTTGATAGAGAAAATAGGTCAAAACTATGGAAAATAACGATGACGCCCCCTCCCCAACTAATAAGAGCCATCCGTAGTCTATATTGCAATACCACTATATACAATTACAAAGGAAAAGCACCTGAAAAACAAATAGTACAAATAAATGGATGTGTCAGACAAGGATGTCCATTGTCACCCACATTGTTTATTATCTAATATATATATATATATGCCACAAAATCTTTGGCTGAAGGTTACGGAAACTAATTTTAAAATTAATAATACATCTTTGAATTGCCTACTTATGACGGATGACCAAGTGATTATGACTTTTGCAGAGGATACTTCAGATAAGAGTTCACAAATCATATAATATAATTAAAGAATGCAATTTAACTATCTCAAGTTTTAATACAAAAGTAATGACATTCATAGAAACAAATCACACAACATAAAATACAGTAGTCAACTCTCAAATGATTGAACAGGTGATAACATTAAGTATATGGGTTGCAGAATATTTTATTAGAGACGAATTGATACAGAGGAAAAGCTTCATAAATATGAATATGCAGGTGGAACTGTAAGAATGCGTTCAGAGAAATATATTGCTATTTAATTGTGTTTCCCTTAAGGAAAGATTTTATAACTCTGTAGACGTTTCACAACTTCTTCATGAAGCGGACATATGGACCCTAACACAGAAAGATAAAAAACGCCAGAAATGAAATTTCTAAAATCAGTACTAGGTATAAATTTGCCGCAATATATAAGAAGCGAAGATATTAGATATAAATGTCATATACAACATATCACGGAAAAAATTCAAGATGGTCAAAGAGCTGGATGGAATATCTGGGAAGAATGGACAAATCCCGCATCCCAAAAAGAGCTTCGACTGCTCTCCAACAGGGAGAAGAAATGTTGATCAACTAGGTTACGTTGAAATCAGCAATTAATTCTAAGGGGACAGGAAAGGTCTTAGACCCAAGACGTGGTGCTGTTGATGATGATTAAGTTGGTGTATTTTGTACACCAGCGCGTGTATGTGCCTGTTTCGAATTGACTGCGTTTTAAAAATATTTTTTCAAAATATGGCAAAGGTTGATGAGCATTTTAAGCCTTTACTATTCAGAGTATCCCAAGGCGTGTCCTAATTAAACACGTCCTTCTATATTGAATGTTTATAACTAATAACATGCATAACATAGTTAAATCATCTGAATGTTAAAATCCATTATTATAACAAAAATTTCAAGTCCCCTCATTGGTTTGCATAAATCTCCACATACTTATGATCTTTAAACGACTAACTCGCAATGACCACATTCAAATTATGAGTAATTTAAATTTCAATATTTTAACGTTAAATCCTCCGTTTGACTTAAACGATAGTGGAGTTTATGTAGAACATCTGGCAAACTAAATCTATCAGGCGTAACTTTGCCTTTCCACATGCCATGACTTACTGTTGTTAAATATATTATAACATGCCCTTGCCACTAAAAACCAATAAAACTTGTGTTATTTTCACATGACTTTCTCTACTTAATATCGGTTATTTCATATAGTTACTATAAACTATTCATACAAAAACCTATTACTTTCTCTATCATGTACATAGTATTGCACTCCACTCAAAAGTTCAATACCGAGATTTCACCGGAACTACATATTTTCAGGCGCCTGAATTCCCCCCAAAATTATGTAAAAGTCCATGTGTGTGTTTGTGTGTCTGTAAACAGCATAACCCAAAACCGGAATGTTGCACCAACACCAAATTTGGTATTTAAGTTCAGTGGCTTCAAAAAATGAGACACTAAGATTCTTAAGAAAATCTTTCCACCTTAAACTATGCTTTACATGGAACATTTTTCAAGCTTTCTATTTTCTGAAAAATGGCTCTAACTATTTTGATTCAAATATCATATATTAAAGATATTTACATAAAAATAAAATATATAACTTGAATAGCCTTTGAAGTCCTCTTCATTCGGAAGGAATTCTGTATAACCTTGTATAACTACTAAACGTTAAGAGATAGACGAAAACGTGGTACACAAGCAATGTAGACCTCTTTAAAACACACAATTTATTTCAAGTAACTTTTTGGTGGTATGAACCATTTCCGAGATATCCGTTATTAATGGTTGGATTTTTCAATACTTTGCCATTATTTTAAAGTTCTGCCAGCATTCAAAAACATTCCATTGAAACATAGAATTTAAGGCCAGCGTCCAGTTCTTAAACATTTGACCTTCGCTGTTCCCGTTGTACCTATAACGAAGTGTGTAATGTAACTATTTGTGCAAAAGTTTATTTGGATTAAAATGAACAGACATAAAATATAGTAAGACTAGTTTGTATACCCACTAATAAAGGATAGAGGGTAGAGAAAGTCATGTCATCAGATTTTGTTTTCTACCTACTTCATGTAAATGAAAGTAGGTCTTTGAATAAATATTTTCCTTGCACATTTTTTCGTACAGATGCTGCAAATATTGACGGGAATAATTAAGTTATAAAATAATAGTAAGATAAGTAAACAATTACAACATATAATTTCCGTATACTAAATCAGGTATAATGCAACAAATTTGAGTTGAACAGATCTGCCACGAAAAGAAGGTAAGTAGGAGTCAGGTTAGCCATAGTCATTAGTGAGCCGAGAAGCAGCAAACGTATTAGAATTTCTGGGATTGCAGTTTACAGTTAAGTTTAGTACGCTTATGCAGGCACGTAGGGCAATTCTGGAAATTCTAAGAAAAGCGACCCATCGGCTACAAAAAGTGTCACATTCATATATTAAGGGTTTTCAGATTTGGAAACGTTGGGCAAGTAGAATGTTGGTGGTGGAACAATACCAGTATGTAGGCTGGCCTAAAACTAATAAATGTTCGTGCATCTAGATCCGAAGGTTATTTTCTTCTCTGCTACCGTGATGGTACGTATCAACTGTAGTGTACACAGTTGTGCACACATTAATAATTACTCTCTCTCACTGGTACCGGCAGCAGTACTAACCTGTGTGATTAAGATTTCGCGGCTGCCACGAGGGATCCTGCGAATCACGGCGAGTTATGCATCTAGTTTCCTTTATTGCGGAAACAGTAATTTCAAACCGTAAAAATGATCCTACAGAAGTTGGCAGGTATAATAATTCAATTGTTATAGTTTCAAGTGCTGGAATTCGGAGTCAGTCCATTTCTTCATTTTAAATGGTACCTTCTCTACCTACTATGTAAGTGGTAGAGAAAGTAAAAATAAGAAACTGCACTGGAGAAATTGGTTTAAGAAATAAAGGAAGATTAAAACTGCACCAAAGGACGCGTATTTCCGGTGAAAATATCGGGTGGATTGCACTTCTTTCTCTTAACTACTGTAGGTAGTTTGAGAAAGTAATAAATAAACGGAGTATAGTACAAGAATGAATAGAACGAGAATAATAAAAGAATTACAATACACATACATAGGTAAAGATGTGTTTAAAGAAGAAGATGGACGAAACGATCCTGAAAGTTGATGCTGTTGATAAAAATGATTATGATTTAGCTACTGACGTTTCACATATTTGCAACTCACCTCTGCACACCAATTTCACTTCACTTGAGTAGAAACATTGTTTATTGAAACTATTTAAACTATTACAAGAAATAAACACACAAGCGCAAGCAAGTACATCCGTTCACACAACTAAAGCAATCCTGCGTGGATTCAGACGTGAAATATCGGTATCAAAATTTCGGGGATGAAATGTGATACTTCCTCTACCTTAGATAATCGGTAGAGAATTTAACACAATTTCAATTCATTAAGTGTCCTTTGAGATTGTTTCTTCTTCTTTTTTAATTCAATTGCCTTGAGTTATATATATATTGCTTTGGAGATGATAACTTTCATTTGCAACAAACTTACGCTCGAGGCGCCAACAAACAGGAAAGAGAAGGGGGAAAAAAGAAGAATGCTGGCTGTTTCCTTTGCCAAAGTGTGATTTGCTTTTGCAAACAGGAAGAAAACTTAGAAAGCTGAGATTTTATCAGTTCATTTGCTTCGCCTGCACAAGGGCAATAATCTCCGGTCCAAGGTTCATATACGTTTCTCGGAAGATGCTCATAGATAAAACAGCACAACATTTCGTCATCGTGTAGTGACGTTAGGCTCAGGAATGTGTTCAATAAATTACGCTCACACTTCAAGGGGTGTCGGGAGATGGAGCCACCTGAGTTCCAGGTGGCGTCTCCCGACTGTTAGCATACCAGGACAGAGTCCTTTGCTGGTTGGATAATAGATTTAGTGGAAGGGACTGTGGGTGAGCGTCGTAAAGTACTTCAAGCTGCTTTGTAAACATCGCTCATTTATTCGTTCTCCTCTACGCTGAATCTATTATCCTTATTAGAGCAGACGTTTTGACTGAGTTACTACTAGTACTGAGGTATTAGTCGGAGTAATAATACTAATACTAGATGCAAAAGTTACAATACATTCTTGACTGAGTTACTAGGGAGCTATTAGCAGGTGTAGTAATAATACATGTAAAAGTTACCAATTATGTTTGACTGAGCTACTAGTGAGTTATTAGCAGGTGTAGTAAAAATACATGTAAATGTTACCAATTGTGTTTGACTGAGTTCCTAGTAGTAGTGAGTTATTAGCAGGTGTAGTAAAAATACATGTAAATGTTACCAATTGTGTTTGACTGAGTTACTAGTAGTAGTGAGTTATTAGCAGGTGTAGTAAAAATACATGTAAAGTTACCAATTATGTTTGACTGAGTTACTAGTAGTAGTGAGTTATTAGCGGTTGTAGTAATAATACATGTAAAAGTTACCAATTATGTTTGACTGAGTTACTAGTAGTATTGAGTTGTTACCGGGTGTAGTAATAATACATGTAAAAGTTACCAGGTATGTTTGACTGAGTTACTAGTAGTACTTGTTATTAGCGGGTGTAGTAATAATACATGTAAAGGTTACCAATTATGTTTGACTGAGTTATTAGTAGTATTGAGTTGTTAGCGGGTGTAGTAATAATACATGTAAAAGTTACCAATTATGTTTGACTGAGTTACTAGTGAGCTTATTAGCAGGTGTAGTAATAATACATGTAAAAGTTACCAATTATGTTTGACTGAGTTACTAGTGGTAGTGTGTTGTTACCGGGTGTAGTAATAATACACGTAAAGGTTACCAATTATGTTTGACTGAGTTACTAGTGAGCTTATTAGCAGGTGTAGTAATAATACATGTAAAAGTTACCAATTATGTTTGACTGAGTTACTAGTGGTAGTGTGTTGTTACCGGGTGTAGTAATAATACATGTAAAGGTTACCAATTATGTTTGACTGAGTTACTAGTAGTAGTGAGTTATTAGCGAGTGTTGTAATAATACATGTAAAAGTTACCAATTATGTTTGACTGAGTTACTAGTGGTAGTGAGTTATTAGCGAGTGTTGTAATAATACATGTAAAAGTTACCAATTATGTTTGACTGAGTTACTAGTAGTATTGAGTTGTTACCGGGTGTAGTAATAATACATGTAAAAGTTACCAGGTATGTTTGACTGAGTTACTAGTGGTATTGAGTTGTTACCGGGTGTAGTAATAATACATGTAAAAGTTACCAGGTATGTTTGACTGAGTTACTAGTAGTACTTGTTATTAGCGGGTGTAGTAATAATACATGTAAAGGTTACCAATTATGTTTGACTGAGTTACTAGTGGTAGTGTGTTGTTACCGGGTGTAGTAATAATACATGTAAAGGTTACCAATTATGTTTGACTGAGTTACTAGTGGTAGTGAGTTATTAGCGAGTGTTGTAATAATACATGTAAAAGTTACCAATTATGTTTGACTGAGTTACTAGTGGTAGTGAGTTATTAGCGAGTGTTGTAATAATACATGTAAAAGTTACCAATTATGTTTGACTGAGTTACTAGTAGTAGTGAGTTATTAGCGAGTGTTGTAATAATACATGTAAAAGTTACCAATTATGTTTGACTGAGTTACTAGTAGTATTGAGTTGTTACCGGGTGTAGTAATAATACATGTAAAAGTTACCAGGTATGTTTGACTGAGTTACTAGTAGTACTTGTTATTAGCGGGTGTAGTAATAATACATGTAAAGGTTACCAATTATGTTTGACTGAGTTACTAGTGGTAGTGTGTTGTTACCGGGTGTAGTAATAATACATGTAAAGGTTACCAATTATGTTTGACTGAGTTACTAGTAGTAGTGAGTTATTAGCGAGTGTTGTAATAATACATGTAAAAGTTACCAATTATGTTTGACTGAGTTACTAGTAGTACTTGTTATTAGCGGGTGTAGTAATAATACATGTAAAGGTTACCAATTATGTTTGACTGAGTTACTAGTGGTAGTGTGTTGTTACCGGATGTAGTAATAATACATGTAAAGGTTACCAATTATGTTTGACTGAGTTACTAGTGGTAGTGAGTTATTAGCGAGTGTTGTAATAATACATGTAAAAGTTACCAATTATGTTTGACTGAGTTACTAGTAGTACTTGTTATTAGCGGGTGTAGTAATAATACATGTAAAGGTTACCAATTATGTTTGACTGAGTTACTAGTAGTACTTGTTATTAGCGGGTGTAGTAATAATACATGTAAAGGTTACCAATTATGTTTGACTGAGTTACTAGTAGTACTTGTTATTAGCGGGTGTAGTAATAATACATGTAAAAGTTACCAATTATGTTTGACTGAGTTACTAGTGGTACTTGTTATTAGCGGGTGTAGTAATAATACATGTAAAAGTTACCAATTATGTTTGACTGAGTTACTAGTGGTAGTGAGTTATTAGCGGGTGTAGTAATAATACATGTAAAAGTTACCAATTATGTTTGACTGAGTTACTAGTAGTAGTGAGTTATTAGCGGGTGTAGTAATAATACATGTAAAAGTTACCAATTATGTTTGACTGAGTTACTAGTAGTAGTGAGTTATTAGCGGGTGTAGTAATAATACATGTAAAAGTTACCAATTATGTTTGACTGAGTTACTAGTAGTACTTGTTATTAGCGGGTGTAGTAATAATACATGTAAAAGTTACCAGGTATGTTTGACTGAGTTACTAGTAGTAGTGAGTTATTAGCAGGTGTAGTAATAATACATGTAAAAGTTACCAATTATGTTTGACTGAGTTACTAATAGTAGTGAGTTATTAGCGGGTGTAGTAATAATACATGTAAAAGTTACCAGGTATGTTTGACTGAGTTACTAGTAGTAGTGAGTTATTAGCAGGTGTAGTAATAATACATGTAAAAGTTACCAATTATGTTTGACTGAGTTACTAATAGTAGTGAGTTATTAGCGGGTGTAGTAATAATACATGTAAAAGTTACCAGGTATGTTTAACTGAGTTACTAGTAGTAGTGAGTTATTAGCGGGTGTAGTAATAATACATGTAAAGGTTACCAATTATGTTTGAGTGAGTTACTAGTAGTAGTAGTGTGTTATTAGCAGGTGTAGTAATAATACATGTAAAGGTTACCAATTATGTTTGACTGAGTTACTAGTAGTAGTAGTGAGTTATTAGCGGGTGTAGTAATAATACATGTAAAAGTTACCAGGTATGTTTGACTGAGTTACTAGTAGTAGTGAGTTATTAGCAGGTGTAGTAATAATACATGTAAAAGTTACCAATTATGTTTGACTGAGTTACTAGTAGTAGTGAGTTATTAGCAGGTGTAGTAATATTACATGTAAAGGTTACCAATTATGTTTGACTGAGTTACTAGTAGTAGTAGTGAGTTATTAGCAGGTGTAGTAATAATACATGTAAAAGTTACCAGGTATGTTTGACTGAGTTACTAGTAGTAGTGAGTTATTAGCAGGTGTAGTAATAATACATGTAAAAGTTACCAATTATGTTTGACTGAGTTACTAGTAGTAGTAGTGAGTTATTAGCAGGTGTAGTAATAATACATGTAAAGGTTACCAATTATGTTTAACTGAGTTACTAGTAGTAGTGAGTTATTAGCAGGTGTAGTAATAATACATGTAAAAGTTACCAATTATGTTTGACTGAGTTACTAGTAGTAGTAGTGAGTTATTAGCAGGTGTAGTAATAATACATGTAAAAGTTACCAATTATGTTTGAGTGAGTTACTAGTAGTAGTAGTGAGTTATTAGCAGGTGTAGTAATAATACATGTAAAGGTTACCAATTATGTTTAACTGAGTTACTAGTAGTAGTAGTGAGTTATTAGCAGGTGTAGTAATAAAACATGTAAGAGTTACCAATTTTGTTTGACTGAGTTATTAGTAGTAGTGAGTTATTAGCAGGTATAGTAATAATACATATAAAAGTTACCAATTATGTTTGACTGAGTTACTAGTAGTAGTAGTGAGTTATTAGCAGGTGTAGTAATAATACATGTAAAAGTTACCAATTATGTTTGACTGAGTTACTAGTAGTAGTAGTGAGTTATTAGTACGTATAGTAACAGTACATGTAAAAGTTACCAATTATGTTTTACTGAGTTACTAGTAGTAGTAGTGAGTTATTAGTAGGTATAGTAACAGTACATGTAAAAGTTACCAATTATGTTTGAGTGAGTTACTAGTAGTAGTGAGTTATTAGCGGGTGTAGCTATAATACATGTAAAAGTTACCAATTATGTTTGAGTGAGTTACTAGTAGTAGTGAGTTATTAGCGGGTGTAGTAATAATACATGTAAAAGTTACCAATTATGTTTGACCGAGTTACTAGTAGTAGTGAATTATTAGCGAGTGTTGTAATAATACATGTAAAAGTTACCAATTATGTTTGACTGAGTTACTAGTAGTAGTGAGTTATTAGCGAGTGTTGTAATAATACATGTAAAAGTTACCAATTATGTTTGACCGAGTTACTAGTAGTAGTGAGTTATTAGCGAGTGTTGTAATAATACATGTAAAAGTTACCAATTATGTTTGACTGAGTTACTAGTAGTAGTGAGTTATTAGCAGGGGTAGTAATAATACATGTAAAAGTTACCAGGTATGTTTGACTGAGTTACTAGTAGTAGTAGTGAGTTATTAGCAGGGGTAGTAATAATACATGTAAAAGTTACCAATTTTACTCCTTGCTTACCTCTCATTCAGATAACTCTAGTTATTTATTTTAAGATTAAAGAGTGTTTTCACAACGTTTTACTTTGTGTTCTGCTGACCTATGGTAGGTATAGGGTGTTCCTCTCAAAATTCGACTTTTAAACCTAAAAATGAGTTTTTAGTTTGTGTGTAATGGATTGGATGGGATTCGTGGGATGGAAGGATGGATGGACGAGTGATGGATGGACGGACGGATAGCGCACAGCGTAATTTATATAGGAAAAATGGAAACAAAGATATCAAATGTTATAGTCTTAAAGTAATGAAAGTGAAAGCTTTCAAGAAAGCCTCCACTTTAAACACTGTGACATACTAAGGTTTTCTTTATTTTCCCGCAAAATTGGATCAAATGTTTACTCTTATATGAGGTATTTCAGATGTTTCCATTATGTATAAGGCGCATATTTCAAATGTGTACCAAAGACCAAGAAACTCTATTCATGCTTATTGAATTTCAGGCAACTTAAAAATGTTTGTAAACTATTCTTACAAAAGCTTATTTTTCATTGTATTTCATACTTATTGAAATAAACGTTTGCAGAAATAAGTTCAATACACTTCGTCGTGTCTACATGGAAGTTACAGAAGACCGAATCAATTCGAAAATGACTGATGCCATAAAAAGTTTATGTAAGAGAAATCGTGTACTTTAAAGATATCTTAATTGTTACTTTCTCTACTACGTATAGTAAGTAGGCGGTGTGTCTGTGAACAACATAATTCAAAAACGAAATGTCGGATAAATACCAAACTTGGTATTTAGGTTCAGTGTATTTTTAAGATGCGACATAAAGATTTTCAAGAAAATCCCCCAACCAATACTACCCTTTACATGGAACATTTTTCGAAAATTTTGATTTTCTCAAAACTGTCTCTAACGATTTTGATTATAATATCATATATTTTTATGACAAATAAAATGTATATCTATAAGTTTCTGGGAATGTCCTCAAAACTCCTCTTTATTCTCAATGGCTTTTTCATAACTGGTAAACAAAATTTTTCTCCACAAAAAATGTAGAGCTCGTTAAAACACGCAATTTATGTCATATGCATTTTTTTTTCCGTGTGTGAACCATTTCCGAGATATTTCTTGTTAATTGTTTTACTTTTTCCATTTCTTACTCTTTTTCTCAAATGGAAATTCGTTATTCGTTTTTTATGACCTGGGCATGTAAAGAGAATGGAATACTCCACATAGCAAACGGCTCTTAATATATTTGCTATCGCTTAAAGCCTACCATATTCCCCTTCCATCTACAAGAAAATGAGCAATAAGATTGCTAACATGAAGTAGATGGAGAATAAGCGTTTGCAAAAATAGTTTATACAGGAGTAGAGAAAGTCATGGGAGTGTAACACATCAGATTTTTTTATGTAGTGAGCTTTTATGTGACTCTTATGGTTTGACAGATTTTCAAACTTAAATAAAATTCCTTCAGAATAAAGATGACTTCATATGTTATTTCCAGAAATTTCAAGACATGCATTTTATTTGTCACAGACGCACGCACAGATAAGTGAGACACAGACCTTGTTGTGAAGTGCTTCCTTTTTGGATTCAGGAGTCCTCATTAAATGCATTTCTGATGAAATCTCACATGTATTTTTTGGGTGGAATGCTTTAGCTACTAGCCACGTGGCAGAGAAAGTAAAAACCTTATCCGTTACATTCACATGAACTCAACTACCCACTGTTGTTTATTTTATAGTGTTTTTACAAACTACTCTTAAATATATGCCATTTTAATCGAAACTGTTAGAAGCAGTTTTGAGAATATTTTTCCATTTAAAAGTTAGCTTACGTGGGGACATTTTCGTGAAAATCGAAATGCCGATCCTTAAAAAATACTGAACTTAAATACCAACTTTGGTATTTATCAAACGTTTCAAATACATGCTTTCAAACTCCCTGAATAAAAATAAATTTGAAAAAGGGTAAATGTGTGTGTGTCTGTGAACAGCATAATTCAAGTCGGTTAAACAACAAACTTCGTATTCAATTTCAGCATATTCCAAGACTAGGGCACGCATATTTTTAAGAACATTCCCCACTCCTAACTATCCTTTATATGTAAAAATTTTGACATTCGTGATTTTATCAAAAATTGCACTAACGATTTTGATTAGTGTATCATAGTTCCAAGACATTTTATGGCAAATAAAATGTATACCTTGAATTTTCTGCGAATAGCCTGCAAAACTCTCTTCATTCTGAAGGACTTTTATAAGATTAGTAAACAGTAAGAGACAGACAAAATCTTACTTCACCAAAAATGTAGATCTTATTAAAGTACAGAATATATGTGGCCTTAGCCATTTCCGAGATATTCTTTGTTATTTTTTGATTTTCAAATAGTTTATATTTTTCTAGTAACTATTTGGTTTTTCACATAGTCATACAAAGATCATGAAATTTCAATGCAATCGAAATGCAATCGCTTTCTAAAAATCTGACTATCGCTTTGGTTTACTATATTCTAACACCTACAACGAAAATGTATAAATGTATAATGAAAGCTTGTCGCGAAAGTGTGGGAGATAGTCTTTATTATTGATTTGAATTTTAAAATACTTAATATTATTTTCAAGTGACAGGTCGCTATCCGATTGTTTTTTCTTTGTTACTTTCGTTTTTTTCTATCATGCAATGAGCATCAAATTTCAAAGCCATATACAGCTTCCGGCTTTTTAAAAATCTATCGCTTTAACTACTGAATCCTTGTTCCTATAACGAATGTGCAACGAAGTTCATCTCGATAAACAAGAAGCAGAGAGAAGAACAATCTTTTGTAAGAATAGAACGAGAATTGAGAAGTAACGTTAGTGCAACACATCGGATTTTTAATTTCTCTATCTCCTTTCCTAGTAGCTGGAGGAAGTATTGCACTTCATTCCAAAATTTGATCTCGAGATTTCACCGGAAATACATGTTTTGAGGGTTTCCTATATAAAATATATTAATGGCATTTTTTAAAAAAAAAGTGTCTGTGCGTTCTATTTGAGAGAGAGAGAGAGAGAGAGAGCGCACACGTGCCTGTGAAAACAGAATTAAAATACCAATGCCGGATGAATGCCAAATTTAGTATTCAAAATCAGTACGTTCCAAAGATACTAAGATTTTGAAGACAACCCCCCCCCAAATACTACTTACAGGAAAACGTTTAGTTATTTTTTATGTTGTCAAAAATGAATATTTAGTATACTTACATGAAGCATAAAATGTACGAGTATATCATGAGTTTTCTGAAAATAGTCTGCAAAGTCCTTTTCATTCGGAAAAAAATTTATATTACTAATAAACCATAAGCGGTAGACTGCGCAGAAGATGTTGACTCCTTATAAACACAGTTTATTTCAAATTAAAAAAAAATATTGGCATAAAGCATTTCCGAGATATCCGTTGGAATTGGACAATGCTACTGTCGCTATTCAATTGTTTCTCACGATTTCATGGAAAGGGTTTTGAATTTAAAGGCCAAATATGACGACTCTCTTTCTGTGACCATCCTGTGGCTACAATGTAAAGTGTAACGAAAGTATTTCCGCAGAGGTTTAACATGAAGTAGCCAAACAAATAACTTTTGTAAGTATAGCTTGTAGAATCCGTATGTATAAATTATACAGCAGTGGGTGGAAAAGTCATGTAAATGTAAGACATCCAGTGCTTTTTGCAGGGGATCATTAATAACAAAAACTTATTTACAATACTCGTATAAACAGCTGTGTTTTATATCATGTTCCTTATGCCACAAAGTTTGTTCTCTCTTATTTGAGGGATTTATAGGAAAAGGTTTATATTGGCTAATGTAAATCGTATAGAAGAGTAATTTTGACGTAAATAGCACAACATAATAGAGAAAGTCTTGTGGGTATTATGAAATTTGTTCTTCTCTGTCTCATTTGAATATGCCCCTTTAGAAGAATGTCTCTTTATTTTAAATTCTGAATAAATCAAACCAAAGAGCTTGTGAATCAATAGACTATGTCTGAGTATTCTATTAGCTGAATATGCAAAAATTCAGCTAACTCTGGAGCTTCTACATTACGAGAATAATAGACGTGTTTTATTCAAAATGCTCTGTATGAAAACACTTCAGCGAGGACACTAAAGTGTCAGCAGCTCTTTTAATTCTGAATGCCTTGTAATGGAAATAAACACTGTAGAGCAAAAACAAATCAATTATTCCCTCTCTAGAGAGAAATAATTCCACCACCAGCGCAGTGACAAACGCTGGAAAGGCTACATGCGTTACGCCTATATGTAAATATTCAGAGAACAAAGTTACCAACTTGGACAGTAATGAAAATACGTGATAAGTTAACTGTCAAAATGAGTTCCAATCTATATTTGTCCTCTCTATTTGGAGAAGCAATATTTTTACTTTCGTGCCCTGTCTAGATTAAATATTGCATTCGAAGCATTAGCATGATTGCGTCTCTAGGCATAAACATGTATGTATGTATGTATGTATGTATGTATGTATGTATGTATGCATGTATGTATGTATGCATGTATGTATGTATGCATGTAAGTATGCATGTATGTATGTATGTATGCATGTATGTATGCATGTATGTATGTATGCATGTATGTATGTATATATGGATGTATATAGGTATGTATATATGTATGTATATATGTATGTATGGATGTATATATGTATGTATGCATGTATGTATGGATGTATATATGTATGGATGTATATATGTATGTATGCATGTATGTATGTATGGATGTATATAGGTATGTATGTATGTGTGTATGTATGCATGTATGTATGCATGTATGTATGTGTGTATGTATGCATGTATGTATGTATGGATGTATATAGGTATGTATGCATGTATGCATGTATGTATGGATGTATATATGTATGTATGCATGTATGTATGTATGTATGTATGTATGTATGCATGTATGTATGCATGCATGTAAGTATGCATGTATGTATGTATGTATGTATGTATGTATGTATGTATGTATGTATGTATGCATGTAAGTATGCATGTAAGTATGTATGCATGCATGTAAGTATGCATGTATGTATGTATGTATGTATGCATGTATGTATGCATGCATGTAAGTATGCATGTATGTATGTATGTATGTATGCATGTATGTATGCATGTATGTATGTATATATGGATGTATATAGGTATGTATGTATATATGTATGTATATATGTATGTATGGATGTATATATGTATGTATGCATGTATGTATGGATGTATATATGTATGGATGTATATATGTATGTATGCATGTATGTATGTATGGATGTATATAGGTATGTATGTATGTGTGTATGTATGCATGTATGTATGCATGTATGTATGTGTGTATGTATGCATGTATGTATGTATGGATGTATATAGGTATGTATGCATGTATGCATGTATGTATGGATGTATATATGTATGTATGCATGTATGTATGTATGCATGTATGTATGGATGTATATAGGTATGTATGTATGCATGTATGTATAGATGTATATAGGTATGTATGTATGTATGCATGTATATATGTATGTATGCATGCATGTATGTATGCATGTATGTATGTATGTAGGTGTGTGTGTGATTGAGAGAGAGAGAGACCAGCGCAACTGAAAAATAAATAGTTAAACGGGTACCGATTTGCTGTTTAAGTCCGTCATCTATAAAGCTTGCAAGGTGCAAAATTTGAGGGAAAATTGAAATTGAGTTTTATTTATGGACGCTCTTTAACTACTATGGTTCTTAGCGTCCCATTCCATATTGGGCGTGAAATACCAGTAATTTTGCTCAGAGGCCTCTTTATCAGGCTTGAGGTTCTTTTACGCGCCGTAAATCTACGACACGGACTACCGGCTTTACTTCCCTTCCGAAGGAAGCCTTGCTAAGGATTTTTACGCCCGAAAAAATCCATCGCCCTCCGCCGAGTTTGAACCTGCGACCTTGGGGACCAGAGGCTAGCACGGTACCACGAGTCCACGGAGGACGACAAATTTGAGGGAGTTCACTCAGTTTAAAGCATATGGCTTCGTTCGGAAGGGAAGTAAACTCGGTGGTCCCGTGTCGTAGATTTACGGCACGTAAAAGAACCTCAAGCCTGATAAAGAGGTGTCTGAGCAAAAGTTCCGGTCTTTTACGCCCAGTATAGAATGGGACGCTAAGAGCTATAGTAGTTAAAGAGCGTCCTTAAATAAAAAACTCAATTTAAATTAAGCTAACACCTGTGAATATTACTTGGATAATGTTCTGTTACGTTTAATTTTGCTCATAAAAATGAATGCAAATTACCAATCATATAAAAAAGTAAACACTAATCTGAACTATATAGCCTCAAAGAAATAACGCGCTGTTTAAGTAAGAGAAGACATTCACCAAAATATTCACAGGTGTTAGCTTAATTTTTCCAATCCACTCCACTCCAGCCTGATAGGCTCCTGGTGAGCCTAAGTAGTGCTGCTGTGTTCCTGCCCTTGAAAGGGCTTACCCAAAGAGCTGTAGGATGGTTGTAGGATGGTGGTTTTTGGTTTTTAAGGTGGTGGTTTGATAGGAGGTAGCTTCTATATGTTTATGATCTCCTCAGCGGTTGCCGTTTCAGGAGCAGCATCCTGCGCTGCTCCGCTGGTGTGTTTGATCCAAATGGATTAAATGTTTCGGATTTTAAATGGCCAGTCCCTTGGAGGGGGGAGTACCTACTGTCAGCGTAATGCTGTTGGCTGGTTTACGGCTGCCGTTACAGGGGGTGCCCAAAAGCCATGCGGAGAACGCGGTAGTATCTGTATCGACGTTCGGTGGGTAATTAGTCCCCTAGGGATCTGACAAGAGCGTTCTCATGATGGGTCAATTTGACGTAGAAATTTTGAGCCCGGCGGAAAATCACACCCTCCACGTATGGGAGGGCGAGGATTCGTGTGCAATAGCCTCACTGGAAAACGACTGAAGATAAAATAAATGGATATAAGTCCCTGCTCTGCATTCACTGTAAGCAGAGAAGCCAGAAGTCTGTTATAGAGCATCAGAGTTAGTATAAGCGCTGCATAAAGGCGTAGCTATAGGTGAACCAGCATGCTCGCCAGAATTGCTCGCTTAGCCCTGTTCGTTGTTTCCCGCACGTATTCACGAAAATTTACGCATTTTATCTAAAATGACGCCTAAGTAGCGGATGGATGTTCCCCACTCTATCCTCTGGCCCGGATAGATGAATACTGGTACATCTAATATGGGGATTCGTCACCTGGTAAACAGGACAGTGCGGCTTTTGCCAGGATTTACGGACATCCGTCACGGCCTGCTCCAGTTTTGCACGAGGTGGAGGTGTCTTTGAATGGGGTTAAAGATTCTGAGTATGTGTCGGTTTGTTGTATATAGCAGGACGTCGTCAGCGAACTGAGCCATATTGACGCCCCACAATACTGGAAAGTCTGCCATAAACAGACTAAGCAGTGTGGGAGACAGTACAGAGCCTTCGGGGACTCCACCTAGTATGGGTTTCAGTGTTGATGTATACCCCGCAACTACCACTTTGTAGGAGCATTGGTGTAGGAAATTGTATATGATGCTGGTTTAGCTGACTGTGTAGGCCAAGCTGGATAAGTTTATATAGGAGCCATTCCTGCTAGGTTGTTGAGAAGGCCTTCTCCACGTTCAGAGATACTGCTGGAGTGAAAGCCCTGTCCTGGAATTACAGGTCAGCAGGTTTCATCACCAGGCAGCAGCTGCTGGGCGGTCGAGTGCCCAGGACGAAAACCAAACTGATGGATTGGAGGTGGCTTGAATATCGGCCAATAACGGTGACAAGCGGTGCAGTATTAGCTTCTAGAAATGTTTTGAGTGGGTGGGTAGGAGGTTAATGGATCGGTAGCTGGAAGGAGGAGCCACGTCCTTACAAGGATTTAGAATGCACACCACTCGGGCCACGTGGTGGAAGGTATACCAGGTGTCACACACACATTGAATACCTTGGCAAGGAAGAGCTCTGAAAGGGAAGTTTTGGAGCATGGCCGATGTCAGCCCGTCCTATCCACAAGTCGTTTTAGTTTTGAGGCGCCAGAGTGCGCCATGGACTTTACTGGGGCGGATTATTGCAAGGGGATACTCCGCTCCATCAGGGGGTAACCGCAAATAGCGGTACACGTTCTGATGAACACGGGCAGTAAAATTAACATCCTGAGGGACTGCTCTCCGCCTGCAGGTGTCCTCAAGATAGTTGACAAGCAATGTGCTTTGGATTAGGCCTAGGTTACCTTGAAGCGGGGAGGAGTATTGATTTCGTTGGCAGCGGATCTTTTTAGCTATCCTCCAGACGTAACCACCCTCGAGGTACTGACGAGCCATCGTGGCCTCCCAAGCTTGCACCCTGTGGGCATGCAGGTTATCACGGACCTCCCAGCAGAGATGCTTTAGAAGCTTTCAATTGTGTGGCGCCCGATGGCGCTGATATAGCCTTCGGGCTGCCAAAAAACGGCAGATGAGGAGTATGAGGTCCAATGGTAATATCTCGGGATGAGGGGAAGAGTATTTGGATGGTGAGGTTGTGAACTGTTCGCAACACTGTGGTTGTAAAGGATTTGACTTCTGTCTCCATGGACGGAATATCTGTTATCCTGGGGTTTGGTGAGATTGATGCGTTTGAGACAAACCCCTTACGCATTCCCAATCGATTTCTCTGGAGTGATCAGAAAAATCATTGCTGGCAATCCGTGTTCTTGATCTCCGCCAACACGGGGTTGTGATCGGAATCTTCATGCCGTGAGTGATGTGAGCGTGAAGTGGTACGGGTAGTCCTTAATAATCGCAAGGTCGGTGACAAATGGTAGTCCTTGGCCTTGCGATGGTATGTGGGTTGCCAGGGACTCAGTACTCTGAGCTGGAGATCTCTATCTAGTATGCGAATTATTTCATTGCCTCTTGGATTTGCAGGAGGGCCCAATGCCAACGCTGATGTATGGCATTAGAGTCTCCCACCAAAATCACGCAAGGATGATAAGTTAAAATGGATTGGTAATCAACAGGTACAAACAGCCGAGCGGGTGGGTGGTAAATAGATACTGTAATAACCTCCATACGTCCTAATTCAAAACTCACTACCGTCGCCTAAACGGTTTTCAGGGTGTAACAGGAACGGGTTTATAGACTACGATTTGCCTCACAACTACCTCAGTGCCGCCCCTTGCCAGACACCCGATCACTTCGGTGACAAGCATATCCGGGTATGCGGAGTGGGATGTCAGGACGCAAGTGTCTCCGATACCAGAATGAAGTCTAATACACAATGGGTGCCAAAGTGATGAAGCTCATCCTTATGGTTCCTCACTTCATTTGCATTCCAAGAGGTGAATCGGAAAGAGGTACGAGACCTAGTTCCGTCTGCCATTTTGGAGCAGTGGTGCGAGGGTCAGCAAAAAGGTGAGGCCCTCAAAGAGGATCATCGCCTTGCTGTGTGGTATCGAAACCCTGGATAAACCTGGTGATGATATCCCGGACTATGATTCCGAAGCAACAGCTGCATCCACCGCACCCAGTCCGAGAAATCAGCGACAGGAGTGGTTTGTGTGGCTTTGAATGGTTGGATAGAGGACTGAAGAGGCAGTGGTGGACCAGCACCCTCTCGTCCCTGGAGATGCGGATGGCTCCTCCAGTCCGAGTCGATCTTGGGGTCTGTCCTCTTTCTCTTCTGCCTGGGTTGAGGTGTTTGATCTTGGGTTAGTTTATGGGGGGGCAACTGTGCGTAAGGGATGCCCCTTGGTGCTGGCATTGGTGGCTGTGGCGCTGGTCTCGGCGCCTGCCGCACCGATAATGACCTGGCGGTAGACTTCTGAGGGCCTTTGATTGTGCCCTCCCTGGTTTTCCAACCATCTAGTAGGGCCTATTGGTCAAGCACTGGCTGATGATGGTTGATAACGTAGCTGGTGTTGCAGAAAAGTGGTGCTCATTGAGGACATCACGCTCAAAGTATAGAGCAGCCGCCATAGCATGCAATGTGATCTCCCTTGCAGTTTGCATATGTGGCACATCTGCGAGGGACCTGGAGTAGACTTCTTTGGGGTGCATACCACCGTACCGATGGCACTGCAATAGACGGTGGTAGTAGTTGCTTGATTGAAATCCAAGCAACGGTGGCATTCTACAGGGTCCTCAGGGCGTCGGGAGGCTTCTATTATGAGCCGGAGATAATATATCGAGGTTACCCAATCTAGCTTACTCTCCGGATCATTAACCGCTCCACCACTACCAGGAAGAGGAAAATGGGAATTTTTGTGGACTGCTGCCCAGCGGGAGCAAGTTTTGTGAGTTGCTTCACAAGTTGGGCATTATGGCGTAACGAATGAGGTCATGCTCAATGTATCCATTGATGTTTCCACAGGCAGGCTCCTGATAACACGTTTCAGGTCTCTGGTGTTCTCGAGGTCAAATGTGAAGTGGGGAATGTCCTTCGTCTTAATACGTTCTCACTCAGTAAGAACGTATAGTCCTCTGAGATCCTAGGCAGAAAGACATGGCGACTTTTCCTGCTGGTCACCGTGTACTCCTGATAGAGAGCTGGCATGACCTCCTAAAGGAAGACGACGACTCCCTTAAAAGGAGTTCACGATAATGGATGAATGTGGCGCCTCTGCTGTTTGCCAGCGCCGGAACTGCCTGGTTTGCAGGCGCTAGTAATTTTCCCTTTTTACCCACGATACAAAACCGTCGTTACTGTTCTCCAGGAGAGCAGCATAACTCTCCGCGTCCCTCCCCATTATGGAGGGGTATACGGATAAGTTCGAAGCCTTGTCCGAATACCAGGAAAATTCTGTGACATCACTTTCACAGTTCGAGTACTTCAACTCGGTAGTTTTGCCTATACGCAGCGGTAAACGCTCGCAAAATAGGCGGTTGTCAAAACATTCGGTCGAGACCGAACGGGTAGAGCCACCTTTGCCGTTTTGTGCGTTGCCGGGTTCTCCTTAGAGTTTTTCGGCTTCTTCCATATTCGAAGGCATGAGGAAAGCCATTGGTAACACTAGTGCTGGTGATTGCAATTGGCTCCTGCTCCTGTACGGCAGGGCCGCTGGGTTCTTAGCTACTGGGAGCGGGCTTCATGGTGTAGAAAGATGGTAAGGGCAAGTACACGTGCGCTGCACACAAGTACGCAGCGCCCACTCAACACGCTTAGAACATCAAGCACTAGTGGGCAGTGGGAGCAATGGCGTGAACAACAGAGGGCCAGACACCTGAGTGGGCCAAAATTCGTCTTAAGTAAGGTGGCTGAGGCCTTGTTGTTCACCCGCTACTCTGTCGCACTGTGCAGTTCAAATGTTGCAGTTTTAACTCGCTGCTTCAAAAAAGCAGCGCAACTTGGAGAAAAAATGACATTACTACTGGAAGTGACTGATTAACAAAAGCTAAACAGTATCGGCCGTGGTTAGAAGATGGTGCGTGAATCTCTTTGTCCGGTCAGAGAGCAGAAGGCATTGTAGTTGCAGATATGGCAGAAGGTGATGATCTAGCAGTCGAACGTAGCGCAGGATGCATATACAGTGGCCACAAGTGACTACACAAGAAACCTGGGTTTGCCAGTTTTCAGACGTCCACTCATCTCGTTGCCTGAAGCAAAATTTTGTTTCCCACTCCATTAGCTGTGAATCTTAAGTAGTCGTTATTTCGTTTTTCACGAGTTCGTGCTATAAAACTTATTTCTTTCGTGTCACCCTACAGAATATGTATTTCTATGATATTAACCAATCGAAACTGTTTCTGACGTACATTTAATTTTATCACAGGAAGGTAGTAAAACATTACTTTTATGAATAGTTTATAGAACTATTTTTTTCTCGGCATAAATTACTTCAGTATCTTTATGCTCTGATCTTTTCGCTGGACAGAATTGTAACAGATGCATACCGGAGTTTCATAATGGCAATACTCCAAAGTAGCTTATAACAACTGAAACTCGACCAAAACACATGCAATCTAGCAGCAAGCATTGGAGAATGTTTGTTGTATCGCCTTTTAATTTCTTATGTATACGATTCATGAATTATGAATCTTTAACATTGAGCGTATTACCATAAAATATTGTAGCTATTTACTTAAGTACCCGTTAAGTGTTTTGAACCTTCTTTAATATCTGCTATATAATATCCTAATGAAATTTTGGGTTGTCTTTTGAAGTCGAAATCTTGGTTTGACCACAATAAAGGTTTAAAATCCGCAATACTACAAAGTATATGCATCACGCATATATAAAAGTAGTATGAGAAGGTTCGTTCAAGCACGAACAGTCTTTTTCCTGGTTATTCTCCTAGAGTAGATAGCGCTGTGAATCCATAAATATATCGTTGAATACCCTCTTAATACGATTATTTTCTTATTTTATAAGGAGAATAAAATGCTAATGATGTTAAGGAACTGCGCTAGCTAATTTGATAAGCTGTTCTAAACATCGGTAAAGATGTGTAATTCGTACAGCGTATGTATTAGGATAAATAAGTTTTAAACACACATTTCAATTATTTTACACAGAGTTGTGTATCTTGGTATACAGTATGACTTCTGGATAGAGTCCTGTTATAGATAAAAACTGTAAGTTCTAAGGTATGGGTTAGAAAGATAACATGCATTTCAAGAAATATTTGCATTGTTCTACAGATAGATGTGTCCCAGTGGGATTCGTCCGCCATCATGTGCAAAAATTGTAAGTTTGAATTAATTAATGATGAAATCAATTTTATGTGTTTTTAAATGACTCTGCGTTGATTGTGATAAATTAGGTTACTCTGTGCTGTATGTAATGTTTATCTTTTGAAACAATAGTGTTATGTTATTTTTATTGCTGATTACGAATTTGAAGATGTGGTGGATGCTGATTACCTAATGAAGTAAATTTTTAATTATCCACAGAGAGATGTGTCCATCTCGGTCTGTATATAATGTTTAACATTTGAAATTAAATGCTAGAATGATAAAACGAAAAAATATTTATGGGGAATCATAAATTCCTGATGGAGTTTTTCCCAACGGGTATAAAAACCAATGCTCCACTTTCGGTAATTAACTGGGATATGGCCTTAGGTTACTATGGTTGAATAAAGGTAATAATAATGCAAGTATATATGTATTTATTCACTGCAAATGGGTATTACTAGGTGGCAGAATTAAATGTACAAAATAAGATTACAAAGAATGAGTGCACAATCAATAGTAATACAATGAACAATAAACCCTATTGCGAACAAAACGGTTCCATTAACAATTCAGATTCTTACCTCTATCAGTTTATGGTTTTGTTAGATAACAACTTTTGTAACAGTTTTTGTAAGCTTTTTTTCAATCATTAATTTATTTTACTAATTACATTCATTAATTTCGTATCCAATCATAATCAGACATAATAATAATAATAATAATAATAATAATAATAATAATAATAATAATAATAATAATAATAATAATAATAATAATAATAATAATAATAATAATAATAATAATATGAATTTCTGAATACTGTCACTTGATAAGTATTTCGTAACTTTAAACGAAAGAATATCTTAATTTTGCCAAGTCACATTCATCTATTTATCGATGGAAAAGCTCAGAGTTGCATGTCAATAAATACAAGATTAGTGTTGAACCAATAAAAATGTTATTGCTGTATGGCAATTTGCCCTATTAATACATTGAAATCAGAAATGGAAATAGGCTCACTAGAGAAAGCTGTTCTAATGTGTGCGCGCGCATACCAGCCATCACTTCTGAAAGACTATTACTTTGGAAAAACGCTTTACACAGCAGCAAAAATCCCAAATAACGTATATTCTTGATCTATTTGCTTACATGCGTATGAACACATAGACAGTAAGTCGCGTATGTTACTATTGCCTAACTTACATTCAAATAAATAATTGCGAATAAATGACAATTATTGAACCGCAAAGGATGGTGTTTGGTTTTGGTTATTAAATACATTAGAAACGTCGATTACCCAATATGATTGTTTTGGTAAAACATGTAACTTTAGGAATACAGCACTTTAATTACAATATGGTCTGAGATGACTTTCTGTTTATCTAAAATGGCTAAAATGAGAATTGCTTCGACAAAATTTGAGAGCGGAGAAATGAATTAGTAAAACTTGATTCTGTATGGAACACTGATTACACTATAGAAATCCTTTGATTACCAAAAATACACATAACTTTTGAATTATATTAGATATCTGGCATATGACTTGGATATATTGAGAGTAGTTGTATATTGTTCCTTTAAGCACAAAACCGACACAAGTAACATGTCTTTAATTGGGTTTAATTGGGTTTAATTGGTCTTTCGTGCAAAGCCGACCCAAGTAGCATGTTCCTTCTAGCACAGGTCACGTGATCTTTGGTATTGGAAGGGTCTTTAATTGTTTCAATTGGTCTTTCAGGCAAAGCCGACCCAAGTAGCATGTTCCTTCTAGCACAGGTCACGTGATCTTTGGTATTGGAAGGGTCTTTAATTGGTTCAATTGGTCTTTCGTGCAAGACCCGACCTAAAGTGCATGATAGTTCACCATCAAAACAAGGATACTGGCGAGTTGACAGTTTGTCATTCCCGGCCACGTGGAGGGCTTTAGAGCAAGACCCCGACCTAAACGCCATCAGCTCATATGCATCAAATAAAAAATACAAGTTTCAATTTTTGTGGCGAACGCGCCTAACGACTGAAAACCTTTTAAAAATCAAAAGGTTTAATTTTCACCATCCTACCGAGACTCGTTGCTTTCTACGACATGAATAACATGCTACTTAAAACCGTGTATGTATACAGTGAGGTCTCTCTCCACGTCAGTTTAAAAGACGATCGCCCGACTCTTCTGTCGCGTCCCCTCTGTCTGGAATGCCGGTGATTAAGGCTATTGACTCACCCTTCGTATAAGGGTGGGAATCTATTCACGCTATTGATTTTTTCCGCTGGCTTCCCTCTCATATAACGCTGCTAGCCATGGACCCTCGCACCCTTGTAAAAGTTCGCTTTATCTACACCAGATGCCAGAAGCTTACAGAACTAACATTTGTAATTCATATCTGGCACTATAAATACCGGCAGTATCCGATCCGCTATTGATTTTTTCATTAAAACTGCATGAGAGTCAAACAAACATTAATTTATAATGAAAAAAAGTTTCTTTATAGAGATAGCTAATTACAGTGTTACAAGCTGTATGTACAGTGAAATAAAAACGAATCGCATTTAAAAAAAATCTCATATGTTACACTCACATGACTTTCTCTACTCTTGTACAAACTTGAGCGGGTTGCTATGTGAGACATTCCATTCTCTTTACATGCCTAGGACATAAAAAAATGAATAACGAATTCGAGAAAAAATATAATTATTGGGGAATTTAAGGGAATAACAAGCAATATCTCGAAAATATTTCTCAATAAAACAGGGGGCCTCAAAACATAAATATCCGGTGAACAATCGTTATCGAATTTTCGGGTGGAATACAATACTTCCCTTACTTACTCTTCATAGTAGAGAAATTTAAAATACTTAGTTATAACAACGGGAAAGATGTCTTGTATCTTTTTTCCCACGAGGTGTATGATTCATACAATAAACAGTAATTGAACAATGCCTTTATTATTTAATTAACAGTACACCAAAAGGCAGACCATCTTTTACAGAATAACTTAAGTCATTTCCGGAACACGTGTATGCTTTTTTAGAAAGAAATATCTAAATGATACCTTCATTCTAATGTAGGTTCAAAGGCATTAGTGGATTGATCATTTCCTGCACTATTTCAACAAGAGTACATAAAAAATATATTACGTAAAGATGATTCAGTGTTCGATTTCATACTGAACTAAAGCTTGAAACAAATATTCATTTTCAGAACGCTAAAGTACGATTCAAAAGGAATATATACGTTAAATCAAGTTCCATTTCCACGTAAACGGATTACGACAACACTAGAAGAGAAATACAAAAGTAGTCTAAAAATGACAGTGCAAGCGCAAATAGTAGTAGTTACTTGGGGACTTTAGCTACTTTCAACTGCAACTTATTTTAACTCAAGCAACTTTAAGACAGCGCTTCTATTAGCTAATTTTATAATTAATAAAACAATTAATGTTTGAAAATACTTCATTAACATACTAACTAACAAAAATTAACTTAACTCTGAATTTTTCGTTGAAACTCTGTAATCTGCTATAAAATAGCTTGCATAATATATAAAAAATACTCTTACGACATAAAAAAAGCTTAACATTCTTAAAGCTTAACCTCGAATGTCAACAACTGAAAAAAAAATTGAAAAGCGGTAATATGCCAGAAAATGGAGTATAGAATATAGGGAAATTATCCTTTTTTCATTCATCAAGTTTACATGCCTAAATGATTATTTCCAGACAAGACGCCAGTGAAGAAGAAATACCAGTTCAGCGCCTGCGCTGGTATTATTATCTACTTACTGGGAGGTATATCAACGGTCTCCACTTGAACTCCAGACATGGTCAAACTTTGATGTTTAAAACACTTCTGAGCTATGGCACTTAGACATGCTTGACAAGTGCATTAAATTTTACGGCACTAATTGGAATGTTCCGAATAACTAGGCAAGTGTCCCTATGATTTGTATCTCGGAATGGTAAAACATAAATGTTTAACTGCTAAACAACTGTGATACTCGCGTGGGATAATAATAATCCTACAGCATTATGTGGATATATTGGAGGGGGTTCTCAGGGATACGAGATCCAGATCGAGTTTTATCTTCGTTCTTTCTCTCTTTCTTGATGTACATACATACATACAGACATATCCACACACATACAGACATACACACAGCCGAACACCTCCCCAAACACACGGACAGGTACGAAGACTTACGAATATATCCGAACATGCACATGCATACCGACTCATTCACGCAGATAAATACTCACAAACAAGCAGACTCAGAGATACTCACACACAAATCAAAACAAGCAGACTCAGAGATATACATACACACATATACTTCCAAACATCAGGAATGAGCGAAGACCTTCGAGCACACTTGAATACATGTACAGGCAATATATACACACAGGAACATACCACACACCAACAGAGAGAGACGCTCTTAACTATAAGCATGGGGGGGCTCTGTTATAATATAGCTTCATATATGAGAGGCTCTGTCTTTAGATGATTGTATTGATTAATGTAGCGGTGAAGATGACGGGAATTGCGGGATTAGGGAGCTACGGTATTAATGGAGTTATGTGGTGGCGGTGGCGAATGTGTAGAGTTACGGTGCTGATGGAGGCAGGCGATGGTCATGGACGTATAAGTTAATGTACTTGTAAGTGTGAAGGAGTATTTGTAATGGAGGTGATAGGAGGCGATAAGGATGGTTATATTGTCGGGAAGGCTTTTGGAAATGATGGTGGTGATGAGAGGTGGTGTTCATTGTTTCGCTGATGCTGATTCTTTTTTTGTGTGTAGAAGGGCACACATTCATTACCAAGAAATACACTAACACTAAAACATACCGAAATGTTGCGAGTAGCACAAAATCTTTTATCAGTGTATAAAATGGTTTCCATGTCCTTACAACATCTTAGAATACTTATAAAGCGGGAAAAATGACTGCGAGCATGCCGAATATGCTTGCAAACGGTATCGAATTCCTTTTAAAGTGTTCAAAGTTCTCGTTTTACGAGAACATTTAAGTGATGCATGGATCCGATGAAGCTACGACAGGCTCTCCATTCAGCATGTAAGAGACTTCACCTAGATTAGGCTAGGAGCGGTAAAGCCAAGATAGCGTATATTGTGTAAAGCCGCTTTAGGTTAGACTGTTTGAGGTTATGATAGCGGTCACAGATAATTAGAGGACGGGCTAGTTTATAGCTTTAAGTTATGATCGCTTGAATAGATGATGGGGGGCTACTGACTAAGATTGAGACACGTTAACATGCACGTCATCGAGCTAGGCTAGCTAATAGCAGGCTGGACGTGAATCCTGCTTATACTATCTTAGGATAGGTTAGGATATTCAGTGCTAGCTAAGGACTGGATTGTTGGACAGATTATAAGAAATGGTATCATATTAGGCTAGATAATTACTGGGCAGAATACATAACGCTAGGATAGTCTGGGAACAGGTAGAGTTAGGCTCGCACGATTGTCCGAGTTTGAAGAACAGACTAGCATAGAATGTCTTAGGAATGGATTCGTCATGATTGTCATTGTTGGCTGCGTTTCACGGTTAAGTTATTTACGTTAGTGGTTACATTGGTTACGTTTAGTGGTTACGTTCGTTACGTTTAGTGGTTACGCTTACTGGTTACGTTGGTTACGTTTACTGGTTACGTTGGTTACGTTTAGTGGTTACATTGGTTACGTTGGTTACGTTTAGTGGTTACGTTGGTTACGTTTAGTGGTTACGTTGGTTACGTTTAGTGGTTACGCTTACTGGTTACATTGTTTACGTTTAGTGGTTACGTTGGTTACGTTTAGTGGTTACGTTGGTTACGTTGGTTAAGTTTAGTGGTTACATTGGTTACGTTTACTGGTTACGTTTAGTGGTTACGTTGGTTACGTTTAGTGGTTACGTATGTTACGTTTAGTGGTTACGCTTGCTGGTTACATTGGTTACGTTTAGTGGTTACGTTGGTTACTTTAGTGGTTACGTTTACTGGTTACGTTGGTGACGTTGGTTAAGTTTAGTGGTTACATTGGTTACGTTTACTGGTTACGTTTAGTGGTTACCTTGGTTACGTTTAGTGGTTACGTTGGTTACGTTTTGGCTAGGTTGGACGATGCCAAGATAGATAATGAAAGGATCTTTCAGAGCAGGTAAGGCAGGGATAGACTGGCTTAGGATGGTCGCTTGTGGCTAGGTTAGACTACTCCAAAATACCTAAAACTAACCAATTCAGGGATTGTGCCTATCGGTCTCACATGTTAACTACTTAACATATAGAAGCATACAAAATTTAGAAAAAAAGGACTGAAGTATATATATTTATTCTAATAATGGATAAGAAATACTCATAAAGTATCAAAAATCAGTGGAAAATACATTAACTCTTGAAATTAGAATAAATACTTCCTTTAATGCACTGACTTACAAATGAAATTCCACTCTCCATATTACAATAGCATCCTAAAAGCATGTCACAATACCTCATTCACATCTTAAAATACAAATTCTCTTACCAGAAACTTTGAAAATAGCTGCAGCGCGCCTAAAGAACCATCAGAATACTGTAAAAATCTGAGGCAATATCATGAACATAACAGCTCCTACTTATAAAACCGATCATAATTTTCCAAAAACCTGTGTCTAATAGCTCATTGGGGACTTGTAAAGTGAGATGTTATAACCTGGAAACGTTAGGGACCTCAGCATGTCTCGAAATCTTCAACTTGTGTACTGCTCACTTTCCCTGTAGTATGGTTCTTCATAGGAAGATCTGTATGGGTGACCTTCTAGCCTTGAAACATTGCATATTCGAGTGCTAACATATTCAATGAGGTTGCGTCATATATCCTCCAATATTACAAGTAAGGGTAGACTTCATTTCATACATGGTGAGCTTATGTAATGAATGGAGTAGCTGCAATTAATGTGGAATTCTGTCATAGTCTCGTTTCTTATATAACTTGACTGTAAGGTTTATGGTTAACAATGATGTGAGATTACCGATAAAATTAGGAAATAAGCAAATAATTCTACAGTCTCCTGACGACATATGCGGCTGCAGCTTAGAAATCATATACAGTATATGATATTATAGAACAAGCATGGATTCCCGTATTGACATTCAAATACAGCCAGCTTACGAAAAGCTTCATTTTTCCTATATTACCCATGAGAAGAGTCGTTCTGTCAAGTGTCGTATGTGCAGTAGGATTTTAAAAAACAGATCTATTTCAAGACTTAAACAACACCGGCAAAGATGTAGTAATGAATCATTGAAGTGTGCAGTACTTAGAACTCCCGTAAGTGATGCTGAAATCTATTCAAGGCCAGGGATGTTAGAGTTAAGCTGTGAAGAGCTTGGATCACCCCTGAGTGCTACTGAAATCTTTTCAAGACCAGGGATGTTAGATGTAAGAAGAGCAGTGTCTTTGGATGATGAAACTCTGAATAATCACCTGAGTGAAAATAAACATTTTAGTGTTAACTCGTCCAGTGTGGGTGATGTATCCAAGGCGAATATTGAGATTTTATATCCCTGTACAGATCCTAATGACTTAGTACACCAGCTAAGACTGTTAATGATGTCGCATGAAGCTGGTAAAAACGACTTTTCTATTGAGATTAATAAGATCATCCAAGTATTGAAGAGCACTGGGATTATAGCATGATTGAGACTGAACTCTGTATAATAAATGGCTTTCGCATTTGAATGAAGTGAGTGTGTTAAAATTTTGTTTGCTTCTGTTCAATGCTCTAGTGTTTGCTTAATGTAAAATCAAATAATAATAATTCTCAATAAAGATATTTTCACCATTGACTTAAGTGTTTCTTTTGATTTGCCTTTCTAGCTTGTGTCCCTATTCATAATAAAGCCTGATGTTTAGATTTTATCCTTTGTGTATTTTAGGTTTAATACATATATTTTGAGCATTTTTGCCTAATCTGATGGTTCTATAGACAAGAGAACGTATTTTAATTAGGTCAGTCCAAGTCTTTGGAGTATGCTGATGGGTTTTATAAATAGTGCCAGATATTTTAGCTGTATTGTATAGGTCACTAGGATACTCTTTTACAGTGAGGTGCAGTTATCTTCATGGTATTGTCAGTGAACTATTTATCTGCGAGGGTTTTAGAAATTACACCATGTATTTCATGCTATCGTTAAGGGTCATTTTTTAGCATTTTGACGTATTTTACAGTGTATTTAGATGCTCTTGACACTTTTATGTGTATTGTTTATGGTTCTGATCCTGAATGGCTTTTAGAAGTGTAGCGTGTATTTTTATGTCATTAGAGTGTCCTGAAGGGCTTTTAGAATTACTGGGTTTTTAGATTATGTGGAGCCATTTTATGCTCTTTTAAGGTATTGTGACACTTCCAATTATATTTTTTCGAAATTTTTCATATGCATATTTATGACTCTTTAAAGGTATTCCAGCCTATGGAATTAGATATGAGTACAGGCTTTAAGGACATCCCGATATACTTGAATGGGGATTTTAGATGTTTCTTAAAGTAGTAGCATTCATTTTCAGGATACTGATACATCTTTTTTAAGATTTTCAGAACATTTTGAATATGCTTTATGATGTTTTTTTAAAGTATCTTTCAAAATACAGACGGAGGGATTGATGTAGGTATTTCGAATATATTTTTCATCCTGTAACAGGCATTGTAGTGTATTTTTAGAAATAATTGCTTGCATTTTAGCCACTGGAATAGGAACTGTAGAGCATTTAGCTGTCGTTTATGAGCTATTAGACACAGGTTTTTGGAAAATTATGATCGGTTTTATAAGTAGGAGCTGTTATGTTCATGATATTACCTCAGATCTTTACAGTATTCTGATGGTTCTTTAGGCGCGCTGCAGCTATTTTCAAAGTTTCTGTTAAGAGAATTTGAGCCTCTTTCAGTGTATTTTAAGATGTGAATGAGGTATTGTGACATGTTTATAGTATGCTATTTTAATATGGAGAGTGGAATTTCATTTGTAAGTCAGTGCATTAAAGCAAGTATTTATTCTAATTTCAAGAGTTTATGTATTTTCCACTGATTTTTGATACTTTATGAGCATTTCTTATCCATTATTAGAATAAATATATATACTTCAGTCCTTTTTTTTCTAAATTTTGTATGCTTCTATATGTTAAGTAGTTAACATGTGAGACCGATAGGCACAATCCCTGAATTGGTTAGTTTTAGGTATTTTGGAGTAGTCTAACCTAGCCACAAGCGACCATCCTAAGCCAGTCTATCCCTGCCTTACCTGCTCTGAAAGATCCTTTCATTATCTATCTTGGCATCGTCCAACATAGCCAAAACGTAACCAACGTAACCACTAAACGTAACCAATGTAACCACTAAACGTAACCAGTAAACGTAACCAATGTAACCACTAAACTTAACCAACGTAACCAACGTAACCAGTAAACGTAACCACTAAACGTAACCAACGTAACCAATGTAACCAGCAAGCGTAACCACTAAACGTAACCAACGTAACCACTAAACGTAACCAACGTAACCACTAAACGTAACCAACGTAACCACTAAACGTAACCAGTAAACGTAACCAATGTAACCACTAAACTTAACCAACGTAACCAGTAAGCGTAACCACTAAACGTAACCAACGTAACCACTAAACGTAACCAGCGTAACCACTAAACGTAACCAACGTAACCAATGTAACCACTAAACGTAACCAACTTAACCAATGTAACCACTAAACGTAACCAACGTAACCAGTAAACGTAACCAACGTAACCAGTAAGCGTAACCACTAAACGTAACCAACGTAACCACTAAACGTAACTAATGTAACCACTAACGTAAATAACTTAACCGTGAAACGCAGCCAACAATGACAATCATGACGAATCCATTCCTAAGACATTCTATGCTAGTCTGTTCTTCAAACTCGGACAATCGTGCGAGCCTAACTCTACCTGTTCCCAGACTATCCTAGCGTTATGTATTCTGCCCAGTATTTATCTAGCCTAATATGATACCATTTCTTATAATCTGTCCAACAATCCAGTCCTTAGCTAGCACTGAATATCCTAACCTATCCTAAGATAGTATAAGCAGGATTCACGTCCAGCCTGCTATTAGCTAGCCTAGCTCGATGACGTGCATGTTAACGTGTCTCAATCTTAGTCAGTAGCCCCCCCATCATCTATTCAAGCGATCATAACTTAAAGCTATAAACTAGCCCGTCCTCTAATTATCTGTGACCGCTATCATAACCTCAACCAGTCTAACCTAAAGTGGCTTTACACAATATACGCCATCTTGGCTTTACCGCTCCTAGCCAAATCTAGGTGAAGTCTCTTATATGCTGAATGGAGAGCCTGTCCTAGCTTCATCGGATCCATGCATCACTTAAATGTTCTCGTAAATCGAGAACTTTGAACACTTTAAAAGGAATTCGATACCGTTTGCAAGCATATTCGGCATGCTCGCAGTCATTTTTCCCGCTTTATAAGTGTTCTAAGAATTTGTAAGGACATGGAAACCATTTTATACACTGATAAAAGATTTTGTGCTACTCGCAACATTTCGGTATGTTTTACAGTGTTACTGTATTTCTTCGTAATGAATGTGTGCCCTTCTACACACAAAACAGAATCAGCATCAGCGAAACAATGAACACCACCTCTCATCACCACCATCATTTCCAAAAGCCTTCCCGACAATATAACCATCCTCATCGCCTCCTATCACCACCATCACAAATACTCCTTCACACTTACAAGTACATTAACTTATACGTCCATGACCATCGCCTGCCTCCATCAGCACCGTAACTCTACACATTCGCCACCGCCACCACATAACTCCATTAATACCGTAGCTCCCTAATCCCGCAATTCCCGTCATCTTCACCGCTACATTAATCAATACAATCATCTAAAGACAGAGCCTCTCATATATGAAGCTATATTATAACAGAGCACCCCCCAAGCTTATAGGTAAGAGCGTCTCTCTCTGTTGGTGTTTGGTATGTTCCTGTGTGTGTATATTGCCTGTACATGTATTCGAGTGTGCTCGAAGGTCTTCGCTCATTCCTGATGCTTGGAAGTATATGTGTGTGTATGTATATCTCTGAGTCTGCTTGTTTTGATTTGTGTGTGAGTATCTCTGAGTCTGCTTGTTTGTGAGTATTTATCTGCGTGAATGAGTCGGTATGCATGTGCATGTTCGGATATATTCGTAAGTCTTCGTACCTGTCCGTGTGTTTGGGGAGGTGTTCGGCTGTGTGTATGTCTGTATGTGTGTGGATATGTCTGTATGTATGTATGTACATCAAGAAAGAGAGAAAGAACGAAGATAAAACTCGATCTGGATCTCGTATCCCTGAGAACCCCCTCCAATATATCCACATAATGCTGTAGGATTATTATTATCCCACGCGAGTATCACAGTTGTTTAGCAGTTAAACATTTATGTTTTACCATTCCGAGATACAAATCATAGGGACACTTGCCTAGTTATTCGGAACATTCCAATTAGTGCTGTAAAATTTAATGCACTTGTCAAGCATGTCTAAGTGCCATAGCTCAGAAGTGTTTTAAACATCAAAGTTTGACCATGTCTGGAGTTCAAGTGGAGACCGTTGATATACCTCCCAGTAAGTAGATAATAATACCAGCGCAGGCGCTGAACTGGTATTTCTTCTTCACTGGCGTCTTGTCTGGAAATAATCATTTAGGCATGTAAACTTGATGAATGAAGAAAAGGATAATTTCCCTATATTCTATACTCCATTTCCTGGCATATTACCGCTTTTCAATTTTTTTTTCAGTTGTTGACATTCGAGGTTAAGCTTTAAGTATGTTAAGCTTTTTTTATGTCGTAAGAGTATTTTTTATATATTATGCAAGCTATTTTATAGCAGATTACAGAGTTTCAACGAAAAATTCAGAGTTAAGTTAATTTTTGTTAATTAGTATGTTAATGAAGTATTTTCAAACATTAATTGTTTTATTAATTATAAAATTAGCTAATAGAAGCCCTGTCTTAAGGTTGCTTGAGTTAAAATAAGTTGCAGTTGAAAGTAGCTAAAGTCCCCTAATAACTACTACTATTTGCGCTTGCACTGTCAGTTTTAGTCTACTTTTGTATTTCTCTTCTAGTTTTGTAGTAATCCGTTTACGTGGAAATGGAACTTGATTTAACGTATATATTCCTTTTCAATCGTACTTTACCGTTCTGAAAACTGAATATTTGTTTCAAGCTTTAGTTCAGTATGAAATCGAACGCTGAATCATCTTTACGTAATATATTTTTTATGTACTCTTGTTGAAATAGTGCAGGAAATGATCAATCCACTAATGCCTTTGAACCTACATTAGAATGAAGGTATCATTTAGATATTTCTTTCTAAAAAAGCATACACGTGTTCCGGAAATGACTTAAGTTATTCTGTAAAAGATGGTCTGCCTTTTGGTGTACTGTTAATTAAATAATAAAGGCATTGTTCAATTACTGTTTATTGTATGAATCATACACCTCGTGGGAAAAAAGATACAAGACATCTTTCCCGTTGTTATAACTAAGTATTTTAAATTTCTCTACTATGAAGAGTAAGTAAGGGAAGTATTGTATTCCACCCGAAAATTCGATAACGAGACTTCACCGGATATTTATGTTTTGAGACCCCCTGTTTTATTGAGAAATATTTTCGAGATATTGCTTGTTATTCCCTTAAATTCCCCAATAATTATATTTTTTCTCGAATTCGTTATTCATTTTTTTATGTCCTAGGCATGTAAAGAGAATGGAATGCATCACATGGCAACCCGCTCAAGTTTGTACAAGAGTAGAGACAGTCATGTGAGTGTAACATATGAGATTTTTTTTAAATGCGATTCGTTTTTATTTCACTGTACATACAGCTTGTAACACTGTAATTAGCTATCTCTATAAAGAAACTTTTTTTCATTATAAATTAATGTTTGTTTGACTCTCATGCAGTTTTAATGAAAAAATCAATAGCGGATCGGATACTGCCGGTATCTATAGTGCCAGATATGAATTACAAATGTTAGTTCTGCAAGCTTCTGGCATCTGGTGTAGATAAAGCGAACTTTTACAAGGGTGCGAGGGTCCATGGCTAGCAGCGTTATATGAGAGGGAAGCCAGCGGAAAAAATCAATAGCGTGAATAGATTCCCACCCTTATACGAAGGGTGAGTCAATAGCCTTAATCACCGGCATTCCAGACAGAGGGGACGCGACAGAAGAGTCGGGCGATCGTCTTTTAAACTGACGTGGAGGGAGATCTCACTGTATACATACACGGTTTTAAGTAGCATGTTATTCATGTCGTAGAAAGCAACAAGTCTCGGTAGGATGATGAAAATTAAACCTTTTGATTTTTAAAAGGTTTTCAGTCGTTAGGCGCGTTCGCCACAAAAATTGAAACTTGTATTTTTTATTTGATGCATATGAGCTGATGGCGTTTAGGTCGGGGTCTTGCTCTAAAGCTCTCCACGTGGCCGGGAATGACAAACTGTCAACTCGCCAGTATCCTTGTTTTGATGGTGAACTCTCATGCACTTTAGGTCGAGTCTTGCACGAAAGACCAATTGAACCAATTAAAGACCCTTCCAATACCAAAGATCACGTGACCTGTGCTAGAAGGAACATGCTACTTGGGTCGGCTTTGCCTGAAAGACCAATTGAAACAATTAAAGACCCTTTCAATACCAAAGATCACGTGACCTGTGCTAGAAGGAACATGCTACTTGGGTCGGCTTTGCACGAAAGACCAATTAAACCCAATTAAAATCAATTAAACCCAATTAAAGACATGTTACTTGTGTCGGTTTTGTGCTTAAAGGAACAATATACAACTACTATTGAGTAATATTTATCCATGTACCAATGTATATTTTAGATGAGTAAATAGTATATGTTTCATATAGATGAGCAACGTTATAGAATACAATAGGTTAGGAATGCATTTAGATTCGACTTCTTAGCTGCTCTTAACTTCTAAGCTTCTAAACTAACTGAACTGTTTGACCGGCCGCTAGTCAGCCTCTTATACAAGCTTCGTATACAAAGCGGAACATTCTTGAATGTGAAGCTATTAGAACATGCCGAAAGGAATCTTTTTGTGCAGTAAAAACTACGAGGAAGCGCACATAATTGGTTCGTTGCGCGGCTGTGGTCCTAATGGCAGTCGAAGTCCCCAATGATAAAACGGGCCGGAATGCTCTTAGCGGCGACTTGTAACTAGCTTCACGCGTGTGGCCACGAGTCCATCCTTTATTTATTAAGTTGAACTTTTATTTCTTAAGCTCATCTTCCCTGGATACCACACGAAGAGTTTCAACAAAATTACAAACTACTTCTTACATGTAACATATTGGTTTTCTCAAAAATACTCAAACGGGTTTCGTCAAAATTACATATGTTCAAGACATGGTAAATAAAAGGTATTCCTGATTTTTTAGGAATAGCCTGTGAAGTCCTCGTCGTTCTGGAGGAACATTTTTGTATAATTTGTAAATCATAGAGGTAGAGAAAAGCTGAAGGCACAAAACCGTATATACATGTATTTATAACACACAATTTATCTCCTATATTAATAATCGTTCTACCATCATTCATTTCCGAGATATCTGTTGTTATTAGATTGAAGTTTTCAGTATTTTTGTCGCTTGTTGAACAGGTCAGCATTGAATTGTATCTCGCTGTTATGGAAAGCGAATGGGATTTCGACGCCAGTATAATATAAATATTTGTGCATTGCATCAGTGTGCTGTATCCCCCTTGTATCTACAACGAAGTGTATAACGAAAGCAATTCTGCCAGCGTTTATCCCGGCTAACATGAAGTAAATAAAAAAAACTAAATGCTTATAAGAATTTTATTCGTAGAAGAGAGATTTGAAAAACAAGAGAATGGATGTGATTATAACAGTAGATCTTTCTTCAATTGCGGCGGATATTTACCTTGCTTTATAATGTGTTATACGTGTAAAATGTAACACTTTCTTACAGCATAAACGTAAAATAACATGCATTTTTATTTTTTCCATTAAAACGTATGCACCCTGCACCAAAAGATAAAGTTGCTGTCATGGATGGATTTAAACCGCAAAAGTGAATATAAAAAACCGCAATTCGTGTTTACTGACAATAACAACTTCATTTCTATCTCAATGTACTGAATTTAACAATTCGATACTTCATCTGTATATTTAATCAGGCGATCATATTACGTTCTCGATTTTATTATTATTATTATTATTATTATTATTATTATTATTATTATTATTATTATTTTAATAGCATTGTCATTGCCATTATTTGTAAGTTAATTCAGTGCCTCAAAATTAACTAAGCATACGTTTCCATATTTCCCTCCGTTTAAAACTCTTCCTTCTCACACCCCACCGTAATGGAATCCATTTTATTGCATCCCGTCGTTGGCAATAAAAACAGTAATCATTTTTCCGCGGGTAGCTTTTGGCTAGGAAGGGTTCCAGTTATGTAAAACATTGACATATTCTGTGCTAAAACAAAATAAATAAACAATACTGAGATATAATATATTTTGATAGAAGCATAATATACGTAATTTGTGTGTGTGTGTGTGTGTGTGTGCGCGCGCGTGAGAGAGAGAGAGAGAGTTTGATTCTCGCAGATTAGAAATAATATTCGCAGTCGATATGTTGTTTGCTAAATAGAAGTAAAGCCTGTAAGTATTTTGGTACGAATTATACAACAATTTAGATGCATATGGAGTATATAACGTAATAGATAAAAAGGAAAATGCACAAACAATAAAAGTTAGAACAAGAAAACACCTACACATTCAGTGAACCTTTTTAATTAATGACAAAAATGATTTCAAATTTAATTAGATAAATTCAGAAGCCATGGTTGCATTCATTAAGTACATTCCATGACTGCAGTGTAAAAGTAAAAGGTACGGACGAAAGGAGGGGCCCCCGCAACGGCTCTACGGTCACCTTGGGAGGGTGACTAGATCTGGATGACGACAGGCGCACGTCGCCGTCCACAAATAACCAACTCGGAGGCGAGACATAACCGAGCAGTACCGCATCGACGTCAGAGCCTGAACCTACAACCCTGAGACAGGTGACAAGGAGGATAATGGTTACTGGAAATGAGGGGCAGGAGAAGATGGTGGTAGAACCACTCTACCATTCTCAGGATGATCTGGATGGGTCAGGTCGCGAGAATAGAACACGGGACCTCCCGAATGCAAGTCGCACACGTTATCGCGGCGTTATCTGGCTCTGTATGAATTCAATGTAATACTTACATAAATAATACTTATCGAGATCAAATATGGTTACATTCCGTAGACGTTCTAGTGCTTCAAAACAAATCACCGCATCAAACGAATTAATAACTAATAGAGCACGACCAACTTCAAATGTAAGAGAACTAAAAGTAAAATGGTAAAATTATTTTGCAAAAAATGGATGTGTCTTTAGTGTAAACTTTGTCCAAGACGTGATTTAAAAGTCGTTATACAACGGTTATCCGACCTGATAAGAGCTTTAATAAAAGAGGAAGGTAATCAAATGTTTTAGTAGGAGTAAGTAGGGGAATGTTGATGATAATAATTTGGTGACTCGCGACTCTAGCACATTTTGCACATGACTTATTCGTACCAAATGACAAAAAGGAGGTATTGGTTATAGTCAGCTACTTTGAAACTTCTTTTCTTTATTCTTTCTTTTTGTTTTCTTAGAAATGTCACTTTCACCGCCCAAAACCATACTGCGGTTTTGACTTAGGAACGAATATTCATCAGTGAATACTAGAGACTGATAACGCAAGTTGACTGCAACACGGTTCTCTGCTGCCTACATGTACTCGTACTCGCTATGTACTCCATCAAGCCGTCAGGTCTCACTCTATCGGTCCTTAAGAGTGCATGTCTGGTCATCAGCAGCCAGTCCAACGAAGCTTTGCATTCGGTTTTTATGATTGGAATTTATTGGCTTTTGCTTTTCTTTAAAATAAGTTTTGAATCACACGGTTTAGGTCATGGAATTGTGAATCAGCACCGATACAGAAAAAGTTCCCCTATAGCCGAGAATTGAACTCAGTACATCTAGATTTAGAGACGGAACGCTAACCACTATTTGCGGAGACAGCTATAAAGATTATTTTAGATTAATGGAAAAATAATCAACATAGCATTAGATATTATATTAAAATTTACTAGCTAATATCGACAAGCTCAAACATGGTCGTCGGTAGAGAATCGAAAAAGTAACGATAATACTAATTAAATTTTGTGCATATATGGTTCCTAGTAATGTCTTAATTTTTCCCTGGTTTAAATTCCGAGAGCTTATTTCGGCTTGTATATGTATACTTCGAGCTATTATCCTTTCAAAAATATGCTTTGATGTTAAATTTTGTTCCTTTTCAAATACTCTTACTGCATTAATTAGCTATGAATTTATGTTTCCAAATAAAACACGTTACGCTGCATGAGTTTTACATCAGGTGTGTAGGTGGGACTGGCCGAATGAAATATGAAAAATTTAGATCTTATCCAAAATTAGATCAGAAATGTAAACCAGGATAAACTAGAGCATATACATGTTTATGATTATCCTGTCAATAATGTATGTCTTTCTACACACACACCAAAAAAACTGGGCGAAAATTTAACGATGAAGCAAATTGCAAAATCATTCAACATGGTAGTGTAATGAAAATATTAAAGGCATCAAAGTAGCGCTATTGAACCGTACATCACATTTGATTGCTTTGTGGAAGCATTAGGGCTAATGAAATCATAAGAGCTTCAACGAATTTGATCCAATCCGCATATTCTTACATAAGTAAAGGTTAATAAAATCGAGGTATCACCTAATGACAAGAGAGTCATTGCGGATGATAGGATATGGACATACACAATTTTGAACGGTGCAATAGGGATAGTAACCCAGACCTTGAGATATTGGTTTTCTCCTTGGACTTATTATGGAAATTGGGATTTTACCCAATACCTACAATAAACAATACGCATGGTGAAGAATAAAAAAGATAAGTAGGAATATGGTAACTCTGCCTAACAAAATGAGTGCCTTTCGTACTATTCTGAAGTCCAGATTAAAGAGCAGAACCACCAGTCAACCCGAGTAAAAGGCAAAACAACAGTAGCATTTAACTCAATATCAATTGAAATAAAAAACCTAAAATAGCATCAACTAATTCAAAGCACACCTAATGAACGCAAACCTAGAAGTAATTCCGAATAAGCCATAGTTAAACCTAATAAAACCTAATGAACGCAAACCTAGAAGTAATTCCGAATAAGCCATAGTTAAACCTAATAAAACCTAATGAACGCAAACCTATAGAAAATTCCGAATAAGCCATAGTTAAACCTAATAAAACCTAATGAACGCAAACCTAGAAGTAATTCCGAATAAGCCATAGTTAAACCTAATAAAACCTAATGAACGCAAACCTAGAAGTAATTCCGAATAAGCCATAGTTAAACCTAATAAAACCTAATGAACGCAAACCTATAGAAAATTCCGAATAAGCCATAGTTAAACGAATAAAACCTAATGAACGCAAACCTAGAAGTAATTCCGAATAAGCCATAGTTAAACCTAATAAAATCGAATGAGACTAAAAGAAAACTCCAACAGTAAATCCAGCTGTGAACTAGGTTAGTTTGAGAACGGATAGTGTGAAACCAGTTAGCTTGGATGGTATCGGGGAGGTTAAATGTCAGAATAAGCGAGCTTGATTTAGGCAAAGTTCAGATTAGAATAAATTTTAGACGTTAGTTTAGCTTAGGTTTAATTTAATTAAGTTAGGTTAAGTTAGGAGAATATAAGTTGGGTTAAGGTAGATTACATGTATTCACCTCTTACGTTATACATCATACACAAGTCTCACTTCAACCATTATACACTAAAAGTGATACATAAGACGTACATACGTCGCTTATCATACACATATATTGCATTATAAATTAATAATACATCATACATTATATGCGTCAAACGTTATTCACCATATATGCATAAAATGTACCATCTTTCACAGAAGTAAATGGTCAATCCCAATGAGACCTGCGTGAAGGGCCACCTAATTCTCAGGCGTTCCTGCATAGCTGGCATGAGAATGAAATTTGTCGTATGCTTCCCTTACTGAGCAATGCATGTCAGCCATCGGCTCACCTCGTAGTTGTGAAAAGCAATATTTCAGTAATCATCGTAAACTAACGGAATATATTGCAAGTTCAACTTCAGTACACCTATAGAAAGTATGTGTTACGATTAAGTAGTGGATCAGAAGTAAAAACTATTCCAGTGTTGGGTGGTTTGCTTACAAACGTATGCTTAATCACCAACACACTGTTTCTGTCCTTGGAACTCGTTAAAGCGTGTTACTGCTGATCAACAGTGTTGGCGAAGCGTGGATCGAGTCCAATGAAAAGTGTAATTGCTTTTTAAGGGAACATCATTATTTGTATAACATGTGCCAATTAATATAAATTATACAAAATAATAGACCCTCTTTCTGATAAAGCTCCTCCTTGAGAGTGGTAAATTTCATGTCTATTTTTATTTTGCATGGCGTTGTAATTTTGCCCGCCGTCTTACAAACGCTGCAATACGATTGAAATTTTATAACTGAAGGCTTTATAAAATACCAATTGCAATTGCTGCAAACAAAATAGAGAATACGCCTACCTCAGCTGTCAATCATTCCTCCCGAAATTGATTACATTTTACTTTAAATACCTACATTCAAAAGCATCTCTCTATAAATCGCGAAGACATTACTATGTTAAAAATTTAGTTTATTCATGCACTTTTGATGTTTGTATTAGCTTTCAACGGATATAAGGAATCATTATACCTTCTTAGAAGCTTAGAAGCTTTCGACAAGCAAGGAAATTAAAATTTTTCAGATACATGAAACGAAAAAAATTATTTTATAAATTTTGGGTGAACTCAGCATGATTACATTGTATTACAGCTAACTATGCAGTATTACGACACAAATACCATGCTATGTGAGAATCAAAAGCAACTTAATTTAACACATTACATATCATGGGAACGCATGATATGAATGTATAATTAGTCACAAAAATGGATTGTTGGATATCGGTCAATAAAGTAATTAATGAAATATTAAACAAAACACAATGCAGTTATAGTTTGCTTGAACGTGAAGCAACCGTTTTACCTAGCAACGTTACCATTTTGTTATTTCCAAGCACTTAACGATGTTGCCATGTCCCCATTAACTCAATTTATAGAAGTGCGTCTTTACCCTGATAAAACAATCTAGATGGCTTCAAAACGTTTGTTCATTTCCCATTTCAGAAAATGGACATGCGGGAGGCGATAATGGAATCATCAACACCTGTCACTTTTGGATTCTACGGACAGCGGTGTAACGGTCTCGGCCATTCTTCAGTTGGGTAATTTACGCTATAGTTACACGATATTAAGTTTTATTTTGTGGCTAACTTGGTAACAAATTTCATTGCAAGATGTTAAGTTCGTAGCACCCTGAAAAATGGTTTAAATATTTTGCTCTTTTTCTGGATATTCGTTTACGTTTATAAACGACAAAAAGAGAGCATTATGTAGAACAATCATGCGTGTCACAGTGTTCAGTGTAGAGTAAAGTTGCTTTTATTAACATACATACACACAGACACAGAACACACCTCTATCCCCCCCCCCACTCAGCCTCCCTCACACACATTCAACTTTGGTCTCTGAACTCTGTCTCTCTACGTATTCCCTGTAGTATCTCCCAGATATACGTATTTCCAAGGCAGCGCAACTAAGATTGACTTGTAGAGGTATCATGCTCCCAGTTAAGGAACGAAGCAGGGACAGTATGAGTATAAAAGTATTTTTTGCTTTTAAAGCTCTTTGTGCAGTAGGGGGTATAATTTCTTTGTGATTATAAACAGAACTGGCGATTTCTTACTTCACCAAGTTTGCCTTCCAATCATTTGTACCTTATATACATTAATTTTCTGTTGCTTCTTTCACAACTTATCCTAAAATAAAGGGGTACTGGTGGATGGGTATACAAATAACGCACATCTCTTGGGCACCCTATTCCTAATACGAGTAGCAAAAAAGACTCCGCATACATATTGGGCACGTAATTCGCGTTTCTTAATCCCCTAAAGCACTTGTGCACTTGCACAGTAGAATCTGCATTATGGCCTGGACTGGATTGAATACTCCGTAGTTAATGATAGCGGAACGGATTGCAACGAGAGCAGGCGATAATACAGTTAAGCTCCGACGAATAATGCAACAATTGTCTAATATATTTCAATCCTAAAAATAAGTAATCCAGTACTACCCTCAGTTATATTATGAAGCTATTCTCTGAGGGTCGCCAACCAGTTATGTCTTGAGCCCGGTTAGTGCGTGTCAAAATAGATGCAAAGGTAGGCAAGCGTTACATTAAAGCGGTTGCTGACGTGCAATGCAAAAATGCAAAAATATCCGAACGAAGAATATCTGGATATGATATTAATTTATGGCCAAACAAAGTGCAACTCACGTGAAGCCCTGATACTTTACCATGAACGGTTCCCATGAAGGAATGCGCCTAATGCGAAAACATTCACTTCATGATTCGCGACACAGGGAAAGTGGTACGAGGATGCCGTAATCGTGGTGGACGACTCAATGAAATTGTGAATAAAGAGGAATAAGAGTTAAATCTAGTGGAAAAACAACCTCATTATTGGGATGTCACATTGGAACTGTATTAAGGACGTTAGTGGAACAATTACTGTAGCCTTATCATACTGAGCGAGCACAGCGTTTGTCACCGAACGATTATCCCCCAAGTGTGAGGTTCTGTTAATGGCTACTACATAAGTGTACGCAGAATCAAGATTTCTAGAGTGTGTCACGGCAACGGATGAAGCTTGTTTAACCCTGAACGGCACTATAAACTTTCACAATACGCGTGGGCTTGCGAAAATCCACACGCTATAAAACAAAGGGATTTTCCACGCACGTTCTCCGTTAACTTTTGAATAGGTATAATCGGAGACGTTTCGTTCTTCCAGAGCGTATGTTGGGTACAAACCACCATAAAGTTTTAAAGTATGATTTGCCCTGTCTATTGGAGGATGTACCGTTGCAGGCTAGAAAAACGATATATTCATGATAGTGCACCACTTCAAGTGTTACAGTACATCGTCATTTAACCACAAGCTTTCTTGGTCGATGGATTGGAGGATGTACCGTTGCAGGCTAGAAAAACGATATATTCATGATAGTGCACCACTTTACAGTACATCGTCATTTAACCACAAGCTTTCTTGGTCGATGGATTGGAGGATGTACCGTTGCAGGCTAGAAAAACGATATATTCATGATAGTGCACCACTTCAAGTGTTACAGTACATCGTCATTTAACCACAAGCTTTCTTGGTCGATGGATTGGAGGATGTACCGTTGCAGGCTAGAAAAACGATATATTCATGATAGTGCACCACTTCAAGTGTTACAGTACATCGTCATTTAACCACAAGCTTTCTTGGTCGATGGATTGGACGATTTGGACCTGTACCATGGCCCGCAAGATATCCAGATCTCAATCCGCTGGACTTTTACTTCTGGGGTGACATGAAAAATAAAGTTTACAAGGGTGAAATAGACTCTTAGGGGGAACTTCATGAACCCATCTTTCAAGCAGCTGAAGATATTAGAAATAATAATTTGGCATGTTCATGCGAATGCGCCGCAATTGGCAGAAGAGGTACGAAGCATGCATTCAAGTAAGTGGTGCCAACTGCTGTTAGATGAATCCAGTTTACATATCCGCAGTTGCTAGAGGTACTTTGGTATTAGACGAAAAAGTAATTGCATCATTTGCAAAATAGCATTGATTTATTTTCGTTCATTATGACGGTAAACTGTAAACAATGTTGTCAGTAATACTGTAACTCGTATGAATGGTAAAATGAAACACAGCAAATTAGTCTTTTCCTCGGTTCTTAGTATCATGAATTAGAGGGCATGGAACATTATACCACCTATCGCTTTACATAATGAGACACTTGTCCATGAGTCTTCATAAGCTTTCAGCAATTACCAATGCACGGCACCGAGGAAGCGCGCCTGTTGGTTTGTTTAAATACAAATCTCAAGCTCTCACCATTACTTCTTGTTATATTTAAATGCTAGTGGAATAACACAAGCCCTCGCCTATGTTTGTTGACATCTTTGGGTTTCTGCAGCGTTGCCATAACTTGCAAACTTTGTACCCCATTTATTAATTAACTACGCACGTAATTACAAAATGTAACATAAACGTTTTTATGGCAACCTCTTGAATTTGCACACTTATTTTACTTCCACCCTGTATATGTGAAATTCTTTTTTGATACTATTGCCAGCAAAATTGTTTAGGAAATCTTTGTAGCAAATGGGACATCAGAATCAGACTGAAAACTTCAATGTCGTCATAGCTGGGTTTTGAACGACATATCTTCAACTTTTCTTGGCTGAGCTGCTATTGTATGCTGATACGACATTAAATCCCCAAACTGATTCGCATTTTTTCTGGTAAACTACAAAACGTTCTCAAATTCAATTTCATGCAACGTACACCAATGACGACTTACAAACTCGTAAGTCCCGGGCTAATAGTTACCCATTATTAGGTCAATCGATGATAATTATTAGTGTTCTTCCACACACTCTCTGCAACTAAAGTTGGAAAGATAGAATCAGACTGAAAAACTTCAATTCCATAGCCAGTTTTGAACCACGAATCTTCAGCTTTTCGTGCCGCTGCTCTAAAAATCCACGCTATCATGCAGCATGTTGGCACGAAATAGTTCAACTAATTTACATTTTTACCGATAAACCACAAGTCGTGATTTCAAAAACGTTACTTTCACTAGTACCACCTTACTTAACATCCCCTGGCTATACATCACATCATGATATGTCAGCCTTAACGTCCTATAGTTGTATAATTACTTAATGGAAATACTTGTTTCTCAGTATTAAATTATTTATTGTTTAAATCCAATCATTCCACAAGAATGATTGATTGTGTTGAACGTGCGAATATATGTGTGTGTGTGTGTGTGTGTGTGTGTGTGTGTGTGTGTGAGTGAATGTGTTACATGCGTGTGTTCGTTACTTACTGTTCCATGCTTTGAAGCATCTACGAGGGCAGTCCCAGAAGTACCCGACCTGACGTATATATAGCGGCTGTTATTTCAAACAAATGACTATGGTAGATAGTACCACTCTTATAAAGCTTAAGTTTGAAGTTTGACGATGCTACGTTGTTTAGTAATTGTATGGCAGCTATTAATAGCGAACTCTCTCAGCGAATTTGTAATCATGGATAAAACTGGCCATCGTTATTGGATACAATACTTTTATTTGAAAGGTCGTATCCAACTAATATTAAAACTGAGATAGATTATACTCTGGGGGAGTCTGCTCCTTCGTTTATAACAGTAAAATATTGGGTGGCAGAGTTTAAGCGAGGCCGTACGAGTTGCCAAGACGAATATCGCAGTGGTCGATCAAATGCGTTGTGCTGTACATCTCACACTAACTGAAAATTTAGACATGAGAAAGCTGTGCGCAAGATGCGTGCCGTGTTCACTCACAATGGAACAAAAGCAGCGTCGTGAGGATGTTTCAGTTGAGTGTTTTGCCATGTTTCGCTGCAATAAAGCCGAGTTTTTGCGTCGACTCATAACCATGGATGAAACATGGGTCCATCAGTTCATACCTGAGCCGAAGGAACAGTCAAAACAGTGGATTAAAAGGGGAGAATTGGCTCCAAAGAAGGCGAAGACAGTTCCATCTGTAGCCAAGGTCGTGGCGTCAGTTTTTTGAGATGCGCCTGGGATAATTTTTATTGATTATCTTCAAAACGAAAAGGCAATCAATGGCTAGTATCATGCAAACTTGTTGCAGCGTTTGAATGATGAAATCAACCAAAAATGACCGCATTTAGCGAAAAAGAGTTCACACATCCATTATTGCTATAGCCAAAATCAACGAGTTAAAGTGAATTGCTTCCTCATGCACCCTATTCGCCAGACTTAGCCCCCTCTCATTATTTTCTGTTTCCAAAGTTGAAGAAATGGCTTAGTGGTCAAAGATTTGCCAACAATGAAGAGGTGCAGTTTGCAGTTGATGGCTATTTTGCAGAACTCGACGGTTCTCACTATAAACAAGGTATCGAAACAACTGAACATCTCTGAGAAAGGTGAATCGAGCTGTAGAGAAATAAAAATGTTTTTTCCCCAACATTTTTGTGCTTTCTTTGTTAGGTCGGGTACTTCTGGAACAGCCCTCGTAGACCAAAGTTTTCAAACATACTTGTTTCTCCCTGTCAAAATATCGGTATGACTTTGAACCAAAGTTAATCTCTGGAATAGAATTGGAGCGGGGTTTGCTCGAGAAATATGCAAAACAGGTGAACATGAAAGCTATGACCGATATGGGTAAAACCTTGGAGATTTGCGCTTCAGAATTCAGAAAAATTATAGGCTATATACTTTCTACATTTCCAATACAAATCCACATCGTTTGACCGATATGAACTAAATCTCCTACGCTCACGCTTAGGATTCGAAAAACATTCATTTCAAAAACCCTGCTTTTATATCTATTGTGCTACACATAAATCGACATTGTCAATCGATTTGAGCAACTCTTTGCTCATTTTAGGGACAGGTGCAGTTATGGACCATTTAAGGGTATGCGTACTAAATATGGACAACATTTTGGACACTATTTAGATTTTAGAAGCGGCAAAGATTATAGGCTGCCTTACGAGTATCAAAAACTCTCTACAGATCTTGATATAAATTTAAGATATAAAAATGCACACGTTCAATGCCGAATAGGATAGCTGACTGTTGTTAAAATTCACGCGAAAGCACATTAAAAATTGAGTTTTCTTTATGGACGGCATTTAACTGCTATGGTTCTTAGCGTCCCATTCTATATTGGGTGTGAAAGACCAAACATTTTGCTCGTAAATCTACGACACGGAACCACCGGTTTTACTTCCCTTCCGAAAGAAGCCATGCCAAGGATTTTTAAGCCCGCTCTCCCGCTTATACATACCATGAGTTATTATCTCGGGTCAAATCTATGTCGCCTAAAACAACTTTAAAACTCGATAATAACACGTACTATTAGGTTATACAACCCTCAACCTGTTAAAAATCGTAATACGGGATATTAAGAGGCAGTGTTAGCACAGGCAATATAACATCTGCAGTTGTTAAAGGAAAATAAGTGAAGCGGATAAAGATTAACAAAAAAAAACTGTAAATGAGATCAAAGTGCAGTGAATGTTCTCGGAAGTCCTTTTATGTATTTATTTGTTTTACTTCCAAGGAGATACAGCTGCTGGTAGTTAGGTTAAGAGGTCATCTTATGCACACGTCGGGTGATAATTTGTTGTCAATCGGTCATAGTCTCTTCTGCTGGCCGTGATTCGAAAACTGGAAGTTTATCCCACTACTGATATAATGGAAGTACATAAATGCTTTCAGCACCGTAAATAAACAAACGTACAGCCTCAAATTGTGTTTGTTTTGTATGGAAAACAATGCTGAAGGCTATTTTACGCTTTTTGGAACTCAGCTGAAAAATATAGTATCATTTCTAACCTCTAAAATTAGTGTGTAATGCATCTCATAGCTGGTCAATAATAATGTAGTTGCACCTATTCCGTTGTGTGTGCGCACAGCATAAGCTCGAAATTACTCAACCAATGTTTGTAATTCTTTCACCATCGAACAACAAGATGGTTTCCAATTTAAAATCCTAAATGAGTAAAGTACTAAAAAGGATAAGGATGAGGCATGTTGGAGTCATAAAATAACATGCCTGCGCGGATGGCTTGACTTTTGGTTGCAAGTGTCCTGAGTATAAACATGTACTCCTCTGAAAATGCGCGCAAAGTAAAGAAAATAACTGCAGATATTTCTTCCCAGTTTAGCACTTTTTCTTTGAAAGTGTCATGAAATATAAAATAGTGGTTTTTCACAGAAGATGCACACAAATTAAGACACATGCCTAGATTATTTCATTTCAAAGGGAAAAATCTAAATGTTGCATCCACATGACTTTCTCTGCTCAGTCTTCTACAAAGTCTTCCTCAAACGCTTATTATTCTATCTAGGTACTATTAATTGGGAATAAACTTTCGTTGCACATTTTGTGGTATAAGAAGAGCACGGTAGGCTGTCGCTGTGTCATGACTTTGTATTGTTGCATGACCACATGGCTTTCTCTACTAACTCTTCATCCAACTATTATTACAGCTTGTTCCTTTATCTACTTCATTACTCATTTACACATTTCGTTGTAGGTAGAAGAATATAGTTGGCCAAAGCGATAGTCACAGTTTCAAAAAGAAGAACACCATGTAATGTTTTTATAAGTTAACACTACTTGCATGACCAAGAGAGAGAGAGAAACACGAGTAGCTATCAGAATCATGAGTTCCATATGGTGACGTCATCAAAATGACTGCGGTGTTTAATTGCTATATTTTCCATTGTTGTGAAAATGAGTACTATATTTAAAAACTGTCAAAAAGTTCTGATGTATTACACTCACATGACTTTCTCTACTGTTGTACAAACTATTTTTAAAAACGCTTATTCCCCATTTACTTCTTGTTAGCAATATATTGCTAATTTTCTTGTAGATGCAAGGGGAACATGGTAGACTTTAAACGACAAACAAATATTTTAAGAGCTGGTTGCTATGTGGAGCATACCATTCTCTTTGCATTACCAGGACAAAAAAAACAAGAAACGAATAACGAGTCCCCATTTGAGAAAAAGTATATGTATTGGAAAATTTAAACAAATAACAAGGAATATCTCGGAAATGATTCACTTCACACAAAAAAATATTATATGACATAGATTGTATGTTTTAACGAGGTATGCATTTTTTTGCAGAAAAAAATTGTTTTACTCCTACAGTTTACCAGTTATGGCATAGACATAGCAACCACAACCATAGTTCTTCTAGTTTGACAGTCTAGAGGAAGCAGACAAAGCAACCACAACCATAGTTCTTCTAGTTTGATAGTCCAGAGGAAGCAGACACAGCAACCACAACCATAGTTCTTCTATTTTGATAGTCTAGAGGAAGCAGACATAGCAACCACAACCATAGTTCTTCTAGTTTGATAGTCCAGAGGAAGCAGACACAGCAACCACAACCATAGTTCTTCTAGTTTGATAGTCTAGAGGAAGCAGACACAGCAACCACAACCATAGTTCTTCTAGTTTGATAGTCTAGAGGAAGCAGACACAGCAACCACAACCATAGTTCTTCTAGTTTGATAGTCTAGAGGAAGCAGACACAGCAACCACAACCATAGTTCTTCTAGTTTGATAGTCTAGAGGAAGCAGACACAGCAACCACAACCATAGTTCTTCTAGCTTGATAGTCTAGAGGAGGCACACACAGTAACCACAACCATAGTTCTTCTAGTTGTATAGTCTAGAGGAAGCACACATAGCAACCACAACCATAGTTCTTCTAGTTTGATAGTCTAGAGAAACAGACATAGCAACCACAACCATAGTTCTTCTAGTTTGATAGTCTAGAGGAAGCAGACATAGCAACCACAACCATAGTTCTTCTAGTTTGATAGTCTAGAGGAAGCAGACACAGCAACCACAACCATAGTTCTTCTAGTTTGATAGTCTAGAGGAAGCAGACATAGCAACCACAACCATAGTTCTTCTAGTTTGATAGTATAGAGGAAGCAGACACAGCAACCACAACCATAGTTCTTCTAGTTTGATAGTCTAGAGAAACAGATATAGCAACCACAACCATAGTTCTTCTAGTTTGATAGTCTAGAGGACGCAGACACAGCAACCACAACCATAGTTGTTCTAGTTTCATAGTCTAGAGGAAGCAGACACAGCAACCACAACCATAGTTCTTCTAGTTTGATAGTCTAGAGGAAGCAGACATAGAAACCACAACCATAGTTCTTCTAGTTTGATAGTCTAGAGGAAGCAGACACAGCAACCATAACCATAGTTATTCTAGTTTTATAGTCTAGAGGAAGCAGACACAGCAACCACAACCATAGTTCTTCTAGTTTGATAGTCTAGAGGAAGCAGACATAGCAACCACAACCATAATTCTTCTAGTTTGATAGTCTAGAGGAAGCAGACACAGCAACCACAACCATAGTTCTTCTAGTTTGATAGTCTAGAGAAACAGACATAGCAACCACAACCATAGTCCTCTAGTTTGATAGTCTAGAGGAAGCAGACAGAGCAACCACAACCATAGATCTTCTAGTTTGATAGTCTAGAGGAAGCAGACACAGCAACCACAACCATAGTTCTTCTAGTTTGATAGTCTACAGGAAGCAGACACACCAACCATAACCATAGTTATTCTAGTTTGATAGCCTAGAGGAAGCAGACACAGCCACCACAACCATGGTTCTTCTAGTTTGATAGTATAGACGAAGCAGACACAGCAACCACAACCATAGTTCTTCTAGTTTGATAGTTTAGAGGAAGCAGACATAGCAACTACAACCATAGATCTTCTAGTTTGATAGTCTAGAGGAAGCAGACATGGCAACCACAACGATAGTTCTTCTAGTTTTATAGTCTAGAGGAAGCAGACACAGCAACCACAACCACAGTTCTTCTAGTTTGACAGTCCAGAGGAAGCACACATAGCAACCACAAACATAGTTATTCTAGTTTGATAGCCTAGAGGAAGCAGACATAGCAACCACAACCATAGTTCTTCTAGTTTGATAGTCTAGAGGAAGCAGACATAGCAACCACAACGATAGTTCTTCTAGTTTGAAATTCTAGAGGAAGCATACATAGCAACCGCAACCATAGTTCTTCTAGTTTGATAGTCTAGAGCAAGCAGACATAGCAACCACAACCATACTTCTTCTAGTTTGATAGTCTAGAGAAACAGACATAGCAACCACAACCATAGTTCTTCTAGTTTGATAGTCTAGAGGAAGCAGACCCAGCAACCACAACCATATTCTTCTAGTTTAATAGGCTAGAGGCAGCAGACTTAGCAACCATAACCCTAGTTCTTCTAGTTTGATAGTCTAGAGGAAGCAGACATAGCAACCACAACCACAGTTCTTCTAGTTTGACAGTCCAGAGGAAGCACACATAGCAACCACAAACATAGTTATTCTAGTTTGATAGCCTAGAGGAAGCAGACATTGCAACCACAACCATAGTTCTTCTAGTTTGGTAGTCTAGAGGAAGCAGACATAGCAATCACAACGATAGTTCTACTAGTTTGAAAGTCTAGAGGAAGCATACATAGCAACCGCAACCATAGTTCTTCTAGTTTGATAGTCTAGAGCAAGCAGACATAGCAATCACAACCATACTTCTTCTAGTTTGATAGTCTAGAGAAACAGACATAGCAACCACAACCATAGTTCTTCTAGTTTGATAGTCTAGAGGAAGCAGACCCAGCAACCACAACCATATTCTTCTAGTTTAATAGGCTAGAGGAAGCAGACTTAGCAACCATAACCCTAGTTCTTCTAGTTTGATAGTCTAGAGGAAGCAGACATAGCAACCACAATCATAGTTCTTCTAGTTTGATAGTCTAGAGGAATCAGACATAGCAACCACAACGATAGTTCTTCTAGTTTTATAGTCTAGAGGAAGCAGACACAGCAACCACAACCACAGTTCTTCTAGTTTGTTAGTCCAGAGGAAGCAGACATAGCAACCACAACCATAGTTATTCTAGTTTGATAGTCTAGAGGAAGCAGACATAGCAACCACAACCATAGTTCTTCTAGTTTGATAGTCTAGAGGAAGCAGACATAGCAACCACAACGATAGTTCTTCTAGTTTGATAGTCTAGAGGAAGCATACATAGCAACCGCAACCATAGTTCTTCTAGTTTGATAGTCTAGAGCAAGCAGACATAGCAACCACAACCATAGTTCTTCTAGTTTGATAGTCTAGAGAAACAGACATAGCAACCACAACGATAGTTCTTCTAGTTTGATAGTCTAGAGGAAGCATACATAGCAACCACAACCATAGTTATTCTAGTTTGATAGTCTAGAGGAAGCAGACATAGCAACCACAACGATAGTTCTTCTAGTTTGATAGTCTAGAGGAAGCAGACATAGCAACCACAACGATAGTTCTTCTAGTTTGATAGTCTAGAGGAAGCAGACATAGCAACCACAACCATAGTTCTTCTAGTTTGATAGTCTAGAGGAAGCAGACATAGCAACCACAACGATAGTTCTTCTAGTTTGATAGTCTAGAGGAAGCATACATATCAACCACAACCATATTCTTCTAGTTTAATAGTCTAGAGGAAGCAGACTTAGCAACCATAACCATAGTTCTTCTAGTTTGATAGTCTAGAGGAAGCAGACATAGCAACCACAATCATAGTTCTTCTAGTTTGATAGTCTAGAGGAATCAGACATAGCAACCACAACGATAGTTCTTCTAGTTTGATAGTCTAGAGGAAGCATACATAGCAAGCACAACCATATTCTTTTAGTTTAATAGTGTAGAGGAAGCAGACTTAGCAACCATAACCATAGTTCTTCTAGTTTGATAGTCTAGAGGAAGCAGACATAGCAACCACAACCATAGTTCTTCTAGTTTGATAGCCTAGAGAAACCAGACATAGCAACCACAGCTATATGTCTTTTAGGTTAATAGCCTAGAGAAAGCAGACATAGCAACCACAACCATAGTTCTTCTAGTTTGATAGCCTAGAGAAAGCAGACATAGCAACCACAACCATAGTTCTTCTAGTTTGATAGTCTAGAGCAGGTATGGCGAGACTGTAAGCCTGCCCCGAAGCACCTTGATACAACCTGGATAACAAAGCTATTAAAGGGGTACAATTTGGAAGGCGGGCGGGGCAGTGGTAAAGAACGAACTCATTTAGTGGCGTCCTGTACTCTGTATTTAAAGTAAATTAAGCTTCTCCGATGTCGTTTACAAAGAGAGATTCGAAATCGGGGATTATGTTGTTTACAGCCAGACGTAACTGGTCATGAAGATGTTCGTTCGTCTGTCGGGTTCTGCATTTGCTTTTTACTAATTTAATCATAGAAAATAACTATTCACAGACGTACATTGTACAAAACATTGCCTCCATGGAAACTGCATATGATTGAAGCTTCGGATATTTATTCTCGCATAAGATTTTAAAGCATTCCACTCCTATTAAATCCTTGCATCTGACTTTCATGATTTCGTCAGATTGTAAATGAATGAGCTCCTCTTGCAGATTGATTCTCGCCTTTCGTACGTCTATGTTTAATGGATAGACATACACTAACATGTTATATTTAAAAACCCTGAAATCACGAAATCTGTAATCACAAAGTTCACTTTTAAGTGTTAAGAGAATACTAATGTAAATCTGAAGAGAAATTTGAAAGGAGATTTAAACATGGAAAATAGTACACCTGCCCCTCTTTCAAGTGATCTACCCAGAGTGAAAGTGTGTTTACGAACGCCTGCACTGAACTATGCTTATCAACAATATTTTGATTGCATCGTTGAAATGTAGTATTCAGTTTGTTTAAGTGCGTACATATATCGCATAAGAAAGCTAAGTCGCAGACCCATACCTCGTTATTTAGTTCCTAAATTTCCTTTCCTAGAAAATAAATAAGGAAACAATTAAATTACAATAAAATGACCTTAAAGCATATGAGAATAATGTAAATGTAAAGCTAAAATATATTGCCTTTTCTTTCATGAATCCGGGGAATGCATCGCTGAGTTTGAAGAACCGACGTAACATTGTACCTCTGCTAAGCCACCACTGTTTTACGTAGTACAAACCACGCTAACATGGGTAGGAGGTGGAGGGGAGGGTGAAGCTACGTAGGGGTAGTGCGCAAGTCAACTGAAGCGCAAATTGACTCGCGAAGCACTGTTTCGCCATGGTTGGTCTAGAGGAAGCAGACATAGCAACCACAACCATAGTTCCTCTAGTTTGATAGTCTAGTGGAAGCATAGTAACCACAACCATAGTTCTTCTAGTTTGATAGTCTAGTGGAAGCAGACATAGTAACCACAACCATTGTTCTTCTAGTTTTATAGCCTAGAGAAAGCAGACATAGCAACCACAACCATAGTTATTCTAGTTTGATAGTCTAGTGGAAGCAGACATAGCAATCACAACCATAGTTCTGCTAGTTTGATAGTCTAGAGGAAGCATACATAGCAACCACAACCACAGTTCTTCTACTTTGATAGCCTAGAGAAAGCAGACATAGCAACCACAACCATAGTTCTTGTAGTTTGATAGTCTAGAGCAAGCAGACATAGCAACTACAAACATAGTTCTTCTAGTTTGATAGTCAGGAGGAAGCAGACATAGCAACCACAACCATAGTTATTCTAGTTTGATAGTCTAGTGGAAGCAGACATAGCAATCACAACCATAGTTCTGCTAGTTAGATAGTCTAGAGGAAGCATACATAGCAACCACAACCACAGTTCTTCTAGTTTGATAGCCTAGAGAAAGCAGACATAGCAACCACAACCATAGTTCTTCTAGTTTGATAGTCTAGAGCAAGCAGACATAGCAACCACAAACATAGTTCTTCTAGTTTGATAGTCAGGAGGAAGCAGACATAGCAAACACAACCATAGTTCTTCCAGTTTGATAGTCAGGAGGAAGCATACATAGCAACCACAACCATAGTTCTGCTAGTTTGATAGTCTAGAGGAAGCATCCATAGCAACCACAACTATAGTTATTCTAGTTTGATAGTCTAGAGGAAGCAGACACAGCAACCATAACCATAGTTCTTCTAGTTTGATAGTCTAGAGGAAGCAAACATAACAACCACAACCATAGTTCTTTTATTGTGATAGTCTAGATGAAGCATACATAGCAACCACAACCATAGTTCTTCTAGTTTGATAGTCTAGACGAAGCAGACATAGCACCCACAACCATAGTTCTTCTAGTTTGATAGTCTAGAGCAGGCATGGCGAGACTGTAAGCCTGCGCCGAAGCACTTTGATGCAACCTGGATAGCAAAGCTATGGAAGGGGGAGAATTTGGAAGGCGGGCGGGGCAGTGGTAAAGAACGAACTGATTCAGTGGTGTTCTGTACTCTGTATTTAAAGTAAATTAAGCTTCTCCGATGTGGTTTACGATGAGAGATTCGAAATCGGGAATTATGTTGTTTACAGCCATACGTAACTGGTCATGAAGATGTTCGTTCGTCTCTCGGGATCTGCATTTGCTTTTTACTAATTTAATCATGGAAAATAATTATTCACAGACGTACGTTGTACAAAACATTGCTTCCGTGGAAATTGCATATGATCGAAGCTTCGGATATTTATTGTTGCATAAGATTTTTAAAACATTCCACTCCTATTAAATCCTTGCATCTGATTTTCATGATTTAGTCAGACTGTAAATCAATCAGCTCCTCTTGCAGATTGATTCTGGCCTTATGTCTATGTTTAATGGATAGACATACACTGATATATCATATTTAAAAACCCTGAAACCACGAAATCTGTAATTACAAAATTCACTTTTAAGTGTTAAGAGAATGCTAATGTAAATACTGAATTTATCTGAGCGGAAATTTGAAAGGAGATTTAAACATGGAAAATAGTACACCTGCCCCTCTTTCAAGTGATCTACCCAGAGTGAAAGTGTATTTACGAACGCCTGCACTGAACTACACTTATCAACAATATTTTGATTGCGTCGTTGAAGTGTAGTATTCAGCTTGTTTAAGTGCGTACATACATCGCATAAGAAAACTAAGTCGCAGACCCAGATCTCGTTATTTAGTTCCTAAATTTCCATTCCCTAAAATAAGGAAACAATAAAATTACAGTATGGCCTTAAAGCATATGAGAATAATGTAAATGTAAAGCTAAAATAAACTGACTTTTCTTTCATGAATCCGGGGAATGCATCTCTGAGGTCGAAGAACCGACGTAACATCACACAAATACTTAATATCTTGAAATGATTCTCCCATATTTTTAAGTATTCGTATTTCGAAACTGTCGGTGTTTCAAAGCACTTCCTTTTATTTTGTTCACACTTTTGTTCACTAATGTAGTGTAACTGACTTGGCACAAAGTGCTTCTTGATGCAACAGACAATGCCAATCATAAAAATTGTTTGAAATACCTTTATCACTGAAAAAAATGTTTTAACCTTCAATGAACCCACCTTTTCCCCCAACCATGGCCTTTTCTCCTTCTAATACTAATTTTGACCATTGTGAACAATATCTTTAAATAATAAGTTTTAGAGCTTTAAATATCTCCTCGCCAGTACTGCTGACTTTTAGTGGGACTAAATCGAGCAAATACTCTTTAACATTAGGTTCCTTATAACACCTCGAATGAAAATGGCCAATTGAGGTGTCAGTTACATATGTACTCTCGTCCAGTGCAAGAGAAAACTTCACAAAATCAGCCATTTTCAAATCCATCTGCCTTATTACGTCGGCAGAAAGCACTTCAACTTTCTTTGCAATGGTTTGTCGGAAAATATGCAAACACTTGAAATTATGGACCTGTTAGGGACATAAAACCCCAGCAATTTTTATTAAACATGTTTTAATAAATTCTCCTTCCTGAAATGTCTTAAGACCGTTGCAATTTCCCAGGTTACAATATAACTAGCGTGATTTCTTTTCTCTGCCATAGATTGAGTCATTGAAGTTGGTTTAGGTCCATTGCTTTCTATCAATTTCAAAATTTCTTGGGTTCTTTCGCGTCCTGTGAACATATTGAAAATTAACAATCTGACCTGTAGTTTAAATAAGAATTAAAGCCTCATTAAATAAAATGTTTAATAATAATACTAATAATAATAATAACAATTACACAGCCAACTTCCCTTGTAACTTGGCATATTCGGAATGATGTAATGGCGTTTCATGTTGAATTGCATTACTCCGCTTTGGGACATATTAAACATTTTGCATTGCCATTATTCCTCAACGAAGAACTTTTCTTGCCATTCCATGAAATGTTCTGCTCTTCGAATGTTGCTTTGCAAGCGGCATTGCTAGCCGCCACTGTTTGAGACGTACTGACCACGCTGACATGATAAGGAGGAGGAGGGGTGGGAGAAGCTACGGAGGGGTAGTGCGCGAGTCAACTGAAGCTCAAATTGACTCGCGAAGCACTGTTTCGCCATGGCTGGTGTAAAGCAAACAGACATAGCAACCACAACCGTAGTTCTTCTAGTTTGATAGTCTAGAGGAAGCATACATAGCACCACAATCATAGTTCTTCTAGTTTGATAGTCTAGAGGAAACAGACATAGCAACCATAACCAGAGTTCTTCTAGTTTGGTAGTCTAGAGGAACCAGACATAGCAACCACAACCATAGCTCTACTAGTTTGATAGTCTGGAGGAAGCAGAAATAGCAACCATAACCATACTTCTTTTAGTTTGAAAGTCTAGAGGAAGCAGACACAGCAACCACAACCATAGTTCTTCTAGTTTGATAGTCTAGAGGAACCAGACATAGCAACCACAACCATAGTTCTTCTAGTTTGATAGTCTAGAGAAAGCAGATACATCAACCACAACCATAGTTCTTCTAGTTTGATAGTCCAGTGGAACCAGACATAGCAACCACAATCGTAGTTCTTCTAGTTTGATAGTGTAGAGAAACAGACATAGCAACTGCAACCATAGTTCTTCTAGTTTGATAGTCTAGAGAAAGCAGGCATAGCAACCATAACCATAGTTCTTCTAGTTTGATAGTCAGGAGGAGGCAGACATAGCAACCACAACCATAGTTCTGCTAGTTTGATAGTCTAGAGGAATCATAAATAGCAACCACAACCATAGTTTTTCTAGTTTGATAGTCTAGCGAAACCAGACATAGCAACCACAACCGTAGTTCTTCTAGTTTGATAGTCTAGAGAAAGCAGACATAGCAACCACAACCATCGTTCTTCTAGTTTGATAGTCAGGAGGAAGCAGACATAGCAACCACAACGTAGTTCTTCTAGTTTGGTGGTCTAGAGAAACAGAGATAGCAACCACAAAAATAGTTCTTCTAAGTCTAGAGGAAGCATACATAGCAACCACAACCATAGTTATTCTAGTATGATAGGCTAGAGAAACAGACAAATCAACTACAACCATAGTTCTTCTAATTTGATAGTCTAGAGAAACAGACATAGCTACCACAACCGTAGTTTCTCTAGTTTGATAGTCTAGAGAAAGCATACATAGCAACCACAACCGTAGTTTCTCTAGTTTGATAGTCTAGAGAAACAGACATAGCAACCACAACCGTAGTTTCTCTAGTTTGATAGTCTAGAGGAAGCAGACATAGCAACCACAACCATAGTTTCTCTAGTTTGATAGTCTAGAGAAAGCAGACATAGTAACCACAACTATAGTTCTTCTAGTTTGGTAATCTAGAGGAAGCAGACATAGCAACCATAACCATAGTTCTTATAGTGTTATAGTCTAGAGGAAGCAGACATTGCAACCATAACCATAGTTCTTCTAGTTTGATAGTCTAGAGGAAGCAGACATAGCAACCACAACCACAGTTCTTCTAGTTGTATAGTCTAGAGGAAGCAGACATAGCAACCACAACCGTAGTTCTTCTAGTTTGATAGTCTAGAGAAACAGACATAGCAACCACAACCATAGTTCTGCTAGTTTGATAGTCTAGAGGAAGCAGACATAGCAACCACAACCATAGTTTCTCTAGTTTGATAGTCTAGAGGAAGTAGACATAGCAACCACAACCGTAGTTCTTCTAGTTTGATAGTCTAGAGAAACAGACATAGCAACCACAACCACCGTTCTGCTGGTTGGATGGTCTAGAGAAACAGACATAGCAACCACAACCATAGTTCTTCTAAGTCTAGAGGAAGCAGACATAGCAACCACAACCATAGTTCTTCTAGTTTGATAGTCTAGAGAAACAGACATAGCAACCACAACCATACTTCTTCTGGTTTGATAGTCTAGAGAAACTGACATAGCAACCACAACCATAGTTCTTCTAAGTCTAGAGGAAGCAGACATGGCAACCACAACCATAGTTATTCTAGTTTGATAGTCTAGAGGAAGCAGACATAGCAACCATAACCATAGTTCTTCTAGTTTGATAGTCTAGAGGAAGCAGACATAGCAACCACAACCACAGTTCTTCTAGTTGTATAGTCTAGAGGAAGCAGACATAGCAACCACAACCATAGTTCTGCTAGTCTGATAGTCTAGAGGAAGCAGACATAGCAACCACAACCATAGTTCTGCTAGTTTGATAGTCTAGAGGAAGTAGACATAGCAACCACAACCGTAGTTCTTCTAGTTTGATAGTCTAGAGAAACAGACATAGCAACCACAACCACCGTTCTGCTAGTTGGATGGTCTAGAGAAACAGACATAGCAACCACAACCATAGTTCTTCTAAGTCTAGAGGAAGCAGGCATAGCAACCACAACCATAGTTCTTCTAGTTTGATAGTCTAGAGGAAGCAGACATAGCAACCACAACAGCATTCGTTCCGACTTTTAGATGACCCAAGGATTTAACAGTGTGCTCTACTGAAGGGGCAGCTAGGTATCGGCATCTTCATGGGATGAGGGAGAGGTGGCTTGAAATTGTCCTTATGCGATCCAATTACCATCTCTCCGTAGGTAGAAATTACCCCTTTACTTGCGGTAGCTCTGTCTTGATGACATTGGCTGGTAAAAATCCGAAGACCTCTTCCTTGTTTTTGCGTTTGCAAGGAATTTAGTGAAAGATTTAGACATTAAAACATTGGATTTATATTTAGTTGTGTTCCAGATTCTCTTGAAAGTATTTTGTGTTTTTAGACTTCTTTTTAGGCAGCGATAAAAAACTTAATCTACTCTATCCAGGATATTTGGCCTCATGCATGGCGAAAATCTGCTCTGAGTTCCATTGATTAGTTGGGCTGGGTTGAGTATAAGCATATGAATCAAGGCTGCATCTGATATGTGGAAAGAAATATTAGAAATAAATATATTTTGTACAGTTGTCAAATACATTCCATTAGACTGGACAATACAGGAGACTAAGTTGAATTCAGTAATAAACACATGGGCTCCGCAGTAAATGAAGCCAAAAATACACGACTACATACTCTTGCATCAGGGTATTTCAATAATAAACACATGGTCTCCGCAGTAAATGAAGCCACAAATACACGACTTGATACTCTTGCATCAGGGTATTTCAGTAATAAACACATGGTCTCCGCAGTAAATGAAGCCACAAATACACAACTAGATACCCTTGCATCAGGGTATTTCAGTAATAAACACATGGGCTCCGCAGTAAATGAAGCGACAAATACACAACTAGATACACTTGCCTTCAAGATGTTGCAACATATGTATGTAGAAGCTTATACAACCTCTGTGGTTAGAGTCAGAACCAAGTGAACTACACGAAATGAAGCCGAACTCCAGAACACTGCAGACTACGAGTTAGTACAGTTTGGGTCAGAGGAACGTGACGATTTTTAAAATGAAATTACTCACCTAAAATTGGGTTGTATAAAATGTGCGTTGTGGCACTAGGTACATGTAATTCCAATTACTTTTTGAAAGTTATATCACAAAGATGCCTTCTTCTAGTTCTCCCATTCAGATATCTCATTACTCTTTGAATTAGGTCAGGTTAGATTGCATGTATCTCTTTTGAAATTCTTTGCTTTGAGTCACTGTTGGTTGTGGCATAACCTTTAGCTTTAAGGATACCCCACAGAAAATACCCACAAGCTGTCAAATTGTGCTGGCCACTGCAAGTTACCAGTTTGCTATACATGTACCCGGTAGTTTAACTGAGTGGGACTATTGTGCCTACCACCTCCCAGAGGAAGTGAAGGAACCACACAGGAGGCTACAGACCGCAGGCTGGAGCCGCCTAGAGCAGCCCTCTGGTGTCCATGGAGAATATACTCAGTGAGAATGCATCAGCGGCATGTGTCCGGTACCATGAGACCTTGAAGCACATCTGAGAAGGAAATGGAATGAAGGTCAAATGAATTAAAGGTAAATGATGGCAGAGAAGTAACCACCACAGGTTTTGCTTGTCGACCCCGGGGAATCCAGAAAAATCCATAGGTCAAAGTGCACAATCACCGAGGATCGAACCGGGACCACAGACATTGCCGCCTGAGCCATCCCATTTACCCATACATTTTGCTGGGTCTATCAGCTGGAACCGTTTAGAATTAATGTAAATCGCTCTTCACTGTCATTTAGGTACCGCTAAACCACGTATCATTTATATATAACGTTCTGATGTAACACTTATCATATTCATCCTCAAAAAACTACGGCCCTATCACTCCAAAGCAAGTTGTCCCACTCTTGCACAGTGAAGAGGTTATTGATGAACCAACCTGGGGTTTTCTGGACTCCAATATCCGAAGTTCTGCTTAAACACTTCCTGATAAATGAAAGTGTACTTCGTTGTCATCAAGAGAAGATTGAGATTCTCTTCATAAGAAGGAGGAGAAACTGTTCCGTGAAACTGTGCTATGTACAAAATTCTACCCGTCTAGTAGCGTTTTGTAAGGATGGAAACATAGATCCTGTTAAAGAATTCTACTTATAAATCAAGATATCTTTGCGATGAAAAACCTAGTGTTATGGTCTGTCTCCTTCCAGACTTTTGTGGACTTCTGGTAACAGATCTCATTAGATTTTCAATATTTTCTGGTATTGGTGATATCCAAATGTATCTCGGAGTTTCTTTGTTCTGTGCAGAAGGAGTTTTACGTATGTTTTAACCCACAATTTTATTGTGTTGAGACTAGGAACTCACCGTGACGTGGAACATTAAACTCCCCCCGAAATAGACGTTGAGCTGTGATAACAGAATCTCTGCTTTTGAAATATGCTTTTATAACAAAAACACGACGTTGTGCTGTCCAAAGCTCCAGAGCAACTAAAATGGCATCATTTTACTTCAACAATCACGTTAAGGCTGCTTTCTTTATCTCCCATATTCCACGCGAAAATGACAAGTGAAACCCGTCAGATTTCTTTGCCCTACCCATGCATTCCTATTTACTGAATAAAACAGCCCATCCTGAGGGCAACATCTACCGTATGCCACATACTTTCCGCAGTATCAACACCATCGAACACAGTGCAATCTACCAGCACTACATCACTCAGCACAATACTATCTACATTCTTTACAATAATACATGTGTTTAATGAAATACAATGTAGCACATTCTCCTAATAAAATTCTCAAAATTCTATTGTAGTATTGTTTAACTTTTCGTAATCCGTAAATACCGTTACCGATGTATTATCGCGATGTAACTGCGATATTGTAAGTAAAAGCAATAAAAATAAATAAATAACTTATTTGTTGCATTTGCATGACTTTTCTTCTCAATCTTCTACAAAATATTTTCAGAATATGTATTCTAAGCTTTTTATTTTTGTTTTTTCTTGTGGCCATGCAAAAACCACCCATCATATAGCGATCCGTTGTTTCAAAATTTGACTGTCGCTCTAGCCTACTGTATCCTTATAGCTACAGTAATTGTATAATGAAAGTTTATTTTAATTTATAAGTAGTAGAAAGAAGAATAAACTTTTCTATGAATATTTTGTTGATGAGCGAGTAGAAGAAGTGATGTGAATGGGATACAGCCGTTTTCTTCATGCACTTAATGTTAATCCAGAATAGTTTGATTGTTGGAGCAAGGGTTATGGAGGGAACAGACGATTGCTAGTTGTTTAAAATAGGGACGCTATATACTGGCCGTAAAATTCCATGGACTTTCTATGGCATCCCCAGAAATAACTGTTGTTTAAAATATACAAAATATTACACTATTCCAATAATAATAATAATAATAATAATAATAATAATAATAGATATCTCAGAAATGACTCATCCAAAAAAAAAGTTATTTGAAATAAATTGTATGTTTTGCAAAGATCTTCATTTTTATGAAATACCTTTTTGTCAATTCCTCATGGTTTACCCGTTGTACAAACCAGTACTAAACTCATTCCGAATGAAGAGGGTTCAGAGGTCAGTCCCAGAAAATTCAAAGCATACATTTTATTAGTCATGCAAATATCTTAAACATATGACATTTTAATAAAAATAGCTGTAGACATTTTTGAAATAATAAAGGATTTTGAAAATTTTTCCATATAAAGGGTAGTTTTGGGTGAGGTATTTTCCTGAAAACCTTCGTGTCGCATCCTTGTAACATCCTATTTAATGGAAGTTTCGTTTTTGGACGCGCGCACACAGAAACTCCTCTGAAGCCCATTTTTGTCTCCAGCAAGCCTCAAACTCTGTATTTCCGGTTTAATATACGAATAGAATTTTTGGGTAGAATGCAATACTTCCTCTACTTAATGTAGAAAAGTAACAGAGAAGGGAAGAAGTAAATGTTGAAAATTAAAATCAATAACAAAGAATTTTCTAAAACGGTTAATGCCACAAGAAATGTATGTGATATAAATTGTGCGGTTTCACGAGATCTAATTTTTTATATTAAAATGCTGATCTCTTCTCTATAGTTTACCAACTGTACACAACTCATTCAGAATGAAGAAGACTTCACAGGCTATTCCCATAAAATTCAATATGTACATTTTCTCTTGCAAATATTCATATATTAAAAATATGGTACTTTAATAAAAATTGTTAGAGCCATGCTTGGCAAAATAACAAATAGTTAAAGGATATTTTGTTTAACCGAGTTTTCGACTTTGAGTTCACGGATAGGGGAATACACACATACATACACTGAACCTTTTTCTTTTTCTTCTTTTTTTATCCAGGGAACCTCAACATAAGGAAATCTGGTATCGAACTTCTGGGTGGAATACAATACTTCTACTGACTATAGAAGTATTGTAAGCATTGCTAAGTAGTAGAGAAAGTAAATAGAGTAGTAGAGGAAAGCAAGTATATTGTATATTTTGAGCATCATAGGCCGAATTTACTTTTGCTCGATAGTGAACATTTCTGTGACCTCTATGATTGAAAAACAATCTGATATTTAATCTCTTCCATAAGCGAGTGCCTCGGACCATGAATTGACAGCAGAAAGTGGAATCAGATCTTTCAATTTCGACTGTTTAGCAATGATGGACAAGTTATACAAATGAAGATGTTCGATGTGCTATGCAATTATTGATAATAGCGGCCAGCAATTTGGAATACTACTTCCAAACTGGACCTATTCAGGAACCTTTAACGACTTCTATCACCCGCGTCGGTCTAAAACCGGAATCCTGATTGCACGAGCCTATCTGTACAACGTGGGTCCACTCATTAATGGATTTGTAGTCAGGTCCTGGAGTTTCAAGATGTTTCTCACCACCTATTGAAATACATTTTAAAAGGAAATATCTACGTTATAAAGTTTTTTTGCTAGAAAATAATTTCATTAATTTGTTTAATTATGATTTACATATACAGATATATGTACCTATATATATATATATATATATATATATATATATATATATATATATAATGGAATCTGTTTGATGAACAAAATTAACATATTATATTACTTTTGATGTGCGTATTGCAAGTTATTGAACAACTGGTTTTATTTGCCTAAAAAGGTGTTTCACGTCGAATGAACTGAGGGATAAAACTCCTCAAAGAAATACCGAGAGAATATATTTATGCCAGCTTTGCAGAACTGCTGCAAGGATTTAAGAATATTCCTAAAACATTTAAAATACTTAGTTTGCAATAAGCCGGATCATATAATTTGAAAGAGTTTAATTAATTACTTTTAAAGGCCATGTTTTCCGCAAGGATATTTAACTTTACTGTTATTTCTAATATGATGTTTCACTTTTGGACACTGTATGTATGGCCTTCCTGTTAGGTAAACTCATTCAAATGGCTCAGAGGAAGATTTCTCGACATTGCATCAGAAAAATCAATAATTTTACTAAATAAAACAATTTATAAAAATCTAACAGAAAAGGCAAGAAAGAGACAGAGAGAAAGAAATAAACAAAGAAGGAAGGAAAGAAAGAAGAACGTTTTTCTGCACGTGTTGCTGCCGTCCTCAGCGCTGTGCCATACCAAGAAATTCAACCCGAAAGCTCGCTCTCTCTTCCCCTTTCTCTAGCGCTCCTTGACTTTCACAAATTACCCACAGCCCACTACACTACAGGCCTGAGCGCTGATTTCAATATGGCGGCAGTCGAAGGCGGTAGGCAACGAATTCCATAGTTCCAAGCAAAAAGACAGAGGAACGTAAAAATAAAAAACTAAGTTAATTTAAAATAATAGCAACTAGATACCACTAGAACACAAAGGTAACATTAAAGAAATAATGATAATTCATTGTATTTTATAAAAGCAATTGTGACTTTTTAAGTATTTGTGCATGTATTGGATTTGAAAAACTAAAATAGTGCTATAAATAATAAACACAGTAGAATATGTAGCTGTAGTCGTTATGAGCCTATCAAATAATGTAACTGCAGCAGTATTATTGGTACTTTGTTTTAATAATGATAATAAATGAAAAAATTAAAACAGAACATAATTACTATGCAGTTAAGTTAAACAGGTGCACATAAAAACCAATTCACCTTATTAAAAAGAAAGTGGCTCAAAATATGACAATTTTAAATTTAATTATGCTCTGAACATCTGTGTTCTGTTTTGGGACAAAATATTATTTTCACTAAACTCCTTGCGTTTATATAATCATACGTTTACAAGCTCAGCTTCAACTGGAGTGAGAATAACACAAATACCAAACATTTCAGTTTATTGGGACTTACCTACCATTGAACACTATTGTAGGAACTTATTCTCATGCTTTATATATTTCATTACTACAGGAATAGCAAAATGAAGGACTGCAAAATTATACAAAGAAGCATTTTTGGGATATGATTATATTTATTCCACTCAGAAGCTGTGAATATACAATAAAAATTAAAATATTCTGCACTAGTTAAATATATTGGAGAAAATTTTTCATATTTACCACTGTACAATCAATCTGACAAACTTTTATAAGATTTCTTTTGTATTTACTGAAAATTAAAGTCAACATAAAAGCTAACAGCCCAACCACTAAATCTGCTCATGTTACTACTGGTAATATACTAAAGCTTGCCACATACTTATTAGTTTAGTAAAAAGAGTAAAATTACTCAAATATATGATGTGAAGCCAAAGTCAGATAGCCTCAGTGTGTTCGTTATAAAATATATACAATAATTCATGTTACAGAAAAAAGTGGCTTTTAATGTATTATTCCATGTAAATATCATAGAAATGCTGAAAGTATTGTTTCCTTCCTCAGGGCAAGCACAACATACTCTTATGAATTCACTCACTGGTCAGTTTCTTTATTTTTCTTTTATCATAAAACTTTTGTTTCTTATTCTCAGTTACCATTTTGGAGTAATTATTTAGAATAATTTTGCAAATAATTGAACATACATCATGAAAATAGTCTTCAAATTTATGATTGTATTGATTGATGATCGTTTCTCTGGTTTCATCCATAATGTTTACTATATAGGGACTGCACAAATTCTTCAACAAGGCAAGATACTTACTGCTTTTAATAAAATCATCGTAACACTCTTTGACTAAGCCTTGAAATCGTTGGATACACAACCACGTTACTTTTACGCAATATATTGTAGGTTTCTTTAGAGAACCTCTATTTTAGGAATTAATCAGCCTTGCCACATCTTCAAATTCATACTCTAAAGTGTAATTTAAAATCAATACCTCAATGCATTTGGACATAATATACCATTTGATACCTTGAAAGCAGTATAACCTGCAATGTAAAACACGACAGGCATTACATCATTATTCACCGGTTTTGCAATTTCAATTTCTGTCACAAAAAGGCAGCAATGATGGAACATTTTTGTTTTCAGAATCTGCACCCACATTTAAGCTTCTTACTGGAATGTTACCATGTTTTGATGAAACTAAAAGCAAATTTTTAATTCTGATCTTTTTCTCACTCTCATAAGCCGTTGGAGAAAGATAAAATAATTACTGCCAGACAACCGGCAGTAAATACTGAATCACTCTTCAAGAGGATCTGTTTGAAACTTGCAAACAGAACATAGTTTACTTTTAATTCTGTTAGAGCAGAATTTGTTAAACCATAAAGGCCTGAGCATGTCCATTATTGCATCAAATAATGCAATGTCAGCCCTTGGTATACATTCCCACTACAGAGCTGTTCCCAATTGCACAACCATGCTGAAATTTTATTCAGGAAAATTCACTCTTCTTGCTCGATGGCAAAGACTGCTTGTAATCAGCATTTCTATACCTTACATCCTTATATAGAACCTTAACATTCACAATATTCCACCATTTTAGGATAGTATTTAAAAACTCTGCTGTTTCTCCATTACCATCATTGCATTTAAGAGGGCATTATTATTTTCATAATTGAAACTTTTACACACCAGACTGAGTTTTTGTCTTTCAATATTTGATGCATAAACAGCTTTTGCATTTAACTTATAACAAAATTTCAGCAATTCATACTTTTCTTTGTGATAAAGTGATCTGAGGTGACCAAAATTAGCACTCTTAATTATATCTGGATATTAAAAATCCGGAAAATTAAATATAAAATCTTTCTGGTTTATCCAATTATTCATTATATATGCACAGTATCATAGAGCAAAAACAGAGGCTGTGATTGGCTAAAGGGATTTACTACTGAATAATAACCAAATGTATGTGGTGTGAATTTGTGAAACAAAGATTTGTTGATCTGATTATTATCAGCTATAAGACTGATTACTTTTACATCAAGTTTGCCAAGTTAGCAGAGAATGTTACTCAAAGTAGCATGTAAGAAGTCCCCAGAATTTCTACTGACTGGCAAAATGGCAATATCTGAATAATTACCAAATGCAGCATTTACTGAAAACACTTAGCTGTTTTAGCAAGCTCATGTGTATTTTTTGCACTAGTTCCTACCAATTCACCACCTTTAAAAGTTAGCTCTGGTGAAATATAAACTTCATCCATCCAAAGATTAACAACTCTTTCCTCATGTTTCAAGGAACAAATGCGACCCTCAATGTAGGAATTGCTAATATTAAAATTGTTGTCACTCACATTTAGACTGGCAGCCAGTTTTCTTAAGTTACTTGGATGTGGAAGCGTTAGTACCTGTTACTGAATTGGTTCTGTAACATGCAGGAGATATCAGGAACATTCTCAGAGCCAACCTAAGAAGATCTGATGAAAATCTGTACCTGTCCTTCTTAAAGCAGAATAATTCTATCTGCTCTGTAAGCACACTTAACCTCACTTTTTTACCACCACCTAGCACATGTTCTTTTAGCAATTTCACTGCTGCAGCAAGTTTATTTTCTTTAAAGTTTGACACAGGCATACTACACAATTCAAATAATGCATCCACCTGAGATTTCTCCAAAATAACACTAAATTCGAGATTCAGGTCATTAGGAATCAATCCTTTGTCTATATACATTGTAAAGCACTTATCACTAGAAACCACAAAACTACTAACATAAGGCGCTGATACTGTGTTTATTTTTAGCACTGTAATAGCAGTAACACTAATTGAAAGTGCGGAATCTTTTCTCTCGTTCACACATTTTTTAATATGAACTGTTACATATTCATATGTGAGTAACCTGTTATTTTCTAATTCCTTGTCATATGAAGCTAAACTTTGATCCAGGGCTGTTTGAAGTGCTTCATCTTCCCTTTCCTCTCTTGTTCTTCTTTTCTTTGGAAGTGAAAAACTTAAGTGGGGTGTACTTTCATTAACAACTGTAGGAAAAGCATCATCACTAAGGCAAGGATTACACGAGGAATGAAATGCACTCGTTCATCTTTCTTGCCATTTATCCTCTCGAATAAGCATTTATTCTGTAAAGTGTCTAATGCAGACTCTAGCATTTTCAGTGAACTCAAAGTTCTGCCTGCGTATTCTGCTCAGCCATAATTTTCGTCGTTCCTCATCTCTGGGAAACCTAAAGCAGTTTACATACGGAGGCTCATAATCTGCAACCTGGTACTCAACACTTGAAAGGCATTGCAGCTCTAAAAATACAAAGAAAACACTGCTGTTTTATACATTTACAATACAATTCTCTGATAAATGCATACAAATAGTTATTAGTTACTTTCAGAGTTGTGCCAGACATGACCAAGTATACTTCTGCAACATACTACAATAACAGGTATGATAACTATAATAACATATATTTTACTTACTCCAATGTGGTTTGCAATCCGTAGAAGTGGGAGGAGAACTGCTTTATTCATTGATAGAAAATTGGCAACACAAACATGCCTTTCCAAAGTTTGCCACCTGCACTAATCACGTGACCATGCCTTGACGGCAGAGCGCGCAGGCCAGATATGTATTAGGCTGTGAATTATCCCTAACTTACTTTAGACGGACAGCGTGGGCTGCAGAGGGAACAAACTCTCATCTTAGTATATACGATACTACGCTAGGTCAGACCACCCGGAAGCTGAAGGTGTGCCATCATGATCCCTAGGTTAATTATGAAATGCAGGAAAACTGATAACAACTGCAATTTGGCTGAATAAAGCTGAGATGAGCTTATCTACTTGCGGACAAACTAACCTTCAAAGAGATATAGAAAAGGGTGTGTATCCCTTACCGCCCTGAACTACCAGACTGATTGTTGTCAGATTCTGCAAGAGGCAACTGTGACACCTGGCTTTGAAGTGCTACAAAGCAGAAGCAAAGCAAAAAAAAAAAAAAGCCAACAATAACGAATTATTACATCAAGCAAAGAATACTCAACAAAGCCATGGAAATAACGAAGGAGAAGAGGTACAAGTTTCTCTGGATAAAAGACTGCAAAGTGTTTATTCGGAAAGACGAAAAGAAGCCTATTTATAAAATCTTGGATTACTTGATCTTGACAAAGATGCCTTTTCTAATTTCATTTTCCCCGTATCTTGTAATTGTCATGCAGTTTGTATACTCTCATTTCACGTAAACACTGAATATGAATGCTCTCAATGAGAACTATTGCAATCGAAGTATACAAACGTTTGTTTTTAAGGATTTAAACTCCCTCGATAACTATATTCTTAGGTTTGAAATTATTCAACTTAAATATTTGTAGCATCAACAAGTATCACTCAGAGCTGTATGTACTGCTGTAGTAGTTACGTTCACTTAAACGTAATGATACTCACTTGGCTTAATCATAATTTAAGTTTTGAAATTAAAGGATACAAAAAAGTGTAAAATATTATTACAATAAATATAGAATAGTAATGTATTACAGAAATTATTTAGATGTAACGTTGGTAAATGCAGAGATTATTCTGTCCAGTGTGATATAAGTTTGATTTAATAACAATAAATTTAATTTAAAACTATCCATAGGCTATAAAGTCTCTGTATTATTGACTTCTTAAACGACTTCGAGTGTTATTTGCAAAGTTTTAAAACCACACTAAATCACATAATATTATTGTTGGGAATATTAATTCGTAGAAAACTATCTAAATGAGTATGGACATACATATCTGAACATAAGCACGATTTTATAAGTATTTAAACGCCGCCATTGGCCCGTCTACAACTGATTCATGCTTTGAGCATATACATATTTCAAGAACAAAAACAGCAGTTTATATCCGGAATTTACATACCTGTATATACTGAGCATTGTGCCATTATACAGTCTTTGCATTTACTAACTCTTATCACGACCAAAATTTTTTATTCAAGTGTAAGTATGTAATCAATTACGGAGATTTGGTAATGATACAAAGATGGAAAATAGTAAAATTTATTAATCCTGAAAGTTCTGATAACTGCCTTGATGTACTTTACAACAATTTAAATTATTTAACATAAAAACATACCGCTATTCAATACTTTAAATAAACTAGTAAACGTACTAAAATTAAACATTTGATTATAGATAATATTGTGAAATCAATACACAGGATGATCAAAATAGTCGAAAAACTAAACATAGGATCCTTAACATGCCACTGAGAAATTACAAAAAGTATCGAAATGTGTTAACCACTACAATTAAATTAATCAAATCTAAGTATTAATCCCATAAATTTAAGGTAATATATGACCCTAGAAAGTTCTGAAACATTGTTAACGAAGCAACAAAAGTAGAGAATACTAAAATTGCGAGCGTTAATGGAATATATAACAACTACGTAGCTATGATAACAGATAAAAAGGAAATAACTACATAAACAAATTCATATTTTATGAATATCGGTCTTGGTATTGCCTCTGGTACTGAGGCAAATAGCTCCAGTAATTATAAACCTTACTTGCGCTTCTCTATGTTCCTCTGTCCTTCTTCTGAAGATGAATTAATCAAACTCGCCAAAAACGTAAAAAATAAACATCACCGTATTTTTGTCTACAGAAGCAGTGATACATCGGATTAATAATATATTGCTAAACCGTTTGCACACATTTTTAATCGCTGTTTTAAATGGCTCACCCCCCCTCAAGTATGCCATAGTAATCCCTGTACATAAATCCGTGAAACCAAAAGTATGAACAACTAGACTTCCCTTTACTTCCCTATATTTCTAAACTCCTGGAAAATTGTATTAAAATCGGTTTGGCTGATTGTTTAGAAAAATACATTTCAAATTGCAATCAACTCAATGCATTCAATGAAACAGCAGGAGGCAGGAACTGACCATCGGTTCACTGGCAGCATTGGCATAAAATTGACCTCCCACAATAACAACAACAACAACAATTATCATGTGTATCACATTCACATGTGGAAATAGTATTTCCATTTCAACTGAATGTGGATAATATATTAAAGATAGTGTGTCAAGTCAATTATAAAGCCAACACAAAAAGCGTCATGGTGAATAACAGTAGAAGGCTCTGCATGTGGAGTGATTTATTTCAAGTTCCATATTGGCAGTTTTATAAAGAACAAGGAATATGTTAAATAACTCTGACCCAAAATACTGAAGAAAGAGAAATGTTGATCCAAAAATGCAGTGACTTTTCACTTGGTACATTGTAATCAACAAGACCACTTGCAGCAGCTGAAAAGACACCACTTTAGTTCCAGCTGAGAAAAAGCAGAATGTTGAAAGTGAGAAATGTAAAGAAGAGCAAAGAAAATTGGCATTAATTTTGATGATAACTATGACTACCTGCAACATCTACGAGATACAAATCTCGGCTCATGTGTCCGGTGAGACAAAGATTAAGTTACCGTAATCTGTGTCTGAATCTCAACAAGGCCACGCTTAGATTTGGATCCAGATATAATAGCAGCAATGGATGATGACTCTAATTATGCTGATCCAGACAATGAACCTGAAGATAATTTTACAGAATTGGCCAAGAGGAAGTTGGCCTTCTCAACAAGGCCACGCTTAGATTTGGATCCAGATATAGTAGCAGCAATGGATGATGACTCTGATTATGGTGATCCAGACAATAAACCTGAAGATAATTTTACAGAATTGGCCAAGAGGAAGTTGGCCTTCTCAACAAGGCCACGCTTAGATTTGGATCCAGATATAGTAGCAGCAATGGATGATGACTCTGATTATGGTGATCCAGACAATGAACCTGAAGATAATTTTACAGAATTGGCCAAGAGGAAGTTGGCCTTCTCAACAAGGCCACGCTTAGATTTGGATCCAGATATAGTAGCAGCAATGGATGATGACTCTGATTATGGTGATCCAGACAATAAACCTGAAGATAATTTTACAGAATTGGCCAAGAGGAAGTTGGCCTTCTCAACAAGGCCACGCTTAGATTTGGATCCAGATATAGTAGCAGCAATGGATGATGACTCTGATTATGGTGATCCAGACAATAAACCTGAAGATAATTTTACAGAATTGGCCAATACCGTGTCTGCTGATGATGAAAATGATAGCATCGATGAAGAGGACAAGAGTGAAGAATATGATTCAGAAGATGGTGATGAAGTTTCAGGTTTCAATGGGTCACAGATTACATTTGTAGAAGAGGAAACAAAGTCACACTTCACAAATTACTCAATGTTCTGTTATACGGAGAAATGAACAACAAACCTTGCAGGATGACTACTTTGCACAGATGTTCGTGAACACATATGGGGACTGCGACATTTGGGCATTGGGTTGTGAGGAAATTGAAGATCACGTTGCACCAGACTCTGAGATTGTTTTAAAATGTATAGCAGAAACAGTATAACAGGATTGTATCAATAAACCCCTCTTCAGTAGAAATGGGATTAATAATTTTAAGATGTTTCAGAAGATGATGATGAATTGGTATATTAGAAAATTCAAAAACATAAAGAGAGTTGGGATTGTGAGTCTATCTTATCAACGTACGCAAATCTGTACAACAGACCCAAGATTATTCGTGAGCCACCAAAAGCAAAGATAACTGTTTCGGAAAAGACAGGAATCCCTCTTGGCGTGATTGGTGGAGGTGATGATGGCGTCACAAGGTTGACAAGCTCTGGAAAAACACAATAATGATAACCAGTCTAAAACTGGGCTGTGTGACGAAACGGCAGCTATGCATAATCTCTATCTAATCTATCCATGCGTCCCACAAATTAACAGCCAGAAGAGAAAACATTGAGAAAGAAAGCTCTTGATGAATATAGAAATGAGAGAAGAATGGACAAAAAAAGGAAATACTCTTGCATTAAAAGATGAGAAGAAAAAGTAGGAAAAAATAATGCTGAATAACAGGACTAATATTCAGAGTACACATATGACATGACTTTATTGTAATATTTAAGATTGTCAATTAAGACAGTTCTGGTGTCACAGTTTCTGCCATGGTTTGTAAATCTGGTAGCAGTATGGAATATTTTATTGTAAAAGATGTAAATAAAGTTAACTTTAGTCTTCTAAATAGAGAGAAAAAACTGTTTTCGAAGTGCTGGTGCTATTTTCCATGTAACTAAAAAGCGTATTTCTGAGCTAACTGTAGGGAGCAAATATTTAGGACCTAAAACAGCTTTCGACACCGTTAAACATGACATTTTATTAAACAAATTAAATAGGCTAGAAATCAATGGGAATGCTCGAAAGTTACTTAAATTTTATCTGAGTGATAGAACGCAGCAAACTAAAATTGATAATGAATTCAATTATGTTCGGAATATTAATATCGGTGTTCCAAAAGCAACAGTCCTTGGGGCCATTTTATTTCTAATTTGTATTAATGTTCTATTAAAATAAACTTAGAAAATTATAATGGATTGTTGTATACCCAGACGACACTGTCATACTATTCATTGGAACATCCTGATATGACACATATACTAACACAAACAACGGAATTAGAATAATTAAAAATTGGCTTGATAAAACTTTTCTCGCTTTAAATACTAGGAAAACAATAGGCATCCCATTTTCTTTAAAACTGCTGACCTCAAGCAGCGTATAAAAATAAAACTCACCATTGCCAGCTTAATAAATGCAGCAGTCCTATTATAAGTGAAACATTCCAAATAAAGCACTTAGGAATCATTATTGACTAGCACCTTCGATGAGACAAGCACATATCATACGGACTTTGTAAAATAATTCGCTTTTTTCTCACATTGATAACATATTTGCCTGATGATGTTTTGCGCATGGTATATTTTTGTCTTTAATCTAGTCCCTTCTTCAATATGGTATGGGGTAGTTCATTCATCAGTATTATTACACCATTAATATTAGTGCTAACAAGAGCAATTAGAATATGCCTGAAAAGTCCATCCCTTTATTAGCGAGTATACAGACTATTCTTATTAAAGTTAAGGGGATAGAGCAAGTCATGTAATGTATTACATCAGATTTTTGAACTTATAAATGTTAAACTGCTTCAGATCTGGACGCTTCTTTATAATCTTGGACCAAGAATGTAACTATGTTGTATGCCGCAGTTGTTAAATATTTAGTTTTATAATTATAAGAGAATAGCGGAAATATATTATATTTTTGTGAATGAAATTTAATAAAACAATGCAGTAAAGTTGGTCGAATACTTTGAATTCAGAATGTAGGAGTACTGTTGGACTATCCAATAAAATAAAAATAAAGTAACATAAATCTGTAATATATCATACTGGCATCTGGTTCCTAATCCAGGGAGTATATTCAAAATTTGTTATTTATTAATCAATAATTACTAAATTATTTGTTTCTATTCATAACTGTGTGCTTAACCTATTAAAAAAACTAACATAATTAAATAATAGTGATAATAAAATAAATTAAAATAAAATCTACATGAACAATTAATTCTAATAACATTCCCCGCTATTACTTGCTACTGGCAGCCAGCAGGTCTTCCAACTGGCTGGCAGTTGGCATCTACTACCCCTTAATTCTACGCTAATTAAACCTTTAACCACTGGTATCCAGCAGTGTTAAATACTGATAATTCCTCTTAATCTATGTGTGAGTTCAATTCATGTACGTAATCCTTAATTTCACATTAATTTCTGTTAAATATTGCAACTAAGTCTTCAAGAATTCCATTTACTAAATTTCCAAATTCATTAACGCATATTCTGCACTTTGATTTAAAAGTTCCTCTGGCCCCTTTTCTCCCCTACTGCAGGCATGCTGTTCCATCCCCTTTGGCTCCACTATTCCCTCCTCTGCCCAACTCTCCATATTTAAATCTAATTCCTTGTCCCTTTCTTCATCAATCTCTTCTTCGTCTTCTTCAGTCTGTGTTCGTATTTATGTTACTAACAGCTCTTCTTCTGTTGTCCCATCATTTGTTGTAATAATCTTTCCAATCTTCTAATTTCTATTTGGGATGTAGTAGTATTTTCTATTGGTACTTCTATAGTAACTCTGTCTTCCAATGTTAGTCTTGAGTTTATTTGCTAAGTTATCTAGATGTTATATAATATGTGGTTTCTAATAATAAATCCGATTTGATATCCCTCAAAACTCTTCTTTCTTTATCTGCTTCATTATTATTTTTGGGGCAATCAAAGAGCGCACGCTCCGGTGTTGCGTATGCTCCGATGATCTGGGTACGTGACATATGTTGCATATATTGTTAAAACATTTTTTTAATTTTGTGCCAGCGTTTTATATGGCCATTCTCGGTCAGGTAATGTATTAAAACTTTTGTGAGTTTAGGACTGAGTCTTCCCATAAAACTCGAAAGAATATCATAAATTTCCTTCCTATTTCTATGCTATTCCATTCCAACTGCCAATCAAGTATTGAAGTATTCTTAGTTTCCCTTAAATTTAAACACCGTCTTCCCATTATTTCTTCTACTTTCTCTAATTTTCCCTTTTTAAGCCAATTGTTGCTCCTCTTAATTTTATTTGATAGTCAAATTGTGTTATTCCTGTTAAAAGCAATAGTGCCATAGTCGGGATTCTATTAGAACACCCGTATACCTTTATAGTATCTTCTTTTGGGATCTTCTTAAACCTGTTTTAATTTGTGCGTTATTCATCCTTTTAGCCCATACACCCACACTATATGATATGATTAATAAAAATATGGGGTTATGATATGTTATAACTGAATTTAAAGACCTGCTTATTCAGACTGTGTTATTCTGACCAAGGTCATCATTACTGTTTCAGATTTACTGCAAACGTAATCGGTGTGTTTCCCAAAATTTAAGTTCTCATCCAAATAAATCCCAAGATATTTTGCTTATTTTTGGCGACTTATATTTTAATTTTTGTGTTTAATTACAGGATCTCTTATGTTTTCCTTTTTATAGCATAAAACTGGATTTACTAAGAACAATATTCAATTTCACCTGTTTACACTATACTTCTAATTTCCCATTAGTGTATTAGAACATTCTTCAATATCTTGCTCCTTTATCCCTCTACAATAAAAATGAGATCGTTGGCGTAGGCGATGTATATATATATATATATATATATGTGTGTGTGTGTGTGTATTATAGCCGGTTCATGTAATAGGTTTCCAAAACAAGTCTCAGAAGTCCGGTCCAAGGATCGAGCCCTGGGGACATACCTTGATAATGTCTAGAAATTATCTTTAATACCGTTTACATAAACTCTTCTATCATTACAATAATCCTTCAAAATTTCATATATACATCTGGGGTAGTTTTTACATAGAAGTTCTTAGTTATTTATATAATTTCGGTGACATCAAAAGGGAAAATGCCTTTTGTGTTATATTGCTCTCTTATTTCGTTTCATTTAATCATATGTATATCCTCATATTCTTCAAAATTATCGCTAGGTAACAATTTATTTAGTAAAAACTTACCGATACTTTCCAATTCTTGGTTAATTCTCCATTTCCTTTATTTAGTATAGCTAATGTTTTCGGTTTTCTAATTTTATTGATAATTAATTTATATGGCATACCAAACACTTTAACTTAGAATATCCTCCCAAGAATTTCTTCTTGTCTCTTCTAATACACCTTATATCTTTGGTTAACTCTTCTGTAGTTTAGTAAATTAATATCACGTTGCTCCGCCACTGTTGTCTTTTTATGTATCCGTTTTAATGTCCTAATTTAACATTGGTGCCTAAATAGTCAACTTGCATGTTATTAAATCCATATATTTCATTTTATTCAAGTTTACTTGTTTAAAATTGTATACATTATTTCCTCTATTCACGTTTTTAATATTATCATAGTCGATTTCAATGTGGAAGTATATAAGTCGATGGCCGCTTACTGTCATATTTTGTCCAACTTTCCAGTAGATAATTTTTAACATTGCTTTGGTATTACATAATGTCAGGTCATTGTTGGATGTGGCTCCAGCCCTGTTCTCAAATTGGGCTCTTGCAAGTTATTAGGTCTAATCCCGATGTTATTTCTTCTAATTTCTCTCCTCTTTTATCTCTGATGCTATTAAACCACTACTGTGATTTTGCGTTTGCATCAAAGGTGTTGACTATAATGTTATTATAATATAAATTACTTATTTACCGAATATGTTCTAAATAAGGTTCAATTGGGTGACTAAATTGAAAATAATAATTTGCCAATATAAAGTTACTCTTGTTGTAATTTCTACACAAATTATGCGAGTGTTGCTTCATTGGGAAATGTCAACCACTTGGAGAGTTGGATTAACTATTAATATAAGCGCCATGTACTTATTTTTCGTACTTTAATAGGCATGTTGATATATTTCCCCGAACTGTGTAAGATTCCTAATGCATACTAAATCCAAATTTAAGTCTTCTATGATTTTACGTAATTATGCTATTAGTTATCTACTCCTTTGAGAACCAATCTGATCAATTCTTAGTCTATACTTAAATTCTGTACAATCTTTCACTATGTCTCCCATAAAAAACGGTCTTGCATAGACAGTGACTCTAATTATGATCCTGAAGTTCTTCATAATAAAAATGTACTGCAAGATGATAACTTGTTACTGAATGTTGTTGACACAAACCAGGTATATAATGAAAAGGTGTACCTTGATGAAATATTGGAAGCTCTTTGACAATGGAATAGCAAAACCCCTGGACCAGACATTATTCCATATAAATTAATAAAATATATGCCAGAGAATGCACTACAGTATCTGCAAAATATTTACAACCATATATGGTTTAACAAGTGCTTCCCTGATCAATGGCGAATGTCAACAGTGATTCCTATTCCGAAATCAAATAAAGATCACTCTTTGCTTATAAATTACCGATCGATTTCTTGAACATGCACCATGTGCAAGCTCCTTGAAAAGATAATCGCGAAAAGACTTCGTTTGTTTTTGGAAACTAACCATTTTCTTGAATATGCACCATGTGCAAGCTCCTTGAAAAGATAATCACGAAAAGACTTCGTTTGTTTTTGGAAACTAACCATTTTCTTGAACATGCACCATGTGCAAGCTCCTTGAAAAGATAATCGCGAAAAGACTTCGTTTGTTTTTGGAAACTAACCATTTTCTTAGCAACATACAAACCGGCTTTCGTCAAAATTGTTCCACAATAGATAACATGGTCATGCTTGAGTTGGAAGTAACTGAGGCTTTTGGTAGTCGACAGCATTTGATTTTAGCCAGTGTTGACATACAAATGCATACAATTCCATCTGGGGAAATTACATCATTCAGTCTCTAACGGAATTTGGAGTCAATGGAAACATGATCTCAATCATCTACAATACAAAACAGACGGATGAGAGTAAGAGCTAATGGTTTTCTTCCCAGCCTGTTAGTTTATGAAATGGCATACCACAAGGGTCTGTCTTAAGTGTGACACTATATTAGTGGTCATCAATAAAATAGTGTCATGTCTTCGACCACATGTTAAGCCGTATATATACGCTGATGATATTACCATATTTTGTAAAGGACGAGACACAAAGATAACTCAAGAATCACTACAATTAACCCTCCAGAATCCCCATACTTGAAGCAGCAGTACTGGTCTTCGATTCTCACCTATAAAAAGCCAATGCATGGTTTTCTCTTGATCTAGAAAACCACTTCCACAACCTGAATTGCTAATAAACAATCATCGCACACCAATTGTCAATAACATTCACATACTTGGATTGCAATTTGACCAAAAGTTAACCTCTATCTCGCATCTTAAAATGCTTAAAACTGACTGTTTAAGGCGGTTGAATATTTTGAAAGTGTTATTTGCTAAAAATTGGGGAGCTCACTTTAGTATCCTACTCCGCACATATAGGATGATTATGTGATCTAAACTTGCTTATGGCTGCATTGTATATAACTCAGCTAGTCTGACTGCCCTTAAGATGCTCAATTGAATTCAGTCTTCTGCACTCAGGATTGCGTTGGGAGCATTTCGCACAAGCCTTACCGAGAGTCTACAAATAGAAGCTAACGAACCGCCACTGCATACAAGGAGGAAAATCCTGAGTTTGATCTATGCTTCAAAGATTGCTGCCTTATCAGACTCTGCTGCTTTGCCATATCTCTTCTCTTCTAACGACAATAACAGCATTTCAACTCGACAATCTCATGACACTTCCTTCAACTATAGCATTTCAAAATATATGCATGAGATTAATTTAGGTTTTCCTGCTATGATAATACTCAAATGTTTCAGCAATACCTCCTGAAAACCCGAAACCCCGCCTATCATCACCACTCTAGCCAAATACAACAAAATGGATACAGATATTACCCATTACCAGCGAATGTTTCATGAAATTTTTGGCGTGCACCAAAATTTCATACCTATATATACTGATGGATCTAAAATGAATGGGAGTAGTGGTTGTGCTGCTGTACATCCTGAACATACAATTTCTTACAGTCTTCCGAATTACCTCTCTACATTCTCCTGTGAACTTTTTGCCATAAGATTTGCCCTGGAATACACAATGGAAGCTGAACACCGTTGTCATATCACCTTCACTGACTCCATGAGCGCAATTCTAGCTCTTCAACAGAAGTCACCCAGAAACTCTTTAGTGCAGAACATTTTACAGCTATATAATGAGATAAAAGCCTGCAATAAACGTGTGACGCTGGCATGGATACCATCTCAAATGGGAATATCTGGAAATGAAAAAGCTGATGAAGCTGCAGCTAAAGAAGCAACATGCCACTCTCCAAGCCTGGTCGGCCTCAAGGTTCCGCATCACGACCTCCAAAATTTCCTAAAGTATGAAATATGTAAGAAATGGAAGCTACACTAGTCGCCTTAAGCTGCAATCCTAGTTTCAGTTACCCAATAAAACATCTAATTCGTGGTGACCAGGTACTTCTCACCAGGCTACGTATCGGACATACTGCAATTACCCGTTCATATCTCCTTGGAAAAGATCATCAGCCTACATGTCACTCCATTCTCACAGTTCAGCATATAGTTGCAGAGTGCCCTACCTACGAAGTTCATCGGCTTCAGTGTGGTATTCCTGCTAACCTCTCGGTGACCTTGAGTGATCCAACCATGTCATAACATAGTAACGTTTTTAAAAGAAATAACAATCAACGTTGTAAGTTGTTTCAAAGTATTCTAATTATTAAAATTTATTGTAGTCGCGTTATGACTTTAATGTTAAAGCGACAATAATAAATAAAAACATAGTATTCAGTCCCTGTTCTAAATTCTTGTTCGGTCAGTTTTCCCAATAATGTATTAACTCTTATTAATTGTTGGTTTCTGCTGTTTAGGTTACCAATGGGTGTTTGTTTTACGTTTTTACCGCATATTTTTGTATTTGTGTTTTTATTTAGTTGTGATAAAAAGGTTCCAAAGAGGTTTCGTTTCTGCTAAAACTCTTCTTCTCCAATGTCGCTGTTTGTGTCTTTAGTGCTGATTTTTTGTGATTATTTAATATTGTATTTGGTAGTTTATAGATGGATTGTTTTGTTAAAGTTCTGCTTGCAGTTCTAATTTCGGAATGGGGTATTCCATCATATCTAACATGAATGTAACAATAAGGCCAATTTTGATTGTAATCATAAACAATTCTGCTGTGACAGAGTACGAAATGCTTGTAAATTTCTTCCAAATCCAATTTATCGTACTAAATGCAGCTTTCAACAAGTTCAATATTTATTGCGGCCCAATTGTAATACTCTACACTCTCAACTTAATCTGGTGAATGGCCTCTGGAACAGGAAATGTGATTGTGTCGCCATGACGGTGTAACTTCCCTGTTATGTGTCTTAGTGTGCTATTGGCTGTTTCTGCTCTAATCTGCTTAAGTTTAATGTTTGGTTAAATTCATTATATATCTGTGTAATATTTAAAGAATCATCTTCTTTCTATAACTTCCTTTTCTTGTATTCCTCTTCTACTCTCTTCTCTCCTTCTTTATCTCCTTTGGGATTAATAAATTGAGTATCAGTTATATTGTCCTGTTCTTGGATTCTTATGTTCTTACCTGCTTCTTTGTTATATTCATTATTCCTACCTCTCTCTTCCATATCTTCCACTCCTTGTTTACTATTTAAGTTTATTTTTAATACGCACATATTAGTTTCTTCTTTTAAATGTAATTTGTTCTTAAAAATTCTCCTTCCTAGCGATAAAAAGTTAAAAATGCACTACTCTGTTGTTTCCCATTGTGGTTTAATATTTCAGCATCTTCTTCTCCTTCCTCTTCATCCTCGGTGATAGATCATCTGTAATTAGTACCTGATAATAAATTTCAATTTTTCTTTCTTGCCCAATTCCTAATTCAGATTCAATTTTGTGTATCCCAGTTTTGGGTGGTAACTCTAGTTAAACCTCATTTTCCCAATACGTTGTAAAATATGTACAGTTGGTTTTATTGCTGTTACTGGATTTAAAATGGCTTCTAAATTTATATTTTCAATTTGTATACCTATTTCTTTTATGTCTGTGGTATGCGTAAAATCTTATATTTATGTTGTATTATCCTTTGTAAATTCTTTGTAATTCTACGCGGCGTGTTTGTTTTTCAGGCTTGGCTTTAGTATTATATATTAATGATGGTTTAATCATAATTGGTTGCGAGAAACAAGTGAATATTGAAAGAACTTCAAGGGAATGGTCAAGTAATGAACAATTCGAACTATTAATAACGGATATCTCAGAAATTGCTTATGCCACAAAAAGCTTATTTGAAATAAATTGTGGATTTGTTTTTGTGTAGTACGTTTTCGTTCACCGTTTTCTGTTTACCAGTTGCACAAGATTATACAAAATTCCTTCCGAATGAAGAGGACTTCATAGACTATTCCGATAAAATTCAAGCTATACATTTTATTGGTCATGTAAGTATCTTTAGTATAGGCATTTTAATCACAATCGTTAGAGCCATTTGCTAGAAATTCAGATTTTCGAAAAATCTTCCATGTAAAGGGTAGGTGGAGGTGAGGGGATTTTCTTGAAAATCTTCGTGTGGCATCCTGGAATATACTGATCTTAAATGCTAACTTTGACATTTATCCGACTTTTCATTTTTGAGTTATGCTGTTTACAGACAGACACACACACACACCGACATGTTTCCAAAAATGCTTTATTGAGATTCAGGGAGCCTCAAAACGTGTGTTACCGGTGAAATCTCGTATCGAATTTTTGAGTGGAATGCAATACCACCTCTACCAACTATGTACGTGGTAGAGAAAGTAATATGATGTGTTAGATTTACATGCCTACTATCGTTTTCTTTTATATAGCTTCTACAATGTATTCCTACAAAAGCTTATTTGTCCATCTACTTCATGTAAACGGAGACAAATGTTTACAGAAATAGTTTTATTACAGATTTCTTTTAACTACAAGAGGCATACAGCAGACTGAAGCGTTAGAAAAATGCTTAAAAGCGGGTACTGTAAGCTGTCTTGAAATTCCATACTCTTACTACGATATCGCGAGAAACAACTGAATGAGAACACAACATCAAAAAATGACAAAGTGTTGAATAATTCAAACACAGAGTAAATAAATAGCTGAAGCCACAAAACTTTATTTGAAATAAATTATGTGTTATGAGGAGGTCCACTTGTCTGAGCAGCAACTTACGATTTACCACATATATAACTTACACAAAGTTTGTTCAGAGTGAAGAGGGCTTCACCGGCTTTTCGCAGAAAATTCAAGATACCCATTTTATTACATTTTATCATATATCTTAAAGATATAATATTTTAACCAAAATCATTGGATCATTTTTGCGACAATCAAAAGTAAGGAAAGTTTCCACCTAAAGGATACATGAGCGCGGAGGGTGATCCGCTAATGCAGCACACCAACAGGAGTTGTTATTTTGTATTTTTGATACACATTATTATTTTATCATATCACAGGCAACAATTGGAAATTTCGTCACCCTCAGATCATTCACTCTAAAGAAAAATAGATTTATTTTGAATATCATTCTAGTTTCATTTCAAGCTTACTAAAGTTTGTCGTTGGATGTCAATAACAACCAGACCCTATTTCTGAGGGTCACATGTGTAAAACACTGAATTGTCAACACTGCGTTGTGTCCTATCCGAATTGGAGTTTTCCATTGTTATCATTATTACTGTTGTGGGTATTATTATTAGCCATAACGTAAGAGTTTTTCTACAGAATCTCCGGATTTTTATGCAATTTTGTTCCTTTATTGACAGAGGCGTTGGTGAATTTCAATGGTTATTGCATTGTCAGTGTATCGTAACATGTGGGTTGATTGTCACTGATGACGTGTTGGTTGATGTGCGGTTGCGGCGCTTTACTAGATTGGTGGTGGTACTATATAACAGTGTGGCATATCATGTACCGGTGCTCTTTTTCACGAGGTTCACTACCATAGTTTTGTAGAAACGTTATCTGATGCGGTAAACTGTTGTAGATCAAGTAAGTGTTACCATGCAGGATAACAACAATAGGTGTTAAACAAGAATAACAGTCAACTTCTTTGTTATTCCTCTTTTTTATTTCCTCTAAAGAATATTAGAGCAATCCCGATGCAATTATTTAAATATGAATTCTTAATTCTTTTATAACAATTTCGGTAATATGTATGGTTCTTCCACATATAAAATTTGTAGTCCTTACTTTCATTTACGTGCAGTGCATCGAGTCCATTATCGTTTCTCCAAACATTTTGCTTTTTTATTTATTATGTACACAATACCTTTTACTCCATACTTTACCCTACCTACCTTTGTTTTTAATAAGTATATATTGCATTATTCCTCTGTAATCTATGGCGTCCTATTTAGTTTACAGCCATCCTATCGCCTACTTTCTACCTTCTATTGATTCTCCATAGCAACGGAGAATGCCGCTCTTTTCAAGAATATTTTGCATTTAAATTACATTTTATAATACTTATCCATTATGTAGCAATTTAGCAGGCCAATTTATTAAAGCATCGCTTAAATATTTCCTGACTATTGTATTTAGGTAAATAACTTAACATAAAATAAAATATCAGTTTGTGTACTTTCAGAAATTAAGATAATTCACATTGTTCTTCTTCCTCTCAATTAGACTTTAGGCAAATTTTATGCAGTTAAACATTCTGAAACATCAGTACGCTGCTTATTTCTCTTGCACTCTTCCTTAAGCATTTTATAAACATATAATTCCCGCTTCCCAGTAAAGCCTCAACAAATTAAGAAAATGCAACTGTTTCTGTCCACGATTCTAATAAGCAGAGCCCGGATTCTGATGTGACGCCATGTTGTAACGTTGTGACCAGCTCTTTAAAGCTAACATCTTGTAATAAGAATATCCTATTCTTTAGCCTCTAGAAATATGCATGCTGGAATCAAAACGTGCTGGAAAGAGAATCAGATCTAACCGGCACAAAAACAAAAACATTATTAGAAAGGAATTCTTTTTTTAGAATGAACAATCTCCTGTCGTTGATATTTATTCCTGATACAATACAATTATATTTGCCTTGCACAATCTTCAAATACAATTCAACAATGGCCATACGTAACAAAAGCCTCTGCTGCCTAAATTCTTGACGTTATTTTACATAAATTACACACACTGTTCGTTATGATTGTTCTCGTTTTGATACATATACAAAACTCACCACGCTTAATTTATATAAAGCGTTGAAAGCTTTTTCCCATCTGACAAAAGAACTTGCTCTACAATTTCAGTATCTGTTTAAAATGTTACATTTGTTTGAGCTTTCTCTGAACTCTTAATCGTCGATATGAATTGAATTTTGACATTTACTCACCAAATATGTAAGTATGTAAATTTAGACAAAGGCCGAAAATGACGCACTTGTAAGCTGAAGATTCTCTTAACCGTGTCCTCGCTGTAATCGGCTGGCTCCCCTGGAGTAGATCCTCCTCTGGCGCCCCATGATTCCGAAACCTCCAATGGCGTGATCCAGCTTCCCTGTCTAAGCAACGCATTGAACACAGGATGCTGCACAGGCTCGTATTATCGTCGCAGATGAATAACTTGCGGTGGGGAGGGAAAATTGGCTCAATATTTACATTGTTGCATCATAAACAGATTAAACGGTATATAAACACTTAGTGTGGCTGACAGATTACGAAAATACATATTTGTTGAAACATTTTTTGTCATTCTACTGCATTTTCTACTTCTCTACCTTTTTAGTTTACGTCAATTTGTCATTTTACTGCCCCGTGTGTCCTTATTTAGTCATTTTCTTGCACTTACATTTAGTACATTCAGTTCTCACTGTCACTTCAGCTTTGTTCGTGACATAGCCACGTAATGAATTACTCACGAAGCAACCTCCTCTTCCTCCAAAGCACTCACTGGGGAGTTGAACACAATACCTCTCTAATCTCTCGCAGCAGCTCGATCCTCTAGTTCCTCATTCCTCAAGATCTCTTCATCCCAACCGACTGCAGCTTGCACTGTCACCGCGTGTAAGGCTGCAAAACTCTCCTTCACCTCTATCTTCACCGAATGGTTGCAGTTTTCCTGGCATAGTCTTCGGGAAATGGCATCGGGTTAGAATAGCGTCCTCCTACCCAATGTACCGAGGTGAAGCGAGGAGAAGGTGATGACGCCGTCCTCCTATCCAATGTTCCGAGGTGAAGCGAGGGGAAGGTGATGACGGCGTCCTCCTATCCATTGTTCCGAGGTGAAACGAGGGGAAGGTGATGACGGCGTCCTCCTACCCAATGTTCCGAGGTGAAGCGAGGGGAAGGTGATGACTGCGTCCTCCTACCCAATGTACCGAAGAGAAGCGAGGGGAAGGTGATGACGGCGTCCTCCTACCCGGTGTTCCGAGGTGAAGCGAGGGGAAGGTGATGACGGCGTCCTCCTACCTAATGTCGGCGTCCTCCTACCCAATGTACCGAAGTGAAGCGAGGGGAAGGTGATGACGGCGTCCTCCTACCCGGTCTTCCGTGGTGAAGCGAGGAGAAGGTGATGACGGCGTCCTCCTACCCGGTGTTCCGCGGTGAAGCGAGGGGAAGGTGATGACGGCGTCCTCCTACCAAATGTTCCGAGGTGAAGCGAGGGGAAGGTGATGACGGCGTCCTCCTACCCAATGTACCGAAGTGAAGCGAGGGGAAGGTGATAACGGCGTCCTCCTACCCGGTGTTCCAAGGTGAAACGACAGGAAGGTGATGGCAGCGTCCTCCTACCCAATGTAATGAGGTAAAGCGAGGGGAAGGTGATGACGGCGTCCTCCTATCCAATGTTCCAAGGTGAAACGAGGGGAAGGTGATGACGGCGTCCTCCTACCCAATCTACCGAGGTGAAGCGAGGGGAAGGTGATGACGGCGTCCTCCTATACAATGTTCCGAGGTGAAACGAGGGGAAGGTGATGACGGCGTCCTCCTACCCAATGTAACGAGGTGAAGCGAGGGGAAGGTGAAGACAACGTCCACCTATCCAATGTTCCGAGGTGAAGCGAGGAGAAGATGATGACGGCGTCCTCCTACCCAATGTACCGAGGTGAAGCGAGGGGAAGGTGATGACGGCGTCCTACTATCCAATGTACCGAGGTGAAGCGAGGGGAAGGTGATGACGGCGTCCTCCTACCAAATGTTCCGAGGTGAAGCGAGGGGAAGGTGATGACGGCGTCCTCCTACCGAATGTACCGAAGTGAAGCGAGGGGAAGGTGATGACGGCGTCCTCCTACCCGGTGTTCCAAGGTGAAACGAGGGGAAGGTGATGGCAGCGTCCTCCTACCCAATGTACCAAGGTGAAGCGAGGGGAAGGTGATGGCAGCGTCCTCCTACCCAATGTAATGAGGTAAAGCGAGGGGAAGGTGATGACGGCGTCCTTCTATCCAATGTTCCGAGGTGAAACGAGGGGAAGGTGATGACGGCGTCCTCCTACCCAATGTACCGAGGTGAAGCGAGGGGAAGATGATGACGGCGTCCTCCTATACAATGTCCCGAGGTGAAACGAGGGGAAGGTGATGACGGCGTCCTCCTACCCAATATAACGAGGTGAAGCGAGGGGAAGGTGAAGACAACGTCCACCTATCCAATGTTCCGAGGTGAAGCGTGGGTAAGATGATGACGGCGTCCTCCTACCCAATGTACCGAGGTGAAGCGAGGGGAAGGTGATGACGGCGTCCTACTATCCAATGTACCGAGGTGAAGCGAGGGGAAGGTGATGAAGGCGTCCTCCTACCCAATGTAACGAGGTGAAGCGAGGCGAAGGTGATGACGGCGTCCTCCTACCCAATGTTTCGAGGTGAAGCGAGGGGAAGGTGATGGCGGCGTCCTCCTACCCAATGTTTCGAGGTGAAGCGAGGGGAATGTGATGACGGCGTCCTCCTACCCGGTTTTCCGAAGTGAAACGAGGGGAAGGTGATGACGGCGTCCTCGTATCCAATGTACCGAGGTGATGCGAGGGGAAGGTGATGACGGCGTCCTCCTATCCAATGTTCCTAGGTGAAGCGGCGGGAATATGATGACGGCGTCCTCCTACCCAATGTACCGAGGTGAAGTGAGGGCAAGGTGATGACGGCGTCCTCCTATTCAATGTACCGAAGTGAAGCGAGGGGAAGGTGATGACGGCGTCCTCCTATCCAATGTTCCGAGGTGAAACGAGGGGAAGGTGATGACGGGGTCCTCCTACCCTGTGTTCCGTGGTGAAACGAGGGGAAGGTCATGACGGCGTCCTCCTACCCTGTGTTCCGTGGTGAAACGAGGGGAAGGTGATGACGGCGTCCTCCTAACCTGTGTTCCGAGATGAAACGAGGAGATGGTTTTGACGGCGTCCTCCTACCCTGTGTTCCGAGATGAGGCGAGGGGAAGGTGATGACGGCGTCCTCCTACCCAATGTACCGAGCTGAAGCGAGGGGAAGGTGATGACGGCGTCCTCCTACCATGTGTTCCGATGTGAAGCGAGGGGAAGGTGATGACGGCGTCCTCCTACACTGTGTTCCGGGGTGAAACGAGGGGAAGGTAATGACGGCGTCTTGCTACCCAATGTACCGAGGTGAAGCGAGGGGAAGGTGATGACGACGTCCTCCTATCCAATGTACCGGAGTGAAACGAGGGGAAGGTGATGGCAGCGTCCTCCTACCCAATGTGCCGAGGTGAAGCGAGGGGAAGGTGATGACGGCGTCCTCCTACCAAATGTACCGAGGTTAAGCGAGGGGAATGTAATGACGGCGTCCTCCTACCCAATATACCGAGGTGAAACGAGGGGAAGGTGATGACGGCGTCCTCCTATCCATTGTTCGAGGTGAAACGAGGGGAAGGTGATGGCAGCGTCCTACCCAATGAACCGAGGTTAAGCGAGGGGAAGGTGAACACGGCGTCCTCCTACCCAATGTACCGAGGTGATGCGAGGGGAACCTCCTATCCAATGTTCCGAGGTAAAACGAGGGGAAGATGATGACGGCGTCCTCCTACCCTGTGTTCCGAGGTGAAACGAGGGGGAAGGTATTGACGGCGTCCTCCTACCCTGTGTTCCGAGGTGAAACGAGGGGAAGGTGATGCCAGCGTCCTCCTACACTGTGTTCCGAGGTGAAGCGGGGGGAAGGTGCTGGCAGCGTCCTCCTACCCAATGTACCGAGGTGAAGCGAGGGGAAGGAGATGGCAGCGTCCTCTTTTCCAATGCACCGAGGTGAAGTGAGGGTAAGGTGATGGCAGCGTCCTCCTACCCGGTGTTCCGAGGTGAAGCGAGGGGAAGGTGATGACAGCGTCTTCCTACCCGGGTTTCCGAGGTGAAGCGAAATGAAGGTGATGGCAGCGTGCTCCTACCCGGTGTTCCGTGGTGAAGAGAGGGGAAAGTGATGGCATCGTGCTCCTACCCGGTGTACCGAGGTGAAACGAGGGAAGGTGACGACGGCGTCCTCCTACCCAATGTACCGAGGTGAAGCGAGGGGAAGGTAATGACGGCGTCCTCCTATAGAATGTTCCGAGGTGAAACGAGGGGAAGGTGATGACGGCGTCCCCCTACCCAATGTAACGAGGTGAAGCGAGGGGAAAGTGAAAACGGCGTCCTCCTATCCAATGTTCCTAGGTGAAGCGAGGGGAGTATGATGACGGCGTACTCCTACCGATTGTACCGAGGTGATGCGAAGGGAAGGTGATGACGCCGTCCTCCTATCCAATGTTCCGAGGTGAAACGAGGGGAAGGTGATGACGGCGTCCTCCTATCCAATGTACCGAGGTGAATCGAGGGGAAGGTGATGACGGCATCCTCCTATCCAATGTTCCTAGGTGAAGCGAGGGGAGTATGATGACGGCGTACTCCTACCCAATGTACCGAGGTGAAGTGAGGGGAAGGTGATGACGGCGTCCTCCAATCCAATGTACCGAAGTGAAGCGAGGGGAAGGTGATGACGGCGTCCTCCTATCCAATGTTCCGAGGTGAAACGAGGGGAAGGTGATGACGGGGTCCTCCTACCCTGTGTTCCCTGGTGAAACGAGGGGAAGGTGATGACGGCGTCCTCCTACCCTGTGTTCCGAGATGAGGCGATGGGAAGGTGATGACGGCGTCCTCCTACCATGTGTTCCGAGGTGAAGCGAGGGTAAGATGATGACGGCGTCCTCCTACCCTGTGTTCCGAGGTGAAACGAGGGGAAGGTGATGACGACGTCCTCCTATCCAATGTACCGAAGTGAATCGAGGGGAACGTGATGGCAGCGTCCTCCTACCCAATGAACCGAGGTGAAGCGAGGGGAAGGTGATGACGGCGTCCTCCTACCAAATGTACCGAGGTTAAGCGAGGGGAAGGTGATAACGGCGTCCTCCTACCCAATGTACCGAGGTGAAACGAGGGGAAGGTGATTACGGCGTCCTCCTATCCAATGTTCCGAGGTGAAACGACGGGAAGCTGATGGCAGCGTCCTCCTACCCAATGTACCGAGGTTAAGCGAGGGGAACATAATGACGGCGTCCTCCTACCCAATGTACCGAGGTGATGCGAGGGGAACCTCCTATCCAATGTTCAGAGGTGAAACGGGGGGAAGGTGATGACGGCGTCCTCCAACCCTGTGTTCCGAGGTGAAACGAGGGGAAGGTGATGACGGCATCCTCCTACCCAATGTACCGAGGTGAAGCGAGGGGAAGGTGATGGCAGCGTCCTCCTACCCTGTGTTCCGAGGTGAAGCGGGGGGAAGGTGCTGGTAGCGTCCTCCTACCCAATGTACCGAGGTAAAGCGAGGGGAAAAAGATGGCAGCGTCCTCCTACTCGGTGTTCCGACGTGAAGCGAGGGAAAGGTGCTGGCAGCGTCCTCCTATCCAATGTACCGAAGTGAAGCGAGGGGAAGGTGATTGCAGCGTCCTCCTACCCAATGTACCGAGTTGAAGCGAGGGGAAGGAGATGGCATCGTCCTCCTACCCAATGTACCGATGTGAAGCGACGGTAAGATGATGGCAGCGTCCTCCTACTCGGTGTTCCGAGGTGAAGCGAGGGGAAGTTGATGACGGCGTCTTCCTACCCGGTGTTCCGAGGTGAAGCGAGGGGAAGGTGATAGCAGCGTGCTCCTACCCGGTGTTCCGTGGTGTAGAGAGGGGAAAGTGATGGCAGCGTGCTCCTCCCCGGTGTTCCGAGGTGAAGCGAGGGGAAGGTGCTGGCAGCGTCCTCCTACCCGGTGTTCCGAGGTGAAGCGAGGGGAAGGTGATGGCAGCGTCCTCCTACCCGGTGTTCCGAGGTGAAGAGAGGGGTAGATGATGGCAGCGTCCTCCTACCCGGTGTTCCGAGGTGAAGCGAGGGGAAGGTGATGGCAGCGTCCTCCTACCCGGTGTTCCGAGGTGAAGGGAGGGGAAGGTGATGACGGCGTCTTCCTTCCCGGTGTTCCGAGGTGAAGCGGGGGGAAGGTGATAGCAGGGTGCTCCTACCCGGTGTCCCGTGGTGAAGCGAGTGGAAGGTGATGGCAGCGTGCTCCTACCCGGTGTTCCGAGGTGAAGCGAGGGGAAAGTGATGGCAGCGTGCTCCTACCCGGTGTTCCGAGGTGAAGCGAGGGGAAAGTGATGGCAGCGTGCTGCTACCCGGTGTTCCGAGGTGAAGCGAGGGGAAAGTGATGGCAGCGTGCTCCTACCCGGTGTTCCGAGGTGAAGCGAGGGGAAAGTGATGGCAGCGTCCTCATACCCTGTGTTCCATTGTGAAGCGAGGGGAAGGTGATGACGGCGTCCTCCTACCCGGTATTCCGTGTTGAAGCGAGGGGAAGGTGATGACGGCGTCCTCCTACCCGGTGTTTCGTGGTGAAACGAGGGGAAGGTCATGACGGCGTCCTCCTACCCTCTGTTCCGTGGTGAAACGAGGGGAAGGTGATGACGGCGTCCTCCTAACCTGTGTTCCGAAATGAAACGAGGAGAAGGTTTTGACGGCGTCCTCCTACCCTGTGTTCCGAGATGAGGCGAGGGGAAGTTGATGACGGCGTCCTCCTACCCAATGTACCGAGCTGAAGCGAGGGGAAGGTGATGACGGCGTCCTCCTACCATGTGTTCCGAGGTGAAGCGAGGGGAAGGTGATGACGGCGTCCTCCTACCCTGTGTTCCGGGGTGAAACGAGGGGAAGGTAATGACGGCGTCCTGCTACCCAATGTACCGAGGTGAAGCGATGGGAAGGTGATGACGACGTCCTACTATCCAATGTACCGGAGTGAAACGAGGGGAAGGTGATGGCAGCGTCCTCCTACCCAATGTGCCGAGGTGAAGCGAGGGGAAGGTGATGACGGCGTCCTCCTACCAAATGTACCGAGGTTAAGCGAGGGGAATGTAATGACGGCGTCGTCCTACCCAATGTACCGAGGTGAAACGAGGGGAAGGTGATGACGGCGTCCTCCTATCCAATGTTCCGAGGTGAAACGAGGGGAAGGTGATGGCAGCGTCCTCCTACCCAATGAACCGAGGTTAAGCGAGGGGAAGGTGATGACGGCGTCCTCCTACCCAATGTACCGAGGTGATGCGAGGGGAACCTCCTATCCAATGTTCCGAGGTAAAACGAGGGGAAGGTGATGACGGCGTCCTCCTAGCCTGTGTTCCGAGGTGAAACGAGGGGGAAGGTATTGACGGCGTCCTCCTACCCTGTGTTCCGAGGTGAAACGAGGGGAAGGTGATGCCAGCGTCCTCCTACACTGTGTTCCGAGGTGAAGCGGGGGGATAGTGCTGGCAGCGTCCTCCTACCCGATGTACCGAGGTGAAGCGAGGGGAAGGAGATGGCAGCGTCCTCTTTTCCAATGTACCGAGGTGAAGTGAGGGTAAGGTGATAGCAGCGTCCTCCTACAAGGTGTTCCCAGGTGAAGCGAGGGGAAGGTGATGACGGCGTCTTCCTACCCGGTGATCCGAAGTGAAGCGAGATGAAGGTGAGAGCAGCGTGCTCCTACCCGGTGTTCCGTGTGAAGAGAGGTGAAAGTGATGGCAGCGTGCTCCTACCCAATGTACCGAGGTGAAGCGAGGGGAAGGTAATGACGGCGTCCTCCTATAGAATGTTCCGAGGTGAAACGAGGGGAAGGTGATGACGGCGTCCTCATACCCAATGTACCGAGGTGATGCGAGGGGAAGGTGATGACGGCGTCCTCCTATCCAGTGTTCCGATGTGAAACGAGGGGAAGGTGATGACGGCGTCCTCCTATCCAACGTACCGAGGTGAATCGAGGGGAAGGTGATGACGGCATCCTCCTATCCAATGTTCCTAGGTGAAGTGAGGGGAGTATGATGACGGCGTACTCCTACCCAATGTACCGAGGTGAAGTGAGGGGAAGGTGATGACGGCGTCCTCCTATCCAATGTACCGAAGTGAAGCGAGGGGAATGTGATGACGGCGTCCTCCTATCCAATGTTCCGAGGTGAAACGAGGGGAAGGTGATGACGAGGTCCTCCTACCCTGTGTTCCCTGGTGAAACGAGGGGAAGGTGATGACGGCGTCCTCCTACCCTGTGTTCCGAGGTGAAACGAGGGGAAGGTGATGACGGCGTCCTCCTAACCTGTGTTCCGAGATGAAACGAGGAGAAGTTTTTGACAGCGTCCTCCTACCCTGTGTTCCGAGATGAGGCGATGGGAAGGTGATGACGGCGTCTTCCTACCATGTGTTCCGAGGTGAAGCGAGGGTAAGATGATGACGGCGTCCTCCTACCCTGTGTTCCGAGGTGAAACGAGGGGAAGGTGATGGCACCGTGCTCCTACCCGGTGTTCCGTGGTGAAGAGAGGGGAAAGTGATGGCATCGTGCTCCTACCCGGTGTACCGAGGTGAAACGAGGGAAGGTGATGACGGCGTCCTCCTATCCAATGTACCGAAGTGAATCGAGGGGAACGTGATGGCAGCGTCCTCCTACTCAATGAACCGAGGTGAAGCGAGGGGAAGGTGATGACGGCGTCCTCCTACCAAATGTACCGAGGTTAAGAGAGGGGAAGGTGACGACGGCGTCCTCCTACCCAATGTACCGAGGTGAAACGAGGGGAAGGTGATTACGGCGTCCTCCTATCCAATGTTCCGAGGTGAAACGACGGGAAGCTGATGGCAGCGTCCTCCTACCCAATGTACCGAGGATAAGCGAGGGGAACATAATGACGGCGTCCTCCTACCCAATGTACCGAGGTGATGCGAGGGGAACCTCCTATCCAATGTTCCGAGGTGATACGAGGGGAAGGTGATGACGGCGTCCTCCTACCCTGTGTTCCAAGGTGAAACGGGGGGAAGGTGATGACGGCGTCCTCCAACCCTGTGTTCCGAGGTGAAACGAGGGGAAGGTGATGACGGCGTCCTCCGACCCAATGTACCGAGTTGAAGCGAGGGGAAGGTGATGGCAGCGTCCTCCTACCCTGGGTTCCGAGGTGAAGCGGGGGGAAGGTGCTGGTAGCGTCCTCCTACCCAACGTACCGAGGTAAAGCTAGGGGAAAAAGATGGCAGCGTCCTCCTACCCAATGTACCGATGTGAAGCGAGGGTAAGATGATGGCAGCGTCCTCCTACTCGGTGTTCCGAGGTGAAGCGAGGGGAAGGTGATGACGGCGTCTTCCTACCCGGTGTTCCGAGGTGAAGCGAGGGGAAGGTGATAGCAGCGTGCTCCTACCCGGTGTTCCGTGGTGAAGAGAGGGGAAAGTGATGGCAGCGTGCTCCTACCCGGTGTTCCGAGGTGAAGCGAGGGGAAGGTGATGGCAGCGTCCTCCTACCCGGTGTTCCGAAGTGAAGAGAGGGGATGATGATGGCAGCGTCCTCCTACCCGGTGTTCCGAGGTGAAGCGAGGGGAAGGTGATGGCAGCGTCCTCCTACCCGGTGTTCCGAGGTGAAGCGAGGGGAAGGTGATGACGGCGTCTTCCTTCCCGGTGTTCCGAGGTGAAGCGAGGGGAAGGTGATAGCAGGGTGCTCCTACCCGGTGTTCCGTGGTGAAGCGAGTGGAAGGTGATGGAAGCGTGCTCCTACCCGGTGTTCCGAGGTGAAGCGAGGGGAAAGTGATGGCAGCGTGCTCCTACCCGGTGTTCCGAGGTGAAGCGAGGGGAAAGTGATAGCAGCGTCCTCCCACCCGGTGTTCCGAGGTGAAGCGAGGGGAAAGTGATGGCGGCGTGCTCCTACCCGGTGTTCGGAGGTGAAGCGAGGGGAAGGTGATGGCAGCGTCCTCATACCCTGTGTTCCATTGTGAAGCGAGGGGAAGGTGATGACGGCGTCCTCCTACCCGGTGTTCCGTGTTGAAGCGAGGGGAAAGTGATGACGGCGTCCTCCTACCCGGTGTTTCGTGGTGAAGCGAGGGGAAGGTGATGGCACCGTCCTCCTACCCGGTGTTCGGTGGTGAAGCGAGGGGAAGGTGATGGCAGCGTCCTCCTACCCGGTGTTCCGTGGTGAAGCGAGGGGAAGGTGATGACAGCGTCCTCTTACCCGGTGTTCCGAGGTGAAACGAGGGGAAAGTGATGGCAGCGTGCTCCTACCCGGTGTTCCGTGGTGAAGCGAGGGGAAGGTGATGGCAGCGTCTTCCTACCCGGTGTTCCGTGGTGAAGCGAGGGGAAGGTGATGGCAGCGTCCTCCTACCCGGTGTTCCGAGGTGAAGCGAGGGGAAGGTGATTGTGCATCCTCCTACCCGGTGTTCCGAGGTGAAGCGAGCGGAAAGTGATGGCAGCGTCCTCCTACCCGGTGTTCCGAGGTGAAGCGAGGGGAAAGTGATGGCAGCGTGCTCCTACCCGGTGTTCCGAGGTGAAGCGAGGGGAAGGTGATGGCAGCGTCCTCCTACCCGGTGTTCCGTTGTGAAGCGAGGGGAAGGTGATGACGGCGTCCTCCTACCCGGTGTTCCGTGTTGAAACGAGGGGAAGGTATTGACGGCGTCCTCCTACCCGGTGTTCCGTGGTGAAGCGAGGGGGAAGTGATGGCAGCGTCCTCCTACCCAATGAACCGAGGTGAAGCGAGGGGAAGGTGATGACGGCGTCCTCCTACCAAATGTACCGAGGTTAAGCGAGGGGAAGGTGATAACGGCGTCCTCCTACCCAATGTACCGAGGTGAAACGAGGGGAAGGTGATTACGGCGTCCTTCTATCCAATGTTCCGAGGTGAAACGACGGGAAGCTGATGGCAGCGTCCTCCTACCCAATGTACCGAGGTTAAGCGAGGGGAACATAATGACGGCGTCCTCCTACCCAATGTACCGAGGTGATGCGAGGGGAACCTCCTATCCAATGATCCGAGGTGAAACGGGGGGAAGGTGATGACGGCGTCCTCCAACCCTGTGTTCCGAGGTGAAACGAGGGGAAGGTGATGACGCCGTCCTCCTACCCAATGTACCGAGGTGAAGCGAGGGGAAGGTGATGGCAGCGTCCTCCTACCCTGTGTTCCGAGGTGAAGCGGGGGGAAAGTGCTGGTAGCGTCCTCCTACCCAATGTACCGAGGTAAAGCGAGGGGAAAAAGATGGCAGCGTCCTCCTACTCGGTGTTCCGACGTGAAGCGAGGGAAAGGTGCTGGCAGCGTCCTCCTATCCAATGTACCGAAGTGAAACGAGGGGAAGGTGATTGCAGCGTCCTCCTACCCAATGTACCGAGTTGAAGCGAGGGGAAGGAGATGGCATCGTCCTCCTACCCAATGTACCGATGTGAAGCGACGGTAAGATGATGGCAGCGTCCTCCGACTCGGTGTTCCGAGGTGAAGCGAGGGGAAGTTGATGACGGCGTCTTCCTACCCGGTGTTCCGAGGTGAAGCGAGGGGAAGGTGATAGCAGCGTGCTCCTACCCGGTGTTCCGTGGTGTAGAGAGGGGAAAGTGATGACGGCGTCTTCCTTCCCGGTGTTCCGAGGTGAAGCGAGGGGAAGGTGATACCAGGGTGCTCCTACCCGGTGTTCCGTGGTGAAGCGAGTGGAAGGTGATGGCAGCGTGCTCCTACCCGGTGTTCCGAGGTGAAGCGAGGGGAAAGTGATGGCAGCGTGCTCCTACCCGGTGTTCCGAGGTGAAGCGAGGGGAAGCTGATGGCAGCGTCCTCCTACCCAATGTACCGATGTGAAGCGACGGTAAGATGATGGCAGCGTGCTCCTCCCCGGTGTTCCGAGGTGAAGCGAGGGGAAGGTGATGGCAGCGTCCTCCTACCCGGTGTTCCGAGGTGAAGCGAGGGGAAGGTGATGGCAGCGTCCTCCTACCCGGTGTTCCGAGGTGAAGAGAGGGGAAGATGATGGCAGCGTCCTCCTACCCGGTGTTCCGAGGTGAAGCGAGGGGAAGGTGATGGCAGCGTCCTCCTACCCGGTGTTCCGAGGTGAAGGGAGGCGAAGGTGATAGCAGGGTGCTCCTACCCGGTGTTCCGTGGTGAAGCGAGTGGAAGGTGATGGCAGCGTGCTCCTACCCGGTGTTCCGAGGTGAAGCGAGGGGAAAGTGATGGCAGCGTGCTCCTACCCGGTGTTCCGAGGTGAAGCGAGGGGAAAGTGATGGCAGCGTGCTTCTACCCGGTGTTCCGAGGTGAAGCGAGGGGAAAGTGATGGCAGCGTGCTCCTACCCGGTGTTCCGAGGTGAAGCGAGGGGAAAGTGATGGCAGCGTCCTCATACCCTGTGTTCCATTGTGAAGCGGGGGGAAGGTGATGACGGCGTCCTCCTACCCGGTATTCCGTGTTGAAGCGAGGGGAAGGTGATGACGGCGTCCTCCTACCCGGTGTTTCGTGGTGAAACGAGGGGAAGGTCATGACGGCATCCTCCTACCAAATGTACCGAGGTTAAGCGAGGGGAATGTAATGACGGCGTCCTCCTACCCAATGTACCGAGGTGAAACGAGGGGAAGGTGATGACGGCGTCCTCCTATCCAATGTTCCGAGGTGAAACGAGGGGAAGGTGATGGCAGCGTCCTCCTACCCAATGAACCGAGGTTAAGCGAGGGGAAGGTGATGACGGCGTCCTCCTACCCAATGTACCGAGGTGATGCGAGGGGAACCTCCTATCCAATGTTCCGAGGTAAAACGAGGGGAAGGTGATGACGGCGTCCTCCTAGCCTGTGTTCCGAGGTGAAACGAGGGGGAAGGTATTGACGGCGTCCTCCTACCCTGTGTTCCGAGGTGAAACGAGGGGAAGGTGATGCCAGCGTCCTCCTACACTGTGTTCCGAGGTGAAGCGGGGGGAAGGTGCTGGCAGCGTCCTCCTACCCAATGTACCGAGGTGAAGCGAGGGGAAGGAGATGGCAGCGTCCTCTTTTCCAATGTACCGAGGTGAAGTGAGGGTAAGGTGATGGCAGGGTCCTCCTACCCGGTGTTCCCAGGTGAAGCGAGGGGAAGGTGATGACGGCGTCTTCCTACCCGGTGATCCGAAGTGAAGCGAGATGAAGGTGAGAGCAGCGTGCTCCTACCCGGTGTTCCGTGTGAAGAGAGGGGAAAGTGATGGCAGCGTGCTCCTACCCGGTGTACCGAGGTGAAACGAGGGAAGGTGATGACGGCGTCCTCCTACCCAATGTAACGAGGTGAAGCGAGGGGAAAGTGAAAACGGCGTCCTCCTATCCAATGTTCCTAGGTGAAGCGAGGGGAGTATGATGACGGCGTACTCCTACCCAATGTACCGAGGTGAAGCGAGGGGAAGGTAATGACGGCGTCCTCCTATAGAATGTTCCGAGGTGAAACGAGGGGAAGGTGATGACGGCGTCCTCCTACCCAATGTAACGAGGTGAAGCGAGGGGAAAGTGAAAACGGCGTCCTCCTATCCAATGTTCCTAGGTGAAGCGAGGGGAGTATGATGACGGCGTACTCCTACCCAATGTACCGAGGTGATGCGAGGGGAAGGTGATGACGGCGTCCTCCTATCCAATGTTCCGATGTGAAACGAGGGGAAGGTGATGACGGCGTCCTCCTATCCAATGTACCGAGGTGAATCGAGGGGAAGGTGATGACGGCATCCTCCTATCCAATGTTCCTAGGTGAAGCGAGGGGAGTATGATGACGGCGTACTCCTACCCAATGTACCGAGGTGAAGTGAGAGGAAGGTGATGACAGCGTCCTCCTATCCAATGTACCGAAGTGAAGCGAGGGGAATGTGATGACGGCGTCCTGCTATCCAATGTTCCGAGGTGAAACGAGGGGAAGGTGATGACGAGGTCCTCCTACCCTGTGTTCCCTGGTGAAACGAGGGGAAGGTGATGACGGCGTCCTCCTACCCTGTGTTCCGAGGTGAAACGAGGGGAAGGTGATGACGGCGTCCTCCTAACCTGTGTTCCGAGATGAAACGAGGAGAAGTTTTTGACAGCGTCCTCCTACCCTGTGTTCCGAGATGAGGCGATGGGAAGGTGATGACGGCGTCTTCCTACCATGTGTTCCGAGGTGAAGCGAGGGTAAGATGATGACGGCGTCCTCCTACCCTGTGTTCCGAGGTGAAACGAGGGGAAGGTGATGGCAGCGTGCTCCTACCCGGTGTTCCGTGGTGAAGAGAGGGGAAAGTGATGGCATCGTGCTCCTACCCGGTGTACCGAGGTGAAACGAGGGAAGGTGATGACGGCGTCCTCCTATCCAATGTACCGAAGTGAATCGAGGGGAACGTGATGGCAGCGTCCTCCTACCCAATGAACCGAGGTGAAGCGAGGGGAAGGTGATGACGGCGTCCTCCTACCAAATGTACCGAGGTTAAGAGAGGGGAAGGTGACGACGGCGTCCTCCTACCCAATGTACCGAGGTGAAACGAGGGGAAGGTGATTACGGCGTCCTCCTATCCAATGTTCCGAGGTGAAACGACGGGAAGCTGATGGCAGCGTCCTCCTACCCAATGTACCGAGGATAAGCGAGGGGAACATAATGACGGCGTCCTCCTACCCAATGTACCGAGGTGATGCGAGGGGAACCTCCTATCCAATGTTCCGAGGTGATACGAGGGGAAGGTGATGACGGCGTCCTCCTACCCTGTGTTCTAAGGTGAAACGGGGGGAAGGTGATGACGGCGTCCTCCAACCCTGTGTTCCGAGGTGAAACGAGGGGAAGGTGATGACGGCGTCCTCCGACCCAATGTACCGAGTTGAAGCGAGGGGAAGGTGATGGCAGCGTCCTCCTACCCTGTGTTCCGAGGTGAAGCGGGGGGAAGGTGCTGGTAGCGTCCTCCTACCCAACGTACCGAGGTAAAGCTAGGGGAAAAAGATAGCAGCGTCCTCCTACCCGGTGTTCCGACGTGAAGCGAGGGAAAGGTGCTGGCAGCGTCCTCCTTTCCAATGTACCGAAGTGAAGCGAGGGGAAGGAGATGGCAGCGTCCTCCTACCCAATGTACCGATGTGAAGCGAGGGTAAGATGATGGCAGCGTCCTCCTACTCGGTGTTCCGAGGTGAAGCGAGGGGAAGGTGATGACGGCGTCTTCCTACCCGGTGTTCCGAGGTGAAGCGAGGGGAAGGTGATAGCAGTGTGCTCCTACCCGGTGTTCCGTGGTGAAGAGAGGGGAAAGTGATGGCAGCGTGCTCCTACCCGGTGTTCCGAGGTGAAGCGAGGGGAAGGTGATGGCAGCGTCCTCCTACCCGGTGTTCCGAGGTGAAGCGAGGGGAAGGTGATGGCAGCGTCCTCCTACCCGGTGTTCCGAGGTGAAGAGAGGGGAAGATGATGGCAGCGTCCTCCTACCCGGTGTTCCGAGGTGAAGCGAGGGGAAGGTGATGGCAGCATCCTCCTACCCGGTGTTCCGAGGTGAAGCGAGGGGAAGGTGATGACGGCGTCTTCCTTCCCGGTGTTCCGAGGTGAAGCGAGGGGAAGGTGATAGCAGGGTGCTCCTACCCGGTGTTCCGTGGTGAAGCGAGTGGAAGGTGATGGCAGCGTGCTCCTACCCGGTGTTCCGAGGTGAAGCGAGGGGAAAGTGATGGCAGCGTGCTCCTACCCGGTGTTCCGAGGTGAAGCGAGGGGAAAGTGATAGCAGCGTCCTCCCACCCGGTGTTCCGAGGTGAAGCGAGGGGAAAGTGATGGCGGCGTGCTCCTACCCGGTGTTCGGAGGTGAAGCGAGGGGAAGGTGATGGCAGCGTCCTCATACCCTGTGTTCCATTGTGAAGCGAGGGGAAGGTGATGACGGCGTCCTCCTACCCGGTGTTCCGTGTTGAAGCGAGGGGAAAGTGATGACGGCGTCCTCCTACCCGGTGTTTCGTGGTGAAGCGAGGGGAAGGTGATGGCACCGTCCTCCTACCCGGTGTTCGGTGGTGAAGCGAGGGGAAGGTGATGGCAGCGTCCTCCTACCCGGTGTTCCGTGGTGAAGCGAGGGGAAGGTGATGACAGCGTCCTCCTACCCGGTGTTCCGAGGTGAAACGAGGGGAAAGTGATGGCAGCGTGCTCCTACCCGGTGTTCCGTGGTGAAGCGAGGGGAAGGTGATGGCAGCGTCTTCCTACCCGGTGTTCCGTGGTGAAGCGAGGGGAAGGTGATGGCAGCGTCCTCCTACCCGGTGTTCCGAGGTGAAGCGAGGGGAAGGTGATTGTGCATCCTCCTACCCGGTGTTCCGAGGTGAAGCGAGCGGAAAGTGATGGCAGCGTCCTCCTACCCGGTGTTCCGAGGTGAAGCGAGGGGAAAGTGATGGCAGCGTGCTCCTACCCGGTGTTCCGAGGTGAAGCGAGGGGAAGGTGATGGCAGCGTCCTCCTACCCGGTGTTCCGTTGTGAAGCGAGGGGAAGGTGATGACGGCGTCCTCCTACCCGGTGTTCCGTGTTGAAACGAGGGGAAGGTATTGACGGCGTCCTCCTACCCGGTGTTCCGTGTTGAAACGAGGGGAAGGTATTGACGGCGTCCTCCTACCCGGTGTTCCGTGGTGAAGCGAGGGGGAAGTGATGGCAGCGTCCTCCTACCCGGTGTTCGGTGGTGAAGCGAGGGGAAGGTGATGGCAGCGTCCTCCTACCCGGTGTTCCGTGGTGAATCGAGGGGAAGGTGATGACAGCGTCCTCGTACCCGGTGTTCCGAGGTGAAGCGAGGGGAAGGTGATGGCAGCGTCCTCCTACCCGGTGTTCCGTGGTGAAGCGAGGGGAAGGTGATGGCAGCGTCCTCCTACCCGGTGTTCCGTGGTGAAGTGAAGGGAAGGTGCTGGCAGCGTCCTCCTACCCGGTGTTCCGTGGTTAAACGAGGGGAAAGTGATGACAGCGTCCTCCTACCCGGTGTTCCGAGGTGAAGCGAGGGGAAAGTGATGAGAGCGTGCTCCTGCCCGGCGTTCCGTGGTGAAGTGAAGGGAAGATGCTGGCAGCGTCCTCCTACCCGGTGTTTCGTTTTGAAGCGAGGGGAAAGTGATGACAGCGTCCTCCTATCCGGTGTTCCGAGGTGAAGCGAGGGAAAAGTGATGACAGTGTTTTCCTACCCGGTGTTCCGTGGTGAAGCGAGGGGAAGGTGCTGGCAGTGTCCTCCTACCCAGTGTTCCGTGGTGAACCGAGAGAAAAGTGATGACAGCGTCCTCCTACCCGGTGTTCCGAGGTGAAGCGAGGGGAAAGTGATGACAGCTTCCTCCTACCCGGTGTTCCGTGGTGAAGCGAGGGGAAAGTGATGACAGCATCCTCCTTCCCGGTGTTCCGTGGTGAAGCGAGGGGAAAGTGATGACAGCGTGCTCCTACCCGGTGTTCCGAGGTGAAGCGAGGGGAAAGTGATGACAGCGTCCTCCTACCCGGTGTTCCGTGGTGAAGCGAGGGGAAAGTGATGACAGCGTCCTCCTACCCGGTGTTCCTAGGTGAAGCGAGGGGAAAGTGATGACAGCGTCCTCCTATCCGGTGTTCCGTGGTGAAGTGAAGGGAAGGTGATGACAGCGTCCTCCTACCCGGTGTTCCGTGGTGAAGCGAGGGGAAGGTGATGACAGCGTCCTCCTACCCGGTGTTCCGTGGTGAAGCGAGGGGAAAGTGATGACAGCGTCCTCCTACCCGGGGTTCCGTGGTGAAGCGAGGGGAAAGTGATGACAGCGTCCTCCTACTCGGTGTTCCGAGGTGAAACGAGGGGAAGGTGATGCCAGCGTCCTCCTACACTGTGTTCCGAGGTGAAGCGGGGGGATAGTGCTGGCAGCGTCCTCCTACCCAATGTACCGAGGTGAAGCGAGGGGAAGGAGATGGCAGCGTCCTCTTTTCCAATGTACCGAGGTGAAGTGAGGGTAAGGTGATAGCAGCGTCCTCCTACCCGGTGTTCCCAGGTGAAGCGAGGGGAAGGTGATGACGGCGTCTTCCTACCCGGTTATCCGAAGTGAAGCGAGATGAAGGTGAGAGCAGCGTGCTCCTACCCGGTGTTCCGTGTGAAGAGAGGGGAAAGTGATGGCAGCGTGCTCCTACCCGGTGTACCGAGGTGAAACGAGGGAAGGTGATGACGGCGTCCTCCTACCCAATGTACCGAGGTGAAGCGAGGGGAAGGTAATGACGGCGTCCTCCTATAGAATGTTCCGAGGTGAAACGAGGGGAAGGTGATGACGGCGTCCTCCTACCCAATGTAACGAGGTGAAGCGAGGGGAAAGTGAAAACGGCGTCCTCCTATCCAATGTTCCTAGGTGAAGCGAGGGGAGTATGATGACGGCGTACTCCTACCCAATGACCGAGGTGATGCGAGGGGAAGGTGATGACGGCGTCCTCCTATCCAATGTTCCGATGTGAAACGAGGGGAAGGTGATGACGGCGTCCTCCTATCCAATGTACCGAGGTGAATCGAGGGGAAGGTGATGACGGCATCCTCCTATCCAATGTTCCTAGGTGAAGCGAGGGGAGTATGATGACGGCGTACTCCTACCCAATGTACCGAGGTGAAGTGAGGGGAAGGTGATGACGGCGTCCTCCTATCCAATGTACCGAAGTGAAGCGAGGGGAATGTGATGACGGCGTCCTCCTATCCAATGTTCCGAGGTGAAACGAGGGGAAGGTGATGACGAGGTCCTCCTACCCTGTGTTCCCTGGTGAAACGAGGGGAAGGTGATGACGGCGTCCTCCTACCCTGTGTTCCGAGGTGAAACGAGGGGAAGGTGATGACGGCGTCCTCCTAACCTGTGTTCCGAGATGAAACGAGGAGAAGTTTTTGACAGCGTCCTCCTACCCTGTGTTCCGAGATGAGGCGATGGGAAGGTGATGACGGCGTCTTCCTACCATGTGTTCCGAGGTGAAGCGAGGGTAAGATGATGACGGCGTCCTCCTACCCTGTGTTCCGAGGTGAAACGAGGGGAAGGTGATGGCAGCGTGCTCCTACCCGGTGTTCCGTGGTGAAGAGAGGGGAAAGTGATGGCATCGTGCTCCTACCCGGTGTACCGAGGTGAAACGAGGGAAGGTGATGACGGCGTCCTCCTATCCAATGTACCGAAGTGAATCGAGGGGAACGTGATGGCAGCGTCCTCCTACTCAATGAACCGAGGTGAAGCGAGGGGAAGGTGATGACGGCGTCCTCCTACCAAATGTACCGAGGTTAAGAGAGGGGAAGGTGACGACGGCGTCCTCCTACCCAATGTACCGAGGTGAAACGAGGGGAAGGTGATTACGGCGTCCTCCTATCCAATGTTCCGAGGTGAAACGACGGGAAGCTGATGGCAGCGTCCTCCTACCCAATGTACCGAGGATAAGCGAGGGGAACATAATGACGGCGTCCTCCTACCCAATGTACCGAGGTGATGCGAGGGGAACCTCCTATCCAATGTTCCGAGGTGATACGAGGGGAAGGTGATGACGGCGTCCTCCTACCCTGTGTTCCAAGGTGAAACGGGGGGAAGGTGATGACGGCGTCCTCCAACCCTGTGTTCCGAGGTGAAACGAGGGGAAGGTGATGACGGCGTCCTCCGACCCAATGTACCGAGTTGAAGCGAGGGGAAGGTGATGGCTGCGTCCTCCTACCCTGTGTTCCGAGGTGAAGCGGGGGGAAGGTGATGGCAGCGTCCTCCTACCCGGTGTTCGGTGGTGAAGCGAGGGGAAGGTGATGGCAGCGTCCTCCTACCCGGTGTTCCGTGGTGAAGCGAGGGGAAGGTGATGACAGCGTCCTCTTACCCGGTGTTCCGAGGTGAAACGAGGGGAAAGTGATGGCAGCGTGCTCCTACCCGGTGTTCCGTGGTGAAGCGAGGGGAAGGTGATGGCAGCGTCTTCCTACCCGGTGTTCCGTGGTGAAGCGAGGGGAAGGTGATGGCAGCGTCCTCCTACCCGGTGTTCCGAGGTGAAGCGAGGGGAAGGTGATTGTGCATCCTCCTACCCGGTGTTCCGAGGTGAAGCGAGCGGAAAGTGATGGCAGCGTCCTCCTACCCGGTGTTCCGAGGTGAAGCGAGGGGAAAGTGATGGCAGCGTGCTCCTACCCGGTGTTCCGAGGTGAAGCGAGGGGAAAGTGATGGCAGCGTCCTCCTACCCGGTGTTCCGTTGTGAAGCGAGGGGAAGGTGATGACGGCGTCCTCCTACCCGGTGTTCCGTGTTGAAACGAGGGGAAGGTATTGACGGCGTCCTCCTACCCGGTGTTCCGAGGTGAAGCGAGGGGAAGGTGATGACGGCGTCTTCCTTCCCGGTGTTCCGAGGTGAAGCGAGGGGAAGGTGATAGCAGGGTGCTCCTACCCGGTGTTCCGTGGTGAAGCGAGTGGAAGGTGATGGAAGCGTGCTCCTACCCGGTGTTCCGAGGTGAAGCGAGGGGAAAGTGATGGCAGCGTGCTCCTACCCGGTGTTCCGAGGTGAAGCGAGGGGAAAGTGATAGCAGCGTCCTCCCACCCGGTGTTCCGAGGTGAAGCGAGGGGAAAGTGATGGCGGCGTGCTCCTACCCGGTGTTCGGAGGTGAAGCGAGGGGAAGGTGATGGCATCGTCCTCATACCCTGTGTTCCATTGTGAAGCGAGGTGAAGGTGATGACGGCGTCCTCCTACCCGGTGTTCCGTGTTGAAGCGAGGGGAAAGTGATGACGGCGTCCTCCTACCCGGTGTTTCGTGGTGAAGCGAGGGGAAGGTGATGGCACCGTCCTCCTACCCGGTGTTCGGTGGTGAAGCGAGGGGAAGGTGATGGCAGCGTCCTCCTACCCGGTGTTCCGTGGTGAAGCGAGGGGAAGGTGATGACAGCGTCCTCTTACCCGGTGTTCCGAGGTGAAACGAGGGGAAAGTGATGGCAGCGTGCTCCTACCCGGTGTTCCGTGGTGAAGCGAGGGGAAGGTGATGGCAGCGTCTTCCTACCCGGTGTTCCGTGGTGAAGCGAGGGGAAGGTGATGGCAGCGTCCTCCTACCCGGTGTTCCGAGGTGAAGCGAGGGGAAGGTGATTGTGCATCCTCCTACCCGGTGTTCCGAGGTGAAGCGAGCGGAAAGTGATGGCAGCGTCCTCCTACCCGGTGTTCCGAGGTGAAGCGAGGGGAAAGTGATGGCAGCGTGCTCCTACCCGGTGTTCCGAGGTGAAGCGAGGGGAAGGTGATGGCAGCGTCCTCCTACCCGGTGTTCCGTTGTGAAGCGAGGGGAAGGTGATGACGGCGTCCTCCTACCCGGTGTTCCGTGTTGAAACGAGGGGAAGGTATTGACGGCGTCCTCCTACCCGGTGTTCCGTGGTGAAGCGAGGGGGAAGTGATGGCAGCGTCCTCCTACCCAATGAACCGAGGTGAAGCGAGGGGAATGTGATGACTGCGTCCTCCTACCAAATGTACCGAGGTTAAGCGTGGGGAAGGTGATAACGGCGTCCTCCTACCCAATGTACCGAGGTGAAACGAGGCGAAGGTGATTACGGCGTCCTCCTATCCAATGTTCCGAGGTGAAACGACGGGAAGCTGATGGTAGCGTCCTCCTACCCAATGTACCGAGGTTAAGCGAGGGGAACATAATGACGGCGTCCTCCTACCCAATGTACCGAGGTGATGCGAGGGGAACCTCCTATCCAATGTTCCGAGGTGAAACGGGGGGAAGGTGATGACGGCGTCCTCCAACCCTGTGTTCCGAGGTGAAACGAGGGGAAGGTGATGACGGCGTCCTCCTACCCAATGTACCGAGGTGAAGCGAGGGGAAGGTGATGGCAGCGTCCTCCTACCCTGTGTTCCGAGGTGAAGCGGGGGGAAGGTGCTGGTAGCGTCCTCCTACCCAATGTACCGAGGAAAAGCGAGGGGAAAAAGATGGCAGCGTCCTCCTACTCGGTGTTCCGACGTGAAGCGAGGGAAAGGTGCTGGCAGCGTCCTCCTATCCAATGTACCGAAGTGAAGCGAGGGGAAGGTGATTGCAGCGTCCTCCTACCCAATGTACCGAGTTGAAGCGAGGGGAAGGAGATGGCATCGTCCTCCTACCCAATGTACCGATGTGAAGCGACGGTAAGATGATGGCAGCGTCCTCCTACTCGGTGTTCCGAGGTGAAGCGAGGGGAAGTTGATGACGGCGTCTTCCTACCCGGTGTTCCGAGGTGAAGCGAGGGGAAGGTGATAGCAGCGTGCTCCTACCCGGTGTTCCGTGGTGTAGAGAGGGGAAAGTGATGACGGCGTCTTCCTTCCCGGTGTTCCGAGGTGAAGCGAGGGGAAGGTGATAGCAGGGTGCTCCTACCCGGTGTTCCGTGGTGAAGCGAGTGGAAGGTGATGGCAGCGTGCTCCTACCCGGTGTTCCGAGGTGAAGCGAGGGGAAAGTGATGGCAGCGTGCTCCTACCCGGTGTTCCGAGGTGAAGCGAGGGGAAGGTGATGGCAGCGTCCTCCTACCCAATGTACCGATGTGAAGCGACGGTAAGATGATGGCAGCGTGCTCCTCCCCGGTGTTCCGAGGTGAAGCGAGGGGAAGGTGATGGCAGCGTCCGCCTACCCGGTGTTCCGAGGTGAAGCGAGGGGAAGGTGATGGCAGCGTCCTCCTACCCGGTGTTCCGAGGTGAAGAGAGGGGAAGATGATGGCAGCGTCCTCCTACCCGGTGTTCCGAGGTGAAGCGAGGGGAAGGTGATGGCAGCGTCCTCCTACCCGGTGTTCCGAGGTGAAGGGAGGCGAAGGTGATGACGGCGTCTTCCTTCCCGGTGTTCCGAGGTGAAGCGAGGGGAAGGTGATAGCAGGGTGCTCCTACCCGGTGTTCCGTGGTGAAGCGAGTGGAAGGTGATGGCAGCGTGCTCCTACCCGGTGTTCCGAGGTGAAGCGAGGGGAAAGTGATGGCAGCGTGCTCCTACCCGGTGTTCCGAGGTGAAGCGAGGGGAAAGTGATGGCAGCGTGCTCCTACCCGGTGTTCCGAGGTGAAGCGAGGGGAAAGTGATGGCAGCGTCCTCATACCCTGTGTTCCATTGTGAAGCGGGGGGAAGGTGATGACGGCGTCCTCCTACCCGGTATTCCGTGTTGAAGCGAGGGGAAGGTGATGACGGCGTCCTCCTACCCGGTGTTTCGTGGTGAAACGAGGGGAAGGTCATGACGGCGTCCTCCTACCAAATGTACCGAGGTTAAGCGAGGGGAATGTAATGACGGCGTCCTCCTACCCAATGTACCGAGGTGAAACGAGGGGAAGGTGATGACGGCGTCCTCCTATCCAATGTTCCGAGGTGAAACGAGGGGAAGGTGATGGCAGCGTCCTCCTACCCAATGAACCGAGGTTAAGCGAGGGGAAGGTGATGGCGGCGTCCTCCTACCCAATGTACCGAGGTGATGCGAGGGGAACCTCCTATCCAATGTTCCGAGGTAAAACGAGGGGAAGGTGATGACGGCGTCCTCCTAGCCTGTGTTCCGAGGTGAAACGAGGGGGAAGGTATTGACGGCGTCCTCCTACCCTGTGTTCCGAGGTGAAACGAGGGGAAGGTGATGCCAGCGTCCTCCTACACTGTGTTCCGAGGTGAAGCGGGGGGAAGGTGCTGGCAGCGTCCTCCTACCCAATGTACCGAGGTGAAGCGAGGGGAAGGAGATGGCAGCGTCCTCTTTTCCAATGTACCGAGGTGAAGTGAGGGTAAGGTGATGGCAGCGTCCTCCTACCCGGTGTTCCCAGGTGAAGCGAGGGGAAGGTGATGACGGCATCTTCCTACCCGGTGATCCGAAGTGAAGCGAGATGAAGGTGAGAGCAGCGTGCTCCTACCCGGTGTTCCGTGTGAAGAGAGGGGAAAGTGATGGCAGCGTGCTCCTACCCGGTGTACCGAGGTGAAACGAGGGAAGGTGATGACGGCGTCCTCCTACCCAATGTAACGAGGTGAAGCGAGGGGAAAGTGAAAACGGCGTCCTCCTATCCAATGTTCCTAGGTGAAGCGAGGGGAGTATGATGACGGCGTACTCCTACCCAATGTACCGAGGTGAAGCGAGGGGAAGGTAATGACGGCGTCCTCCTATAGAATGTTCCGAGGTGAAACGAGGGGAAGGTGATGACGGCGTCCTCCTACCCAATGTAACGAGGTGAAGCGAGGGGAAAGTGAAAACGGCGTCCTCCTATCCAATGTTCCTAGGTGAAGCGAGGGGAGTATGATGACGGCGTACTCCTACCCAATGTACCGAGGTGATGCGAGGGGAAGGTGATGACGGCGTCCTCCTATCCAATGTTCCGATGTGAAACGAGGGGAAGGTGATGACGGCGTCCTCCTATCCAATGTACCGAGGTGAATCGAGGGGAAGGTGATGACGGCATCCTCCTATCCAATGTTCCTAGGTGAAGCGAGGGGAGTATGATGACGGCGTACTCCTACCCAATGTACCGAGGTGAAGTGAGGGAAGGTGATGACGGCGTCCTCCTATCCAATGTACCGAAGTGAAGCGAGGGGAATGTGATGACGGCGTCCTCCTATCCAATGTTCCGAGGTGAAACGAGGGGAAGGTGATGACGAGGGCCTCCTACCCTGTGTTCCCTGGTGAAACGAGGGGAAGGTGATGACGGCGTCCTCCTACCCTGTGTTCCGAGGTGAAACGAGGGGAAGGTGATGACGGCGTCCTCCTAACCTGTGTTCCGAGATGAAACGAGGAGAAGTTTTTGACAGCGTCCTCCTACCCTGTGTTCCGAGATGAGGCGATGGGAAGGTGATGACGGCGTCTTCCTACCATGTGTTCCGAGGTGAAGCGAGGGTAAGATGATGACGGCGTCCTCCTACCCTGTGTTCCGAGGTGAAACGAGGGGAAGGTGATGGCAGCGTGCTCCTACCCGGTGTTCCGTGGTGAAGAGAGGGGAAAGTGATGGCATCGTGCTCCTACCCGGTGTACCGAGGTGAAACGAGGGAAGGTGATGACGGCGTCCTCCTATCCAATGTACCGAAGTGAATCGAGGGGAACGTGATGGCAGCGTCCTCCTACCCAATGAACCGAGGTGAAGCGAGGGGAAGGTGATGACGGCGTCCTCCTACCAAATGTACCGAGGTTAAGAGAGGGGAAGGTGACGACGGCGTCCTCCTACACAATGTACCGAGGTGAAACGAGGGGAAGGTGATTACGGCGTCCTCCTATCCAATGTTCCGAGGTGAAACGACGGGAAGCTGATGGCACCGTCCTCCTACCCAATGTACCGAGGATAAGCGAGGGGAACATAATGACGGCGTCCTCCTACCCAATGTACCGAGGTGATGCGAGGGGAACCTCCTATCCAATGTTCCGAGGTGATACGAGGGGAAGGTGATGACGGCGTCCTCCTACCCTGTGTTAAAAGGTGAAACGGGGGGAAGGTGATGACGGCGTCCTCCAACCCTGTGTTCCGAGGTGAAACGAGGGGAAGGTGATGACGGCGTCCTCCGACCCAATGTACCGAGTTGAAGCGAGGGTAAGATGATGGCAGCGTCCTCCTACTCGGTGTTCCGAGGTGAAGCGAGGGGAAGGTGATGGCAGCGTCCTCCTACCCTGTGTTCCGAGGTGAAGCGGGGGGAAGGTGCTGGTAGCGTCCTCCTACCCAACGTACCGAGGTAAAGCTAGGGGAAAAAGATGGCAGCGTCCTCCTACCCGGTGTTCCGACGTTAAGCGAGGGAAAGTTGCTGGCAGCGTCCTCCTTCCCAATGTACCGAAGTGAAGCGAGGGGAAGGAGATGGCAGCGTCCTCCTACCCAATGTACCGATGTGAAGCGAGGGTAAGATGATGGCAGCGTCCTCCTACTCGGTGTTCCGAGGTGAAGCGAGGGGAAGGTGATGAGGGCGTCTTCCTACCCGGTGTTCCGAGGTGAAGCGAGGGGAAGGTGATAGCAGCGTGCTCCTACCCGGTGTTCCGTGGTGAAGAGAGGGGAAAGTGATGGCAGCGTGCTCCTACCCGGTGTTCCGAGGTGAAGCGAGGGGAAGGTGATGGCAGCGTCCTCCTACCCGGTGTTCCGAGGTGAAGCGAGGGGAAGGTGATGGCAGCGTCCTCCTACCCGGTGTTCCGAGGTGAAGAGAGGGGAAGATGATGGCAGCGTCCTCCTACCCGGTGTTCCGAGGTGAAGCGAGGGGAAGGTGATGGCAGCGTCCTCCTACCCGGTGTTCCGAGGTGAAGCGAGGGGAAGGTGATGACGGCGTCTTCCTTCCCGGTGTTCCGAGGTGAAGCGAAGGGAAGGTGATAGCAGGGTGCTCCTACCCGGTGTTCCGTGGTGAAGCGAGTGGAAGGTGATGGCAGCGTGCTCCTACCCGGTGTTCCGAGGTGAAGCGAGGGGAAAGTGATGGCAGCGTGCTCCTACCCGGTGTTCCGAGGTGAAGCGAGGGGAAAGTGATAGCAGCGTCCTCCCACCCGGTGTTCCGAGGTGAAGCGAGGGGAAAGTGATGGCAGCGTCTTCCTACCCGGTGTTCCGTGGTGAAGCGAGGGGAAGGTGATGGCAGCGTCCTCCTACCCGGTGTTCCGAGGTGAAGCGAGGGGAAGGTGATTGTGCATCCTCCTACCCGGTGTTCCGAGGTGAAGCGAGCGGAAAGTGATGGCAGCGTCCTCCTACCCGGTGTTCCGAGGTGAAGCGAGGGGAAAGTGATGGCAGCGTGCTCCTACCCGGTGTTCCGAGGTGAAGCGAGGGGAAGGTGATGGCAGCGTCCTCCTACCCGGTGTTCCGTTGTGAAGCGAGGGGAAGGTGATGACGGCGTCCTCCTACCCGGTGTTCCGTGTTGAAACGAGGGGAAGGTATTGACGGCGTCCTCCTACCCGGTGTTCCGTGGTGAAGCGAGGGGGAAGTGATGGCAGCGTCCTCCTACCCGGTGTTCGGTGGTGAAGCGAGGGGAAGGTGATGGCAGCGTCCTCCTACCCGGTGTTCCGTGGTGAATCGAGGGGAAGGTGATGACAGCGTCCTCGTACCCGGTGTTCCGAGGTGAAGCGAGGGGAAGGTGATGGCAGCGTCCTCCTACCCGGTGTTCCGTGGTGAAGCGAGGGGAAGGTGATGGCAGCGTCCTCCTACCCGGTGTTCCGTGGTGAAGTGAAGGGAAGGTGCTGGCAGCGTCCTCCTACCCGGTGTTCCGTGGTTAAACGAGGGGAAAGTGATGACAGCGTCCTCCTACCCGGTGTTCCGAGGTGAAGCGAGGGGAAAGTGATGAGAGCGTGCTCCTGCCCGGCGTTCCGTGGTGAAGTGAAGGGAAGATGCTGGCAGCGTCCTCCTACCCGGTGTTTCGTTTTGAAGCGAGGGGAAAGTGATGACAGCGTCCTCCTATCCGGTGTTCCGAGGTGAAGCGAGGGAAAAGTGATGACAGTGTCCTCCTACCCGGTGTTCCGTGGTGAAGCGAGGGGAAGGTGCTGGCAGTGTCCTCCTACCCAGTGTTCCGTGGTGAACCGAGAGAAAAGTGATGACAGCGTCCTCCTACCCGGTGTTCCGAGGTGAAGCGAGGGGAAAGTGATGACAGCTTCCTCCTACCCGGTGTTCCGTGGTGAAGTGAAGGGAAGGTGATGACAGCGTCCTCCTACCCGGTGTTCCGTGGTGAAGCGAGGGGAAAGTGATGACAGCATCCTCCTTCCCGGTGTTCCGTGGTGAAGCGAGGGGAAAGTGATGACAGTGTGCTCCTACCCGGTGTTCCGAGGTGAAGCGAGGGGAAAGTGATGACAGCGTCCTCCTACCCGGTGTTCCGTGGTGAAGCGAGGGGAAAGTGATGACAGCGTCCTCCTACCCGGTGTTCCTAGGTGAAGCGAGGGGAAAGTGATGACAGCGTCCTCCTATCCGGTGTTCCGTGGTGAAGTGAAGGGAAGGTGATGACAGCGTCCTCCTACCCGGTGTTCCGTGGTGAAGCGAGGGGAAGGTGATGACAGCGTCCTCCTACCCGGTGTTCCGTGGTGAAGCGAGGGGAAAGTGATGACAGCGTCCTCCTACCCGGGGTTCCGTGGTGAAGCGAGGGGAAAGTGATGACAGCGTCCTCCTACTCGGTGTTCCGAGGTGAAGCGAGGGGAAAGTGATGACAGCGTCCTCCCACCCGGTGTTCCGTGGTGAAGCGAGGGGAAAGTGATGACAATGTCCTCCTACCCGGTGTTCCGAGGTGAAGCGAGGGGAATGTGATGACAGCGTCCTCCTACCCGGTGTTCCGTGGTGAAGTGAAGGGAAGGTGATGACAGCGTTCTCCTACCCGGTGTTCCGAGGTGAAGCGAGGGGAATGTGATGGCAGCGTCCTCCTACCCGGTGTTCCGTGGTGAAGTGAAGGGAAGGTGATGACGGCGTCCTCCTACCCGGTGTTCCGAGTTGTGGCGAGGGGAAGGTGATGGCAGCGTCCTCCTACCCGGTGTTCCGTGCTGAAGTGAAGGGAAGGTGATGACGGCGTCCTCCTACCCGGTGTTCCGAGGTGTGGCGAGGGGAAGGTGATGGCAGCGTCCTCCTACCTGGTGTTCCGAGGTGAAGTGAAGGGAAGGTGATGACGGCGTCCTCCTACCCGGTGTTCCGAGGTGAAGTGAAGGGAAGGTGATGACGGTGCCGACGTGGTCCACTTCAAGTGGGCTCTTAGTAATTTTTCTGATTCCTCGCAGTTTTCCCAGCAAGTTGGCCACCAGCCCCCATTTCTACGTTGGTTAGGCTGTTGTAGTTGGCGCCGATTCCTGTGTTGAATCCGTCAAGTGGTTGGCTCTACTAGCCGTCATTTTCGCTGCTTCAATGCAAGGGCAGTCCGTGGGCACGGTCGAAGTTACGCTGATCTGCCAGGAGAAGCTGTTGTTTCACATTCCCGTCGCTTGCCCCGCTGATGAATTCCTCTATGGAAACAATGTCTGCTAGTAAATCCGTCAGAGCCGGGTAGCCGCTCTACCCCCATTGTGTGGTTGTTTACTCTTGCAATCAGCTGGCCCTGGTAAGAGATGTTCTCTACAGCGCTCCTCCAACAGTTCAATTAAGTCGTCCGCCGAGGCTCCGGCGGGGAGGGCTTAAAGAACTTCTGTGCTTGCTCCTGCAGGGCAGCCAACATGTGTCGGCTTCTACGCCGGAGTCCGTCCATTCTGAGTAGCAGTGGCTTCTAATATCCGCCCATGACGCAGTTCCGTCGAATTTCGGAGGCTTCACAGTTTCGGCATTAGTCGGCCTCATGATCGTGGAATCTTTTCTAATTTCGGAACGGATTTTGGCGTTTACGTGGTGGCGCATCTCCTCCACTGCAGTGGTTACCATTTCCATGTTTTTGCTGGCAGCTACTTTAACCGTTTAGCTGCTTGTTTAAACGCTGTTCCACCGCGTAAGTTTTTCCTTCCATTTGAAATTTAATTTCTTCTAGCTCCTATGAGATGTCGTCTTCTACCGCTGTACATATCTCAGAATTTTCAGCCTCATTCTCAGAATCAAGTTCGAATTTCTTTTCCTCCGTTTCGTTCCTTATTTCTTCCTTTACACTCTTTACTTCTGTCTGCATCTTCTTCATTGCGTAATTCATTGTCCCTGTTTCACTTCCTATCTAGCCATTCAAGAATTCACATTCTTCATTTCACTCTCCATTTTCTTCAACCCAGATTTAATTTCTCTATCCTTCTTCATCCCGGATTCCATTTTTGTCTCCATCTTTTCATTCCGGAATTAATGTTCTTCACTTAACTTAATACATTGTTTTTTACGTATTTATTCCAACTTGGCCTTTAAACCCCACTTCTGATACCAGTGTGGCATTCTGCAGTTTTCACTGTCACTTCACGAAGTTTTCATTGTCAGTTCAATAGTTGGATTTTCCCTGTTGCTTCACTTTTCTTCGCGAGGTAGCGGCGTAATTAATTACGTGCGAAGCAAGCACTTCCTTCCCCCCCCCTGCACTCGCTGGGCAGTCGAAACTATCTCAGAACCTCTTAGAGTGCTTAGCAGCGCTTTACGTTGCTGGTAATCACCCTCCAACTCACTAACTCGGTGACCCGTGAGTACCCTTGTTTATATAACTCCTGGAATTTTATCACAGAGTTTTAGAATATTCGGTAGGAACAGAGGAAGGGAGAAGGGAAACTTCGTGATGCAAGCACTAGTTGGCGGGCGATAGCGCTACTACGTCTACATATTTCTATTTATTTCTCCAATTGCAGGGTAGGTCGGCACCAACCTCCCAATAAGCTTGGGCCATAGGACTGCGTCACAATATAAAGATTTTAATATAGAATTAAGTTTTAAGCATAAAAAATTCACTACCTATTTGACTGAAAAATGTGATTAGCTTTAAACGTTCTTTACTACATTCTTCAATCAAATAAAATTCCTATTTTATGGTTAGCCCGGAAGGGGTTGCTTGCGGCTGAAGGGTGAAAATTGTCAGGGGAGTGGTATATTTACAGTTATAAGTTCATAATCCAAGCTAGGGTTGGGATAGATCAGTTTCAGCTTTTACAAATTAATGAGTGTGTACAATCAGTTGCTATAGTCCTCTTGTGTGGTGGAAATGTTAGGGACCCCGTGCATGCTTGCTACCATCGACATGGAAATAGTCATCTTTCGGATCTCTCCTCTCATGCCTCCCTCTCCCCAGGGGTCATGCTGGAAGCAAAAAGGGCCGTTACGGCTTATTTGCAGTGCTCTGCTCTGATTCTTGCGACACTCCGTCATATGTAACTCTACCTCCTTGTGTTGTGTCATAGATTATGAAGTTCCCTTCATTTGCAATAACTTTTCTGTAAACGAGAACTCAAAAGAGTTGATGCTACAGTTTTGTAAGTCTGGCTTCAAAAATAATTTTCATAACTTTTTCTTCAGATTTTTCAAACAAGAAAATGGAACAAATATATGTGTGTTTAATTGATATTCTAAATAATGCCAATACCTATTCGTTTACTTTTATAGCAGTAATAACCTTTTATAAACTAAATAAAATACAAATTTCTGTACACTCATCTTAATACATCAAATAAAGCTCAGTTTATGCCCTTTTTGTAATTATGTCCTGTGTTTCAAATGAGAGTCATTTTATTGGTATTTTTCAAACATTTTAGGTCATCAAAATACGGGCCCTGCTAATAAGGTTCTGATGGAAACTCGGAATTCAAAAATAGTTTGGTGTAAGAATCTGAAGTCATTCAACGCTATGCCTTTGAATTTTTCTTAACTTAACAAATAAGCGCAACAAAACCAAACAAAATGGCTTCTTTGGTAACCTATCAAGATTCTCTAACTAATCGTCTTTCATTATAACTTCAATATTGAAGAACATTGCACAAAGGTATTCTCAACTTCATTCTCTACCTTAAGCCGTGGATAGCATTTTTCACTTGCATTTTAATTGTTTAAATAAATATGACGCTTTTAACTTCTCCACATTAGATGGGCATAACAATAAAAATCTTATGTGTAGCACTCACATGACTTTATCTACTCCTGTACAAGCGCTTATTCTCCATTTACTTCATGTTATTCCAGGTAAACATTTGCAGAAATTGTCTTAATGCTAATTTTCTTGCAGGTACAAGGGGAATATGGACAAGAGTCGGTTTCTATGTGGAGCATTCCATTCTCTGCATATAAAAAAAATCTGATGTGTTACACTCACATGACTTTCTCTACTCTTGTACAAACTATTCTTACAAACTCTTATTCTCCATCTATTTCATATTAATCGAGACAAACATTTGCAGAAAGGACTTTTGACATGCAAAGAGAATTACATTTTATACATTGCGACCAGTTCTAAAAATATTTGACTACCACTTAAGGCCTACTATGTTCCCCTTGTTTTGTATTTGCAACCGCAGTATAAAAATAACGTAACCTCTAAGCATACACATATCTCTTAATAGCTGGTTGCCATGCGCAGCACCATTCTCTTTGCCATAGATTAATACCCTTTACGTATCCAAGACAAAAAAATCTGATGTGTTACACTCACATGACTTTCTCTACTCTTGTAAAGCTATTTTTACAAACGCTTATTCTCCATATGCTTCATGTTAATCGAGATGTCAATCTTATTGCTAATTTTCTTGTAGCTGCAGGGGAATATGGTAGGTTTTAAGCGATAGTCAAATCTGTTAAGCGCTGGTTGCTATGTGGCGCATTCCATTCTCTTTGCATGTCCAGGACATAAAAAATGAATAACGAATTTGAGAAAAAGTGTAAGTATTGGAAAATTTAAGGGAATAACAAGCAATATCTCGAAAATGGTTCACTCAACAACAAAAAATGTATATGACATAAATTGTGTACTTTAACGCGATCTACATTTTTTGTGTAGTAAAATATTCTCTATCTCTTATGGCTTACCAGTTATGCAAAAGTCGTTCACAATGAAGAATAGTTTTGGAGACATTCCCAGAAAATTCGAGATATATATTTCATTTGTCATGAAAATATCTTAAACATATGACATTTTAATCAAAATAATTAGAGCCATTTTTGAGAAAATTTAATTTTCGAAAAATGTTCCATGTAAAGGATAATCTGGGGTGGGGGGATTTTCTTGAAAACCTTCGTGTCGCATCTCTGGAAGATACTGAACCTAAATACCAAGTTTGGTGTTTATCCGACTGTTCTTTTCTGAGTTATGCTGTTCACAAACACACAGACACACACGGACATGTTTCCAAAAATGTTTTTTTTGGATTCAGGGTGTCTCAAAACATGTATTTCCGGTGAAATCTCGGTATCGAATTTTTGGGTGGAATACAATACTTCCCCTACTTACTATACGTAGTACAGAAAGTAAAAAATTCTGATGTGTTGCACTCACATGACTTTCTCTACTCTTGTAAAACTATTTTTACAAACGCTTATTCTACATATGATTCATGTTAATCGAGATATGGAGTTGTTAATCTTATTGCTAATTTTCTTGTAGGTGCAAGGGAAATTGACAGTCTTTAAGCGACAGTCAAATATTTTAAGAGGTGGTTTCTATGTGCAGTATTCCATTCTCTTTGCATTACCAGGACAAAAAAAAATGCATAACGAATTTTCATTTGAGAAAAACTATAAGTATTGGAGAATTTAAGGGAATAACAAGCATATCTCGAAAGTGGTTCACTCAACGAACAAAAAAAAATGTATATGACATAAATTGTGTATTTTAACGCGATCTACATTTATTGTGTAGTAAAACTTTGTTAACTCTTATAGTTTACCAGTTATGCAGAAGTCGTTCACAATGAAGAACACTTTTGGAGACATTCCCAGAAAATTCGAGATATACATTTCATTTGTCATAAAGATATCTTAAACATATGATATTTTAATCAAAATCGTTAGAGCCATTTTTGGGAAAATTAAAATTTTCGAGAAATCTTCCAGGTAAGGGGTAATCTGGGGTTGGGGGATTTTCTTGAAAACCTTCGTGTCGCTTCCTTGGAAGATACTGAACCTAAATACCAAGTTTGGTGTTTATCCGACTGTTCGTTTCTGAGTTATGCTGTTCACAGAAAGACACACACACGGACATGTGTCCAAAAATGTTTTTATGGATTCAGGGGATATCAAAACATGTATTTCCGGTGAAATCTGGGTATGAATTTTTGGGTGGAATACAATACTTCCCCTACTTACTGTACGTAGTAGAGAAAGTAAAAGTCTGATATGTTACACTCACATGACTTTCTCTACTCTTTTTACAAACTATTTTTACAAACACTTATTCTCCATCTACTTCATGTTAATCGAGATAAACATTTGCAGACTCTATCTTATTGCTAATTTTCTTGTAGATGTAAGGAGAATATATATTTACAAGGGCAACTTGGAAATACAGTAGCCTTTAAGCACATACATATCTCTTAATAGTTGGTTGCTAGGTGCAGCACCATTCCCTTTGGCACAGATTAACACTCTTTGCATATCCAAGAGAAAAAAATGAATAACGAATTCCCATTTGAGAAAATAAGTATTGAAAAATGATGGGGAATATCAAGCAATATCTCTAAAATGGTTCCCTCAACAAAAAAATGTAAATGACATAAATTGTGTATTTTAACGCGATCTACATTTTTGTGTAGTAAAATTTTGTCTATCTCTTATGGTTTACCAGTTATGCAAAAGTCGTTCACAATGAAGAATACTTTTGGAGACATTCCCAGGAATTTCAAGATATACATTTTATTTGCCATAAAAGTATCCTAACCATATGATATTTTAATCAAAATCGTTATAGCCATTTTTGAGAAAATTAAAATTTTCGAAAAATCTTCCATATAAAGGGTAATCTGCGGTGGGGGGATTTTCTTGAAAACCTTCGTGTCGCATATCTGGAAGATACTGAACCTAAATACCAAGTTTGGTGTTCATCCGACTGTTCGTTTCTGAGTTATGCTGTTCAGAGACAGACACACACCCACACACAGACACAAAGACAGACACACACACGGACATGTTTCCAAAAATGCTTTTTCTGGATTCCGGGGTCTTAAAACATGTATTTCCTGTGAAATCTCCGCATCGAATTTTTGAGTGAAATACATTACTTCCCCTACTTACTATACGTTGTAGATAGAGAAAGTAAACACCAATAAGGAATTTACATTTGAGAAAAAGTAAAATAATTGGAAAATTCAAGCAGATAACAGGGATCTCGGAAATGGTTCACTCGACAAAAAAAAATGTATATGATATAAATTGTGTGTTTTAACGAGATCTGCATTTTTACTTTCTCTACTACGTACTGTAAGTAGGGGAAGTATTGTATTTCACCGGAAATATATGTTTTGAGACCCCCTAAATGCAAAAAAAAAATGGAAACATGTCCTTGTATGTGTCTGTGTGTGTGTGTGTGTGTGTGTGTGTGTGTGCGCCCGCGCGCGCGCGCGTGTGTGTGTCTGTGTGCCTTTGAACAGCATAACTCAGAAACGAACAGTCGGATAAACACCAAACTTGCTATTTAGGTTCAGTATCTTCCAGAGATGCGACAGGAAGGTTTTCAAGATAATCCCCTTACCTTACATTACCCTTTAGATATAACATTTTTCGAAAATTTTAATTTTCTCAAATATGGCTCTAACGATTTTGATTAAAATATCATATGTTTAAGATATTTTCATGACAAATAAAATGTATATCTTGAATTTCCTGGGAATGTCTCCAAAAGTATTCTTCATTGTGAACGACTTTTGCAAAACTGGTAAACCATAAGAGATATACAAAATATTACTACACAAAAAATGTACATCGCGTTAAAATACAGAATTTATGTTAAATGTATTTTTTGTTGTTGAGTGAACCATTTTCGAGATATTGCTTGTTATTCCCATAAATTTTTCAATACTTATTTTCTCAATGGGAATTCGTTATTCATATTACTTTCTCTACTACGTATAGTAAGTAGGGGAAGTATTGCATTCCACCCAAAAATTCGATACCGAGATTTCACCGGAAATACATGTTTTGAGACCTCCTGAATCCAAAAAAAGCATTTCTGGAAACATGTCCGTGTGTGTGTCTGTGTGTGTGTGTGTGTGTGTCTGTGTGTGTGTCTGTGTGTGTGTGTCTGTGAACAGCATAACTCAAAAACTAACAGTCGATAAACACCAAACTTGGTATTTAGGTTCAGTATCTTCCCGAGATGCGACACGAAGATTTTCAAGAAAATCCCCCCACCCCAGACTACCCTTTACATGGAACATTTTTCGAAAATTTTAATTTTCTCAAAAATGGCTCAAACGATTTTGATTAAAATACCATATGTTTAAGATAATGTCATGAGAAATGAAATGTATATCTCGAAATTTCTGGGAATGTCTCCAAAAGTATTCTTCATTATGAACGACTTTTGCATAACTGGTAAACCATAAGAGATAGACAAAATTTTACTACACAAAAAATGTAGATCGCGTTAAAATACACAACTTATATCATATACATTTTTGTTGTTGAGTGAACCGTTTTCGAGATATTACTTGTTATTTCCTTAAATTTTCCAATACTTATTACTTTCTCTACTACGTATAGTAAGTAGGGGAAGTATTGTACTCCACCCAAAATTTCGATACCGAGATTTCACCAGAAATACATGTTTTGTGACCCCCTGAATCCAAAAAAGCATTTTTGGAAACATGTCCGTGTGTGTATCTGTGTGTCTGTCTGTCTGTGTGTCTGTGTGTGTGTCTGTGAACAGCATAACTCAGAAACGAACAGTCGGATAAACACCAAACTTGGTATTTGGGTTCACCATCTTCCAAGGATGCGACACGAAGGTTTTCAAGAAAATCCTCCCACCCCAGAGTACCCTTTACATAGAAGATTTTTCGAAAATTTTAATTTTCTCAAAAATGGCTCTAACGATTTTGATTAAAATATCATATGTTTAAAATATTTTTATGACAAATAAAATGTATACTTTGAATTTTCTGGGAATGTCTCCAAAAGTATTCTTTATTGTGAACGACTTTTGAATAACTGGTAAACCATAAGAGATAGACAAACGTTTACTACACAAAAAATGTAGATCGCGTTACAATACACAATTTATGTCATATACATTTTTTTGTTGAGTGAACCATTTTCAAGATATTGCTTGTTATTCCCTTAAAGTTTTCAATACTTATTTTCTCAAATGGGAATTCGTTATTCATTTTTTTGTCTTGGATATGCAAAGAGTTATAATCTGTGGCAAAGGGAATGGTGCTGCACCTAGCAACCAGCTATTAAGAGATATGTATGTGCTTAAAGGCTACTGTTTTTCTATATTGCCCTTGTAAATATATTTTCCCCTTACATCTACAAGAAAATTAGCAATAAGATAGAGTCTGCAAATGTTTATCTCCATTAACATGAACTAGATGGAGAATAAGCGTTTGTAAAAATACTTTGTACAAGAGTAGAGAAAGTCATGTGAGTGTAACACATCAGATTTTTACTTTCTCTACTACGTATAGTAACTAGGGGAAGTATTGCATTCCACCCAAAATTTCGATACCGAGATTTCACCGGAAATACATGTTTTGAGACTCACTGAATCCAAAAAAATCTGATGTGTTACACTCACATGACTTTCGCTACTCTTGTACAATCTAATTTTACAAACGCCTATTCTCCATATGCCTCATGTTAATCGAGATATCGAGATGTCAATCTTATTGGTAATTTTCTTGTAGATGCAAGGGAAATATGGTAGCTTTTAAGCGATAGTCAAATATTTTAACGCTGGTTGCTAAGTGCCGCATTCCATTCTCTTTGCATGTCCAGGACATAAAAAAATCTGATGTGTTACACTCACATGACTTTCTCTACTCTTTATTTTTACAAACGCTTATTCTCCATATGCTTTATGTTAATCGAGATATCGAGATGTCAATCTTATTGATAATTTTCTTGTAGATGCAAGGGGAATATGGTAGCTTTTAAGCGATAGTCAAATATTTTATCGTTGGTTGCTATGTGGCGCATTTCATTCTCTTTGCATGTCCAGGACATAAAAAAAATGAATAACGAATTTGAGAAAAAGTAAAGTATCGGAAAATTTAAGGAAATAACAAGCAATATCTCGAAAACGGATCACTCAACAAAAGAAATGTATATGACATAAGTTGTGTAATTTAACACGATCTACATTTTTTGTGTAGTAAAATTTTGTCTATCTCTTATGGTTTACCAGTTATGCAAAAGTCGTTCACAATGAAGAATACTTTTGGAGACATTCCCAGAAAATTCGAGATATACATTTCATTTCTCATGACATTATTTTAAACATATGATACTTTCATCAAAATTGTTAGAGCCTTTTTTGAGAAAATTAAAATTTTTGAAAAATGTTCCATTTAAAGGGTAGTCTGGGGTGGGGGGATTTTCTTGAAAACCTTCGTGTCGCATCTCTGGAAGATACTGAACCTAAATGCCAAGTTTGGTGTTTATCCGACTCTTCGTTTTTGGGTTATGCTGTTCACAGACACACAGACACACACACAGACACACACACACACACACACAGACCCACACACGGACATGTTTCCAAAAATGCTTTTTTGGATTCAGGAGGTATCAAAACATGTATTTCCTGTGAAATCTCGGTATCGAATTTTTGGGTGGAATGCAATGCCTCCCCTACTTACTATACGTAGTAGCAAAAGTAAAACAATCTGATGTGTTACACTCACATGACTTTCTCTACTCTTGTACAAACTATTTTTACAAACGCTTATTCTCCATATGCTTCATGTTAATGGAGATATCGAGATGTCAATCTTATTGATAATTTTCTTGTAGGTGCAAGGGGAATATGGTAGGTTTTAAGCGATAGTCAAATATTTTAACGCTGGTTGCTATGTGGCGCATTCCATTCTCTTTGCATGTCCAGGACATAAAAAAATGAATAACAAATTTGAGAAAAAGTATAAGTATTGGAAAATTTAAGGGAATAACAAGCAATATCTCGCAAACGGTTCACTCAACAAAAGAAATCTATATGACATAAATTGTGTATTTTAACGCGATCTACATTTTTCTTGTAGTAAAATTTTGTCTATCTCATATGGTTTACCAGTTATGAAAAAGTCGTTCATAATGAAGAATACTTTTGGAGACATTCCCAGAAAATTCGAGATATACATTTTATTTGTCATGAAAATATCTTAAACATATGATATTTTAATCAAAATCGTTAGAGCCGTTTTTGAGAAAATTAAAATTTTCGAAAAATGTTCCATGTAAAGGGTAGTCTGGGGTGGGGGGATTTTCTTGAAAACCTTCGTATCGCATCTCTGGAAGATACTGAACCTAAATACCAAGTTTGGTGTTTATTTGACTCTTCGTTTTTGGGTTATGCTGTTCACAGGCACACAGACACACAGACAGACACACAGACACACACACGGACATGTTTCCAAAAATGCCTTTTTGGATTCAGTGAGTCTCAAAACATGAATTTCCGGTGAAATCTCGGTATCGAAATTTTGGGTGGAATGCAATACTTCCTCTACTTACTATACGTAGTAGAGAAAGTAAAAAGCATTTTTGGAAACATGTCCGTGTGTGTGTCTGTGGGTCTGTCTCTGTGTGTGACTGTGTATCTGTGAACAGCATAACTCAAAAACGAACAGTCGGATAAACATCAAACTTGGTATTTAGGTTCAGTATCTTTCAGAGATGCGACACGAAGGTTTCCAAGAAAATCCCCCCAGCCCAGACTACCCTTTACATGGAACATTTTTCGAAAATTTTAATTTTCTCAAAAACGGCTCTAACGATTTTGATTACAATATCATATGTTTAAGATATTGTCATGACAAATAAAATGCATATCTCGCATTTTCTGGGAATGTCTCCAAAAGTATTCTTCATTAAGAACGACGTTTTCATAACTGGTAAACCATAAGAGATAGACAAAATTTTACTACACGAAAAATGTAGATCGCGTTAAAATACACAATTTATGTCATATACATTTATTTTGTTGAGTGAACCGTTTGCGAGATATTGCTTGTTATTCGCTTAAATTTTCCAATACTTATACTTTTTCTCAAAATCGTTATTCATTTTTACTTTCTCTACTACGTATAGTAAGTAGGGGAAGTATTGCATTCCACCCAAAAATTCGATACCGAGATTTCACCGGAAATACATGTTTTGAGACCTCCTGAATCCAAAAAAAGCATTTTTGGAAACATGTCCGTGTGTGTGTCTGTGTGTCTGTGTGTGTGTGTGTCTTTGTGTGTGTGTGTCTGTGTGTGTGTGAACAGCATAACTCAAAAACGAACAGTCGGATAAACACCAAACTTGGTATTTAGGTTCAGTATCTTCCAGAGATGCGACACGAAGGTTTTCAAGAAAATACCCTCACCCCAGACTACCCTTTACATGGAACATTTTTCGAAAATTTTAATTTTCTCAAAAATGGCTCTAACGATTTTGTTTAAAATATCATATGTTTAAGATAATGCCATGAGAAATGAAATGTATATCTCGAATTTTCTGGGAATGTCTCCAAAAGTATTCTTCATTGTGAACGACTTTTGCATAACTGGTAAACCATAAGAGATAGACAAAATTTTACTACACAAAAAATGTTGATCTCGTTAAAATACACAACTTATGTTATATACATTTCTTTTGTTGAGTGAACCGTTTTCGAGATATTGCTTGTTATTCCCTTAAATTTTCCAATACTTATACTTTTTCTCAAATTCGTTATTCATTTTTTTATGTCCTGGACTTGCAAAGAGAATGGAATTCGACACATAGCAACCAGCGTTAAAATATTTGACCATCGCTTAAAAGCTACCATATTCCCCTTGCATCTACAAGAAAATTACAAATAAGATTGACATCTCGATATCTCGATTAATATGAAGCATATGGAGAATAGGCGTTTGTAAAAATAGATTGTACAAGAGTAGAGAAAGTCATGTGAGTGTAACACATCAGATTTTTACTTTCTCTACTACGTATAGTAAGTAGGGGAAGTATTGCATTCGACCCAAAAATTCGATACCGAGCTTTCACCGGAAATACATGTTTTGAGACTCCCTGAATCCAAAAAAAGCATTTTTGGAAACATGTCCGTGTGTGTGTCTGTGTGTGTCTGTGTGTGTGTGTGTGTGTGTGTGTCTGTGTGTGTGTCTGTGAACAGCATAGCTCAGAAACGAACAGTCGGGTAAACACCAAACTTGGTATTTAGGTTCAGTATCTTCCAGAGATGCGACACGAAGGTTTTCAAGAAAACCTCCTCACCCCAGACTACCCTTTACATGGAACATTTTTCGAAATTTTTAATTTTCTCAAAAATGGCTCTAACGATTTTGATTAAAATATCATATGTTTAAGGTATTTTCATGACAAATGAAATGTATATCTCGAATTTTCTGGGAATGTCTCCAAAAGTATTCTTCATTTTGAACGACTTTTGCATAACTGGTAAACCATAAGAGATAGACAAAATTTTACTACACAAAAAATGTAGATCGCGTTAAAATACACAACGTATGTCATATACATTTCTTTTGTTGAGTGAACCGTTTTCGAGATATTGCTTGTTATTTCCTTAAATTTTACAATACTTATACTTTTTCTCACATTCGTTATTCATTTTTTACTTTCTCTACTACGTATAGTAAGTAGGGGAAGTATTGCATTCCACCCAAAAATTCGATACCGAGATTTCACCGGAAATACATGTTTTGAGAATCACTGAATCCAAAAAAAGCAGTTTTGGAAACATGTCCGTGTGTGTGTCTGTCTGTGTGTCTGTGTGTCTGTGTGTCTGTCTGTGTGTCTGTGTGTCTGTGAACAGCATAACTCAAAAACGAACAGTCGGATAAACACCAAACTTGGTATTTAGGTTCAGTATCTTCCAGAGATGCGACACGAAGGTTTTCAAGAAAATCCCCCCACCCCAGACTACCCTTTACATGGAACATTTTTCGAAAATTTTAATTTTCTCAAAAACGGCTATAACGATTTTGATTAAAATATCATATGTTTAAGATATTGTCATGATAAATAAAATGTATATCTCGAATTTTCTGGGAATGACTCCAAAAATATTCTTCATTGTGAACGACTTTTGCATAACTGGTAAACCATAAGAGATAGACAAAATTTTACTACACAAAAAATGTAGATCGCGTTAAAATACACAACTTATGTCATATACGTTTCTTTTGTTGAGTGAACCGTTTTCGAGATATTGCTTGTTATTTCCTTAAATTTTCCAATACTTATACTTTTTCTCAAATTCGTTATTCATTTTTTTATGTCCTGAACATGCAAAGAGAATGGAATTCGCCACATAGCAACCAGCGTTAAAATATTTGACTATCGCTTAAAAGCTACCATATTCCCCTTGCATCTACAAGAAAATTACCAATAAGATTGACATCTCGATATCTCGATTAACATGAAGCATATGGAGAATAGGCGTTTGTAAAATTAGATTTTACAAGAGTAAAGTTATGTGAGTGTAACACATTAGATTTTTTTATGTCCTGGACATGCAAAGAGAATGGAATGCGCCACATAGCAACCAGCGTTAAAATATTTCACTATCGCTTAAAAGCTACCATATTTCCCTTGCATCTACAAGAAAATTACCAATAAGATTGACATCTCGATATCTCGATTAACATGAACCATATGGAGAATAAGCGTTTGTAAAATTAGATTGTACAAGAGTAGAGAAAGTCATGTGAGTGTAACACATCAGATTTTTCTATATTGCCCTTGTAAATATATATTCCCCTTACATCTACAAGAAAATTAGCAATAAGATAGGGTCTGCAGATGTTTATCTCGATTAACATGAACTAGATGGAGAATAAGCGTTTGTATAAATAGTTTGTACAAGAGTAGGGAAAGTCATGTGAGTGTAACACATCAGATTTTTTTACTTTCTCTACTACGTATAGTAAGTAGGGGAAGTATTGCATTCCACCCAAAATTTCGATACCGAGATTTCACCGGAAATACATGTTTTGAGACCTCCTGAATCCAAAAAAAGCATTTTTGGAAACATGTCCGTGTGTGTGTCTGTGTGTGTGTGTGTGTGTGTGTGTCTGTGTGTGTGTGTCTGTGTGTGTGTGTGTGTCTGTGAATAGCATAACTCAAAAACGAACAGTCGGATAAACACCAAACTTGGTATTTACGTTCAGTATCTTCCAGAGATGCAACACGAAGATTTTCAAGAAAATCCCCCCATCCCAGACTACCCTTTACATGGAACATTTTTCGAAAATTTTAATTTTTTCAAAAATGGCTCTAACGATTTTGATGAAAATATCATATGTTTAAGATAATGTCATGAGAAATGAAATGTATATCTCGAAATTTCTGGGAATGTCTCCAAAAGTATTCTTCATTATGAACGACTTTTGCATAACTGGTAAACCATATAAGATAGACAAAATCTTACTACACAAAAAATGTAGATCACGTTAAAATACACAATTTATGTCATATACATTTCTTTTCTTGAGTTAACCGTTTGCGAGATATTGCTTGTTATTCGCTTAAATTTTCCAATACTTATACTTTTTCTCAAATTCGTTATTCATTTTTACTTTCTCTACTACGTATAGTAAGTAGGGGAAGTATTGCATTCGACCCAAAAAATCGATACCGAGATTTCACCGGAAATACATGTTTTGAGACTCCCTGAATCCAAAAAAAGCATTTTTGGAAACATGTCCGTGTGTGTGTCTGTGTGTGTGTGTGTGTGTGTGTGTGTGTGTGTCTGTGTGTGTGTCTGTGAACAGCATAGCTCAGAAACGAACAGTCGGATAAACACCAAACTTGGTATTTCGGTTCAGTATCTCCCAGAGATGCGACACGAAGGTTTTCAAGAAAATCTCCCCACCCCAGACTACCCTTTACATGGAACATTTTTCGAAAATTTTAATTTTCTCAAAAATGGCTCTAACGATTTATATTAAAATATCATATGTTTAAGGTATTTTCATGACAAATGAAATGTATATCTCGAATTTTCTGGGAATGTCTCCAAAAGTGTTCTTCATTCTATACGACTTTTGCATAACTGGTAAACCATAAGAGATAGACAACATTTTACTGTACAAAAAACGTAGATCGCGTTACAATACACAATTTATGTCATATACATTTTTGTTGTTGAGTGAACAGTTTTCGAGATATTGCTTGTTATTCCCTTAAATTTTCCAATATTTATACTTTTTCTCAAATTTGTTACTCATTTTTTTATGTCCTGGACATGCAAAGAGAATGGAATGCGCCACATAGCAACCAGCGTTAAAATATTTGACTATCGCTTAAAAGCTACCATATTCCCCTTGCATCTACAAGAAAATTACCAATAAGAGTGACATCTCGATATCTCGATTAACATGAAGCATATGGAGAATAGGCGTTTGTAAGAATAGATTGTACAAGAGTAGAGAAAGTCATGTGAGTGTAAGACATCAGATTTTTTTTGTCTTGGATATGCAAAGAGTTATAATCTGTGGCAAAGGGAATGGTGCTGCACCTAGCATTCAACTATTAACAGATATGTATGTGCTTAAAGGCTACTGTTTTTCTATATTGCCCTTGTAAATATATATTCCCCTTACATCTACAAGAAAATTAGCAATAAGATAGGGTCTGCAGATGTTTATCACGATTAAAATGAACTAGATGGAGAATAAGCGTTTGTATAAATAGTTTGTACAAGAGTAGAGAAAGTCAAGTGAGTGTAACACATCAGATTTTTTTACTTTCTCTACTACGTATAGTAAGTAGGGGAAGTATTGCATTCCACCCAAAATTTCGATACCGGGATTTCACGGGAAATACATGTTTTGAGACCTCCTGAATCCAAAAAAAGCATTTTTGGAAACATGTCCGTGTGTGTGTCTGTGTGTGTGTGTGTGTCTGTGTGGGAGTGACTGTGTGTGTGTGTGTCTGTGAACAGCATAACTCAAAAACGAATAGTCGGATAAACACCAAACTTGGTATTTACGTTCAGTATCTTCCAGAGATGCGACACGAAGATTTTCAAGAAAATCCCCCCATCCCAGACTACCCTTTACATGGAACATTTTTCGAAAATTTTAATTTTCTCAAAAATGGCTCTAACGATTTTGATGAAAATATCATATGTTTAAGATAATGTCATGAGAAATGAAATGTATATCTCGAAATTTCTGGGAATGTCTCCAAAAGTATTCTTCATTACGAACGACTTTTGCATAACTGGAAAACCATAAGAGATAGACAAAATTTTACTACACAAAAAATGTAGATCGTGTTAAAATATACAACTTATGTCATACATTTTTTTTGTTGAGTGAACCGTTTTCGAGATATTGCTTGTTATTTCCTTAAATTTTCCAATACTGATACTTTTTCTCAAATTCGTTATTCATTTTTTTATGTCCTGGACATGCAAAGAGAATGGAATGCGCCACATAGCAACCAGCGATAAAATATTTGACTATCGCTTAAAAGCTACCATATTTCCCTTGCATCTACAAGAAAATTACCAATAAGATTGACATCTCGATATCTCGATTAACATGAAGCATATGGAGAATAGGCGTTTGTAAAATTAGATTCTAGAAGAGTAGAGAAAGTATGTGAGTGTAACACATCATATTATACTTTCTCTCAAATTCATTATTCATTTTTACTTTCTCTACTACGTATAGTAAGTAGGGGAAGTATTGTATTCCACCCAAAATTTCGATACCGAGATTTCACCGGAAATACATGTTTTGAGATTCACTGAATCCAAAAAAAGCATTTTTGGAAACATGTCCGTGTGTGTGTCTGTCTGTGTGTCTGTGTGTCTGTCTGTGTGTCTGTGAACAGCATAACTCAAAAACGAAGAGTTGGATAAACACCAAACTTGGTATTTAGGTTCAGTATCTTCCAGAGATGCGACACGAAGATTTTCAAGAAAATCCCCCCATCCCAGACTACCCTTTACATGGAACATTTTTCGAAAATTTTAATTTTCTCAAAAATGGCTCTAACGATTTTGATGAAAATATCATATGTTTAAGATAATGTCATGAGAAATGAAATGTATATCTCAAAATTTCTGGGAATGTCTCCAAAAGTATTCTTCATTACGAACGACTTTTGCATAACTGGTAAACCATAAGAGATAGACAAAATTTTACTACACAAAAAATGTAGATCGTGTTAAAATATACAACTTCTGTCATACATTTTTTTTGTTGAGTGAACCGTTTTCGAGATATTGCTTGTTATTTCCTTAAATTTTCCAATACTGATACTTTTTCTCAAATTCGTTATTCATTTTTTTATGTCCTGGACATGCAAAGAGAATGGAATGCGCCACATAGCAACCAGCGATAAAATATTTGACTATCGCTTAAAAGCTACCATATTTCCCTTGCATCTACAAGAAAATTACCAATAAGATTGACATCTCGATATCTCGATTAACATGAAGCATATGGAGAATAGGCGTTTGTAAAATTAGATTCTACAAGAGTAGAGAAAGTATGTGAGTGTAACACATCATATTATACTTTCTCTCAAATTCATTATTCATTTTTACTTTCTCTACTACGTATAGTAAGTAGGGGAAGTATTGTATTCCACCCAAAATTTCGATACCGAGATTTCACCGGAAATACATGTTTTGAGATTCACTGAATCCAAAAAAAGCATTTTTGGAAACATGTCCGTGTGTGTGTCTGTCTGTGTGTCTGTGTGTCTGTCTGTGTGTCTGTGAACAGTATAACTCAAAAACGAAGAGTTGGATAAACACCAAACTTGGTATTTAGGTTCAGTATCTTCCAGAGATGCGACACGAAGGTTTTCAAGAAAATCCCCCCACCCCAGACTACCCTTTACATGGAACATTTTTCGAAAATTTTAATTTTCTCAAAAACGGCTCTAACGATTTTGATTAAAATATCATATGTTTAAGATATTGTCATCATAATTAAAATGTATATCTCGAATTTTCTGGGAATGTCTCCAAATGTATTCTTCATTATGAACGACTTTTTCATAACTGGTAAACCATAAGAGATAGACAAAATTGTACTACACAAAAAATGTAGATCGCGTTAAAATACACAATTTATGTCATATACATTTCTTTTGTTGAGTGAACCGTTTGCGAGATATTGCTTGTTATTCCCTTAAATTTTCACAATACTTTTACTTTTTCTCAAATTCGTTATTCATTTTTTTATGTCCTGGACATGCAAAGAGAATGGAATGCGCCACATAGCAACCAGCGTTAAAATATTTGACTATCGCTTAAAACCTACCATATTCCCCTTGCATCTACAAGAAAATTATCAATAAGATTGACATCTCGATATCTCCATTAACATGAAGCATATGGAGAATAAGAGTTTGTAAAAATAGTTTGTACAAGAGTAGAGAAAGTAATGTGAGTGTAACACATCAGATTTTTCTCAAATACGTTATTCATTTTTACTTTCTCTACTACGTACAGTAAGTAGGGGAAGTATTGTATTCCACCCAAAATTTCGATACCGAGATTTCACCGGAAATACATGTTTTGAGACTCACTGAATCCAAAAAAAGCATTTTTGGAAACATGTCCGTGTGTGTGTCTGTCTGTGTGTCTGTGTGTCTGTGAACAGCATAACTCAAAAACGAAGAGTCGGATAAACACCAAACTTGGTATTTAGGTTCAGTATCTTTCAGAGATGCGACACGAAGGTTTTCAAGAAAATCCCCCACCCCAGACTACCCTTTACATGGAACATTTTTCGAAAATTTTAATTTTCGCAAAAACGGCTCTAACGATTTTGATTAAAATATCATATGTTTAAGATATTGTCAGGACAAATAAAATGTATATCTCGAATTTTCTGGGAATGTCTCCAAAAGAATTCTTCGTTATGAACGACTTTTTCATAACTGTTAAACCATAAGAGATAGACAAACTTTTACTACACGAAAAATGTAGATCGCGTTAAAATACACAATTTACGTCATATACATTTCTTTTGTTGAGTGAACCGTTTGCGAGGTATTGCTTGTTATTCCCTTAAATTTTCCAATACTTATACTTTTTCTCAAATTCGTTATTCATGTTTTTTGTCCTGGACATGCAAAGAGAATGGAATGCGCCACATAGCAACCAGCGTTAAAATATTTGACTATCGCTTAAAACCTACCATATTCCCCTTGCATCTACAAGAAAATTACCAATAAGATTGACGTCTCGATATCTCGATTAACATGAAGCATATGGAGAATAGGCATTTGTAAAATTAGATTGTACAAGAGTAGAGAAAGTCATGTGAGTGTAACACATCAGATTTTTTTATGTCCTGGACATGCAAAGAGAATGGAATGCGCCACATAGCAACCAGTGATAAAATATTTGACTATCGCTTAAAAGCTGCCATACTCCCCTTGCATCTACAAGAAAATTACAAATAAGATTGACATCTCGATATCTCGATTAATATGAAGCATATGGAGAATAGGCGTTTGTAAAAATAGATTGTACAAGAGTAGAGAAAGTCATGTGAGTGTAACACATCAGATTTTTTTGTCTTGGATATGCAAAGAGCATTCTGTAGCGAAGAGAATGGTGCTGCACCTAGCAACCAGCTATTAAGAGATATGTCTATGCTTAAAGCCTACTGTATTTCTATATTGCCCTTGTAAACACAAAACAAGGGGAGGATAGTAGGCCTTAAGCGATAGTCAAATATTTTTAGAACTGGTCGCTATGTGTAAAATGTAATTCTCTTTGCATGTCAAAAGATCCTTTCTGCAAATGTTTATCTCGATTAATATGAAATAGATGGAGAAAAAGAGTTTATACAAATAGTTTGTACAAGAGTAGAGAAAGTCATGTGAGTGTAACACATCAGATTTTTTGTGTAGTAAAAGTTTGTTTATCTCTTACGGTTTACCAGTTTTCCAAAAGTCATTCAGAATGAAGAGAACTTTTGAGGAAAATGCCAGATATACATTTCATTTGCCATGAAAATATCTGAAACATATGGTATTTGAATCAAAATCGTTACAGCCATTTTTAAGAAAATGAAAATTTTCGAAAAATGTTCCCTGCAAAGGGTAGTTTGGGGTGGGAGATTTTCTTGAAAATCCTTCGTGTCGCATCCTTGGAAGGTACTGAACCTAATATTCATATATTCATCCGACTTTTCGTTTTTGAGTTATGCTATTCACAGGTACACACACACGGAACGTTTTCTAAAAATGCTTTTCTTGAATTCAGGTGGCCTCAAAACATGTATTTTGGTGAAACCTCGGTATCAATCTTTTGGATGGAATACAGTACTTCCCCTAATTACTATACGTAGTAGGGAAAATAAAAATTATTTATTATAAATGTGCTGCACTTGAAACGTACGCGATTTAACAAGACAGGATTCAGACAAAGAAACGATCTAGACTGTAGTGCAAGCCTGGCCTGTGACATGGGGAAAGGGATCAGGTATATTATAGGGAGAAGGGGATAAAAAGGATGGGAAAATAAAGACATTCATCGTATGATATTCATCAGGTCATGTATTCAAGGGGCTTCAATCATTAATCACTTCCTCTGTGTATGACCAAATATTTTGAATTTTAAAGTGCATATTTTTTATGGCCAAAATATAATTCTCAAATGTATTCTAGTATTTATTGTTAGTATTTTGAGGGCTGTAAGCTCGTTTACCTATATGTCAGCCGAGTCGCTTACGTTTAGAGCAATATTCTTTAACTCTTTTTCGTTTGCGTAATTGCTGGCGTTGTGAGTTATAAAACACTTATGAAAAGGGAAACACTTTTTTCTAAAGTCTAGCTTCAAAGTCTCTAGTGAACATAGAATCATTATATCCTAAATAAAAATGGAGGACGTCATAACATATCCAGATATTTAGTGACGCGATCTTCCCATACGAGTTGTCACATTTTCATAAATATATCATGCAAATAGCATGATTTGAGACTATAAATCGTCAGAGAGAGATAAGCGATAACCTGTTTATCTTCAGTAGAATTCTAATTTATCACTCGATTTTATGCGAGAGTTATTAGTTTTAGAATGACGAGACTGTCTCATCGAGAACCATTCACATAATTTTTTATCTTTCTCATGATGCGTTGCCTAATGATGGGAATCATGCTCGTGTTAAAGATTGCCGACCCTCGAAGCCGTGGTCGCTGAAGTGTATAGCTTCGGCGCTCCGCCTAGCTGAGGGTCGCGGGTTCGAGTCCCGCCATGGTTGTTTGTGTGTGTGTGTGCGTGTGTATAATTGTGGCAATAAGCGGTAATGAAAAAAGTGAAAAGACAGTAATGATAAACTGGGTAAACAAGGCGACCTTAAAAAAAGCTTAGTAATAAGTTCTCGTAAATATTCTCATAATAATGAGAAGCAGCGGTTTTGAGACAAACAAAAAGATAATACTACTGAGTCGTAACCTGAACAGAAAAGCACATACTAGCTTTAATATACGAGGGCGGATCGAAAAGTAACGCACAATAATTTTTTACAAAAAAGTTTAATGATTAAAACAAAAAAAACACAAATGAACTTACACTTTTTACCTACTTTACGGAATATTCACCAAGTTTCCTAACACATTTCTCCAATCGTGATACCTGTTTTAATATGCCCTGTTCGTAGAAGTCCGTTTCCTTGTAGTATAGTCATCTGCGGACTGCTGATTTCACTTCCGCATCTGTCGCAAACCGTTGGTCGGCAAGGAATTTCTTCATGGGCCCAAACAGATCAAAGTCCGACGGTGCAAAGTTCGGAGCGTATGGTGTATGCTGGAGCACCTCCCACGAAATTTGATGATTTTCTGACGAACAGCAGCAGCAACATGGGGGCGAGCATTGTCATAAAGAATATTGACATCGTCAGCACTCATGTTGTGGCGTTTGTCACGAAGGGCACGACGCAATTTCACCAAAGTTTTCATGTAGTCTGCAGCATTCACGGTGATTTCGTGTTCAGCAAAGTCCACCAATACAACACCATGCATATCCCAAAACACGTCACAAGCAATTTCCTAGCAGATTGAGTCACTGAATGTTTTCTTCACTGGGGAACCAGTATGTTTCCACTCCATACTTGCCTGCTTCGTTTCGGGCGTGTAGTGGTATGCCCACGACTCATCACTAGTGACAACTGCTTTCAGAAAGTCATGCCCTTCTTCGATATACCACGTTAGGTGATCCAAGCTCATCATTCGCTGGCCCTTGTAGTTGTCTGTCAGGTTCTTAGGCACCCAGCGAACTTACCGAAATTTCAACATGTCATGAACAATATCATAGGAAATGTTGAACTGTTGCGCAGTTGCACACGCCGGTCGTTCAAAATTGCCGCCTCAATACCTCTGACATTCTGCGGGGTTGCAGCTGCTACCGGTCTAGCGGAGCGTGGCGAATCACTAAGGTTCACACGGCCCTCTAGGAAGAATGCACACCACCTGGATACATTGCTACGGTCCATACAATCATCCCTATGTTCGCTACGCATGTCCCTGAGAATATCACTCGATTTCTGCCCTTTGATCCACAAATATCGAACACGTGGAGGACAGTAACATGCGCGCCATCTATGTTGCGTAGTTCTCGCTTCTCTGCCTAGAGCTGCACATGAAACAAAAATACCCTCTGTAGTGAAAACTCAAACTATATTTGTGTGAAATTGCAACATTCCACCTGCAATACCAAGACAGAACAAATTATTGTGCGTTACTTTTCGATCCGCCCTTGCAGAATAGAATAATCACTTTGATTTTAAGTTCTTTATCATGTAACTGTTTACAGCTATTTTTTAGAAAATAACATGTTTCCAAAAACGTTCCTATAAAACGTAATTTTGGATGGAATATTTACTTCAAAATCGTCGTGTCATATCCTTGTTATATACTGAACTTAAATACCAAGTTTGGTATTTATTCGACTTACTTTTGAGTTATGCTGTTCACACACACGCGCACAGACAAATCGTTTTCTAAAAATGATCTCCCATTTTATTTCTCAGGGGGCCCCGAAACAGGTATTTTCGGTGAAATCTCATCATAGAATTTTTGGGTGGCATACAATACTGCCTCTACCCACTGAATACGTTGTACAGAAACTAAAAAAAAGCTTACGTGTTACAGTCATATAACTTTCTCTACCCTCTGTTTTACAATCCATTCAAACTTATTACCCTTATACCTTATTCCTCTTATTCTTCTTTATTGCTCATTCTTATATATGCTTCATGTTAATCCAGTTGAACATTTGCAAACCGGATTTTGTTACATATTCCCTTGTAGGTACAAGGGGAATAAGAGAATATACGAGGCTTATGCAACACTATAACTTTTAAGTACCGATCGCTATGGGATGGCTTTAAAATATGCTTCGCATGACTACGAGAAAAAAATTAATACCAAATTCTCAGTAGAAAAAATATGAATATTTGGCAATTCAAAACAGTAATAAAGAATATCTCGAAAATGCTTGATCTAGTCTGCACCGTGTTGTATTTGCTAGATTTGGTTTTATGAATGACGAAGTATGTAAAATTTGCAATGCTGACAAGATTATAAATGGAGAACACCAACTACAATGCCCAGAATTGAGGAAAGCTATACCCGTTGGGAAGATACACAATTTATATTGGCTAGCAAGGGAAAAACTGATGCATAAAAATCCTGCAAATTAAATTAACAACAACAATAACAATAGCATGCTTAATATAGTAAAAGATATCTGACATAAATTATGCGATTTAAACAAAACTTTTTGTCGATATTTTAAGCCTTACGAGTTCTGAGAAGGCCTTAACAGGCTATTCTCAGAAAACTGATATACATTTTATTTCTCTTAAACATAGTGTGCTACTTTCATCAAAACCATTAGAACAATTATGAAAAATGTTCCGTGTAAAGGGTGGTTTTGAGAGGGAGATTTTCTCCAAACTTATCCTGTCGCATTCTTGAAAGATGCAGAATTTAAATACCATGTTGCTGTTTAACTGACTCTTCGTTTTTTTACTTTCTCTACTACGTATATTAAGTAGGGGAAGTATTGTATTCCACCCAAAAATTCGATACCCAGATTTCACCGGAAATATATGCTTTGAGACCCACTAAATCCAAAAAAAGCATTTTTGGAAACATGTCCGTGTGTGTGTCTCTGTGTCTGTCTGCCTGTGTGTGTGTGTGTGTCTGTCTGTCTGTCTGTGAACAGCATAACTCAGAAACGAACAGCCGGATAAACACCAAACTTGGTATTTAGGTTCAGTATCTTCCAGAGATGCGACACGAAGGTTTTCAACAAATTCTCCCCACCCCAGATTACCCTTTACATGGAACATTTTTTAAAAATTTCAATTTTCTCAAAAATGGCTCTAACGATTATGATTAAAATATCATAAGTAGTAATAGTCCCGGATGAGCCAATTGGATTAACGATAATCCTGCCGCTAGGGGCGCTAGTGTCGCTAGTGTCGCTGCGTGCGACGGCGGCGGCGGTAAGTTTGAAAAGCGCCCTGAGCGGAAGGATTATCGTTATTGCAATTGGCTCATCCGGGACTGTTTTCTTTATTTATACTTTGAATACAGTACATTGGATAAAGATATGTATACATAGTTTTGATTAACATGATGTATTATTTGCTTAACATATAAATACAATAAATGGACAATATAAGTAATATTAGGAGAAAAAAAGCACATTAAAATTCATAGTTTTTGTTTGAGGCACTAGGACACACAGATTTCGCGCACAACAATGATTTTAAAGTACGTGGTGCACTTTGAGTCCTCGTCATCGCTGCTGCTGATATCGGCGGTAAATTGGTGGATAGGTTTGGTGATGCAGGTGACGAGCAGGTGAGAGAAACTTTCGTTGACGAACTCGGTGAAGGTTGGTATATAGATGGGGATGGTAAATTCGTTGTAATGGCTGGTTGAGAAGCATCCTGTGGATGTGACTTTGTTGGTTAGAGCAGGAATGTTGCTGTTGCCGAGGTATATGACGCATAGTGCGTCTTGTTTATGCTGGTGTACTTTGGTAGGTACGCATTTGACGTGGACGGCGTGAGCCCCTTGGACGTCGAGTGTGATGGTGACAACTCTGCTGTTGCGGAAATAGGAGTTGGAGATGCAGAGGATACGGATAGGTGAAGCTGCGTTGAGAATGAGTTGTAGGTTAAGATTTCGTCGGACATTATTTAGGGTTATATGGGGAGAACGTGACGATGTGACGTTTGAAACCGCTGCGTAGTTTTTCCTCGCCTGCGTAGGTATATGATGCAGAATGAGTTAGAGTTGAGTTTGTTGACGAGTTCTGGAGAGGCTTTTGCAAATCTTGTTGGTAGGAAAACTTCTGTGTCGTTATCGAGTTTGGCGACGAGCTTTGTACCGTGAACGGTGTCGATTGTTTTGACGCCGACGACGCGATATGGTACGTGCTGTTGAAGCGTAGATACGCTGAGAGTGTGGGCGCTGCTGGAAAGTTCTTCTAGCTCTTTAAGGACGTCCTGTGACATTCTGACGGCACAGATGGCAGTTTTTGATAAACGGGGGAGGACCGTCTATATGAGTGGTTTGATGAGGAAGGTTGTAGTGTTGTTTACACCTGCGATAAGGTGCGCAAACTACCTGTGCGTCTGCGGGAAGTTGGTTCCACACAAGGTCGACGTCGCTTGGGGGATAACGTTCGAAGATGTATATGCCGTTCTGCAGCAGCACTTGGCGTTCCCTGGGCAGTAGCAGGCGGATTCTTCGTCCGTTATCGAGATACCGAAAGAGCACGATGAAGCAGTTCATGTGGTGTTTCTAGCGGAGTACCTTCGAAGGAATTGCTGAATTTGCTTGTTGAGTTGATCGAGGTCTTCGTAGAAACCGTGTTGACACTGCGTGCACAGGAGGGTGAGACGGTGCTTAAGTTCGCAGCTGCACGTTTGGTGAAAGCAAAACGAGCAGTGGAAGTCTTTACACGACGGTCCTGGCATTCCCCACGGCTGGCTAGCACCGAATGAAGGGGTAAAGAATGCGCGTGCATAAATATAATCCAACTGCCGGAAGCAGGAAATCACTGGTGGGGGAAAAGTTCGTTGGAGATTTACCACATCAGGGGAAGCACTGGTGGGGGAAAAGTTCGTTGGAGAAACACCACATCAGGGGAAGCAGTGGTGGGGGAAACGCTCGTTGGAGGTTGGCTACATACGCCGGAAGCGCTTAGCGATTATTGCACAACATCCGCAGGAAAAACACTGTGTCCGTTGATTTAACGGTTTTCGTCTTGGAGGAGAACTCTGTTTTGAACGGTGCTGAACATGCAAACGACCACATCAGGGGGAAGCACTGGTGGGGGAAAAGTTGGTTGGAGAATTACCACATCAGGGGAAGCACTGGTGGGGAAACGTTCGTTGGAGGTTCACTACATCCGCCGGAAGCGCTTAGCGATTATTGCACAACATCCGCAGGAAAAACACTGTGTCCGTTGATTTAACGGTTTTCGACTTGGAGGAGAACTCTGTTTTGAACGGTGCTGAACATGCAAACGCCGTGAATGTGATCGGGTATGATATAGGATGCTTCGCGACCCAAATGCGGGAGCGAAGGGCGCGAGATGTTTGGGTGAGGTGCGGTTGGAACGCTGGTAGAAATACATGCGCACTAAGGACTATTTTGTGAGATGCGCAGTGCGAAATGGGTGTTGAGGAAATGATGAACCTCTAAGAATGTTCTAAAATTGGCGCACCGTATGTACTTGGTGAACTGCGTGAAATTCATGTCATGTAAGGGAACGTTGGAGGCATGGTTGTGAAGCATGTACTTGTGGTATGCCATGATTTGATTTTGCACGTCCGTCTCTTCCTTCTTTTTGTGATACATGATGTCGGTAATGATGCGCTGCAGTGTATGCAACACGTGCCATTCTTGTTGGTTGAGCGTAACGGATGCGCCTTGCGGTTCTTTGAAAACGAGCTTTAGCTTTCCGAACACAAACTTAAACACGATGGTGACGCTGTCGCTGAACTGAAATTGCTGTAGACGTCCCTGCGGGTCATTCAAGCGTTTGTGAATGATGGGGATGGCTTCGACGAGTTTGTGCCACTGCGAGGAACTCATGACGACTGCGTTGTGCTGTCCACATTTGGCAATGGTGACGACGAGATGGTGCGGCGGCCGGGGGAGAATCCCACACTGACGAATTTAGTTTGTTGCGGGTTGAGGAAGTAGATATCCGCCAGAGGACCCACAACTGCACTGTGTTGGAACTGTGCTGGCGGAGCAGGGCTGTCGGGATGCTGTTGGAGGTCGAAGATGGGTAGTTTCCTTTTTTCCCCGGGTTTCGAGGTGGTCGGGGTTTGACATCCGGTTATACTGGAACACACAAAACAATAATAATAATGTGAGGGATAGAGAGATAAACGGGGTAGAAGAAAGCAAGCTAATACATAGGTGCGGACCTACCTGGTCGGCGTGCTGCATGGCAGCAGGACTGTATCCGCGCGCTGCATGGTACACTCTGAATGAGGCGAGCGGCACCGTAACGTTGCTTTTTATATGCGCAGGAGCGTCTTCTGAAAGCACGTGCAAGACGATGGATTAGCTTAGATGTGCTGAATAGTGACACACACACACACACACACACACACACGTACTCACCTTCAAGGGCTGACAAGTTTGCTGAGCGTCAGAGCACTTTGCGCGGCATGCGTTTTTGAACGTTTTGCGAATGACGACATCATTATGCGCGTGATTGCTGACGTGAAATTTTGAGAAGAATGTATGCTTAGGCAAGCCGGAGCAGCGGTGGGTGAGGTAGGCGATGACGTAATGACCGCACGTGGTGCTGTCGAAACCTTGCAGCCTTCTGGCGTTGGTGGACCAACGCGTCCCGCAGACCGAATTTAAGAACCGGAGAAAATGGGGCGAAAGCGGTCCTATGCCGTAACTGTCAAAATATTCTGCATACGAGTTTTTGTCCACAAAGATGCAAACCCAGTGTTGCCCTGATTTGGTGCTGGGGTCGGTGTTAGCCACTAGCGCCAAGGGAGGCGTTCGAATGCCGTGAAGTACGGGTAGTTTATCGCAGGGGTAGACGCCTAAAAAGTGAGAGCGCGTAGAGGGGCATGTCGATAGAAACCGTTGAATTTGAAAGGTGTTCATGATACCAAAATGGATCGGTTGGCGTCGATTTCGACCGTGCGATGTATTTCCGCTAGCAGCAGAAGTATGACCGGTTCTGTCAATTTATCGGCAAAACCGATGCTTATAGAGACGGTTCCGTGGCGCTGACCCGAGATGTGAGATTCGTTAGCGCTCATGTCTGCAGTGAGATCGAAAACCATTATCGTATACCCTTGCGGGTAGGTTTCTCTGCAGATGGAGTGTCCCTCGTCCTTGAAATGAATGCCTAGGCCGTCCTGCAGGGTTTGAAAGCATTGCAAATAGTGTCCCTTGTAAAGTCGGGTTGCAGAGGTTGGGAGGGAACGGGTTGCCCGTTCACGTAGAGCTGAAAGAAGTTCATTTTAAAATGTTTCAAGTTGTACGGATTTGAGTTAAAATGGCCGGAATAGGCCTTGTCGGTGACCATGGCTACTACCACTCTCCTTGGAACTTGCCCTACGCACACGTCGCTAAACGTCATTGCCCTGGACTCCTTGGGGATGCTGAGAGCGTGAAAGCTGACGTCTTTGAGATGGTACTTTGCGTTGCCCTTTGCGAGCACGGCCTGGTGCGCGAGCTTTATGGTCGGCGAGGGCCGCACCGATTTTAAGCGCAGCGTGGCAGACACGATGTCGGCGTACCCCTTAAAGGCATCTACGTCGGAAAACAGATAAAACTGGGGAGAGGCGGGAGTGAGCTTGACGGTCATGCTAACGTTGTTCAAAAGCAGCTTCTCCTGTCTAAAAAGAGCGTTGGACAGAGGACCGATGAGCTGCACGACGTTGCTCCCTTTGGTAAACCCCTGACGCCACTGAAAACCCGCATTGGCGATAAAAGTGTCCATGATGCCTGCCGTGTCCTTTCTCCAGAGGGTAGATTCTAGTTTGGTGTTCATGGCATCTTCGGAGTAATTGAGAAGCGTCTCGAGGTATGTTCTATAGGGGTAACCGGCTTGCGGCATGGAGACGATGACGTTATTGAGGGTTACCTCCATCTGTTGAAACAGGGAATTTAAGGCGTTGTTGACCAGAGTGGCGTTAGCGTCAGCGTTTAAGGCCTCTCCTTTGTCATCTACAATGCGCACCATGAGTTCGAGTACGACGTAGGTCAGGTCTAGGTAATCGTCCGCATTTCCGGAATAATGAAAGGTGATGGGGGCATTTTTCATTAAAGTGTTTTGAGGGTTTAGGTATAGGAACCGTGACTCCTCGATGCTCATCTGAACCGGCACCTCTGTAAAGAGGTCCAGTTCGGAACTCATGTGGACGGTCGCGTCTGCCATTACGAAAATACGTCTTGCACCTTGCGCCTACCGCGTTTCAGCTTGGACTGCTTGCTCTTGCTGGATTTGCTCGGTTTTATTCTCTTGAGACGCCTGGCGCCGGAACCGAGCATGGCATCGAGCTTTTCGTCGGCTTTTCGCTTTAAATTGTATCCGGACTCCTTGAGCCTCCGCTTGAGCGCTTGCTTCGGCGCTGCTCCCGCCACAGTCACATCGGACAGAACGTGAGCGCCCGCCTTTAAGGCCTCCTTTCCGACTGCTTTTGCTCCGCTCTTTAAAAACGGTAGCAACCTTCTGAAGAGTCCTCCGAGGGCTGAAAAGAGACCGCTGCCTCTCTGGTAGCGCTTGCCTCTGTAGAGAGTGAAATCGCGATGGTGGAACGCTCCGCCGGTCTGATTGAGGTAGTACCGCGTTACGGCGTGCACGTCCATTACGCCTGTTTCGGACGAAAAGCGAGAACTACAGTAGAGGAAAATCCGTCGGCGAATGGCAAGAGATCGCCGTAACCGTTCCTTAAATCTATGTTGACCGTCTTGAAGTCTTGCTGAATCAAGGGTACCCAATTTTGGGGAAAAAACGTCTTTTCGTCGCTCATGTAAGTGTTATTGCTTCTTTCGTATTCCACGGCCGCGCTCTCAATGACTTGGGCGAAGGTGTCGCCCACGACTTGCGGGGACACTAGATTACAATAGACGAACATTTCGTAAGGAAACCCCATATAAGGATCTACAGGGTGTTTAGCAGCTTTTTCGAGAACGACGTTGACGTAGGGATCGAAACCCAACATTTTTGCCATAGCGGGCGTTAAGAGCAAACTGTGGATGCGGTGTAGAGGTCCCGGAGGGTCCTCCGATTTTGAAACGTCTCGTTTGGGTCTGACGGAACGAGCCGCCGCGGGTTTCTGCTGCCCCGAAGCCCGGGGCTTCGGTTTCGGTTTCGGCTTGGGTCTCTGGTGGGGCCCATCGTTGAGAGCTTCGTATTTGCCGACCGCGTACGGTACGACCGTGCGCGCGACATTTTCCACAAACCCGTCGAACGGAATGTCGGGTAGTGGTTCGGGATGGGCGACGGCGGCATTCACGCCCACCGTCTGCTTGCGCTCGTCGAAGTGGAAGAAGTTTTCCACGTGCAAGTGTTCGAGTAGAGCGGCGTTGACGAGGTTCACCAAGTCTTTGGGATTGTGCACGATGCCTTGCGGCATTTGCAAACTGAATTTGGAATGCGTGGGGAGGAGCGTCATGGTGTACTTGGTGCCCGCCAGACGGGCATCGTCTGGCGAAAGGTTATAAAATTTCACCGGATACCTGACCTTTTGCAGGGCGACCTCCCATTCTCCCTGCAGAACGATTCTCTCGGGCAAGATGTTAGAAAATCTGGCCGTGGTGTTGTCGGTAAAGTGTTCCATGGAAGCGTTGCTCACGAGAGTGATGGAGAAGGGCTCGGTCTTAATCATGTCGAATCGACGGTCGAAGCCAGAACCCACGAGTTAAACTTTGCCGGATACCCCTTCCACTTTACCAAGACCTGCTTGCGGCGCCCTCGGCCCTTGGTCTGTAAAACGCGCTCGATCTTAAACGTCCGAGGTAGCGCGACCTTTTGTAGCTCCTGGGTGTAAAATGTGCCGTCTATGGCTTCTCCGGCCAGATCATTCAACTTATATACCACCGGCCGACCGCGCACCACCTCGGCTATCCGAAATATTTCGTCCGTCCAATTCTGCTCGTAGCCCTTGTCGAATTTCATTTTTTCTTTAGAGATGCGCACGTGATCGCCGACGGAAAATGCGGGTCTCCCTGCGCGAGGTAGGGTCCTATTTCCGTAGAGATTGCGGTACACTCGTAAAATGTTAGATTCGTTCACGTCCTTCGGAGCCATTTTTATGGACCTGTGATGCGAGCTATTGTACGACTCGAGTAAGGCCGGAAGGACTTCCAGGTATCTGTAACTGTTTTTGTGCGTGAAATACCTCCACATCTTGGTTTTTAAGGTGCGGTTGAAGCGCTCCACGACGCTGGCTTTAACGTTATTTTTGGTCGTGTAATGTTTCACGTCGTGTTTCTTCAGAAAGTCGCGAAAAGTCTTGTTGGTGAACTCGGTTCCCTTGTCCGTCTGGAGGACCCTGGGGACGCGCTGGGAGAATATGGAGCGAAACGCTTGCGCGACCTCGGTACCCAGCTTCGATTTCAGGGGTACGACCCAAGCATATTTGGAAAATACGTCGATAACGGTCAGAATGTACACGTAAGGTTTGTTATGTTCCCTCACGCTGTTCATGACGTTTAGATCGGCCTCCCAAAGATCGTCCATATTCGTCACGTGATAACATCTGGTGGGGAACCGCTTTCTGACCGGTTTGTGCAGAGCGTAACTGTCCCGGGTTCGAAGGAAGGACTCGATGTTCGCCTTAGACGCGCCCGTGGCCTTTCGAAGGGGCTCGACCGTGCCCAAACCGGCATAGTGTTCCGGTCTGGCATAGTATCGCCTTAGCGCCTTCCATTCCTTCATGCTTTACTTGTACAGGGGCTGCCAGACGAGCTTGCGAAAATGGTACGACGCGGAAGGCGATTTCGATTTCTTTTTCGGAGTGGCAGGGTTCACCCTCTTCTTTTTGCGAGGCGAGAGGAGGTTGACCTTTATGGTTCGGGGTTCGACCTCCTGCTTCACCGGCACGCGCTCGTGCACGTCTTCGTAATCGTCGTCGTCGTCGTCGCCGAGGAAGGGCTTTCTGACTTGTGCCACGAGATCGAGGTAGTTGTCCAATTTATGTTTTACGAGCCGCCACTTTTCGTCGGCAGAGAGCTTTGCGCTCTGCAGGTTCCGAATTTCTTTGACCAATCTGGATATGGTGCGGTCTACAGCGTGAAGCTTGTCGACGGTCTTCGGTTGCGGTGCAACGAGGATCTGCCTGCCGTACTTCATCCTGTTAATTTCGACACTAGCGCGCCGCCGAGCGAGGCCAAGACGAGTAGGAGGAATGCCGGCAAAAAACCTCCTCTTTGAACCAAGATGCTCTTCTTCTTCTTCAGAGGAACCCGTCTATCCGTCAACTTCCTCCAAGAAGCCTTGTGCTTCTTTAGGCGAGCCAAGCACTTTGCGGGAAGTTGCACGTGACCTCTGCACACGTTGAGCATGCATTCGCTAATGGCCTTGATCAGATCGCCGTCGGCATTTTTTAACAAATTTTTGCGCAGAGGGGCCTTCGCCTTGGCCAGAGCCGCCAAATTACCGTGCTGTCTCGCTATGCGAGGACTGGTCAGCGTCTCGAGCCTTGACCTACCTCTAGCCATGCTTGCGCGATAACGACGTTCGCTCCCAAAGCGGTACTTTTTATTTAGACTCGACGGCCTCAATCGGGCAAGACCCTGCCGGGATGATATGGAACGAAACGAACCCGAGTCCTCTCGGCGGTCTCAGTTGGGTACGAAATAAGAGAGGTTTTCCCCCGGCAGCACGCCGGTTCGATACCTGTATCGGGCGGGCGTGTACTGGGTGCAGTCCAACACGAGATACCCGTGAGGGCGTTCGGTGGCCTTCTCGAAGGCCTCCAAGAGAAACCTAGAGTTCCTGGGTTCGATCTGCTGGCACAGTCTCTCGATCTGCATCTTGTCCCGGTTGTTCTTGAAGACCACGACGTAGTTCGCATTCAGAGAGATGTTGCGATATTTCTGACCCTGCGGAAACACGTTCTGCAGGATGTAGACGATGCCGAAGCGCTTGTGATGGGAGTCTCTGGTGAAAAAATTCGACACGTCCTTCCCGCCACCCTCCAGCATCAGATCGTCGAGGACGACGAGGTCGTTCTCGCCCACCGAAGCAAGTTCGGGTATGCCCGCGTGGGTCTCGCAACGCAGTGCCGAGGGTTCGAGTCTCGGCGAATACTCCGGAGGGTGGTACCACAGCACCCTCCTGGGGCGCACGTCGAACATCCGGTGCGCGTGGCGCAACAGGTTTTTCACGAAGGTCGACTTGCCGCAGCGCGACGGCCCCGCCACGAGCATCGTGCTGGGAAACTCGAATCGCCCCAGGTCTCGGGGACCGGGCATCGTCTCCTCAGGGGCGCCCGGTTCGAAATGACTTTGGCGCGGCTGCGGACGTCTCATTTATGCGTTGCTCTTGAACCCGTAGGGATAGGAATCGTGATCGCCGGCGAGCACGCGCTTGTTGACCACCATCCTAAACGTCTTCGAGCTGGGTTCGGTGACGACCGTCCAAGACGGTTTCCGCGAGATCTGCGTGCCCGCCAGCTTCACCGCGCGGTCGTTGTCCCTGAGCACCACGTCGCGAATCACCTCCGCGTTCACCAGCTCCAGGTTGCCCGAATTGAGCGTGATCCCCTTCACCTTGCACACCGAGAAGGTCTTGCCCGTCTCGGGGCAAACGATCTCCATGCAGTAGCTCTTGGGCCCCGTGGAGGCGAACCGGGCGATGTAAGAGCCCCGCCCGTACTTCTCCAGCTCGTCCGTCATGTCCCCCAGGAGGCGTCCGACGGACGGCGTCCAGTCGCCCGGAGTGGCGGCGACGACGACGGAATCGGTGTCGAAGTAGCAGACCCGTTCTCCCAGCCTCTTGAGGTAGGAGTAGAGCACCAGGCGCGCGTGAGCCGTGGTGTAGGCCGCCAGGACGGCGTTGGCGGCGGTGTTGACCTTGCGGCACTGCTCGCGGTACCTCCACACCGCGTACACGATCCGGTCGGTGACGGGCACGTAGGTCTGCACTTCCACGCCCGGGTCGTTGAGCAGCTCCAGGAGGCGGTCGTACCGGTCCACCAGCTCGCACGTGGGGAGGTTTTCCCTCTGCCCCAGTTTGCCCCAGAAGCTGTTGAGCATCAGCTTGGCCAGCTCCCGCCTGCCGGGGTTGGTGGCGACGGCCTGGGGATCCAAGGCCACGCCTTCGTGTTCGAAGAACTGCTCCACGTACTGCTGCTTTGCGGCAGGGTCGTCGCAATCCGAGGGCCAGCCGGAGGCTTCGGTCTTGATCTTCAGGAACTGATTCACGTAGTCCTCGAAGAGACCCTTGGCTCCGGTGGTCGGTTCGTGCCGCACCACGTCGTACTCCCAGATCTCGTGGACCCTGAGGAGGCGGTACCCCTCCTCCAGGGCGACCTTCATCTCGTCGACCACCCAGGTACCCGACAACGCCCTCTCGCGCTCTCCGTGGTGGCACTCGTCTTGGTTCTCCGCCTCCGCGCAAGCGCGGCATAGCGGGAACATGAGCTTGCCGCCGATGCGCGCCGGTAGCACCGGGTGGTAGAGGTGTTGCGGCGGTAGAACCTCGCACTTCACCAACCCGCCCCCCACGTCTTCCAAGCGCGGGAATCGATCCACGTGGATCTTGGGGTGGCCCGCGGGGTAGGGTTTCGTCTTGTTCACGTACGGGTACAGGCTGCACACGTCGTAGTAGTAGATCTTGCTATCCCCCTTCGCCTCGCAGTACGTCTTGGTGCAGTTGGTGCGACCTCCGTAGAAGGCGTCTCTGGGGTTCAGGGGTTCGGGTACCGGAAAGTCCCTTGCGTGGCGCGCGAGGTCCTGGTCGGCCTTCATCGCGGCGTCGAACTCGCACTCCCACATTTCCACCACGGCGTAGCCGGCGGCCTTGATCTTGGCCGTGACCTTCTCGGTGCTCTCTAACCTGGAGGCCATGGTTTCGTGTCCCGAGTTGTATATCGCCGCATGGCGATTGTGAAAGCACCGCCTGCAGCCGTGGTAAAAGCAGCCGTGGAAAAAGTACGCGGTTTTTTCGGCCTCTCTGTACCCGTCCACCTTGTGCCCCGCGATTTTGACTTCGCGTCCTCGCATGGCGTGCTGGATGACGATGCGGTTTTGCGTCTCTAGCCAGGTTAGCCATATGCACGCGGCGCGAGACTGACGGTCCGCTAGTCGATACCCGCCCGCTGGCAAAAGGGCAATTTTTTTAAGCGGCATGAAGCGCTTTCTATACACGCACATGCACGCCTGCGCGATGGTGACGCATTCTCTGAACGGGTCTATTCCGTTCTCGTCCAAGAATTCCCTTCTGAATTTGGAAACTCCCTGACTGAGTAGAAATACGTCCATCTTGCAATACGCCACCATTTCCGCCCTCATGTCGAAGACGTGCCCGGAGGACGCCTTTTCTTCGTGCCACTGCTCGAAGGCTTTCCGACCCTCCGCCGACATGCCCTCCGGACAGTAATGCCTTTTGTCGGGAATCGAACCCACGTACCGCTCGTTTTCCTTCGTGTTAAACAGGTACGGGAAATAACCTTTGCATTCCTTCAATCCGAAGGTCTTGGAAAAGCGGGAGAGTGGCATGGGTATGAAGTTGAGCGAGTCTAGAAATGTGACGTCACCGTACCTCATCCTGTAGATCTTGCTCCCGTTCATGATGAGCCCCGGCGCCCAGTCTAAGTGCGCCACCATGTACTTTAATAGAAACTGCCCGTCGTAAGCCCTGAGGTTGTGCGCCACGACGTAGACGTCCAGGCTTCGAACCTCGCCTGCGTGATGTGCTCGAAAAGCTGCTTCACGGGTTCGTCCGTGAACACCCATTCTTTGCAACCGCATTCGGTGCAGTATGCCGTCTTGCGGCGTTCGTCGATGCAGTGCGGGCAGGCTTGGTACAACACGCACAAGTTAGGTACATGCTCGTATGTGTCCTTTTTGCCGGTATATGGAATGTTTTGCGTGCATTCGAAGTCGATGAACATAAACACGTACCGGTTTCTTTTGTTCTTTGCGGCGTACGGCTGCATATAGCACATGTGGCTAGAATTCACGTGTGTCTTGCAATGATAGCAGTACTTTTCCCCGCACTCGTGCGCGGTTTTTCTGTACCTCGCATTCACGAGCTTGTTGCAAGACGTGCACACCTTTTCTACGTCGCACACCGACAGCGCCTTTGGGTAAAAAACGCCTTTCTTTGCGTGGTTTGCAAAGCATGCCGGTCCCTTAAAATCTCTGTTGCACCCGGCGCAGCGTATGTAGGCGTCGAATCGCGCATCGCACTGCTGATGGCATTTAGCGCACCTGGCGTCGCACCTGTGAAATTCTTTTTTGTGTGCCGAGGGATGATGACACCGGCGGCAATACCATTTGCATTTAAAGCACTTGTGAAGGTTCACGATGGCGTTAAAGTGCCCGGCGTGGAGCATGACGTCGATGTATTTATCGCATTTCTTATCCGACGCGTACAGCACGTGCTTCCCCGTATGATCGCCAAACACCGTCACAGCGTAGCCCTTTAACGCAGCGTCAAAGCGTCTGACGTCATCTATGGTGCAGCTGTCGTGGCCTTGACCGATGCTCGCGCACAAGGCTACGGCCTTCGATTTTTGCAGATAGTCGGAGCGCGTCATCGTTCTATAGTTGACGTCGCGATCCACTTTGGCCTTGACTACAACGATGGCTCTTGCTAAACACAAGTTGTCTTTGTTGGCTATTTCGACAATGCCTTTATTGCCCCTGCAGGCGTCGCAAGGTTGGTGGCACGAACCCGAGACCTCCTTGGTCCACACAAACGTCACGTGAAGAGGCCCGCTTAGCAAGAATTGTTGGTTACTTTGCATTACTTTTTCGATGTTTCCAACAATGACATCTGCATTCAATTGGTCTACGCGCCTAACGCTCATGTTGAAGGCTTTGGACGTCTCCTTTTCGTCTGTTATAGATATGCCTAAATATCCGGGTTCGTTTTCTAACAGGTTCTCTTTCGCAAAGTTTAGAATATCGTTAAACAGATGCGATACCCATTGCTCGGGGTTGACATCTCTGGGGACCGGGTTTACGGTAATTTGAGACTCTGTAAAGCCGGAAAAAAGCTTTGGCACCCTTCTCTGCTTGTGCCCTATAATTTCGAACGTAGGCTGCAAGGGGTCATCGCGACTTCCCCCGGATTGCAGCTCCATCTTATCGTCCGAATGCGCCGATCGCTCTTTTCCCCTGCAAAGTGCTGCTGCTATTTTGTTTTTTATTTTAAACTATTTTTCGTCAAATAGAACGCTTTTAAAACCCGCTATCGCACCCGTCTCTCTCACTACGGGCGTTTGCCCTTGGCACCGGGTTTTTATAAGCTCGCTTATCAAAACCGCTGTTTCATCATCATGTGCGTCGAGTTAAATGCCTTGTTTCGCCACAAAATTGTCACGTTTGTAAAAAACGCGGTCATCCTGTCACGAATCACCACTGCGCGACCGCCACTGCAATAAGGCTGCATAAACGCTGACGAATATCCTTTTCTCACGCTCGTTTTACACACACACGTCGGCACACTTCCTTGTGCAGTGCTGGGCGTGGGAAATGTCAAGCGAGCAGCGTTTTAACGTTTATGTACACTCGCATCAGTACAATTTTTTAAAACTACCAGCGCCGTGTGTGGTGTTTTTTGTGTTGTGCAGTGCATACGTGTTATGTAAACTGCGAGAATTAAAAAGAAGCAGCAGATACTTCCTTTCTAAGGAGTAACACCAACTGTTGAATGAGAATTCTCAAGTGTTACGTTCGTATCACCTCTACCTTCTATCTCTTATAGGTGAGTACGAAAGTTTATTTTCATATCCACTTATTTTTAATCCGGATAAACTTTTCGGGAAATGGTTGCATCCGAAGGGACGCTATACACTGGCCTTAAAATTCTAAATTCTTTCCATCAACATGGCGGGGCAAGAACTGAAAAGCGACATGCTTTTAAAAAGAATGGCTAAGCATTGTACAATTCGAACCATTTATAACAAATATCTCGGAAATGGCTGACGTCACAAAAACGTTATTTCAAATAAATTGTGTGTGTTTTTAAAAGAGATCTAAATTTTTTGTATTGTATGTTTTTTCTCAAACTTTAGCAGTTATACAAGATCGTAGAAAATTTCTTCCGAATCAAGAGGACTTCGCAGGCTATTTCCGCAAAATTCGAGATATACATTTTATTTTTTCATATAAATGTCTTTAATATATGGTGTTGTAATTAAAATCGTCAGAGGCAGTTTTAGAAAATAAAACATTTCGGAAAATAGTTCATGTAAAGGGTAGTTTTGGGTGGAGGGACTTTCTCGAAAATCTCTGTGTCGTAACTTTTTGGAAGGTACTCAACCTAAATACCAAGTTTTAGTATTTATCCGACTTTTCATTTTTGAGTTATGCTGCTCTGACACATACACACAGAATTTTCTAAAAATGTTTTTATTCAGGGGACCTCGAAACAAGTATTTAGTTTTCCGGTGAAATCTCGATATTGAATATTTGGATGCAATGCATACCTCCTCTACCTACTATTTTACGTGGTAGAGAAAGCCCCTAAATCAATATTATTACATGCAGTTGTGAAAAATATTACAGCTATGATTAATAAATTCTGGGATTACGAGAAATTTGTTAATATTAGTTTAAACGTATATAGTTTGCAAGAAAAGTGAGTAAGCTAGCTCAAACTTAGCGTTGTTGTCACAAATAAACTATATAGAGAAAACTCTGTTTTCATAAAAGTAAGATTAAAACTACTTGCTTAAGGTAAAATGCTTGTCTCATATTAAGAATATTCTCGGATATTCGGAGAATGGCGCGAAAGTTGAGTCTGACGCCTTGTTATTTTTTATTCCGTTTTTTCTTCAAGTGGGGTTTCTCTATTGTTACATCTGTATAAGCACTGTAACTATTTTTACTTTCTCTACCACGTACATAGCAGATACAGGAGAAATTGCATTGCACTCGAAAAAATTCCATACCGGGATTTCGCCAGAAATACATCTATAGATTTGCACATTTCAACTTATTACATAATTGGCTTATATTGTGCGCGATGTTTCATTTAAATACCCACAAACTGGGACTGTGATTATTACTTCTTTTTTTTATGTGTTTCAGTGGGTGAATAATAATTAGTTTGTTGGTATCGTTATCACAGTACTGTTTCACTTGTGAAATTCCGTTCCCTTTGTATGAAAATGAAAAAAGAAAAGTTAAAAGAATGACGAGTTTTAGTGAGAAAGGTCTAAAGCTTTTAAACATTAAAATCAACATGGAAACTTTGTAAATAGACAACGCCACAAAGTAATAATAATACACATAGATTGTGTGCTTTAACGTTCTTGTAAATAAGGCTTCGTTTCCTACGGTTTAACACTTTGTACAAAAGACATTCACAATGAGACTACTTCACAGCTATTCCCAGAAAATTGAAGTTATACATTTTATTTGTCATGCAGATATCTTAAACATACCGCACCGTAATCAAAAGGAGTTAGAGCCGTTTTTAAGACAATAAAAATAACGAACTTTCTCCCGCTAAACGGGTAGTTTGCGGTGTGGGAATTTTCTTGAAAATCTACGGTTTGTTAAATTTTTTTTTAAACGCTACTATTTTAGTGTGTGTGTGTGTGTGTGTATGTGTGTGCGCGCGCGAGTACGTGCCTAGTATCCGTGCGCCACAAGCCAAAACGACGACGTTATAGAAAAACTTTATCATTTGCCTACCGGACAGGGACAACCGCGAAAAAAACCTGAAAAAAAGCTCTAAGGGTATTCTAACGCTTACCGATCTGGAAAACCCGTGAAAACAAGATAGTACACTTTTTTTAATTTTCTCAAAAATGGCTATAACGATTTTGATGAAAATATCATATGTTTAAGATAATGTCGTGAGAAATGAAATGTATATCTCAAATTTTCTGGGAATGTCTCCAAAAGTATTCTTCATTGTGAACGCCTTTTGCATAACTGGTAAACTATAAGAGATAGACAAAATTTTACTACACAAAAAATGTAGTTCGCGTTAAAATACACAACTTATGCCATATACATTTCTTTTGCTGAGTGAACCGCTTTCGAGATATTGCTTGTTATTTCCTTAAATTTTTCAATACTTATACTTTTTTTTTACTTTCTCTACTACGTATAGTAAGTAGGGGAAGTATTGCATTCCACCCAAAAATTCGATACCGAGATTTCACCGGAAATACATGTTTTGAGACCTAACTTTATCATTTGCCTACCGGACAGGGACAACCGCGAAAAAACCTGAAAAAAGCTCTAAGAGTATTCTAACGCTTACCGATCTGGAAAACCCATGAAAACAAGATAGTACGCTTTTTTAATTTTCTCAAAAACGGCTATAACGATTTTGATGAAAATATCATATGTTTAAGATAATGTCGTGAGAAATAAAATGTATATCTCAAATTTTCTGGGAATGTCTCCAAAAGTATTCTTCATTGTGAACGCCTTTTGCATAACTGGTAAACCATAAGAGATAGACAAAATTTTACTACACAAAAAATGTAGTTCGCATTAAAATACACAACTTATGCCATATACATTTCTTTTGTTGAGTGAACCGCTTTCGAGATATTGCTTGTTTCCTTAAATTTTCCAATACTTATACTTTTTCTTTCTCTACTACGTATAGTAAGTAGGGGAAGTATTGCATTCCACCCAAAAATTCGATACCGAGATTTCACCGGAAATACACGTTTTGAGCCCTCCTGAATCCAAAAAAAAAAAAGCTCTAAGAGTATTCTAACGCTTACCGATCTGGAAAACCCATGAAAACAAGATAGTACACTTTTTTTTAATTTTCTCAAAAACGGCTATAACGATTTTGATGAAAATATCATATGTTTAAGATAATGTCGTGAGAAATAAAATGTATATCTCAAATTTTCTGGGAATGTCTCCAAAAGTATTCTTCATTGTGAACGCCTTTTGCATAACTGGTAAACCATAAGAGATAGACAAAATTTTACTACACCAAAAATGTAGATCGCGTTAAAATACACAACTTATGCCATATACATTTCTTTTGTTGAGTGAACCGTTTTCGCGATATTGCTTGTTATTTCCTTAAATTTTTCAATACTTATACTTTTTTACTTTCTCTACTACGTATAGTAAGTAGGGGAAGTATTGCATTCCGCCCAAAAATTTGATACCGAGATTTCACCGGAAATACACGTTTTGAGACCTCCTGAATCCAAAAAAAAAAAAGCATTTTTGGAAACATGTCCGTGTGTGTGTGTGCCTGTCTGTGTGTCTGTCTGTGTGTCTGTCTGTCTGTGTGTGTGTGTGTGCGCGCGCGAGTACGTGCCTAGTATCCGTGCGCCACAAGCCAAAACGACGCTGTTATAGAAAAACTTTAGCATTTGCCTACCGGACAGGGACAACCGCTAAAAAACCTGCGAAACCTCGAAAATTAGAAACGGCTTCGTCAACCAGTACAGAAAACGCCTACCAACCAGGGAAAACCTATGAAAAAGCAGAAAGAGCTTGCATTCGTTTACCAGCCCGCAGAAAACTCCCAAAAAACTAGTTATTTTTTTTTAAAAAAAAGAAAAAAACAAAAGGAAACGACGAATAATATAAGTATGGCAACTGCAACGTTTGTGTGTGTGTGTGTGTGCGCGCGCGCGAGTACGTGCCTAGTATCCGTGCGCCGACAAGATAAAACTTCATCATTTGCCTACCGGGCAGGGACAACCGCTAAAAAACCTGAGAAAACCTCGAAAATTAGAAACGCCTTCGTCAACCAGTACAGAAAACGCCTACCAACCAGGGAAAACCTATGAAAAAGCAGAAAGAGCTCGCATTCGTTACCATCCGCAGAAAACCGAAAAACTAGTTATTTTTAAAAAAAAACGAAAAAAAAGGAAAAGACGAATAATATAAGTATGGCAGAAACAGCTTGCATTCGTCTACCAACCAGAGAAAACCCCGAAACACTAGTTATTTAAAATTGCTGATGAGTTCTGGATAGGCTTTTGCAAATGTTGTTGGTAGCAAAACTCACCTTTTCCATCACCTCCAACATACCCCACTCCCACACCTTTTTTCTTTCCACCAATCATAATCTCTCTTATTCTCGCCAATCAACAACTTTCATTTGTTCCTTTCCACCAATAACATCACTTCTTATTCCCACCAATGACAACTTCACACGTCACTTTCTGTTATACTTTTTATCCCTCGTTCGCCATCTTTCCCCCTCTTTCAGCCCCCAACCTCCGCACAGACAACGCCTCACCGCTCCTTAACCTCAACTTCGTGCCTCCGTCATCTTATTTAGTTCCCATTTTTACCACCACGCCTCTCATCTCCCAACCAGATTGCCGGCAAGAACAGATCTCGTTCATTCGCACCTCGACGGTTGACTCGGCAGCAGCTACTGCGAACACCTACGTCGTACACGTTTTTGACCGCTTTCGACCGGCTATGAGAACCCTGCTCCTACGTACGCTAGCGACCATCACGATGGTCCAGTACCAGGTTTTTGGTATAGTTAAATTACGCCTCTGCAAAGAGTGCCTGTACCGCTTTAAAAACCTAGGTATATCAGTGCGTAGTGATGTTGGTTGATCTTAAAGCTGGTTAAGCATTTTCAGAAACAGTTTGCTTTTATTTTTTCGCGTCGCGTGCCGCGCTTTTGGTGACGCATCCACACCGGTAACAGGTAAGTACCACACGCATAATTATTTTTCGGACCTGCTTGGCGTAGGAATGTATCCTTTCGTGTTTTGGTACTGTAACCTCAAACCTCCTTACCCACCTCTTGCGTCCGCCATCTTGTTTAGTTCTCACCGCATCTCCTTGTCGCAGACCCTCCGCCATTTTTAGTTCCCACTATTTTAACCTCAAAATCTACTCTTCTAAACTCTTGCTACCCCCATCTTCTTTTAGTTCCCATTCTCACCACCGCGTCTCCTTACCCCCCACCTCTTGCGACCGCCATGTTCACCACTAACCTCAAAATTTCCTCGTCCTTAAACCTCTTGTCTCAAACACCTTGTTTAGTTCCCATTTTCGCCACCGCATCTCATATCGCCCCCCATCTCTCTATCCACTCAAGAAAAAACTACCATCCAACGTTCAAAAAAATTGCTGATCAGTTCACGACAGGCTTTTGCAAATCTTGCTGCTAGCAAAACTTACCTTTCCCATCACCTCCAACATACCCCACTCCCACAACTTTTTCTTTTCCACCAATCATAATCCCTCTTATTCCTACCAATCAACAACTCTCATTTGCTCCTTTCCACCAATAAAATCACTTCTTATTCCCACCAATCACAACTTCACACGTCACTTTCTGTTACACTTTTTATCCCTCGCTCCCCATCTTTACCCCTCTTTCAGTACCGACCTCCGCACAGACAACACCTCGCCACCCAGCTCCTCTCCATCACGCGACCTCCATACTCTTCCATCTTCCTTCCTTCATCTCCCACCCCAAATTAACGAACCAATCAAAACACTCCACTTCACTTCCTCAATTCTTTCAACTCGTCCCGGATGAGCCAACCGATTTAACGATAATCCTACCGCTCAGGGCGCTTTTCAAACTTACCGCCGCCGCCGTCGCACGCAGCGACACTAGCGACACTAGCGCCCCTAGCGGCAGGATTATCGTTAATCCAATTGGCTCATCCGGGACTATTACTACTATCATATATTTAAGATATTTGCATGACAAATAAAATGTATATCTCGAATTTTCTGGGAATGTCTCCAAAAGTATTCTTCATTGTGAACGACTTTTGCATAACTGGTAAACCATAAGAGATAGACAAAAATTTACTACACACAAAATGTAGATTTCGTTAAAATACACAATTTATGTCGTATACATTTTTGTTGTTGAGTGAACCATTTTCGAGATATTGCTTGTTATTCCCTTAAAATTTTACTTTCTCTACTACGTATAGTAAGTAGGGGAAGCATTGTATTCCACCCAAAAATTCGATACCGAGATTTCACCGCAAATACATGTTTTGAGAGCATTTTTGGAAACATGTCCGTGTGTGCGTCTGTGTGTCTGTCTGTGTGTGTGTCTGTCTGTGAACAGCATAACTCAGAAACGAACAGTTGGATAAATACCAAACGTGGTATTTAGGTTCAGTATTTTCTAAGGATGCGACACGTAGGGTTTCAAGAAAATCCCCTCACCCCAGAGCACCCTTTACATGGAAGATTTTTCGAAAATTTTAATTTTCTCAAAAATGGCTCTAACGATTTTGATTAAAATATCATATGCTTAAGATATTCTTATGACAAATAAAATGTATATCTTGAATTTCCTGGGAATGTCTCCGAAAGTATTCTTCATTGTGAACGACTTTTGCATAACTGATAAACCATAAGAGATAGACAAAATTTGCTACACAGAAAATGTAGATCGCCTTAAAATACACAATTTATGTCATTTACATTTTTTTGTTGAGTGAACCATTTTCGAGATATTGCTTGTTATTCCCTTAAATTTTTCAATACTTATTTTCTCAAATGGGAATTCGTTATTCATTTTTTTTGTCTTGGATATGCAAAGAGTATTAATCTGTGGGAAAGGGAATGGTGCTGCACCTAGCAACCAGCTATTAAGAGATATGCATGTGCTTAATGGCTACTGTATTTCCAAATTGCCCTTTTAAATATATATTCCCCTTACATCTACAAGAAAATTAGCAATAAGATAGACTCTGCAAATGTTTATCTCGATTAACATGAAGTAGACGGAGAATAAGCGTTTGTATAAATAGTTTGTACAAGAGTAGAGAAAGTCATGTGAGCGTAACACATCAGATTTTGCAATAATTTTCTCAAATGGGAATTCGTTGTTCATTTTTTTTGTCTTGTATATGCAAAGAGTATTAATCTGTGGCAAAAAGAATGGTGCTGCACCTAGTAACCAGCTATTAAGAGATATGTATATGCTTAAAGGCTACTGTATTTCTATATTGCCCTTGTAAATATATATTCCTCTTACATCTACAAGAAACTTAGCCATAATATAGAGTCTGCAAATGTTTATCTCGATTAACATGAACTAGATGGAGAATAAGCGTTTGTAAAAATAGTTTGTACAAGAGTAAAGAAAGTCATGTAAGTGTAAGACATAGCTTTTTTTATGTCCTGGACATGTAAAGACAATGGAATGCGGCACATAGCAACCAGCGCTTAAAAGATTTGACTATCGCTTAAAAATTACCATATTCCCCTTGCATCTACAAGAAAATTGGCAATAAGATTGACAACTCCACATCTCAATTAACATGAAGCTTATGGAGAATAAGCGTTTGTAACAATAGTTTGTACAAGAGTAGAGAAAATCATGTGAGTGTAACACATCAGATTTTTTTGTCTTGGATACGTAAAGGATATTAATCTGTGGCAAAGAGAATGGTGCTGCGCATGGCAACCAGCTATTAAGAGATATGTGTATGCTTAGAGGCTACGTTATTACTTTCTCTACTACGTATAGTGAGTAGGGAAAGTATTGTATTCCACCCAAAATTTCGATACCGAGATTTCACCGGAAATACATGTTTTGAGACCCCCTGAATCCAAAAAAAGCATTTTAGGCAACATGTCCGTGTGTGTGTCTGTGTGTGTGTCTGTGTGTCTGTGAACAGCATAACTCAGAAACGAACAGTCGGATAAACACCAAACTTGGTATTTGGGTTCAGTATTTTCCAAGGATGCGACACGAAGGTTTTCAAGAAAATCCCCCCACCCCAGAGTACCCTTTACATGGAAGATTTTTCGAAACTTTTAATTTTCTCAAAAATGGCTCTAACGATTTTGATTAAAATATCATATATTTAAGATATTTTTATGACAAATAAAATTTTATATCTTGAATTTTCTGGGAATGTCTCCAAAAGTATTCTTCATTGTGAACGACTTTTGCATAACTGGTAAACCATAAGAGATAGACAATATTTTACTACACAAAAAATGTAGATCGCGTTAACATACACAATTTATGTCATGTACATTTTTTTTGTTGAGTGAGCCATTTTCGAGATATTGCTTGTTATTCCCTTAAATTTTTCAATACTTATTTTCTCAAATGGGAATTCGTTATTCATTTTTTTGTCTTGGATATGCAAAGAGTTATAATCTGTGGCAAAGGGAATGGTGCTGCACCTAGCAACCAGCTATTAAGAGATATGTGTGTGCTTAAAGGCTACTGTTTTTCTATATTGCCCTTGTAAATATATTTTCCCCTACATCTACAAGAAAATTAGCAATAAGATAGAGTTTGCAAATGTTTATCTCGATTAACATGAACTAGATGGAGAATAAGCGTTTGTAAAAATACTTTGTACAAGAGTAGAGAAAGTCATGTGAGTGTAACACATCAGAATTTTTTTTATACTGCGGTTGCAAATACAAAACAAGGGGAACATAGTAGGCCTTAAGTGGTAGTCAAATATTTTTAGAACTGGTCGCAATGTATAAAATGTATTCTGTTTGCATGTCAAAAGTCCTTTCTGCAAATGTTTGTCTCGATTAATATGAAATAGATGGAGAATAAGAGTTTGTAAAAATAGTTTGTACAAGAGTAGAGAAAGTCATGTGAGTGTAACACATCAGATTTTTTAAATAAATAGTATATCCTTGTTGATTTGTTGTGTGATGTGCAAATAAATAAGTTTGCTGTAATTATATCTACAATACATAATTTATTTATAATTATTCATATGAATGTAAAAAAGTAGATATTTCATTTAAGGAATTTGTCTTATTGAGATATAACATCAATCCATAACAGATTAGAATGAACGCAGGCGCTTATTTTCCCGTAGGGGAAGAATTATAGAGAGGCACGAAGTAAAACAAACTTATATATCTTAGGAATGACCCGAGAAACCATGGTTGGCAACCCTGGTGTGGTTTCTGCCACACTGGATTGCCGTCGGAATGTAATCATGTGGTTGATGTTTGCAAAGTAGATGACAGAGGTGAAGGTATCACGGAGGGGCCCCCGAAACCGAGGCAGAACTCCGCACCCGGGCCATTCTGATCCAACGTGACTCTTGGGAGAGAAGGATGAGGGGAGATGCCCGAAGGGCGACCAGATCCGGATGCCGAGGTTGTAAGCATAGTTGTGCTCCCTAACGATTCCAGATAGAACGCATCCGACGCCGCACTGTTTCTGCCCATAAACCACCAACCTCCAGGGTCCTCTGGAGCTGAGCCCCACGCTGAGAAGAGACCTAACTGAGTGGTACCGCAGCGATGCCAGGAAAGAAACCTTTACAGAGCGCAAGTCACCGCTCAGTCGCAACCCGCCGCACACCATCCCTTGTCCTGTAACCCTGAAGCAGATAACAATGAAGATGATGGGTACAGGAAATGAGATAAGGAGAGTCGTGGCAGAAGATGAACCACCCCAGCATTCGCTTGTCCACTCGGGGAAACCACGAAAAACCCATGGACCAGAGTGGTCTGTTACCGGGGATCGACCCCAGCACCTCCCGAATGCAGGTCACCGCCTGAGCTATGACAGATGGTAGTCGACCTTGCGTGGGTTGCCAGAATCACAGCACTCCATCTATAGGGCGACATATGTATTTGGGTTTTCTCTAGGATTTGCACGGGCCTGAATGCCAAAGCTGTCCATCACGATGACGGTACTTGGGCATAATTTGTGGAGAACTTTTTCAAACCAGAATTTGGAAACGTCGGCATTCATTTATTTGTAATAGTCTCCAATTGTTTTGGAAACTAACACAAGCTCGCCATCCTTAACAAAACCATCTTCACTTCTTATGTGCAACACTATCAGGCGCTTACCCCTTCTTCCTGTAGGATTTTTTAAGCCTTGCGCTTAAACCCGACTAAATGTTTCATTTTGTGGCGATATCAGTCATGCCCTGCCTGTCGTATGTGCCTCATGAGTCCAGGTATATCTTCCGTGTTTTTCTAAGTTCTTTTGTTTTACAGAGAAAATCTCTTTGCCATAAAATGATGACATCTCTGTCCCTTTCTTTTTCAGCTCATAAGCTCAAAACCCAGTAGTAGTTTGCGGAGGGAAGGTCGTTTTAAATCTAGAAGATCAGGATCAAAGTCAACCGCCAACAGCACTTTGTGAGGGGTTCATTATTTGACAAAGAACTGGTGAACCTTACGCCGAATTGCTGACCTCACAAAACCGTGGCACACAACATCCAACCTGACTTCTAACCTCACCAGCGGTGGACTTCTGTTTACGCACACTGTAAATGCTTGTAGCTGACACACCGGTAAACTCGGATGTTAATTTCACCACTTCATTTATAGCAAGTTCTGGATAATTTTCACAAAATACATTAAACACAGTATTGTTGTTCTTTCGCCACTTCCTAGCGGTTTTCCGCGCTTATGCTTTATAACATTAACTTTTTCGGCCACATTAACATTCAACCAGTTTGTTTCGCGCCATTCCCTCTTAGCAATCCACTTGCGCGCGCCGTATGAATTATTTTGTTAGAAACTTAATAAACTGGATGCCTTTTTTAAATTAAACTACGGTTGGTGCTAAAAATGAAGTGAGCTTTCAGAACCCAGTTTTGGTATTCTCCAATGGGCTATTTAAGAGCGGAAGCACCACACAACAATGAAGACGACGCGCTGCAGTAATGGGTCACGAGGTTTTGTTTATGTCTACTTCGTTCTGCCGCTGGACATAGTTTAGTTCTGGTCAATGGTGCGACATTGAGCAAAAAGGAGAGGTCCTCAAAGAGGATCATCGCCTTGCTGATAGAGTTGCTAGACTGGAAGAACCTGGTAATAATATCCCATTCTCGCTGTCCATGGACCTACAGCAGCTACCTTAGCCATCTCAGTAGTAATCACCGGAAGTGGTTTGTGGAATTTGGTCGGAGGACTGAAGAGGCAGGGAGCGATCCTCCGCCCTCTCGTCCCAGGGGACACGGCCGGCTTCGGGACACAACTGATGGTAGGGAGCCCCTTCAGGTTCAAGTTGGTATCTCTTCCTTCAAATAGGGTGTAGGTTTCCTGGGAGGTGCTCCTTGACTTGGCTGGTTGGTTTTCTTTTTTCCCCAACCAAAAACTATTTGCGGTATGAGGTGCCCCTTTTGTGCTGGTGTTGGTGTCTGCGACGCTGGTGTAGGTGTCTGCCGCGCCGATTTCCGAGAAGCCACTCTCTTCGCTCAGTCTCCACCCTCTTCGTGGGAGCCGCTGAGATGTTGCAGGTTACTGTTGGTCAGTTGGAGGTGTTCGAGTGTTCGTGCGCATTGAGGCGATCAGTCGTATTCTGGCTGAATACCAGGCGATGCGGTCCTCCTTACAGTTGGCACACGTGGACACATCTGTTTGGAAACCGGGCAGAGCTCTTTTGGATGCATACAACCTTATCGAAGGTACCGTAGTACACGGTGGTAAAAGACACTTGAGTGGTTGTAACTCAAGCAACGGTGATATTAGGTAGCGCCGCCAGGGTGTCATGATGTTATGTACTTGACTCAAAAATAACGGATTGAGGAAATCCGATCTGCCTTAATCTCCGGATCATTAGCTCACTCCACCATAATAAGAAAGAGTGAGGTTGGCAATGTTTGTAGACTGTTACCTAGCTGGAGAGCTGATTCACTAGTTTGGGTATTGTGCCATGACGAATGTGCCCTACAGGGAAGCCCTTGATAACATTATCAAGCCAAAGTAAAGTGTGGGAAAATACCCTGCTTAAGAGACTCAGAAGGAGAGTATAGTCCTCTAACGTCTTAACCTGAAGACTTTTCCTACGCGCCACCTGCGCTCCTGACAAAGGGTAGCCATGATCTCCTGAAGGAAGCCTACCAGCCCCTGAAAGGACGAGAAGAATGTGATGCATCTTCTCCGCTGGCAGCGGAGCTTCTAGGTCCTGAATTTCTCTTGTTTACAGGAACCAAGGCTTCCCGCTCGAAAACTGCCGCATCGTCTTCAGGGAGTTCGGGAAAAGATTTAATTGAGTTTTATTTATCAACGCTCTTTAATTACTATGGTTCTTAGCGCCCCTTATATTTTGGGCTGAAAGAACAGAAATATTTCTCAGAGGCCTCTTTATCAGGCTTGAGGTTCTTTTACATGCCGTAAATCTACGACAGGAGACCACCGGCTTTACTTCCCTTCAAGAAAAGAATGCTAAGGGGTTTTACGCCCGAAAAAATTCATCGCCCTCCGTCGTGTTTGAACCCGCGACCTCGGGAACCAGAGGCTAGCATGGTACTGCTTCCCAAGTTAAGCAATATCGAGCTTGGTCGCTTCTTGAAAGGTTGATCATTTTTAGTCTAGTTTATGTTGAAAAAGTATTCCTCAGCAAAGATTAGCCAAGCGCCTTCACGCATTTTGGTTACAGATAGAAGCCGTCTGGAGCTTCTGGAAGTCCGTGGATGATGCTTAACACCTCTCGGAGTCTCGAAGTGCCGAGTCCATATGCATTCCGCGGCTAGTGTCGTTCATGTAGCAGTTTTCTTATTTACGCCGCGTCATGTTTACTCATATAGAGCTTTCGACATCAACAAGAGTGCTGTGAGTAAACATGACGCGGCGTAAACCAGAGAACAGCTACATGAATAGCTCCTCTACTTACTATAGGTAAGTAGCAGGCAAGGTAAAACGCACTATTAGTTAGAAATGCCTAATATACCATTTTAGTTTTCGCAAACAATTGATATGAATGTTGAAATTTCTGTAGGTCTATTAATTTAAGTTTTCAAATTGAGAAAAAAAATTACAGTAAAATTAACCGGTCATTGCGATTCGCTATCGTAACTCAGATGTAACGAATCTGTTGAGAAAATATCGTACTATGCCGACACTATTTATTAAGGTGTGTATACGGACTGTACTTCTCACCGCTGCAACTTTCTGCACCAGTATCCTGACCTTCCGGCCCACACCAAATCTTCAGTCTCCTTGATTCTACATTGTCAAATGACTTTTCTGTATCCGCAAATGCCATTGTTGTTATTAAGAGCTTTTCTGTAATGCTTTCAGATTGCCCTGGTTAAAAAGTAAACTTAGTGTAGGTAAATTAAGAATACAATTAAAACTTGAAACTGACATATCAAAGTAATAACACAAAATAATGGAACCATTGTGAAAATTGAAATGCAGAATAGAATATAATGAAGTTTATAATCGTGAATTATATAAGTGTTTTCTAATTAAAAGAACAGCCTTTAAACAGCGGAAATAATTAAATCTAGTAATCCCTTTTTTATTTAAATTACTTTTCATACTTTTTACTTTTATTCTTGAGATTCCGAGTTTCTCTTTGAAATAGGAAGTGCTTTGTTTGTGAATTTCAGTAGGGTATACAGAGGGAAGCTGGCACAGTTTTTGCGTTTATATGGGAAAGGATAGAGAAAACGAGGGTATATGCGGCCCTTTAAGCGGAAAAATGCGTTTATATGGGGAAGATAGGGACTACGAGGATCGATGCTACGCTAAGACAGGGGTTGAAGGACTGGGGATGTGCTTTATATGTGAAGGTAGGGAATACGAGAAGAAGTGCTATGCTAGACAGGGCTTGAAGGGTAGAATATGACTTTTATATGGGAGAGGTATTAGGCTAGGAGGGTTTGAATGACGGAGTATGCGTTTATATGGAGAGACAAGGAAAACGAGGGGAGTAGCTAGGTTGAAGTAGCGTTCAAGAAGGAAAATGCGTTTATATGGGAGAGATAGGGAAAACGAGGAGAGTTCCGAGGTAGAGCAGGGACTGAATAAGGGAGGGGTATGCTTTATACGACAGAGATAGGGCATACGAGGAGAGGTGCTAGTATAGACAGAGGTTAAGGAGTAGGGTATAAGTTTATATGAGGAATATGTAGAAAACGGGGACAGATGGTATCATAGACAGAAGCTGGGTCATTTTTGCGTTTATATGGGAAAGGATAGGGAAAACGAGGATAGATGCGACGGTTCATGGAGGAAAATGCGTTTATAGGGGAGAGATAGGGAATACCAGGGCTGATGCTAGGCTAGTCAGATGCTAAAGGAGGGAGGGATACGCTTTATACGAGAGAGATAGGGAATACAAGGAAAGATGCTATACTAAACAGGACTTGAAGGGTAGAATATAGCGTTTTATATGGGAGAGATAGCGAACCGAGGAGAGGTATTAGGCTAGGAGGTTTGAATGATAGAGTAGGCGTTTATATACGAGAGATAGGGAATACGAGAGTCGATGCTAGGCTAGACAGGGTTGAAGTAGCCTATATTCCCCTCCTTCAGCATCTGTCTAGCCTATTATCTGCTCACGTTTTCCCTATCTTTCCCATATAAACGCATATTCCACACCTCAAACCCTGTCTAGCCTAACACTTCTCCTTATATTCCCCTACCTCTCTCATATAAGGCACATTCCCGTGCTTCAACCCTGTCTAGCCTAGCATCGAATCTCGTATTCCCTATCTCTCGTATATAAACGCCTACTCTATCATTCAAACCTCCTAGCCTAATACCTCTGCTCGGTTCGCTATCTCTCCCATATAAAACGCCATATTCTACCCTTCAAGTCCTGTTTAGTATTGCATCTTTCCTTGTATTCCCTATCTCTCTCGTATAAAGCGTATCCCTCCCTCCTTTAGCATCTGACTAGCCGAGCATCAGCCCTGGTATTCCCTATCTCTCCCCTATAAGCGCATTTTCCTCCTTGAACCGTCGCATCTATCCTCGTTTTCCCTATCCTTTCCCATATAAACGCAAAAATGACCCAGCTTCTGTCTATGATACCATCTGTCCCCGTTTTCTACATATTCCTCATATAAACTTATACCCTACTCCTTAACCTCTGTCTACACTAGCACCTCTCCTCGTATGCCCTATCTCTGTCGTATAAAGCATACCCCTCCCCCCTTCAGTCCCTGCTCTACCTCGGAACTCTCCTCGTTTTCCCTATCTCTCCCATATAAACGCATTTTCCTCCTTGAACGCTACTTCAACCTAGCCACTCCCCTCGTTTTCCTTGTCTCTCCATATAAACGCATACTCCGTCATTCAAACCCTCCTAGCTTAATACCTCTCCCATATAAAAGTCATATTCTACCCTTCAAGCCCTGTCTAGCATAGCACTTCTTCTCGTATTCCCTACCTTCACATATAAAGCACATCCCCAGTCCTTCAACCCCTGTCTTAGCGTAGCATCGATCCTCGTAGTCCCTATCTTCCCCATATAAACGCATTTTTCCCCTTGAAGGGCCGCATATACCCTCGTTTTCCCTATCCTTTTCCATATAAACGCAAAAACTGTGCCAGCTTCCCTCTGTATACCCTACTAATTGCTTTTTTTACTTTTTCTACTGCTTAGCTATAGTAAGCAGGAAGAATTCTTGCATTCCACACAAACATTCATTACCGAGATTTTGCAGGAAATTCGCGTTTTGAGATTCCTTAAATATGAAAAGCATTTTTTTGTGAAAACGTCCGTTTGTGCCTGTGTGGGTGTGTCTGTGAATAGCATAACTGCAAAACGATAAGTCGGTTAAATACCAAAAAACTTGACATTTAAATTTATCGTCTTCCAATAATGCAAAACGAAGACTTTCAACAAAATTCCCCCACCCCAATCTACGCTTTATATGGACATTTTTTCGACATTTATTACTGACTCAAAAAGGGCTAATAATTTTGATGAAAATACCACATGTTTTTATATACGAGAGCAGATTGATAAGTCTATCACTTTGACGAGAGATGGCATTCTAATCACAGGTTTGTTGTTTTCACCCAAGTCTTACATCTATTCTGGGTATAATCACAGAAATTCGTCGTGGTTTGTTTCTTAGAAAATTGTTGAGAGCGTTTAAAATAAGCAGATGTGTGTTGCTTCGTAGAAAATGGAGAAACGTGAATTTCGTGTTCTGATAAAGCGTGGTAAGACGGTGAAGGAAATGGAAGAAAAGCTGAACAAGTATTATGGGGACTCTGCTCCATCACATGGCATGGTTCACAAGTGGTTCACAGAATTTCGATGTGGCCGTGCGCACAGGACGGCCGGTTGAGGTCACAACAGAATAAATGGTGAACAAAGTTCACGATATTACATTGGAAGACCACCGAGTGAAAATCCGTGAGATAGCCAAGACCGTAAAAATCTCAAGTGAATGTGTGTATAACATTCTGCACGAATGTTTGGATATGAGAAAGCTGTCAGCAAGATGGTGCTGCTCACAGTTGAGAACAAGCGGAATCGTGTGACGATTTCACAGGAATGTTTGAACATGCAACACAAATCAGTTTTTGCGGCGTTATATCAAGTTGATGAAACTTGGATCCATTACTATCAACATGAAACCAAACAACAATCAATGCAGTGGATTTCCTGCGGCGAACTTGCTCTATAGAAAGCGAAAACCATTCCGTCGGCAGGAAAAATTATGACAGCTTTCTTTCTGTCTTTTGGGATTCCAAGGAGTGATAAACATCCACTACCTGAAAAGAGTAAAACAATCACAAGTTCATGTTAGATCAGTTTCACAAGGAATTGTTAAAGAAACGACCCCATTTGTGAAGTAAACGGGATAATGCACCCGCACACAAGTCAGCCATTGCCATCGCAAAATTTGTGGAATTGAGCTACGAACTGCTACCTCACCTACCATATTCTCCATATTTGGCTCCGAGCGACTTCTTCCTCTTCGGAAACCTGAAAAATTCACGTCCAATGAACACAGCCATGACAGAAACAAATTTTCAGACTTCGAAAAATCATATGTTTTGGAAGGATTAAAAAAAATTGAGAAACATTGGGCAACGCGTATTGAATTGAAAGGAGACAATGTTGAGTAATAAAATTTATTTTTTTTGAAAAAAAATTGTTATTTTTTTTAAAAACGTCACTGACTTATCATTCCGCCCTCGTATTTCCATGACAAATAAAATAAATGTATTGAATAAATTGTGTGATCCTCTTTATTCTGTAGGATGTTTATATAGTTGGTAAACTGTAAGATATATACAAAGTTTTTCTCCATAAAAATGTATATCCCTGAAAAGCACACAATGCGTTTCAAATAACTTTTTTGGACCATTAGCCATTTCCCAGACATTCTTTGTTATGGTTTTGTATTCTAAAATGCTTTATACTTTTCTGAACTGCAAATGGCTATTAATTAATTTTATTATCTTCTTTTTTTCGTGTTCATTCAAAGTCAACGGAATCTTAAAGCCATAACATAGCGACGCTGACTTTCGCTTTAGCCTACATTGTGCTTACACCTATGTACATCTAAATGTGTACTTGTGTAATGAAGGTAAATGTATTAACAAGAAGAATAGCTTTATAGAAGAACGAGTAGAGAAAGTCATGTGAATGCAACAAATCAGATTTGCTCTTGATCTTCTGCGGCTGACAGATGCTGAGCTCAAACCTGGCGATGGGGTTCAGAATATATGCCGTGTGCTTATTACGATCAATAGCAATGGTGTTTATTCTTCTGCTCTCATCGCCGTCAGTAACAAATGGAATTTCTTTGTGAACTTCCCATTCTTTCCGAGTAATTACAGCTGCTTTTTATTTCTTACTCGATGATGTCTCGTGGGCATGAGCCGAAAACATTAGGGTCTCATCCTGCGATGGACTCCGTCTTCACTAAGTCCATGAAGGGTTCTAACGTGAACAAGGTTATTGTAGCTTCAAAGCTTCCTTACACTCCGAGCTAGTTAGTACTTCCGACGTCTATTAGCAGTCCTGATAGAGAAGCATTCCCTTGCCATGAATTTTCAAATCACATCATTTTTCATTTCCTTGTTTGCTATGTTTTCCTAAAATGTTTCATATTTTTTATATTATGATTAATTAATTTTTCTGGGATATTTGTGTTATTCCATTCGAAATTAAAAATTTATTACTTTCTTTCTTCTTCAAATTTACGGATTACTATTACATATTCATTTGCATGTGTTCAAGTAGTTGACACAAATTTGAAATTCTGAAATAGAGCTTCTTATTCTGCCTTCCATAATTGCAATCCTTTCATTTTTCTTCTAGAGCATAAAATACAACCAGCAGTACAGTGGGCAAATGATGTGTTTCTTTGACAGTACGTATGATTTCATCAGTACTTGTATAAAGGGTAATTTAATTGTGTTAACGTTCTACAGAGAATATATACACGAAGGTCAAATACACTGAATTATAATTAAGAACTTCTGTTCCGATTTTAGGAGTGAATTGCTGACCAATGTTTCATGTTGGATTTTTAGCGTATTTACATTTCTTCGCTGATCTAAGAATATATAGAAATTTGACTCCAAGCTAAATGATTATTGGTGAATGATCAAGTACTCTGAAATGCTCAGTAAGGATAAAATCTAAGTTTTCCTTTTACGATGTTTAAAGCCATAGATTTCCAACTTCTGTGAATGCTTCTTTTACCACACTGGTAAGAAGTGCTGCATGTTATTCGCTATTGGAAATTAAGACAGGCGATGTGTAAACATGTTTGCTATTCCAGGATCCAGAGGATAGCCATATTTTTTTGGAAACTGGATCTTCAGAGAGTTCTTCTAATACAAATATTGTATACACCAGGATATAAGAGGGATTCCTTGCATAACCGCTCTACTAAGGAGTAATGTGCAGAACTTTAGCAGTTAATTTCATTTATAGTTGAATTACCTTTTTATGGCTCTAAAATTATCTGTTGTAGTTCTAGTGGCAATGATAGATGATTTAGCATACTTTCAGTAGATGAGTGGCCTATATTATCAAATACATTATTATATCAAGAAACACAGAAATAACATTACTATTTCTTGATTCTGGAATTCTTAAAATGTGGTCTAAAATAACCACATTTTTGTAATTTCCAGAGAATAAAGCGTAAATACGTATTCTGGAATCTAATATTCTTTCGAATAATCTCCGTAGAACTGAGCAAATTCGTATAGCCTTCCTTTTGTTTATATAATTCTCATATCCACCTTTATAAATTAAAATAGTTTTTGCCTGTCGAAAACAATGTGAAACATAAGATGTTAATGACATTCCTGAAGAGTTATATACTTTACCGTCTTGTCTTAATTACGTTCGTTGGTGGTTCAGTGCCGTACAGTCGCATACTTTGTGGTTTTTTATCCCTCTCCTTTCTAAAGCGGAACTGTTCTTTCAGAGTACTTTCCGTCTATTTTATTTACATCAATACAAATTCATCGTTAAACTGAAATTGTACTTTTCTTTATAAATATTTCAGAATTAAGATATCTACTAACAGCTTTAATTTCATCCTCATGAACAACGAGAAGAGTAAGTTTTGCCTTATTCCCTCCGATAAATAAGAAACATATATTTTAACACTGGGGTATATGTAAAAGAAAGCACATTACACTTGCTTAGTGAACTTGTGAATTAATGCACACTTAAAAGATTATAATACATTTTTCTTTTGCAAATTAATTCAACTCGTAATTCGTAATGTAGCTTTCGGGTATCTCAAAGTGAATGAAAACCTACTCCGTGATCCTTATATATTATAACAGCGCAGTGTTTACATTTTTATTTACACTGGTTTATACTTCATAAGTGATTTTATTCCAAGAGACCGGATTAAGGTAATTCTGTTTGTTTCATCACAGGCACAAAATACGGTAATGGAAAAACTCTTAATGAGCCCTCTCAGGTGAGTAACCATAAATTAAAACTGCGAATAAGTGTAAAACAAGTAATCCTGCTGAGCTCCTTTTAATTAAAAAAATCCTCTAATTTACTCATGAAGATTTCAGTACATTTAAGAAAGTTATTCCTAGTAGGTTACACTTTTACTTTCTTAGCGTTTAGATACACAAGCCAGAGGAAATAGGTATTGCTGCGACCTAAAAGTAAGGTGTCCAGATTTTAGTGGAAATATACTGAAATGAGTGCTATGATGCACAGATGCGACGGGACGCCCAGTTAGGGGCACATCAACCATTAGTGACGGCATATACTTGACACAATCAGTGGTGACGTAGACAAGACATGTGTTATATGCTATTGCTGCTCTTTCACATTCTCCAATTGCAGCAATTTTCTCCTCCATTTTAATAAATTATGTATTGCTTATTAGCAAATATAATATTAATAATAACAATAATAAAATGCATTTATTATTATACTTTGGAATATGTGAGTACCTCTCACTACTTTACCTCATGTAACAGCCAATCGTATTGTTCCTCATTTTCCTGGAGCATTCAGTTTTCACAATTTTCACTCGAGGTTGCAAAAACTTCACTCAAAGTAATGCTAGAACATGCTTCTTTTTAATTTGTATTTTATGCGTGATGTACCAGAGCGCTAAAATGTTTTCCGCATGTTTTACACGCCACTCTGTTGTTACTTTTTGTATCCCCTTCAAAATAGTTCCACAGTTCACTTATATTTTAACGCCACTGTTGTACACAATCTAGCAATTTAATGAAACAAAGTGCTAAACTATACTAGTGTATTATCGGGTGGGGCTCACTTACACGAAGAGTATGCCTTGAGTTTGTATAACTGCAAACTAACTGACCAAAGGAAACAGGAATATTTTCAAACACTGAAATATTATCTTAAGTCTGAAGTTCTGATTTGTTTATATTGATTTCACGATTTTAGTAATCGTAGCAAGTAGAGGTAAAAGCTGAGAGCGGGTGCGACTGAAGAAATAAAGTTGAAGCGTCAGGTAAACTAGCTTCATTAACTACACAACGCTGCAGGTAACATGCATATCTTTCCCCTTTCCTGCAATGTTTTGCATGTTTACATGAATTGGATACACGATCTAACGGAATACCGCATTGATTTATCTAGGAAACACAGGGCCAAGAATGTTGAACACAACATTACCTTGGTAGGCGTGCTAGGCAATAATGTAAAGTCTCCTCTGCGCTCTATGCCTTTCATTTTTGGTAGCGCAAAGTGAAATGCAAACAGTAGTCTCCGGAACAGACATTAACAATTCACAAGTTTCGAAAGATTATCGTAGATTTATTTCAAAGTGTTATACATGCTTCGATACCATCAAGCATTGATAGTGTCGATGTATCAACCGTATCGAAATTCAATGCCTATTATTTTTTCTTTACATCAGTTCACGAAGAACAAAGACTGACTTGTGATATAAATATCTGAGTTTTTTTCCCATATTGCCTCACTTTGAATCATTTTATGCAAACATTTTTATTTTGATTAATATAAAGTGAATAGAAGAATTGAATTTAATGTAAACAGCATAATATATAAAGGATACCTTTGAAATGGTAATTGATAGAGAAAGTCGTGTGAGTTTTACAAATCAGATATTTTAAATAAACATTACTATCCTCAATCTTTTCTTCCAAAAATAGTGCTTGGACAGATAAAGCTTAACTGAAACCGATTGTAAATGGTAGAAGTCGTTATTCTTAACATAATATCAGAAAGTATAGGTATACTGGAAGGTTGAATCAGGTCTGAATATCTCAGTGACATTAGGGGTACGGACCTTCGATTTTCTTTTTCAGCACCCTTCTACTGAGCTACCTGATCAGGCTCCCGAAGGCGCATCAATTCCCTCATCTTATTCAGTATCCCGATCGTCTAGTTAATCGCACTTTTAGGGATAATAAAAGATATCGCTGGAGGCTGAAACCTTAGCAGCAAAAGGATGTCGTTGTGCTCTATCTGGAAAATCGGCACAGTAATGACGTTCCAGCAGTATATTTTGGAAGCTCTGCAACAAAACGGGAATGCAGTCTTAACAATTTTATTGTTTTAATAATACTTATAGGTAGTAATTATGACACTACCTCTTAATATGGTCAAACATTTAACTTATCCAAAATGAAAAGTTAGCATATTAAATTTAAAGTTTTATGATTAAATTCCTGCCTAGCATCTCTTATCGGTAGACGCAACTATAGATATTAAATTTTGAGTATCTGTTTTATTAAAATATAAAATATCTTTTATGTTTTCTGTGATTTGGCTGCACACATTTTCCCCCTTTGGGGTAATTAGAGTGTACTATTCTATCTACAATTACACTATAGGAAGAAAACGGCTGCCCACCTTATTAACCAACAAAAAATATTCGGCCTCCAGAAACTAAACCGCCTACGTCTATAGTTTTAGAACAGAGGTTAAGGGGTTTTAATACCAACTGCACAGATGAATGAATGAATAGCCAATTTGTCCCTGAAGGGCCAAGGCCTCCTATTTTTTTTAAGTTCCCTTGTTTTCCCCAGTGTATGATTACCGTATTTTTACTGTTTTCGTTACCGCTTATTACCGCAATTACACAACACACAGGCACACACACACCATGGCGGGATTCGAACCCGCGATCCTGGTTGGCGTAGCGCCGGAGCTATACAGTCAAGCGACTACGACTACGAGGACCGGCATTCTTGAAAGGGACAGCTCGATATGACTCATGCAGGGAGCTAGTCTGCATAAGTGGTGTTTTTCGTTGCGTTCTTGCTTCCGCACTTTGCACTATTGTTCACTCACTTCTTTGCGTTCTATCTAATGTAGCTATTTCGCAAAGATTTATCTGGATTAAAATGTAGTAAATAGAAACATAAGCTTTCTAAGAAAACTTTGTATGCTCACTAATAAACGCATAGGGTAGACAAAGTCATGTGAATGCATCACATTACCTTTTTACAGAGTGCTGTAGTTTTTCTCGTGATATCTTAGAAAAGTATGAACTTTCTAGATAAATTAAAAATTAAACCTAGCTTTGTTTATGGACGCCCTCTGACAACTATGGTCCCATTTTATTTTTGGAGCAAAAGGCCGGAAATTTTGCTCAGAGGCCTCTATCAGGCTTGAGCTTATTTTACATGCCGTAAATCTACGACACGGCTCCACGGCTTTACTTCCCTTCTGAAGGAAGCATGCTAAGGATTTTTAAGCCTGAAAAAAATCCATTGTCCTCTGCCGGGTTTGAACCCGAGACCTCGGGAACATGGTATCCCTAATCCACGGAGGACGACAGGAATTTCTAGGCCAGCATATAGCGAGCCAGTTTTTATCACCTGATTATGATTCGGTTTGTCCTATACCTCTTGTAGCCTCAACGTAATGTGCAATGAATGTATTTCTGCAAGTAGATAGAAAATAAGCTTTTCTAAGAATATTGTGTAGAATCTATATAAAATAAAGTATAGCGGGTGGAGTAAGTCATGTGAATGTTGCTATTCATTTCTACTGTCTCTGCCACATACCTATTAGACAGGAGACGTTCCCCAAAATGAATAAACAGGGAAAATAGTGGTGGAAAAACAAATATAAAGAAATCTAAATACACATCTAGAAAAGAAGAAAGGGAAAGCCGCCCGACATTGTAGACACTGAAGGTAATATCCCACATCCGTGTAACATAGGAACACGTGCCCACCACAGGGAAGTAATGCGTTTCACCGAAAAATATCAGGTTAAGATCTCACGCAACCTAAAAGGAGCACTTTTGTGTGTGTGTGTGTGTGTGTGTGTGTGTGTGTGTGTCCATGAATAACATAATTGAAAGCGAAATTTCGGATAAATACCAAACTTCGAAATCTTCCCAAGATAGCACGCGAATATTTCCAAAAAAACGCCCACTCCATACTACCTACTAAGTGGCAATGTTTTCGATAACTTTGCAGATAAAAATGGCTCTAACGAATTGGAGTTTAATTAGGTATGTTTAAGATATTTAATAAAAAAACGTGTATCTGAAATTTTCTGGGAATAACCTGTGGAGTGTTCATTCGGAATGCATTTTTTACAATTTTGTATAATTGTTATATCCAAAGAGGTAGGAATACACGTGGAACGGTTCAAAACGTGCAGTTTATATTAAACAAATCGTAGCGTTTCGGAAACATCCGCTGTTAGTTTTTTATTTTTTCAATTATTATTCTTTTAAGTGTTGCCACATTCAGTTACTCCTCGCGATGTCATTAAAAGAGTGGAATTTCAATGCCAGCACATAGCGATGCGCTTGTGGTCCTTCTACCCACAAGGCAACGTGTCACACAAATATTTCTGGAAACGTTCATCCCGGATAATACGAGGTAGATGCAAAAATAAGCTTTTGTAAGTACTTTATACAGGATAGACTCCATTTACAGTGAAAATTAAGCGTAAACTTAAATACCAGATGATGTGTATTGTAATGGAACCATTCACAATGAGAAAAAACATAAACATAAACTTAGTAGGTTGCAAGATCCAAACTTTCAGTTTATGTCTACGTCATAACATAATAAAGCAGCCAATCAGAGAACGAGTGTCGTCACACTGAAATCTCCCGTCGCCATGTGTTCACTCAACAAAATTTCTGTTTAAGATCATGAGATCATTGCAGCAAAACAAATTGTGATTGTAGGTCCTGATATATACACATAGCCTCTTTTATCGGTGGTCGCCATATTGGCACAGCCTGTTGCCTAAATTTGCATTTGTCAATGTAAAGACAACAGATCGCGTTAAGTTTATGTCTAAGTTTTATTTCGCTAATGATTTACTTAAGTTAATGCTTAATTTTCATTGTGAATGGCCGAAAATATAAAAGCGGTTAGTGAAAGTCGTTGAATGTGGTGATGGACTTTCAAACCAATCACAAGGCGAATCTCGAATATCACTTTAGCCTATCTAATTCCTTTTGAATCCCTTATTCCCTCTTAATCCTACAATAAAATATGTAATGAAAGCATTTATGCAAATATTCAGCATGAAGTAGACAAAATAATAAGATGTAAGAATAGTTCGTAGAAGAGTGGATGGGGAAATCCATGTGAATTTAATGTATAATTACTTTTTCCTGTTATATAATAACCTAAGATAGTACATAAATATACTTTCTTTCATTTTATTTTATCTTTAGCCCTTTTGAATGCATGTTTTAAAAATACTATTGCAAATAACACAGAACATACAATGCCTTATTTTCGAATCCTGGCCGGCAGCTGGGCGGATGTAGCTGCTTGCGCGCAGTGCTTCTAACCGGTTCTGGCTCCCGCTGTTCTCCCTTCACTCCGCGTGTCAGTGCATGTGTGACCGTTACTAACGCGAGTTCGTGTTTTGTTCTTTGTGGTCAAAGTGTGTTAGTCCTGATATAATGCCAAGAAATGCGTTTACTTTAGAACACCGCATATTCATGCAGGATTCCTACGTGCGAACAGAGTCTTGTAGACAAGTGACACGGCTATTTATAACAGATTCTCCGGGATCAGTGCGCCTCAGAGAGATAGTTCATAGTCTTGTAAACCGATTTAGAGAAACGGATTCTCTTCTTGATAACAAGCCCAAAGTTACTCTCGTGTTCTTACGGGGGAAAACTCGATGAGATAGGACAAAGGTTAGAACATAGCCCAAAAAAATCTCTCAGTAGGTTATAACAGGAAACGAGAATTTCACAATTCTTCGCTTGGAAAGCTACTAAACTTTTAAAATTAAAACCTTATAAGATAACTGTAGTTCAGGAACTGCAACCACGTGATACTGTGAGTAGAGTAAATTTCTGCATTTGGATGCCAGGTAAAGCTAATGATGTCTCTACGGACGCAAAGTTAGTTTTTTTCCAAGACGAAAATGATTTTCTTTAAATGGCAATGTATCGACACAAAACAACAGAAAACCCCGATATTGAATGATCAGAAAATTTGTGTTTGATGTACTGTAAATGCGTACCGAATTATAGGGCCCCATTCCATGAGGTACAGGGATACAATAATCAAGCCATTCCTGCAATATTTGTGTGATATTGAATGCACACAGCCATATTTTCAACAAGACTGTGCTACAGCACTTCGGCTGGCCTCTCGTTGAAATTAATTGCCGAAATTTTTGAAGATTAGGGCCATCAGTAAAGGACTATGGACACCGTGCTCACCAGACCTTACGGTATGCGACTTTTTAATAAAATGGAGGAATATGGAGGAATTTAAAAAATAAAGTGCATCGGAACAAACTGCATACGTTCGAAGAACTGAAAGACAATATCAGAAGAGAAATTACTACAACTTCAGAAGAAGAATTAATTTTCTTAAAGGTGTGAGATATGCGTGGTGGCACAAGGACATCATTTCCAACACCTTCTGTGATAAAGGTATGTGGTTATTGTATGCATGTAAATCTATGCGCTTGAATTGCCGGCACGCTATGCGCTTGAGTTCAGGGTCTTTGAATATTCAATTCGGCCGGCAGCCGCGTGCGGTCGTGCGGCAGCAGCGGACCGCGAAGCAGCCGGCCAGGAGTCAGAAATAAGGCACTGCACCTGCTGTTAAAATTTATTTGTATGTACTTATTTTAAAGGCGAAAGGTTCAGCGTCATTTAGACGTGTATAGCGAAATAACAAACACGCATAAGTCATACAGATACATTCCTTAATATCGAGTAGGTTTCAGTGCGCAGTGCAGAAGTATGCAAACTGTTACTGAGTTAACCTTGGAAGAAAACTACTGAGGAAGCAAGTACACCTAGTCACGACTTAAACATCACATAGTGGCATGTCTCTCAGCGACTTCTGGGGCCATATAAGTCGTATACAGTGAAACCCATAGTTTCGAAGAGCGATTAAAGCTAAGGCAACACCGATGCTCTAATGAGGTGAGTATCAGCGTCAAATACGAATAATAGATCCGCTGCAGCGCAACCAAGTAAAGCACATGCGCATGGGCGATTAACGGGCAATAAACAAATAAAGCTTTGTCTGACTGCGGTACGTTTACTATCAATCTGATGTATATCATTACACAAATTGTAACTAAATAGTTGCTTATATAATAAGTGAATGTATAATGCATGCATGACATCATCGGAGATATAGATTATTATTATTATTATTATTATTATTATTATTATTATTATTATTATTATGCATAATTGCATAGTTTTATGCACTACTAGTATCATGTACAATGTATTTAAATGTAACTTAAACCGAGCGGGATGGCTCAGGCGGTAAAGTCTGTGGGTTTGGTTCCCGCGCCCGACCTTCCTGACCTATTAGGTTTTCTCGGGCCGCTAGGTGAATGCTGGGAAGGTTCATTTCTTGTCCCTCCATTCTCATTTCACTTCACCATTCATCTACTCGGTCTGTTTCAGGGTTGAAATTGTCGACGGGAGTCTTGGCATTGCATGACAGGGGAAACGCATGCTTCGTCCCCGGAATGGGGGCTGCCTCTGAGTCCCGGGCCCCCATTGGGTGATGGGAAGCGGTTGCACGAACTGCTCTCCGGGAATTTCAACCTGTAAAAGGTAGGCACCCTACCCTCTGCCCTGTCTGTGCCTCCAAGTCTTCTTTAACCTCACCCCTCCCTCCCGGGGGAATCCCGTCAGAATTTTAGGTAGGTAGAGGTACTAAATCCCCTGCTAGCTATTCCTACTCCCCACATGTAACTTAAACTACGTAGATATGTGTGTCGGTGATGTGTTTACTCACTGTTTGCAGGACAATTCCTTTTGGCTGTTAGTACTATTAAAGGCGAGAATTAACACAATTCTAAGTCTATGTAAAACCCAACTTCCCAGCATTAACCACTTGTTTTTAATTGATTCAAGAAGAAAGGATTGCAGAATGCAACACATACATTACCACGTATTCAAACGACACAATATCGTTTCAAGTCAACAAGAAACGATTTATTGCGCTCGGCCTAGACTCCAGAGACCCACTCTCTTCAGATGGCATTTGCTAGGCACCACGGCCGTCGTAACTGTGATCGCTGGAGCGTACAGTTTCGGCATTCCGCCAGTTGAGTCCTGCCAGGGGCATGACACTTTGTGTGTGTAACAGTAACTGCCGTACAACGCGGTAAACTAACACAGAGAAAACACGGTAATAATAATACTGAAAAAACAAGGGAACTTTACCCAAAAAAAGGAAGTAGAGAAACAAAACCCCCGGCTTATGGGACACTGGAGGTCCTGTCGTCATATGCACTACCACCAGAGACAGCTCATGTCATTCAATATAACAAAACCAGCATATTTGATGAGATATTTTCACAAACATCAAACAATTTCAACATGAAAGTAGAAACTTGCCATGACGAAATGTAGGCCCAAGAAACGGTTGTACCCTTAGAAAGGACTAACCACTTATTTGACTGAAGGGTGAAAGTTTGGCTAAGGTGTACCCGGAGCCGAAACAAAGGAGAGGCGCAAACCGTGAGCAATCCTCTGCTTGGGCAGGGATGCACAGGGAAGACCTCGGTAGGGCGGACAGCAGGATGATAAGTAAAATAAAATCTGTAATATCCCATCCTGGTACCTACACCAGGATGTGTAATTCATATTTTATATTTTATTTCATTTATTCTTATTAGTTTATACAAAATTGTTATACATATTTAACTAAATACTAAAAAAAGCGAAATAAGTTAAAATCAAATAAAATAAAACCATTACAATTAAAATTTAATTCAACAAAGTATTAGTACATTACCTGTTATACTGGATGTCAGTATCCATTATAAGTGGAGTCCAGTCATTACCTATTTACTAAATTACTAACACTCTAATTTACTAAATATTTCTACTGGTATCCAGCAGCAATGCTGTTGGAACCCAAACCACAAAAATATTCTAATCTGTATATGTTATACTCTTTTATAAAATCTTTGTACTATTAATTTTCTTTTATCTATGTATCGAATATATGTGATCATAATTGATTTGTTATATTCGTTACCCTAACAATTTATTTATATATCATAAGTATGTTTCATTTCACTGAGCTAACAAACTAACCTATGTATCATTTATATATGTATTAAATATTTCTCACTTCACTTCACTACCCTATCAAATATCATACCATTACTAATTCCTTACCATATTCACCATACTTTTACATTTTTAACTTCTACTATGACCCATTCCATACCCTCAGTTTAAGCACTTTTTCGACTTTTAATTAATTTCCTACTTAACCTTTATTTCTATCACTACACACTCAGCTATCCCGCCATATATATTTTTTATTCAACTCCTCCCATCCCTTCATCATCCACTCCTTACTCACCACACCTCACCGTTTAAGTCCCTTGGCTCCTTCATTCCAGCCTTCTTTCGTTCTCAGTTCACCCTCCTATTTCCGAACTCCTCAGCCGCCAACCTCCTTTATCTTCTAAGTCCTTCATTCTCCCCATTATCTTCCCATTCCCTCTTTCTCTCTTCCTCCATTTTTCATTTATATTCTACTCCGGCTCTTTTGCTCTGATTTCCTATCTCTTCCCAATCTTTTCTTCCTAAAATTACCCACCATTTTCTTCTTCCTCTTTCTCTCCTCCTTGTGGTGTTGTATTTAATGTACTATGTCTCTCATTATCGCAACTGTTGTATGACGTTTTTGAAATTAGGCTGGCCGCAAGCTTTTGGTCTTTGATATCGATTGTTGATCACGTGGATTGCTTATGGTCGCATTACCCCCAGCTTATTTATTTTGTGGCCAATTGTTTTTCCGCTGTTAAATGAACTAAGTCAAAACCCAATGTGTTTTCAAGACAGCAGTTGGTAACGTTGTGCACATGGTAAGTGTGTATTGGGTATTATAGTTTTATTGTGGTCTGTAGCCATCTCACCTCTACAAATGGGAGAGTTGGCCAGCCTTTCCGGAGACATATTTTCAATGTATTTTGTATTTTTAAAGATATATTCTCCATTTTATATGCTATTTTTAAGCTGATACACCTTTTTGGCATTAATACTATGGTACATAATCAGGTTGTAGCAAAGTAGATAATTTAAATGTTTTTCCTATTTGCACGTCTTTCTTATGCCAACAAATACAAAAACATTTGGAAACATGAAGCTGTTGCTAATGGAGGCTCAGTGCCTCATAAATTATCCAAGAAACACTGGAACGAAGGCTGAAAACTAGCAATGTCTCAAAAGGCAATGGGATCAAGCGGTTATTTAGGAAGCGGAAATGAAGAAAAACTTCCGTCACATATTGAGAAAATGTAGAAGCACGGTTTTCCTCTAACTAGGGATTATATTAGAATTCTAGCATACCATTCCGCCAAAGAGCTTACAAAGAACAAAACTGATATTTATTTTATAGTTTTCAGAAAATATTTTTCTGCAGACAGCTTGATTACTAATTGATAAAAATATAAAACCTGTATTGCATAACTCTTGTTACTTTAATAAATCGCTAAACATTATCCTTTAGTACGACAAATATGTGGTCATCTCACCCACACTCATGGGGAGAAATGGCTAATGCAGAGATATTTTAAATTCAAATTTAACTGGAAATTTTCATCCACAATAGATTTGTATGATCATGAGCACTTACTGTTACAAAGATTAATCTTTAAGGAATCCATTTAGCTCCTTAAACACAATTTTATTTCAAAAATGCTTCCTATAATACATTTCAAAAACCATGGTCATCTCTTCCTGATTTAACCTATGTGATTATTGAATTTAGTAGAATTTTGAAGTCTGGTTGTACTATTCTTAACAATTTCATCATTATTACCCCGGATTTGTTTGTTATATAATCGTATGTTTTCTTGCCCAAAAATTATATATCTAAATAGTTGGCTTCGTTTAGGCGTCTAATTGTCTTATTGCTAAATGTAATACCTGAATTTGTCTTCAAGTTTCCCTTGAGAGGCGTGTAGTAGGATTTGTAATTTCGTGTCTTATATCAATTGTATAGTTCAGAAGTTAAATAAATAGTTGGCTCCTGATTACAATTCGTTTGTATTTTCTCCCTCTAGGATAAAGAGAACGTAATTTCCTTGGAAACTGTTTCATTTTTCTTTTTTTACAAACAATTTACGCAATAATCCTTTACTAGGTTATATAAACTTTGTAGATAATAGTTATTTCTAAGTCTTTCAAAAAGGAAATTGTCTAAAGTTCCTGAAATAAAATGCCAATTAAATATTTTGTTTGTGATGTATGAACAATTTTCAATGACTCATTAATTGCGACTTCGCTTGAAAAGCCTTTCCTAAACCTACGTTCTTCATCATTTAATCCCAATATTAAAGCATATTCTTTTTTAATTTTAGTTTGTTTTTTAAATGCGCTCGAACATATTCTGGCTTAAATTTTTGCGACCTACTTTAATACTCCTGTTACATACAGCTTTTAACCTTCATATAAAATATTTTATGCAGAGATATTAAGGAGAAATTCCAAAGCTGGAAGAAGGGATAAAGTGAGTTAAGGTACTTACGTTGATACATTCACATGACTTTCTCTACCTTCTATCTTTATTAGTTGGTATACAAACTATTCGTACTAAAGCTTATTTTTGTAACCACTACATTTAATCCAATTAAACCTTTGCAAAAATAGCTACATTACCAATTTAGTTATAAATACAAAGAGAAAAGCGATAATCTAATGCTTAAGAACTACAGGCTATATACTGGCCTTAAAATTCCATACTGTTTCCATGCAATCGTGAGAAACAACTGAAAATCAACGGGACTTTAATGAATGACAAGTATTGAACTTTTTTCGAACGTTTAAGAACGGATAACTCAGAAAAGGCTTATTCTTATGTCCAAACGGCTTATACCCATTTTAATAAAATTGTGAGTTTTAAAGAAAACTATCTTTTCTGCGGTACGTTTTCGTCTATCGCTTAAGGTTTACAAGTTATACAAGATTATACAAAATTCCATTCGAATGAAGAGGACTTCCTAGGCTATTCCCAGAAAATTCAAGATATACATTTTATTTGTCATGTAAATATTTTCATATATGGTAGTTTAATCAAAATCGTTCAGCCATTTTTTTAAAAATAAAAAATTTCGCTGTAAAGGATAGTTGTGGTGGGAGATTTTCTTGAATATCTTCGTGTCGCATCGATATTAAACTCAAATACCAAGTTTGGTATTTGCCGTTTTTCGTTTTTGAGTTATGCTGTTCACAGACACACACACGGACCTTTTTCTAAAAATGCTTTATTTTGATTCAGGTCTCAAAACATGTATTTCCGGTAGAATCTGGCTATCGAATTTTTGGTAGAATACAATACCTTCTCTATTTACTGTGTATGTGGCAGAGAAAGTAAAAATTAACCTTGTTTCACTTCGTATCACTGAACGAATGACCACGATATAATTCAGTTACACTGAAGCTCGAGGCTGAAATGATTTTAAATTCGATCTAGTTTGTACGTGATGAAGTCGGTTATCACCGCTTTAATCCTATTTCAGACATATTAATGTTATTAATCAAATGGTACGAGTCGTATCAACATACGTGCCTGCCGTAGTTTACTCTGAATTGAAATTTTATTTCCATTAATATCATCATTGTTATATTAAATGTACAAAATGGCTTCAGAAAGGAAGGTCTTGTTCCGATTGCAGTTTTACAACCGATTGAAAAGCATATATAGGGTTTAGAGATGTTGAAATCATCTTTGATGTAGTTAATAGAAGCGATGGTCTACTCGTATAATACAATATAAGGATATTCCATTACGGCAATACATAGTTTATACATAGAAAATAAAATTGTAATTGACATGGGATTTAAAGCCTAACATAGCGATACACAGGTATCAGACAACAGCACCCAATTTCACCTTCTCTCTTTAACGGATACATAGAATGGCAGAAAAGTTTAGATGTTCATTTTAAAATAATAGAAAAGTGCCTAGAATGCGTTTTGCCAATGATAAAGTGATGATTTCCAGTTTAGAAGATAATCTGCAAGTAGCCATTTATAAGTTAAGTCAAATTAATCGCAATTTTAGTTATAAAATGTCAAGACCAAAGCATAATCTTTCAGATAAAGGGATACACTGTGGGAAAAAATCTGCTTAAGAGTACAACTCTAGAATAAATTTAAATATCTGGGGTTCAACATCTTACTACAAAAAAGTGCTGTAGATGACATTTAATCAGATGTGAAGCTATATAAACACTCGTAAATAAATTAAGCTTAAATGTTATAAGGTGATGGCTGTATGGGTCAGAATGCTGATGAAATTTCTGAGAAGTGTTTCAGGCTATACTTTTCTAGAAAAAAGTGACAATATCCGAAATTAATCTTTACACTTACAGATAGAATTAAGCAATACCAACATAGTTGGAAAGAATTTCAGAAGACTTGCACTAAAACTATTAATGACTTGCGGTAGAAGGAGTGTAGGTGTTCGCAAAGGAATGGATTGATCAATTCTAACTTCCATGGGAACAAGCCAGGAGGCTTAATGCTGAAGAATGATCCTCTTTGTCACATGACTGCACAACATCAATGTTTTCTGCAGGGGGTTGTAATCTATTGCTTCTCTAACTGTATAGTTCCTTCATTTTTATAATGTTTATTATGTTCCCTTCCGAAGGAAACCATGCTAAGGCTTTTTACGCCCGAAAAAATCCATCGCCCTCCGCAGGGTTTGAACCCGCGACCTCGGAACTAGTGGCTAGCATAGGAAGTGTGAAGAACAAAGGTGCCTCGTCAGAATAAAGATGTTTATATCGGATGCTTTTTTATGCGATTAGTCATTTGCATAGTTACAGGTTTATGGGTTTTTCTCGGATTTAAGTAATATTATTGGCTGTCTGCTATTTGTTTACAAATTCCTGCTTATATGTTTCCATACTGATGTTTCAGGTGGGCTTTCATTGTTTAGTTGAAGTCATTTAGTTTTCTCTCTATTCACTATACTTATACAGAGAAATTAAGAGCAATGCACATGTTCTATAAGACTTGACTGCTAGCTCAGCAAATTGTGCAACAGCCATTTAACCTGGTTAGAGCAAGTTAACAATAATTATTATGGAGAAAGACGTGTGACTGCTCATGTCCGTATTCTTATCTTTTATGCTGTTTTATTTCTCTATCACTCACCTATGGTAGAGTAACCATTCTACCCAAAAGATAATTACAAGGATTTCACTGGAAATGTACGCTTTGAGACCACTGAAATTAAATATACTTTTAGAAAAACGTTTATACTTGTGCGTGTGTGTGTATCTATGATTACGCAGCATAACTGAAAAGCATAACGAGTTTAACCTAAAGAGGCTGCTTTTAAGGCTACAATTTTTAAGCAATTCAGCCACTCCAAAACCCTATAAATGGAAACTTTTTCCCCCTTTCTTATGTGAAAACTGCCTTTCAGAATTTCAATAGTATATGACTGAAATATCGTGTGGGTAATAAAACATAAATCGAATTTTTCCTAAAAAGTCTCTTAAATTCTAAGAATATAAGAAATTCTAATAGGAATTTTTGCTTTTACTCAAAAACCCTAAAGGACCAACAGAATTATTACAGGAAACTATAGCGCTTGTTGAAATGTGCAGTGGCATCAAATAATATCTTTCGTGATGTTACCAATTCTGAATACTCACCGTTGATATTTGATGGTTTAATATTTTAAGTAGTAATTCTTACTTTCTGTATTACTTACCTATTTTGAACCAAGATTTTACGGGATATATGCGTTTTGAAATTTCCTGGATAAAGAAACGGTTAGAACGGTCTGTGTGTCTCTGAACAGCATAACTCAAATATGAAAAGTTGGTTAAACACCAAAGTTGGTATTTAAGTGCAGCATCTTCCAAGAATGCGACACGAAGAACTTCAATAAAATACCCTCATGCTAAACTTCCCTTTACATGGAAAATATTTTAAATTTTTATTCTCAAAAACTGTTCTGACGACTTTGAAAAGAGTACCATACATTTAACATCTTTTCACGAGAAATGAATAATTGAATATGAATAAATGAATAAATATTGAATTTTTGGGAATAGCCGCTGAAGTTCTCTTCATTCTGAATGACTTTTGAATAAATGGTAAACTGTAAAAGATCGACAAAATTTTAACTACACAAAAAATGTAGGTCTGGTTAAGCACACAATTTATGTCAAAAACGTTTTTGTGCATTTCCCCAGATATTTGTTGTTAGTGATCTGAATTGTCAAATGCTTATACGTTTCTGAAATGGGAAGTAGGTATTCGTTGTCTTGTTCTTTTCTGTATTTTCTTTTCGTTTCTTTTCCACCTGGCCACGCAAAGAGAACGCAATTTCAAAGCTGTCACATAGCAACCAGCTACTGAAGGATTTGACTATCCCTTGTCTACCGTATTTCGTATTTCCATTGCGTCGATGTAATAAAACCATTTCTATAAATGTTTTATCTGAATTAACATGAAGTGGATAGAAGAATAAGGTTTTTTAATAATAGTTTGTTGAACAATGGGAAGAGAAAGTAATTTTTCTTTCTTCTCATGAACTCATCAAACATCAGGGCAAGCACATCGACCTGCATTTATGTACAGTTGCTGGTCGACTCAACCTATTTTATTCTCTTGTGTGCCCACATCTCAGTCGGTAGAGCAACTGCCTACTGTGTGAGGGTTCCCGGGTTCGATTCCCGGCTGGGGAGTGGGAATTTTTCTCTAGCCAGTCTGGAAGTGTGAATGTGAGTGTGATCTAATGAAGTGCAAGAAACCCAACGACAAGAGTTGCACGAGTTAACATCATTGCCAAAAGGCAATAAGTTCCAAATGAAAGATCAATGCAGTTAAAGGCGGGATGTAAATGGAACTAAAAAAACAACAATATGTGTATTCAAACATTTCTAGTTAATGTTAATCACAGACAATAGTTATGTGGTTGTATGAATAACTTGTGGAAAATGTACGAAGATAAATGTTAGCATATACAGAAAGTAATATTTATTGTTACACATAATTTCTTCACCCACTGGTGAAAGGTGTGCTTGTAACTTTGATATAAATTTAGTTTTGAGTCTCTCTGCAGGTGTGTACAGCGCCATCTATCCGAATAAACACAGGATTTGCTGTATTTTGCCCATCCCTGAAGTGCTCTTCTCTGAAGACGAAATAGGTTTTATTCAGTAAATTGTCCTTAATGATGCTGCCATTGTTTTCCCACGTTACTGGTTCCCCTTTCCCGAATTGGACACGGGTGGCTCATTGTTTGTTGGGTTTATTTCTGGTGGGTGGAGAGCCCGGTGTGTCTTGTCAGCAGACGGGCGAGTGCCAAGCTGTTCCCATACGGTCCCAAATCTAAACAAACCTCTTCCGAAATGTTTTCTTTAGTAAAACCCCTCTCTTTCTTAATGTTTGGAGAACGCGTTGCGTGCAAATTCCCATCTGAACAATGCTTCGTTTCTTGTGATCGTAAGAAGCAGGCATCCTTGTTTATACTGGAAATGTAAAACATGGTCTGAACCTAGTTACCATGGTATAAAATTATTGAAGTCTTATGTTTTGTCAGGGCTGAAATTATGAACAATGCTTCGTTTCTTGTGATCCTAACAAGCAGGCATCCTTGTTTATACTGGAAATGTAAAACATGGTCTGAACCTAGTTACCATGGTATAAAATTATTGAAGTCTTATGTTTTGTCAGGGCTGAAATTATGAACAATGCTTCGTTTCTTGTGATCCTAAGAAGCAGGCATCCTTGTTTATACTGGAAATGTAAAACATGGTCTGAACCTAGTTACCATGGTATAAAACTATTGGTCTTATGTTTTGTCAGGACTGAAATTATGAACGTGTTTTGAATCTTGATTTTTTAAACAACCCAGCCTGAGACTGGGCGCAGTTTCCGACTTGTGGCTTTCTCTACAGCTTACGTAAGACAGAGGAAATATTACATTCATATTGTGATTTCACCGAAAGAGTAGAAGCTGAGGACATTTGAATCCGCGGACCTCTGTGTATATGTAAATAGTAAAATTAAGAATGTATAATCGGAAGATGAGAAGAAATTTCATAATATATTCAGACACCTTGTAAGGACATATAGAGAAGGTTTTTCAGGAACCTCCACCACTCCAAAGAACTATTCATATTAAACAACTTTCATTACCCTTTTATTTCTCATACATTATTATAGCTGTCTTTATTTTAATAGCATGTAGATAAGATATTGACATGGCAAGTAAAATCCACATATTGATTTTCTATGAATAGCTCTTCTTTATAATTTGCATTTATATTACTGATGAACTATAAGAATTATACAATTACTGCAGAGATATATAGAGCTTATTAAAGCACACAATTTATGACAAATACATATTTTTTTCATAGCTCTAACTATTTCCAAGATATTCCTAGTGATGTGTTTCAACAGTTCTAGCTTAAGGTTTAATACGATGACACATAAATGTATCACGTGACCAAGTGTGGAATTATTTTTTTCAACGATATGTTCATTACCAACCAAACCTGATATAGTCGGACATTGTTTTCTACCCTTGAATATGACAAACTCCCCGTTGTCTGATTTAAACTGCGGTGATAATCCCAAATTTCTTTCTTTTTAATAATGCCCGTTTTTACTGCAAACGGCATCACACACAATGGGCACTGAAATGACGGTTCACAAAAACGTACTGTGATCATAAATTATAGTGCAGCATAATTGTTTAGTGCTTTTACGTGACGTGTAGATGAATATAAACAAAATTTGGAGTGTTTTACATTTAATATTTTTCAAATTAATCGATAGCGCTGAAAGAAATAAAAAAGCGTTTAGAAAGCAATAATGATTCTTATGTAGTTTTAAAAGCACTAGAGTATTCTGAACGTCTTTTGAAGTCACCGGAAAAATCGCTTAGTGCTCTAGTAAAATGCATTTCTGTTTCTGACAAAGCGTTGTGTGCTGCATGTGGAGTTTGTGAACTCCAGAGAAACTAATATTACGAATCTAAAACATACGTGAAAGTTATGTTTGGTGGTGCTGCGGAAGAAGAAATATACAAAATTCTTGTAGTTGCACAATGAAAGAAATGTCTCATAATATTCAAATTAATTTGAACAGTAAATTAGTGGATGATACTGTATATTTGGACGAAAGCCATTATACAAGTTGTAGATACGATTTAGCTGCCTTTATTAGGTTCCAATATAATTTAGATAGTATTGTAAAAAGTTGATTTAGCCAAGAACTCAAAACCCTACTACACGCAAAGTTATTTATGAATGCGTTAATAATTATTTTGTTGACTATAATATTCTCTAGAAAAATGCATCACTGTGCACAGACGTAGCAATGTCATTAGCAGGAAGAATTGAAGGTTTTATAAGCTTCGTGGGAAAAGTGCAACCAACAATAATGAAGGCGTCAACTATGAGAAATGTTTGAAGAGGGACTTGTATAACATGTGTGAAGTGCAATATTAAAATCATAAACAATGTAAAAACAACACCAGTTAATTGTAGAGCGTTTGAAAAGTTCTGTGGGAGTCAAAATCCGTTGGTGTTCTAAGGGTGAATCAGTGATGCGAATGGTATAGCTTCAAGCCGAGCTTCTTCTTCTTTTCGTTTAGTTCTATACTTCTTTTTTGAGGACGAAAAGCCAGAGTATGGTGTGTCGAACTAGCATATCTTGCCAAAATGTTCGAGAGACTGAACTCTTTAAATAGTTTTCAACCGGACGTCCAACACGGATAGATTTGAATTTGAACACATATCCTTGGTTTGTTGAAATGCCAAGCTTTTGCTTCGTTTTTTAGAATTTTCGATTGCGACTTAACATTGACCTATTTACAACACTGGATATCGACACCACATAGAAGTGTTATGTTATTATTGTTAGAGCCTGTAAAGTTTCCTTTATTAGAAGGAATTTCATTACATCAGACATTTCCGAGATAACACTGTATTATTTGGTTTAAGTTCCCAGTGGACAGCAGAGGGCTCCTCGACTAGTGGGTCGTTCATTGGCCTCTCCAGCAGTCTGAGAGTTTGGAAACGTACGCGCGTCTCTGTGGCCTATCTGCCTACGGCCTTTAGCCAGTGTGTGGTTCCTTAAATTCATCCCTTTCTCCTAGGGGGGGTGGTAGGCACAATAGACCTATGTAGATCGCGGTGTCCCCCTCAGTTCAACTCCTATACTTGACTTGAAGCTTTCAATACTTGTTATTTTAAAGTGCTGTCGCTATTCAATTATTTCCAGCGGCCGTAGAAAGGGTATGAAGTTTTAAGTCCAGCATATAGCGACCCTTTTAAACATCTGACTATCCATTCCGTTTCCCTTTGTAAGTACCTACAACGAAATACATAATGAAGCTTTCTGCAAACGTTTATCTCGCTTAACCTGAAGCGAGAGAAAAATTAAGTTTCGTAAAAAACAGTTTGTAGACGTTATATAAACATGAACGATGGGAATAAATAAACTTACTTTATAGTAAGTAGACGAATTATTGCATTCCAACCTATACACAGATTTCACTGGTAATACACTTTTCAGGTCCACTGAATCAAAAGAACATTTTTAGAAAAAACTACGTATGTATCATCATGTGTTGTGAACAGCATAACTCATAAATGAAAAGCTTGTTAAACACCAAACTTGGCATTTAAGTTCAGCATCTTCAAAGGATGCAACAAGAAGATTTTTTAAGAAACTCCCCTCGACCCAAACTCGTTTAGGTACATGAATAATTTTTCGAAATTTTGATTTTATCAATAATGGCTCTAAGGACTTTGATTAAAGTAGCACGTGTTTAAGAAATGTTCATGAAGAATGAAATGTATATCTGAGAATAGCCTCTGAAGTCCACTTCATTCTGAATGACCTTTGTACAACAATAACTGGTAAACCGTAAAAGATATAAAAAAATCTTACTGCATAAAAAAATAGCTCACAATTTATGTCAAAATTATTTGTGGCGTTAACCGTTTCCGAAATATTCTTTGTTATTATTTTGAATTTTCAAACACTTTATAATTTTCTAAAAAACAAATCTTTATTTTCTACTTTCTCTACTACGTGGAGTAAGTAGAGGAAGCATTGCATTGCACCCAAAGATTCAATACCGAGATTTTACCGGAAATGCATGTTTTAAAACATGTATGAGTTTTTATTTCAATCTAAATAAAAAAATTTTGAAACATGCCCGTGTGTGTGTCTGTGTTTCTGTCTATCTATCTCTCCGTGTGTCTGTCTGACTGTGTGTCTGTGAACAGCATAAGTCAAAAACGAAAAGCGGATAAATACCAAACTTGGAATTTAGGTTCAATATCTTCCAAAATGTGACAGGAAAATGTTCAACAAAATCTCCCCACCCCAAACTTCTCTTTGCATGGAACATTTTTCGAAATGTTTTATTTTATAAAAAGTTGCTGTAACGATTGTGATTAGAATACCAAATATGAACGATATTTGCAGGAAAAATTAAATGTATAGTTGAATTTTTGAGGAATAGCCTATGAACTCCTCTTCATTCCGAAGGAATTTTATAAAATCTTGTATAACTGATAAATATTACTGGCGCAAAACTTCTGGAATCGTGACCTTGATTGCCAACCCAGCTGCCGAGCTTAGGAATGGTTTATGTTTAGCTTAATCAACGAAAGCGATATGATACCTTTGCTTACTCACATAGAAAGTGTCCGCATCTTGTTAGGTTTTCAGGCACCTGTTGCCAAAGGGCAAATACTTATTATCGTTCATGCTGTTCGTTCCAAATGCCCTTCTTTTACAAGTCGCAACAAAAAACAGGAGACTTTCATCAAGAAATGAATACAGAAAATTACATGAAGTGGATCAACACCATGTTGATACCTAATATGCCTGCTGGGTCTATTCTGGTTATCGACAATGCTTCACAATGTGGTAACACTCAAATTGACAAACAACCTACCTCAGATTCCTTGAAAGAAGAAATAAAAATCTGGTTGCTTAGGCATAATATAACTTTTGATGAAAGCATGAGTAAAACAAATATAACTTAGTTAAAGCCAAGAAATCCCTTCAGAAGTCATAACTCATAATACTTGGCCAGATATTAATACAACATCGCCATAATGTACTTAAATTGCCACCGTATCACCCAGATCTAAACCCAATCGAATTAATCTGGGCTGATGTCAAAAACTGGGTGGCCTGCAGAAATATCACTTTTAAACTAAAAGATTGGAGCAGTTATGTCGCCAGCGATTTGCAGAAATTGGAAGGCCAGAATGGGAAAATGTATATCGACATCTTGAATAAATTGAGAATCATTATTTCAAAAAATACGGAATTGCAGAAAATCAATTAGAAAAAATTCTCATCCAGGATAATGGTGCAGAAAGTAGCGACAGCGGCAATGACGTGAGTGATTCCGCAGAAGAGGAAGGGCTGTCAGGTGTGGAAGAACTGGAGGCAGATGGTTGACAGTGTTTTTATATTAAGGGCATTTTACAGCGGTGGATTTAAATATACTGTATATAACTATAAGTTTATCGTGTAGCGCAGTGCATAATCGGTGTGCGAATATTTGACAATGACTGTCCCATGCAGACGACCGGTCACCTCTTGATCTGGTATGTAACTCGCTTCATAGCTGTCATTAAGATTTTCACGTGTCTAGAACTGTTGCGCCAGTTATACTAAGCGATAATAGACGAAAACGTACTACACAAAAAAATGTAGATCTATTCAAAACACACAATTAGTTTAAAATAAGTGTTTTTGTGGTATAAGCCGTCTCTGAGATATGCGTTATTAAAAGATCGAATTGTTCATTTCTTGGCCATTCTCTTCAAACCCTGTCAACACTCAGTTGCTGCTCGTGATTGCATGGAAACAGTATGAAATTTTAAGGCCAGCCCTGTTCTTAAACAGTTGACTGTCGTTTTCCCCTTTATATCTGTATCGAAATGTGTAATATAGCTATTTCTGTAAAGTTTTATTTGGATTAAAATGTAGTAGATAGAAAAATTAGCTTGAGTAAGAATAATGTTTATACCCACTAAAAAACAATAGAGAATAGAGAACGTCATGTGATTGTATCACATCAGATTTTTTTCGTGTTCGTGCAAACAGAACTGAATTTGAAAGCCATCACATCGCCACCGACTTTGAACAGATTTTACTGTTGTTTTTAGTTACTAGTTTCTTTTTATACCTACAACGAAATGTGTATACCTATATGTAATGAAGGCTTATCTGTATTAACAAGAAGTTGATAGAATAAAAAAGTCATATGAATGCAGCACATGAGATTTTTGTTCTTTTATTTTTCGTATTCATGCAAAGAGAAGGGAACTTCAAAGCGACCGACTTTGAAAACAATTGGCTGTATGTTTAGTTTAATGTATTCCAAAACGAAACGTGTCATTAGGGTTTATCCATATTAACTAGAAATAGATACAAGGATAAACAATTGTGAGAATAGTTTGTAGAACACTGAGTAGAGAAAGTCGTGTGACTGCAATAAATAAGATTTTTATTATTTGTAGCTGTATTTTTCATATGTTGTATTTGAATATTCCTGATGCATGTTTAAATATGCCATCAGAATAAAACTTTCTTTTCTGTATAATTACATTTTGTTTAAATATTCCATTTTAAGACAGTTTTAAAATATTTCTCTAGAACTTATTTATATTATAAGAAAATTAAATCCATTAGATTGATTTCAGTGTTTTATTATATTGGTTTCGAAATTAATTTTAAAAGTCATATAAATATTAATGCTTCATCAATTTGGGGGTGGGGGTGGAAATACCAAACTTCGAGAGGAGACAAAACGCTACTTTTTCTTTTCTGCACGCAACTAGTGCCTGGCAAAATAATTCAAAAGTAGCTGTTATACTAAATAATTCTTTTTTACTTTGTACTTATCAAACATTAATTGCAGAAGAAAATAAAATATCTGATGTGATACATTTACACGACGTTAATTAGCGATGAACATACAAAAAGTGGTTCTTCCATCCAGGTCACGTTACTAAAACATGTTTTTGCTTAGGAATGATTTTAAACAAAGCAAGACACGTTAAGTTACAACATGAGTAGAAATAAAAGGTATGTTCTGGCCCACATAGAGATGCCGACAAGCGATAAAGTTCTTTGTTCTACGCCGACAAGCCCCGCCCCCTCCCTTTGAGGGCTTACATGCCGCCAGGTCTCGTGTCGTTAGGCCCCGCCCCCTCTCGCTTTGTGTGCTCACCTAATGCCGACAGTGTCTGTGCTAACAGGTCCTACCCCCTCTCCCATGCGTTCTACTGGGGCGTCCTGACTTGAGGGAATTGTTTTCTCGAGTCCTGCCGCCCCCCGGCAAATTAATTAGGTAATGTTCGTCAAACATTTTTTTTATGATTACTAAGGTCTGCAGATTGCATCCTCGAGCAATTAAGTTTTTTGATTAATGAATTGCTGACTGGAGCGTGAGTATAAGTAGTCTGCTCACGGTAACAGTCTGTCATGTAATGAAACACTGCAGCCTTCTTGTATCTGGGGAAAGCGCTTGTCCATTAGCTGAACATGTTAGACGCTTTCAACACATTAATAGGCTTTTAAGTTTACATTCCGGATCTGTTTACATACATTAGCGAACGACATACTTCCGCCAGGCGGTAACGGTGACCTCCATTAGCTGACCCGTTAGACGCTTTCACCCCATTAGCGAACAATGTCAGTAATTGTTTTCCTAAGTGCTCTGCCCAACACTCAACACTTCAGCTTTAGCGATGGAAATGATATAAAAAGCAGCAGCTTCTCCAACGAGTTCCAAGTTGACCAGGATGGCCGGGTTCGAATTACAAATTCAGCTTCTAATAACTCAGAGACTAATTACGATAAAGACGTCAAATAAAGTTTATTACATTAATGTCATTAGATAGTTTCTTGTGAATGTATATATGGGTACATGGTGTCCAGGGTTCGAATACCGATAAAATGTAATTTAATTATAAATTTAATAACTCCTAAACTAATTAAGATAAAGACGCCAAATAAACTTTATTGCCTTTATTTTATTAGGTAGTATCTTGTGGATGTGTAATTAGATACCTGACGTTCTGGGTTCGAGCATAATTTTTAAATCGTCATTATCTCAGAAACTAAGAGAGGTAGACGAGTGAACCAAAGCATGATTGATAGCTCCTATGATGGGTAATTAATACTGTATATAATTTTCAATCAGTTGTCCTTACTTCGAATCCCGATCTTTCAATCACTTACTTATTTTTTCTCTATACTCTAGAATATACCACTTAGATTGATGCTGTAACTGCATACAGCACCTTTAAACATATCAAACTAATATTGTAATAATTTTGTTTCTGGTGTCCAGGGTTCGAATACCGATAAAATGTAGTTTAATTATAAATTTAATAACTTCTAAACTAATTAAGATAAAGACGCCAAATAAACTTTATTGCCTTTATGTTATTAGGTATTATCTTGTGGATGTGTAATTAGATACCTGACGTTCTGGGTTCGATCCTAATTTTAAATCGTCATTATCTCAGAAACTAAGAGAGGTAGAGGAGTTGACCAAAGCATGATTGATAGCTCCTATGAGGGGCAATTAATACTGTATATAATTTTCAATCAGTTGTCCTTACTTCGAATCCCGATCTTTTAATCACTTACTTATTTTTTCTCTATACTCTAGAATATGTCACTTAGATTGATGCTGTAACTGCATACAGCAACTTTAAACATATCAAACTAATATTGTAAATAATTTTGTTTCTGGTGTCCAGGGTTCGAATACCGATAAAATGTAATTTAATTATAAATTTAATAACTTCTAAACTAATTAAGATACAGACGCCAAATAAACTTTATTGCCTTTATGTTATTAGGTAGTATCTTGTGGATGTGCAATTAGATACCTGACGTTCTGGGTTCGATCCTAATTTTTAAATCGTCATTATCTCAGAAACTAAGAGAGGTAGACGAGTGAACCAAAGCATGATTGATAGCTCCTATGATGGGTAATTAATACTGTATATAATTTTCAATCAGTTGTCCTTACTTCGAATCCCGATCTTTCAATCACTTACTTATTTTTTCTCTATACTCTAGAATATATCACTTAGATTGATGCTGTAACTGCATACAGCACCTTTAAACATATCAAACTAATATTGTAAATAATTTTGTTTCTGGTGTCCAGGGTTCGAATACCGATAAAATGTAGTTTAATTATAAATTTAATAACTTCTAAACTAATTAAGATAAAGACGCCAAATAAACTTTATTGCCTTTATGTTATTAGGTATTATCTTGTGGATGTGTAATTAGATACCTGACGTTCTGGGTTCGATCCTAATTTTAAATCGTCATTATCTCAGAAACTAAGAGAGGTAGAGGAGTTGACCAAAGCATGATTGATAGCTCCTATGAGGGGCAATTAATACTGTATATAATTTTCAATCAGTTGTCCTTACTTCGAATCCCAATCTTTCAATCACTTACTTATTTTTTCTCTATACTCTAGAATATATCACTTAGATTGATGCTGTAAATGCATACAGCACCCTTAAACATATCAAACTATTATTGTAAATAATATTGGTTCTGGTGTCCAGGGTTCGAATACCGATAAAATGTAATTTAATTATAAATTTAATAACTCCTAAACTAATTAAGATAAAGACACCAAATAAACTTTTATAGGGGAAAGGATGCTCTCCTGAAACATTAGGTCTCTAGATAGAAGTATTTATAGTGGAGAGATAGGGAATACCAGGGCTGATGCTAGGCTAGTCAGATGCTAAAGGAGGGAGGGATATGCTTTATACGAGAGAGATAGGGAACACAAGGAAAGATGCTATACTAAACAGGACTTGAAGGGTAGAATATGAGCGATATAGAAAACCGAGGAGAGGTATTAGGATAGGAGTTTTGAATGATGGAGTAGGCGTTTATATGCGAGAGATAGGGAATACGAGGGTCGATGCTAGGCTAGACGGTGTTGAATGAGGGAATGTATATTATATGAGAGAGGTAGGGCAATATGAGGAGAAGTACTAGGCTAGTCGGGAAGGTCTGAATGAGAGAGTATACGTCTATATGGGAAAATATAGGGAAAACGAAGGTAGGTGCTAGGTTGAGAGAGTCTTCAAGAAGGAAAATGCATTTATATGAGAGCGGTAGGGTATACGAGGAGAGGTGCTAGTCTAGACATGGTTTGAGGATTAGAGTATACGTTTATATGGGAGAAATATGGAAAACGGGAGAGATACAAGGATAGACAGAGATTGAAGGAGGAGGAATGTAGGTTTATACTGTAATATAGAGAGTAATTCGATTATAAAACTTTTCTCATCCAGCCTTACAACACTTTTATATACTTAATTTCTAAACCTTACAAACTTTATATTTGTTAAACAGTAGTGCGCGAGACGGAGAGGGACAAACAGTATATCGGTTTACAGTGAAGTATACGTCCTAACCCATTCCCACCTTGTTTGTTCTGGATCTTCTCATTGTCTATCATCTAACGTAACCACGTAACAAGACGTAACACAGGAAATCATACATATGGCACATTAAAAAAAATAAAGGTATATATAATGAAACATAAACAAGTAGACAGAGGGTCATCGATACATAGAAAACCAGGAGTTGTATGTACTGAGACCATAGATTAGTATAGGCAAGCAACAAAGAAGTGAATTTATAGTGTAAATAGCCTAATATTTTCAAATATTATTATAGTCTAAAAGTATATAACTTAATTATGTATCGAGTATTGAGAAATAAACGTTATTCATTATTCACTAATCTCAGATCACTGCAATTGTATTGCATCAATTCACAATTGCTAATGCCATTCAACTTTCATTCGTCTCTGATACATAAAGAAATTGCAAAATGGAGAAGGACGAAAGTAATAAAAAGACTCAGGCAGCAAATTTTAAGAAAGAAGAGAAAGATATATGACCGACATTGTTTTGGAACACAAATTAGTGTTGAAAATAAAATGACTGATAGCTCTGCTAAGCGTAAGGAAGAGACATGGAAATAAATTGCAAATGAATACAATTCTAGGTTAGAAAAAAGAAGATAAACAACATTCATGTAAACCGATTTTTAAAAATCAGTTTACCTGAATATCTGTAAAAAAACATATCACTTTACAAAAAGTAATGCAGACATCATTTATTCTTTATAAACATTATCCTATTACATTCCTTTACAAAAAAACCATACATATTTCTTAAAGGCAAAGGTGATAGTCTAGACATTCTAAACACTCAGTTATATAATCATATACATCACACAGAAAGAGACATGCATTATCACTAAAAAAACTAAACATCTCAACAATGTCTGAATGATGTATTTTTATAAGTACAAGTTTTTGATATTTCAAAGTTCCTGTTAACCATGGCCGTAATTGATTAACACAATTTCTCGATCCTGTCATGCTATAACTTTAGAAGCTTTCAGCTTACTTATAATTTCTTCAATCTCTTGTGTGTGACTATTATTACCAGCACCCCTCGATGCAATTAGTAACCTCAATATATTTACTAGTCTATTCGGATTTTCAAGCGTTGATATCACTGAATCATCATCATATGAAGATTTCATATTCTCGCAACTTCCGATGTATCCAGATTTTTCACCAACAGTAGTCTCCAGTGCAGGATAGAGGCCTGATCCGGTATAACATTCCCCTCTATTCATCTTCGGATCTTCAAGTGCAGGGGAGAGAGTCGATTCAGCATAACATGTTGCTCTATGAAACTTAAATCTTGACAAAGAACGATTCTTAAAAATCCGCCCGCATATACAGCATCTAATAACGCGTTTTCCTCCATGTGTAATGTATGAAAAATTGAGTTTCTCATTCGTCAGTTGCACAGATTTTCTCGGGCAGTAGCTCATGCTAAAACTAAAAGAAATTAAATGAATACGTGAATGCTAACGCTCGAAGGAATTAAAAGCGAATGAATGAATTCATAACACGCACCTATGTATATATCCAGGATGAGGACGACGGAGGGAATTGCGATCAATGCATAGCAGGGAGAAAGGATACTCTCTTGAAACATTAGTCATCTAGACAACTATTGTTCACGGAGCCTGTAGACGTCAGGTTGAATGGGACAGACCTCAGGTTCAAATCTTTAAGGGTACGGACCCCTGGCTTTTGCTTGGCATGTATACTAAACCATCCTAACAGCGAAACATTACATTACAACGACACGTAACCAGAACATGACGAGTGCGAGCATGGAAAAAGGATGCTCTCTAGGAACATTAGTGGAAAAGGATGCTCTCTGGAAACAGTCGCCATCCGCAAAACGGATTGTCCTTAACATTTCCAGATTTCGGAACGTTCAACATTGTGACGCGCTCCTGTCATCTACATTTCGACGAAATTTTACCTCCTGAATTAGTTTGGTGCTCTGTATAGAACCTCAGAATATGCATTACGATGCGTGTCCCTAGCGTTTCCAGCTCCTGAATCGTTCCAGCTAGTGGAATGCCCCTACCATCTTCATGTCAACGATCTGTTACTCTGAATTTAAGTTTGGTGATCTGTATAGACCTGTACAACATGCATTACGCTATGTAACAGACTCATCACGCTATGTAACAACACGATCACGCTATGTAACAACATGATCACGCTATGTAACAACATGATCACGCTATGTAACAACATGATCACGCCATGTAACAACCTGATCACGCTATGTAACAACCTGTTCACGCTATGTAACAACATGATCACGCTATGTAACAACATGATCACGCTATGTAACAACCTGATCACGCTATGTAACAACCTGATCACGCCATGTAACAACATGATTACGCTATGTAACAACTGATCACGCTATGTAACAACATGATCACGCTATGTAACAACCTGATCACGCTATGTAACAACCTGATCACGCTATGTAACAACATGTTCACGCTATGGAACAACATGTTCACGCTATGTAACAACACGATCACGCTATGTAACAACCTGATCACGCTATGTAACAACCTGATCACGCTATGTAACAACACGATCACGCTATGTAACAACACGATCACGCTATGTAACAACCTGATCACGCCATGTAACCACATGTTCACGCTATGTAACAACATGATCACGCTATGTAACAACATGATCACGCTATGTAACAACCTGATCACGATATGTAACAACATGATCACGCTATGTAACAACTGATCACGCTATGTAACAACACGATCACGCTATGTAACAACACGATCACGCTATGTAACAACTGATCACGCTATGTAACAATATGATCACGCTATGTAACATCATGAACACGCTATGTAACAACATGATTACGCTATGTAACAACATGATCACGCTATGTAACAACCTGATCACGATATGTAACAACATGATCACGCTATGTAACAACTGATCACGCTATGTAACAACACGATCACGCTATGTAACAACACGATCACGCTATCTAACAACTGATCACGCTATGTAACAATATGATCACGCTATGTAACATCATGAACACGCTATGTAACAACATGATTACGCTATGTAACAACATGATCACGCTATGTAACCACACGATCACGCTATGTAACAACATGATCACGCTATGTAACAACCTGATCACGCTATGTAACAATATGATCACGCTATGTAACAACATGATCACGCTATGTAACAACCTGATCACGCTATGTAACATGTTCACGCTATGTAACAACACGATCACGCTATGTAACAACACGATCACGCTATGTAACAACATGTTCACGCTATGTAACAACATGATCACGCTATCTAACAACCTGATCACGCTATGTAACAACATGATTACGCTATGTAACAACTGATCACGCTATGTAACAACATGATCACGCTATGTAACAACCTGATCACGCTATGTAACAACATGATCACGCTATGTAACAACCTGAGCACGCTATGTAACAACACGATCACGCTATGTAACAACACGATCATGCTATGTAACAACCTGATCACGCTATGTAACAACATGTTCACGCTATGTAACAACACGATCACGCTATGTAACAACACGATCACGCTATGTAACAACCTGATCACGCTATTCAGGTTGTTACATAGCGTGATCGTGTTGTTACATAGCGTGATCGTGTTGTTACATAGCGTGATCGTGTTGTTACATAGCGTGATCATGTTGTTACATAGCGTGATCAGGTTGTTACATAGCGTGATCATGTTGTTACATAGCGTGATCAGTTGTTACATAGCGTAATCATGTTGTTACATAGCGTGATCAGGTTGTTACATAGCGTGATCATGTTGTTACATAGCGTGAACATGTTGTTACATAGCGTGATCGTGTTGTTACATAGCGTGATCGTGTTGTTACATAGCGTGAACATGTTACATAGCGTGATCAGGTTGTTACATAGCGTGATCACGTTGTTACATAGCGTGATCATATTGTTACATAGCGTGATCAGGTTGTTACATAGCGTGATCATGTTGTTACATAGCGTGATCGTGTTGTTACATAGCGTGATCATGTTGTTACATAGCGTAATCATGTTGTTACATAGCGTGTTAATGATGTTACATAGCGTGATCATATTGTTACATAGCGTGATCAGTTGTTACATAGCGTGATCGTGTTGTTACATAGCGTGATCGTGTTGTTACATAGCGTGATCAGTTGTTACATAGCGTGATCATGTAGATACATATCGTGATCAGGTTGTTACATAGCGTGATCATGTTGTTACATAGCGTAATCATGTTGTTACATAGCGTGTTCATGATGTTACATAGCGTGATCATATTGTTACATAGCGTGATCAGTTGTTACATAGCGTGATCGTGTTGTTACATAGCGTGATCGTGTTGTTGCATAGCGTGATCAGTTGTTACATAGCGTGATCATGTTGTTACATATCGTGATCAGGTTGTTACATAGCGTGATCATGTTGTTACATAGCGTGATCATGTTGTTACATAGCGTGAACATGTTGTTACATGGAGTGATCAAGTTGTTACATAGCGTGATCGTGTTGTTACATAGCGTGATCAGGTTGTTACATAGCGTGATCAGGTTGTTACATAGCGTGATCGTGTTGTTACATAGCGTGAACGTGTTGTTACATAGCGTGAACATGTTGTTACATAGCGTGATCAGGTTGTTACATAGCGTGATCAGGTTGTTACATAGCGTGATCATGTTGTTACATAGCGTGATCAGTTGTTACATAGCGTAATCATGTTGTTACATGGCGTGATCAGGTTGTTACATAGCGTGATCAGGTTGTTACATAGTGTGATCATGTTGTTACATAGCGTGATCATGTTGTTACATAGCGTGAACAGGTTGTTACATAGCGTGATCAGGTTGTTACATGGCGTGATCATGTTGTTACATAGCGTGATCATGTTGTTACATAGCGTGATCGTGTTGTTACATAGCGTGATGAGTCTATTACATAGCGTAATGCATGTTGTACAGGTCTATACAGATCACCAAACTTAAATTCAGAGTAACAGATCGTTGACATGAAGATGGTAGAGGCATTCCACTAGCTGGAACGATTCAGGAGCTGGAAACGCTAGGGACACGCAGCGTAATGCATATTCTGAGGTTCTATACAGAGCACCAAACTAATTCAGGAGGTAAAATTTCGTCGAAATGTAGATGACAGGAGCGCGTCACAATGTTGAACGTTCCGAAATCTGGAAATGTTAAGGACAATCCGTTTTGCGGATGGCGACTGTTTCCAGAGAGCATCCTTTTCCACTAATGTTCCTAGAGAGCATCCTTTTTCCATGCTCGCACTCGTCATGTTCTGGTTACGTGTCGTTGTAATGTAATGTTTCGCTGTTAGGATGGTTTAGTATACATGCCAAGCAAAAGCCAGGGGTCCGTACCCTTAAAGATTTGAACCTGAGGTCTGTCCCATTCAACCTGACGTCTACAGGCTCCGTGAACAATAGTTGTCTAGATGACTAATGTTTCAAGAGAGTATCCTTTCTCCCTGCTATGCATTGATCGCAATTCCCTCCGTCGTCCTCATCCTGGATATATACATAGGTGCGTGTTATGAATTCATTCATTCGCTTTTAATTCCTTCGAGCGTTAGCATTCACGTATTCATTTAATTTCTTTTAGTTTTAGCATGAGCTACTGCCCGAGAAAATCTGTGCAACTGACGAATGAGAAACTCAATTTTTCATACATTACACATGGAGGAAAACGCGTTATTAGATGCTGTATATGCGGGCGGATTTTTAAGAATCGTTCTTTGTCAAGATTTAAGTTTCATAGAGCAACATGTTATGCTGAATCGACTCTCTCCCCTGCACTTGAAGATCCGAAGATGAATAGAGGGGAATGTTATACCGGATCAGGCCTCTGTCCTTCACTGGAGACTACTGTTGGTGAAAAATCTGGATACATCGGAAGTTGCGAGAATATGAAATCTTCATATGATGATGATTCAGTGATATCAACGCTTGAAAATCCGAATAGACTAGTAAATATATTGAGGTTACTAATTGCATCGAGGGGTGCTGGTAATAATAGTCACACACAAGAGATTGAAGAAATTATAAGTAAGCTGAAAGCTTCTAAAGTTATAGCATGACAGGATCGAGAAATTGTGTTAATCAATTACGGCCATGGTTAACAGGAACTTTGAAATATCAAAAACTTGTACTTATAAAAATACATCATTCAGACATTGTTGAGATGTTTAGTTTTTTTAGTGATAATGCATGTCTCTTTCTGTGTGATGTATATGATTATATAACTGAGTGTTTAGAATGTCTAGACTATCACCTTTGCCTTTAGGAAATATGTATGGTTTTTTTGTAAAGGAATGTAATAGGATAATGTTTATAAAGAATAAATGATGTCTGCATTACTTTTTGTAAAGTGATATGTTTTTTTACAGATATTCAGGTAAACTGATTTTTAAAAATCGGTTTACATGAATGTTGTTTATCTTCTTTTTTCTAACCTAGAATTGTATTCATTTGCAATTTATTTCCATGTCTCTTCCTTACGCTTAGCAGAGCTATCAGTCATTTTATTTTCAACACTAATTGGTGTTCCAAAACAATGTCGGTCATATATCTTTCTCTTCTTTCTTAAAATTTGCTGCCTGAGTCTTTTTATTACTTTCGTCCTTCTCCATTTTGCAATTTCTTTATGTATCAGAGACGAATGAAAGTTGAATGGCATTAGCAATTGTGAATTGATGCAATACAATTGCAGTGATCTGAGATTAGTGAATAATGAATAACGTTTATTTCTCAATACTCGATACATAATTAAGTTATATACTTTTAGACTATAATAATATTTGAAAATATTAGGCTATTTACACTATAAATTCACTTCTTTGTTGTTTGCCTATACTAATCTATGGTCTCAGTACATACAACTCCTGGTTTTCTATGTATCGATGACCCTCTGTCTACTTGTTTATGTTTCATTATATATACCTTTATTTTTTTTAATGTGCCATATGTATGATTTACTGTGTTACGTCTTGTTACGTGGTTACGTTAGATGATAGACAATGAGAAGATCCAGAACAAACAAGGTGGGAATGGGTTAGGACGTATACTTCACTGTAAACCGATATACTGTTTGTCCCTCTCCGTCTCGCGCACTACTGTTTAACAAATATAAAGTTTGTAAGGTTTAGAAATTAAGTATATAAAAGTGTTGTAAGGCTGGATGAGAAAAGTTTTATAATCGAATTACTCTCTATATTACAGTATAAACCTACATTCCTCCTCCTTCAATCTCTGTCTATCCTTGTATCTCTCCCGTTTTCCATATTTCTCCCATATAAACGTATACTCTAATCCTCAAACCATGTCTAGACTAGCACCTCTCCTCGTATACCCTACCGCTCTCATATAAATGCATTTTCCTTCTTGAAGACTCTCTCAACCTAGCACCTACCTTCGTTTTCCCTATATTTTCCCATATAGACGTATACTCTCTCATTCAGACCTTCCCGACTAGCCTAGTACTTCTCCTCATATTGCCCTACCTCTCTCATATAATATACATTCCCTCATTCAACACCGTCTAGCCTAGCATCGACCCTCGTATTCCCTATCTCTCGCATATAAACGCCTACTCCATCATTCAAAACTCCTATCCTAATACCTCTCCTCGGTTTTCTATATCGCTCATATTCTACCCTTCAAGTCCTGTTTAGTATAGCATCTTTCCTTGTGTTCCCTATCTCTCTCGTATAAAGCATATCCCTCCCTCCTTTAGCATCTGACTAGCCTAGCATCAGCCCTGGTATTCCCTATCTCTCCACTATAAATACTTCTATCTAGAGACCTAATGTTTCAGGAGAGCATCCTTTCCCCTATAAAAGTTTATTTGGTGTCTTTATCTTAATTAGTTTAGGAGTTATTAAATTTATAATTAAATTACATTTTATCGGTATTCGAACCCTGGACACCAGAACCAATATTATTTACAATAATAGTTTGATATGTTTAAGGGTGCTGTATGCATTTACAGCATCAATCTAAGTGATATATTCTAGAGTATAGAGAAAAAATAAGTAAGTGATTGAAAGATTGGGATTCGAAGTAAGGACAACTGATTGAAAATTATATACAGTATTAATTGCCCCTCATAGGAGCTATCAATCATGCTTTGGTCAACTCCTCTACCTCTCTTAGTTTCTGAGATAATGACGATTTAAAATTAGGATCGAACCCAGAACGTCAGGTATCTAATTACACATCCACAAGATAATACCTAATAACATAAAGGCAATAAAGTTTATTTGGCGTCTTTATCTTAATTAGTTTAGAAGTTATTAAATTTATAATTAAACTACATTTTATCGGTATTCGAACCCTGGACACCAGAAACAAAATTATTTACAATATTAGTTTGATATGTTTAAAGGTGCTGTATGCAGTTACAGCATCAATCTAAGTGATATATTCTAGAGTATAGAGAAAAAATAAGTAAGTGATTGAAAGATCGGGATTCGAAGTAAGGACAACTGATTGAAAATTATATACAGTATTAATTACCCATCATAGGAGCTATCAATCATGCTTTGGTTCACTCGTCTACCTCTCTTAGTTTCTGAGATAATGACGATTTAAAAATTATGCTCGAACCCAGAACGTCAGGTATCTAATTACACATCCACAAGATACTACCTAATAAAATAAAGGCAATAAAGTTTATTTGGCGTCTTTATCTTAATTAGTTTAGGAGTTATTAAATTTATAATTAAATTACATTTTATCGGTATTCGAACCCTGGACACCATGTACCCAAATATACATTCACAAGAAACTATCTAATGACATTAATGTAATAAACTTTATTTGACGTCTTTATCGTAATTAGTCTCTGAGTTATTAGAAGCTGAATTTGTAATTCGAACCCGGCCATCCTGGTCAACTTGGAACTCGTTGGAGAAGCTGCTGCTTTTTATATCATTTCCATCGCTAAAGCTGAAGTGTTGAGTGTTGGGCAGAGCACTTAGGAAAACAATTACTGACATTGTTCGCTAATGGGGTGAAAGCGTCTAACGGGTCAGCTAATGGAGGTCACCGTTACCGCCTGGCGGAAGTATGTCGTTCGCTAATGTATGTAAACAGATCCGGAATGTAAACTTAAAAGCCTATTAATGTGTTGAAAACGTCTAACATGTTCAGCTAATGGACAAGCGCTTTCCCCAGATACAAGAAGGCTGCAGTGTTTCATTACATGACAGACTGTTACCGTGAGCAGACCACTTATACTCACGCTCCAGTCAACAATTCATTAATCAAAAAACTTAATTGCTCGAGGATGCAATCTGCAGACCTTAGTAATCATAAAAAAAATGTTTGACGAACATTACCTAATTAATTTGCCGGGGGGCGGCAGGACTCGAGAAAACAATTCCCTCAAGTCAGGACGCCCCAGTAGAACGCATGGGAGAGGGGGTAGGACCTGTTAGCACAGACACTGTCGGCATTAGGTGAGCACACAAAGCGAGAGGGGGCGGGGCCTATCGACACGAGACCTGGCGGCATGTAAGCCCTCAAAAGGGAGGGGGCGGGGCTTGTCGGCGTAGAACAAAGAACTTTATCGCTTGTCGGCATCTCTATGTGGGCCAGAACATACCTTTTATTTCTACTAACATGGAGCAGAGATCATTCCTGTGGAGGGTAGTGGATCATTTTAGGAAAATTGTAGTGAATGGCTTTTTTGGGGAGGGTAGTGGATCGGTTTTTGGGGAGGGTGGTGGGTCGGTTTTTGGTGTTGGTAGTGAATGTAAAATGACACAAATGCCTCTCCTTCTGAAAAATCAAATCTAGTCCAAATTCGATTTCAAGGGTGTTTTAAAACATTAGTTTGCTTATAGTATGTTTATGTACAACGAAGGGATGCAAAGAAACGAACATTAATATTAGATGCGCATATCATGGAACATAACGAAAAACTTTACTTCACACAAATTGGGAATGATCTGACGATGACCTCTACATTTTTTCCCCAAGTAAGTTATCTTTTACGGTTTCCATGGGATTCAAAATTATATAAAATTCATTCTAATAAAGGGGTATTCATAGAAATTTCAAGATAGTTTTATTTCTTATATGAACATATTAAACATCAGATATTTTGTTCAAAATTGATAGAATGTTTTTGAGAAAATCAAGAATAACGAAAGCGCTTGTGCTGAAAATGTTCGTGTCGCATCTTTGGAAGATACTGGACTGCAACATCAATTTTGGTGTTTTCCAAAGTTTCATTTTTTATTTATGCTGTCCTCACTCTCCCCCCCCCCCCCCCACACACACATACATACAACACATTCGGGTCTTCTTCTAAAAGGAATTGAAGAGTTAAGAAACAAAAAACAAACAAAACAAAAGAAATAAAAAACGGATATATCGGAAATGGTATATGCCACAGAAAAAGTTATTTGAAATGAATTGTTTGTATTAAGGATGATCTACATTTTCTGTGTAGTATTATTTTATCTATTATGGTTTACCAGTTACAAAAACAGTTATAAAATTTCTTCGGATTGAAGAGGACTTCTAAGGCTATTCCTAGAAAATTAAAGATATGCGTTTTGTTTATCACATAAATATCTTAAACATGTGGTATTTTAGTCAAAATCGTTGGAGTATATTTTAAGAAAATTAAAAAAAAACAGAAAACTTTTAATCTTTAGATCTTTAGGTAGTATGTGGTGAAGAGATTTTCTTAAAAATCTTCGTGTTGCATCTTTGGAAGGTACCTAACTCAAGCACCAAGTTTGGTAGTTCTGCAACGTTTCGTTTTTAGTTATGATGTTCAAACACCCACCCAGACACACACTACACAGAAAGAGAGAGAAACACATACACATATTTTATGTTTTGGGTTTCAGAAGTCTTACACCTGTATTTCAGTGAAATCTCGCAATGAAGTTTTGGGTGAAATGCAAGATTCATTCCGTTTAGAAGGTAGGTGGTAGAAAAAATGTTACTTTTTAATGAGGGACCTCAAAAGGCATATATAGGTGAATATCGATATCGAACTTATGGGTGGAATAGAATTGCTTTCTCTACTTCTATAGTGATAAGAATGATGTGCGTGCACACGCAGAGTGTGATGTTTCCAAGTGTCGTACCGAATTCTATTGTTGGACTTCAAGCACTGAAGCACGAATCAGAAAGCTAGGTTTAAATGAATAGCCTACTGACAGAAATAAATGCCTAATTAATGCCATTATTCACTTCGTTTAGTGTATAAGCAAAGCTATATCTCCTACTCATTTCTATTTTGTCTTAACGCAATATTAAATGGAGAAAGATATGGAAAAGTTCGTTAATTTAATTACTTAGGATCAATGATGAATAATGATAATGATGTACTGAAACAAATTAGAGAGATAATAGCAAAGGGTAACCGATATACCCATGCTCTCAATAACTTAATGAAAGCTAGAAGAATGTAAAACTAAGACGTATAAGGTGATAATTAAACCTATTGTGACATACAGAAGTGAAACTTGGGTGTTAATATTTGCAACATGGGAAAGGAAGACATTAAGAGAGACGTGTGAACCAGTATGTGATGATGGAACCTGGCATATTAGAACAAATAATGAAATATAAAGATATGGATATAGTGAAAGATATAAAAATTATCAGAATTTAATGGCAGGGCCATCTGATAAGAATAATTCCTAAAATCACATTAGAAACAAGACTGGATAATAAGAGGAGAATTGGGTACCCAAAACTGACATGGATAGATGAGTGGAAGATGATTTGAGATCAATAGGTGTGAGATCATGGAGAAGGAAAGCACAGGACTGAGTCGAATGTAGCATATCATTCGGGAGGCAAGGTCAAACTTTAAGGACTGTAGTGCCAGAGGAAGAAGAAGAACAAGAAAGTAGTATTCCTTTCTTGAACACCCACAGAAAATATCGTAATATTAAAATGTTTTGCTACACGTTTAACACAGTCCACAAACGACCCATATTTGCTCTCATTAGTGATACATGACATCAGCTTAACAGGTCAAATATACTCGCATTTAAGTTGCACCACATTTTAGCTAGTCATAGCTTCATAAATGGACTTAGTACTGAAATATTGGACTGTACGATCGACTATGCCTATATGTTTTTATGATAAGCGAGATTAAAAAATAACTGATGTGTTACACTCACATGACTTTCTCTACTCTCTACTTTGTAACTGTACAAACTATTTTTTCAAACGCTTACTCTCCATCTGCTTCGTGTTAATCGAGATGAACATTGCAGAAACAACCTTATTGCTAATTTTCTTATAGAAACAACGGAAATATGGTAGGCTTTAAGCGATAGTCAAATCTTTTAAGCACTGGTTGCTATATGGAGCATTCCATTCTCTTTGCATGTCCACGACATAAAAAAAGAATAACGAATTCCCATTTGATAAAAAAGTATAACTATTGGAAAATTCAAACAAATAACAAGGAATAACTACGAATTGTTTCACTCAATAAAAAATGTATATGACGTAAATTGATTGTTTTAACGTGATCTGCATTCTTTGTAGTAAAATTTTATCTATCTCTTAAGGTTTACTAGTTATGCAAAATTCATTCAGAATGAAGATGACTTTGGGGGACATTCCCAGAAAATTCCAGATTGAGGCAGTATTTGTAACACTTAAATGATTTCAGTCTAGTTATATAATAAAAAGCATAATAACAATATGTGTATAATATAATATAATATATAAAATGTAAGTAACACCCATTGTATTATGTTTATATTATTGTGTACATGTATAATAATGTTATGTGAATGTATTACGTAATTTAATAATGTAGGAACTGTGAGAATAGAAGCCGAAAGTTGCTAACAATGAGGTAACAATGAGGTAACCTTGAGGCAATAATGAATTGGAAAGTTTAATAATGTTACTAGTAATTGTTGGAACAATAATGTAGTAATTAAAACAGTTTATAAATAGCCAATAAATAACTAGAAAAAGCTTAAGTTATATAAAAGCATTCTATTGGAGTAGGATTAGCCAATCAGAGACTTGAAATAGAGAAATTTACAAATTTAAGTGGTAAACGCCAGACGCTAGACGGCAGCGTACCTGAGCAGTTCATTTGCTCGGTACGTATTCAGTGTGACACATATAAAATTCATTACGGCGAGAATATTATAAAGTTTACGTGTTAAAAAGTGCAAGTAATTAATAAACAATCTCACAACTCTCTATATAAGTGAAGTGTTATTTAATCGTGTGAAGGATTAATAAAAAGCAGTGAAACAAAAATTATAATTTGTGTAGGCCTACATTCTTTAGCCGCATCACCCCCTGTTAAGAGATACATGTTTTTACAAATTAATACTGACGCAGTCGAGGCAAACATAAATATATACAATATTTAAAGAAAACATTAAAATACAAATTTGATTCCTGAAGGTTGGGGCGAAGGCCGCCGGAAACTTTGTACCATCCTTGGGGCAGTTACTTCATCAAGTTTGGCTCCCCAACAGTGGAACTACAATACAACTCCTCCTTCAACTTGCACCTAAACGTGGGGCAAATAACGTAAATTGTACAACCCTCTCAACAGATACATTTCATTTGCCATAAAAGTATCTTAACCGTATGATATTTTAATCAAAATCTTTTGAGCCATTTTTGATGAAATTAAAATTCGTTAAAAATGTTCTATGTAAAGGGTATTCTGGGGGGGGGTTTCCTTGAAAATGTTCGTGTCGCATTTTTGAAAGATACTGAACCTAAATACCAAGTTTGGTATTTATCGGACATTTCGTTTCTGAGTTATGGTGTTCACAGGCACACAGATACACACGGACCTTTTTCTGAAAATGATTTTTTTGGATTCAGGGCACCCAAAACATGCATTTCCGGTGAAATCTCTATTTAGAATTTTGGGTTGAATGCAATACTTCCCCTACTCACTATATGTGGTAGAAAAAGTAAAAAATGGGGAACCTGTGCGTTTGACCCAGAGTCGTGACAAAATGTGTACACGGTACATTTATGGTGTGCAAGCACAGTTCCTCCAAAACTGATAAAGGATGAAAGAGTCGGATGCCTGACTTGATAATGTGAGATGTAAAATTGAGTATTGTTTTGTCGGTTTGAAAGCAAATGAGGTGTGGAATAGGTCTATTCGGATTGTTTTCTGTAGAAAATATTTCAAAGGCTCGACTGTGAAATAAGGCTATGACCACGCGTAAGTATGCTAACTTTTCTGTAATCTCTAATTTCCCTACTCAAACGTTCACGCGAGTTTCTCCACGTTTGTCACTTACAGCAGTCTTTTGTATCATAAATCGGTTTTTTTATTAGCGAGATTTTGCGACGGAAAACAATGAACACAAAGTTTCGAATATCTCATTAGATGAGCCAACGAATGAAAAGACAGTAACTACTCATTTAAATGAGTTCTACGTGAAAATGAAGACTTCACATACTAATACCAGATATAAGCTTATTTGCTAAGTCCAGTATCTCGACAGCTTAAATTTTTACCAAACGAATAAGAGTCGTTTGTTTAATGCAAAGAGTTGTTTAGGGTGAGGAAAATTTCCTGAAAAACTTCGCCTTGTATACATAAAAATGCTGGACTTAAATGTCTAGTTTATTCGCCGGACCTTTAGTTTTTATTGTGCGCTTCTCTCTCTCCCCCCACTCTCTCCACACACACATGCACACACATACCTTTTTCTAACAGTTTTTATTTTTTTTAATTAGGGGAAAATGTGTATTTGCTGGGAAATCTCAATATGAGATGCTACATACCACTTCTGGCTGTTGTAAGTAAGCGGCAGAGATAGGAAAAATGATAGCTATATGAAATATATTGCACAGCTATTAAATGTAAATTTGAATGTCGCATATCAGCTACTTCTGTTATAGATACTGCTACCGCTAAAAATATTAACAATTTTACACCGATTATAATAAATGGAGACACAAAGCATAAGCCAAAATTTGCAGTTATTAATCAATTTTGCGTAATTTTATTATCAAGACAAAGAAATATTTGCCGCATGTTTTACAGTATTTTTCATTCAAGCGAATTAGGAAACAGTACTTTTTACAAATAGTACATTTTGCGATAACTTAATCATTTCATTCTCGCAGTTTTATCACCGAGGTAATATATTTTATTTACAAGCATAACTAAACAGTTTTAAGTTAGAGAAGTACATATTTTTCAAATGCAGTATTTTGAACAGAAACTTCCTTTTTCAGACACATTATGCACATAATTCAATTGCATATAATCAATGCGTGCTTTAGAAAATATATTGCCATTTTGATTTCGTAAAACTGTATTGTGAGCTTTTGCTACATTTTGCAAATAAAAATCATGTACGCTGCTTGCGGCATTTAAGATTTTATGTATAAATTTTTCATTCGTAAAAAGTCCCACTTAAGCTAAAAGTTGCGCAAATAACTTTTACATACATAAAAATACAACACTAATTAAACTACTGCATTATGCACATTATTGAGTTTACTGTCGTAGATAGCTCGGAAGGTCTTCGCTGTTAAGCATTAACGCTCTAATAGGATTACGAAATTTGATATTCGACGTAAGAGGATTAGAGTTTTAGAGAGGTACGACGCGTGGTTTTGCATTCATTTGTTGTTATTTAACAAGGAATCTTAATGACAGTGTACGGAAAGCAGTAGCCCAGAATTTAGTATCACGTAAGCGACTGACGAATGTTTTCAAGAATTTATTTGTATTCGTTTGAGCTAATTAATGTAACTCTGCAGGAAACAAACCTACCTACTGCACTTTGTGAAATCCTTCATGCAAGTAACTTCCGGGTTGTAAGTACTGAGCAAGCAAATCACTTTCTTGCTAGCTCAAAGCAACGTGATGCGCTATCAGTCGCACCTCAGGTACACTATAACTATCGGGGAGGGATGTGAAGGCCTTACTTATTTACATAATTTGGTTGACAGGAACTAAAGAAAAGAAGAGAAGGCAAAGAATCAAATGAAATGAACATATAGTGCACTTATTTTGGTGCATGTTAGATTCTGAAAAGGAGTTATCTAAAAAAGCAAGGTGGGGGAGAGCGAAGATTGCAGAGGACTGTTTCTTTTCCTTCTTCCTGTATACTGAAGAAGGAGATGGTATCTTGACACCTAGTCTGTATAAATGCGGGAGATCGAAGGACAGGGGTGTCCGTTTCTCCAACTCCCAGTGCTCTTTCCATGTACATTTTCCTGGTCTCCAACTTGTATTGTCTACAAATACTATCAAGTCAGTGTTTGCTTATTTATTATTTTGTTATTTTTAAGGACGCTGTGGTCCTTAGCGTCCCATTCTATATTGGGCGTGAAAGACTGGCAGGTTTGCTAAGAGGCCTCTTTATCAGGCTTGAGGTTCTTTTACGTGCCATAAATATACGACATGAGACTACCGGCTTTACTTCCCTTCCAAAGGAAGCCATGCTAAGGACTTTTACGCCCGAAAGAATGTATCGCCCTCCGCCGGGTTTGAACCCGCGACCTCGGGAACTAGGTCAGTATTTGCGTTAGCTTCTTATCACCATTATGGAATTGAAGGGTGAGATAGTTTTCCAGTGGAGACAGTTATGCCTCACAATAGATGACACTAATTCTTCCATGTACACACTTCCAAATAGAGCGCTTGTAATATAAGGTTTCCATAGCAGTACAGTTGTGGAGGTAACATGCTGCCACGGGTTGTTGCTGCAACAATCTAATTGTCAACAGAGTACCGCAGTACAGTTGTGGAGGTAACATGCTGCTGGAACAATCTAATTGTCAACAGAGTACCGCAGTACAGTTGTGGAGGTAACATGCTGCCACGGGTTGCTGCTGGAACAATCTAATTGTCAACAGAGTACCGCAGTACAGTGGGGATCTTCAGGTTCGTACATTTACTCTAAATGGAGTTCCATTGTCGCAGCGAACACGGGTGCTAGTAGTCAGGAGATATTTGTAAAAGTAAGCAGGCTGTTTAAAGGGTAGCATTTGAACATCCGTTATGGGCAGACTCGCAAGTCTCTCACCTTGCGGCGAAATTCACGTATCTGCTTACCTGAAAGACAATGAGGTTCGGCCCAAAGATATTGCAGAAGTGGAATGCCCTCGCTTTCCAGAATATTACGAGGGTTTTTCCAGGGAGTGCCAAACATTTCGCATCCACTGCCATCACAACTATCTTTTTTAATTGGAAGATGCGTTTGAATCCTGGAAATCTAATAAGCAGCTCCGAACCAGAAGAAATAACTAATAATATACTCAATTGTTAAGAAGATTGCTTGATAATTGGCAACACCTGGGCAATGTATCAAATCCTCCTGAGTGCAGGTGTTCACATACTATACGCGTTGAGAATGGTTGAGTGTCGTGTTCGCTACTCTATAATAGAGCCAATAATTTCGTCAGTTTGTCCTTCCAATTCTTTCCATTGTCTCTAGAAAGCAGTGCGTAAACATAACGCCCAAGATCTTCACGTGGCTTAAAATCCTCACAACTAAGAGGCAAGTAACTCTCGCCAGTTACCAAACTGTAAAACCACTGAATTTGTAAAACTTAGTTTTAATCCAGAAACGGCGCTCTATGCACGAAGGCAGTCAAGTAAGCGTAACATATCAGCATTGTTTGCCGTGAGTACCATCCGCATATACTGAAGATGGAATCGCAGGCCCACACCGCCTAGGGCAGAATACAGCTGTCGCTAAAGGGCATCGAGACTCAAGGCAGACTATGAAAAGTGGGCAGCCTCTCAGTCCGCCTTCTCTATTCGGAGAAAGATGGCAGTTTTAGAATATTCTGGAAGTCGCTGCAGAATAGAGGTTATGTAGTAAAGCAATAAGCTTTGCCGCATAAGTGACCACAGGTACAATGACTAACATTTTCGAAAGTCCTTTCAAAGTGAAGGTTAACCAAAGCGCTGGAATCTTTTCGGTTTCAACATGGCAGATAATATTCCTGAAAAAGCCAGTATTCTGTATTACGTTCCCGCCAGTTGGTCCTACCGTCTGGACGTTGCAGAAAATTGTCTCATAATGAACATGTAGCCCTGAAGTTAATACACTTTTCATTAATTTCTATTGAGTAATAACGGTCTAAACTCGGTAATGGTCCTAGAGAGATGGTGCGCTGGAAGCAGAATAATTATGCCATCAAGAAATCTAACTTCTTCAAACACCCCTGTCAGTTGTGTAGCAATGATATCCCAAAACGCTGAATTGAATGCATAGTGAATACCATTCGCCTCGGGAGACCTGCATCAAGTGATCGCAAAAGAAGGAACCGATATACAAAGTGGTTTTATATTACATCGTGAAGTAGTACGCTCTACGTAGACGAATAAATAATAAGGATAATGCTGAATCTTACGGGTAACCTGCGAGGAAAATATGCACATTGCTAGTTATTATTTGGAACGCCTTTCAAAGGAAATCTGGGCAAAGGGTTGCAAACTGGGAGGACATTGAGCGCGTAGCTATTGTTAGTGAGGTACCGTTAGGGTATATTTCCGTCATTCTGTTTAGCACAAGCCTGTGGACAAAGAAACATCCAGCGGAACCTTAAAGTTGAATGCATCTTTCCAAGTATGAAGCTAGCGTTGTGAATGAAAGTTTTAAAAAGTGACCAATAGGAAATAAGGTATAGGTCACATGTTACAACACCAAGCGGCTTCAAAATTTAAGTGGAGGGAGATAATAATTTGTGTAGTAAAAATATTGGGGCTATATGGACGTTGGTAAAAACACCGGAGAGCACAGAAGTCTCTGATGCTCGGTAAATATAAGGCGGAGAAGTGGCTAAAAGTAAAATTATTAAAATCTGCCGATAATGAGTTGCTAAGACAAGAGACAAGTCGTACATAGACTACAGGATAAATACACGGGCAAACGTGGTAGGTGTGACCCGAGTAAGGAGCAGTAACGATGGAGCGTAGTGCGATGTGTGTATGGCGGTGGCAATACAAGAAGAAAGCTGAGAGAAAAATAAAGAAACAAAATACAACAGTCGAATTACATCCCACCCCTGAGAAAATCCATGCATCCTGGTTGAAATTTGAACTTTAACCAGAACATAATAATTAACATTAACCCGAAACAAGTACCAATCCCACGACATCCTATGCCGCAGAGCTACCCATGTCACATCCTGTTACGATCCTCGTGCCGCATATCAGCTTAATCGGGGATAAGACGGGACTGGTATCCTCAGCTTTGGAAAGGAGGACACTGAAATATAACAGCTGATAATCGCAGAGGTTCCGGATATTACCCGATCGTTGGGACAAAGTTCTTGCGTAAAACGCTGACTGCGTTACTTGCGATCTCTGGCAAGTTGGACGAGAGAAATGTTTCTTCCGCAGCCTTGTGCCGACGACGGGAGACATCGCAATGACGAAGCATTTCCAATTGCTTTAGCAAGATGTGTTCCTATGTGGCATGGAGACGTTGAACACATTGCGACTGGCTTTTTGCAAGCGACGTCCTATAACACAGCATAATAGAAATCCATTAGATCATGCGTTCAGTGGATAGTTGGAAAACTACTCATTTGAAAAAGGAAACACTTGTTGGCTTAGCCTTATAAAGACAACAAGGGAGTTTGATGTGGGAGGTAATAACGGACGGTTGCAACTTGCCCCATAGATAGTGGAACTTCTGTTGACGGTCCAAGAAAGAAGAAACAGGAATCCTTCAGTAACCTCTCCTAGGTTAATCGGGTGACCTGACATATGGTGGTCACAGAAGGTGGGAACAAAATTACAACAAAAATAAAATCTGTCAATTTTAGAACCAACAATCCATGGTCAAAGTTAAAGTTCACACGAGAACCCTATTTTCACTTACACAGGATCAAATTTTGCCAACTACTGCTTGAGCATAGGACTAAGACTGGATATCTCGCGTTGATCTTTAGTGGCAACAGTTCAGTTAACCCTCTTCTCCCAGTGATATGTTTAGAACCCTTAGAAAAGGCAGTCAGAAGAGTTGTCTCAACCGTTCACATCGACGTTGGGAGTCAGAAGCTGCATACTAGGACCACATCGGTGCACAAGGAGGAGATGAGGCGTCCAGAGATATGGAAGTCGAGATTAGCAACACTCAGTGTAGTTCCTCTGACGATCACACCAAGATTCACGGAGCTCTTAGAAAATCAAGAGTAGGAGAAATATTTACTTGCTGTAAAAACCCAACATTAAAATCATGGAGCTGTAGAAAAGTGACAGGTACTGATTCACTGGATTTCGAATGCCGTTTACATTAATAGAAACAAAGACATGAAGATGTATCATTTAAGAACGCTGTAAACAAGAGATGATCCTAGCACAAATAGTGGAATGAAGTTGTGTTAATAGACCGGACCCAAAAGAATTGAAAGGCTTAAACTATTTCACACTCCTCATGTCCGTTTTGTCCTGCTGTATTGTACGAAGCGTACTGTGTATTTTTGTGAAACTTTGTATTTCTTCTTATTAGACTTGTCATAATCACTATCTGGATTCACTGTGTTCATGATAGGCAAATCCGAAGAATTCATTGTTGAGGTTCCAGGTTACAAAGACGTGGATCACGGTACTATGTATCTTACTACGGTGACAATTGTCGACGCATGGCCTCATCTCTTGGAGACTGAGAGGTAACCGCCTGCTTTTCAACTTCTTAGTATCAGGTTCGCCTTCTGTTCGGTTGTTCTGTAAGGAGTCTGCGGTATCGAAATTAGACAAGATGGAATTTGATGCAGTTTTGTGAATATTGGCATTCTCTGTAGTTGCTGATGTCGGTACTGGGACATCCGAAACAGGCTGAAGGATTTGCAGTAAGCGCTGTCACTTTCCGCTGCACAGCCTCCCATACAGTTACCAAATTACTCAGAACACTACTCCAGTCAGTGGTTTTAACAAGTCATTCATCAGTCGTGACTGAGAAGGAACAGCATTGAGGACAACTGCTTTCAGATGTGTACTATCCTTGCAAATGAAACAAATCTGTTTTTTCCGCTGTAAATGACGTATGTTTCAATCTTTAACAGTGAAGATGTCGGTTTGGTAAACTGACTATGTAACAGATGTATACGAGGGTAAACTGGAAATCTTTAATAACCAGACCAGCCTTCAGTATTTTGTGTATTGTTAAAACTCCTAAGCAGCACTGTCATTACTGATTTCTAATTTCTTTATTGCTGTTATTATATTCATTTGTGTTTTATGAGAAAGTATAAGTTCACAACATCGTGTTCTACTTTCATCAGAAATAAATACATCTATTGAATCACCAGGAAACAGGAAGGTTTCGAAACTTTCGGAAACTAGGAAAAAGCAAGCTTTCGTGCGGCATATTGTAGACACGAACCAAAGACTAGGAGGATTAACTGCCGAAGGGGACTTACCTCGACCAACAAGCTCTTTGGTGCCTGAGCCCTTGGGAGGGACGGGTGAGGTGAGAGGAGACAGAGAGCGGCCGGACCAGGATGCACGACAGGGCGAGGGTAGGGTGCCTGCCTTTTACAGATTGAAACTCCCCGGAGAGCAGCTGGTGCAACCGAGCCGGGGAGCCCCCTATCCCCCTGCAGGCTGGTACATCCTACTGGGATTCGGAGGCCGCCCCCATTTTCCGGCGACGAAGAGTTACATAGAGCATACTTTTCCCCTCTCATGCAACGCCGTCTACACTTTCAACACTGAAACAAGCCAAGCAGATGAAAGGCAAAGTGAAATGAGAATGGAGTGAAATTGAGGGACAGGAAATTCGGGGATGTAATGAACTCTCCCAGCATTCGCCTATTAACCCGGAGAAACCTCCGAAAAACCCCATAGGTCAGGAAGATCGGCCACGGGATCGAACCCAGGATCTTTCGAATGTAGGCCACACACTGGCGTTACCGCCTGAGTCATCCCGCTGGGTTGACACAACCAAACTCTACATGCCACAATAATCTGTCCATTCGAAGCTTCTTAAGTCATTAGAGCAAGCCGGAAAACCTTCATAAACACAGCACTGGTGCAACTCGGTATAAGCAGCACTAAATGCTTGTACGTGCCTGCTCTGGGCTGGCAGCATTCGTGTGTTTCAAAAGCCGTGGACCGTTAAGCAAACCTTTTATAGTATTTTGACGCGCTACCTCCTGTTGCTCCGTGTCACTGCCGGCGCTACATACACAAGAGACGTCTAGCACACCAGACGTGCACCGACTGTTGTAAGTGAAGTCCCTCGCTTGTACTAGCGCCACCCTCAAAACGTTAACTTCGGTACCTCAAACGCTGCTTGGCTTCAGACATACCAGCGACGTGATTGAAAGCATAAGAGTTTTCGATTAATTTCTTATCGCTCGTTTGGATCTTCCGACATTTTTAGCTACAAAAATGCTCATTGTGAATATGCAACATCAGAGTTTAAATATTGGGCTTTCTTTGTCCTTTATACTTAAGGTGCCTGCCTAGTCATAAGATTTGTGTTGAAACCATTGCTGGAAATTATTCCTCAAGAATGCCAGCAAGCAGACCGGAATTTGGGTTATGCATACTTTGTGGGTTATAAATGAAAAGAAATGATGAGTGCTAGGGAAAATGAGAATTATCGCTGCACATCAGACCTTTCTAAACATACTCAATTGACTTCCTCTACTCACTGGGCAAATTATTTTTACGAAAGCTTATTTTATTTAACTATTTACGTCAGTCGAGATAAAGTACTCCAAATTTTTTTTATCATATATTTCGTTGTAGGTACAGACGACTCCAAATATTTCTTCTGTGATTGAGAGATTGGAGAGGAACGTGGGAAAGGGATGTCTACCGTAGTCGTTAGCCAGCCTCATTATCATATCTACTTTTGCTCGACATAACGCTGGCGAGGAAACAAGTAGAACCTAAACCCTTTTATCTTTACTAGACCCATCCAAATAAAATAAATTAGCATTTTATTGCTACGTCTGTTGTGTAAAAAGTAAAATTGCATTATTTCTGCTGGTGCTACTGGTGTTTAAGATTCACTATTCAGCACTTTTCTTGAGAAACAAGATGCTCAATATACACTTTAAAGTTTGCTGCATAAATACCGCACAATAGGCTGTTCTACGTAAACTCCGATAGCAGTGGATATTTGTAATCTTGAATATAAGTTTTTTGTTTTGTTTTTGTTTCTTAATCTTGATTCAGATTGATCAAAACGTTAGCGCAAAATATGTAGTTCATACAGTTGGCGTATTCAATTCCAAATATATCAGGTGACATTTTAAAAATACGTAAGCAGAAATAATAGTAATGTTAAACTGTTGAAGTAATCTGAGGCGCAATTAAGTCCACCATTCATTTTTGTTCAAAGTAAAATAAATTTTACGCTTATTACGGAAAAATTAATAAAGATAAACCTTTATGCTGCAATGATGTATTCATTATTAATCACAATTTAAAATATTAAAGTAATTTGCAAACATGTTTATTTTATTTGAAACAGCGTACAATAACAAAGGAAAGAAAGAAAATCCGTGTCATTTATACAGTGAGCGTAGGTTAATACACAGCTATTGTATCTAAAGGGAGAGCATGATGCTATTAGATAACGAGTAGCATAAAATATGCAATTTCTATATAGCTGTTTTATTCAGTTAGAATACTATAAATAAATCATGTGGCGCTACAGCCTGGCCTGAGCCTGCCAACCCGACTCCCGTTCTCACGCCCACTTACGCTCGGCAGATGTGAGCGAACATCCAATTGATACAGGGAGATTATGTGGCGAGCATCACGCATCCCCCAGCCGGATAGTTGGCTCACGAGGCTAGACCGCTGCCTATCGCAGCTTCTCACAATGTTGAGTGGACACCGGTCTTATTCCTGGGACCTGAAATTCGCACTCCCTGGGGTGGGGGTGAACCCTTGCGATTCCGTGGCCGAGAACCAGAGTACCACGCTCCAGCCCACCGCGCCATGGCGCAGGACAGTTAAAATAATATATAAACCGAATTTTCAAAATGGCAGCACGAAAGTAAAGTTAATGAAAAACTGTAAAATATATATTTTTTTGTTTAATTGTTGCTTCATTTCTATTTTGAAAATTCAATTGCTATCAAATGTAGGCTTGCTTTCAGATTAAAAATATAAAGAAACAAAGAAAGTAAGAAAGGAAGAATCAGATGACTGAAAAATTCAATGCCATAGCCGGGATTTGAACCACGGATCTCCCGGGAGATCCGTGGTTCAAATCCCGGCTATGGCATTGAATTTTTCAGTCATCTGATTCTTCCTTTCCAACCCTGTCCAACACACGGCTTGTGTGAAAGAACAATTAACCCCCAAAGAAAGTAAGACTTTTAAAATAATAAAGTTATTAGACTTAGTTACTTTGTATTGTGACTGGAGTCCTGAATTCCGAAAATACTTCCCTTCTCTGGTCTATTAAAATGTTACAGGAAGTCACTAGCTTTATCAGCGATTAAAAAGCTGTTCACTTCCACATTTAACATCGGGCCCACGAGAGCGGCATTAAGCCTCTTTGGAACAGAAACTGCGAGAGATTATCTCTGCATGCTCTCCCACCCTTCCTGAACGTGGTTCTCGATGCTTTCAGTAGTTCTTTCTCACTCGTTTACCATTATCTATGGAATCAGATCCCATAATTTAAGAGACCAGGATGCTGTTCCATCCAACTCCTAGAACTCTCGAAGTGTCGTCATTTCTAACCCTCCGTGGTGTAAGTACCCGAGGTCGCGGGTTCAAACCCGGTGGACGGCGATGGATTTTTTGGGCGTAAAACTCCTTAGCATGGCTTCCTTCGGAAGGGCCGGTAGTCCCGTGTAGTAGATTTACGGCACGTAAAACAACCTCAAGCCTGTTAAAGAGACCTCTGAGCAAAATTACAGGTCTTTCACGCCCAATATAGAATGGGACGCTGAGGACCATAGTAGTTAAAGAGCGTCCATAAATAAAACTGAATTCAATTTCACCTTCGGGGATACCTCATTCCACCAAGTGATGACGACCCATTTCTGAGGTGGAGGCACCCAGCGGGCGGAATCCGTTGATGAGGAGGATGGCGGTGGAATGGGAAGACCAGTTTTTACCATGAAATCCGAACCACGTTGGACCTTGGGAATACTTCACATGAGCAAGTTAGAGGTGAAGGCGTGATTAGGACCTACTTAAATTCGAGTTCCCGAAGTCGGGAATCGAACTTCGGAGCCTCAGCACGAAAGCTGAAAATGAAACCACTGTGTTACCCCCACTCCCCACTCTCGAAGTGTGAACGCTGCTATCATGGAAAGGTAAATGCAATGCATATAATCGGCAGAATTCAGAGAGCAAATACGTGATAACATCTAAACCTAGGAGAGCTCCACGTATTCCTGACAATTTGACAACCACCCGTTCCAATTGGCATTTGGATTTTAGAATAATAAGTTCCGAGCCGAAATGTTTAGAAACCCTTTTGAACATAATTCATTCTGGTATCATTGCTCAATAAAGTGCAAATGTATTTGTGAAAGAAGGCAACCTTATGGTATTAAATCAAAATGTCTTTACCATAATAAATGGTTTATCCGTTTTCTTTATATTACTTTTTTTCAGATTTGTTTGGTTTGCCTATTTTTAAGTTAAGCCACTGCAGTACACGCTACTTACGATAAACATAGTTAAAGTATTTTCTTTTGAATACTGAATTAATAGCCTACACTCCCTGCAGTAGTCCTACTCGATCTTCCACATTTCCTTAAGTCCTCCACTTCTTGTTATTGTTCTTCGTTTTACTCTGCTTCTTACTCTTCAGCTTTTCCCTGGATCCAGAAGTAAACGCAATTTCATTTCCTCTGCCTAAATTGTTTAGTACTTGGGAAATACCCGACCAAACTACCATATGCAAACATAATAGCCGGAAATATGTTTGGAAGGGGATCTACGCCCAAACTTCGTTGAACTAGGTTCGCCCCACCCCCGTTCATTTAATTATTGAGAAAAATCAAAGAAGCTTTTGATTTGCTTACATTTATTTATGATTAAGCATCTAATATATATTGTTATTGAACTTTAGGGACGATGTGAACTAATATTTTAAATAACATATGAAACACAGAACTGGAAAAAAGTATTTCATAGTGATCCGTTCAGTTCTTTTGCAGATAGGCCCAGCGTTTAAGACAATAGCTTTTAGGGATATATTCATGAGAGGAAGTAAGAGATAATTCCGAGTGTGACCAATAAATATTTATATCTCTAATACTTATCTGTGGCAAGTAGAAGTAGTGTAATACTTCTATAAATTAACTACAAGTACATGTTTTAAGGTCTTTTGAATCTAAAATAAAAAAAAATCTTAGCCTTTTCTCTCTTTTCTTATGTGTATGTGTGTAAAAGGATAAATGAAAGGTCATATGCGGAATAAATACAAAATGTGATACCAGAGCGAAACACCGTTTAAGCACCCCAGATGGAGATTTGCATACACTTCTCCCATTCAAAATCATCCATTATGTGGAAATGATTTTTGTTATTTTCCTTTTATCAAACACTTCTAACAATCTATTTAATATATTTATATACTTTGTTTTAAATAATTGAAGTATTCACATAACAAATAACATCTGCATTCCTGAATTTTCTATGAATTAGCATTTGAAGATCTCATTTTGCTCAATGAGTTTTATATAACTGGGAAGCAATAAAACATAGGAGAAAACTTACTGAGAGAAAATGTAAGAGTTCATGAAAATATTCAGCTTGTGTTTATTGTAGCATTAGCCGTTTCGGAAGTATTCATTAATTTGTGTACAATTAGGCTGAAGCCTATATTATCAAAATCTAAGAATATTTTGAAACTAAGAGAAGCGATATATTTTTTCACTGAACTCTAAACGTAAAGAAAAAGGTAGAGCTGTGGGATAAAGGGCAGTCTTTCGTACTGCATCCTTCATGTAACCAAATAGGAAAAAGTACAACTTAGACTGTGACAAAAGTCATTTCTGGCAGAGCGACTGTAAAGTCATGTTTTATAAAGATAGTATGATAAATAATATATGTTATTGGTAGAATTCGTGAATAGTGGAAGCCAAACCCTTTTGTCTTCGCATATGCTTCATCTGATACCCATAATCCCGAAAATTTAATTTGCATCCTCGCTTCTGTTGCTGTGAGTTGTTTATGAATTTCTCACCCTATTACTAGAAATTGTTTTACTTTCACTATTATTAACTTCTTGGAGCCAAGTCTAAGGAAATGTGTTGGAATGGTGTTTTCTTTAGAAGTAGAACCACATTATATCCCTTGTAGAGCAAATATAAGCCAGGGCAAGTAGTTTATACCTGCTAGGCTAGGCCCATGTGGCCCGCAAAACATTTGGAGTCGTCTGTACAAGGCGAAAAGACACCGAATCGCTAGTCAGGTGTTAAATAGAAGGTCGCTACATGCTGGCTTAGAAATGTCACACTTTTCCCATAACATTGCGATAACAACAGAAGCTACAGCATCTTAAAAAAGAAAACGTAGCCTTGAAAACCTCAAACAAATAATAACGAATATTTTGGAAACAGTTGTTGATCAAAATACTTTTTGAAATAAATTGTATGCTTCAAAGAGATCTAATGTTTTGTAGTGTTAAATCATAATAATGTTATTCTTGGTGTTAAATTTAAATAAACTTTACTAATTAATAATCTTCGTCTTCCAAAATATTCATAACTAATATTAGCTTTTTGTCTATCTCTTATGACTTACTCGTTATACGAAATTACACAAAAGTCCTTTCGAATGAATAGGACTTCACAGGCTATTCACAGAAATTTCAAGATACACCTTTTATTCTTCATACAAATATCCTAAACATTGGCATTATAATCATAATCGTTACAGTCAGTTGTTAGAAGATCGAACATTTCCAAGAATCTTCCATATAAAGCATAGTTTGGGATTACCTTGAAAGTGACATCTTTGGTAGATGCTGAAAATAAATACCAAGTTTGTTACTTATCGGATATTTCGTTTTTTGGTTATGCTGTTCACATACACGCACGCACACACACACACACATATATATATATATATATATATATATATATATATATATATATATATATATGTAAGATAGACCACCCTTCAAGCTTCAATTGTGCTTTAACTGCATTTTCTTCGCTTACCAACAGCTATTAATTCAGGTTTTTTGGTAGACGAAAGCTCCAAAGTTAGAGGAAAAGCGACTTAAAGTGCACAAAGTACTCCGCAATAAGGTACAACTCATAAACACACGACTCATATACTGAGAGCGGATTTAGGGTTTCCAACCAATTTTACAAGCTTTTACATTACAGTATACATAGTCACGCCTCTGATAAAATAGACCTATCATAGCAGTCCACTATAGAATCAGATAAAAATAAAATAGGAATACTGTAGGGGGATAGGGTACGACAAATTAGAGGTACGCCTATGTCCACAATGGACACTGTACAATCAAGTTACACAGATTACTAAATAATGGTTTATTTGAATTTTGGCGTATACTACATCTCGTATATCTCAACTAACTTAAATAATCGCTTATGTCATTGAAATAATAATGTTAAAACGTCCAAAAAGAATTAAAGCAGTTTTAAAAGGCTATAATATACACGAAAAGTCACGAGGCGACACTGACGTGGCGCCTGGCAAGGTTAAATCCAGAACACGCTCTCAACCAAGCGTCCAATAGCTGAGTGAAATTCTGACTGTATGTTATGCGCTAATCACCGGTGCAGTAACACGGGTTCCGTCTAGATGTTTTATGTGTGTGTGCGTGCGTGCGTGTGCGTGTGTGTGCGCGCGCGCGTATTTTCATTAAAGCCAGCACGAGATGATATTATAAAAAAATACACTTTTATGCGCTGGATAAAAGAACCGTCGTGAAACTATTAAAAGTGTATTTCCAGTGAAATCCCGGTATCCAAATTTGGATGGTATGCCACACTTCCTCTGCTTACTATACATAGGTAATAAAATGGCACGCCATAGAAAGTACCCAGTCCGAGCGAAGATCTACAGATTTCACGGTAAAGGGACCAAGAGTGAGGACGAAACATAGTTTTAGCCTAATTGATGGAATGCAGAAGAAAAGACTTCATACAAACGGGAACTGAAGCTATGTAGGTCTGTGAGTACAAAACATTGATACGATTAAGGGAGATTTCACTTATTTACTCAGTTCATTATTATATGTAGGATACTATATCCGCCTTGTTACTTCAGTGGCAGTGGCGTACAGCTGTCTCTTTCTCTTCTGTATACGAAGCCAGAGTACGTAAAGAATAAAGGACCTAGAAGGGAAATAAGTATTTCTTGTCAGGAGCTCCTTTGCTTTCTTTCATTTTATTTATTTGTTATTTTTAGGTGTCTGCCAATAAATGAGAGCATTGACCTTTATATAAACAAAGGGAGAGCTCCTTGCAGAGGATTGAAAAACTCCGCTGGTGTATAATTCAACCAACTCCAACATGGTGTTTAATTATCAACCACGTGGGAAAAGAAACGTTGGAAGACCAGCAAGAGATAAAAAGAGACTTGAGACGGAACAGGTGAAAAGTAATCCACGAAGGGTTGATGATTCTTTTTATCTATTCCATTGCAATATTTCTGACGTTGCTATTCTGTCCACGTTTTCTTTTAATTGCCTGTCTTCATTCCTCAAGCGTCCGTTTCCCCCCGTTTATTAGTCACAGTTGTAGTGTCGTGCATTGATGTTTTTAAAAGGTAAGAAATTAAAAGGTGAGTGGAATGCGTATAAACAATGAAGCATCGGAAGTTGCATTTTACTCCAAGCAGAACGCACCCACCCTTAGCAAGATTGCTGTTCACAACTTTTATGCAGGAAGCTTTCAACACTGCTTCCTTCCGTTATCAACATCAACACCCTTCCTAGAAATGAGTCCGCGGGGAGAAAGCCAATGCAATCGATAAAACAGCTCTTATCGCCTGGAGCCCCGGGGTCACATGTTCTCAGATTTCTTCCTTCAAGATACAACTATAAGATTAACAGAATTGGTGAAAGGTACACGAAGAATAGCCCATATAATATACTTTCAAGAAAACGTCGAAAATAAGGAAAAAGATTATTGGTACTGTAGAACAAGTTGCGTTCAATATCCTTGCCTTTTCCTAATAACATGTATGGGTATATAATATAAAGTTATCGCAAGCAAACCATTACGTTCCTATTTGTATGTTACATGTCAACAGAAAAGAAAACTGCCTCAAGAAATTGGTAAAGCCAATAACTTTCTAAAATGCCAAAGTTGCTGAGGCTAAATTAAAATTAAAATATAAATGCATAGAAGTCTATCGTAAAATAACTCCGGTATATCGCCTTCCCATTTATTTTCGCCTTTGGTATATGTTTGCAAAAAACTAGCGCGTTTTGTTTATGCTGAGTATTTTGCCATACGCGATAAATTTAAGCGATTTGCCAGAGCAAAAGGGTAAACAGGTAATACATAAATGAACTTGATAGTAACCCAAGTATATAATAGCAGCAATACTTAGTACAAGGTTATACGAAAAAGGGGTGCACTAAGACTTACGAAGATTGGGGGTTGAAAATAAACAAAAAGAAATCGAAAATCATGATCTTTAAGAAAGGATACAAACTAAGAAAGACCGAAAAGTGGCATTGGGAAGGAACGGAGCTGACAGTAGTGAGGAGAATTGACTATCTAGGAGTAAGCCTCAATAGTGCAGAGGATTGGGGAGAACAGAAGAAAAAAGTACTAGCAAAGGGAAAACAAGCAATACAGGTGATCAGAACAGACGTTAACAAAATACCAGAAATGCAAATTGCGTTGCTAGAAAGGATATATGGCACAGTGGTTATACGCAGCAGAGATATGGGAGTTGGAAAAAGGATTGGAAAAATGTAGATGTTACACATAGGAATATTTGAAAAATAAGCCTGGGATTACCAAGGAGTTCACCGAACGGAGTAGCACAAGCAGAACTACGGAGGATGGGTAGAAAGGGCAATCGAATACTGGTTCAGAATAAAGCTACTTGACGAAAATGAGATACTAAAGTATTGCTTGGTTTTACAGGGGAAAATTGGGGAAAAAAGGAACTTGGATGCATATAGATACAGACAATATTGAAATAAATAGGAATGGGGGAAACATGGGCAGAAAGAAACAACAAAAGTAAGGGTTTATGGAAAGAAATTAGAACAAGGGTTGAGGATATTAAAAAGCAAGAAATTATAAGTAGTTTCAAGGAAAAAGGTCATTAATAGATTATAAATATTTTAAAACGGAATGGGTAAAAGAAAGATACATAGAAGTATGCCACAAAGAGGCCAGAATGGGGTATGCATGTGCGAGGACAGGTGTAATGAATTTAAGTGGTCTAACAGGAAGAAGAAGGGGGAGATATGTACTAAATGTAATGGTTTACATGACAATTGCCATTATATTCTGGAATGCAATGATACGGATTAAGGAAGAGAGAACTTAATACTAGAGAAATGGAAAAAGTTACCAATAGAGCTGAAATTTAAGAATATTTGTAATACAAGATCAAATTAATGTATGGACAAAGCGGGAAAATATTTAGGAAAAATTAAGTTAAAGTGGTTAAAAGAGACGGAAGCAAATTGGTTAAGATAGGGAAAAAGGGCAACAAGGCAGGAAAATAAATAATGGAGAATTATACTTAACCATGATATATGCAACAGAATGTTAAATATAAGGGGAAGAGAAAGAATAAGCAACTCTATTGTATTGTAAACATTGTATAAATTGCATGAAAGTTCAAATTAGTCAATAAATAATTCATTGATTAAATTTTTATGATGAACAAAACAAATATTATATACGAGTTGTATGCAAAGTTCTATGCAATCCTAGAATTATAAGTAAAATCAATGCATATATCACCTAACTTTCAAATGAACATGGCAGATATATGCTGTAGCGATGCGTGAAATCTTTCTAAGGATACTGCATAAAGATTATCATCGGTATGAAAGGGAAAGTTTGGAAATTTTAAAATAATTTACATCATTCTTAGTTTGTATAATTATACCTCTTCAATGACCATTCAAGGGAGAACTGTATCCTACAGTAATAGTCGAAATTCATTTTAAACATATTGCTGAATTATCGAGATGAATAAAAATTTCTATTTTCATATTACAAAGAGAAAAGTTTTGCCATTGGGTGATGATGCAATCGTTTCCTTTAACAAATCAGAAGCAATAAAGACGCCATTGTTGCAGAAGGCTTTTAATTGTTGCAGGTTAATGAAATTAACATTGGGCCATTCATGAATTCGTTTAAATAGATTTATTGGATGATTTTTCTAGGCAAGCTATAACAATCAATATTTGACCATAAGCAACTAAGGTTGCATTAACGGAATATCCATTCTGAAGGCTTTAACATTAAGGTGATTAAGAGACTCCTTTATGTTATTGGGGTGCATTTGTTCAATATGTTACCACCAGAAATCAAAAACGATAACACTTTAAAAGAAAGCTACTGGTATACATTTAACCATTCTGTGTGTTGAATGGATGATTTATATTTAATTAGAAGTAATATTTACTCAAGTAACTTCAAGCGGTTTTCACACACTGCCGGAAAGCTTGTTATGAAAGATTATTACAGAAATTGCATTATTATTACTATTATTATATTTAAACTTAAATTTCTGGTACGTTAATAGTTAAAGCTATTTTTAACGTAATCAAAACGCTAAGTAATAGGAAATAACGTTTGTGATTTGAAGAACCTGCCCAAGATATCATTTTCACCCGATGACAGGTGCGACTTCTGGACAAAATTTCAGTTCTGTCCATACCTGACATGGTGTATTCTCGTCAATCTCCATGATTTCAATTATTATTCTAACCTTCAACTCGTTAAGATCAATCACAGGTGTTCTGTATGCTCTTATCTTTTATTCAAGGCACACAAATACTATAATATAATGGTACAGAATCGAGAGGTCAGTAATTAGTCCCCGTTTTCCAATCCAACCATCTACAAACTTTAGTTCCGTATAGTTCTTAAAAAAAGATCCAAAGTGGCATTTAACCTTATCCCCCCTCCCACAGTAAAAAAGGTAACGGTTAGCTAATTTCGATATCAAATAAATACTTTTTTGTTTTCGAAATCAGCTTCTGACCATTCGGAATCAGAAGCTGGTTATTCCTTATCTGGGCGGAGGAATAATCTAAATAAATACATATTCTCAAACAAGATAAAAGACCTCACAAATCTGATATCAAGTAACAGGAACATATATTAACAACGTTAAATTTGTGAATTCTCTTTTGGGACAGCCTGATTGTTCTGAGAACTTCTTTCTTTTTTCCGCTCTTTCTTTTCAATTCTACTGATTTGCTCTTAAATGTCGACTGAATTAATGGAAAGTGAATTACTTTTTAAATGTTTAGTTCAAGAAAGGAAAAGTCTGTCCTGAGAGCCGGTGGAGCAAGAATGTATCTGGCGAAAACTAAAGTTGGAATCCGGAACATCGATCTCAGCGTTGGGGGAGGAAATCTTTAGAAGTCTGTTTTGTGCCCACCACTACATGAGCTCAGGAGTTCATGAAAGGTTGTTGGGTCAATGCCCGCGAGATTGAAAATCTCCCTTGTTGCCGCCGCCCCCCCTCTAAAAAAGGGTATGCAAATTCGGTAAGAGATAAAACACAAAACAAAGGATTATACCTCAGTAACATTTTCAACTAATGCACATTACTAAACACCATAAAAATATGTGGAGAAGTTACTACATTTCCCTTTCACCTGCTTTAGAGACCGCGTTTTGTCGCTTATGAAACTATTAACCTTTTGTTGATGTTGAAATGCATCCACAATAAAGTTACATGGAAAGCCACACAATCCCATTATCACTATGAGCCTCATTGCAAGTTTAATTAAACGCTAAGGAATTCTGTGCACTGGGAGTAACGGAAAACCCTTTTAATAAGAACGGTTTGTGCCTATAACTTTACATCTGAATTTTTGGGAAGTACTGGAAAATACCTATGTGATCAAAAGTATCCGGACACCCCTAAAAACATACTTTTTTCATCTTAGGTGCACTGTGTTGCCACCTACTGTCTGGTACTCATTACCCGCGACCTCAGTAGTCATTAGACATCGTGAAACAGCAGAATGGGACGCTCAGTGTAACTCACGGACTGCGAACATGGTCAGGTGATTAGGTGTCACTTGTGTCAGAAGTCCGTACGCGGGATTTCCACACTCCTAAACATCCATATGTCCAGTCTTTCTGATGTGTTAGTGAAGTGGAACCGTGAAGGGTCATGTACAGCACAAAAGCGTACAGGCCGACCTCGTTCTTTTGACTGACAGAGACCGCCGACATTTGAAGAGGGTCGTAAAGAGTAATAAGCAGACATCTATCCAGACCATCACACAGGAATTCTAAACTGCATTAGGATCCACTCCGAGTACTATGACAGTTAGGCGTGAGGTGAGAAACCTTGGATTCCATGGTCGAGAGGCTGCTCATAAGCCACACATCACGCAGGAACATGCCAAACGACGCCTCGCCATATTGACTTCCAGCATTACCGATGGAGGGCGCCATCAACCTGTATTCATTTTCAGCCAGCTGTCCAGATATTGATCACGTAGTGTATATGCACTTAAGGGATTTCCAAAAGAATAATGTAAAAGAAAGAAATTCGTTACGCTTTTGGCAAAAAATTTAGAAACTAGCTATAAAATTAAGGAGTAAGATGAACAAATAAAATCTAGGCCTGCCTGAAGAAGTGAAAGATTAAACTCTGAAATTATTATGTCAGTTTTGAACCAACACGTTACTGCTGTCCATAAGGTTAGTCTATGGCTATTACAGTATATTTGACCATAAACCTATAATTTATCACTTCATCAATGGAATTTATTATGCTTTCTACTAAATACTAATCTCTTTTGCTGATTTTAGTTAATTAGGAGTAATATTTTAAATACAATACATTTTGGTGATCAATATATTGTAACGTATGGGTCAAGTTAAGTTACATTATCTTCCTAAAAATTACTTTTCTTTAGAATTTGGTTCATGTGAAGCTTATTTCTTGCATTCTTACTTGGCATGGTGCAACACAGGATGCATGATCTGGACATTCAGTGCCAGTCATATCCTTGTGATATTATATGTGTTGGTGATGCCAACTCATAGAGTAGAGGTTATATCTCCATATATGGCCATGTATGTGTGGAGGCGTCTATCTATGATATAAAAACCCTTTCATAAATCTATGGGCATGGCAGTCTTGATAGCAACAAACCAGGTGCGGCGGGAGGCGCTGCCCAGATCAACATCCACCTTTGGGTATGGCAACCAGCGCAACATCTGCTCAATGGCACTAGGTAACCAGTAACGGATCTTTCTTAAACACTTAATCCTAAAAATGGCTTCCTTGCCCACTTTCATTGTCTCTACTCATTTGTTATATTAAATCTGTTATTGTTTCTGTAAATGGTGTCTTGCTATTCGGAGTTGCTCACCGACCCTTGATCCTGCTACGGTCCCAAATGCACGTCCTCAACCCCCTTAAAATTAAGGGCGTGACATTTATGGTGAAGTCACCGGCTTCCCCAAATCATTTTTGAGAAGTATGGTTCGATGCCGTACCTCTATTTTGTTTCCTTATAAGATGCCTATGGTAGAGGCGTCAGTTTTTCAAAATGTAGTTAACTGAGAAGTATTGTTGATTCCGTAACTGTCTATCAAAGTTGCTATACTAGTCCTGTACCCTTGGCTAGGGTGGAGCGTCAATCTCTCTGAATTCTTTTTTATGAAGTATGCTTCACATTATTTGGGTGATAATTCTGTTAAGATGGGCAATAGACCCCATCACTCTCACCTTCAGGTTCTGGCTCCCCCAAAAGCTTTACCTCTTTGGCTACGGCATCCACGGTCGCCGACACCCCCCTATAACGGAGCAACTGCTCACCAAATCAAAAGTTACATCGCCAGAGCCCTTAGCTACAGTATTTGTTAACACATGTTAGGGGAAACCATACGCACGACTTACAGCCGAAGAGAAACGGATATGCAGTAAAAGCTCAACAAAATTGCTGTTTCTCGTTATCGTTATAAAAAGAAGACAGAATTGGAGCATCTTCTTTTGGAAGAAAAAAGCTTAGAAATTTGAAATGCTGAACTGCGTATGACGGTTACCGATTTAACGCGTAAAATTGAGCAATTGAAGGAAATTATAAGAGATGTCTTAAACAAAGGCACGCATTAAATAGTGTTGCGGAACGACATCATCTTAGTTCTTTAATTTAGATGTTTGTACAAAGTAGACAGGAAGCCAACACACCAATGTGAATTTTCCTTGACTTAATAGGTTATTAGTAGTAATCATAGAGAGATCGAGAAGAGTTTTTGCGTTTATATGGGAAAGGATAGGGAAAACGAGGGTAGATGCGACGGCTCACGGAGGAAAATGCGTCTATAAGGGGAAGATAGGGACTACGATGATCGATGCTAGCCTAGATAGGGTTTGAAGGAGTGGGGTGCGTTTTATATGTGGAGGTAGGGAATACGAGGAGAAGTGCTGGACTAGACAGAGTTTGCGATGTAGAATATGCGTTTATATGGGGAAGATAGGAAAATCGTAGACAGATGGTAGGTTAGACAGATGTGAAGGAGAGGGAATATGAGCTTATACGGGAGAGGTACGGAATACGAGGAGAGGTACTAAACTAGACAGGGCTTGAAGGATGTAATATGACTTTTATATGGGAGAGGTATTAGGCTAGGAGGGTATTAATAGTGGAGTAACGTTTATATGGAGAGACTAAGACAGATTCTAGGTTGAGAGAACCTTCAAGGAGTAAAATGCGTTTATATGGGAGATAGGGGAAACGAGGAGAGTTCCGAGGTAGAGCAGGGAATGAAGGAATGAGGTATATGCTTTATACGAGAGAGATAGGGAATACGAGGTGAAGTGCTAGTCTAGACAGAGGTTAAGGAGTTGAGTATGCGTTTATACGAGGAATATATGGAAAAAGGGGAGAGATGTTAGGCTAGACAGATGCTGAAGGAGGAGGCGCTACGATTTATACGGAAGAGATAGGGATAAACGTGGAGAGATGCTAGGATAGACAGAGTTAAAGGCAGAATGTGTTTTATGGGAGAGAGAGATACCAAACCGAGGAAGGGTATTAGGTTAGGAGGATTTGAATGGTAGAGTATGCGTTTACATGGAGAGACAAGGAAAACGAGGATAGATGCTACGTTTAGAGAGCCTTCAAGGAGGAAAATGCATTTATATGAGAGCGGTAGGGAATACGAGGAGAGGTGCTAGTCTAGACAGAGGCTGAGGAGTAGAGTATGCGTTTATATGAGAAAATGTAAAACGGGGAGACATGCAAGGATATACAGAGGCTGAAGGAGGGGGAATGTAGATTTATACAGATGAGGTAGGAAACCTAGGAGAGATGCTAGGCTAGACAGATGCTGAATGAGAGGGGGATACGCTGTATACGGAAGAGGTAGGAGAAACGTGGAGAGATGCTAGGCTAGACAGATGGTGAAAGAGAGGGGATACGCTGTATACGGAAGAGATAGGGGAAACGTGGAGAGATGTTAACGGGTGTCAAACATTTCTAACATTTCTAAAATTTAATTTGTGGTGTCTTTGCAGCCTAGACCTTTTCCTGCTTTAAGTCTGTCTATACTAACATCTCTCCACGTTTCCCCTATCTCTTCCGTATAAAGCGTATCCCCCTCTCTTTCACCATCTGTCTAGCCTAGCATCTCTCCTAGGCTTCCTACCTCATCTGTATAAACCTACATTCCCTCTCCTTCAGCCTCTCTATATCCTTGCATGTCTCCCCGTTTTTTATATTTTCTCATATAAACGCATACTCTACTCCTCAGCCTCTGTCTAGACTAGCACCTCTCCCTGTATTCCCTACCGCTCTCATACAAATGCTTTTCCTCCTTGAAGGCTCTCTCAACGTAGCATCTATCCTCGTTTTCCTTGTCTCTCCATGTAAACGCATACTCTACCATTTAAACCCTTCTAACCGAATACCTCTCCTCGGTTTGCTGTTTCTCTCCTCCATAAAATACATTCTGCCTTTAACTCTGTCTACCCTAGCATCTCTTCACGTATCTCCCTATCTCTTCCGTATAAAGCGTATCCCCTCCTCCTTCAGCATCAGTCTAGCCCAGCATCTCTCCTTGGTTTCCTACCTCACCTGTATAAACTTACATTCCCCTCCTTCAGTATCTCTCTAGCCTAGCATCTCTCCCCGTTTTTTAGATATTCCTCATATAAACGCATACTCTACTCTGTCTAGACTAGCACCTCTCCTCGTATTCCCTATCTCTCTCGTATAAAGCATATCTCTCCCTCCTTCAGTCCCAGATCTACCTCGGAACTCTCCTCGTTTTCCCTATCTCTCCCGTATAAAGCATATCTCTCCCTCCTTCAGTCCCTGCTCTACCTCGGAACTCTCCTCGTTTTCCCTATCTCTCCCGTATAAAGCATAACTCTCCCTCCTTCAGTCCCTGTTCTACCTCGGAACTCTCCTCGTTTTCCCTATCTCTCCCGTATAAAGCATATCTCTCCCTCCTTCAGTCCCTGCTCTACCTCGGAACTCTCCTCGTTTTCCCTATCTCTCCCGTATAAAGCATATCTCTCCCTCCTTCAGTCCCTGCTCTACCTCGGAACTCTCCTCGTATTCCCTATCTCTCTCGTATAAAGCATATCTCTCCCTCCTTCAGTCCCTGCTCTACCTCGGAACTCTCTTCGTTTTCCCTATCTCTCCCATATAAACGCATTTTACTCCTTGAAGGTTCTCTCAACCTAGAATCGGTCCTAGTCTTTTCATATAAACGTATACTCTACTATTCAAACCCTCCTAGCCTAATAGCTCTCCCATATAAAAGTCATATTCTATCCTTCAACCCCTATCTAGTCTAGCATCGATCGATCCTCGAAGTCCCTATCTGCCCCATATAAACGCATTTTCCTCCTTGAGCCGTCGCATCTAGCCTCGTTTTTCCTATCCTTTCCCATATAAACGCAAAAATTGTGCTCGATCTCTCTATAATATACTACTGTTATTATATTATGAATTTTGTCCCCTGTGCCGTTTAATATTGAGCCTTTGAAAATCTTTATTTCCATTATATGTTACATATATTCTAGTATATGGATTGACCTTCAGCGGTGAGAGAATAGGTGCGGACCTGATAATTTTCCTCAGTCCTTGTTGATAGCATCTTTTCAGGATGGAGCACCGCAGTGACTTCCCATTTTATATTTGCTTCCTTATCTTTTCGTAACACATTCGCATAGTCTTATTTATAACTCCAGAAAGATTCGAATAAGTTTACAATTTCCCTACACTTTTTTTCTTCATAACTTTTGTCCCTTCTCCTTTAATTGTAGTATAGCTAAGTGCAGCAAATTCAGTACCAATAAAGATCAATAGGAAAAATCCAATCCTCATTAACTGTTTTCTTAGCTATCATGTAATGCATGAATGTTGTGTTATAAATTAACAGCTGCACGCTTTTCTTTTGTATACATTTTTCTGGGTATTTAGTTGCCTCTTATATTGTTATATTACTTTTTAATTTCTATCTCAATCTGATGGTGTTAATTGTAGCCAGATTATGTCAACTAATACAGCATAGAGTCCTGAGTCTACTAAATATATATTTTTGCATTTATATCGATAACAGTAGTTTAGGTACAAGTAAAAGTCAAACCGGGATAGCTAGTGGTAACTTGAAATTATGACTATATAATCTTAGTTTCGCTGAAACCAGACTGTATGACGTATTTATGAAAACCCTATTGCGTTCCTACGGTTCATACCTATTTACTTTTAACTCTCCATATGAATATTAAGTGGGCACAGAAGTCATCACTTGATACAAAAGCCCAATTTCAAAATCTCCCAAATGCACGTCCTCAAACCCTTTAAATTAAGGGCGTGACAATATTAATACCACTGAATGCTGTTTATCCTTACATGGATATTTATTTAAATGAATCATCTTGTACATTGGCAGCAGTACCCTCAGACCATAGCAAGCTATACATGCAGACTGAGATCCAAGGATGCCAGGATAAAAATGTAAGTTGGTCTTCACCTTGCTTATTGCGGAAAATTTCATAAAGATAAGCAAGGAGTTGCCATTCACATAAGCGTTTACACCTGTGGAACATCGAACAACCATTACTTCCCGACAGTCCGGTTGGTGCAAATCCAGATCTGCTTCTCCAAAAAATAAAACTAATGCTATAAATAATAGTAATGGGTTTACGTCATCTGAAGTTATATACTGTTATCCCGCACAAAATCAAACGGAAATAAGCAAATAAATTGGCTACTATATCCCTAAATATTGAACATAAAGAGAATTTGTGTAATAAAATTGAGGGATTTTTCACTTTATTATCGAAAGCCACTACTTTATTACGTGGTCCAAATCACCCCGCTACGCGGTTTTATGAAGCACGTAAGAAGAAAACGTTCGAGACACACAAGGAAAACTTTGTCCGTCCACCAACACTTTAAACCGTTGTAAACGTGACCGAGAAAGATGCAAATTCAATATCAGTACCAAGTTACTCAGCACTTATGCAACCAACAGAAAAAGACAATCCCATCTATACATGACGGTAACTTAAAAAATGTCAAGTTGAAATAAATAAAGTGTCTCATACGTTTGCTCTCAATTTTGCACACATAATGACAATATAAGGTCGATTATACACCGGAAAAAACAGAGCCTGATAAAATAGAAAATATTATCGTAACTAAAAATGAGGTAGCAGCAATCATGAACGTCGTTTAGAACCGATGGGATTTTATTGAGAGATATTATAAACGATACGTCATATGACATTATAGCGCGAATATCCAACCAGATGATATCTGCAAATGTGGTTCCGCCATGTTTTTAAAACAGTGCTGATTTTTAAGGACGGTGATAACAATACTTAAACTGGAGACCTATAACTATCGTGTCAGTGTTACGCAGGGTGATTGAGCGTGTCCTAGGTAAACGACTATGCCTACATAATCTCAAGGGAACCTCGAAGAGCATTCACAAACTCGCCAAGATGCTTAATAAATTAACTTTGTTAATTATCGTTGTTAAACTCCATTCTCAAAAACAGCAAAGAAAGGAAAAAGTGTGCAACCATTGTTTGCCGTGATAATGTGTGTCATTTCATCTCAATAAATGACACACGCAAGTCACACAATATACCGTCCAAAGCTTTCCAATTTAATCATGTCGCTCGAAGACAGGTACAATACACAGGCAGAAATAAATAGAAAACAAAATCCATACAATTTCACGAGGGTTATGCATGAATTTCCTTTATTGCCAAGTGTCTATAACCTTGTAAGGGATCACATACTGCAAAAATTTAGCAGTGAAGATAAAGTTTCACAAAATTTTGAATTTTCTCCTTTAGAGGGTGCACCTAAGGTGTTTATCATGGTTTTGCAGACGATACAGTGATTGTTGGGAAAACCTTGGAAGAATCACTTTCTCTCACTAAAGCGGCCATAGAAAAGTTTCATGAAAATAGTCTTGAAATTAATATCAAATGCCTTAACATAAATAATGCCGCTCTCAGAATGGCACTTTAATCTCAACTGATACCGATAAAATCGCTGCTATCCACGCCGATGACACCATCAAATATTTTAGAGCATCTTATAATAATAAAATGGTATTTGACGCAAGAAGATTCAGAAAACCAATCTTCAGAAGAAGCTTAATTTGTCGTCGACTCCTACTTCTCTGCTACAGCCGTATCAAAAACTACATGTTTTATACACCTTTATCTGCCCACTCCTAACCACACCCCTCAAGTAATACGAACTAAAGTTTCATAATGATAAAGAGTGCCTTATAGGAAATATTGCAGCTCCCAAAGGATAGTCAGATGCCATGGTATGCCAGCGCAAAAGTTTAAAATATCTGGGATTGTTTAGGATGCGATGAGAAGCTTTCCCGCAACACATCAATTCTTGCTAGAAATTAATTTCTGTTCACAACGTACATTTTCAGCTTACTAGAGAGCTTGTGGGTGAATATTTGGAATGTTTGAGGAAATTAAATCTAGAAGACTGCGAATAGGGCAGCCTCATAAATGTGCCTCGGGTCAAAAACACTCTCTGCGCCTTCTTTACCTCAGAAAGGCAAAGGCGTCATATTATACAAAGAGTATAGGACACCCGCTAAGCTTGCATCAGTAAACCTGAAGACCTTACAAGCGAAGAATGAAATGAGGCTGCTAATGTTTGTGCACTGAGAACCATCCCTGGTAGATCCACAAACGATAATCACTGCAGGCATTGCCTCAGTGAGTACGACACCCTTGGATACGTTTTGGAATCCTATCCATATGGCGAAATGTTGCGTAATTCTAGACACCATAAAATAAGATCTTTGATAACCCAAAAACTGCGAAACAAAAACCTCTCAGTATACAAGAAAGTCCATGAAATCTGCGAAACTGGCAGCAGCAGAAGAATTGGTACGATCGCGGTGATCACACCACTAGAAACGGTATCATAATACAGCATGTATCTTTATTGGTGTCATACATTTTTGGGACATGTTCCAAAACAAAGTCATATGTACATGGGTGTGAAAATCAACCGTTTCCTTGTTATAGGTCAAAGAATATGTATTCCATGAGTGAACAGACGGATATGCACTACACGTATGGCCGTGCAGACGGCTATGCAGCACGAGCACGTGAACTTCATGCAGAAAGGTATCCTGACAGGCCGTTTCCCTGTGCAAGCACATTCGCACAAATTTACCAATGCTTAAGAGAGAATGGCGCATTTGAGAGGAGTACTAGGGATGTACGGAGACCTAGAGCGGTACGAGGCATTGAGCTTAAAGAAAGAGTTCTTCGTGCTGTGGATGCAGACACAGGACAAAGCACAAGACGTATAGCTGTAAGGGAAAGAGTTAGTCATATGACTATCTGGAGAATTCTGCATGAAAATCGTCTGTACCCATATCACCTTCAATGTGCGCAAGGATTAAACGAGGCGGACTTTTAGCAAAGCAGACGTTTCTGTCAACGCATGTTGCAACAGTGCGCTGTGTTCATCAATTTCCTACCCTGTATCATATTCACGGATGAGGCTGGTTTTACTCGCGATGGCATCTTCAATTTTCATAACACTCATAACTGGACATTTGAAAATCCTAAAGAAGTACGACAGGACAACTATCAACAGAGATTCTCTATCAACGTTTGGGGTGGAATCATTCATGATCACCTTATTGATCCCTACTTCTTCCCTCCGCGTCTGAATGGACAAATCTATTTCCTGATAATGTGCCCCTGGATATCATCCAACGGATGTAGTTTTTACAGGATGGTGCTCCAACTCATTCAGTATGATAGTTCGTAAGTTTATGAATCACCAATTTCCGCAAAGATGGATTGGTCGAAGGGGACCCATTGCATGACCTGCTCGATCGGCTGATTTGAATCCAATGAATTTCTTCGTCTGGGGACATTTGAAGTCCTTGGTTTATGCGACTCCTGTACATGATGTTGATATTTTGAGAGGACGTAGCCAAACTGGATTTTACTAAATACTACACACCAGGAATTTTCAACAGAGTAAGCCAGAGCATGAAACGCAGGCTTACTGCATGCATCGAAGCAAGAGGAAGCCACTTCGAGCAATTTTTGTAACTTTCGATTTTGTGTTGGAACTCTGAAATAAATTATTTTCAGAGCCATGTTCATATGAACTTTTTTGATTGTCTTGATGTCAGGAACACGTCCCCCAAATATATGACACCAATAAACATACATCCTGTAGATCCAACAGTCAGGATGGTTAACACTGTGACGTTAATATGGAGAAAACTAATTTTTTGGGCGAAAGAATTTTTTGGGCGTAAAAATCCTTAGCATGGCTTACTTCGGAAGGGAAATAAAGCCGGTGGTCCCATGTCGTAGATTTACGGCACGTAAAAGAACCTTAAGTTTGATAAAGAGGCCTCTGAGCAAAATTACCGGTCTTTCACGCCCAATATAGAATGGGACGCTAAGGACCACAGCAGTTAAATAGCGTCCATAAATAAAACTCAATTTAATTTTAATTTTAAGCACCACATCTCCAAGATATTATCGTGATTGTTTTAATGATTGGTGCAACAGTAACAATACCTTCGTTTTTCTTTAAACTTTGCCTTGTCTTTATTAGAAAAAAAACATTTTATTAAACAAATAACTATTATAGCACTAAAAGGCTCAATCCCAATTTTTGAAATGATCTACACAACCATCCTTATTTTATGATAGACAGTAAAGTGTTTCATTTTCATGTTTTCTTTACCATTTTATTTTTATTCGTTTGTTTACAATTTTTAAATTGTTAATATTTCAATTGTATTGATAAGTTTTTGGGGCGGCAATCCCAAAATTGGAAACGCTGTAGCTCAGTTCTACTGAATAACATGTCGAATATAATACACCGAGTAAGATAACTCGGTAGTCATGCTGATGATTGCGTTTGGAAGGCATATAGGTTAAAATCCTTATTCCGACCAATCTGACTAGAGTTTTATCTTATCGCATAGATGAACATCAGACTTTTTATGTGGATTCTCTGATCCCCGTTAATCGGGAAAAGGTAATAAAATCAATGCGAACAGCAGAGTAGTAACCTCTAAGATTGGTCATCATCAGCACAAATTAAAACATATGGTATAGTAAGGACCTCTAATTCGTATTGTCTAGCATAAACATCCAAGATGTCACAATATGAGCAAATAAGGTTAAGCGCTGATAAATAAATGAAAAGGAAGTCCAACATAATTTATGCAAAAAACTGGCATTAATTAAGGCTGAAAATTTTCACGTAAGGCCTATGTTCTCCACAGAATATGTTAAATATGGTAATCTAAAACAATTGAGCTCCCAATTAAGCCTAAGAGCTCTTTTAGCCCATGATTTGGCCCATGCTTTAAGAAATTTCAAATACAACTCATGATGCGTATAAATTATAGGGATTATTCGTGCTCTTGGTACCTGTATGCATTTTCCCAGACTTCAAATGTACATATCAAACATTTTATTCTTATGTTGTTAATTATAAACTATAGTTATTTCAGGAGAATATTCTTTGGTACATTGTCATTCGACTTATAGTGTTATCTCCCAAAGAGGAAAGATAATACATAATGTTACAGAATATAACCATATTATATAATATACCAGGTGAGTCAGCTACCCCTAGGTATTTGTATCTATACAACCCGCAGTTTATAGTCTAATGTGAAAACATAAACCCTTTTAGCAAACAAACCGTTATTGTAGCTCTGCCCTTCTATTTGGTACTATACACAATCCCCATTAATAATTAAAGGCACGAATGAGAACCAAAGACCTGCGAAAGCCTTAAAAAAGACGGCGTTTCTTGAATATAATTATTGCAAGGAGATAGAGGAATGTTTTCCCGAAGAGCGGTATAGACTAAGTGAGTTCTGGCCGAGTGGTTTAGCTGCCGAAATGTGGTAAAGCGCAGGTTACATTCGGAAATTCGAATCTGATACAAACATGAGATGGTTTTCGTTCTTTTTTTCTCTCCTGGTGTTTATTTTCTGTATTTTAGTGTACTAGTTTATTTATTTTCGTTACTGGCTCTCGTGAGCCAAAGACATAAGCATTACAATCAGATAATTCTGTATCATGTTTACCCTAATAATCTGTACCGTATCTAGTGTTGTAAACCGTGTTACGTAGTTAGCTTTCATTCTTTTGGGCGCATATCAACGATATTAAATGTAACAGTTTTTGTTGCATGTTTAAACCCTATGTTTCACTTCATTTATTGACAAAGAAGTTGTAAATGTGCTAAGTTCACGGGTAATTAGAATAATAAATTATTAAAGAGCATGGATTTCCTCAATGAAGTAAATGTTCAAAATGACGATCCCTTCATCAATGCACATTTGTGTACGTTGCAGGAGAGACCTACTTGCATGCTGTAAAATGCGCGGTGTAATCTGCCTGCATTCTTCAAATATGACTTCCCGTAGATGATTTGGGCTTTGCGGCTCTTGAGCATAGACCCGTTCCTTTAAATGACCGCATAGAAGGAACTCCAGTGGGATGAGTTCGGGTGATCTAGGTGGCCAAGCGATTGGGCCCCCTCGGTCAATCCATTTTTGCGGATGTTCTATGTAAGTGATCCCTTACAATCAGTGACCAGTGTGGTAGAGCTCTATCTGCTGGAACCACATTCCTGTCCGCTTTACTAGTGGTACATCTTCTAGGAGCATTGGCAATTCTTCTTGCAGAAATGCAAGGTACCGTGGTCCTGTAAAGTTCCTTCAAAAACGTACCGTCCAATTAGCTGGTCTCCTAATATTCCACACCAAACATTGATGCTCCACTGTACCCGGAATGCAGCTTCTCTCATCCAGCGAGCATTGCCTATACTCCAGTAGTGCATATTATGGCGGTTAACAGTTCCATTATTGTGGAAATTCGCGTCCGTGGAGAGCCTGGTGTAGTTGTAGATGGTACGGATGATATTTATTACGGTGCAATATGCGCATCACTGAGGACTGACTTATGTATAGATCTTCTGCTATGGCTCTTGAACTGGAATGTGGATTGTTTTCTATTGCGTTCCGCACAGCTTCTTCATTGCCTCCAGAGGTTACTGAAGCATCGCGAGCAGGCGGTGCTCTTCCAAATGATCCTGTTTCAGGAAGGCGTCTTTCAACCCTTCGAAAATGCCTGCAGTAGGTGCCCGCCTTCCTGGAAACCGTTCTTCATACAGGCGCTTTGCTGACAGAGCATTGTTTCTCCATGGATTGACAGCATGTCAACATACTCGTCGTTTGTATACATTATGACAGCAGCCGTATCTCGTAGAAAGGTTTCAGATACTGAGTAGACAATGGAGAGAGACATTCATTCACGCCAAGCATTGACGCAGGCGCAAATAGCTAAAGCCACTTTGCATGTGGGAAATGTTTTAAACTTGGCTGAATGGGTCAAGCTAATACTGACCACAAAAAAACACCTACTCCGAAGTACAAATTTTCCACCTCCCAGTGGAAAACATGGTGATTATTCTATTTTGTACACACTTATAATGTTATTAAAATGCTATTTATATCATACTATTAAACTATAGGTCCAAAGAGATAAAACAAAATGTAATAAAAAGTTTTAACTTAACCCGAAGGATTTGAACCCGAATTAGTGGTACAGCATTAAAATGAAGTAGTTTTTTGTTGTATAGTTATTTTTACGTTGTTATTTTTTTGCCCCAAGCTTTGGGAGCCAATTTGAAGAAGTTCGTTGCTTCACGTATGGAAAGCCAATTTGAAGTAGAAGTTGTATTGTAGTTCAACTGTTGGGGAGCCAAACTTGAAGTAGTTGCAACCGACATATGGTAAAAAGTTTCCGGTAGCCTTCGCCCCAAATGTACTTACCGGTGGCCTTTGCCCATAAATGTTTAAAAAAATATTAACTTTGTAATTTGACTGTTTCTTTAAATATTATATATTTATGTTTGCCTCGGCTGCGTCAGTATTATTTTTATAGACATGAATTTCTTAACAGGGCGTGATGTGGCTGAAGAATGTAGGCTTACAGAGGTTATAATTTTTACTTCACTCCTTCTATTAATGCTTGAGACGATTTAAATAACACTTCACTGATAGAGAGAGAGAGCTATGAGATTTTTTTAATTAATTACTTGCACTTTTTAACACGTAAACTATTTTTATCTCACACCGAATACGTATTATACTTCTCGAGGACACATCTCGCGTCAGAAACACTGTTTACAACCAACACGTCCAGTTATGAGCGCTGTTTACAAGCAACTGACTTTATTTCTACCGCCTAAATTTGTAAATTTCTGTATTTCAAGTCTCTGCTTAGCTATTCCTAATCCAATAGAATATTTTTGTTTAACTTAAGCTTTTTTCTGGTTGTTGATTGGCTATTTTATAAACTGTCACAAAAATTACATTATTGTTGCTCCAAGTATGATTAGTAGCATTATTACACTTTCTTACTCATTATTGTCTTGAAGTTACCTCATTGTTAGCAACTTTTAACCTATTATTCTCACAGTTCCTACATTATTACATTACGTAATACATTGACATAACATTGTTAGATATATCTACAATAATATAAACATATACAATGACTGTAATATATTTTTATATATTGTTATTTACACATATGCTTAAAGGCGGGCTGTTATTGAATTTATATATTATATAATTTGACTGAAATCATTTAAGTGTTAAAAATACTACCTAAAACTGCCCCCTTTTAGAAATATTTAAAAAAATTATTTTTGTTTTTGTTCTTTTACATTTTTAAATATTTTCTGAAAGTTTCCTGAAAGAAAGAAACACAAACCCTTTTATTATTACACTTCCTATTTTTTACTGTCGCTTTTATTTAACACTCACTGGTTTTTTACTACACTCGTGTATAGCAGAACACTTCGTATTTATTTTGTTCTGCTACATGATCGATACTTTTCAGGTCAATGAACTGGTGTAAGGTCAATGATCTGGTGTTCAATGACCTGAGCGAAGTTTGTTTATTCACTAACACAGCCACAATTAAGCATTTTATTTGCTACACATTTACTATTTATTAGTCATATTAACACTTGTTACCCCTTCTTTACAACTTATTTCTTAAACATTTTTATATTTCTTACAATTTCTAACAATTTATATCTTATACAGTATAAATTCAGTTGCTATTCAAATTTATTATGTTTTTCTTACTAGAATGGATTTTCTTTTATTCCATCTTTTTATCTAAACTCAATTTTGTTATATTGACAATTTGTTACATTTAGTACAGATTTTCTTATACATTTTTTTAAATTACATTGCTTTCCCCTTTTATGTCCCAGATACATTATTTTCATTTTCTGTTTCTTCTTGTGCCACAGACTGTTTACATTTATACGGCTTTAACATTTGTTTGTGGAATCTTCCAATTATTTTATTTGCTTTATTGTTCCTAAGTTCATATGTATCTGTTCCAAATATATAATCATTATTTCATAAAGACCATGGTAGCTCAGAAATAATTTCCAATGTTCTTTACGAAGCTTATTTGGTAATCTCTTTTTCTTTACTAACACTTTATCTCCTATCTTTACTTTCCAAACTCTTCTTTTACTTTCTTCATGTTTTTGTTTTCTCTTCTGGGCTTTTGCTTGTATTTTTAAAAAGGCTAATTTAAAAATTTCCTGTTTTACTGGCAATTTAACTGATTGGTCTTCAATAACTTCTGGTACATTATGGCTCAAAGCATTGTACAATTTTCCATGATGAAGTTCTATTGGTTTAAATCCTGTTACTGTATTTATGGACTGATTTAGTAGATTTTGAATAATATTGATGTATGGGTACCAACTGCTCTGCTTGTTATGACACACTACACGTAGATAATTTGTAATATCTTTTATCTCTCTCTCTCTACTCGATTGGCATTAGGTCTATGTATTGATGATAAATACTGTTTAATTCCCAAATTTTTTATTCCATTCATAACTTTAGAACTAGTAAACACAAATGCATTATCATAAAGTATGGCCTGAACTATTCCTTCCTCTGGGAAATATGATTTTGTTAATTTTTTTTAAACATGTTGTGCTGGTTGCATTCTTGAGTGCATATATTCGTACATATTTGCTAAATACGTCATAGCATACAAATAAAACTTTGTACCCAAATGTACTTACAGGCATTGGAGCATGCAAACCTAAACTTAATAAACATCTTGGTTTATCTCTAAGTACTGCGTTTGTTGTATATTCATGAGCTACATTAATTTGTTTTGCTTTCTGACAAAGATCGCAACATGATATGTATTTTCTTACTTTATGTCCTAGTTTAGAGATATATAAATTTTCCAAAATAGTTAGGGTGCATGTATTAATCCTAAATTAAATTGTTGTATTACTTCTAATTCCATGCTTGTTGGAATATATGCTTTCCACCTGTTTATCTCCTTTCCATGTTTCTTATATAATACACCATTTTAACAGTGATTGTACTATTCTTTGCCTCTTTCAAACTTGCTAGTTTAATGTCTTTATCTTGCTCTTCTTTAATATTTTTAAATTGGTTCTTCAATTCTTTCTTCATTGGAATGTCTACAATAAGCACTTTAATTTCATATTGTTGTCTAGAACAGCTTTCAGGAAATTGTTTGTTGTGACTTATTCTTGATATTAAATCACTGATTGCATTTTGTTTGCCTGGAATATGTATAATTTCTACATCAAATTCCATTATAGCGAGAATCATTCTAGCTAATTTGTCACTATATAACTTACATTTCTGAATGAAAGTTAAGCTAATATGATCTGTATATATTTTCACTTTCTTCTGAAATATCGTATGTCTTAAATTTAATTAATGAAAGATCTAGTGCCCCAGTTTCTAACATTGTTACTGATGCATTTCTTTCAATATTGGTTAAGCCACGTGAAGCAGAGAAGAGAGGGGGTGAAGAACGTAGAATTTCTTTTGCAAATCTAAGAAAGTCATATAGGGAAGTTTTAAAGCAGAGCAAAACAGCTTGGCAGGACGCAAAGGCAGAAGAGGTACGTCAAGTAGTCGAAAATGGGGAAATTGGTGACATGTGGAAAGTTATTAGACAGATTCGAAGGCGAAGGTCCATTCAGGCAACTATCCCTGCTGGAGAATGAATAAAGCACTTTAAAACAGTCTATGAAGGAGGGGAGTTTAGGATACAATTAAATACTTTGGCCGATGAAGGGATGACTGGGGCTCCAATTGTGCAAATGCTTGATTATGAAATTAGCATAGCAGAGGTTGTTCGTGCAATAAAATGTTTAAAAAACGGGAAGGCAGCTGGTACGGAGGGCTTGTCAGCTGAGTTTTTCAAGATCTCCCTAGAAGTTAATAAAATGGTAGATTTCTATAGAAAAAGCTTCAATAAAATATTTGAAGGCGGAGATTATCCGGAAGCATGGAAAACCGCCATTATCCAACCTCTTTACAAGGGCAAAGGGAGTTACAGCATTCCAGGAAATTACAGGGGTATCTCGCTGCTCTCTATATTTGGAAAAATTTACAGTAGAATCTTATATGAAAGAATTAAGTGTTGAGATAAGATACATCATAGGATTTCTAAATTTCAGGCAGGATTTAGGGAAGGTTTCTCGACTATTGACAATGTCTTTGTTCTGAAAACAATAATTGATGACAATTTGAGAAATAAAGGTGGTAAGGTATATACTATATTTGTAGATTTTAAAATGCCATTTGATACTGTAGAACGCAGTGCTCTCTGGGAAAATTAACACGTAAAGGACTTTCGGGGAAAATGATTAGAGCACTTAGGGCAATGTATAAAGAAGATAAGTTTGTTATCAAGACCGATCAGCACAATACATCAGAATGTAACATAGCGCAGAGGGGGGTTAAACAGGGTTGTACACTATCTCCGTTACTTTCTAACTTATTTATTGATGATGTCGTTAGCGTGATGACGGAGGAAGACATAGATGCACCGACAATCGCAGACCAAAAAATACCAATTCTTTTGTACGCGGATGACATTGTAATTCTTTCTAAAACGATAAAAGGTTTGCAGTCTGGTTTAAACGCTCTTCGACAATATTGTAGGCAATGGGGTATGGAGGTAAATATTCTTAAAACTAAAACAGTCACCTTTAAAAATGGATATGTGTACGGCCAACATGAAAAGTGGACCTACGGGGAGGAAGAAATTCAAAATGTTAAACACTTCGATTACTTAGGAGTAAGGTTTGATATGGGCGGAAAATGGAACAACAACACGGAGTTTATAAAACACAAAGGGATTAGACAACTTTCTGAAGCATTAAGGATATTGACCCGGGTACCAGATATGCCAGTAAAAACATTACAGACCATGTATGAAGCAATGGTTAGGTCCTCATTACTATACGGCAGTGAAGTGTGGGGATGGGAGAGGGTGGATAATGTAAATAAAATACAATGCAATTTCTGGAAGCGCATTCTAGGATTGGGGAGGGGTACTTCAAACTACGGAGTTCTTCGTGAGGTAGGATGCTGGGAAGATGCTGTATTTTCTAAACTAAACATAGTTAGGTACTGGCTGCGAATAATTAAAGGTGATCAAACAACTCTGAGAGCAATATGTTATCGTCATCAAATGAACAATATAGAGCATCCAAAATGGTGGGCGACGGGGTTGCAACGCGAATTATCATAAATTGGCTTAAATGATATCTGGCAAAGGGGTAATGAAAATACACACAGTGCCGTGAGAAAGGTCAAAAGACGACTATGCGATATAAACAGGCAGAAAATAGAATATGAATGTAGACAAAGATCAACATTGGAGCTACAAAATGAAATAAAAACTAGGTGGGGTAAGGAAACATATATTTTGGAATTAGGTATAAAACAGAGGACTGGAATAGCATGGCTTAGGTTGGGAGGGTGGAAAGCTCGCAAGATTGTTGATGATGATGGCAGAAGGATTTGCCCATTATGCGGGGAACAAGAAGACTGGACGCATATTTTGGCAGCATGCGTGCAGACGGAGGGTATTAGGAAAAAACTATTACCGGAAGTATTTTTGGTTCCAACAGACGGAGGACAGCATGCTGGGACTTGATTCTAAACAGCCAAAACTGGCCAAGCTTGGGCACATACTTAATGGAAGTACGTGTACTAAGAGATAAGGTGTTTTTGTAATTTTTCTTTAAACATATATGGTGCTTGAGTACTTGTGCGCGACTGTGTGTGTGTGTGTGTGTGTGTGTGTGTGTGTGTGTGTGTGTTTGAGTGTGTGATTCAGAGTGGTTTTTTTTCAATTTTATATGTATGTATATAGTGCGGTGATTATAAAAAAAAATAGTTGTTTTCTGGTTGATACTGCAAGTCAGGTATACAGACCAGGTATTTTTCTAGTACGGTCTTATGACCCATGTGAGTGTGTTATGCAATTAATGTAATACTAAATACTTAATAAATACCACCACTACTACTACTACTTATTACATGAAATGTGTTGTCATGTTCTCTTTGCCCTAGTATTCCTGCATATCCCTGACAAGATGCATCCACATACAACTCATAATCTAATTCATCTCTTGGACGTTCCAGCAATATTGCATTTGCAAATAACTTTCTTACATTTTCAAAACTTTTTGCAGCTCTGCTGTCCACTTCCATTTATTTGTTTTCTTTAGAAGTTGTCTTAAAGGTTCTACTTCTATAACATATCTTGGTAAAAATATACTTTCATAATTCCAAATTCCAAATAAACGTTGTAGCTGCTGAATATTTTAGGTGGTGGTATTTTTAATATGGCTTCTATTCTTTCTTCATCTGGTCGAATGCCTACTTCATTTAGTGCATATCCCAAGAATCTGATTTCAGGTACACACAATTTTGACTTTTTAATATTTACAGTCATGCCTTGTTCATGTAACTTATTTAGTACATAATTTACATTCTCTAAATGTTCCTCAAAGGTTGGGCTTATTATTAGAAAATCATCAGTGTATCTGATTAAGAAATCATCTGCTGTGTCACCAAGTGTACTATGTATTCCACTCAGGAATCCACTAGCACTATTCTTTAGTCCATATGGGTTTACACAATACCTATATTGTAATCCAAAAACTTGAAAGGCTGTGTAATCACGTACTTTAGGATCTAGCTCTCTTGCCAAAATGAAGCTGTAAGATCTATAGAAGAAATATATTCGCCACGTGATTACTTTGCAATTGTTTGCTCTATACTTTCATTTTGAAAGTGGTCTGGTAGCATGAACTTATTTAAATATCTTCCATCTATAGCGATTCTTAAACTATTATCTTTCTTTACCGTCCAACAAACACTATTTATATATTGTGAATTGGTAAGCTCAATTATGTTATTTTCTAGCATACTGGCTATCAATTTTTAGATTCGTTTCTTAGATTTACTGGTAGGTTATTACATTTTCTTCTAAATGCTGGTACATTTTCTACAGTAAAAGTGTGAATATCTGATGTACACCGTCCTGGAATTTCATTGAATACATGCTTATGGTCTTCTAATGCCTTTTTCATTATTATATTTCCACGGTCAGTCAGTATTGTATTTGTCATTAGTGTATCTGTGTGTATTTTCCTGTCTTCTATCTCTGTTGTATAACTATTTTCTACCTGCTCCAGTATTTCGTCTTCTGCCATCGGTTTCTTTGTATTAGGGTTCCTTTTGGTAAGGTCAGTTTTCTCTTCTTCGAAGTTAAGGGTCAATAACCTTTCATTGTTTTCCCTGCTTACTTGAACATTTACTATTTGTACGAAGCATTCTTCTTCAGATACTGCATTTTCTTGGTCCATTCTTTGTACTCTACATACTTTATCTTTTATAAAAGGCACGTATATATTCTTTTCTTCTTTATTTAATATAAGTCTGTCCTTCTTAAAGTCAACTATCGCAGAGAACTCTATTAATACATCACACCCAATTATAACTTCGCGTATTAAGTTTGGAACTATTAAAAACATGACCTCCAATGTAATGTCTTCTATTTGTATAGGTGCCAGTGCTTGAGATTTAATACTTTGGGTCATTGTACCTATAGCTGACCTATCCTCTCCTACTTCCATATTTTCATTGTATTCTGTTTCCATTTTATTTTGTGTATTTTCTTCTGTTATATTTGGTTTGGAATTGCTCAATTTTAATTTACCACTTCTTAACAGCATGATATTATCTTTATAACAATATATTCGTAACTACTTTGATAATTATACAATTATTTAGTATTGGAATTTTCTGACCTTTTCTATGGCTGTTAGTAAACCTTTATACTCGGAGTTCCCTCTTAGATTCTTGTTGAATTGTTGACTGCGTGCCCCGTACTCCTGAAAGAATTGTTGCTGTCCTTGGATGATGTTGATGATTTTAAGTTCTCTGAAGTGAAGTCTTGTAGTCTTTCGTCGATTCTGGTAGTTCTATGTTGTTCGGTGATCTCTTCTTTTCAGTTATTCCCGCCAATTCTCGCCTGTTCGAGCTCCACGCAGCTGGGCGCCAATTTGAAGATGTTATTTTTTTGTATTGTTATTTTTACGTTGTTATTTTTTTGCCCCAAGCTTTGGGAGTCAATTTGAAGAAGCTCGTTGCTTCACATATGGAAAGCCAATTTGAAGTAGAAGTTGTATTGTAGTTCAACTGTTGGGGAGCCAAACTTGAAGTAGTTGCAACCGCACGTATGGTAAAAAGTTTCCGGTAGCCTTCGCCCCAAATGTACTTTCCGGTGGCCTTTGCCCAAAACTGTTTAAAAAATATTAACTTTAAAATTTGACTGTTTTTTTAAATATTATATATTTATGTTTGCCTCGGCTGCGTAAGTATTATTTTTAGAGACATGAATTTCTTAACAGGGCGTGATGCGGCTGAAGAATGCAGACCTACACAGATTATAATTTTTACTTCACTCCTTTTATTAATGCTTGACACGATTTAAATAACACTTCACTGATAGAGAGAGAGCTGTGAGATGTTTTAATTAATTACTTGCACTTTTTAACAAATAAACTATTTTTATCTCACACCGAATACGTATTATACTTCTCGAGGACACATCTCGCGTCAGGAACACTGTTTACAACCAACACGTCCAGTTATGAGCGCTGTTTACAAGCAACTGACTTTATTTCTACCGCCTAAATTTGTAAATTTCTGTATTTCGAGTCTCTGCTTAGCTATTCCTAATCCAATAGAATATTTTTGTTTAACTTAAGCTTTTTCTGGTTGTTGATTGGCTATTTTATAAACTGTCATAAAAATTACATTATTGTTGCTCCAAGAGTGACTAGTAGCATTATTACACTTTCTTACTCATTATTGTCTTAAAGTTACCTCATTGTTAGCAACTTTTAACCTATTATTCTCACAGTTCCTACATTATTACATTACGTAATACATTCACATAACATTGTTACATATATCTACGATAATATAAACATATGAAATGACTGTAATATACTTTTTATATATTGTTATTTACACATATGCTTAAAGGCGGGCTGTTATTGAATTTATATATTATATAATTTAACTGAAATCATTTAAGTGTTAAAAATGCTGCCTCAAAAGCAACCATGATAATACCATTCGACCAATGCTACCTTGGTAGCTGAGATTCCTGTACGAATTAGTAATCGCAGAACTAGATCCCACCTCAAATCTTTACACGCTTTTTGCAGCGTCATACAGTGTTTTGAGCTCTGTTTGGTAGTTTTAATTCAAACAAATAAACTTCATCAGTCATTACATTTACTGTATGATGTGAAATACGCCATAGTTTGTGATATAAGAGAAATTATCTACCTAATACTTAGCATTTTTTGACAAGGCTGTACATTGACTAACGGCTTAAATTCAATCTGCCATTTTGCATTTAAATGGCTTTGCCAACCGATGCATGTGATAGGTTGTTCCTTCAGGGGCGTTTTCAAAGGGGTGCATGGATGTATGGTAAAGAATAAAAGTTTGTAAAATTGGCTAAATGTGCTACTGAAGCTCTCAGTGTAAGGGTAGGATGTTTTTTGCATCGACATACATAACGATTGAATTCTGTCCTATAAAACACTTATGCACTGAGTTATGTATCCCTCCTCTATAAAGTGTTATGCAAATCAGCCATTTAAGGCATTCAAGAAAGGCATAAGTCACATATGTCGCTTAACACGTTGCATAAATTAAAAAATAAATAGGCGCAGCTGACTCACCTGGTATAATTCTCTGAGCAAATAACACGTATTGCTCCTCTAAAGTATCTCAATATGCTGGCAGCCATCTGCTCATACCCATATAACCGTTGATATTAAAACACCAATATTGTCATAATATTATATTAGTGTTGATGCGATACCAATCTAATTTAAAAGTAATAAATAGAATCCAAAATCTCAGCCTGTTGATAGACGGTTGTCAGTTCAGTGTGTAACCTCCTGAAGTATTGTTTTTAAAATGGCACAGTATACCAATCAAGTATACTTAATGTTAAATACAGCATAATGTTCTCATCAACATAGATTGAAAAGTTGAGCATTTTTTTTCAAGATTTCTTTGCACTTCTTACGATTGTTTTCCAAATTAAATAACCCACTTTATGAGATTTCTTGTGGTAGTTCAAACTCCTGGAACTTCATTTATAAGATTGTTAATGTTTAAATTCAACATATAGTGCCACTAATGTTCTTTTACGAAATCGAGTCTGAATATAACTTCGCTTCAATATTTAAAATTTAGCTGTAAAATTTTGAGCTCAAAAATGCGCAATGTTTTAAAAGGTCACTCACGTGAAACACGAATATATGCCTCCTCACTGCAAGCAAACATAATTATGATGTCGAAAGACACTCACTTCTCACAGATTAGAATTTCACCGCGCGAAGAAGACAGAGAGTAGTTATTTCAATACGTATACCTTACACTGGTTTATAGGAATGTGCGGATGGGAATGGCGATGATGATGCAGTTGCTGGCGGAATGACTGACAAAGTGCCTTAAGGAACCCCGCCCAAGCACTGTTGCTCCTGCCATAAATCCCATCACGATTCACCTTGGTAATGACTTAATAGGCGAGCGGTCTAAACACTCTGCCATGGAACAAAATATCACTCCACACAGACCATATACACAGTATACGAGAGAACTATGATCAAAATGTAATTTTCGATTTCACATAAATAACTGACACTATCGTGTAAAATGGACACATTAAATTTTTACTTCATGTATGTATGTAAGTATGTATGTATGTATGTATGTATGCGCATGCGTATGTATGTGTGCGGGGGTGGGGGTGTGTCGGTGGATGGATGGATGTGAATGTGTGTGTGTGTGTGTGTGTGTGTGTGTGTGTGTGTGTGTTACCATTGTACACAAGAGGTCTGTAGCATTAAGTTGCTGTGATATTTGATACATAAAATTTGTGAAGTATCTAGGGGTTTCCCGTTTGTTGCTGTACGATAGTGGGTGTAGATTTCTCCCTGGAGATGTCGTCCTCCGCGGTGTAGTGGTTGACATGCTAGCCTGTAGTTCCCGAGGTCGCGGGTGGAAACCTTGCGGAAGGCGATGGATTTTTTCAGGCATAAAAATCCTTAGCATGGCTTCCTTCGGAAGGGAAGTAAAGCCGGTGGTCCCGTGTCGTAGATTTACGGCACGTAAAAGAACCTCAAGCCTGATAAAGAGGCCTCTGAGCAAAATTACGGGTCTTTCATGCCTAATATAGAATGGGACGCTAAGGACCACAGCAGTTATAGAACGTCCATAAATAAAACTCAGTTTATTTATTTGTATATTACACCGTCCATTTCCCACAACTTTGTTTCGTAGATATTTACGACGCCACACAAAACTATCTTCTCTGTCAATAATCACTTTTTTCCTGTTCATAAAATCAAAGCCGGTCTGCTTCAATACTCAAGTCCTATTGTAATTCGGCAACTCCTTGTATCTATTTACCGCATTTAGCACCGTAGCTGACGGTTTGCAAAAACGGGCCCGTTCTTACCTGAAAATGATCCAAGTAATGGCTGTTCTTGCCTGGGGAGAGAGGCGTGGAACTAAGGTAGTGTATAATACAATGGAAGGGATATCTTCCCTCTTCCGCATCGGTTGTAGTATTTATCAGAAACGGAGATATTTGCACCACTAAATAAACCTTTTGTGAAATAACTCTAACTAATCCAGCTACATGCAACCATTTTATAGATATATAAATAACCCCCCAAAAAGCTTAAACTGAGCTAATGTTTTGGTAACTAGTTGTAAAAGAGGACACGAACACGTGTACAATGCAGGTCTCGCTTGTCAAGGTATAGTAATAAAAACTATACTACAAATAGGTTAAATCAAATGGGTTTAATGAGATTTAAATTCTTTTTATTTTTTTTCATTTCTTGTTGTTATTATTTTGGAGTAATGTTTATGGTTTACCAGGTATAGAAAATCAGACAAAATACATTACAAATGAACTATGCTTCACAGGATGTTCCTAGATAATTCAAGATACATTTTTTTAGTCATGTATACATTTTAAACATATATCATAATTTAACCAATATCGTTGGAGTCATTCTTGAGAAAAGAAAGCAAACTAAAATTTTCCATATACAGGGTAATATCGGATTTGGGGAATATTCTTGAAAATTTTCGTATCGTATCCTTGGAGGACCCTGAACTTACATACCAACTTTCATCTCGCATTTACGCGTTTTCTCGTGGTTATAGTCAGATGTGATCACCAGGTGAATGCTTGCAATTCCATTCTTCTTACGTGGCCACGAGAAAACAACTAATAGCGATTTATCACCTGAAAAAATCTGATGTTTGGCATACATTTGACTTTCTCTACTCACTCTTGTGTTAACCTTTTATTCGTTTATTTACTTCTTGTTAAATCAGATAAACTTCAGTACGTTATACATTTCCGCATTCGTTATATGTATAAGAAGAATGCAATCGACTATCTCGATAATCAGAATTTGTAAAAAAGAAATAATAGCTCTCAAATCCACTCTCTTTGTAAGATCACATGAAAAATCTTATACCTTGCACTCATATGACTTACTCTACTCACTCTTCTACAGACTGTTGTTCTATGTACTTTTTCTTAATACAAAAAAACCCTTCAGTACATATTTAGACATTTTGTTGTGGATATACAGCAGATTTTAAAAATGTAGAACATTGTGTCGTGGCTTTGAATTTCCATCCTCCTTGCATCACGAATAGTGACTGCTTGAAAAACTACAAGTATTTGAAAATTCAAAACAAAAACAAAGAATATCTTGGAGATGATATACACTACAAAAAGTATGTTATATAAGTTGTGTGGTTTGACGAGATCTACATGTTGTGTTATCTATCTCTAACGGTTATAAAAAGATTGGGAATAAGAGGCTTCACAGGCAATTCGCAGAAAATTCCAGTTGTACATTTTATTTCTTATGCAAATATCTTAAACATATATTATTTTAATTCAAAATTGTTAGAGAATTTTTGAGAAAATCCAAAATAACGAAAATGTTTCCATGCAAAGAGTAATTTGTGGTTGGAGGATTTTCTTGAAAATCCTGTTATTCCATTCTTAGAAGACAATAACTTAATATCAGGTTTTGTATTTAACCGACTATTCATTGTTTGTTATGCTCACAAACACAAACACACGGTTCGCATTTTAAAAAAATTAAATTCACCCTAAAATGACCATCACAACGACCTCCAAGCAAAATGGCATTTCCTTTCCCCCAGAATATCAAGTGACTTTTATTAAATATATTTCTTTCTACAACGCTTAGTTTTTGAGATATTGTACAGCCTCAACTTAAATGGTCCACCATTTACATACACACACGGAATTTCTTCTAAAACTGTTTTTTTTTATTCAGTTTACCCCAAAAGTGTATTTCCGTGCAATCGCGGTACCGGGTTTTTGGGTGGTATGCAACACTTTTTCCAATTATAAATAGTAGAGACAGTAAAAATGAAACAGTGCCTTTATTTGGCGACTCTACCAAGCTATAAAAATACTGGTTTCGATCGATTTCGATACACAAACCTTTGAACAACTTCAGTTAAAGCACATTATTTATTACACCTAATTAGTGATTACAAAGAACACTTCACGCTCTCTTTACTCCTTTATTCTCACCTCCGCTTGTCTTTCACACTAACATACGATATTGAGGTTTCATGGAAGTACATGTTCCCTGGCTCAAAACAGAAACTCTTACATTAGATCAGCTTGTCTCTATGTGTATGTTAATCATCATTTAAATTCAAATGAATACCAAGTTGCATATTTTGATTCGGCACCTTTTAAAGGGAGATAATTTCAGGAATATTTCCCACCCCAAACAACGTTTTATATATTTTATTTTGCTTTCTTAAAATGTCTCTAACGATTTTAGTTTAACTATAACCATGCTAGAATGTTGAACAAAATACATGTTTTAAATAATCTATAACTGAGTCTTCAGTTCTTTCATTCATATTTAATTTTATATAACTGCCAAACCTTAAACAATAAACATAAGCTTACCTTAGGAAAAGTTAAATGTCACGAAAATGCACCATTTAGTTCAAATAAAATGTCTTGCGGTATTATGAGTTTGCAAATATTCGACGTTATTTCTTTGAATTTTATCAAGCTGCACTTATTGGAATATTAATTGATTTCATTTCTTATGAGTTCACGTAAAGGGTACTTAGATAATATAATGACTAACATATATTATAGACTGACAGATGAGTATTATCACCGTCTACAAAATGTGCACAACCACAATTAAATGGTTTTATATTTAAGACGAGCATTTCACATGGTAAACAGGAAGTAGAAAAATTGGTTTTTATGTTAAAAAATTGTAATTCATTATGAAAATAAATGACATGGATAGAGGAAAATATTTGAATGTTAAACAACACTTTATGCGCATTCCATTTTTTTAGACCTCGCCCATATTTTGAGCTTTTTATGCAGCAGGTTGCAAATGCATTTTGCTGGGAATATCTTAGTACATTATCTCATTATCCTATCTCAAATCAGAGAGAAATAATGAAAACAAGATTATTAACAAGCACCTTCAGAGATATGAATTCTCGAAAGTGCCTAACACGAGAAACATTGCCATCCAAGGCAGACGTTCTTTCTACGTCATTTAAGATTTTTATTTCATAACAAGATAGAGCGGGGAGGTGTCCTTGTTTTGTGAACTTCGCTGGAAAAATAAGCAAGTTCCGGGAAGTTGCTACAGTCCGGTGTACTTCGCTGAAATCGGACTACCGATCGCAAAATGAAAGTTTCTGAGGCTGGCTTAAACGAAAAATTAATTTATCCGTAGGTTTGATAAGAATCTTAAGTTACACAGGAAATACGGTTTTACTGCCAAGGAACTTGATTTGGTGAAACATATGTTGGCGCAAACTGATTTTCCAATAAGTGCGGCTGATAATCGTAAAAGTTATATATCACAGTGATCTTTTTGAACATCATTTTGAAAATATATTTTCATATTTTATTTTCATAAATTACCTAAAACATATTCTGCAAAAGCTTAATTCTTCTATCTAGTTCGTGTTATATACGAAAAATATTTGATAGAAACGGTTTCAATCAAGTGTTATAGATACACAGGAACATAGAGAGGCTGGAACCGTAGTAAGTATCCAAAAAATCAAATAGAATATGTATACCTTCTACATGCTTACTTGAGCTCCTGATAAATAAACGAATGGGCACTTAACGCTTCAAAATGCATATTTTAAAACATTGTAAACGTCAAATAAACAAACAAACAAACAAAATAAAATATCTCAGAAATATCAAAAGTCACGAAAAATGTCGTTTGACATAAATTGTACATTTTAATGACCTCTAAGTTATTTTCATAGAATTTTCTGCGTATCTTTGATGATTTTACAGAAAAACAAATTGACGATAAAGAGAACTCCATAGACTATCAGAATAATTCAAGCAATTATTTTGTGACGAAATATTTTGCCGCAATTTATTTGTGACACTAACATCTCGAAACATATTTTAAACAGAATTATTAGAGTAATCTGAGAAACTGAAGATAATGCAATATATGGTATATAAAGGATTGTTTGGGACTGGAGAACTACTTCAGACGCCTCGCCTTGAATGCCTGACAAATAAAAAAGTTACCTATGTATCCCAATTTTACTTTCTCTACCACGTACATAGTAAGTAAAGAAGGTATTGCGTTCCACCAAAAAATTGGATATGGAGATGTCACCGGAAATACATGTTTTGAGGCCTCTTGATTCAAATAAAGCATTTTTTAGAAAAATGCCCGTATGTGACCGCGTATGTAAACAACGTAACGAAAAGTCGGATAAATACCAAACTTGATATTTAGGTTCAGTATCTTCAAAAGATGTTACACGAAGATTTTAAGAAAATCCTCCCAACCCAAACTACTCTATACAAAGAACATTTTTCGACATTTTTTTATTTTCAAAAAATGGCTCTAACGATTTTGATTAAAGTACTATATATGAAAGATGTTTAAATAACAAATAAAATTATATGTTGAATGAATTGAAGTGAGTCTTTACGTATTAATTCACATCACATTGGCGCTTGGCATTAACTGAGAAGCGCTTTAGAGAGACGCGTTTCTCTCATCTTCAGCTCTGGCCGACTGAAATCTCATTAACTCCCCAGACCCCCTACAAGTAATTCAGTAGCTGATTCATCTGCCCTCTGCTGGTAAAAGTTTAGAACTTGTGGACTTGGATTTACTGCCATCTGTAGTGAAGGTTGGGCACTCATCTGTCTTCTTTCTTCTCTCTTGTAATTTGATTGGACAAGCTGTATCAAGTAGTCTGTAGGCAGTATTTCAAAATTGAAAATATTCTTCATGTTAAGATGAATAAAATCCTTTCCCAAATTCCAGTTGTGAAGGAATCTGTATAGGTTTTAATAATTTTATCTGTTGGCCTGTTTCATGGTTACTGTTCCAAAATGGTTGGCAACTGCTGATTTAACTATTTGTTTTAGTTTTATATTTCTCTGATGTTCACTTAGTTTTATTTTAAGTTTCTTTTTGTTCTATCTGTATATGAGCCTTGGCAATCTTGACATGAAATCTGATAAATACCTGACTTTTTTAAATAATGAGTTGTGTTAGTAACAGGTGTATTCAGCATATTTTTCAAACTATATATGCTCTGAGGTGAAGTTGGATCTGAAATTTTCTGAATAATTTTTCAAATTATTTAAACATCACTAGTATGTAAAGTTCTTGTATATTAAATCCGTTTTATTCGGGTTCTGTAAGGTACTGGTTGTGTGTAAGCTACGTTTCTTTTTGTATCTAATAATTAAATTGTCAATAAGCTGCGGTTTGAAGCAATTTTGTATAGCTACATTCTTAATGTATTTTAATTCATCAACATAATCTTCTTTTTTCAAAGGCACATTAATCAATCTATAACCCAAGCTTCAAAAAACATATTGGTGTGAAGTAGAGTTGTAAAAATTATTTTTTCTATAATTATCCAGGTAGGTTTTCTGTAAATACCAAACTTTATATTATTATCTTTTCTTTTTACAAGTTCATCCAAAAAAGGTAATGTATTATTTGTTTCTATTTCCATAGTGAATTTGATATGTACGTCTTGTTTGTTAAAAATATGCAGTGCTAGATTTATACAATCTTGAGGAGTAATAGCAAAAGTGTCATCTACATATCTGTGCCAAATCTCATTAACAATTTAATTATTAGATACAAAAAGAAACATACAACACCTTACAGAACCCAAATAAAAAGGATTTAATATACAAGAAATTTACATACCACCCAGTTATGTTTAAATATTTTGAAAAATTATTCAGAAAATTTCAGATCCAACTTGCACCTCAGAATATATATAGTTTGAGAAATATGCTGAATACACCTTTGACTAACACAACTGATTATTTAAAAAAGTCAGGTATTTATCAGATTTAATCTCAAGGTTGACAAGGCTGATATATAGGTAGAACAAAAATTAACTTAAATAAGACTAAGTGAACATCAGAGATATATAAAACTAAAACAAATAGATAAATCAGGTTGCCAACCATTTTTGGAACAGTAACCATGACATAGGACAACAGATAAAATTATTAAAATCTATACAGATTCCTTCACACCTGGAAATTTGGGAAAATATTTTCATTCATCTCAACATTAAGAATATTTTGAGTTTCGAAATACAGCCTACACACTACTTGATACAGCTTGTCCAATCAAATTACAAGAGAGAAGAAGGAAGACAGATGAGTTCCCAACCTTCACTACACATGGCAATAAATTAAAGTTCACAAGTTCTCAACTTTTCCCAGCAGAGGTCAGAAGAATTATCTACTGAATTACTTCTTGGGGTCAGGGGAGTGAATGAGATTTCAATCGGCCAGAGCTGAAGATGAGAGAAACACGTCTCTCGATAGCGCTTCTCAGTTAATACCAAGCACCATTAGGATGTGAATTAACACGTAACGACTCACTTCAATTCATTATATGATAACATCACGATCAACAATATTTCTGTCCATTATAGTAGTAGGGAAATGACAGAGCTGGCACAGATAATTTATGCATGGCTATTCATATGCAAATGAGCTCCCCCACCTCCTCTCCCCCCCATCCCCAGCTACTTGGTATGACAGAGCTGGCACAGTTAATTTATGCATGGCTATTCATATGCAAATGAGCTCCCCCACCTCCTCTCCCCCACCTCCTCTCCCCCCACCCCCAGCTACTTGGTATGACAGAGCTGGCACAGTTAATTTATGCATGGCTATTCATATGCAAAGGAGCTCCCCCACCTCCTCTCCCCCACCCCCCGCTGTGCCTTGGTAGTTTTACTTGCACCTGCGGTCGTAAATCATGTTGAGTACAATGGAGGCTTGACAGTTAAGTAATTAAGGCTGTCAATCAACTGTCAAAACGAACAAAGGGGTCATAAATTTAAGGTTCTGTAACAAAGGCGAGATGTTTTTCCTACCCATCCCACATCAGGCCACTTCTGCACCTGGTCAGTTACCCACCCCCACTTCCATTGTGTGTCGAACACGTGGCATACTCGTTCCACTAGCTTTTAACAAAAGAACAATGCTTAACCTTCAGCTGTCAAAATGAACAAAGCCCGTGATGAATTAGGGTTGTAACAAAGAGAAACAAGTTCTATTGTCCGATGTAAGCATTCTTTAGAAAGACCACCTGGCATACTCATCCCACAATCCAATAACAAAGCCTGACCCTTTTCATTGTGTAAGAGATTCTATTGTGTGTGCCTTTCTATTGTCCTTGGCAAGGCTAGTTTAGAAAGACACCTGCAGCGTTCCCATCCCAATAACAAAGCCTGACCCTTTCCATTGTGTAAGAAATTCTATTGTGTGTGCCTTTCTATTGTCCTGTGCAAGGCTAGTTTAGAAAGACACCTGCGACGTTTCCATTGTTTGGCCACCTGCTAGTTTAACAAAAGAATTCGAGGGTTGCTTTATACTCGTCCTGTCCTTGTTTGTGTGAAAGAGAGAGAAACTTGTTTACCAAGCATTCTGCTTGGCCCCATTTCAGGCAGTGACTGAAAAAGCCGCTAATATACATTTCATTACGTGCATTAAACCTCTGAGTGATATCCATAGATCGGTGTTCGATTCTTACTGTAATCAAAAGTTTATTGCTAATGAGAAATTAATGATTGATATTATTATATCATTACCTTAATTAATAAAAACGGCGTTCAGAGAATTCTAGCTAGAGTCTTACCAAGTGAAGCTCTAACGCGCAATAACTATTAAACTATGCAAGACCAGATTGAAAATGTATTTAACAAATATAATTTAATTTTTTTATACATCATCATCCTAATTAATGAAAGACCGTTCAGAGGACCCTAGTTCGAATCTTACCCTGCAAACTCTAATGTGTAACATCTAGTAAATTACGGAGGCGTGCTCTAAAAATATATTAAACACATGCGTATACTTAGGTATCCAAGTTGATATTTTCTTAGGGTAAACATTATTATATCACTACCCTGATTAAAGACCGTTCAGAGGTTTCTAGTTCGAGTCTTACCCTGCAAGCTCTATGCCTACTAACTATTAAATTACGGAAGCGTGCACGATAAGATTAAAAATGTATTTAACAAATATAATTTAATTTTATACATTACGCTGTTTTAATGAAAGGTATTCTTAGGAACCCAGAAGCCCATAGTTCGAACCTTAACCAGCGAAACGCTATAATAAATACTAAATTATTGAAGAGTGAACGGGTCAGATTAAAATGTGTTTAACAAATATAATTTAATATACACGACATTACAATGTTTAACGAGCTGTATTCTTAGGAACCAGAGGTCTCTAGTTCGAATCCTGCCCTGCGAAACGCTATAATAACTATTAAACTATGCACGGGCATATTAAAAATGTATTTATCAAATATAATTATTTATATTAAACCCCTGCGTATACTTAGATATTCCGATGCCTAGACACGATTCTTTATTTTCTTTCTCCACAACTTGTACACATCCAGGCGCTTCCCATATACACGAGCACATGTGCATACATCAACAGGCATACACAGGTGCATGCATGCACACACATGCACATACATGTAACGCAACAATTATCTCTTTCAAACAGAGATATCAAAAACCTTTACGTGCATTGCCTCTCTATAATAAAAGTTTTCATTTCCCTCACTGAATCATTTATTCTCTTGCATAGAAAAACACATTCATTCCCCCTCCCTATAGATCGCTTCCCCCACCGATCCTCTCTGCAAGTCATTACATGTGATAGAAGAACCGGTTTTTCTAGCCGCTATATATAAGCAGCCCCTTCTCGCACTGCTCTGAATATTATTCGAGGTGTAATCGAGTCGATAATACAATGGACGAATTTTGGAGTGAATGCGGAGAAGAATCATACCATTATACATATTATCATAAAGAGTCGTGTAATGGCATCATGCATTCTATAGTGTGTAACATGCCTTCCTATCATGACCAGATGACTTCTCGAGGCATATGCACAGACAACTGCCCTGTCTACAAAAGAAGCATCATGTAAGTATCGTTTTTATTATTAAATGCAAGCTCTAAAAAGCGTGCAATTGTTCTCTAAAGAAGAGTGAAAAAATTAAAATGGTTCATTCTATTGTGCCTTCTTTCTTTCCAGAGAAACTGATACCGAAACTGAGGGTGAGATGGTCAGCCTCATTTCAAACCACGGCTCTCTGTGGCATTCAGAGTACTGCAACGGGTATACTCACTCTGTACTGTGTGCAAAACCAGAGGTACACGACAAGATGGCGTCATACTTTCCATGCAATGAGAGCTGCAGTGTATTCCTCTTCAGACAGAGAAATTTAAAGTGAGTACCTCTTTAAATATGTATCATTATTGTACATTGCTATTGTCATATACGTAACTTCAGAGAACATTGATGTAAACATTAATTGTATGCGATACTAACATACATTACATGCTACTATAGTACAAGAGCAGTTGTATACGACTAACACTGGAAATTATAATGACTTTTGCAGAATTCAAATGACGACACCAGCGCCTAAAACCGAGGTAGATTCCGATGATAAAGAACCAGAAGATATAGTGGAATATCCCATTGCACAGCAGTATGCTAAACACGTAGATGAGGAACAGGATTCCAATTCACAGCAGGCAGGGGATCTAACACAGACGACCTCTGAGTCTCCCCTTGGAAAGCCTGCAGAACTCGGGAAAACATTGACGTGAGTATTTTCACATATATAAAAATCATTGTTTCATTTTAAGTGTACACTAACAAAAATATGTAATTCTTTTCAGGATACCTTAACTTCACCAAGCACTTTTCTAAGACCTTCATTGTGTAATGCTTCAGGCGGTGCAATAAGGGGAAGAAGAAGAGGAACAGCTTTGCAGACCTGCAAAGGAGGCTGACGCTATTGGAGGTTAGAATAAGCAACATCGAGACGCCCAAGAAACATGCCGGTAAGAAGCGTGTGCCGAGACGTCTACATCTCGAAAAGGCGCAGCATTAACATAGCATTCTTCTATGATCTTCCAGTGCTTTTAGTGAAAAACACAGACAAATTTGTATACATGACAATTCAAGACTGGGTGATAATTCGTGAGAGTCTTCCTACATTCAGTGCATTCCTCCAAACGAGAAAGTATCCGCGTGTGGAATATTGTGAAAATATTCTTTTTTCTTATAATATTGTTGCTTATATGCAAGAGACAGAAATAAAATTTTTGAACACTAATTTAAATGATTGTGAAATATTTTTAAATAGAGATGAAATTTGCAGGCTAAAAAGACTTGTACCGTTTATAGACTACCATTTAGGTAACATAACTGATGCAAATGTAATGCAATATTTTGGAACGAGTAGTTGGAGGAAGAAAGTGATGGAAATGCAGGATAAATAATAACAATAAAAAGAATGAAAGTATGTTTTTACATAGTGTTTTTATTCATTAATAATCCTTACATTGCTAATGAAAAAACAAATCCTTACAATGATTAGTTTAAAATAAAAGCTGCATCACATGAGTCAGAGGCTTGTATGTAAATACTTTATCGTGAATTATCAAACAATACAAAGTGGTCTGTGCAGGAATATTTGCACTAGCTTGAATTTCTATTCTAATGTTAACAGCACCATTTACAACTTCCTCTGGTTGATGTGAGCAATCTATAACAAATATAGGAGCAAATTTAAGAAAATCTTTTCTCTTCAATAAAGTATAGTTCTCTTTTTCATAATAAGAGTTTTGAAACTTTGAGTACATATCATACAAGGATGCAAATCTAGAGTTTCCAAAATCCAAATTCATGTCGTGATAGGGATAACATTCGCTATTAAGATAAATTCTCAAATTAGTTATGTTACAATGATCAAAAAGAGAACCGTCTTTAGATGCATTACTAGATCTTAAAGTTTGAGCACCCAAAATGACAAATCTGGGCTTCTCCATTTTTGATGTGGTGGCGACATTCCAAGTGAATGATTTAGTTTGAGGCACCGCAGGCTGAGTATGCAGATCCATGGTCCTAAATGGGAGATACAGCGCCTTGTCCGACTTGACAATCTTGAGAATTTCAACCTTTTCAGCATCAGAAAGTCGTATCACTGGCATTCTCCACTCGATTCGTGCAAGTTTAACGCTTGCATTCTCTTCACCCTCAGGCGCTATAATACTGTTTTTAGAGTCCTTGGATCGAATCAGCACCAACTCAAACTTGCTATTGAGTATGAGTTCCTTGTGGTCGTCAGCAAATCCCAGAAGCATCGAAAGCGGTACTATGGCGTTGAAGGCTCCATTTGCTGCATTCACAATGTCCATGTCTTCTCCAGGATAGCATCATCCAGCATTCAGCAAGCGATCAGACTCCATTGGATTGAGAGCAGCATAGTTGCGTAAAGTTGAGGCGATCCCGGGGTTCCTGGTTCGATCAATATTTGAGCCGTTCATATCCAGTCGAATCTCCTCAAACATGAATGCAATAGCGTTATTGGTAAGCTTTGCAGTAGTAGCTGTTCCATTAGGTTTAGTAATACTCCCCTCGATGTATAGATAACTTCGATTAGGTAAAGTATATAAATCCTCAGCTTGACAAGGGATTCTAATTTCATCATTAGCGTCCAGAGCCGATGTATTATACGGTAAAACACATGTTCCTCTTCTTTAGTGATCTTGTCATCGAATGTCGGTGCGCTGGTAACATTGAAGATGTCCATGATTATAGAAGTCTAAAGCCCAATACCTGGAGGAAGTGTCGATTGCGTGATGTTAACCCTCCGGGTGTCAAGGGTAGAGTATGATGTGTGCGTTGAATCACTCCCTTATTATATCCTCGACGTCGCTGACTTCTTCTAAAATCTATTGGCATTGCAACGGATGTGAAGCCTTATGCTTATATCCTCGTTTCTAAAGTCAATGATATTACCGCTTTGGTCCACTACACGAAGACTAATTTGCTCTATAGCATTGGTGTTTATGATTGGAGTGTAAATTGGATTTGACGGCTCTTGAGAAATATGATATCCAGGCGGAACAGAAGGGAAAAACTCGTAGATCGAGTGGCCGCTTTTACCATCGATGAAAGAGCCTGTTGCAATACTGCACTCGATTCGAATGATGCTCACCTTAAATATATTCACCAGGTAATCAGATTCAGACAGCTGATTAGCTGGAATAACTTTACCTCTGAAGCCCAATAGCGAGCCTATAGAAGGATCACCGGAAAAATCAATAGTGAAAGGGCACTTAATTTCAGCCTTCATTGTGTTATTATTAGGTCTAATAAAGAAGACATTCTCATCTACACCTAGCTTATCTCTGATGTATTCATTAATATCAGAAATCTCATAAGTTCCATCAGGTATATCAATGATCTTAATTTCATCATTGTGCATGTAATGAAATTGATTATTACTCCAATCAACATTAGGAATTGAATAGAAGGTTTCAAAATTCAGTAGAGCAATCTCATAATGATACTTTGGATCTAGCTGAAGAGGAGGATTCAGGTAAGTAGTAAGCACAGACTCATTGCCACTGACTGCAATAGTGTAACTCATTGCGATAGAAATTGCAAGCACAAGTGCCCACAGATGACTGAGCTGAAACTCTGAAACCTCTTAGTGTTATACAGTACCTTAACATCTCTGAGGTACCTTTCTATCTCTTTTGGAGGCTTCAAGTTTCCAAAGCTATCGAAATAAAATGACACGTTGCCATCCTTCTTTATAGCAACCCAATGAGTGCCTTCATTCTCTGAAGTATCGAGATTAACAATAATTCTCTCTCTGTAACGAGATCTTGAGGGTAGCTGATCGATCATGTATACACCCCTAAAATGAGGAATCTTTAAACGTCGGGCATACAAGTCGAGGTCTATGTTACTTAATGCTTTTTCCGGGACAAGTATAGCCCTCTGCCGGAGTTTTTTGAATTTCCTTTCTTGCTCGGCCTCCTCTTCCTTTCGGTGTTCCTCGCCTTATTCTTCTTCTTCACTCGTAGGCCTTTCCCTCTTGCTTCAATTTCTTTGTTATGTCTCATCATTTCAGCAAGTTGTTTATCCGCAGCCTTTTTCTTATTTACAGCAGAGGCTATTTGTGCAGCGCCTCCAGCGGCGGCTCCTAGTGCTGCAATAATTGGTATGAGTGGTAGAAATCCTCCTCGTTTCTTCTTCCTGGATCCCGCACCAACAGCTACCTTACCCTTCATGATGGTTGTTACTAGTCGGGCTGCCAATCTTTCACCTAATGTAGCATCAGATGATTGCACTCTTTTCCAGGCCTTTTCAGCCAAGATTTTGTCGGCAACGTTCCTCGAAGCAGAGTCCTTATGCTGTGCGTAGGCTATGTCGTGAAGCTTACACGCTTGGTCTAAAGGATTTATTCCGGGGTCTCCTCTCTTTAGTCTTTTTTCTAGCTTTGTCCCAGGTCCACAGTATCTGTAACCAGGCAAATGTGCTTCAAATGGCAGCAGGTTAATGAGAGAGTTAATTAAACCGGAACCTCTTGAGACCTTAACACCCTTAGCGCTCATGGTACACTAATCGATTTTAATGGCGCATAGTTCTTTTATACTCTGTCATTGCTTCCATTTATTAGCATATATACATTAAGGATGATTTATTTTATTTTAGTTGCTACGATGGAGCTGGTGAAGCAACATTGCTCGCTGCCTATCCAGGTGCTAGACTTTGAAAGTGACTTTAGACGCGATCGTCACGGGAAGCTGTTTCCAGGCAATGTCAGAGCGCTAATTCTAGGTAGCTCAAGTGCTGGAAAAACAAATGTATTACTCAATATGATACTTCACGAGAATGGACTACGCTTTGAAAATGTGTACATTTATTCAAAGTCGCTATACCAGCCAAAGTATCAATATCTCGTTTAGCTGCTTGAAAACATTGAGGGTATAGGTGTGTATACTCACGAAGACGGTGAAAGCGTCTTGCACCCATCAGAAATTAAAGAAAATTCAATCTTTATATTTGATGACGTCATCACTGAAAAGCAAGACAAGATTGCATCCTTTTACAGCATGGGCAGACATCGAAATGTAGATTCAATATATCTAGCACAATCCTATGCCAAAGTCCCAAAGCATTTAATTAGAGATAATGCGAACATGATTATACTCTTCAGGCAAGATAATTTAAACTTGAAACATGTATATGAAGATTACGTAAACACAGATATGACGTATACTGAATTTAAAGATTTGTGCAAAGGTGTTTGGGAGAGCTCTACAGAAGGAAGACCTTTTATGGTAATAGTTCCCGAATTTCCGATGAATGACGGTCTATATAGGTGCGGATTCGATGTATATATTAAAGTTGTTAATAAAGAAATAGCTCATTCATAGTTCATCATGAGTATTGACAGGTTTGGATCACAGAGGGCTGCTCCAGTGAAAAGATCGCTACATCAATTTATCATAAACAGAGATGGAAAAGGAAATTACCAATTCAGGAACAAGAGACTGTGCATTGTTCAGGATCCTGAGGAGGACGACGACGCAAGCACTAAACGCTACGTGGATACGCTTACGTCTTCTACTGAAAATCGAATGCAGGAGTTCACGGAAAAAACGACATATCAGCGCATGGGCGAACTTCAAACTACGCTTAGGGATCACATCCAGAAGTCGCTAGACGTGCAACATGATGCTCTAATGGAATATCTGAATAAAAATACCCTTAAACGCGACGATGGAAACAACATTATCCTGGATTCTATAAGATTAAAGATAATGCTGCCACCTCAAGAGGACTATGGCGTGCCAAATAAGAAGCATGTATTAGAATATATAAGTGCAAGAACACCACCGCTCGATTCAAGCGGTAACGTTTCATTCCAAAAAAGAAGGCTAATTGAAGTAGCAGATCCTGTCGATGACAGTGATGGAGCAACAAAAAAGTTTGTTAAAGTTCACGTGGGAAGGAAACAAAATGAAATGCGCCAAGATTTAAACAACAGACTTGGTGCAATAAGTACCACTGTTACAGAAACAGTGGGAAAACACATGGAAACTATGGCGAACCGCCAGAAATCAATGGATGGGCATCTGACATCTGCAATGGATAATATCAATACCCTTAAAACACAAATGAAAGTCGTAAATTCATTAGTAGAGCAAATGAGAGGGGAACATGTAATTACACTGCAGTCGTTGCCTTTCAGAGGGAAATCACAGAGGTACATGTTAACAACAGGTCTTGAATATTACAAATCAAGCGTAAACGGCGAGATTGTTTCTTGCTATATGACGTCACCAACAGCTCCTACTGTAAGACCTGATACAATAATTGAAATAAATAAAAAGTCTCTGAGAGCTCTACCTGCACCAATTGCAAATGGTGATAAACTAGCCTTCACTGCTCCTGCAAATCGTGTAAGGGACGGCCATTTTCTAAATATCGAGCTGAAAATCTCTTATAAACTGAAGTCTGCTAAATAAATAGGGTATATATTAAGGTGAAAGTCTATTTTCAGTGTCATTTCAAGATGGACAGCGAGTGCATACGACTTAAAGAATCTGTAGCTATGCACACGAAGGCTATAAGAGAAAAGTTACGTTCTCTTAAAGGTCAGCAGTTCGAAACCCAGAGAGTGATGAGTGAAGCTCTTCAACCAGTGACAGATCCGCTTCAAGATATACCTGAAATACAGAAAAAGAATACTACAAGCAAGGAGGAATCACCGAAAGACATGAAAGATGAGAAACTCTACAACTACCTTAATAAAGTTCGAAAGAAGGACAAAAATGAAATAGATTCATCATATGGAGTACGATATGAGGATGGCAGCTACATGCTAGGCAACAAGATTATTGATTTCATCAATAATAATGTTCGAATAGGGGACGAAACGTATGAAACCACGCCTGGATTGAAGGAACTCATCTTCAAGAGAATACCTGAAATGCATGCATACACCGAGGATGACCTTGAAACATACAGTAAAATACTTAAAGCAACACATGTTCATCGAAGAAACTTCAGCAAGCACGGGCCGCTGAGATCGGGTAATTCCTACAAGTATAAAAGCGTTATACGTCCTCTAGTAACGAAACGCAAGGGATTAGGACTACAGTGGAAAGAACATCGCCCTAATACGAGGCAAGACTACATCTACTGGACCGACCCTAATGATCTGGTGGATCGCCTTAGGCTACTTGTGGCATCCAGAGACGCCGGCAATAACAATCATACTCAAGAAATTGAAGAGATTATTCAAGAACTAAAAGCGGCAAAGGTTATAGCATGACATCAGTGAAGCAACATATAGCAAGCGAGCTCCATGCTCCAGCCCGGAGAAACTTCATGCGTCGAAAGATTATCAGCAAGGGGCTCCACGACTTGGTGCAGATCGACTTGGTGGAGATGATACCGCATGCAAAAATCAATAAGAATTTCAAGTACATCATCATTGCAATCAACTTCTACTCTAAAATGGCATATGCGAGACCTCTAATGGACAAGACAGGACTTCAAGTTGCAAAGGCTATGGAAGATATACTGCAAGAAATGATAACCCCGCCCAAGAACATACAGAGTGATAATGGAAAAGAATTTTATAATAAACATTTTAAAAATTTAATGACAAAATATAACATCAATCACTACAGTACCTATACCCATGTGAAGGCAGCTGCTGTTGAACGATTAATAAGAACTTTAAAAAATATGATGTATCGCGAATTTCTAGCCAATGGATCATACAAGTGGCTAGACCTTTTACCTCAGATCATTGCAAGATATAACAACACTTACCACTCCACTATTCGAATGAAGCCTATAGAGGTGAAGAACAATGATCTTCTTCTGACTGTTTACAACTACACTCAAGATCGAAAAGAGAAGAGAGGGGCAAGAAAGTTTAGTGTTGGTGATTATGTGAGGATATCAAAGGACAAGGGACATTTTGAAAAGGGCTTTGAAGCTAATTGGAGTGTTGAAATATTTCAAGTTGTTCATGTGAATCACACCAATCCCGTTACATACATGCTAAAAGGTAATGATGGTGACGAGATAAAGGGGTCCTTTTATGGTCATGAACTGCGACCTACACTGTACCCTAATACATTTCTGGTAGAGAAAGTATTACGCAGGCAGGGAAATAGGATTCTTGTAAAGTGGTATGGATTCCCTAATACTCAATGGATTGACAGAAAGGATTTATTGTAGAAAAATAATAATGAAAATAAAGAGGCTTTCATTCCACAATAATGCGTGTTTTTTTTATTTCACTGTATATATTGTGTTAAATAAGAAAATCATTATTTAAAAACATTTTGTGTTTACAGGATTAAAAATCAATAAGTTGTTTTAAGTAAAAAAAAAATCATGAACAAAAAAATTACATATATATATACAACATTATCATTTGCATTTTTTAGGTCAATCTTTATATATACACACGCTCACACGCACACACACACCCAATATATACATGATAAAACACTCGCTCACTAGACTGCATTTTACATACATTTTATAAAACTAAAAATCAATAAATTAATAAATAGAAGAGCTAAACATTTACATTATCCATGTACATATATAAATACACACATACACAACCACTCACGCATACACTAACACACGTATACACACACATAAAAGCAATTTGTTTAAAAACTTCACAACTAAAAATTTACACAACTAAAAATTTACATATATACATCTAAGGGTCAGTCATACTCAGACAATAGTGACCCCAGGCAATTGTCCGGTCTGAACCTTCAATCAGTTTTCTCTTATCGTCTCTACCACAGAGAGCGACCTTATTCATTTCTATGGTCGAGACTTTATGTTTGAAACTTCGAAATGTTGTTGTTTTTGTTAAAACTTTTTTTCTAATATCATTTAGACAGCCGAAATAGTGCTCAAACTTTATGTTGCGCATACCGGTCTTGTTGATGCCCTTTGCTTTCATCATAGTTTGGTCCTTGTATCTGTAAGCATATAACTTGGACCTTAGCCCAACATATTCTATCATAGGGATTCCTGCAAGCTCATCCTTGAACAGGCCGATGACTTTCTTGTTTTGCGGTGTAATTCCATAGCTGTTTTGTGTTTCGTAATTTGATGTGTCAAAATGCTCTTGATTTTCCTTAATAAATTTGTATATATCGCTTGAGGTTTCCAGAATAAATGAATCCGTATCCATGTAATTTAAAATTAAATCTTCTAGGCCTGGCTTCAATATATTGTAATAAAAACTGTACATGATATGTTTGGATATATCAAGGATGGCTTGCCCTATGTAGATGGGTTTGTTCATGTAAATTTCCTCTCTGGCAAGTTCTATCCCTACAAGATTTTCCGCAAATAAAATGCTCCGAACGTAAGTTGGTCGCGCTGTCAATTTCTTGCATTGCTTCCAACTTGTAACGATACGGAAGTCATTGTATTTGCGCACATTCTCAATAAATTTGCCATATACAGAGTTGTTCATTTTCTTCCATAAATTCTGACCGAATTTGGAAGTTTCCCTTGCACGTCTCTCTGTATTTATATTGATGTAGGTTTTCAGCCATTCTGACTGATCATATGCAACCACTCTGTGGATCTTCTTTAACTTCATGCCCAAGTCAATGCACTGCTGGAGGTTTCTATAGTGCAAGGTATATTTCTCTTTGTTCTCTAGTGTTGCCAGCAGTTTCTTGTATTGGCCTCCAGGTGGTATCTCACTTTTCGGGCAGAGAGGAAGGTTATTGTGCTCATCATGTAGGTGCTCAGGGTACTCGAGGTCGACTTCCAAAACGTATCCAGTTGGGGAATCAGGAGCAACAGCAAAGAAGTTTATGTTTAAAATTTCTTCTGGCAGAAGCCATCTGAGGTTCTTGTGTGGCATATGGCTCGCCATTGAAGCCCCATATAAATTGTTTATGTCGAGATATGCCAAATATAAGTCTTTTTGTGTCTGTTTATGTCCAGGAAGGTACTTGTTGTTTGCTTTAGCATGTCTCTTTGACACTGTGCACATTCCGCCCCTGATTCCTCCCTCAAAGAATTTGATCATTTCCTCATCATGGATGAGGTCAAGCTTGACCTGAGTCACCTTGAGCATTGCATCAAATGCAAGTCCTGGTAGGGTATAGTACCAGCAGGGGTCCAAGTTATATACTTCCAGAGAAAGGTCCCTAAACTTCTCGAATGCATCGGCCAACAAGAGCGTATCCGTTTTCAAATAGAGGTCGCTGTATTCGCCTAGATTGCTGATGTTGAAGGTGTTCCAGACTTTGACAGCATGGTTGTATTCCTCTTGTGTTATATTGTCAAAATTTTCAATTGAAGGGAGTGCTGTTTCCTCTAGTTTTGAAGGAGAGTCGACGTAACTGTAAGGGAATATTCCCTTAGATCTCACTAACTGCTGATGTTCAGGATCGGGATACTCAGAGTTTGTGATCTTGAACTCATCACTACTCAGCATGCAGGCTAAACTAGATAGCTTATCGTCCAAGAACTTAAAGCTATCTAGAAACCTGAAAAAGATAGTCCTGTACTTTTTGCTGAATGATATATATCGCTCAGAGGAGCTTGAGATACACGAAATGGGGTGATCATCATATGCCAGGTGTTGCATCAGGAAATGGCTGTCATAATTGCTAAGGCAATGAAAAAAGATGGGTATAAAGTCAGGTACCCGTCTATTTAAATTGCATGCATTATGAGCAGCCCCCAGGAATACACCGGTCACATGGCAGTGGTCACGTACCTTCAAGTCATCTACCTCAAACTCCTTCTTGCATATGTGGCAATGACGAGCATTATCGAAGTCAGCCACGTCCTGAGCAGTCAAGGTCATTTCTTCATTGCGGCTATATTGCTCAATAACCATGTCGGCTATTGACCTAAGTTCAATGAAGAACTCCTTGATTGCATCAGGACCTCTGAATAGCTTAAACCTCGACAATGAATCGTCATGGCGACATACGAGCTTAAGCGATATAGATATAGCCTCATGATGTTGGATAGCCCGAGTCCAGCTCTGATTAGCCGACGGTTCACAGGACTGAACTCGGGTTAACACGCTCTCAATATCGGCATACACAACAAAATTTACAGAACTACCCTTCGAGTATGATGAGAACTGAATCACTTCACCCTGATTAGGCATTTTGAGCACCTGACACTGCATGCACTTCAATTGATGCTTTTTAAAAGCACCTTCAGTATTGAAGTGCTTCAGGCAGGGCTCGCATACCCAGTGTTTCCCCTTGTGTTTGCTGAACTGTGACCTGGTCAGCCTTGACATATCCTTAATCAGGCAGTAGTGAGATCTTCCATCTTGTTCAATTAGTAGTAGGTTGACATTGAGATCTTTTCTGCTGCTGGTTTGGTATAGTGGTATAATTGTGCACTCCCTTTCTATTCCAAATACTGAAACTGATATTCCGTTGTTTTGCTGTTCAAAGTCTGGAATCTGGTGTAGGCTAACAGGGAAGTTTATCCCTCTGTAGTTAAACGCAGTGAATAACTGTTTTGCAGGGTATTTGCTCGTTCTATGATAGTTCTGCTTTGCAGGATACTTTGCAGCGAGCAAACACCATGCAAAACAGTATTCATCTTCATTTTGTATGTTTATTACAGCTTTCTTGGCCTTGATAGCAGTGGGTAACTCTATATATCGCGATGCATTCAAGGGATCATAGAAGCTAGTTCCAATAACAAGAGCCCTGACAGCGAACAGAGATTTTGAGCTTGCACCTCCTTCGAAATTCGAGATGTTTTCTAGCATTTCATCGACCATAGAAGTGTATAAAGCATCGAGATTACTTGATTGAAGACCCAGCTTTGTCTTGCTATTGAAAAAGATGGTTTCTGCATGCTCTTTTTCAGGAGATTGTATTAGGTAGGTGATCTCTATGGAGGCATTTACTTTAAACCCAGAAGAGCTTCTCCCGAGTACAGAAACCATCTCTCCCAATACAAGATGTCTGCATTCCTGCAGAAATTGACTGGGGTCAGCTATCTCTAAAGAGTTTTCTATGCGGCTATTGAAAAGGCGGCCCTTGAACGCCGATTCAATAACCTTACACTCTAGCTGAGTATGCCTAACCTTTAGTTTTTTGGTGTTGTTCCCGTACTCGGTGTCGTCACTATCGGAGTCAGCAGTGGTGGTGGGGTTGTCACAATGGTTGCGTCCGATGCCTGATGGCCCTGCAACTGGTGATGGAGGAGCCATTGAAGATCCTGGGCGGGTGAGGGGGCTAATTGTTTGTCCGTGTTCCTCTTCAGCCTCGTGAGGTCTTTTGGTACCCCGGAGCATTGCATCCTCAGGCTCCGGGCTCGTGACCACTATTGAAGGTTCTATAACAATAATAAAGTGGAATTAATTGGAATGTCAGTTGAAATAGAAATGCAAGAATATAAGTTTATTAAATCATTGAAGAAAAATCTTAAAGTCACATGTTAATGCCACGATAATTATTTATATAATTGTATATTTTAATAAATAAAGAAATGAGTAAAAAATGTTGATTGAGAAAAGTTATGCGTTAACGTTACGATAATTATTATGTAATTGTATTTTAATCAATAAAAATGAGTAAAAAAAATTTATTGAGAAAAGTTTTACGTTAACGTTACGTTAATTATTTATGTAATGATGTTACTAGAATAAATGAAGTTAAAAAAACTCACCATTCAATTCACGAAGCATCTGCAGGTACACGGTCCTGTATGCACAATTTTCGCAAGTGGACACATCGATGGGAATAATCGTCCATGGATCTCCTACAAGCATCGGCGCAACATCCTCGAATCCAGGAGGCGGCGGGGTCAGGTAGTCCTGTGAAAAGATAGGCGAGGGCAGGCTACCAGCATCGTCCATCTCTCCCGCCCCGTCTGAAGTTGTTTCAGGAACTAGAACAAAGAAGCAAAGCAGAATTAGCTTCACATTGAATATTTTGATTGAAAGGTGCTAGTAAATTGAATGCTTCATTCCATTATTGAAGCTCTGAATTGTTCTCTGGTTATACATTGATTAATGATAAAGATAATATTTCTAGAAAAAGTGTAATAATATATCTAAACTCACCGTTCGCTTCGTTAAGCATCTTTATTGCAGCAACTTGGTATTCGCAGTTATTGCACATGCAACATTGGTCCGAATTACATTTGCATCAGTTATGTTACCTAAATGGTAGTCTATAAACGGTACAAATCTTTTTAGCCTGCAAATTTCATATCTATTTAAAAATATTTCACAATCATTTAAATTAGTGTTCAAAAATTTTATTTCTCTCTCTTGCATATAAGCAACAATATTATAAGAAAAAAGAATATTTTCAGAATATTCCACACGCGGATACTTTCTCGTTTGGAGGAATGCACTGAATGTAGGAAGACTCTCACGAATTATCACCCAGTCTTGAATTGTCATGTATACAAATTTGTCTGTGTTTTTCACTAAAAGCACTGGAAGATCATAGAAGAATGCTATGTTAATGCTGCGCCTTTTCGAGATGTAGACGTCTCGGCACACGCTTCTTACCGGCATGTTTCTTGGGCGTCTCGATGTTGCTTATTCTAACCTCCAATAGCGTCAACCTCCTTTGCAGGTCTGCAAAGCTGTTCCTCTTCTTCTTCCCCTTATTGCACCGCCTGAAACATTACACAATGAAGGTCTTAGAAAAGTGCTTGGTGAAGTTAAGGTATCCTAAAAAGAATTACATATTTTTGTTAGTGTACACTTAAAATGAAACAATGATTTTTATATATGTGAAAATACTCACGTCAATGTTTTCCCGAGTTCTGCAGGCTTTCCAAGGGGAGACTCGGAGGTCGTCTGTGTTAGATCCCCTGCCTGCTGTGAATTGGAATCCTGTTCCTCATCTACGTGTTTAGCATACTGCTGTGCAATGGGATATTCCACTATATCTTCTGGTTCTTTATCATCGGAATCTACCTCGGCTTTAGGCGCTGGTGTCGTCATTTGAATTCTGCAAAAGTCATTATAATTTCCAGTGTTAGTCGTATACAACTGCTCTTGTACTATAGTAGCATGTAATGTATGTTAGTATCGCATACAATTAATGTTTACATTAATGTTCTCTGAAGTTACGTATATGACAATAGCAATGTACAATAATGATACATATTTAAAGAGGTACTCACTTTAAATTTCTCTGTCTGAAGAGGAATACACTGCAGCTCTCATTGCATGGAAAGTATGACGCCATCTTGTCGTGTACCTCTGGTTTTGCACACAGTACAGAGTGAGTATACCCGTTGCAGTACTCTGAATGCCACAGAGAGCCGTGATTTGAAATGAGACTGACCATCTCACCCTCAGTTTCGGTATCAGTTTCTCTGGAAAGAAAGAAGGCACAATAGAATGAACCATTTTAATTTTTTCACTCTTCTTTAGAGAACAATTGCACGCTTTTTAGAGCTTGCATTCAATAATAAAAACGATACTTACATGATGCTTCTTTTGTAGACAGGGCAGTTGTCTGTGCATATGCCTCGAGAAGTCATCTGGTCATGATAGGAAGGCATGTTACACACTATAGAATGCATGATGCCATTACACGACTCTTTATGATAATATGTATAATGGTACGATTCTTCTCCGCATTCACTCCAAAATTCGTCCATTGTATTATCGACTCGATTACACCTCGAATAATATTCAGAGCAGTGCGAGAAGGGGCTGCTTATATATAGCGGCTAGAAAAACCGGTTCTTCTATCACATGTAATGACTTGCAGAGAGGATCGGTGGGGGAAGCGATCTATAGGTAGGGGGGATGAATGTTTTTTACTATGCAAGAGAATAAATGATTCAGTGAGGGAAATGAAAACTTTTATTATAGAGAGGCAATGCACGTAAAGGTTTTTGATATCTCTGTTTGAAAGAGATAATTGTTGCGTTACATGTATGTGCATGTGTGTGCATGCATGCACCTGTGTATGCCTGTTGATGTATGCACATGTGCTCGTGTATATGGGAAGCGCCTGGATGTGTACAAATTGTGGAGAAAGAAAATAAAGAATCGTGTCTAGGCATCGGAATATCTAAGTATATGCAGGGGTTTAATATAAATAATTATATTTGATAAATACATTTTAATATGCCCGTGCATAGTTTAATAGTTATTATAGCGTTTCGCAGGGCAGGATTCGAACTAGGGACCTCTGGTTCCTAAGAATACAGCTCGTTAAACGTTGTAATGTCGTGTATATTAAATTATATTTGTTAAACACATTTTAATCTGACCCGTTCACTCTTCAATAATTTAGTATTTATTATAGCGTTTCGCTGGGTAAGGTTCGAACTATGGGCTTCTGGGTTCCTAAGAATACCTTTCATTAAAACAGCGTAATGTATAAAATTAAATTATATTTGTTAAATACATTTTTAATCTTATCGTGCAGGCTTTCGTAATTTAATAGTTAGTAGGCATAGAGCTTGCAGGGTAAGACTCGAACTAGAAACCTCTGAACGGTCTTTAATCAGGGTAATGATATAATAATGTTTTACCCTAAGAAAATATCAACTTGGATACCTAAGTATACGCATGTGTTTAATATATTTTTAGAGCACGCATCCGTAATTTACTAGATGCTACACATTAGAGTTTGCAGGGTAAGATTCGAACTTGGGTCCTCTGAACGGTCTTTCATTAATTAGGATGATGATGTATAAGAAAATTAAATTATATTTGTTAAAAACATTTTCAATCTGGTCTTGCATAGTTTAATAGTTATTGCGCGTTAGAGCTTCACTTGGTAAGACTCTAGCTAGAATTCTCTGAACGCCGTTTTTATTAATTAAGGTAATGATATAATAATATCAATCATTAATTTCTCATTAGCAATAAACTTTTGATTACAGTAAGAATCGAACACCGATCTATGGATATCACTCAGAGGTTTAATGCACGTAATGAAATGTATATTAGGCGCTTTTTCAGTCACTGCCTGAAATGGGGCCAAGCAGAATGCTTGTTAAGTATGCTCGGATATATTCGTATGAGGTCGTAAAACATCGGAGAGAACTCCCTCAGGCAAAATCATGATGGCCGACTATGACGTCACGCAGAGCTGGTAAACAAGTTTCTCTCTCTTTCACACAAACAAGGACAGGACGAGTATAAAGGAACCCTCGAATTCTTTTGTTAAACTAGCAGGTGGCCAAACAATGGAAACGTCGCAGGTGTCTTTCTAAACTAGCCTTGCACAGGACAATAGAAAGGCACACACAATAGAACCTCTTACACAATGGAAAGGGTCAGGCGTTGTTATTGGATTGTGGGATGAGTATGCCAGGTGGTCTTTCTATAGAATGCTTGCATCGGACAATAGAACTTGTTTCTCTTTGTTACAACCCTAATTCATCACGGGCTTTGTTCATTTTGACAGCTGAAGGTTAAGCATTGTTCTTTTGTTAAAAGCTAGTGGAACGAGTATGCCACGTGTTCGACACACAATGGAAGTGGGGGTGGGTAACTGACCAGGTGCAGAAGTGGCCTGATGTGGGATGGGTAGGAAAAACATCTCGCCTTTGTTACAGAACCTTAAATTTATGACCCCTTTGTTCGTTTTGACAGTTGATTGACAGCCTTAATTACTTAACTGTCAAGCCTCCATTGTACTCAACATGATTTACGACCGCAGGTGCAAGTAAAACTACCAAGGCACAGCGGGGGGTGGGGGAGAGGAGGTGGGGGAGAGGAGGTGGGGGAGCTCATTTGCATATGAATAGCCATGCATAAATTAACTGTTTTAGAACCCCCAAATCTACCCCACTCATTATAATTTATATATTGAAGTTTATGGGAATAACCTATGAAGTCTTCATTTGGAAGAAATTTTGTATAATCTTGTATAAGTGGTACACGTTGAGCGGTAGACGAAAATGTACTTCACAAAAAATATAATCTCTTTAAAATACACAATTATGTTAAATAACTTTTTGTGGCATTAGCTATTTCTGGGATATGCGTTATTAAAGGTTCGAATTGTTAGTTTCTTGGTCATTTTCCTAAAATTCCTATCAACATTCAGTTGTTTCTCGCAATTGTATAGAAACAGTATGGAATTATAAGGCTAGCATATGGGTTCAGTTCTTAAACACTTGATTATCGCTGTTCTCTTTGTATCTATAACGAAATGTGTAATGTAGCCATTTCTGTAAAGATTTATTTGGATTCAAATGCAGTAGACAGAAAAATAAGCTTCAGTAAGAATACCTTGTATATCCACTAATAAACAATTGAGGGTAGAGAAAGTCATGTGAATGCATCACATCAGATTTTTATGTTTACGCTATACTGTTTAGATGTGCGCATATTGTTACATAGATTAGTTGTAGAAAATAGATTAGTTATAGAAATTAGATTGGTTATTTTCAGACTGAAGTTGTTGTTAATATTTTAATTGAAGTTAGAGGATATAAAAGCAAAGGCCAGGCAATCAACCAACACAACAAAAAGGAAGCTTGAAGACCTATATTAGCAAGAAGAGGAGCCAGACTATGCTGCAGGAATGGAATAACATACGATTATAACGCTTTTTCCACTTTTATAAGTTTCTATTTGAGTTGTAGTATCAGTCATTAATCTTGCAATTTTTCTTAGCATTCCTTATTGTACTACTACGAGTGTTGAACCATACAATTTATTCCACTTACCCTCAAATGTAGTGCAGTTTTGAGAAGATGAAAGAAAAGGTAAACTCAGCATAGGATTAGCCGAGATTGTAAAAGCGTGCCAGCACAGAAGGACTCAGAATCGGCAACATACAGTAATTAACTATTAAATCCATCTCCATTAACATTGTACTGTACAAGAAACTGCAAAGTGAGCGAGTTCACTGGATCTTACAGACTGATGGAACATTGGATTACAGAGTGTACTATTTTTATAATGTTCTACTACAACGGCTGTGGTGTCTCGTTTATTAAACACTGAAATTCTCCGAAGTTAGCTTCATACTTTCATGGTCAAATTAACCGCACATTTTCTGTTTGACATCTAATTAACTTCTTGTCTAATAACTCTACAGAGAGAGCTCCATGTGTGAGCTCACCGCTTCACTCAGCACAAAGCAACCCCTCCCGCCATTTTGAAATTATAACTTTCATGAACAGACGCTTCCACAGTGCTTGGAAAGTTCCACTCCCTACGAAAAGCTAGTGTTTTTTTTACAACGTACTATGAAATTTAAATTCAATACATTTGTAAATTTCCTTTTTTAAGGTAATAGGCCTGCAGTTTGTCTTGCCCATTGTATTACCATTTCTTTTTATTTTTTATACAAACTATTCTTGCCAGAGCTTATTTTTCTGTATAAGCTTTCGAAAAAATAATTACATTGCCGTTTTTTTTCTAAAAATTTAACAACACATTAGGTGTTTGTTTTTTTAAAAAATAGGCATTACAAACAGTCTGTTATGATGATTTTTTATTTTATAATACCTGAAGACAGCAGCGCTACTTCAGTGACCTTTCGCTTTTGTTTTTTTTAAATTCCTTACAGCGTGAAATCCAACTGCGAATTTAAGACTTTCCATATCCGAGTTTGCTGCCAAATGTTATATCGCTCCAACCGAAGCCATCTTTGGAAAGTGAGGAGAGATGGGAAATCTTCCTGCAAACAGTAATGATAGAGTGCCAATGTTAACTACACCTGTGTAATTTCGGTAGCTCCCTTCTGAAACTCCCAAGCTAATATGACAGATGTAGTCGTATGTTCCAAACAGTTGCCGATTAAATGACGTATTTGTTTCTTGGTCCAGTTTCATATGTCCCTGATACTGACACAGTTGTTACTCGATGAATTTGAGTATCCACACCACCACAACGCTTACATCAAGGAGCTGAGGATAAATTATGTTTATATCGCTTTGACTCTGTGGATATTAATTCGTTGATGAAGAAATAAAAAGAAACCTTCCACTTCAACTGCATATAGTTTATAAGCCAAATTTTCCATACTCGCTACCATGGTGAATTTGGTATTTCAGTTCTATTGCAGGCACTGTCATGGAATCTGTCAGCAACGTGGTATATAAAGTTTTGCTGGTGGAAAAACTGATCGACGCCTCTATCACTGATAGCATTCTTCTATAGTCTTCAGAACCGGTTTGAAGAGTCCGGCAGCCATGTCTATATAAAACTGCACAACCTGATTGGTACCGGGTCTGTAGAGAGCACTCAATATAGAATGGAGCACAAAGCCCGACATTTAGTATGCACATCGATAAGATTCCAACCACCCTCCGTAATGGCTCTGGTAATTGAGGTCTTGCTACTTTATATAAGTGATTCTTCCAAACGTAGTAGCTAACCGCTCTTTCTAGTTGCTGGGAATATCGTGGTAACATCGGTATCACCTGCGCCACATACCAGAGTTTCACTAGCACAAAGGTATTAACATGCCAGATTTTTTGCAAAAAGTTTAAATTCCGTGTCAATTGCGAGGTCATAAGAGAAATGCACATAGGTACAAGTCGCTTCCAATTCTGCGCTATTAACCCTTCCAGCCTGGAGGTAAAAGTAACGCTACAGGTAAATCGAGGAGCATTCCGTTGGCCAGCCATTCAACGGTAATAGTTGTGATTTGCCATGATTAATCAAAGCTCCAGAGGCATCCTGGTATGTTGTCAATAGCGACACAAGGTTGTCAGGGTCATCAGCATGTGCAAGAATCAAAGTGACATCATCAGCATAAGCCAAAATTCTTTAACCGTTGCACGGATTAACGGAATAAGAAAGTAAAGTCGCTATGCCTCTAATCAGCGGTTCAGTGCACCAAGTATGCATAATCATAGAGAGGGGACATCCCTGCCGTATCGACTGTGCTATAAGTACCGTTGCGTAAGAAAACCATTAATTTGAATTCGTGAGTAAGCATCTCGATAAATAGATTGTAAAAGGCTTTGAAATGGCTGTGAAAATCCAAAATTCCTCAACACCCCATAGATAATCGTGGTTAATTCTATCGAAGGTGGCCATGAAATCCAAAGCCACCATGTTGGGATGCCGTTCACCAGCGATAATGACATTTCGTAACATCATAGTATATGTGTATCCTTCCTCTCCGGTATACCGCACGTTTGTCCAGGTCCAATGATATCAGGCAGATATGACTTCAACCTATTAGCCAAGATCTTTGTGAACAACTTATAATCGGCATTCAAAAGCGTAATACACCGAAACGACTTTGGTTCCATTGTAACCGTCTGTTTAGGAAACAAAAGAAGGATACGCTCATTAAACCCCGTTAAGGTGCCTGTATTACGCTCTACCTCCAACATTACGTCAAGTAAGATATCTTTAAGGATGTTCCAATTTGCTTTGTAAAACCGATAACAGAGTTCATCAGGTCCAGGCGCCGAGTCCAGACTGGCTGAGGCCAAAGCAGCCCATAATTCCTCGTGATATCCTGGTTTAAAACGGTATTAGCATCTGGGGACAGCCGTTGCGTTATATGACGATAAACATATTGCTGCGCAGAGACATCAACTTCAACTGCTCCGAATTTATCAGAAAAGTGTTGACAGGCTTCTTGAAGTTGTTGTCAAGAAATCCCCGGAAGAGGCGCGTAAGTGGGAGATATATTTCCGTTCATCACGACGTTTTACATACGCTAGATGAAAAAGCGAGTATTTCTCTTCACTTACTACAGAATGGTCGCCGTTCATCACGACGTTTTACATACGCTAGATGAAAAAGCGAGTATTTCTCTTCACTTACTACAGAATGGTCGCCGTTCATCACGACGTTTTACATACGCTAGATGAAAAAGCGAGTATTTCTCTTCACTTACTACAGAATGGTCGCCGGAACGCCGCGATAGAGCTCTTCCTGAAGACAACACATTCTCCTCCTTATTGCAGAAAATTGATTGGTCACGTCTCGTCCATGGCGTTGTAGTTCATAACATTGATTTAACAAATCGTAATAATAGTGCAGCAGTTTCCGTCTGTTCTTAGTCTTTGCTATCCCTTCCCTTTTGTAAAAATGTCGTAAAAAGGTATATAACCATTGATTCAGTTTGTTGGAGGTTAAATGTTGAGCTGTTGTTGCCCATCTTACCCACATATGGGAGAACTGCTAGGAAATTACTGAATCTTGAAGTAGCGTATTATTAAGTTTCCAAACGTCTCTCCCCATCGTGGGTCTTCTCGCAGTCTGAGCTATTTTCATGATCAAGGTATGATGATCACTAAAGGGCACCGGTTGAATTTGCATGGTCCGTATCATTTGCTGCATCGATTTACTAACGTAAAATCGATCTATTCTCGAAGTACTATGATATGGATGAAATGTATATTCAACCAAACTTGCATACAAATGTTCCCACGAGTCAAAGGCTTGGCATACTCGATCTAAAGCAGGCGACATTGGCCTGTCTGGTTCTTAGCACTGAGGATACAATTAAAGTCCCCTCCTAGAAGTATTTTATCGTATTTATCACGCAGTCCGAAGTGACAAAAAATTTGCGTTCCTTTCTTCTGTTTGGCCCCGAGGGTAAATATAAATTTACGAGCAGAATATTACTGTCCTCCAATACTAAGGACGTAATCCTACCACTCACATGCCTCTCCGCTAATCGAATACTATTAGTCGAGGGGTAAACAATCGCTGTTCCGCGCTGGGAATCCCCTATATTGAAAATGTAATTATATTGCAGTCCAAAGAAATCCAGCTTATGTTCATTATTCTCCTGCAAAAACAGAATATCAATGTCATTATCATAAACAAAATCTCTTAACAAACTTTGCTTGGCTCTATTCCTCAGACAATTCACGTTCACTGTCGCTAAGGTTTGAAGTATCATCACCATATCAATGAGGATGATTACTTGTTCACCAGCTTGCTCGTTCTTTTTTTCTTTTTGCGCTTTTCTAATCGAGGATCACGTTGGCTAACTATAGCCCCATGCACAGATGGTGTAGTGGTTACGGCATTCTCAGCTAACGATTCATCTATTGGCACTTCCTCCGCCATGAAAGAAACAGCTGCTGATGCTTCCTCAACTGGCACGCTGACTCCACCACTTCCATTACTGCAAACGTGTCCTTACAGGTCGCGCTAGTCTCCACTGCCTCTAAGACAGGCTGGGTTTCCATACTGTTGTCGTCGGACCAAGGTTGGCCATCTACGACGACTGCTTCGCCTAGGTTTTCCTGCAAATTACAAGAACTTCCATGTGGTGCACCTATGATATCGTCACACTGCGCGTGTTCTTCAAAGGTCACATCTCGGCTATACTGCCGGTCAGCCACCGTCTTCACATTAAACCACTGTTGTCCTGAGTCGATGCTGCTGTTACCTGTTCTGGTAACGGCATCACTTGTTTTGGAAGCGTACCAGCAACCAATTTCGCACAAGTGGGCGTATCCTTTTCAGCATTTGGCATTCGTGGCATTGGTTTCCAAATGGCCGGCCGTATGACATATGGCACACGTAATAGATTGGTCTGTATAACTCACTAACCTCCGACATTTAGAAACGACGGTATGTTTTTTCAATAACATATGTACAGTACGTACTTACGTACACCATTGGTGACTTTGTAACGATAAGAGGGATTCCAAGTATCGTCACTCATCTGCAACACAGTGCCATAAACTGCTAATGCCATATTTATCTTCGGATTGGAAAAACTCAATGGCAAATTATACACTTTGACAACCTGCCTTCCAAAACAGGCTGCATCGATTATCACCTTATTCCGTTGTCCATTTGACCATACAAAACTAACTTCTCCACTTGACTGTTTTAATACCTCCTACACAATATCTGGTGTTTTGCACTTAATCAAGATTTGTCTAGTAATACCATTTAACTTGTAATCCTGTGACATCGCCCTCCTCCAATTTTAGCGCATCAAAAATCCATTCATGTATCTCATAAACCGTCGGTCGAATGATAACTCGTTCCACAAAACTAACAACCAGAGTTGTAGGACGATCATTCATGTTGAAGTACGTCGTACACGTATATATAAGGCTACGAAAACACAGGTCAGACTGTGAAGACTATAGCAAAGTAGCATAAGGTAAAATATAAACACACCGACCGGGTTTACTGCTAGCCGCACTCGCTCACAAACTCTCGGCACGCCAGCTACCCCACCACTGAATTGTACATAGCAAAGCGGCGTGGGTTGACATTCAAGTTGGTAATAAAACCATTGCTCAAATGAACGAGAAAATAAACACGTTGCTAAAAAAATCTGATGTGTTACATTCACATGAATTTCTCTACTCTCTATAGCGTATTAGAGGATATACAAATTATTCATACGAAATTTTATTTTCCTAACTACTTCATTTAATGAAGATAAACATTTCCGGAAATAGCTGCATTACACATTTCGTTGTAGATAAAAAGGGAATAGCGATAATCAAATGTTTTATAACTGGACGCTATACTGGTCTTAAAATTCCATACTCTTTGCATGGCATCTCGAGAAACATTTGAAAATCGACACGGCTTTAAAGGAATGATTAAGCGTTGCAACAATTACGGATATCTCGGAAGGGGCTGATGCAACAAAGAAGTTATTTGAAATAATTTCTGTGATTTAAACATATCTACCATTTTTGTGTAGCAGGTTTCGTCTATGGCTTAACGCTTACCAGTTATACAAAATTCCTTCAGAATGAAGAGGACTTCTCAGAAAATTCCAGACATGCATTTTACTTTCGATGTAAAGATCTTTAATACATAGTATTTTAATCGAAATCGTTAATCATATTTTAGAAAATCAAAATTTTCGATAAGTTTCCATGTAAAGTGTAGTTGGGAATGGAGGATTGTGTTGAAAATCTTCGCGGCGCATCTTTTGGAAGATATTGAACTTAAATATCAAGTTTAGTATTTATCCGAATTTTCATTTGTGAGTTATGTTGTTCACAGACACACAGAGTCTTTTTTCTAGAAATTAGTTTTATTCGGATTCAGAGGGCCTCAAAACATGTATTTCCGGTGAAATCTCGGTATCGGAATTTTTAATGGAACGCAATACCTTCTCTACCTAATGTGTACGTGATAGAGAAAGTAAAAACGAATGTTACACCAGACATTTAATACACGATCAATATAAATTAGAAGTTTTCAATTTTATTCTACAGATTCTATTGGCAGGACCGTTGCACAGGGGTGAATAACAGAAATTCCATTTTTAACGTTTTGACTCAAGAAAGCCATCAATTTAAATCTGTAGATGCTATTAGAGTAGCTCGCTCTGTCTGTGCCCATAAAAATACTTACAAACCACTGTACATACTAAATTAAAATTGAATACTTATGAGTACAAAGAAAATTTGCGTAACCTTCCTAATTTGTTTGTACAAAATCAAGGATAATTCAGACTCTAAAAGGTTAATGAAAAGCTTATTTGCTTAAATTTAAATTTAATACGCAAAAACTGCAAAGCCTTCATCAAGAAGTCTGAAATTTGGTTGCAATCGGTGAAAAGCACGAGTATTATATACAGAACGTCCTTAAAACTGACGATATTTGGGCAAAGTGCTGCGCTATGTACAAGATGCTTGCGATACATACAGGGTGGTCACAAAGTCCCGTTAGTCCCTACCAACTCTGTTATACATGTCATTGTTTTCTTCTGTTGTTGGTGTCTTATGTGTATTTTCTATAACCAAAGACCCGATACAAATGACTACAGCATCGAAGAGCGCATTAAGGCAAGCAGTGGGTTCACGACGGCCAGAAGAGGTGTATAGAGACTTTCAGCAGCAATTCGGTCGTCAAACTCCTCCAAAACTGACATTTCTGCGATGGGAACTCAAAATCTTTGCTACAGATAATATAAAAGATAAATCACGCAGTGGAACACTTTCAACAAGATCGAAACAATGCACACCGACATAATTGAAAAGCTCAAACTGTTACGCCATTCTTCTCGTCTGTTTTGTCCTGCTGTATAGTAACAAAGCTTTGTCTTCTTCTTCTTATCGGGCTAGTCATAATCATTATCCAGCATCACAACAACATTGATAACGAAACTATACATTCGGTTAGCCACCAAGGAGCTATCCACATTTCTTCGTGTCGCCATTATGTTGCGATCCAGTTTACGAAGCCATACGTCTATTTCTCTGGTGGCAATTGCCGATAGACAGTCTCAACTCTTAGAGAAGTACCGCCACACCTTTCAACTTCTTGATGTACGATTTGCTTTCTGTACGCCTGCTCTATGAGAAGTCCATGGTAGTACAGTCGGGCGAGGTGGAATTGAAGCATCATTGTCACTACAGGCATTCCTTGAAGATGTTGATGGCAGTACTGCGACATCCAAAACGACCAGTACAACCGCTGTAACTACTGGTACATCGTTCGTTTCGGTCACTGATTTGAACAAGTCACTCAGAAAGTGTTGCCACAGTCGTGACTAAGAAGGAACAGTTGCCCGTAACCAGCGTTGATGACAATCTGCTTTCAGATGTGTATTATCCTTGCAAATTAAGCAAATCTATTCTTGTCCAGCTAAGCGGCGCATGTCTCAAAACCTGCAATCTTTAACATCGAAGGTATTCATTTGGTACGTTGAATATGTAACAGAAGTACAAATTGGAAGTTTGTAATGACCAGACTAGCCGTATGCAGTGTTTTGTGGTACTATTTCGTAAGCAATCCTGTTATTACTTATTTCCGATGGCATATTGTAGACGCCAACCAAAGTATACTCTCTTTCTCTCTCTTCCTCGGTAATCCGTCCATTCGTCAGTTCACCCGTCGTTTGAGCAAACTCAAAGACCTCTTCGTGTTTACGTCTTCAAAAGCACTGCAATGGTGTAACCTGGCTAATATTAATATTACCTTTTTACTGCAGTAGTGTCTTATTACGCAAGCCATTTTATTCTTTTCTCGCTTTAATTTCTTTTCCTGTGTGTTATAAACGTATATACGGTATTCTGAAACCGTGCGATTTTTTGGGATCAGTGTCTGTATACTTAAAATAAATACACTCATTCATTCATGAATGTTACATCCAGTTATTTTGTATTATAGCTGTTTGTGCTGCATTAGCCTATGCGTTAACTAAGTGCGCATGTCTGAGTAAAGGATTTACATGGTTTAAGTGGATACAAACATTGTATTTTACAGCAATAGTATTTAGTATCCCTGTGTAGTGGTAACTGAATGTTATTGTTAAACATACCTTTATAACGATGTTCAGTGTACATTCTACAAAGTACAAGCTTAATGCCTTATGGTAAAAGACGATAGATCATCATTTTAACCGAGAAAATTGCGGAAATGGCTTCCAGTTTTGCCTTAACGGCGAGGGAAACAATATAAAATTTTGTCACGGATTATTAACCGAATTCTCACCGAACGAGATGGCGTCGTGGTAACGCGTGTGACTCGCATTCAGGAGGTTTTTGGATCGATTCCCGGTGATCGCCCACTCTGACCCATGGTTTGTTTCGTTTTTTCGTTTTTTTTCAGGTCGTCAAGCGAATGCTGCAGAGGTTTCTTTCAGCCCTCGAATTTCCTGTCCCTCCATTTCGTTCCATTCATCATTTCATCAATCCATCCTCCATTAGGTCTGTTTCAGGGTTCAGAGTGTCGGCGATGGTGTTCCTGTGCGGCGTGGCAGGGAAATAGGATGCTTCTGTGGAACTTTCTCCGTCCCTCGGTTTTCGGCTGGTTGCCAGGGGTAAACGGACGGCACATTCAGAGCGGAGTGTTGGACCCTCTTTGTGGGACGGGAGTCTCCGGTCTGCTTGTCCGACTATCGGGACCTTCAATCTGGATACTGTAGGGACCATGCCATTGCTGTGCCATCACTCCTGGTTTCGGCCGCCCGATGCCTCCTCTCACCTCCCCCCTCTCTCTCACATGCAGGATAAATAAGAGGCTAAAAGTTTTCAACTCCTTTAATAGAGCTCAGTCATTTATAAAGACCTTTACTTCCTTTACCGATCGATTACTTATATCTCACAGACGAAGTAAACGTATTCCATAAAACATTCAGTATTGGGATTTTACCCGAAATACAGGAGCATTTTTCTTATTCAAAACAGATGTCTTTGAGAAATGTATGAGAGAGAGAGAGAGAGAGAGAGAGAGAGAGAGTAGCACAACTCAAAACACGAAGAGCCGGAAAGTTACGGAACTTCGTGTCCAAGACCAGCAACTTTCAAAAATGCAAATGTAAGCTTTTAACGAAATTCCTCCGCCATGAACAAAGATTTTCAAGAAAGAAATTGCTTTATTTATTCATTCATTCTCTGAGAAATTATATTGGAGAACCATGGGGTTATTTGCAACTAATTAAAATATGCAATTTGTTTCAAATAATGTTTTGTGCCTTAGTCTTTATCGAGATATTTTATGTTCTTTGTGTCAACTGTCAAAGTAATAAACTTTGGAAATGTTTCTTTTGTTTCTCATTAGGCAGTGCACAGAGTAAACAATGTCAATCACTGTATTTTTTATTTATTTTTAATCTGACTATCCATTTCTAAATTTCCCTAAATTGCTGTGTACCTATAACATTTTGAAACCATTTCCAACGTATTTATCATGATTAATAGAAAGTAATAAGCGTTTGTACAAATAATTTGGAGAACATGTATAAAAATAAATTTCACTGACAGAGAAAGTTATATGTTTATTACACATCAAATGCTTTTCATTCATTCATTAAGAAATAGATGTATTTCTTCCTTTCTGCCTTACTGGTTACATCCCCGTTTTATCTTCTGGTTTCTGTCGTTTGCCATGTTTGCTTTTAACACGCGCGCAACTACCGCTATTTACGCACACACACCCACAATTTCATGCCCGGGGGATAAAGTTGTGCAATTTTTCGTTTCAACCTATCCCAATCCTTTCCATGGTTGTGATAGGCAACTACTTCACCGCACCTGTGTTGCGGGATGGCATAAGTACCTCATGAGTGACTCCAAAGCCTTTTAAAGTTTCCAAGCCACTCTTAATGAAATATAAGAAACACTATTTGCATTTATATACGCATGAACATTGAAGTAACTGTGAAGGAACTGAAGTTCCAATTTAATTTTATTATAATTGTACATGCTCTAATATAGGTTTGAAGTAGTAACACGTTTTCTTACTATATCATGTAGTAAATGGAAAGAATACTAAGCACTATTTCGGCTTAAACCATTGGACGGGAGAGAATATTTTGAAGGAACGTGTAATATATCAATAGAAGAAGGTAAAGGAAAATTGGATGAATTTGAATAAAGGATTTTATTTCAGAGTGATTTCGGAGTAATCTCGCAAGCAGGTCAGAAAGTGAAGAGACAAAAACTGGATAGGCTATAATAATGGAAGGATGATCATTCATTAGTTATGTCATAACTCAATAAGACACTAAATAAAATAAAGCTAACAAAGAAGTGAAAAGTATGAACAAATGTAAATAAGAGGGAAGCAATAGAAGAGAAGGCTTAGCTTATTGCGCATAAGAATACCATTGTTTAAAGGTGTGAGAGGAAATATTAAATAGGGAATGCATCTTATATGTGGTAAAGGGGAGAATTGATTATGCATTATATTATCTGCCTCACAGCATTTTGCTGGAAATTTATTTTCTTGGTTTTTTTTTAATTTCAAACAACATTTGTATGCATTTCAACTACTGTACTGTTTAGTTATAAACATTAATGCACAATAATAAGAACAGTTTCCTTGAGTAGCAAAACTTTATCCTTTAGAAATCTCATTTTATAAACCGAATGTTGTTTACATTAAGAGACCAAAACTCCAGTTACATCAGTATATCCATGGACGTGGAAAGAATATTATTGATATTGGATTTCTGATCTTCTTAATTATTCTTCTTGGTTTTCTTAATTCTGAAATAATTATACATTTCTCTTTATGCATTTAGTATAGCTTATTCCATTCATAATTACGAAATACCGCTGTTAAAAAGTTTCGGCATCCAGAAAGTTCACTATATGCGCATTGTATGTATTTAATATTAGGATATCAATAATTTATAGGTTTCGATGCCCAAGGTGAACTTACTGCATACATCTCCAGTATATGAATTAAATGTCTAACAAAAAAATCTGATGTGTTTCATTTTCATGACTTTCTCTACCGATTATTCGCCAAGATATGCTACTCTTACAGAAGCGCATTACTCTATCTACTTCATATTAATCGGTATAAATATTTACAGAAATGATTACATCCCATATTTCATTATAGGTACAAAGAGAATAAGAAAATTCAGTAAGTTTAAGTGATAGTCAAAGCTTTTAAGAATGACTCGCTATGTGAGGGCTTTGAAATCTCGTTCTCTTTGCATGACCACGAGAAAAAAAGAACCTAATAGCAATTTTGCAGTTTAAAAGCTATAAAGTATCTGACAATTCAAACTTATAATAAAGAGTATCACGGAAGCAGTTAACACCGCAAAAAGTTGTATTTGACATAAATGTTGTAATTTACAGATCCACACTTTTTATGTAGTAAGTTAAAGAAGTTGTAAAAAAAATGCATTCTCTATGAAGACAACTTCACAGGCTATTCCCAGAAAGTTCAAGGTATTCACTTCATTTGTCATGGAAATATCTAAACCTAATTGTGTTTAATCAAAATCGTTAGAACCATTTTTGAGAAAATAAAAATTTTCGAAAACCTTGAAAAAAAATGTAAAGATAGTTTGGGGTCGGGGTTTTCTTCAAAACTTCAAAACATCCTGAACTTAAATACAAAGTGTGGTATATAACCGGCTTTTCGTTTTTGAGTTACATGTTTCACAGACACGGACACATGGACACAACGCGCAAACACACACACACACAATTCATATTTTTATAAAAAAAATCTGATGTGTTACACTCACATGACTTTCTCTACTCTTGTACAAACTATTTTTACAAACGCTTATTCTCCATCTACTTCATGTTAATCGCGATAAACATTTGCAAACTCTATCTTATTGCTAATTTTCTTGTAGATGTAAGGGGAATATATATTTACAAGGGCAATACAGAAAAACAGTAGCCTTTAAGCACATACATATCTCTTAATAGCTGGTTGCTAGGTGCAGCACTATTCCCTTTGCCACAGATTAATACTCTTTGCATATCCAAGACAAAAAGTGAATAACGAATTCCCATTTGAGAAAATAAGTATTGAAAAATTTAAGGGAATAACAAGCAATATCTCGAAAATGGCTCACTCAACAACAAAAATGTATATGACATAAATTGTGTATTTTAACGCAATCTACATTTTTGTGTAGTAAAAATCTGTCTATCTCTTATGGTTTATCATTTATGCAAAAGTCGTTCACAATGAAGAATACTTTTGGGGACATTTCCAGAAAATTCAAGATATAAATTTTATTTGCCATGAAAATATCTTAAACATGTGATATTTTAATCAAAATCATTGGAGCCATTTTTAAGAAAATTAAAATTTTCGAAAAATCTTCCGTGTAAAGGGTAATCTGGGGTGGGGGATTTTCTTGAAAACTTCGTGTCTCATCTCTGGAAGATACTGAACCTAAATACCAAATTTGGTGTTTATCCGACTGTTTGTTTCTGAGTTATGCTGTTCACTGACATGTTTCCAAAAATGATTTTTTTTTGGATTTCGGGGGGTCTCAAAAGATATATTTCCGGTGAAATCTTGGTATCGAATTTTTGGGTGGAATACAATACTTCCCCTACTTACTATACGTAGTAGAGAAAGTAAAATATGTTATTTATTCAGCGGAGCTCAAAACATGTATTTGCGTTGAAATCTCTTTTAATAATTTTTGGGTGGAGTTTTCCTTTACTTACTATAGATAAGCAGTAGAAAGTAAAACTATCAGCAGATAACTATCGTAGTATTACAAAAGGAATCGGCATTTATTTTGTCGGCTGTTTTGCATAGACGTTATTTTGTCATCATCTACACATTGATAGCATATAGACGGTTTTGCATTTGTCATCGTTCAGTATTAGTGAAAAATTGATCACATTTATAACTGTCTTCTTCAATGTGTTCTAATTATTAATTTCCAGGTATTGCAAATGGGCGGATAAGCTACTGCGGAGCTCATTTTAGAATGGTGCCTCTTTCTGTCTGATTGAATGAAACTGTTACCAACAGCTGCAAGCATGAATTTGTAAGTGTATATATATGAGGTTGAAGCAAATCTATCGGCATATTTTAAACTTGGTTGAAATCGGTACAGAATTAAGGGTAGTTTGAATGCAGACCTACACATTTCCAGTTTTAGGTGAATCATTGCGCATATGGGATTGAAATTTTATACGTGAAATTGCGAATACAGCTTTTTACTTTCAAATTTTGTCGAAATGGACTCAAAATTAAGGGTAGTTTGTTACACCTTCCTAAAAGGTCACTGCACGTACGGGTTGAAATGTTATACACAGTAGTTTGAACAGAATTTGTAGACATATATAAGTTTAGTTGAAATCGGTACAAAATTAAGGGTACTTAGGATATAATGACTGGGAATAGAGGGCGCAGGCGACTATTTCAGATCCAAGGTTTTGAAGGGTTGCTGGTTAAAAGAAATACTGCAATGAGTGAACCAGAACTCCACCGACAGGTTGTTCAGTGGTATTTCGGTAGAAGGGACTCGTTATAGAGTAATTGCATTTCGTTTGGTTTCTTGTCCCAATTAGCTTTGTATCTGTATTGCACTGAAAATACTGCAAAACAGTAAAAATGTTTGACAGTATACGCTATGTGTATTGTTTCCATTCGCTCACGGTTGACAACAGTCCCTGAAACTTGCATTCAGCACTGCTCAGTTCTGTCTAGAGTTTTGTTTTCATGGCAGTGCTATATGTGTGCTAACAATGATACACAGCAGTATGGATAGATTTACTGATGAAGAGTTCGCCGATGTGTATGGGTACACTGAATGCAATAGAAGAGCGGCACAGCAACCACATTTCCATCTGTACATAGGCTCCTACGAGAAGCTGGAACCTTCCTTGTTAGAATAGAAGATACTGGCCGTGCGAGGTATGCCAGAACACCCGATCTGGAAGAGCATGTGTTACACGCGATTGGTGACAATCCTGCCGCTAGTATTCGGCGCGTTGCAGAAGCCAATCAACTGTTTTGAGAGTCCATCATGAAAACAACAATTGTGTACATACTGAGGCTTTCACGGCCGCCGTCATAACTAATAAATGAATTACAACTATCCGGGCTTGTAGGCCGTGGTCTAGAAGGCATCGTGGATACCGACGTTTCGCCAAGTACAGCGCTTGGCATTTTCAGGGTGAAGTGATTCAGTGTCTGCGGTGGTCGGAGTCATTCAGCATGTTACGTTTCCCATTAAAAGTTAATAACGTGTGCTTGTTTATATGCGTCGTTTAAACAAATAAACAGAGAGAGAGAGATTGGCTTCCATATATATACCATATCGTCCACAAGTTTGTTATAATGCTTGAGGTTGGCAACACTCTCTCCAAGTGATTTAGGTAGATGTTATTCTGCTTGCCGTTGTTTGGTGGCCGTATAAATCCAGACTTCGTTTAAACGCAAAAATACCTTTATAACATAACTGATACATTCCAAAATATAATGCAATGAAAGGTTCCGTAAAGTGATCTATAATTAGAGAATGCAAACATTGCTGCGCAGTAAACCAAGAAAAGAAGAATATTCAATAGGTATTAATTAAATGTAGTGGTACATAGATATGACAGGTACAGTCCAGACATGGGAAATGAAGCGACTGTGAACCAACATTTATGTGCTGTAACCCTACATCCACAGTATGTCGGGAAAACTGGGTTACAGATTTCGAGTTCTAAGTTATGCATACAACGTTTATTGTTTTTATTTGCTCTGCTGCTTATCTATAGTAAGTAGAGGAAGTGTTGCATTTTAACCAAAATTCGATATCGAGATTTAATCGGAAATATACGTTTTGAGACTCCCTGAATACAAAAAAACATTTTTAGAAAAAGATCTGTGTATCTATGTGTCCGTGTATCTGTGAATAGCATAACTCAAAAATGAAAAGTCGGCTAAATTCCAAACTTGGTATTTAAGTTCCGCTTCTTCCAAGAATGCGACGCAAAGATTTGCAAGGAAATCTCCCCACCACAAACAACCCTTTACATTGAAATAAGCTCATGAGTTTTTATTTTGTAAAAAATGGCTGTAATGATATTTATTAAAATACATGTTTAATATATTTACATGACAAAATGTATATGTTGAATCTTTTGGGAATAGTCCCTGAATGACTTGTATAGTTCGTAAACCGTAAGATACAAAAAACTTGTACACAAAATTGTAGAGTTTGTTAAAGCACATAATAAGAATAATAATTTACGTCAAGGACATTTTGGTGGAGTGAACTATTGTTGAGAGATTCTTTCTTATCGGTGTAACTTTTCTAATAGGTTATACTTTTCTCGACTGCAAATCACTGTTCCTTTCTTTCTTTTTCGTTCTCATGCAAAGAGAACGGAGTTTCAAAGCCATCACATAGCGACCAGATTTGACTTCGCTTTAATTTACTTTATTCTTCTTATACCTACAACAAAATTCATAAGTGTACAATGAAAGTTTATCCACATTAAGAAAAGGTAGAATAGTCAATAGAAGAGTAAGTAGAGAAAGTCGTGCGAGTGGAACTTATAAACATTTTTCCATTAATCATATACATGCAGGGCTTGCCATGTGCAATGAGCCAAAAACATATTAGACAAAATACACAAGGACTTAAAACAATGCAAATAATATTGTTCACAAAATCGAATCGCAGCCTCTTGGAATTAAAGAAAATGATGCGTGTACTTTATGCAACTTAGCTATTGAGCCCTTGCTTGCTTGTAGTCTGCATACCCCTGCTCCTAGTGTTCATGCGCGAAACTAAATTCTCAATGATATCTGTGAATTTTATAGGGTTTGTATGTGTGCTATGTTAAAAATAATGTTATAACTTCTGGCTTCTATATGTCTACAACATTTACCATTGGACAGGAACTGGAACTAATCGCTTGTCTGTAAACTGTTGATTGCATAAAATCAAATGATAAGAGACCTCCTGGAGTAACATTTAAAATATAAAATTACGGATAAATGGATGAAAGAATTAATAAATAAATCATTATAAATATAAAATGTTATGGTTATAAGCTGTAAAAATGCCGTTTTTTGTAGGATGAAAATAATTATTCCATAAGCTCACAGAACAGAAAGGTGGTGATTTAGTTGTTTTATAGTTTACTATAATGCAACGTTTAAAAGTTTAATAGCAACAAACAAGTTTTCAGGAAATACGTGTAGCTTTACTTCGAATATTACGCTATCCATAATATCCTGATAAACCGAATCAACATCGGAAAGATCTTTATATATACACAGTGGAAGAAAGTGTGATGCATTTCAAGGCAAGGTGTTGTAGCTTAATTGTAACGAAAATAAAATAATGTTGCATTACGTTATTCTTCACAACACATATTCCAAATGCTTGCGATTAATTTTGTTTCACAGCAACTTAAATCTATATACAATGACTTGAATTAGTATAGACATTTCGTCCTGTTTTCCAAAATTTACTACGATTCTCAATACGTTTATGAATTCTTTCTTCTAAACGTAAGCACTTATTAATAACTTTATTAAGTTTAGAATTTAGATTTCTATTTTTGCGTTCATATACAAATGATTTCAGGAGCCACTACAGAAAGAGGACCTCGTGGATATAAATGTAGGCGTAATACATCTAGCGTTCTCATCCTTTAGGACCATAACAGTGCATCTCTAATTCAAAATATAGAAATTCTCATGTGAATTTTCTCTAGCATCACAAAACCAGGCGTACATTTAGTGGAAGGTGGTTTAGTAAAGAAGAACATCTGTAGCTATTCTTAGGAGATAAGTATGTTACGGTATAAGTATGGATTGAAACAAAATCATAACTTTTAAATATACTTACTTCGCATATAAGTAAAAAATATATGAGCCTAGCTAACAGATGGACTTCATATGATGCAAGAACAAAGGTAAAATACAGTCGAGTTGAATGAAGGTCCTGGAAGCTTATCAAATTTACACTGGCTGTACAGATATGTATTTCTGGAAGGCATACAAATTTGGTTTGTGCTTCGGTTACAAATCATAATTCAAACATATGGAATTTGACGCGCCTTGAAATTATAAAAACGCACTTCAAATCAGGTTTCGCAACAAATCTCCTAATTTAACTTATATGAGGACGTTTTCGGGTTCCATATTTGAATTTCACGCTCTACCCTCAGAAACGTTATCAAACACTGGTATATTGTTTGTCTTTTCAGTAGATAAACAATATTGATTGGATTATAATGACTGTCTAAACAAGCTCTTTGCTTGTGTAAGCATACGGACTGGCAATATAATTAAGTTCGGTATTTCTCGGATAACGTCACTGCCAATGTCGCTATGAGAAATAGATTAGCAGCGATCGACATGCTAATATCGTTTCTTGCCTGCGGTCCAAATGTGTTGAGAATTGATAACATATCTGTGAAAAAGATGAAAAATTCTAAGTGTTTGCAGTAAGTTTATCCATTTGTAGCTTTTACCCCTTTTTGACATGTAAATACAATTTAAGGGTGTGAAAGTTAGATTACAAACTGCACTCTTTGAAACTATAACCGTAAGAGTAATTGCCGAAATTACTTTCAACTATATTTATTTGAATGGATACACTATAAGATAGCAAGGTACATTTCTAACTCTTAAAACACAAGATTCATAAATTTTAACGCTTGGAGACACAGCGAAACCATGGCAGACAAGAGCTAGAAAATCGAAATAAGCAAAGCTGCTTTCTAGAGTTTGACACTGCATTAAGAAATGACTCAACCCCTTAGCTGTATTTGTAGTGTCAATTACTCAGAAATTGTAATGTAAGAGATCTAAAACTTTAAAATAAAGTGTTCCGATTATTGAAATAGCTGTTCAATAGAACGACCCAGAACACCACGAAAAGATGTTTGCTTCAGAACAGGCTGTGCTCATTCTTGTACTAGAAGATATATTAAAAGCAATCATTATTCCTTATTTGTTTGTAGACATAGGAAAATGCAACCGCATATTGTTTTCTTCAGTACTTATAAATGTGTCCATAAAGGTTTCAGTAGCAAGAAACTCCTAACTGAAGGTATTATCTGCGCTAGTAACTACCGTATTACATGTTTGTCGTGCAGACCAGATTAAACCGTTGCCGAATTTAAATTAGCAATAAACTTCCTTTTTGATTTTCTCTGGAAGAGGAGAAGTCTCATTTACATTAACTCTTCAACATGATCACTCTTCGTGATTTCTCCTGTTGGAATGGTTGTCAATATTTGTTTTCCAGCTGGAGCCAATGGTATTAAACTCTGTGGGTTCAGTGCAATAGTAAACTTTTCAGATCATTGACATATGGTATTAAGATACAGTTCCAGTATAGATAATTTAAAATATAAACTAGATGGTATTTAACAGGTAACAGGATTTCATAAGTTTATCGATAGCACAATATTGTAATGGATGTAAATAGTAGCATCATTTTGAAGAATTTAATAAGGAGTGATACATTTTTCAATTCTTACTCACTACCTTCTTATAATTATGTAAGGTTACCTGATTATGAATTGCTTGATTTCAACCCTTGTATCAGTTCTAAATTTAAAGACTGAGAGTTAATTGCATATAAATATCCTTAATTTGACTGCGATTTATTATTTTTAAATTTCCTTACAAAAAAGAGCTTTCGTGTTGCATTTAAATTGAAAGTGAAGTCAATTCATTTGTTCTTTTCATACTCAAGTCTTATTGGCTCGCTTTGATGTTGCCTTATAATGGGTGAAATCTTCAATTTTTACAGACCATTCACATTTACAGTATTCTTTTTTCATAAAACTTAAGTGATATTTAATAAATGCAATTTCTAAGTGCTCGAGATACTTATACAGGTATTTTTTTTGGAGGAGTCTCTCATCCCAGTCACACTAAGGACCTTTGGATCATCTTCTTTTGAGGAGGCGTATAGCCCAGCATTTTCTTATATGTATATAGTCTCGTCTCAATTTTCTTCTAATTTAGGTAAGCGAGTATATATACTTAATTTTTATTATAAAACTAAGGCAACTTCAGCGGAGGTACACATATAACACAACTTATAAACACAGAAGCTATCGTCATATCATATCTATTCGTGCTTCCAATTATTTAGGTACAGTTCTTCTGTATGTATATACATAGTATTGAATCTTTTTTCCGAAAATTTTCCGTTGTTTCATGATCTGCTGACCCTCTTTTAGAACACCATTATCTCGTTAGACAAAAATGCCTTTTACTCGGATTATTATTTACTAGTTTAGTTCACAAATATATTTTAAGTCTTAATTGCGGCACTGAAGCAGCAGAAATAAATGGGTATCGGTAATATACTTAGCTGAAAATGTATATACATTGCGATTCTATAGAGAGACTTAATGCCGGCCAAAGATGATAGGTTACTTTCCAATCATCCGCAGTTTACGAAACTCTCGAGTCTCTGCCGGCGCCGTTAATTAGATAAAAGGTAACGAGATCCGTTCCTTGGCGTAAATATTGACGCCTGCTTGTTTTCTGTTTAACAGCCGCGGGTGAAATTGCTGAATATTGCGAAGGGGTGGCTTATTGCCATAATAATATGATATTTTCACAAACAAGTAAAATTAATTATCGGGAAATTAGTAACGCTGTTTGTGACTGCTGTTACAGCTTAAGAGAAATGCCCTCCTATGCTTCCAATGTTCACGAAGCTGGCGAAAATATTAGTTATAACCTAGTAATCTGAATGATTTTATTACATTTTTGGCATTAAATATAAGAAACATCCTAACGAAAATAAAGATGTATACAAAAAAGACAATGATTATTTTCAAATTCGAGATAATATGGTGAAACAAATGGACAGCTTTAAATGTCTGGACTGTGCCGTACATAGTGAGCTCCTGTGAAGTCACTCAGAGGAAAAGAATAGCAAAGGTGTTCAAAAACGTCTATTTTGTATCTGTTCTAAGTGTACTTAAAAATTTACCTATCTGTTATATAATTAAATATAACGTATTTTAAAAGACTATAATTCCATCCGGAATAGTACTAAGAAATTCCTTGATCTGAATTTTTAAATTTTATTAAACTTTGCTGTTATTTATGCATTCTCTGAATATCTACAGCAACAAAGGAGATGGATATCAGTATAACATACGTTATTTATTTGTGGTAATAGAATCTAATAATAATGAAGTGGACTTCACATACTATTTATAGAAAATTCAAGATATAGATTTAGTTATGTTAATACCTCGAACATGAAAACCATTAAACCCACATGTTTAGAAAATAATCAATAACGAGATGTTTTCCATGCAAAGGCTAGATGGAGTAGTAGTATTGCCTTAGCATCCTTAAGCGTTCTCTGGCTCAAGTAAGAAAGCTAGTATTTGCCCGAATTTTAGTTTTTGAGTTAAAATTCTACGAATTCCCGAATCCAAAAAATAATCATTTTTGTAGAAAGGTTGTATGTATGTGTATTTCTGCTAGTCTCCGCAAATTAACTATCTCAATATTCTATAACATGTGGTATTGGATACTTGTTCCACTGATCTCTTAGCAAGTAGTTTCTTCTTATCCAATGCCCCAGGCAATTTATTTTCCTCTATTTGAGTACCTTTCTTCTATCGCCTGGGGTTTCTAAACAAACTTCGTTACTTATTTTGTGTGTGCACTTTGCACGCCCCATTCTTGTCCATAGCAACATTTCAAATGCTTCCAGTCCGTTTAATTCACTTCCTCACAACGCCAAATTTTACGCAGTATACAATATTATACTGCCACAAAATATCTCACTATTTCTTCCTTGGTTATTTCTTCAAGAATCCACAAAAGATGCCTTTTATTTTGCTAAATACTTTCTTTGAACACCTTCATTAATTAATTTATTTATACACATATATAACTTCGTGCTGTTTCGTATCCAACGGTTATGGATATTGCAACGCTCATTATTACTACTGATATTATTTTCATTGTAAAGCAAATGGGTCAAAGCAAAACCTTGATGGAAAGGTTAGTACTCCAAGTTTAAAATGACATACTGTTGCAGCACCACAAATTACATCCAAATTCCTTTATACAGGGTGGAAGGTGATCTATGATCGTCATGAGGATGACTATTTGGAATGAATAGAACAAAAACGCTTAGTGCTGTTTTGCTGTTTTTAAAGCAGTTATTGAAAGAAAAGTGAAAATTTCGTAACATTAACTTTGTTTTAAATGAATATTTTACGAAGCTTAAATCATTTTTCAAATACTTCTTAGAGGACATTGAAAGATAAATATTTTGTGCATGTTTAAATACGTTTTGGATTAAAAAAATTCGCACTGTTACTACTACTAAGGTTTCGAAATTTGTCTCAGTTGAATCTACGTCGTTAGGCACAGCATTACCACATTGTAAGATCGAAAGAAGCTGGTATTTACTGTACTTGTAGCCTGTTGTCGAAACAGTGGGTTATCAGTTCCAAAATGGCTCAATTAGTAATGCTGGTTATCATGAAATGCAACATTTATGGTGAAACACATCGCATTGCGGCAAGAATTTATCGAGAAATTTTTCCAAATAGATAGGCAACACATCATAGGATATTTTTTCTTCTGTCAAACAGTTCTAAATACAGGAAGCGATCTCCTCGTGTTGAAGGAGTTGCAAAAGAAGAAGAAGAAGAAATCCTTCACCTGGTGGAAGAAGATCCCGAAAGCAGTATCGGCGTATCCCATTGGACTGTTTTGAGAATATTAAAAGAAGAATTGTTGCTACCATACTCAGAATCTCTCTGAAGGAGATTATACGCCAAGGGTAGTATTTTCTGAATGGTTTCTTCAACAACGAGGGGACTTCCCCTTAAAATTCTTGAAATGGATGAAGCAGCGTTTATCAGAAATGGAGTAAACAAATGCTCACATCTAGACCTTCAACAATTCACACAAGACACTTTCTGTAAATGTTTGGGCAGGAATCAAACATTAATTGGTCCGTGGATTTTCCATCTATCGCTAGTTCGAGAAACGTCACCATTTCTACATGAGGATGTTCCCCTGGCAGTAAGAAATTATATGTGGTTATGACATGACGGTGCACCTCCGCACATAAGTGTGTGGTCATCTGCGACTCCTACCTAGAGCGCTGGAGGATCGCTCGGAATGGACCAATAAGAATGTGTCCAAGATTGCCACACCTAAATCCACTTTTTGGGGGAGGGTTTAAGTACGACATGAAAACTTGCGTATACATTACAGAAGTGCTGCTGTGGAAACATTGCAAGAAAGAATACTTCAAGTAGCGGAAAGAAACAAAAAAACAACCCGAACGTACTTCGTAGAGCGCGGCAGAATTGGAGAAAACGTTGTGAAACATGTGTGTTGGCGAGGGGTGCACACGTTGAACAATTTCTCTAAACATTAAAAAGAAGTTGTCATCAATTTCCTGTTATTTTTTTGCTTAAATTATTCAAAGTTTTATAACTCACAAAGAAAGGCAGTAAAATCTTGTAACTTGGGTTTATCAAGCTTTATAAATAAGTGAAGCTATTAACAACTTGCCTAATATTGCAAATAATGCGTCCTCATTTCCATATAATGTATTATATTTAGGTTACATTACAATAATGTGTAATGTTCAGTTCATTTATATACCGGAAGTGTTTATTTGTTCCTTGCCATAGCAGCAGAAGCTGAAGAATTAAAAGTTAACGTGTTGAATGTAAAGAGCTAACGTGTTAAATTTAAAGCGAACTTGTTGAATTTGCTGTGTTGCAATATTGTGCAAAAAATAAAATAGTTAATTATCTCAAGAACGTAAAGCTTTATATAAAAATTTTATTAAGGCAAAGCACTCAAAATAACGTGCTCTTTCATGGTTCAAAAGTAAAAGCGTGGATTATAGTGTTGCTCAGCAATGTTTCCAAAGTGAAGATTAGTGGCGATATAATTGGAGCAAACGTATCACCATCAACAAAAGGTTAAACCCAAGTACTACGTTATAAATCGCTTCTCTGAGAAGTGGTTATAAAGTATTTTGGAGAAGAAAACAAAGCATTAAAGTTGAAAACCCGAAAAAATGCTTTATTACATTGATTTAAAAACAACGTTTCACCAGGTTGTGTATTGTACACATTTTCTTGTGGTTAATATCTGAAGTGCTTTATAATGTGAATGGCTTACCGCTCATTTCACTTTTAACACAGATGTAAAAAAACGTTAGTTTCTTGATAAGACAATGACGTGCTTTATATGCCTACTGATACAATTAAGGATAAAATAGTAATCGTGTGAAAATTTGAACGATTTCTTTATTATGTTGCAATTCAGAGAGGAACTTCGACATGGTGGTTTACTTTTCCTTCTTCTCATGAGTTATATGCATAAAGCAAAGGTAGCAGAAACTAAGTTAAAATATTTTTAAACGTTCCGACAATGTTGCGTTACAAATATATAATTATGAAGACCTTAGAAACGCCCCTGTTTCCCAAGTTTCAAGAGAAGGAAACACCCACTAGAAGCCTTCTGGTCAATCAAATTTAAATGCAATACATCCGCTAATCAAACCAAGGTACAGAACAACAACCAAACCCTTGATGAGCACCAAGGTGAGAGGCGACCAATAACACTTGTTATTACCCTGAACAGGGACATGTGGCAGGTAACGTCCTAACACAGTATTCCATCGTGTTACCTGCAAATGTAAGAGCTACCATGACAGGTGGTGACTGAGCCACTAGAGACCCGAAGAAACTCCCACTTGAATCAATCTAGCTGCTTCTAAGTGTATCCCTATGTACATAGCACGCCACCTGCTGAGACAATGTCATGGGGTACGCCGTAAAAACCTTCCTTACTCCAAGCACATCAAATACAGATACTCCTCCAAACCGGGTAACACTGGCTACATAATACTGTATATATAGCACACAACTGGTACAAAAGTAAAAACGATCACTTTGGTATAAAGTTGAAAAATTTATTTTGGAATTGTGTAACTGCACTACTGGTTATTTTTTGGAACAGCTCAATCGTGGGAACCGTTCCAAAAAACAGCAATGTTATTTTTTTTCCTACCTCTAACCAAATGTATCTAGTTATAAGGATCATGCATAAATACTCGTGAAGGTACTTCACTGTTACTTTTTTGTCACGGTTATTTGGAATCCAATATATGTATTAACTGGAATGTCAGAACTGTTACTGAAAAAGTAACCTTCCACCTATAATTCAAAGACATTTCTTTTCTACATTGTTTATTAATGCTACACGTCTTTCCCATACTGAGATAATGGGGTAATTCGAAAAAGCTAAAAAATAAAAGCCTTTGTTTGGATCAAACACATTTTTAATAAAAGCAACTTTGCTGTGTTTATTTGCATCCGATCTAGTCCATAAAGATATTTGTTAAACTTTAAAAGTGTGTAATAATAACAGTAATACTAATAGTTGTTATTTACAAGATGGTTGGTTTAACAACATTGATAAAATACATATTTTTGTCAATTAGTCTTGCTGAATATATTTCATAATATTATTGTGTTTTGAAAATTTCCTATTGTTTGAAGCTTTCCAATTCTTTCATTTTGCTTCCCGCTATAAATAAATTACTTACATTCTTACATATATACCGGTGTTCAGTAATTTGTTTTCTTACTTTGTCTCTTCGGAACTTTGAAATAACCTTGCGTCTACTACTGCCGCGGTTAAAATACCTATTATTTTTAGACAGCAGGGCCTAAAAGTAGAACTTCAAATACAGTGCACAGAGGTAAAAGATTTTCTTCATTGTGACCAACTTTGGTTTCAAGTCCAATCACGTAGCAATTACCCTTTGTATTTGCACATGTTTAATACTTGTCTTGGTTTCATTAGGTTTTACTTTTCATTGTGTCATTTTACATGATTAATTTCTCGTGGCGCTCTCATTATCAGTTCACAACACAAATCGTCATACTCCAATTTACAATTTGTTGCAATTCGTTATATAGTTAACCTATACGTTATATTTGCAGCCTTCGTTACTATTTTATCTAGTATAACCTACATAAAGTTTAAATGTCGGAAATTATGAATTCAGAAGAACTAAAATGGAAGAGCCAGGTGAAATTACAAAGGCAGCAGAAATAATAACACTAGAAGTACCCAAAAATCTAGAAAGCAATGTGATATAGCAATTAATCGCTTCATTAGCTGGTTTAAGGCAAAACATGTTGAAAATAATTTCACTGAAAATGACTGCTAGCGAGTCAACAAAACATCTGACATCTCGCTCTTTTAACGTCGTTTCTCTTACTTCAAGAACCGCGTTCTCTCTTAGTTTCAGGCATCAATACAACATTATTGATATTTCACAAATTGTGTCTAAAACACAGTATATGTCACACGTATTAAAGTTGATTTTATTTTGCTCGTACGAGCGAAAGTCGGCTTACGGCCTTCATTTCGTAAACATTGCTACGGTAAAATAAAAGCCTATTTTTACCCCTTGTATCATAATCCTCTATGTGATATTTCTATTCACCCAGAGCAAATGCTCGCGCGTCCTAATGGCTTCGACTCTCCTGTGCTGCTAATGATAAATCACAATGTATCTCACGGCCTTTTATCGGTAACCTACAAATATAGCATAATGTTTTATGCGCTTAACTGTTACATACTAAGCAATACTTATGTATATTATACCACTTTCAAATAAACGCATGTGTAATTATTGATTAAACATCCTGTGGTCGCGACGCACCCCATCGAGTGTGTGTTAGAGATGTGCATGAGCCAGGCCTGAGCCCGAGATATCAATCACATTGAACTACCTGACCGGCCCGATTGTTTAATTCTGTATTAAATAAAATTATTTTTATTATTATTATTATTATTATTATTCCACGAAGCACAGCCTCCTGGGTAACAAAGGGACTCAGGCTCCATTACCTGGACATTTTTTCCCTGTTGGGGCCCTGGAGAGGGATGCACTTATATCCTTCGGACCAACTGAGGTGGCGACTGGGGTCCTGGGATCCGCATGCAGTAAGCGGCATACTGCCTTATTGACCACATGACGCCCCTATTACTGCACTCAATCCAGAATATAGGACGGAGGGAGGCGGTTTGCAGCTGCCGTGCTGTTATTTGCAATTGGTCAAAGCGAGCATTTATTTATTAGTAGTAGTATTACTTCTGCTATGGATGTGCATATGCTGCGATAATTGTACGCAGACCAAAACAGTGTCAAATTAATTATTTTCGCCTTCATTTCACTTTACATGGAAAAACCTTCGATATTTTTTATTTTTTCAAAAATTGTGTCAATGATTTAATTATGTTTAGGATGTTTAGATCAGAAATAAAATGTTATGTTGAATGTGATAAATTCATTTTTCTCGTACTTATTATCAAGCTCGAGTCCGAACCGAGTCCCACAAACATTTTTCAATGCATCCCGAACCCGGCCCGCGGGCCCAAGTCCGTGCAGACCTCTGTGTGTGTAACTTTAAATGATGGCGGTTCTCGTGGTTCTGGTCGGTTGGCTAGTGAACGATCGCAGGTTCAAGTCCCGTCTCGGGCATGAGTGTCTTTGTTTGTTTAAATTGTGTGTGTAAAATGTAGATAAAATAAACCAACGAATATGAGCAAAAAAGACAGCAAACACGAAACGAAAGAAAAATATAGTTTAAAATTGCACTATACACTCGCACAAAAAGATCTGCTTGCTTCGGATTTACAGCTTCTAATGCAACATTGTTGTTAACACAAAACAACAAAATACAACAATAGAGTCGAAATTCTGCATGTGCCGGGGCATTAGGGCATCTATGGAAATGTAATCAGCTGCCTACTGAGGTACAGACATGGATAAGGAAAACACAGCAACTATGTAGAAAACCTATCTCGGACAAAGACAAGCCTGTCCAAAAGACTGGTATTAGGTTCAAATTCATCTCTCCTGAGATTGGACAGAAGAGGAACAAGGAAAGTAGTTGCATTAATTTCTGATCATATCCACGTAACATCTACGTAAAGCAGGATTCTACAAAGACGTAGAAAGTGCATAGAGGACGACAGACTGCCTCGCTAGCTGTCTGATTGCCAGGGATAGGACAGGACTATAAGCTGAGGGGTACTGATGTTTTGTGCTTAGCCCCCTAACGGGGCGCCCCCAGGAGGGAGAATGCGGTGAGGCCGGACCAGTGCAGCCAGCGCCCCTCCGCCTGTGAGCTTACACATTCACTGGGGGATCCGGAGACCGCTCGAATCTGGGGGCACAAAGGTTTCCTCAGAGCATCCTTTTCCCCTGCCATGCACACACCGAGACCTCCCGTCGACACTGTAACCCTGAAAGAGACCGAACAGATGCATGGTGAAGTGAAATGAGAATGGAGATGAAATTGAGGGACAGGAAATTTCGGGGGATGTAATGATCCTTCCCAGCACTTGCCAGGCGACCCGGGAAAACCCATGGATCACGGGTCACGGGAATCGAACCTCCCGAATGCGGGTCACAGACGCTACCGCCTGTGCCATCCCGCTCTGTAAGACTTAGGAAAGGGTGTTGGTATTCGTTCAGGGAACAGATTTTGGGAAACAATGAAAGCATGTTTCCCGGTGCTGCAGAATAAGTCTTTTAGGCTGACGTGCAGAAGCCTAATAAAACTCAACAACAGGAAACCCGGTATCTAATCTAATGCAAATGTTGATATATATAATAAACTACAAAAATTGTTTTAAAATATATGAATATGATTATTTAAAATCATAGAAATTATTGAAATAGTTCAATAACACCCTAGTTAATAAGAAAATTAACAAAAAAAATAATCTTCCAGAGATTTATAATTTGTTTCTGGATTCAGAATGTCACAAACTTTAATCTGTCTTAAAATGAGCTTACAACAAAGCCTGTCTATGTTATTTTATTGGTAACATACATGTATTATTTTGTGATTTTTCTTTTTAAAGCATATTTCGTAAATACGAGTAGCATAAACAGAATCCGTTTAAACATAGCGCTTAACTTTAGCTAAAACATTTTACGTGAGCTACATCCTAATGATTAAGGTGTGTTAATTTAATACATTTTATTTCTCCTTTATCACTGAGATAACTAATACCATTATTTACACTACTGCAAAGAAAGAGTTGATGCCGTCATGTATGAGATGTTTACGACCTAGCTATGAGACCGAATTTCGATAGGAGTAAGGAACTTATACTTTGTAATGCATTTCATTCCAAAAGATGTCGAAATTACATTTTTCTGATTAAATATTGAATATATGACAAATATGTAGGCAGATATACCGTTCATTACATGATGATATTAATCCTCTGAATGCTGCTGTTTTGTTTTAGGACGTTTTGGGAATAAGATTAAAAACGCAATACAAAAATTTGTATAGTAATATTAACTGCCTACGCACAGTTAAAAAATAACAAACAAAGCAAATAAAGTAAAATACCCACAACAACGTAGTGTAACAGAAATATTGGTCCGTAATTTTATGTTTTAGTCACTATGAAGTAAGATCCTGCTGTAAACTGAAGTATTTAAATGTTACACTTTTTCTCCATACAGTTAACATACCTACTCAAGCATAAAGTTTCAAATTTCGTACTGGAGGCACAAAAAACAAAAACTAATCTCGATGATGCTATTCAAGAAGCGTTTATTCCTCCGGGCTTAGACCTACGAATAAGTACAAAATGAAAACTATGTTCATACGCTTTCTGAACAGCAAATAACGGGCCATTACAGGGAAATAGAATTCACACCGCAGAAGGTGATAACTAATTAAACTGTTGGCCTTTTTAGTTCCCTTAAAGCTAATAGCATTATTCATAACGCACTGTAAATAAATAATCAACAAGCCATAACAACCTTATTTATAAAGGAAAATCATCAACCTAAGATAATAAGGTTAGCATACCTCTGCTCTAATAACAGCAAACTTGCACAATTGGACGTGAAGAGCTGCAACTTACCTGAAACAAAAGAAATGGGCCCTTAGTAGGTTAATAAACATTAATACCCTTAAGTAAAATATGTAAGATGCCTCTGTACATCTCTGGACATCATTCTTTTAGTACTACCTAGTAGGTTGGAGAAAGTAGAATTTTGTAAAATGGCATATGTTTGAGATATTTGCATGACAAATTAAATGTATGCTTTAAATTTTCAGCGAGTAATCTGAGAAGACCCCTTCATTCCGAATGAATTTTGTATAATTTGTAAGAGATAGAGGAAAATTTACCATAAGAAAAATGTAGATCTTATTAAAACGCAAAATATATGTTGAAGCAACATACAGTACTATACACGGATAAGCTAATACAATAACTTATTAATGTAATAAGATGTCTAATTCACAGCTTCTCAGCGTTAACACATTAATAATTTCTTTCTTTAATATTTTGTTCTAAGTTTTATGTGTTATGTATTTTCTTTGCTAATATTGTACGTATAATAATTAAGAGGATGTTAAAAACACGTATATGCAGAATGTACGCATGGTAGATAACAAGTTTATAACATAAAATATAATATGAGAGGGGAAGGCCATTGTTAGCTGTACAACCAGTAACACAAATTGAGAGAAATGCAGTAGTATCTACGTAGGCATGTAATGGAACTTGAATTCATAATCAAGACAAAGGAAGTCTGTATGAATATATATGTGTGTGTAACATAAACTGTTATTGGATGTTATTCGATAGTAGTACCAATCAGGTACATTGATACCTGATATAATTCAAATGCGTACGCTAAGAAAACGGTTGAAGGGAACGCTAACAGAAGCTTGTTAGACTTCCAGCAGTAAGGCCGTGTATAAGCTCTTCGTTTAGTAGACGCTAAAACTACGTATTTAAAGTCCAACAGTTCTAAATGTTTAACAAAGGTGATAGTGAATTGTGACTATTTACATGTGATTTATCTAAAAGACAAGGAAAATAATTAACAGACTACGTGTTCGCAAATTATTTAACAATTTCCATGCCTAACCCTGACAAGACACAGTTGCTCTCCAACACAAATACAGCAGCCGTGGCATAATTATAACACGCATCAGATTCCAGTCTAGGAGAACTCCGTGATACATCACAAGACAACCTACAGATACGTAATACAGCATCCATCATCAACGTACTGGGGGTCCTACCAAGGAGGAATCGCTACAATGTAAATGAGTTATTTTTTTACTTGAAGCATTTCCAGATATTCTTTGGTACCCGTTGCTTCCCTAAGTAGATATTTTATCCACTTGAGCATTTTAATCTTCACAAAATTGAACTATATCAGTTTGATATTAACAACTTTGATCACATTTGAGAAATTGAACGCAACCGCCCGTACTCTAGCCACGATCTTCAGCTCCTCTTATCATTCGAGTTACCATGGCGAGATATTAGTATAAATTAAACCTTGTAACCCTTCAAGGGGGTCTCCAATACCCGAGATAACATTGCAGCAATATTGCAAATACTTTTAATTTATGGACTTTATAGTAAACCTCGAAGAGGTGATTCACTTTGCAACTTACGACCTACTCACACCTAGAGTAGAAGTACAAATAGCAAATGTTAACGATTGTTCATAATATTTCACAAAATTGCTAGTAAAATCAAAACATATGTTGCTTTCCTCGGGGCATCATTGCGTTTTTGTACTTGTCAAGTTGTTGCATTGCAAAGTAATAATTATCTCTGTGTTTTGAAATCATTATTTTCATTGCATTGAGGCTCCAATTTAATTACTAGCATTCATATTACAGACGATTGAATCTGCAATCAAATTTGATCTTCATTACGCCAACCTTCGTTTCTGATTACGTTCAATATAATCAATTTGCAAAAACCGGTCAACGATAATAACTCAAACCACACGATAGTGTAAAGGCTGCACATTGCGGGCTAGGTTCAAATCCTGGATGGGTCAAGCTGGCCGCTAAAGTTTCTTTTCGAAGGATTCTCTTTGTTCCTTTAAGCTCTATAAGTCCTTGAACCCATTTGCGCATTCTAATTCTGTGTTTGCACTTGCGTATATGTGAGGAAATTTGTCTCATTTTGCCTCTGCGATACGCATCTCCAAACTATAGCAACTATTTACTTTCATTAAATTGTTTTAGCTGAAAGTTTAGTATTTGTTCGACGATGATGCCTACTTTTTGTTTCCTGCCATCAACAATACAAATAAATAGGAGTAACTAATGGGAGGTAATATGTCGACCTTCAGCAGTGCCACAGTTCCAATGGAATGCATATGTCTTGGTGACACAAGCAATCTTGTGTACAATATAATAACGGTGGTGGTGGTAGTAATCATCATAGAAAACAATATAAATATGTATAAGCTTCTAGCTAATTGTAAAAAGAGGAAACAAAGTAAAATGCCGAATCCTCAGTTGTACCCTATGGCACCGATTTACAGAGCCTAAAAAACAAATAATTGACGCGTAAAGGTCAAGATGTCTCGGACCGTAGCGTCAGTGACTCGCATTCGAGAAGTCGTGGGTTCGAACCTAGTGTACCGACCAATCTAACCGGGGTGTTTTGGTGGTTTTCCTCAGTCGCCAGGTATAAATACCCGAATTGGATTTCGAAATACTGTGATCCGTCGTCCTCCGTGTTATAGTGGTTACCATGCTAACCTCTAGCTCCCGAGGTCGTGGGTTCAAATCCGGTGGAGGGCGATGAATTTTTTCGGACGTAAAAATCCTTAGCTTACTTCGGAAGGGAAGTAAAGCCGGTGGTCCCGTGTCGTACATTTATAGCACGTAAAAGAACCTCAAGCCTGAACCTCTGAGCAAAGTCTTTCACGCTCAACGTAAAATGGGACGCTAAGGACCACAGCAGTTAAAGAGCGTCCATAAATAAAACTCAATTTTTTTTCAAATACTATGATCCAGCTCCAGCTTAATACAAATAAACAGTACAGGAAGGTGATTAAGGAACTAAGGTCATCTATGAACAAGTAAAATGAACAGATTATTCGGGATAAATAGTGCAAGAAGGCGACTAAGCAACTAAGGTCGTCTGTCAACAAATTACTTGAGCAGATTATTTCCGGGAAGGCGGCTGTGGAAGTCCGAGGACAGCCAGCAAATCCGCGATTCCAAAATCCTTATTCCGCCAAAGCTCAATAGCAACAAAATGTACAGGCAGGCCATTACTCAACTAAGACTATCTTGTATACATTGACTCAAGTGAATGAACGAACCTAGATTAGGTAACCGTCGCGATATAACCAAGAAGTTACGTATAAAACTAAAGCTTGACAAATGGATAAAAACACTATATTTATACACACAGCAGAAAAATAAAGCAAATAACCATTCACTCGTATTTAATTACTGCACCCGCTTCATTGAGGTAGTGGAGGTAGTGACGTGAAATATACGTTACCCCAGAATATGGAGGTATACACGGTATTGCCGAATTCCCGTTATGTCAGTCGGTTGTAAGCTGCAGGGTTTTGAAAAGTTTAAAAGGTTACGAGTGTTGGCTCTTTAAAAGCAATGGTGTGTGTGTGTGTTTGTGTTTGTCAAAATATGATCCTTAAAAGCACTAATGAAATATGTCCGTGAATGTGATACTAAAGGCAGTAAAAATCGTTTGTTATGCGATAAAAAAAATTAAAACTGTGGTTTGCAAGAACCAGAAACAGCGTTAATGTTTTGAGAAAATCAAGATCCTATTTTTTTTTTTTTCGTATACTGCTGATTCATGATTGTTAGTACATGAATAAACGTATTGAAAGCATGATAGAAACTGTGAACCTTAACATTAACACTGTAATTCGAATAATACAGTTTTCGTAGTACCTTCCGTCTCCCGCTCTGTTTTCATTTCAAATTTAGGTTAGCAGCATTGTCTTGGATTGTGTAATACAGGCCTCAACGTTTGTCCCTCGATTTCGTTGACTCATGCGTATGCAGTAGTGAAGACGACGGTTTGTGTCCTGATTTATCCTGGTGTCACATTACATCAAACAGAGAACCGTAATGGTTCTTGGCTGTTGCGATAAACCTGTGCTGTGCAAAGGAAATAAATCTGAGACTCAGGTTCGACAAACGAGGGGAAATAGGCAGGATGGTGAAAAGCCTGTACTGCTTCGCCATGCAGCTGTAGCCGTGATGTGTTTGTTAGCGCATGAGTATCCTTCATGCACAGAATATACTTAAACAATTTTGTCTGCAAATTCTAATCTATACATATAACGGGAAAAAATGTGGCAATTTTTAATTTTTTCTGAATAACCCACTGTGCTAAAGTAAAATCTCCCAATTTTAAACTGACCCAACCATTACTATATTTATTGTTATGAATGCCTCTTTAAATGTATTATCTCTAATTTGAAAGTGAATCTGCACGATTTGCAGCTTTGTCACTGAAACGCCGCAGTTTTATGTTGTCTTTTCTCACTTTTTATATACAGAGGCGGACAGAATTATTCAAATATCAACATTATGTTATTAAAAGAGGACATTTAAATACAAAACATACACAATAAAATAAACAAATATCTTCTATGTGTTTTTTGAACCTGGATAGATTTGTTGTTGGAAGTAAGAATAGTTTTTTAGCGTTTCTCTGTAGACGTTCTTGTATTATGTTGTTACAGTCATACTTGTTCATGTAGCCATCAATAAAACGCCATACATCCCCATACCATTCTGCTGCCGTCCTCATGTTTGACAGTAGCATCCATATTTTTTGCATCCCACTCAGTATTCTTAAGTCTCCACACCGGCCATCACTTCGGTATACATTGAACTTGCTTTCATCTGACCATAACACACGACCCCAGAACTCATTGTTCTTCATTACATACTTATTGACAAATACTAAACGCTCTTTCTTGTTTACTTCACTTACATAAGGTGTTCTTCTTGCGTTCTGGAATTGTATCCAGTATTATTTAGAGCTCTACGAACTGTTCTTTCATGAACCACCTTCCCAAGGTGTTCCTTCAGATGTGCTCTAATTTCTATTGCTGCTACTCTGGGATTTTGCTCCACCATCTTCACCACTATCTTTGATCTGTAGAAGTAAGGTTTGGCGGAGCAGCTTTCGTAGGCTGATTGGCAATGGTATTTTTCATTTTATAAGGTTTGTTCCCACACGATTCAGAATCGATTCCGAATTATCTGAGTGTGCGCAGTAGCTAAGTGGCGTTCCAACACGACAGAGAATCAGTTCAGAACCAATTCTGAATTTCCAGTTTGCTGTTCCAACGTATTTGGGAACTAGTTCGGAACGAGTGAAATCGGTTCGTGATTAAGAATAGGAACTGAAAATTCCAGACATGCGCAGATTGTATGGTCTACAGCGCATACTCAGTTAATTCAGAATCGATTCTAATCGCTTGGAACAAACCCGACAGAGAGTATTGAAAAAGCGACATACTCTCTGTATTCAGTAGAAAATAAATTTGAATATGTAATTCATTCCTCCATTCGTGTTTATTTCTCAATACGGAATAGCAAAGGTGTTTGGTAAGCAGTTGCTCGCTGTTGAGTAGTATGGCGACATACTTGAGGAAAAGAACAAACGTCTAACAAAGCCAGGGAGCAAAACAGCGTTCAAAGATAACAAGAATGAGTGATTTAGAAGGTGACAGTGATCTTTTTAATGATGCATCGACTTCCGAAGAAGAGGATTATTTCCATTTAAACATTATTCCGTTAATTTGGGACCTTTACCCCTTTTTGGCACCTTTATACCATTTCCCCCAACCATGCCCATAATCCCCTTTTTTCTTTTAAGTTTCATTTCAATTTATTCTTTAACTTTCAATTAACGTCTCCTCAACTTGCTGTGTACGTGCGAATAGTAAGTCTACCTCTTTCAGTAAACGCCGCGCGGGAATTGAAAGCACACCCGCAACAATGGAAAATAATTGTGTGTTCGACGATAACCTCTTTCTCTCACTTTACTGCTATAAAGTAGCCCGCAATAATGCAATTGACAATGAGTGATTCTATCCCACCAGAATCAGTAGCCTGCTGTTCGTGAATGTGAGTTTGTTGCTGTGAGAGACGTCATCTGTTTACGTGGAGACAAAGCCTGGGCAGGCAGAGACGACAATAACCTCAACCGCGCAGTTCCGAGAATTATTAAGACTGGGCTATAATTCACAAAACAATTATATATAAAGAAATACAAATTTCAGCCCAATTGAATGGATAGTTTAGAAAATAGCAATTTCAGTTGTGCATCCCCTTAAATAAACCAGCAGCTTATTGTGCCTTTTTCACCTTATTTGAGCACCTTTTCCCTTGCTTTTTTCATCTGAAATTTGCAACTAAAAATCCTAACCCTGATCATAAGCATACATTGGTACCATGTGTTTTGTATTATTTGCATTACGTTCGGAATAGAATTTATGTGGGGTGTCATTGTCTCAGAGTATTGGAGTTTTAAATTAAACATTGTGTTTAGAAGCTTCTGTAGCAGGAAACCTAATGTTAAATTGGAATTGTGTTAAATTACTTTTTCCGGGTTCTGGTTTAAATATAATATCTATAAATTACAATTGTTATTCGCAATAACTCAGTATCAATGGCTTTAAGCCGATAAACGAACGCGATTTATTTTTGCTCGAATATTAGGACTGGAATCAGTATGAAAGAAACGCTGAGTTTGATTTCATTCATCAACGCTGTAAACGTAGATATTTGATCGTCTTCTGATTGACCGTGCAACGAAGAAGGCCGTGACAGAACGCGAACGGTTCAAGTAGTATTCCAACCACACAAAATTCCGAATTAGTTCTGTGAGCGTACCGGACTGGGGCATGTGCATTACCATGTGTTGGAATTAGTTCGGAACCCGTTCAGAACCGTATGTTGGAACAAACCTATAGTGTTGCATGACACACCACACAGTGGTCGGATTTATCTGTACAGCTTCTCCAATTTCTTTACATATCTTATTTTGTTCATGCATAAGCAAGAAGATTTTTCTCAACTCTGGAGTCGTTTCTTTTCTTTTCCTCCCCTTTTGGACTGTAACCACTTGTAGCTGAAGTCGCTTGTGTATTGCATGAGAACAGAATAAGAAGTTCTAAAGGTATAACCGTCAACATTCCCTCATTTACTGTGTTTTACAGCTGTATCATAAAGTGCGTTTGAATACCTGTGTTATAAGGCAACGTAACGTATTTAAGAGAAATCTCATGTTGAATAATACACACATGTACTGCGTATGTTTATGAAACACACGATAACGCATCAGTGGAATGACAAAAAAGAGTAAATAATTCCACCTGCTGTGTGCATTAATTCAACATTTAAAGCTGCGTTTCCTTAGATACTTCTGTCCGCCTCTGTAAATGCCAAATTGCGGAAATAGAATACTTTTATTATTAAAAATTGCCCACATGTGTATTTATTTAATTGTGTAACCGCTACAATGAATGACTACACAGAAATTATTATTTATTGCCTTCCAGTCAGTACATATTCTCTTTACAGGCAACAATGAGTGTCGTAACAGTAGGTGTGTATACTCGGCTTCATATCGGATCATACCTCCTTCTAAAGCAACAATGAGTGCGTGATTGATCTAAATTATTCTTTCTTTCAATTTTCATTGCAACGTTGTTGTGCAAGGTAGCTACTAACATGCCGAAATTTAGTGTTCCTTTACGCAGTAAATTGCAAAGCTACATTAATACTTCCGCATCCGACATATCTTCTGCTGACAGTAAAATACTTCTGTGAAAAATATGTGAGCAGCAGTTAACCACGAAAAGAAATATTTCATTTCTCAACATTTCAGGACAACCAAACACAAAAATGCACTTTCCAAGGCTACTAGAAAGAAGATTTCTTTGCTTTCAACGGCAATTGCAACATCGAGTCGAAAATCGCAATTTGCATTCGACTTATGTGAATCCCTTTGTAGAAACCACAGACTCCTACATTAATCCTACAACACTAGCGTGTTGCATTATGATTTATGACTAATACGTCGTAAATTTTACGACTTTTGTTATTATTATAGTTTTAGTTATAAGCTTTTGTTTGATAATAAAAAAGACAAATTTTGGGCTTTTTTTAAAGTTGTACTATTCGAATCTACCATCAGTTTCGCAAAATTAGCTTTAATAATTGAAAACATTTAATTGTATCCTTCAGGTCATTGTCAAGAAATAAGTTGTAGCACTCCAAGAGTGTAACACAAGATTGTATATGATCATTTCGTTTTGGAGCGCGTGTAGCTGATTTAGTCTTGGATCTGACGTCCATTTTTTCCTCGTAATGCTGCTTTAGCTGGACGTACTATAAAATCATGTGGTATTGCATTTTCACGCAATAGTTGTTCTCTTTCAGAGTCACTTTCTCTAACAGTGCCATTAGAAATGGATTCTGCTTCGACCCCGACTTCCGTTTCCTAGAATTTTTGCCATCGGATTCTTCTTCACTCACTACCTCCGCAAAAAGTTTCAGTATTTTGGATTTGAAGTCCGCATCTTTAGTTGGCATCATCCTAAATTAAAATTGTATTCTACTGTAGCAAATTATAGTTATTAAATACAAGATAAAACGAGAACTTTATGTCTTAACATGTTGCACATTATCACTAACGCCTTCACGACTGACTCGCACATGCTATACCAACAAACGAATGGCAGGAAAAAGTAGACTAATCGATTAGCTATGTCCAGCAATGAAGCTAATGAAAGTTATAGCGGTTAGAAAGCCCGAGGGACAATTCTGGGAGCACTTTTGCCAACTTTCGTCGTAAAATCACGACGTGTTAGGTTCTACACTTAGCAGTTTTTGGAGGTATACGGACGAATCTGTGCCCCTGAGTCAAGTTTGCAAAATGTTAGTTGAATGAATATTACGATGATATAATGAAAATCATTAAAGATGAACTAAAAATAAGAAGATCTTGATTTCAATCAACGAGTCAACGTTTTATTGCCAACGTCATTGTTGAACCATTCAGAAGATGTTCCTGCTTACAACAGAGTGTCTGGAAGAAGCTAATAATTTGACTATTGCACAGTTATTTACCAATTCATTATTTTTATGTGGCCTGAAGAAATTCAATATCACAATGTATTACTTTTCATCTCAGACGCTGCACCATACATAAGAACGGCTGGGACAGCTTTAAAAGTGCTACTTCCAAACATGTCACGTGGCCTGCGTAGCACGTGGTTTTCACAGGGAATCAGAAGAGATACGAAGCTTGTTTCCGGATGTCGACAAATTGATTTCCAGTATTAGAAGATCTTTGTCACGGATTCAAAGACCAGATATAACCTCTGCCCCTCAGCCTATCATAACGAAATGGGGGATATGGATTTTACCAGCAGTCTATTACTCTGGAGGATGAAGCATCTTCAGTTGTAGCATAAAATGAACATATTTTTTAAACAAAAAACAAAAGAGAATGAGTAAAATTGTTTCGTCACAAATACACGATTTCGAAACTAATAATAAATAAATAATGTGTAACTGAAATATATAATAGTTCTGAATTCACTCCAACCGAACAATTCTGTATAGTTATTAGTGCAGGAGCCATTCTTTATACATTGGATAAGTTTAGAAGTACAGTCTATTGATCTGCAGGATTGGTTGTGGTGGACAGTATGATAAGAAAATGCTCCTTGAATACCTGCTAATTTCATGTATTTATCATGAAAATTTTCACTTTTTAAAAAATTAGTCAATACGGTGATAGAAGAAGAACTTGCACGCACCATTATTTTATGTTTTTCACTGTTTATATGTTGTGATATATTCCTATGCCTTATACTGAAAGTATATGTACACTTATTGCATCGAACATCGGAGCCAAAAATCGTTTTTTTAATGTATGGATATTGCTTTTGTAGGTCACTGTTCCTTTTCGGGGGTGGCATATTATTAATTTCAAGTATTTTAGCACTCACAGTTTATAAACGTTCACTGTACTTTATTATTTCACAAATACAGAATACAGTACTACCTTCTACCAAAGTCACAACTGTAATGAATTTATTTTAACTAAGCATATACCTTTACAGTTTTTGTTATCGTTGGCTGCATTCACATCAAACACGAAGGATTACGATTTGTTTGTTGAAAACGCAGACCCACACAGTTGAATTGTAGTCCACAAATGTACTTTTCCAAGCCAAGTCTTCACAGGGTTTCATGTGTAGACCTATAACCTAAACAGCGCTTTGCTTTGTCGATTGTTAGTATCCTTAAATTTTTCATCAAACTGATGCAAAGCAGGACATTTTTAATTTTTTGAGAACTATAGTTAACGGCGTTTTATACCATTAAGTCATTGCCACAAAATACGGACATTTTGGCGCCCCTTAAGAAATACGGGACAGAGACACAAAAAAGGGACTTTTCCGGGTAATATGGGACATCTGGTCACCTTATAGTAGTAGCAAAGAAACTTCTCTAATCTTCGGAAGTGAGAAATAACTTAACTTTCACTGCGACCGAGTTCAGTTTCTGCCAGCTTTAAGAAAGAGGGCAGCCTTTGACGAAGTCAATGAAAATTGTGGATGCTGCAGTGCAAAGATTGGAGAGTTTGCCAGGGGGTTCAATATTTAGGGAAAAGTATAAAATGGCGTTTTCGAAAAATCCTGATCTTGACAAACTTAGAAACATTTCAAAAATTCTACAAGATGACAATTTTATTGCAGCAGAAATGGACCTACAGTAGTTCAATGTTTTAGATTTGCTCCAATTACCTCTGTAGGTCTTGAGAGGCAATTTTCTCAGATCAAAAATACATTATCTGACAGGAGACTCAACATGACAGAAAATTTTAAAAAAACATTTGGTTCTCATGTGCAAAGAATAAGCCAATAAGGCATGGTAATGCATAAGTCTTCAAGAAACATTTTCGTTTTTCTGTCAGGTAAAATTATCATTTTATTTAAAACTTTAAGGTTACTTTAATGCCTTTTAGCCTGCCTATTTTGGTGATTTATATTTATGCTACTTATATTTTCCCTGTCTCTCTTCACAGAAATATGAAACTTAGTATATAAAATAAGTTTGCGTGGATGTCCAGGTATTCCCTGCACATTAGAGCTATTAAGTCGCTGAATCTCCATCTTTATCAGTACATTGTAATTAACTGACACTTTACCTTCAGTCAGTATTTTTTATCGCTTAAAAGATATCAGTCTAATTATACAGTATAAAAATAATAGCCCGCCTATAAGCAATCCGTATATATTATAGTACATAAAGTGTATATTATAGCCATTTATTATGTTTATTTTATTATGTATATGTATAAACTGTTATGTGAATGTATTTCTTAGTTTAATAATGTAGGAGCTGTGAGTATAGAAGCAAGCTGCCTTTTCGTAGCAAACAGAGTCACAAAGTAGAAGCCGAAGGTTGCTAACAATAAGGTAACCTTGAGACAACAATAACTTAGAGAATTAAAAAAGGTACAAGCAATACCGATGTAACGTTCAAAACAGTTTGTAAATGGTCACGTGGGAGAGTAAAACTAAAGGTGTTCTATTGGAGTAGGCTTAGCCAATCAGAAACTAGAAAGATAAAAATGTAAAAATTTAAACTGTAGACGCTAAGAGGTAGCGTGCCCAAGCAGTTGAGTTTGGTGGTTGTATGTGAGAGTGCGCAAACGTGAGAATTGAGTGCAGTGCGGATAATATATAAATGTTGACCTTTTAAAAGTGTAGTTAGGAATAATATCTCACAGCTCCATATTTAGATACGTCAGTAAATTGTTATTCAACTGCCGTGAAGTGAAAGTTTACAATTATAATTGGTGTATAATTATTTTGCAGCCGTAACACCCCTACTTGCTCTACCAGATATTACTGACGCAGCCGAGGCATAAGTAAATAAAAAATATCTTAAGTAATTAAACTTTAAAAAATTATCGCACATAAGCTTCATTAACACACGACCACGCTGCAAAATTTGGTGCCTAAACGTGGGGCAAACACCGCCGCAACCTGGAGATTCTTGTCTTCTTCGTTATCTCAGCAATCTATGGCGTGGCCGAAGATTCTCTCGTCGCTGTCGTGCTTCGGCGCTTAGCGGTTTCACGGATGAGATAGATCGGAGATCTCAAAGGTGAAGTACGTGACTTATTTTATTTGAAGATACATGATAAATGGTATAACAACACTATTTATTACTTTATAACTGATTCCTATTGCACTGACATGAATGTTGAACATCAACATCAGAGTACGGTGCATTATTATCTGCTAATTTGCTTACAAGGTGAACATTTTTTTTAAGTTCCCTTGTTGTACCCAGTTTATGCTACTGTGTTTTACTGTTTACACACCGCTTATTTCCACAAAACACATGCCCCGCGACCCTCAGCTTGGCGGAGCGCCGGAGCGACCACGGCTACGAGGGCCGGCAAACATCACTACTTGTTAGATTAAACCACTGAAACTATCCGTGAATTACTTTGCCTATATTCGTCAGTTTGAATCACTTCCGCTGTTTCCATAGCATGGAAAACATCACTTGCGTATTTTTAAAATACTTCACAAAGACTACGTTCTGCTTTGGCGCGAACCCGGTTCCTCGACAGATGTGACTTATAGCTTGAAGGGAACTCCCTTACTGAATCTTTCTTCACCTTGCTTATATACAAAAACACCTTGGCGCTACAAAAATTATTTCGAATTTTCTCATTGGTTGCCTAGAACCGGGGCTCTTCGAAAATTGCTGAAATCAGAAGCCTTCAATCCCGATTCGTCGCTACTGAGTCACGTGGTTATGTCAAAGAAAAATTCCCGTTTCTTATACTGGGAATCCTGAAGCGTCGTGTATTTTGTGTCTTTCTTTCTGGTAACAAATACGAAGAGCCTTTTCTGGAGAGTGTTTTTAGCTAACTTCCTCTTCTTGCCTTTGCTTAGCTCGCAATCGTAGTTGTATTGAAAGTTTTACCTTATTTTGTACAAAAAGTGGATAAAAACCTAAGTAGTATTAGAGAAATCCAACATAATAGATATGACAGTTGTTATCTTAATGCGTAAATTAATAGGTATGTACATACTGATGAGATAACGTCTCAACTTGAGTCTCGCTGCATCTCAATTGTTTTCCCAAAAGGGGGAGTCCAATGAGACACAGAGCAAAATACCAAATAATTTACTTATTATTCAGCGTTTTGATCTCGTATAACAAGAGTTTATAAGCATAATGTTTTTTGAGAATTATGTTATTCACAAATTTTTATAGGATGGATAATTGAATGCTTATCGTTTCTGTTATTTCTGTACTTGAACCGGTTTCCAAGAGAAACGCTACAATTCCGATCGCACTGCAGGCACATGGAAGAAGCCCAAGTTTGTTTATTGTTAAATCTTTGTATACTTTTTAGTTTTCATCAACTCTTTAAAAGCATTTTAACTATTGCTTTCCAAAATATTGCATGCTGTTTAAGCTGCAGAGAGAGAGAGAGAGAAAGAGAGAGAGAGAGAGAGGTGGAGTGTAGTCGCCGGAGAGGTGACTAGTAGAGAAAAAATATTGTTACATTCACATGACTTTCTCTACCTTCTATCGTTTATTAGTGGGTACACAAACTATTCTTATGAAAGTTATTTTATTACTTAGTTCATTTTATTACTTAGTTCATTTTATCGAGATAAACATTTGCAGAAATAGCTACATTACACATTTCGTTATGGCTACAAAGAAGACAACGAAGTAAAATGTTTAACAACTTGACGCTATATACGCAGGCCTTAAAAGTTTCAATGCAATCGCAGGAAACAACTTTAAAATAATGACAAAGTGTTGAACAATTTGAAGCATTAATAACGGATATTGGAAGTCACTTATGACACAAAAAAGTTATTTTAAATAGAATGTGCGTTTTAAAGAGGTCTATATTTTTGTGTAGCACGTTTTCTCTATTGTTAAAGTTTACCAATTACACAAGATCATTCAAAATTCCTTCCAAATGAACAGGCTATTCTCAGAAAGGATATACATATATCTTTAATATATGGTATTTTAATCAAAATAGCAAGTGGTAGCTGGGGGTGGGAATTTTTCTTCAAAATCTTCGTGTCGCATCTTTGGAAGATATGGAACTTGAATGCTTAGTTTGGTATTTATATGACCTTTCATTTTTGGGTTATGCTGTTCACAAACACATGCACTGGTCTTCTCCTAAAAATGCTCTTCGGGGGATTCAAGGTACCCCAATAGAGTATGTCCGGTGAAATCCCTGTATCGAATTGTTGGGCAGAATGCAAATCTATATACTATTGCATGGTAGATAATGTAAAAAAGAGGGATAAAATATGGTAAGACAGCAAGAGGAAAATGAAGAAAAACGGTAAATAGAAGGAAAGAACGAGAGATAGGCGGAGAGGGAGAGGACGAATAATGTCCGCACTGAACCAATAGTATTTAGTAATAATTTTACATTCAGGTTTATTCTGTTTAGTCTCTCTACCACTATATTAAGTAGGGGACTGCATACCAACCAAAAATTCGATTGGATACAGAGACCACCAGAAATACATGTTTTGAGACTCATTGAATGCAAAAATGCACTTGCAAAAGACAGCTCCCTGTATGTGTGTGTGTGTATATGTGTGTGTGTGTGTGTGTGTGTGTGTGTGTGAATACATAACTAAAGCTGAATTAATACTAAACTTGGTTCAGATCTTCAACAGAATCCCCATCCCAAGTTATTCCTTAAATGCAAAAATGTTCGTTAATTGAGACTTTCTCAAAACTGGCCATTATGATTTTGATAAAATAATACGTGTTTAAGATATTTGCCTAACCAGTAAAATATATAACTTCAGTTTTCTGTGCATATTATTTAAATGACCTTTGTACAATTTTGCATAACTTAAGGGGAGTGGGAAGTGTAAGCAATGTATGGACATGCCCAAGAAACATGGAAATCCTTAGCTGTAATCGACAGATCAATGTAAACAAATCACATCACTATAACATTCGTGCCAAATTGTAATGTTATATTTATTGCTGTTTAGCATTTACATTTTATTTTTTGTGAACTATAAACCTAATATACATCTATGTGTAAAATAGAACTAACAACAGGGATAAAAAAGGTAAACAAATCACTGTATTGTTAGTATGTATGCCTGAATCTCGCTTTAAATGCTCACAATTATATGCCTTGTAGTTTCATGATATAATTATTTACTTCTAAAAAGGCTTTGCTTTATAAAAAAAGTTAATATACCTAGGTTCCTTTTTTCATGAATCACATGAAGCGGAGAGCTTAAAATTTTACTACATATCAAGACATTCTCCTCATACACAGAACTAAGTAATTTGAGCTGTAAATGTATTTCTGTTCTAAATGTATTTCTTTTGTGAAGAGTATCAACTAACATTTAAATCTAAATTTTTTCAACAAAATCTTCAAATTTTAAGAATCCGTTATATTTAAACACTTAACTTTAGTTCAGTGCATATATTATAATATCGTATAAATATGCAATATTTCAGCCTCGGGGCGTTTGCAGTTTTTGAGAAAAATGAATATCTGTTTCGAAAAATGTAGTTTTGAAATAACCACAGTTGAGATTTAATTTCAAAGGTGTGACTAACATTAGTGCATTCCAGGGAATTAGTCCCCGTTAGGTACATCCTGTGCTACCTCCGGACTTGCAGTCCTATGCCTTTTGACCAGAGACACCTTTCAGTAGATATGATGCCTTTAGATATTAAACGTTTTAGCAAACGAAGTGTGAAACCTTAAAGTTTTAAGCGATGCACAGCTGATTTTTTAAAGGATTAAGTATTTTAAATGACCAATAAGGCACACATATTCGGAATCAGAAAGATCACACACATTTTGTCCATTAAAAACAGAAAATGCCAAATTTTGTTATTTTACACTTTCCAGTTTCCTTAAACAAAACAAAATAAAATTCAACAAAAAAGAAATGCACAATTTTTTCCAAATAAGGTTTGTTAAGGCATTAATGATTTATTTCCGAGGTATTATTTGTTGGAATTTTCAAACACTAGGTATACTCTTTTTACTTTTTCCATCATGTGCATAGTAGATAGAGAAGGTATTGCATTTTATCTAAAAATTCGATACCGCTTTCTTCGAAAATATATATTTTGAAGCCTCTCGAATAAAAAAAGGAATTTTAGAAATATTTCCCCGTGTGTGTGTATGTGTATGACCAACATAACTCAAAAACAAAACGGCCAAATATTGTCCAAAAAGTACCAAACGTAATATTAAAGTTCACTATCTTTCAAAGATGCGACCCGAAAACACTTTCAAGAATGTCCCCCATCCCAACTACCCTTTACATGGAACTTTTTCGAAATGTTTAACTTTCTAAGAAATGGCTCTAACGAAGTTGATTAAAATATCATATATTAAAGATATTTTCATGACAAATAAAATGTATATCTTGAATTTTCTGGGAATAGACTGTGAAGTCCTCTTCATTCAGAAGGAATTTCTATAATTTTGTGTAATTGGTAAATGTTAAGCAGTAGACAAAAAGTACTACACTAAAAATGTAAATCTCTTTAAAATACACAATTTATTTCAATTAATGTTTATGGCATAAGCCATTTCTGAGGTATCTTTTATTAATGGTCCGAACTGTTCAGTACTTGAGTCATTCTTTTAAAGTGCTTTCGGTTTCCAGGTGTTTCTCGGGATTGCATGGAAAGAGTATGGGATTTTAATGCCAGCATATAGCGTCCAGTTGTTAAACATTTGACTATCGCTGTGCTCTTTGTATCTATAACGAAATGTGCAATGCAGCTGTTTCTGTAAAGATTTATCTGAATTAAAAGAAGTAGATAGAAAAATACGCTTTAGCAATAACAGTTTCTATACCCAATAATAAACGAGGGTAGAGAAAGTCGTGTTAATGTAACACATAAGATTATTTTACCTTCTGTACCACGTACATAGTGTGTAGAGAATGCATTGCACTCCAGCCAAAAATTTGATATAGAGATTTCACCGGAAATATATGTTTTGAGGTCCCCTGATTAAAAAAACATTTTTAGTAAAACGTCTGTGTGGGTGTGTATGTGTATCAGTGTGTCTGTGTGTGTGTGTGTGTGTCTGTGAACAGCACAACCTATAAACGAAGAGGTAGATGGTGGAAAAGTCATGTGAATGTAATCTACAGATTTTTCTCCATTCTTTTTCTCACTTTCACTACTTGTTGCATATAGCAAATTGAGAAATTATTGTATTCCATCCAAAAATTGATGTGTAGATTCTAATGATAATAAATGTGCTAAGTCCTTAAAAAGAATTTTTATTTTAAAAAGGTCGTGTTTGTATATGTCTGTCCTTCCGTTTATCTGTAAATGCCATAAATCAAAACGAAAACTCAGTTAAATACAAAATCTAATATTTAAGTTCAGAACCGCTGAAGGATACGACACGAAAATTTAGGAACTCACTCCCCCCCCAACTACCCCTTATATGGAAATGGTTCTGTTATTTTTTTATTCTCTCAGTAATTGCCCTAACGATTTTGATTAAAACATTATGTGTTTCAAACATTTGCATGACAAATAAAATCTCGTGTATGTATTCTGAATTTTTTGCAAATATACTGCGAAGAACTCTTCAATTTCAGTGAACTTTATGTAATTTGTATAAATATTAAGCCACACAAAAAATGTACACCTGATTAAAACACAATTTATGATAAGGAAATATTTTTGGCATAGACCATTTCCCAAATATATTTACTTTCTCTGCCACCTGCGTAGTAGGCAAAGAAAGTATTTTGTATTCTATACAAATATTATCGATTCGTTTCCTGTCCCACATGTACCGCATGTAGTAAAACTATTTATGAACGGATTTGTCTTCATTAACATGAAGTGGATAGAAAATGTGTTTTCCCAAAAATACTTTGTAGGAGCCATATAGAAATATCTTATGTACTATCTTCACATTACTTTCTCTACCCATTCTTCAATAAACTCTTATTACAAAAGCTTATTCTTCTATCTACTTCATGTTTATCGAGATAGACGTTTACAGAAATGGTTTTATTGTATACTTCCTTGTAGATACAGAGAATACAGTTCGCCTAAGTGATAGTAAAATCTTTTAAGAACGGGTCGTCATGTGTTGGCTTTGAAATCTTTGCATTTTGTTCTCTTTGTATACAGGCCTATCCAACCCGCGGCCCGTGGATGCCTCTAATACAGCAGCCGGTTCCTGTTTGAAATTTCGCGCAATAGCACAGGCGTTATATAGTAGCGACTCTGGTGGAAACTTTGTTCAAGGTTGTGATCACGAGCAATGCATCCATTCGGCCGTGTTTAGAGCGTGTCTGCATGCGCGAGCATATGCAATATGAAGTTAAACAAATTGGAAGAGAAAAACAATTTGGATTAAATTTGTTGGTTTTCGAAATTTGCAAAATTAATTATAACTCAAGAAAGAAGAACAATTCGTTAAATCGTTAAATCAATATTAAGGATGGAATGATAAAACTAGGAAAAGGAAGTTTTCTTAGATTAAAAAATACAAGATAGTACATTTAATTATTCAAGGAAAGCGTTAAAGCTAATAGGATTCAAAAATAAATATTGAAGGTGTTATCAGCACGCGCTAAAACAAAAGTGAAAATAATGTGTTAATTAATAAAAACAATATTATTATTACTTTATTATTATTGAAGGTGAAAGTGAGATTTTTAAAGTGGAAATGTGATATAAAAAATATGAATTCATTTGAAGCGAAACAAAAGACGTCTTTAATAAAGTAAATAAAGTGTGCGTCCATAAGCATAAAATCAATATTGACTAGCAAATGAAAAAGTCTTAAATGAAAAAAGAAGAAAAAGGATAAACAATATAGTCTTATTGGAATAAAAGACAATTGAAGTAATTGATATGAATTTAGTGTAATGAATCTTTTAATATTATTGGTATAAGACGTTAAAGAGATCAAGGCTATCTCAGGACGTCTTTAATTAAGTAGCAGAAGAAGAAGAAGAAGAAGAAGAAGAAGAGGTGATGCCCGTACTTATTGTTAGATAAACAAGCAAACATGAGCAATACTATTAGAAAGAGGAAACTACGAGATGAAAATAGAAGTTATAAAGATACGTGGGAGTTGGATTGCTTCGCTGCAACTAATAATGGTAAGAAAGGTAGAATCAGATGACTGAAAAATTCAATGCCATAGCCGGCTACCTTTCCAACCCTGTCCAACACACGGCTTGTGTGAAAGAACAATTCATTCCATTAATAATGGTAAGTTGCAAATAATATCTGCTTGTAAAGAGTACAATGTTAAGAGGCATTATAATAGTTCACATGAAAAACAATTGAAGACATATGAGGGGGATTCAAGAGCTGCAATTTTACAAGAAAAACTTGAATCATCAGACAGTTATGCTTACAAAAATGCCATCTTCGCAGACCGTTGCATTAACTGCTTCTGATCTTGTAAAAGGGAAGAAAGCATTTAGTGATGGAGAAACAGTTAAAAGATGTGCAATTGCTATGGCAAATGCATTTGGTAAAGTAGTTTATCTACAAAATTTGTTACTGTTTTCCTCTCTCATCAGACAATCTCAAGACGAGTACACAGTATGGGAGGACAATTACGCAGAAATTGGAAAAGACGGTTGGAAATGCAGTTATTTTTCACTATGCTTGGACGATAGTGTCGACCAGTCAACTTTTGATTTTCATACGTATGATCTTCAGTGATTTTTCAACACAAGAACTTCTTGATTTACGTTCTTTAAGTGGAAGCACGAAGGGTGAAGATATATTTAAAGCAGTGAAACAACATGCCAGTTTTGAAAAGTGCTCTTGTATTGTGACTGATGGTGCACGTGTATGAGAGGAGGAGATAAAGAACTGATAGACCTAATTAAGAAAGTTGCCCAATATTCCATTGCATAACACACAAATAGGGAAGTGAGTAAAACAAAGTGACATAATGAATACCGTGGTGACCAGTGTTGCCAACAAGATACGTGGTGGTAATAAGGCACAACCGCACTGCAGATTTCGGAATTTTTAGATGAGGTGCAAGTCCAGTATAGAGATATATCATCACTCCACGCAAATGTACGCTGGCTAAGTGCAGGTAAATATCTTCAGAAATTCTTAGCACTCAGATGTGATATTCCAGCATTTTCAAAAGACAGTATCAGAGATGGTGAAAATCTAGGTTGAACATGCAGACTTCCTAAGGCAGCTTGCTTTCATGACTGACCTGACACAGCCCTTGAATAACTTGAACCAGAGACTTCAGGAAAAAGTTAAAAGTGTATCAGAGTTATTTGGTTATGTTAATGGTTTTAAAAACTAATGGTTTAGAAACTTTTGAAGTCAGCTTTATCAAGAAGTGATTTGACCATTTTCCATCTTGTTAGGAGCTGTCAAGAGAAATTGAAGATCGGATTTTTTCTGAATTTTGTGAAAATATGGAAGTTATTATTCAAGAATTCGCTCAAAGATTCTCTAACTTTGAAAATATTATGGGTAAAATTCTCCTTTTCAATGACAGTTTGAATATGTATATTGATAATAATCAGTCATCCAAGTATCAACTGAAATTCTGCGATCTTCATGCCGATCCTTTTCTTCAAACGAGGTCTGAGAGAGGACTCAACTTTTTCAAGCTACTTCTGTGGCAGATTTCCACAGCATAGAGATTTTGGTTTGCAGCTTACCTCAATGTTTGGAAGCACCTATCTATGTGAAAGTGCTTTCTCTAACATGAAATTTATAAAAAATAAGTACAGAAGCTGCCTCAGTAATGATTCTTTGTTACGCCTACTAAGACTGGCAGTTGCTAACATAGAAGTGGACATCCCTGCTATGGTGTAGTCGGACAATCCTCAGTGCTCATATTGATTTCTGCACTTTGGACTTTGGTCCTATTTCAACAATTTGGTTTGCTGTATTTTACAGTTAAATATATCTGAGTGAAACTTTCTAGTCTGTCAGCGTGAATTGTTTAAATATTTTGGTCCCAATCCCTCTGAAGTTGGACAGGTCTGCTTTAACGGATCTACATTTTTTTACTAAAATTTCGTCTATCTCTTACGGCTTACCAGTGATGCAAGTCATTCAGAATGAAAAGGACTTTACTGGCTATTCCCAGAAAATTAAACATATACTTTTGATTTGACATAAAAATATCTTAAACATATGGGATTTTATCAAGACAGATGGAGCAATTTTTTACAAAATAAACATTTTCAAAAACTGTTCCATATAAAGCGTAGTTTAGGGTGGGGATTATCTTGAAAACCTCAGTGTCACATTCTTGAAAGGCGCTCAACTTAATCTATACCAGCTGTTAGATTTTACCACTTTTCGTTTTTGAATTATGCCATTCACACACACACACACACACACACACACACTAGCGACTTTCTAAAAATGCTTCTTTTTTGGTTCAGGAGACCTCAAAAATATATTTGCGGCGGAATCTCGACATTGAATTTGGGTGGAATATATTATTACTTCCTCCACTGACTAGACGTAGTAGAAAAAGTAAAAATCTGACGTGTTGCATTCACATGGCTTTCTCTACTCACGCTTCTACAAACTTTTGTTAAAAAGCTTATTCTTCTATCTGCTTCTTCTTAATACAGATGAACCTTCATTATTCATTTACTCATTTCGTTGTAGTTATAAGCGGAACACAATGCGCAAAACCGGTCGCTAATATAATGGCTTCGAAATCCTATTGTCTTTGCATTACACCAAAAAGAAAGAAAGAAAAAAGAATAACGATTTGCCAGAAAAGTATAAACTGTTAGAAAATTCAAACCTAAATATAGAATAATAACTCAGAAGTGGTTAAAGCCACAAAAAATTAACTCGCATAAACTGTGTACTTGGACGAGATTTGCATTCTTTCTGTGTAGTAAGATTTCTCTTAATGTTTACCAATTAAACAAAAGTGGTTAAGAACCTCAGAGGCTATTCAATATTTGTCATCAAAAGCGTTAGAACCTCTTTTAGAAACGTTTTCCACGTAAAGGCTGATTTGAAGGTTTTCTTTCAAATGTGCGTGTCGCATGCTGGACCAAGTTTCGTATTTAATCGACTTCTCGTTTTTGAATTATGTTGTTCACATGCAACTGTGAAATCTCGATATCGAAGTCTTCCTCTATTTACTCTTCTTACGTGGCGCATATTCTTATTTTTACTTAACCTCTATACATTGAATTCCTACTAAAGCTTATTTTGCTGCTTAATGCATGTTAATCGACATAAACATCGCGAGAAACAACTGAGTAAGCAACAGTATTTTATGAAACACTAGCTGACCTACCCGACGTTCCATGAAAAGGTTGCTAAACTCAAATGACTGTTTAATGAATTTCATTTACCTCCCTCATTTTTTAAAAATTATTGAACAATGATATAGATGAGTTTTATGGTGAATTCTACCCGTTACCCCCCAAAATTGTAAACTGTATGCCCGGCCGTTAGTAATACCCCGATATTCATGCTAAAGGACGTGAAATATCGCCGCAACCTATCCCGGATATCTTTCAAGTTGTGCAACTGTTGCATCGCCTATACGTAGCCAGTGGTCGCAATCCTCGAGTAGCTTTTAGGTGAAATTTTAAATCTTTGTACCTTCTCCATGGTCCCTTACACAGTTTTCACGTAATACATACAGTGTGAATATGAACATCTAGGGCACCTGCTGCTACAACTGAGAAAATTAATCCTCTCAGTCGTTAGCTATAAAATATCGGTTCACTCATTTCTAATTGTCTCCCTTTATATAAATATTTAGCACATCCCGTAAACCGGGTGAGATGACGTTTGCAACTCATATTCGGAAGGTCTTGGGTTCCATTCTCGGCGACTGCTCACTCTAACTAATGCGTTTTCCTGGGTCGTCAGACTAATGTTGGACTGGTTTCTTTCAGCCCCCGAATTTTTTGTCCCTCCATTTCGTTCCACTCATCATTTCATTCATCTTTCACCCGTTAGGTCTGTTTCAGGGTTGGAGGTGTTGGCGATGGTGTTTCGGTATGCCGTGGCAGGGGAAAAGGATGCTCTTTGTGGAATTTCCTTCGTCCCTTGGCTTTTGTCTGGTTGCCGGGGTATAATAAAACCGGGCGTTTAAACTCCCGTGTATGGGCGGGGTCCCTGGTCTGCCTGTCCGAATGTTGGCCCATTTAAATTTAGAAACTGTAGGCGACCTGTCATTGCTGTGCCGTTACTCTCGGTTTTGGCCGCCCAGTGTCTCCTCTTGCCTCCTCCACCCTCCCGGGGCGCGCTCTTGTGGGGCAAGGTACAATTTCCTCACTGGATCGGGGCGATCCGATAATAAGAGTAATAGAGTAATACCCTGCAATTGAAATTCACTACAACATGAATTACAGCGAAAATTAGTAAAAACTTCCTTATATTAGGGTTATTAAAATATTTTGGTACCGATATTGTATGCACATCCTTATGGACAGATTCGATTTTCTTTTATTTGGCTTTCTTTATTTTTACTTTCTCTACTACGTATAGTAAGTAGGGGAAGTATTGTATTCCACCCAAAAATTCGACACCAAGATTTCACCGGAAATACATGTTTTGAGACCCCCTAAATCCAAAAAAAGCATTTTTAGAAACATGTCCGTGTGTATCTATGTGGCTGTCTGTGTGTCTGTGAACAGCATAACTCAGAAACGAACAGTCGGATAAACACCAAACTTGGTATTTAGGTTCAGTATCTTCCAGAGATGTGACACGAAGGTTTTCAAGAAAATCCCCTCACACCAGATTACCCTTTACATGGAACATTTTTAGCAAATTTTAATTTTCTCAAAAATGGCTCTAACGATTTTGATTAAAATATCATATGTTTAAGATATTGTCATGACAAATGAAATGTATATCTCGAGTTTTCTGGGAATGTCTCCAAAAGTATTCTTCATTGTGAACGACTTTTGCATAACTGGTAAACCATAAGAGATAGACAACATTTTACTACACAAAAATGTAGATCGAGTTAAAATACACAATTTATGTTATATACATTTCTTTTTTGAGCTAACCGTTTTCGAGATATTGCTTGTTATTCCCTTAAATTTTCCAATACTTATATACTTTTTCTCAAATTCGTTATTCATTTTACTTTCTCTACTACGTATAGTAAAGTAGGAGAAGTATTGTATTCCACCCAAACATTCGATAGCGAGATTTCACCGGAAATACATGTTTTGAGACCCCCTGAATCCAAAAAAAGCATTTTTGGAAACATGTCCGTGTGTGTGTCCGTCTGTGTGTCTGTGTGTCTGTCTGTGTGTCTGTGAACAGCATAACTCAAAAACGAAGAGTTGGATAAACACCAAACTTGGTATTTAGGTTCAGTATCTTCCAGAGATGCGACACGAAGGTTTTCAAGAAAATCCCCCCCAGACTACCCTTTACATGGAACATTTTTCGAAAATTTTAATTTTCTCAAAAACGGCTCTAACGATTTTGATTAAAATATCATATGTTTAAGATATTGTCATGATAATTAAAATGTATATCTCAAATTTTCTGGGAATGTCTCCAAAAGTATTCTTCATTGTGAACGACTTTTGCATAACTGGTAAACCATAAGAGATAGACAAAATGTTACTACACAAAAAATGTAGATCGCGTTAAAATACACAATTTATGTCGTATACATTTTTTTTTGTTGAGTGAACCATTTTCGAGATATTGCTTATTATTCCCTTAAATTTACCAATACTTATACTTTTTCTCAAGTTCGTTATTCATTTTTTTATCTTCTAGACATACAAAGAGAATGGAATGCGCCACATAGCAACCAGCTCTTAAAATATTTGACTATCGCTTAAAACCTACCATATTCCCCTTGCATCTACATGAAAATTAGCAATAAGTTTGACATCTTGATATCTCGATTAACATGAAGCATATGGGGAATAAACGTTTGTAACAATAGTTTGTACAAGAGTAGAGAAAGTCATGTGAGTGTAACACATCAGATTGTTTTATTTTGTCTTTTGTTTTCTTGTTTGCTAAATCGGCCAGTTTTTCAACTGCACTTTTTTCAGTTCCCACTGTCACTGTTTCGTTATTAGTTCACCTTCACTGGGAGTTTACTTCAGTAAGGTGAAGTAGTTAAATTCTCTGTCATTTCACTTCCTTCGTGACATAGCCTCTTCATGCCGAACAGTTCACTTAATTCGGGATTCGAACACAAGACCACAACAACCTGTCGCTCTGCACGTCAGAATAGTCGTCACCAACTCTCTCGCACTCGACTCGCAACTGACTCCACTTGCTTATGTAATCAGTGGAATCTTTTCACAAGGTTCTCGAACGTTCTAGAACTTTCGACATGCTTCCTGGAAGAGAGGGGAGATAAAGTTTCGAGAAGGTTTTGTCTATCTGCCGATATCGCGTCCGATGTTTACGCTGGCGAGCACCGTTATCGTTGTTTACTCGAACCGCCCGGCGCCGAGCTCTCCATAACCTTTGGTCTCAGGCGCTGTGTCACAATATATATTGAAATGAAATATCGGCGAGGTTTGTCTTATATTACATGCCTTTATGTGGAGTGACAGCAAATATTTTGTATCCATGGGTATCTCAACAAAATCAAAGCTTTAATCACAATATATTCTTTTTCAACTCTTATGTGTTCTTAATCTAATGCATAGGTTTTGTAAATCCTTTTTAGTGTTTCAATAATTTATGATTTGTAATTTGTGTTTTGTAGCCCCATGTTCGTCAGAAGGAGTATGCATTTCAATTGTGTAAGATTACTTTACGTACAAGCTCACAGGCATGTATACATAATACAAATTTTCTCTCTTTATAACATTAATACATGAGAAGTATATGTTCAGTGTTCTGTAATTAGCCCTCTACATTGGAAAGGGTTTTTGTATAGGTTTGTATGCTTGTTATTGGCAACTGGTAAACCATAAAACTTACCACATAAAAAATGTGAATCTCTTTAAAATACCAACATTCTTCTTCTTCTTCAACTGCATGCATAAGACTTAGCCTTTTGCGTCTCCAAATTAATCCACCCATCAGTTGTTAGTCTTCCTATGTTTCTCCATCTTCATGGTATATGCCTTAAAGCTCTGTTTGGTATTTTTTGGCATATACTGTACGTATTCCATCCATTTATTTAAAAAACTGAGAATTCCTTCATCTATGTTGTATATGTGCAATTTCGGTCTTTCGTCTTATGTTTAACATTCTTTAACAGGGTAGATCATATCGGACGATGAATGAAATGGGTGAAATGATGCCCAAATGAGCCCGGGGTCCATAGAGCTTAGCGTCTATGGAACTCCTGTCTTCTTGTATCATTTTTTATTCATCTTCCTTTGTCACTCCTATTACTGACCTCAGAAATCTTATTTTGGTTGCTTGCGTTCTGAGTGTATCTCTTTTCTTTGAAGTCCAGCTTTCGCTGCCATATAAACTCATGGGTGAATACCTAATATACTCCATAGCTTCCGTCTGATAAACCTGTCGAAGGCCATGAACAAGATATGTGTTTCACAATTATATTGTCTTCTTTTTTCTGTCACTTGCTTTGAAATTGATCTAAATGATCTACCCTTCCGAAATCCCATTTGCTCCTCTAACAGCAGAAATTCTATTATTTTTTCTTTCTCTCCTACGTATACTAAGTAGGGGAAGTATTATATTCCACCCAAAATTTCGACATCGAGATTTCACCGGAAATACTCATTTTGAGGCACCTGAATCCAAAAAAAATATTTTTAGAATAACTTCCACGCGCGCGCGTTTGTGTCTCTGAACAGCATCACTCAAAACCGAAAAGTTAGATAAATACCAAACTTGGCATTTAGATTCAATGCCTTACAAAGATACGACACGAAGATTTTCAGGAAAACCCCACCCCAGACTACATTATACATGGCAGGGTTTTCGAAATTTTCTATTTTCCAGAAATGGCTCTAACAATTTTTATTAAACTATCACATATTAAAGATATTTACATGACAAATAAAATGTATATCTTGAATTTTCTGGGAATAGCGTGAAGTCCACTTCATCTGAAAGAAATTTGGTATAATCTGTACAACTGGTAAGCATTAAGCGATAGACGAAAACGTACTACATGAAACATGTAGAGCTCTTTAAAACACACAGTTTATTTCAAATAAGTCGTTTTGTGACAAAAGCCACATCTGAGATATCCGTTATATAAGATTAGAATTGTTCATTTCTTGGTCATTATCTAAGTCCTTTCTACATTCAGTTGTTTCTCGCGATTGTAGGGAAACAGTGTGAAGGCTAGCGTATAGCGTCTAATTCTTAAACTTTTGTATCGCTCTTCTCTTTGTGTATATAACGAAATGTGTAATGTAGCTATTTATTCAAAGGCTTATTTGGATTAAAATATAGTAGAAGGAAATTAAACTCTAGTAAGAACAGTTTGTGTACCCACTAATAAACGATAGAGGGTAGAGAAAGTCACGTGAATGTATAATATAAGATTTTTTCTTAAACACTGTGTTATTATGTTGGTATATACATTATAAACGTATTTCCCTGTAATTGTCTTTCTCTTGTCTATTTCCTTTTTTTTTAATTGGTATGACAAGTGCTTTCTTGCATTCTTTAGATACTTCAGCTTGGTGCCAGCATTGGTTTAAAATGACTAGTAATCCATCTTGGGCTTGAATAGATGCGTGTTTAATGAGCTCCTTAATTTAACCGTCAATCCATGGTGAAATTCAGTTCTTACTTTCCTTTTATTCTTGTAAGAGGTCTTTGAATTCTGATTTAGCAACAATTATTTATTATAATCAATAATTGAATTTCAATTTTTCACTTTCATCTTCTTGTTTACCTTCTGTACCATAGCTTCTTAAAGAATCCGGCCCATTATTATTTTTCACATGTTACTTTTTTAGTTACTACATCCTTCTCTGTTTCATTAGCTAAGTTTATTATTCTGTAAGCTGATATTTGTCTTCCATGTACATTTGCCTCGATGTTAAAGATATTTCTATAGCTCACTTGGTGAACTTGTCTCTTTCCTTTGTTTTTCTTGAGTTTTCCTGATAAGCAGTAAATTCTTCTGATTATTTTGTGGTTATTCACCCTAGGTATACCTTCTTCTTATCGTCAATTGCTTTCTTCATATCATCATTGCACATGTAAAATCTGTTTTTCATTTTTCTCATTTTTTCGCATCCCAAATACTTCTTCTACAGCTTTTTCTATCACATTCATAATATACTTCCATTCTATCTTTATATGATTGCTTACAGTTCTGTTATCTAAGTATTTTATAAATATTTGGTGTATAGTTTTGTTTTTGTTTTTCCTGAAATAAATGACACCCGCAGAATGTTTCATCTTGATTTCAAACATATTAGCAAGTAGTAGTCAGATGAGTTATCTGTTCCTCGGTAGACACTTATATCTTTGAAACTTTATGAGATTTTTATCATTTCCTAAAAGGTAGTAAATTATGGATTGCTGGTGTATATACGAGGGCGGATCGAAAAGTAAGGCGCAATAATTTTTTCTGCCTTGATATTGCAATTTCACACAGATATAGTTTGAAGTTTTCACTACAGAGGGTATTTTTTGTTTCATGTGCAGCTCTAGCGAGAGAAGCGTGAACTATGCAACAAAGATGGCGCGCATGTTACTGTCGTCCACGTGTGAAGAGCAGAAAGGTGTGGTTCGATATTTGCAGGCCAAAGGACATAAACCGAGTGATATTGACAGGGACATGCGTGGCGTGTATGGGAATGATTGTATGGACCGTAGAATGTCTCCAGGTGGTGTGCATTCTTCCTAGCGGACCGTGTGAACCTTAGTGATTCGCCACGCTCCGGAGGCCGGTAACAGTTGCAACCCCGCAGAATGTCAGAGGCATTGAGGCGGCAATTTTGAGCTACCGGCGTGTGCAGTCGCAACAGTTCAACATTTCCTAATGCAGTGTTCGATATTGTTCATGACACGTTGAAATTTCGTAACGTTAGTGCTCGCTGGTTGCCTAAGAGCCTGACAGACAACCACAAGGCCCAGCGAATGATGACGAGCTTGGATCACCTAATGCGGCACACCGCAGAAGGGAATGCCTTTCTAAAAGGAATCGTCTCTGCAGATGAGTCGTGGGCATACCACTACACGCCCGAAACGAAGCAGGCAAGTATGGTTCCCCAGTGTGACTCAATCTGCTAGGTGACGGTGTTCTGGGATATGCATGGTGTTGTGTTGGTGGACTTTGCTGAACACGGGACCACTGTGAATGCTGCAGCCTACATGAAAATTTTGGGAAGTTTAGAATGGCCTTCGTGACAAACGCCACAACATGAATGCTGACGATGTCAAAATTCTTCATGACAATGCTTGCCCCCAAGTTGCTGCTGTTGTTCGTCAGAAAATCACCAAATTTGATTGGGACGTGCTCCAGCATTCACCATACAGTCCGGACCTTTCACCGTCGGACTCTCATCTGAAGAAATCTCTGGTCGGCCAACTCTTTTCGATAGATGCGGAAGTGAAATCAGCAGTCCGCAAATGGCTGTACTCCAAGGAAACGGACTTCTACGAACAGGACATATTGAAACTGGTATCACGATGGGAGAAATGTGTTGAGAAACCTGATGACTATGTCCAAAAGTAGGTAAAAGGTGTAAGTTCATCTGCAATTTGTTGTTGTTGCTTTAACTATTAAACGTTTTTGTAAAAAGGGTATTGTGTTTTACTTTTCGATCCGCCCTTGTATCTTTATGTAGAAGGCAAGGCTTTTAAGTTATTGAAGGAAATCGTGCGTTATTAAATTATTGTATTTATGTAATCATTTTGGTTACACTGTTACTGTTTGTAATTCTTTGTGAGATAATTTAATTTCTTCTGTGTGTCCTTCATCCAGTCCATAGGCTCCTATGATTGTTAGATGACCCTTTGGGATTTTTACTCCTACGGATATAATCCTTTCATCCATAGGTAAGAATGAATTATATTTTTCAATTTATTCGACAGTAATAAGGCAACCCCTTGCTTTAACTTGTTCCTGTACTGACACCCCATAATAGATCATAGAACTTCCTCTTTGTTTCTTCTTACTTTCCGTTATTACCGTAATATCAATTTTATTGGTTGGGAGTTCACTCTGAAGATTTATATTCATTAAGATACGTAATCGTTTAAAAACACGTCGATTATATTAAGTGACTTTTGTGGCATCAGGCATTTCCGAAACATCCCCTAATATTGGTTTGAGTTTTTCAATACTTTATCACTTTCTAAAGTGTAGATACTCAGTTGTTTTTCGCAATGTCATGAAAAGGGTATGAAATTTGAACACCTGCACAGAGCAACCCATTTCTTAACATCTGACTAGAATTCGGTTTCCTGTAACGCGCTTGTACCTAAAACAAAATGTGTAATAAAACCTGTAAAGGTTTATGTCGATTAATATGATGTAGATGGAAAAATACGCTTTCGTAATAATGTTTTGTATAAACTATATAACAGACTTCGGGGAGGGAGATTAAGGAACTCAGACGTTCCGAACAAAGTTTCACATCATCTTATATATAGAATAAAAGTATTTCTGCACGCATATTTTTTCTGATTAAGACGAAATGATAGCAAAATATGATTTTCTAAGAATAGCTGTAATAGGGAAAATTATATGAATGTAACCGTGTTTGTTCATATTCAAAATTATAAAAGGAATCATTTAGGAAAAGTAGGAGACACATTTGTTGTTTCAATTATACATGCTCCACGCTTATGGTGATTTATCTTGTGATGCAATTTAGATTAGCCAACCTAACATCATCTCAGAAAGATATCAATAATCCTGAAAAATGAGCGCTCGGAATTTGCACACAGTAAATCGTGGCTGTAAATTTGTATGTTAATACAGTAGCGTGTACTGCCCGATTAACTTGTGATGGCAGCTCGCTGCGCAGTACAAGAGGGGCAACTAAGAGTGGTGGGAGACCAACTGCAGCTACATGCGGCCAAGAGGGAGGGGAAATCACATGCATCTTAGCTTGAGGCTGGTTTCAGACAACAGACGCAACACTAGCAGAAGATCCAGTTGAATCTGCAGTTCCTTGCTCTCGACAGTCTTTGCCTTCCTCTTCACTAGAAAACTCGGAGGAATCACTGCTTTCGTCGGTGTCGCCCCCTAGATGAATGATAACTTCCTGTCCGCCATCCAGCAAGCCTTCACTGCACATGAATTCTAGCTCAACATTGATGACGTGCCTAAATCTTTTCTGCTAGTCTTCTGAAGAAATATCAGCAAACTTCTCGTCAGCTAACTTAATTACGTCATCCATTTTGAAAGTGACGTTTCTTTCTGCAGCCCAGTTCTTCACTGCAGCCCAAATGAGTTCATTTGAGTTCAGCTCAGGATGATAAGGTGGTAAACGTAAAACAGTATGGTTATGTGCCCGAAGGAAATTGTCTATTTTGTACTTGTGGTAAGGTGCATTGTCAATAACCAGAACAGAATTTGCAGGAAGGTTAGGCATCAGTCTTTCTTTTATCCACTTCTCATTATTGACATAGTTCATGTCATCGTGGTGGTCACCGGTTTTTTGCTGGGGCTTGAACCGAGCATATGCATTAGGGATAAACCCTTGCTCACCTCCTGCATGTATAATGACAAGGCGCTGACCTTTGGAAACCGGTGCTAAGAGCCCATGGCAGCTGTCATCACTCCAAGCATATGGAGTAGTGTGTGATGAATGTCTCATCCATATATGTTATGGGACGGCCCTCACTTCTGTACTGTTTTATCATTCTAAGATAATGGAGTCGCTTAGTTCTGATGTCGTGCCGCTCCATTAGGACTTTTCTATTCTTTTTTGTCCTTTTCCAAGTAAAACACAACTTTAGTAGTATCTTTTTTAATGTAGATACACTCCCTTCAAAGTTGATCGAGTCCTTTAACTTTGCATGCACCTTCTTCAGTGTCGGTCTTTGCTTGTGAAAAATATAGAATTCATTCACAGTTCGGCGCACTACTGCCTCATTAAAAGTATCTAAGCTCACACGATAAGACCTTTTAGGTCTCTTTTTATGCGGCGTGGAAAATGAAGGCGAAATGCCACTATCAATATCTTTGGTTTCCTTAATAATTCTTCTTACACTTCTTTCGGAAGCGCCTGTTGCCTCAGCATCACTCTTTCCAATGTTTCTCACATTGATGTTTACCACGCCAGCCTCTACATGTCTTTTTATGTATTTATATACATTGCTAATGACTTCCTTGGTTTGGGAGTGCAGTACTTTGCCTTTAAGTTTACTGCCCATGTATTAACAGTAAGTAAAACGCAAATGCAAAAAATACTCAACGCAGGCACTCACACTTACACAAACATACAGAGAATAAACTCCAAACAAAGCAAACGAACGTCATAGACGAACATACAATGCGCACGGACACGAGCCTTAAAAAATTACAGAAGCTTAGATAACGCACGTGTTCTGTCAACGACTCCACATGCGTAACTGACCTCCACTCTCCTCTCGGGATAGATAACGGACCTTTAGTTTAGTGCGTACCTTTCCTCAGCTGCCACCTCAAGTTAATCGGGCAGTATGTGTGTGAATTGTTGCGTCGGACACATTATTGTGTAGCATGACATTGTTCAACTGATTACTTCGTTTATGAGTCTGAATTCATGTCCGGCGCGGCATTTTCCTCCTAACCTCCTAGTAGGGGGGGTGAGGGCAAGTAGAGGAACTAGCCTCTTTGTTCTAGTGGCGACAGTAGCCAGAGAGTCGTGTGTGTGTCTTCAGGGCGAATGGTTGTGTGTAGGAATGCGTGTGTTCTTGTGAGTGTGGAACATCTCCCTCTAATGTTTGTCCTGTAATCTGTTGTGAACGATATAGTGGCACCGTGTCAATTTTAATAAACCACAGGTAATGTGTTAAATGTGAATTTAAGTGTATTTCGTTATGAATATCCCATATGCAGCTAAGTTCCTGGACCTCTGCAGCTACGCTCCCCAGTGTTTATACTGGGATAACTAAATTTAATATCTAGCTGCGAAACCTTTTGACCTCACCCCGGTATATAACGTTTTTGGGGAGACGCCGGGGATGAAATAATATTTCTGATCACATCGCTGTGAAGAGAACATTTCGTGTATAGCACGTGAGTTTTAAATTTCTTTTGTCTGCACGTGGTGGCTATATCTATGATTTGAGGTAAGTTTTTATATGGAGTGTGTGAAGGGGTTATTTGTCTATCTGAATTTGTATAGTGAATTTCCTTTTCATGTAGGAGCGCAGCGATGTGATAAAATTTCTTTTTAAGGGAGGCGTACCACGTGTAGGCAGTAACTGACCGTTACACTGAAAATTCTAAATTATTTCAAAGTATGGCGTGGCGTTTATTTCTTTGGCGTAGAAAATTTTTATTTTTTCCTCCATTTCAGACCTGAAAATGTTTCACATTTAGTAGATTTCATTTTTTTATGTCATGGTTATGTAATTTCTTAGTGATCTCATTGAATATGTATTTTTTTACAAATCTCCACTGCTTAATTTTTTTTCTTTAGGTTTGAGGACCACACTCGTAGTGGGTACGAGATATTTTATGTATGGTACTGTATTTTTTAATCACCATAGTCACCTTTTCAGTTTTGCTGTTTTGTTTTTATATTTTTAAATTAACTTCCATTTAGTAGCTCTGTTTCAAGCGCCCACGACAGTGAGTTGGCGACCTATAATTTGATTTGTATATTCTGTATGTGAGCAGTGTCTCCGGTATTTCTGTTAAATTTCTTGTTCTTGTATGTCTGATACAACTACATTAATTTTTCCAATTTGGCCATTGCCTCATGATATTGAATTTTTTATGTGTTTTTCCATCTTGCCGCTATATCTTACGCCTCTGCTAATAACTTGTGCTAGTGAAATTATTGAGGGCTATGAATCTTGCTTTCTTATGACAGATTTGTCACTGTAGTTCAATACAGATGTTGTATAAGCTAACATTTCTGACTAGTGCTCTGATTCAATTTTCTTTTCCATACAGTCAGTGTGCTTACTCTTTTACATTTCAGATACATTGTGTGATTTTAGCACAGACATGGTTAGTTTATGCTAAACACTAGGAAAGGTTCTTTATTATTTACCTTACTACCTTCATTTGATGCATTAAGTGCATGTAACCTCGTTTACTAATTTTCAGCATCACATTACTAATTTTAGCATATACTGCTACTTTGTGTACAATTGTACTACTGAAATTGTGTTCGTTTTGGCCATAATTAGCCTCATTAAGCTTATTTGCTTTTGGCTTCACAAAATAACTATTTTGCTTTCATTACACTGTGATGTGATACTATAATTCGTTGTCACTGTCACATCTGTTTCTGTGAATATTACTGGCCTATACTGTTTCATACTGAGTGATTAATTCACACCATGAACATACATATTTGATTTATTGCTAATTTCTAGCATTGTCTATGGAAATTTACTTTTTTAACTGCGTTGTGTTATAAATACAAACTGTACCTCTCTTACAGGATTGATATTTATGCATTTTGCTCATATCTATTTTTGTCTCTGATACAATAATATTTTTACATGGTGTATGTTCAGACATGTTTTTCTTAGAGCCGTTGTTTAATTGCATGCTTTTTTCCTACATTTCTGTGTTAATACTGCGCTACATAGTTTCACAATACCAAAGAGATATAACAGACAACCCTCAGACATGTCTGTGGAAGACCACCCTCCTACGCCTTCTTCTGTAATGATTTAATTACACTTGTATAAGTAGTTGTTCAGAGTACTGTGTCTGTTATTCGACCCTCTGTCGAACCCCCTTTCTTTAATACTACAGTAGACAATTATTTTGACTTTCTGAATACTTTTGAAACAGTAGTTTTTGCTAATAACTGGTCATATTTTGCAGAAAGCTAAGTATTTGCCCTGCTACCTTAAAGATACTGCTAAACAATGATTTCAAACATTTTTTTCACAGGCATCCCTCTCATGATTGGACTCTTTTGAAATCTTTTATTACAGCTTTTCAGATTGCTCACCAAGATGACTTGTTAGAAATGAAACTCCGACAAAGAATTCAATTAGATTCTGAACCTGTTTTGGACTATGTCTATGATGTACTGTCTTTACGTGATCAGGTTAGTCCAAGTATGACTCAAACTGAGCAAATAAGAAAATTACTAAATGGTTTGAAACCCAAGTGTATAAAAATTATCCTCCCAATAAGCTCTCTTGCTGTAAATGATATTTCACAGGCTCTTAAGCGTGTGAATAAAGCACAATTTTATAAGACACAAGGAGAGCACTTGGTCGCTGCAGAGGTACATACTACAGGTCATGTTTCGGCTGTTCTACCTCGGGCTTTGCCAGCTGGGAGTACCAATCCTTTTCTTTCAGGTCAATCACCTCTTCCAGGTTCTCCTTCTAATGATGTCACCGAGTTAGCTCCAAACGTGGATTAGTTGGCCAACCAATTATATGCAATGAAGACATGATCCCATCCTGAGAGGAACAGACCATCATCTTCCACACAGAGAGGACAATGGCAACCACGTTCACCACCTCCAGATCAGTGCCAACCCCTTATTTGTTTTAGGTGTGGCAAACCAGAGCACGCAGCAAGATTTTGTTGGTAGCAGGTGCCCCAGTCAAAATAAAATGTTAATTATTCTCTCTCTTACAGATAACAAAATTTTTGTTTGCTTATTTTTATATGTACTTTGTTGTGACACTGCATTTTGTTTTGAGTGACAAATTAATATGTACTTACCCAGATTCTTTAATATGACTCTTTCCAGCTTTGTGAGGGCATTTTAAATGTTGCGTGATGAAATGTTAATATTTTTTTATGTTTTTGCTGAGGTGCCGTTGAGTACTTAGCAAGGTGAGATCGTTACTGTGTCTGCTGTATGTCCACAGTAATGTTAGTTCTCATGCACTGTTTGAGCTTGCTTACAGTCGCTACAGATGTCATCATTGTGCTGAATACCAACCCCCCTAGTTTTTGTGAGAGAAAGAGGGAAATGGTCATAGAGTCATGCTTATGTCCAGCAACAACGTTATGCCCCTTTACTACAAGTTTATCTGGGTGAGTACGTGTTTCCAAAAATTTGCAGGTCGCGTAATCCGTAACGTCACAATATTTACGTACAACATTGTTTTTGGTAAGTTCTAGCTACTTTGATTTTATTTTTTTGTCTGTTTTATGAATGTGTTTTTCAGTATCTCTTGACTGGGGCTTCGTCCACACTCCAACCAAGACACAATATATGGGGCTATATGTATCTGTGAAAAAAAGAGTTCGAACCAGCCGCTAGCGAACTGCGCATAGAGCGTTACTTGGGGAGTAGGTCCTTACCATAGTTGGTGATAGTTCCTCCAACTATTTTTGATCCAGTAGTTAGTATGTCTGTAGCTATATTGTAGTTTGCTAGTAGATTTATTTAACAAATTTTTTTATCTGAGGATGCTATTTTTAAACTCTTAGTACCAATGTCTCAATGTGTTTTGGTTTTTACTTGTACTAATCTCACAGTAATACCATTTCTATGGTCAGATTTCATTGTAAAGCCCCAAGAGCTATAAATTTCATTGTCATGTTAAAACATTGAAAATTGTTATCTTTAAATTTTGACTTGGTGACCCTACCTTAAATATATTCATAAATAGTTGTTAGTCATATCCAATAATTGAGCGCTCAATCAATGTTTTTTTTTGCAAGGCCTTGCTCTAGATTTAAGTTTTATTAGCTTTGGGTGTTCCCTGCCTTTTGTTATTATAATATTTATTTTGTGTATCTTTCTTGTATATTGTGACCCTGGTGCTTTCCCCAAATCTTTTTCCAGTCTGCCGGTAGCCTCAGGAAACGCTTCCCTCCACAAAAGAGGACAGCCCCTGATCGTCCGGAGAATGATAGTACTTCCCCGCACAGGTTTTACTTCCCAGCCGCACCCGCACAGGTTTCCAGCTGCACTTCATCTACGACCCTCTCACCATGGCAGTCTACGGGGGTGTTCTCCCTTTTGGTTTTTCTGTGCCGGCAGGGCCCAGCTATTTCACGGTGTCGCGTGGTGATCGTGTGGTAGAGTTATCTATGTGATACGTTTCTTCCATCTTTTCTCGGCGGGTGTGGTTAAGTGGTGGGAAAAGTTATCGGACAAAGCAATTTTTTTTTCCATTCTCAAATAGCTTGACGTAATACACTGTGTACGTACAGAAAATGAGTTACGAGCTGGGGGTTCCTGTGGGACTACTACATTGTTAAAACAGCATCATTATTTCTGTGGAGATTCATCAGGGCTGTTGTCTTTGTAAATCTGCATAGTCAATCTTGTACGTTTATATTTCCTTTGTATTTATTTTTCTCTCTTTTCGGCGGGGAGGCCTCATTATTGTGAGTGGGGGCAGATGTAGCGTGTATGTGTGTGCATTGTCGCGTCGGACACACTATTGCTTTGTAGCATGACATTGTTGAACTAATTATTTCGTTTGTGAGTTTGAATTCATGTCCGGCGCAGCATTTCCCTCCCCACCTCCTAGTCAGCGGGGGGTGAGGGCAAGTAGTGTTCTAGTGGCGTCAGTAGCCAGAGAGTTGTATTTGTGTGTCTTCAGGGTGAATGGTTGTGTGTAGGAATGAGTGTGTTCTTGTGAGTGTGGAACATCTCCCTCTAATGTTTGTCCTGTAATCCTTTGTGAATTATGTAGTGGCACCATGTCAATCTTAATAAACCACAGGTAATATGTTAAATGTGAATTTAAGTGTATTTTGTTATGAATACCCCACGCCTGCTTTAAATTTGTGCATCTAAGTTCCTGTACCTCTCGTTGCCACTGCAGCTACGCTCCCCAATGTTTATGCTGGGGTAAATAAGTTTAATATCTAGCTGCAAAACCTTTTGCCCTCATCCAGGCATATAGCAATACTGAAATTTCTTTTAGGTAATATGTATTTTTACAAAGCGATAGGTTTTATTAATCACAAAGGTTTATCTTATCTATAATTAAAGAAATTGTTTAAATTTAATGATTAGTTTCCGAGATAAGTTGGAAAAAATTTCTGTTAGACTTGGTCTTTACTATTAACATACAAGCGAGCTAGGCGTATCATAACTCCCGATTGTTTTCTGGTTACTAAGGGAAATAGCATAAGGAGCAGTAAGAAGTTAGTGCACTGTTAAAACTCATACATGCGATTTAAATTTCAGTATGATCTCACGAAGTGTGTTTTTTTGTCGATTTTCTAAACATGTCTGTTGTGTAGAGAAGGATGGAAAGTGAAGGAGTGGGGGAGAGAGATGAAAAACGAGGGAGAGAGAGGAGGGGGAATAAGTTTGACAGTTAACCCAGCAGCGAGTTTTGCTAGTAACTTCAAACGTTTATATAGGATTTATTTTGCGTTATTTCAGGTAGTCTAAAAGATCTTGCGTTTTTTGTACATTAGCTCAATTAAATAATTGAAAAAAGGGGAAATGCTTTATTTTAAATCTAAAGAGTTAGATAGCTATACACCGCGGTAATTTCATAAACCAAAAGGCGCTGATGGAAAATTAATTTGTCGCATGAGTACAAGATATACAGGGTTATTCAAAAAGGAGGAACAGATTTTAAACATTCATTTTTAATGAACGACAATAGATAGCAATACATACGACACATCATTGAATAGAGAAAAGTTTAAAGTTTTAAGCCCACACCTATTAGCTCGCTTCAGTGACTACAGCGGCGCTGGGTTTGTTTACGAGCAGGAAAAGTCGTTTTGTGTGCTACAGCATGCAAAGAGTGAATCTATTGTTTCATTGCAGCGTGCATTTCGGTGTAAGTGCAACAAAGAGCCGCCTCGTCATAGGAAATTTACAATTGATACAATAAATTCGTAGAAGATGGTTGCGTATGCAAACGGAAAAGCACTGGTCGTCCTCGCATAACAAATGGTGCTCATTTTGAACACATAAAATAAACTTTTGAACTTTCCTCTATTCAGTGAAGTATCGCATGTGTCGCCATCTATTGTCGTTCATTAAAATAAATATTTAAAGTCTGCTCCTTCTTTTTTAATAACCCTGTATTATTCCTCATGCTGATATGCTGTTATCTGCTACCTACGATGTGATTTTGAGGACATCAGGGAGATTGGAATGAGACCCATACATAACAAAAGTAATACCAACAGATGCATTAGTCACATGCAAAAACGATTAGGCATAATGCTGTACTGAGACCTGCTCTCTAAGATGAACGTTAACATAAGGGAAACACAAAGGCAGAACAGCTGTAACTGGACTGCTACGAACTACCATGTAGGGAAATTTGCATTTATGCCTATTTGGCAGCGTAGATTGTGAATGAAGATTGAGCGACCTGAAAACAGAGAGGGTTTTTAAGTAATATCTGTATGAATAGGGTTGCCAGATTATAAAACCAAATAACCAGTACACGCTTTTCAGTGTATCATTTATTTCCCCACAGTTGGGTTTACCTTGTCCCTAATGTGCCAAGAAATAAATTTCAAATGATTTGTAGCCTACGATGTTTTTCCTATGAAATGTGTTTGCCTATTCTTAAACCATCAATGCTTTGAAGAAGGTGTGCCCCACGTATGGGAACCAACTTGAAGTAGGTGTTTTGTTTTACGTAATTTATTAGCCTCACGCTTGGGAAGCCAACTTGAAGTAGTTATTGTCTTTAGGAGTTTGCTGTTGAAGTTTTCACTACACTTTGGGCGTTAATTTGAAGAAGATTGTTTGTTACATAATAGTTACTGTTGTTACGTAATATGCTGCTACGTATGAGAAGCTGATTTGATGATGTATTTTTCTTGTTACACTCCAAGTTTAAAAAATATATTTTAACTTTGTTATTAAACTGCTTCTGTAGATAGTATTTATGTTTGTATTTTTGCCTCGGCTGCGTCAGTAATGTTTGTAGAGACACGTTTCTCTTAGACAGGGTGTGGTGCGACAAGAATGTAGTCTTACACAGATTTTAAGTTTAAATTCACTTTTTTTATTAATCCTTGGCACAAATTAAATAACACTACACTGATTTTAAGAGCTGTGAGATTGTTTAATTTAAAACTTGCACTTTGTTAGCCCGTATACATAATTTACGATTCACACGAATACGTAATATTTATTTAGAGAACACATCTTCCATCTGGTCACTACAAAGGTCTGCCAGCAACTGAACATATTTCAACCGTCAAAACCCGTAATCTTCTGTATTTCAAGTCTCTGATTGGCTAATCCTAGTCCAATAGAGTATCTGCATTTTACTAAAGCTTTTTCTAGCTGTTGATTGGCTATTTTAAAACTGTCACAAAATTTACATTATCGTTGCTCTAATCATAACTAGTAACATTTAAACTCGCAAACTCATTATTGCCTCCTCAAGGTTACTTCATTGTTACCTCATTGTTAGCAACTTTAAACTTATTATTCTCACAGTTCTTGCATTATTAAATTACACGATGCATTCACATAACATTATTAAACACGTTTACAATAATATAAGCATTTGCAATGACTGTTACATACATTTTTCAAATTATTACATACATATTGCTTCAAGGCGGGCTTTTATTGAATTTACATATTATATAATTTAACTGAAATTATTCAAGTGTTAAAAATACTGCCTCAGCTTTCATATACGGTTTCTTGGCCCATGGAGTTTTGGGATAGAAACATGTCTTTTCAATGGGTTTTATACCGATTTACAGTACCATAGACGACTGAAAACGAGCGATGCGTGGTCGCTCGTATTCATTTTTTTCTTTCTGCTTGTCGTGAATCGACCGGGGATGTTGGGGGATTGCTTCTGGTCATGCCGAGTGCATGAGAGTGCTGTTTTAACCAAAAGCAATTCAAACTGACTGGAAATATACACACCTTTGCATTCGTGGCGTAAGTAGTCTACATCAAGAATAATACGAGAAAGTAACTTCCGCACGAGAAGTAGTGGGAATAGCGCCGCCATTTCGACATCAGCGTGCGCAGTGGCTCAGTACGCTACTAGCTGTCCAAGGTGGAGTATCGTGCTTTCGCGGTTTGCTAGTTATTAGCCAGCAACATGAGCGCCGAAAAAACAAAATGTGAAGTGCGTGTGAAGTGTGAAAAGGCAAACAAGAGCAATCCAAAACAAGCGTCATGGTCTTCTGACATCTGGTCGCCCCCACACAGCAAAGAACACAAATGAGCTTTTGGCCATCCCCCGTACAGCCCGGACTTGGCCCCTAGCGACTTCCATCTGTTCCCGAAAAAGTGGCTTGCAGCTCAGCGCTTTGGCAATAACGAAGAGCTTCAAAACACCGTGACAAGTTGGCTAAGTTTACGGCAAAAGTTTATGCAGAGGATATTTCAAAGACTGTGAAAAGGTATGACAAGTGCTTGAATGTGTTTGGAGACTGTGTAGAAAACAGAGAAAATCTGTAGTTTTGATATGTTTATACCTAATAAAACTTTTGTATGTATACCGGTTTCATGTTTATTTCAAAACGGAGGTTACTTTCTGGAAAGCCCTCTTATAGTGCTTCGTAGCTCTGTACTGCAGTGATTAACATCTCTGGTTGTCATACTGGAAACCACTCGTTCTCCCGTGGTGAACAATTTGTTTGTCTCTTGGTTTCCTTTTGAAATTTCATACCGTATAACGTTTTAAATTTACACAATGCAGAACACAACTTTAACCCACTTTGGCCCTAAGTTAGCTCTATGTAAGTGATTCTTCGAAAGTTAGGCTTCATATACAGCATTCAAAAGCATAAATGAAAGAAGTTGCAGAGGCTTGCTGAACAACATATGCACCTCAACAATGTCTACTGCTTCGGACAGGGTTTTAGCAACGACTTAGGTTACGAGGCTGAGCATGATCACAGCCATCATAGATACATACATATTTATGCATTGCCCCTTAGTTCTCTCAGCCACCAACGCTTTTCAGATGTTTTATATTTTTTTTATTAATGGACCCAAGAATCTTTATTTCTGTAGCTTTATTATTATTATTATTATTATTATTATTATTATTAGATATTGTTATTATTATTACTATTATTTCCTCCGGCTTCGGTTCGCATAAAAGACGCATTGAATGTTGTACATTTTTCTAGTAATAGGGTTCTTAAAATAATAAAATTGCAATATCACCACCAATAAAACTTACATGGTAAATCCAAAGTAGCATGCAGATTGTAACATCCGAATGTGATGAAAGTACAACAATGCAGGAAAGCTTATCTGCATGCCGTAAACGGCTTTTCAGACATTTTGTCCTAATAAAATTCTGCACACATAAGGCAAAGCCAATATTTTCCGAGGCCTTGCGTAAACTGTAAATTAGTTGCGTGATTCAAATTTGCGTTCATGTTTCCAAAGTAGGATTACCAACATAAATCCCCATGGCATATGTGGAGGAGAGTCCTTAAGTCGATTACTAAATGTTTATCGAAAATTCTGCAGTTATTTTCTGCTCAAAAATCATTATTAACAGAAACGAGTTTTTTTGCGTCAATTCAAATATTTCTGGCATTATTTCTCCCACACTACTCCACCTTGAATTTCTATGCACCCACGGTCACTTATCAGCATTAAAATGTCCATATTCAGCTCCAAAATCCACAGCTATTTCAATTAAGGAAGTGAAATATGTCCTGCTAAACTTATTAAATGGTCGTGTGTTCGAAGCATATATTTCAACGCACTCGCCCCAAAAGGTCTACTTTACTTCGTAGAACATGTCAGCTTTATTTGTGAGAGAGCTAACCTGGGAGCATCCGCGTGTTGCAAGAACTAAGCACCCAGGATTTTGTTTGCTTTTATATATATTCGGAGGTTTAAATTAGAAAAACTGAATAAATTTTGGATATAAAAGAGCATTCTAATCTCTTGCTTCTTCAAATTTAGTCAAGCTAGGGCTAATAAATGATTTTCTTTTTCTATCGTTAGCAATAGGTTCTCGAGTTCTAATTTTATTTCCTGCTTCTACTTTAATAACGCATGCACATTCCGTGTCTGCTGTTTTGCTTGCGATAGACTAAACTGAATCTTCTTCAGTTGTTTCAATAAGAAAACTTAGTCTTCTCTCTGCTACTTTAGGTATGCATCACCAGCAACCCGTGGCGTAGCCTGAAATAAAAAGATGGGAACGGTATAATTTGAAAGCCCCACTGCTAGACATAAAACGCGGAGGTAAATAATCGTGCATTTTTTCGAACAGTGCGTCTATAAATTACGTTTAAATTTGACAATGAAAGCAATAAACAACAGCAATAACAATGTCAAAAGCATGATTATGTTGAAAACAGCAACACTCACCTAAACAGCCTTATACACCAAAACCAGCCGTCTGTTTTTCTTTGTTGGAACGTGGCAATTACCTCATCAATAAAGGTGGCATCAGAGGACAGTTATCCTAAAAGCTTTTTTTCTACAGCTAAAATGATTACGTTACACAAACAGTGATTGGTCATTGAGCTCCCTAAATAGGGTTTAATCCTCTTGAGTGTACTCGTGGCTCTCTCACTACTGCTGTTGTAGCAGGATAAGTTACTACCAAATGCAGCACCTTAGTCACCTCCTCATATACCGAGACTTAAGTCATTTACAACCAAATACTTAAGTAGATTTTGTGGTGCTAAATGCTTTTGCTCATTAGAATAAATATTGAAAAGTTCATTTTCAAACTGGTCTGAATTAAAATATCCAGGGTACTGCTCTAGACGTTCTCTGGCTTCAAGCTAGGTGAAGTGATGTGGAGACATCGATGTTTCGGGAGCGTACATCTCTCCCATCTTCATTCAGCATCCTGAAGACGGGAGCGTACATCTCTCCCATCTTCATTCAGCATCCTGAAGACGGGAGCGTACATCTCTCCCATCTTCATTCAGCATCCTGAAGACGGGAGCGTACATCTCTCCCATCTTCATTCAGCATCCTGAAGATGGGAGCGTACATCTCTCCCATCTTCATTCAGCATCCTGTAGATGGGAGCGTACATCTCTCCCATCTTCATTCAGCATCCTGAAGATGGGAGCGTACATCTCTCCCATCTTCATATCTGCACTTCATTTGAAGAATATTTCGTTTGTCAGATTTCGTATGCCAGCGCTGACAACATTTCCATTCAATTCGAAACTTTTTTGCCGACTCCAATGAAAGCCTCGAATCTAGGTTGGATTTAATTATATTAACCAGTGGTTTCAGAACTTTAAACAAAGGGCCAATGTAGGTATACAAAGCATGTCTCGTAATCCCTCAACAGGCAACAGGTACACAAACTTTGAGTCATCCATGTACTTACTCAGTCCCCGTGCACGATTTATGGTCCCAGTAAGAAGGTTCATCGTCGATTATTGCATTGGTATAACTCATTGAAATATTTAATTCTAATTGTGGTGGCTCTCGAGTGATCTTGTAGTATAGGCCTGCGGCAACTTAAATCCCCTTTCAGTAGGCAATGCTGTGCCCTTTCTGAAAAAAATTATGAAATGCCGTCAGTCAGAAATAAGCAAATGTATTTGTTTTATTGTTTTTGAACCATATAAAAGTATTATATTCAACTGGTGTGGGTAGCAGTGAATAAAGATTGCGTGAGGGCAAAACTCCTTTACAATATCTTGTACAACCCTTTGTTGGCCTACTATCACCGAGCAACCACCATAGGTTTGGCTTATCGCTTTATTTTTATCTATGTTCCACTCTTCCAAAACCTTACGAATAATACCTGCCAAACCTGCGCCATTTTTAATACTGGAGACATCATAGAAGCCTATGAACTTTTCTTCAATCCGTCTTGAACACAATACCGGAAAATGATGCTCAGTTGGCCTTGCAAGAACATCTGTCTCGTCGGCTTCAATTGAAATAAAAGTCTCCTGAATTTATAATTTCATTTTGCCCTTAACAACAGAAGTTATGACCTCAATAAGTTAACTTTGAATCTCTGGTGAAGTCAGTTCCAGTGTTGATGCAGGCTGTAAATGGTTTCGTATAACCGATTCATTTTGAGCATGTAAATTTTTAAGGTCTAAATAATTACCTCTGTTATTGGGTTCACATCTTCTCGGTGGCCATGCAAAGACAATCCTTGTTTGCACAAAGATATGATAGCTTGAATTATGCGTCCAAGAACCTGTCTATTTAATGCTATCTGTTCATTATGTTTTATTGCCTGAAGAGTGCAGTTCTGAAAGAACATGGTCAATCCGATGTCTTTCTAGAAGCTCAAATTTCTCTTTATTTAAAAACGCACCTTTCATTCTTAATGATTGATTGATTTTTTTAATAAAGTTAGTTAAATCAGAGAAGCCTTTATGCATCTCGCAAACATTTTCCACCAAACATGATGCAAACGTGACAATAATTTATTTTTGTTTTACAACTACCCGTTAGCTAGGAGAACCCCTCATATCATCAATATTGAAATTGGCGCTTGCCTTTTGTTAATCTTCTTAATATTTAATTATGAGTAAGCCGTTTCACTTTCAACTCCGTTCGCTTTTCATAAATATAATTTAATAGATGCTTTGACCGTAAGTTGTTTAACAAGTTTAATATTTTAGGTATATCACTCATTGTTGTTGTATTACAAACACTTCACAAAGAAAATTTAAATGTGCGGCGGAAACGCTAACACTATACCTGATGTGGCATTGTTATGAAATAAATAACGATAATAACATACATTTTGAGTTTATATACTACAATCATTCTGTTCGCAAAGATACACAAAATGTACAGTACCTCAACAGCACTCCGGAGTCAGAATCACGCCAGTACCTACAGTGTACAGCTTAACGCTGGGTATGTGTCCGGTTGCGGAAGCGAGGGGGTGGGCAGGGAGGTCAATAGCCATATCGCATACAGGCAGTGAAACGCCGGCACATCTCAGCGTAATAAGCCGCTGTTTTCGAATGGTACGACTGAATTGTAAAACTTGAGTATGATAGTTTAGATAATTATAGCTGGTCAGCACTACAATCTACGAAACAATCACAGCTAAATTACTGTAGAACCTAATTCTCCTGCCTTAAAGCTATTACAAAACAAAATAAATAAACAAACACACAAAACCAAACGAAGCGAAGCCCCTGCCAACAACGGAGTAATACGAAACACTACACATAGCAGAAATTGTTGCCGAGCGCTCGTTGTCGGCTTGCTTCGTCATTCATCGGGAAAACTCTGAAAATTCATGCGAGCAATCTTCACTGCTGCCAGCTAGAGAGGATACGATATATTGCGTTTGCCAACTTACAGTCTTCCACTACACCACAAGAACTTCTGAAGTCATTCAGACATATTTACCTATATGAAACTTTTAGTCAGAGATATTGCTGTCCACGCACTGTTTAGTTTTTGCTATACAGCCTCACCTTGTAAGGTTCTGTGGATGCTGTTCAAATATTGTTCATACCTATGGACACAGAAGGTAATGAGATTTCAGTTTATTTTTCTTTTCTGGAAGTGAGTAATACAAACATTTTCCCCTGTATTGTATCATAATAGAGGTGAGCTTTTCAAGGAAATTCTCCCCAAACTGCATATTACATGCAAACTTACGGTTCCTTTATATTTAAAAAAAATAGCTCTAACCATTTTGATTAAAATATTATATGATTAATATTAATTGATTTATTTATTGATAGCGGAGGGGCTCTGTAGTAATTTCATTGGAATTGGAAATTTTAATTAAATAGTGGATTTTACGTAAATGTTTATTCATTAATTCATTTGTGGTAAAGGTCCTTCGAAGATATTAATTATTTTAATTACTGCGATTAAAGTTAAAAATAAGTAAGAAACAATTACGATTGTAATTATATCACCTTAGGTTAATTTTGCAACCCTACTATAGTCAGGAGTACACTCGAAGGTGGGTAGGAGAAGCCAATGCGCAGAGAAAGAAAGCGATAGCACACTGTCTCTTTCTATCAAGCTGCTCGCTCTCATTGGTAGGTTACCTGACTCAGAGCAATACTACTGCGAAGCCTGCACTCATCCACCTTCGTGTTTACTTCCGACTTGAGAAGAAACGCTTCCACTGTTTCCCAAATTATGCTTCCTGGTTTCAATTTCTGTATCCATTCCTATATTTCCTCTGGTTACAGAAAGCGAATGTGCAATCAAACAGGATATATTAGGCAGTCTCCTCATCCTGTTTGCAAATTCTGGAAATGGTTTTTTTCATCTTTATAGAGTCCTATTATGCATAGGTGCAACCATGTGCGGTAATCATTGCGTTATTCTCCCTACTCCTCTTTTGTCCAATTTTAGGAGAGATAAAGAAAGAGTGTTTCTTTGGCCTAAGACCAGTTGGCTAGTTTTTGTCCAGGATAGGTTTACTACTACGTTTAAGATAATTGCGTGACTAATAAAATGCATTACTTCAATTTTCTCTTAATAGCCTGTGACGTCTTCATTCTGAATTAATGTTATGTAATTTTGTATGGCTGTAAACTATGAGAGAAGGAAAGGGGAGCGAGAGAGAAGCTTACTACACAAGAAAGCGTAGATCCCGTTAAAACACACTCCGATAAATGTTTCGTGACATAAACCATTTCCACTATACTGGTTACTGGTTTAAATGTTCCCAAACTTATAGACATTTTTTCAAGTGCTAAGTCCTTGTCTTTTGTTTCTCGCGATGCCATAAAAAGAGCGTGGAATTTCAAGCCAGCATATAGAGACGTACTTTTTAACTATTTCACTATGACTTCATTCTCCTGATGCGACGAGGTTCTGCATTAACAGCGAATATGGAGCAAACTGGTCTTGGAGCGAATGGACATTCAGGGGACCGGACTTAGAATTGGCATTAAAATCGAAACTTCGGAACATGTGAAAGACCACCCGAAGGAAGTACCAGGAAGGAGTCACTCCCGCGAGGGTCAATGGAGCCAACAAGGTCAACCACTGAATGCGGAAGCAAGCGTACACTACACCCTAACGAGCGAGATAATGGGACTCAAATCCTCTCAGGTTAACAATATGGAACATTAAAACTTGGTCCAACTAATATGTTGGATTGTTTAGAGGAGTTTTTACACAATTTAGATATTGTTTGCTTAACAGAGGCATGCCTAAAATATGGGGATGATGTGAATGTACAAAAATATAAGGCGTTCTGCAGGAGCAGACAAACACGGGCAAAGGATGAAGACGGCCAGGGGAATATAGTTTGCAATCAGATCTATGTATTCTTCTGCGTCCAACTTAAACCATTGGTATCGAATTGGGGTCAAAGGAAGGATCATAGCTAATGTATGCCAGGAACTTCCCCAATATGCAAGTAACAATTTCCTTGGTGATTTGATGGAGGGCCTACAAGAAAAGTCTACAAAATCAAATATTCTCATTATGTAAGAGGTGAACATTTCTTTGAAGGGTGTGGGATAGACTAGAAGACATTCGAGGAACACAACGATGAAGCACACATCGTTTGGTAATTGCGAGCGGAAGAGAAGTTTTTGCTTTTTGCGACCAATTCGGCCTATAAATATCAAACTTAATGTACAGTCAGGACATAGAAGGGAACTAATATTTATAAAAGCGAACGGAAACAGTATTATTTACTATGTATTAGCTAATCAAAATCTGATTAGAAAAGGGTTTCAGATGGATAGTTGAATTCAGTCACATTGCCGTCCAAATTATTATTCTGGAATTACATTTGGAGAAAATAAATAAGGCATATCCTGGGAACAGGGAAGAAGTAATAAAGCGAGAATACTGTTAAGACGATACAGGTGGAAATCGAAGCATGCGGAGACGCTTCAAACTAACATCGACACGGCTTAAAGAGGAATTAGTATAGTGACAGTAGTGAATTTGGCACGCGGTTTACTAAGGGCAGCGGGATGGCTCAGGTGGTAAGGTTTGTGGTCCGCATTCGGAAGATCGTGGGTTCGAATCCCGTGGCCGAACATCCTGACCCATGGGATTTTTCAAGGCTTTCCCCGGGTTGCTATGCAAATGCAGGGAAGGATGATTACATTCCACGAATTTCCTGTCGCTCCATTCCATCCTCATTCTCATTTCACATCACCTTGCAGGGTTGGCGAGGGGTCTCAGCGTGTGCATGGCAGGGGAAAATGATGCTCTGAGGAAACCTTCGACCCCAGACTGCGAGCGTTCTCCGGGTCCTGGATCACTCAGGGGATGTAAGCTCACAGGGGGCAGGGGAGCCGGCTGTACCAACCACCAAACGGGCGAGTTCAAATCTGTAAACGCTAGGGACCTTGCCCCCTTCTTGGTACGGTCGCCCTCTGTATCCTCTCATCTCATCCCTCCCTTCCGGGGGCGCACCGTCAGGGGCCTAAGTACAAAAGAAGATCTGCGTAGGTTGAGGTGCCAAGTCCCCCTCCGTTTCTAGTCCTATCCTATCCTAAAGGCAACAACCGCCTAGCTGATAAGGAAGTTAAAAAGAAATCAGACAATGCATTTCAGTAGAAAGCTGGTAAGGGAGAGTGAACAAAGGGATTTCGTTGAAAAACGTAAAGAATCTAAAGGCATATTAAGACAAAAGAAGTCAGATTTGCAAGCTGAAAGAACAAACTAAATTTGAAAAGTTGTGGGGATAAGAAGTATTAGAGAAATATGGAAGGTGGTTAAAAACTTAAAGTCAAAGAGAACCTCGAAAAAAATTCTTAGGAATGTGAGTGAATTAAAGGGTATTTGGAAGTGAGTATGGCAGGTGAGGAAGTACACCGAGTTATTATCTGAAGCGGAGATTTCGGAAGAGGAGGTCAATTGCAGAACTATATAAAAAGGGAATGGTCCAGAGTGTGACGAAAATGCTTAAAGCAGCATGCTTAGCTCTTCCAACAATCGTACCGAGGGAGGTGGCGCCGCGGTAACGTGTGTGACCCACATTCGGGAGGTCCCGGTTCGATCCCAGGGATCGCTCACTCTGACCCATGGGTTTCCCCAGGTTCGCAAACTAATGCTGGGGTTGTTCTGTACTCGACTTTCCTACCCCTCATCTTCTTTGTCATCTGTTTCAAGGTTGAACGGCTAGGTGATGATGTTCGGTGGGCTGCGGCTGGGCAGTGTGCCTGACGTCGTTCCAGGGAGAGCTCAGGTAGGACCCGGCTCCAGGTGCTCTGGCGCAGACGCTTCCTCGAGGAACCCCGGAGTTTATGGGCTTGTGGGTTGGCCGGACGGCGTCGGGTCATTAGTTACTCTGTTTAACTAATGAATAACTTTCACGAGTAACTTTGATCATCGTCCACGCTTGAGCCCGTCGTCATCCGGATCTGGTCTCTTGGGTCTCCTCTCTCCCTCCCTCCCTCCCTCCCTCCCTCCCAGGCTCTCGATAGAAGCACAAGGAGCCGGATGACCTGTTTGCGGTGCTCTGCCCCGGTCTCGGGGGCCCTTCTGCTTATCAGCACATTTATCTTTATCTTTTTTTAACAATCGTTGTAGTAAAGGACTCTATCCTGCAAGCTCGAGCAACGGAATTGTTTATCCGATAAGAAAGGAAAGGGAGGGACGGGTCACCAGAAAATTGCTGACAACTTTGGGGAAAATCCATTCTTTACGAAAGAATAAAAACCATGGGTGCAATATACTTTCTAAATTCTACACCAGTTTTAGGAAGGGATAACGTATTGTAGTCAACTTCCTCATTTTGGATACACTTATGACAAAATAGATGTCTAAAAACGGAGAAGCATGCATTGCTCCATTGTTAATTTTAAGAAAGCGTTTTACTCAATAAACCGCAATGTATTGTGGTACAAAATAGAAACTTAGGTATTATGGAAGAAGTTGATTAGAATTTTGCAGGCTGTACACCTTACACGATATAGCGGAATTCTCCATAAAGTACGACATGATCAGACTTTCAAACAGCTCCGAGAGCTACAAAAGAATTATGCAAGGCTGTAGTTTACCACCCTCTCTGTTTAATCTTTTTGGGGAAGACATAGAGAATGTAATGTTAAAAAGAAAATGTGGAGGCGCCTGAGTCCTGAGGCATTCATATTCCGGTTCTTTTATATTGTAACTTTGCACAGTTTTCACTGTCACTTCTCTTTACTCGCAACGCCTCTTCTTCGGATGGGTCACTCCCTGGAGAGTAGAACACGAGATATCTCTAATTCCCTGCAGTAGCAATCACTGTCACTTCTCTTTACTCGCAACGCCTCTTCTTCGGATGGGTCACTCCCTGGAGAGTAGAACACGAGATATCTCTAATTCCCTGCAGTAGCAATCACTGTCACTTCTCTTTACTCGCAACGCCTCTTCTTCGGATGGGTCACTCCCTGGAGAGTAGAACACGAGATATCTCTAATTCCCTGCAGTAGCAATCACTGTCACTTCTCTTTACTTGCAACGTAGTATTGAAGTACGCAGCCTCTTCTTCGGATGGCTCACTCCCTGGAGAGTAGAACACGAGATATCTCTAATTCCCTGCAGTAGCAATCACTGTCACTTCTCTTTACTCGCAACGCCTCTTCTTCGGATGGGTCACTCCCTGGAGAGTAGAACACGAGATATCTCTAATTCCCTGCAGTAGCAATCACTGTCACTTCTCTTTACTCGCAACGCCTCTTCTTCGGATGGGTCACTCCCTGGAGAGTAGAACACGAGATATCTCTAATTCCCTGCAGTAGCAATCACTGTCACTTCTCTTTACTCGCAACGCCTCTTCTTCGGATGGGTCACTCCCTGGAGAGTAGAACACGAGATATCTCTAATTCCCTGCAGTAGCAATCACTGCACGTCTGTCATCACAAACTCATTCGGCGAACGCATTAAGTATAAAGCACTGTATCGCACTAGTAAATCACTCAGTAACTTCATCCTCGCAAGAGCGGATGCTTAAACGACTGCTGGAAATTTCCACAGAATATTCTAGAATGTTCTGGAGGCAGAGTGAAGGAAAGCTTCGAGAAGATTCTGGTTATCTGTCGATAGCACCTGAAGTGTTTACGCTGGGAGAGAGCGCTAATTATTTTTGTTGATCTCTCCAACTGCCGGCGCCGACCTCCTGAAACTTGGGCCAAAGTCGCTGTGTCACAATATGAAGCTATTCTCTATTACTGTGCAAAGATTGCAAAAGGAACGAGACAGGCTGTAGACAAATGACAATTGCCAGTTAATGTGAATAAGACATTCAAAAACCGCTCGCTATATAGCTGAACACAGACATGAACTGAGACAATGTAAAGAGTTTTGTACACTTAGGCTTCATTATTACAATTAACGGAAGATGGACTAAACACAATGAGGTAATCAAACCCAAAGAGGAATGAAAGCTGCGCAAATTCTATGTAGCCAGAGCAGAATGGAAAATTGTTAGAGATAATTTGTGGGGCAGCTTTTACATCCACAATGATGTATGTACTGAATGAAGATCTGGGATTTTGAACACAGGGGAAAACTAGACCAAGTGAGAACAGGTTTTCTAAAAGGTGTTCTTGGGGAGGGGTACGCATACTGCTGCATTTTAGAGAATTTGGTACAAATGGTAAAAACAATTGAATGCAAGATAGGAAGAACAAATATTGGATTAGAATGATGCGAGGGGACATTAGAACAGTATGCAACAAAGGACATATTAAGATGGAAGGGAGCAATACATGGGTATCAAAAATAAAGAGTGGGTTGAAAAGATGGATAATGCTTGGTTGGAAGGGCAAAAGAATAGATCGAAAGTGTGGAGGGAAGTATATAATCAACTCAGAGATATAGATCCACAGCAGACACTGACAACCTAAACTGACTGAAACTAGAAACAGTAATCGAGTCAGCAAACAAGTGCTCTGTTTGCTTAAAGTGGAATAATGGCGAGCAATAAAATATATTTAATAATAGATCGCCCTTGGTGTAGAGAGGAAATAAATTGGGTTCTTATAGGATAGGATTAGAAGCGGAAGCGAACTTAGCACCTCGACCCAGACCTTTTGTACCTAGGCCCCTGATGAGAACACCCCCGGGAGGGAGAGAGGAGACAGAAGGCGGCCGGACCAGGCAGAGGGCAGGGTCCCTACCGTTAACGCCCCGGAGGGTGACTGGTGCAAGCGGCTATTGGCTTAACATTTCGCGAGCCGCAGAACGAAGGTTTGCTCAGAACATCCTTTTCTCCTACCGAGACCTCTCGCTGACACTCTGAAAGAAACCAAGGTGAAGTGAAATTGAGATGAAATGAAGGGACAGGAAATTCGAAGGATATAAGAATCCTTCCCAGCATTCGCCTGGTGGGTCGCCAGGGAATTTCCCGAAAAAGCCCATGGGTCAGGAAGATCGGCCACAGGAATCGAACCCACGACCTTCCGAATGCGGGCCACAGACGTCGCCGCTTGAGCCATCCCGCTCGGTGGTCTCATGTTATGTCGCAGTGACAGAGAAGTTTCTTATTAATTCAAGAAGAGGGTTGCAGCTTGTTAGTTAGGAGGGGAGACAGGTAACCGAGTGGTACGTTTTTACGAAACATTATGCAGGTCAGATCGGAGTGTAAAGAAGGGCGGGATGGTTAAGTGCCCTAGGGGCGGATATGGTGTTCGATTAATTAACAATAGTGTGTGTATAAGTCGATCACGATATTATTACAGTTGCCCTTGCAGAAACCTCTATTTGAATACACGAGAATGCCAGCCCAGCGAATAGCAATACTAATTTGGTCAATGTATATGTGTACATGTTTCTTTTTTTGTTTCACTTGTTGGTGTTTTTATTGATTCTTTATATTTTCGCACTTCTTGTCAAATTCATTAGTTTCAAACATCGCCGAACAGTTTAGTGTGACGAATACATACTGAAGTATACAGACCACAGTATGTTATCTAATATAAGCACGTACGATCACGTGCGAAGCATGAGTCTCAACAAACATACCACTCTACTCTACATTAGTCTACTCTATTTCCTTTAAAAGCTACCACCTCTATTAAGGTTCACCGCTGTACCCCTTTATAGCAACCTCTACATGGAGGACTTTGAACACAAAGTCTTACAGGCATCAAGTCCAGGACCAGATACACCTACACTTTCGTCGTCTGGCCACACGGACTGGAAGAGCTCATCTCTTTCCTGCAATAATATAAACTTAAGTATGAAAGCTCCTTTCCTGGATCAAGTACAGAGGATGGATCCGTAGGCCAACACACACTGACACACCAATTGCAATTCAACAGCCTATCCACGGAAATCCAGGCCTTAAGAGATACACTTTAACGGAATATAAAATGTACACCATCAACAATATCACAAAAAGAGGAGCTTCAGCCCTATCCGATTCCCAACGATACTATCAGCACATCCCTGCTGTGGAACGTATCAGGCAATGTCAGTTTAGTGCTGAGAAGCACGACATAAAGTAATGTACATCTCCTACCAAAATCAGAGGCTTACTCCGCTCGGTTAATGACAATGGTCTCCATGAACCTTGGTGTATACTATATCCCTCGTAGCTGTGACAGAGCATACTAGAACAGACAGACACAACAGTCCAGAAATCAGGATTGGTTCAGCACTGCATCCAGGAAGGACAGAGCCTTTGTTTCGTCAACACCACTTAGGTTACTTTAAAATGCGACAACTAGTGGGACTGAACAAAAAGAGAGGTCAATCCCAGAGCTTATAGCTAAAGGCATTCACTGTTGACTATAGTATTGCACAACATCCGTCTACCAGCCAACTGCTAAATATTCGGTTTTCAAGATTAAACTAAATTGCTCTTATGCAGAGATGGAGAGGAAAGCGGAAGAAAAGGCCGGGTTTGAAAGAAAAGTAAATCATTGCTCCAACGTCGTTCTCCGTGGAGTAGTGGTTACCATGCTAGCCTCTAGTTCCCGAGGTCGTGGCGTAAAAATCCTTAGCATGGCTTCCTTCGTAAGGGAAGTAAATCCGGTGGTCCCGTGACGTAGATTTACTGCACGTAAAAGAACCTCAAGCCTAATAAGGAGGCCTCTGAACAAATTTACCGGTCTTTCACGCCCAATGTAGAATGGGGCGCTAAGGACCATAGTAGTTAAAGAGCGTTCATAAATAAAAAACCTGAATTTTTAATTGCGCCAACTTCAGAAACTGAGTGAATATGCAATGTTAGCTGCATTCCAGATTAAACGCATAGAAAATGCTTATTTTCTCAAAAGATCTTAGGTAGTTAGGTTAGTTTTATAACAACTTAATTTAGGCTTTCAGAATGCATATATGACACAAACCTCTAAATCAATTTTCCAAAAAACAAAATACAGCTTCAAAAAATAGGTTTCCATAATTTTCTGTCTTTGCTGCTAAATTTTTTGGTAATCAATTCATTAATATCCGCTTGGTTTAAAATACCTAGGTAAATAAAACATGTTTTTTTTCAGTTTGAACATAAAACATTTTACTCTACTACAATGCTACAGCAGTTTGGTCAACATGAGAACCCTAATCAGCCCAACCCGTCCTTGGTTACACTGCACTTCTCGCCAGTGAACTGTGATAGGAAACAAGCAGGCTCCAGTTTAGGCCTTAAATAAATTGCACCTAAGTTCTAGGGCTAGGAGCGGAGGGGAACTTAGCACCTCGACTTAAGGAGATCTGATAGGGTGCCTACATTTTCCAAGTTGAAACTCCCCGGATAGCAGCTGGTGCAACCCCTTGCACATCCTACTCCCCCTGGGATTCGGAGACCAACCCCATTGTATTAATATAACAAAACTTATAAATAATAATGGTATTCAGTCTAATAATAATGTTATAACAATTGAAGAAGGATTTAACCTAATAATTTCCCATGACAGGAATTCCTGTTCTTCTGCTATTATTATCTCTTCCAGTTCTTGCTGGAAGTGTTACAGACAGCATCCTTTTCCCCTGCATGCAACGCCAAGGCTCCCGCCAACACTTGCGACCCTCAAACAACCAAGCAGATGAAAGGTGAAGTGAAATAAGAACGGAGGTGAAATGGAATCTCTCCTAAAAGGATTAGCAACATGAAATTGAAAATGGGTGTCAAGCAAAAGTACGCGTCATATAAAACCTATAAGGGGGTCAGTCGTAATTTATTATAGAAGAAACGAGGCTAATGACGAAGGTATTACTAATCACCGATTATTTTACCACTGGAAGCAAAGAAGTGATGCCTCCTCTCAAACACAAGGTCTGTCTGCCAATGCTCAAGATGTACGCAGTAGTTTTTTGCTAATTGTAAGTTTACGGTGGACTAGGATTTCAAATGGAGCTTAAGGCTTAGGGCCTTGAGCTGCACCGTGAGAATAACAAGGAGACGTATGGCCTGGCTGACAGAAGAAGAAGCAATCCATCACGGCTGGCCATGAAAGCTGGTCATTCTACATGCACCACCCAGTCTTCGGGAAACAATGAGGCTCTTTGAGATCCTGCCGGTGCCCGCCCCAGTCAGACCTTGGCTAAATCAGCGACGGCCTCTTCCCGAGAATGTTCTAAATTGCCTGATCTCGTTTCTCTCTCTCTCTCTCTCTCTCTCTCTCTCTCTCTCTCTTCTCGCTTTAGCTTTCTTGATTAAAAATGTGATTGTTTACATTAGCATGACTTTCTCTTACTTTTAGCTTCTTATTCTTACGAAAGTTTATTTCTATATCTATTCCATGTTAATCGAGATAAACATTTGCAGAAACAGTTTTATTATATAAGTCGTTCTAGGTTCAAGAGGGATAAAGAAACCGAATCGGTAGTCAGATGTTTAAAAGCTGTTCACTATATGTTGGTTTTAAAGTGCCGTGTTTTAAATCCATGGTATCGGGAGAAACAAGTAAATGGTGAGAGCACTTTAAAAAGTTCACAAAGTATTGAAAAATACAAACCAATATTAAGAGATATTTGGAAAATACGGATGCCAGAGAAAAGTTATTTTAAATAAATTGCTTTTTAAGAGATAAAGTGTATTTAACTACGCTTTATAAACTATACGTAATACAATAAATTAAGTAATGATTAATCCTTCAACTCAAGAAATTGCACAGCAGCCATTAAAGTAAATTGTGCTACTACAAATCTTTAACAAAAATGAATATTAATTAATTCAAAAGCCGTTGCTTAAATTTAATGCTGTTACAATGGTTGTACTTAAAATTGCGTTTGTTTTAACAAGATAAAATTACAAACCTGAAAACAAATTCGGTAATGACAAAAACTCTATCAAAAAATTAATGATATTTCATAGCACCTTAATGTTATAAGTACGTAGTGCGAAATTTCAAACAGTATAAAAATAAAACCAGAGAGAGTTTTCTTAAGAGTAAATTTAGGAACACTTCAACATTTATTATTATTTATTACTATTTTAGTATTATTCTTACATTATATGTCGTTTTCTTGACAATAATCCAAAGCGCTTCTATACATCGCTTCTACCGGTTTTGTGTGATAACTGATAAACTCCTTCATTTAATTTTATGAAAACATTTTCACTTTTCGGAATATAATCCGAACTCAGGCTGCACATAAGGCACCGTGTGGCAACAACGCCACCGAAGCAAACAGACTGAGCCTTCCCTTTGGGTCTGGTCACACTGGGCGTTCGAACAGGAAATTATACACATTCTCGCTCGGTGTACCAATTGAAATGGACTGAGAGTGGGACACCGCTCGAACTCAGTATACTCAACTCGCCCATGTGCATGAGTTCATTTGTAGACATTCGAAAGCATGAATGATACAAATTAATGACCAAAGCTCATTCGATGGACAGCTCCAGTATCGGATCTTCGAGTTAGTAACTGTTATGGGCTTCTGCACGTCTGTCTTGCCTGTCTGCTTGTGTCCTGTAGCTTCCTGTGTTCCTTCACCTCATCCCTTTTTCCTGGGGGAAGCCACAATGTATCTATGTAGATCGCAGTGCGTGACGTGTCCCCCTTCATTTTATAATCTACATCTATACCTATTCAGAAAGTCTGAGAACAATAGATCCGGATATCCAGAGAAATCTCGGTATCAAATTTTTGGTCGGAATATAATACTTCCCCTACTTACTATAGGTTGTAGAAACTAAATAAAATAAACGATATTGATAGAAAAGTCATGTAAATGTATCATGTAATATTTTCAGAAACAGATCCGTATGTATGTGTGTGTGTGTTTGTGAAAAGCATAACTCGGAAACTAGCATTAATCTAATCATACTACTTTAGTTCATTGAAGGCAACTTTATCGCACAATTTTTTATGGATTCTATTTTACATTCATTCATTTAAATCCTGAAAAGATATCAACAATTCCTGTAGAACGAACAGTTTAAACACATCAAAAAGCAAAGCGAATATAATTTAGTTAGAGCCACAAAACCACTCACAGCATACTGACCAACACAGATGCATGGACTGTGAATGTGAATTTCATTGGAAAAACAAAAGGATGGTCTGAGTATTCACTTTGATATGGAGTTATTCAGAGATATCATGTTGAAAGGGAATAATTGCTGTGGCACCCCACATATGATGGGTATCGTCGTCTCTGCTATGCATTAGCTATAATGATATCGAAATGACACCGCCCTGTAAATGCAATACTTCGAAAATAACGTTCTGTTTATAACCCACATCGGCAACATTTGGTGAAACCTGACTCTCAAGGTCAATATTGGGGATATTTGAGACAAGATGGTTTCTCTTTTTTAAAGTTTCTATATTTTAAAGTATTATATTTCTCTTTATTTAACTTGAAGGTATTAACGCGATTGTAGTCCGTGTGTGCCAAATAGATGGCTTTAGTTACATAGGCACGTTTTTGTACATCTATTTTATTTCTCTTTTAGTCACTCAGTGGGTGCAGCTTTGGGTCGATATACTGAAATATTTATTCCACTATTTACCTGGTGTCTTAGGAAAACCCAGGGGGGGGGGTTGTGCAATGTGAGGTTCTGTTGCTCCTAAATGCGCTCCAAGACTCTACCATCCGAGCTACATATTTCTCTCGGCTGTCAAAGTTTATTCCATTTTTTGTTGCGTAATTAGTGTAGAAGCCAAGGCATAATTATTTAATTGTTACAAAACTAATTTTAAACCAATTTGTAATATGATACAAATTCTCTTGTATATTTAGACTTTTTTAAACATATTCAACACTAATAAATGCGGCTTATGTATGCGGTCATCCGTTGCAGAAGTTCATTTCTTTGGTGAACTGATACATAATATACTATTAGTATTTAAGGGATCCGGGCTTTTGTTTCTAGCTGTTGTACTGAGATCTAGGGTTCGATTCCCGGTTCTGGGGTGGCGATTTTAAGTCGGCCCTATCCACGCCTCCACTTTGACTTGCTCATGTAGAGTATTCCCAAGGCCCAACACGGTAGAAGCTGTAGGTCTTCTCATTCCACCACCATCGTAGTTAACGGACTCCACCCGCTGGGTGCCTCCATGGATCAAGTCATCGTTGGTGAAAACGTGTTGATTTACCTATGTCTTCATAAAAGTTAAGAATAAAATAGATCCTAAAATGAAGATTCGAGGAAAAACATGTATCACAGTTTAACTCATTCTACTCCCTTGAGTGATACCCATGTACTTTTTAATCATTATTTCCGAAACCATTTCGGTGGTAATCGTTAAATTCCAACCTTGCTCATTTTAGATACTGATACACTGAGAGCAACTGTATGAAAAACGTTGTTTCAACCAATGTAAATTCCAGCTGTACACATGCTATTAGCATATTAGGACGTACTACTTCTGAAACTGCACCAATAGTATACCTTTATTCCATATTTTTTCGAGACAGGAAGCTTAATATAGGATATATTCTCTATGTGATAGAAAATAATAAGGTATGTGAAGGCTAAAGATATAGTTTTGGCTCCGAAAGTATATGCAATTTAGTGTTAGTGAGTACGAACATAGAAATAAGAGAATATTACTACGAAATTTTTAGCCATAAGGGAATGGTGGAATAGCTATTTTATTGGCATAAATATCTCAAAAACGACCGAATTCGAACTAACAAGATTACAGAAGTAAGCCAACAATATTTATGTTCCCTTACATTTTTTTCAAACTTTGTTCGATACTAAGCTGTGTGTAAATATATATAAATTAAATATATTATACATATGTATATATTAGTCCTATAATTATGAGATAAATGTTTACCTCCTGCTTTATAAATTTACTCCGTAGGTGTTATTTTGAGATGATTGGCCATATAAGAGAATAGTAAAGCTTACATGAGTTGATGTAAATTTCCTTAGGGCATTTAATTGCAGAAAGGTCTTATTACATTTTTGTAACTCTGTAAATTAAACTTTGAACAAGCATGAAGCTCTTTGGAATAACCTATACATTTAAGATGCTTATGTTTGATTCGTGAATAGGTAGCTTACATGAATTCCGTTAACATAGAAAATTGTCAAGTAGTATCTACCAATAAAGTATGCAGGGGTTGTAGCTCCTACAATAAAGAGCAGTTAATGCTACGATTGATGAATAATGTGAAGCTGGAAAGCTCCCATTAACAGAAATGGACGTCGTCATTATACCATTGCGGTCACAGCAATTCAGGTAAGAAGCTTTTTCCCGCCTGCTCAGAAGTGGGTGTCCTGATTTGAAGACCTTTTTTAATGGAGTGATTGAATTAATGGTTTACGCAGATTTCTTGGATGATAAATGAGATCTAAACGGTAATTTTCAAAAACGGATTGAGGGTTTGCGATGAAAATTTGGATAGTTTCGAGGGAAAGCAGCTAGTAAACCTGATCTATATGCAAATTTGCTATTAAACGCGCTGTATATTCGTTAAACGGCAATCGTGTTGTACCAAAAGATTGTTGCGCGGCATCAGTTATATTTAAAACAGCACGTTGAAACGGCAACTCTAGGCCGAGCCCAAGAACTGTAATTACAGATAATTTATTAATTAACTTTTATTGATGTTAAATCGTACTATGTAAATATCTTTTTCTCATACTGCTTGTATATTTTAAGAAGGGTGATTTAACGTTATGTATCTATCTAGGTTACTAATATTAGTAGAGTTATAAATGGTTTAATGTAAATAATTTAAGCGCTATGTTAAAATACTGTCCACGATGGAATGTTTTAGCTACAGGAATAGTGCTTTCGAAGGCAGAAAACCTAGTTTTATTACCTCTCTTCGGTCGCAGTGCTATTATTCCTACAGCGAGGGTGTAGAGCCTTTGTCCCATTATTTGATAATTCGCCGTGACCAAGTGAGTGAGAAAGACAACCTAACGGTAAATGTAGGAAAAGCCGCGATTTATATTAAACTTGGACCAATGAGATCCCTGAAAGTTTATTCGAAATAGTTAGACGCGTCGAGTCGCGCTAAAGATGGACCAATAGGAAAGGAAGCAGCATCAGAAGCCTGAGACTATAAATGGATCTGTTTGGGGAAAATTCGGGACAGTTTATGTCATGTGTGGTCAGGGAGAGATGCTCCAGGATGGGTGAGATATCGCGCCAAAAAGGGAATCAAGTCAATTTTGTCATGTCAGCTTAGTATTGCATTTTATTCGAGAGTTTTCGTAATGTGTGGTCAGGGAGAGATGCTGCAGAATGTGTGAGATATCGCGCCAAAACAGGGAATCAAGATAGTTCTAGCAACACACCTAAGATCTGCTACTCTTAAAGCGACAACAAGAATATTTAAACTTCGTGTCTTATCCGCGCCATAGTTTAACAGCGGTGGACAGTATTTTACAGCGGCAATACTAGTTTTGTATACTACGAGTGTTAATTAAATAAAACGAAACGGCAGTGTCATCTTTTCATAAACAAAGCAAGTCTATGTCTTCCTATATCACCACCCGAGATCTACGTTTTCCTTTACCGAGGATAAGTCCATGCTCCCATATAGTTTAAGAAAAATTACTGCAGCTAGCCGAGGATAAATTGAAGAGAACCAACCCACTGAGAACTTCTGGAAGCAACGGGAGAAGCATCAAGGTAAGCCTAACAGCAACGGATGAGGAGGTGATCGCCGCAACGTCTAGCAGACAAACAGAAATACTGAGACCACATCGCATTAAATAGTAATCACATGGTCAGAAACTTTACGGTATAGCTGCGTATTCCCCAGATATTCATGTTAGTATGTATAACACCATAATTACGCATGTTCCCCTACAGTATTGCTTAAATTCCATCTATCCTTCCATAAAATATCTGCACTTATTTAGAAAAACATTGTATAATCGCTTAAGTTCCCCTCTAGATTCTACAGTCAAGAACACAAAACAGAAAGACTAATTGCCCCAAGAAAGCTATTTTACAGCTTCACTTAAAGGAGATATACTTGAGCTCAAAACAGCTCACAAATACCTGACTCACTGTACCCATTAATGTTAATTACTATCCGTCATAATTTATTGTAGAATTCATATACGAGGGTGAGTCAATAAGTAAGTGCAAACGTCAGCCTACCACATAACATTTTTAAATTCCATGTGTTAATGCTGCCAGCAGATAGCAGCACAATTATGCTTTAGCAGGTGCACGACATCGTGTAGGCACCTGGTCAGTCAGAACAAAATGGCGGATGTGATGCAGGAGTGTACACGAGAAGAACAGCATGCGGTTGTGCGTGTTTTGTGGTCAAAGGAAGAAGTGCATTGAGAAATGCGTTCCGTGTACGGTGAGAGCTGTTTATCAGGGAAAGCTGTGTTCAATTGAATTCAGAAGTTTAACACGACGAGGCGAAGCATCAGAGACCAGAAGCGTCCTGATCGCCTTGCGTGTTCTAAAACAAGGTGAACAAAACCTTAAGAACTGATGGAATCGTCTTGAACTTTTTTGGGGGTGGGGAAGGGATGTTTCCCACCATGCACAAACTTTGCGAAACTTCAGCTGATCATGGATGATGTAAGCTGTTCATGTGAATAACCTACAGCACGCGCTACGTCATCGATCGCACACGCCTGTCAGTACGAATGATTTCTTCCACCCGCTGCACAGCGGTTTCATTTGACACCTCCGCAGGACGACCAGAACGCTTCTGATCTCTGGTACTTCGCCTTCCCGTGTTAAACTTCTGAATACAATTGAACACACCTTTCCGTGATAAACAGTTCTCACCACACACGGGACGCATTTCGCGATGCTCTTCTTCTGTGGACAGTCCTTTTGCCCCCTCCCCAAAATGTAAAACCGCACGCTGTTCTTCTTGTATACACTTCTGCATCACACCTACCATCTTATTCTGGCTGCCACTGACTAACCAGATGCCTACGTGAAGTCGTACACCCGCTAGGACAAGCATACCGATGCTGCTATTTGCTAGCAAAATACATTCGTGGAATTAAATATGCTATACGTAAACTGATGCTTTCGACTTATTTATGGACTCATCCTCGTAAAACGTTAACTTTCTATTCACTTAACTATAACATCCATAAATCTTTGTATGGGAAAATTAGGCAGTAGATACTAAACTTGATTGCATGCCCAATGCAATAACAAGCTACAACTGCTTTACATGATTATTTGACATATTCTATCAATTAGCTTATGTGGAAAAAAAGCAAACAAAATCTTATTCAAAATTCTTCCAAAGATGCTGCATCATCTTTCAACACCGGAAAAGTAAAAATGTGCAAAAAAAAATAATATTTAGGAGACGGTTAATCCTTGAGGAATTTAGTTTCACTCAAAGCTGGTGATCCGTTTACGCCAGTAGCAGGCCATGTTAAACAGTTACCGAATGAGATTTCTTTATTGACTTTGTCTGGGGGAGCGTACATTTCATTGATATTGACCTTTCAAAAAATGAATGAATTCTCGTGCTTTCTCATTTTGAATGGCTGTCTGTATTTGATTTCCAGCCAGCGCTAATGAATTCTTTGGTAATTTAATCAGTTGTACATATTAGCATTTTCTCTATCTGTCACGGTTTCTAAATTGCATAAACTTCAGTGGTAGTGAATACGAATTCATAGGCTAGCCATAGAGAATTCAAGGTACAGATTTTAAATGCCATCCAAATACCTAAATTATTTGGAATCAAAATTGTTGAAGCCATTTCTGAGAAAATAAATTTCTAATGAAAATTCCTGAATGCAAATAGTCACTTTGAGAGAACATATTCCTTAAAAGTATTCCTGTTACATCCCTATCTGACTCAAACATAACATTTTGCTTTTCTTCACCATTTCTTTTGTACTTTCTCTACTACTTATCTACAATAATTAATACACGAAATATTGCATTCTTTCCAAACATTGCGTGTCAAAACATTCATTAGGAATAAATGTTTTACGGTCCCCTAAACCCCAAAAAAGTTTTAGTAAAGATTAGTGTTAGTGTTCCATGGTACCCCAGTTGGGTCAATCGGAAGATTTGTGGTTCAAATCTTGGCTATGACACTGAATTTTTCAGTCTTATGCTACGTTTGCAACCTTGTCCTACACACGGCTTGTTTGGAAGAATAATTAATTGACATTTATTAACTCAATAGTTGGTTACACTGTGAAGTCCGTCATTTGAAGTACTTACGACATTGCAAGTTTCCATTACGGTACGATGCACTTGTGGCTTACCAGAAATAATGCGAGTCATTTGGGAAGTTTGTTGCCATGGTAGCTGAGTTGGTTGGAGGAAACTGGTGCTTCAAATTTCAGCTGTGGAATGAATTTTTCAGTCTGATTCTACCTTCTGTAAGAATAGTTAAAATAAAATACACATAAATAAATGATAGCGGGTAGAGAAAGTCACGTGAGTGCAAATTAATATACGTTTAAGTTACGACGTTCACAGACTCACACGTGAAAAGCTGCACATTATGGCAATTCCTTGGACCACAAGGCGTTTATTTCCAGCAAATTCTCGATATACAAGTTTTGGCGGAAATGTAATTCTCTATCTGGCATACACAGAGAATGTAGAGAATATAAAATATAATACTATTTTATTACAGAATGTGTTTAGACTTTGTCTTAAGACTCCTGAAGATTGTAATACATAGGAAGTAAATCCTTCTTGACCCACCATGCGTAGTGACAAAAGACTGACTTACTGACTGCTACTCCTCTGCTACAACCGTATCAAAAACAAGTCTTAAACACCTTTACCTGCCCATTTACCCACTCCTAGCCACACCTCTCAAAATAATACAACTAACGATTGTATAGACACAGATGTAATGATAAAGAGTGCCTTAAAGGAAATATTTCAGCTCCCAAAGGATAGTCAGATGCCATGGTATACTGCGCCAAATTGTTTAGGATGCGATGAGAATCTTTCCTGCAATACAAAAATTCTTGCTAGAAATTAATTTCTGCTACCAGTACACATATCCAGCATACTAGAGAGCTTGTGGTGAACCTTTGGAATGTTTGAAGAAATTAAATTTAGAAGACTCGGAATATACATCTCCTGAAGACAGCCACATAAATGTTCCTCGGATCAGAAAGGAGGAATTTCTAAATTGGTGTTGTCTACCTCAGAAAGACAAAGGAGTCATCTTATTCAAGGAGTATACACCCGCTAACTCTTGGATCAGTAAACCTGAAGACCTTACAAGCGGAGAATGGAAGGAGGCTGCCAATGTTTGTGATATGAGAGCCATCCCTGGTAGATCCCAAAACGATAATCAACGCAGGCATTGCCTGAGTGAGTATGAGACACTTGGATATGTTTTGGGATCCTGTCCATATGGCAAACAGTTGCGCAATTCTAGACATCATAAAATAAGGTCTTTGATAACCGAAGAGCTACGAAAGAAAAAACTCTAAGTATAGAAGGAAGTTCATGGCATCACCAAAAGAATAGCCGTTGATCACAGCACCAAAATCGGCACCATAATAGATCCAATCCGGATGGAGTCCTGCAGTGACCAACCCTATGAGTTAATCTGGAGAAAACTAATATATGTGCACCCACCATCCAGCACTGCAAAGAAAAATACGATCTCCAAGACATCACAGCGATTGCCGCAAGAGGAACACTATCTTCTTTAAGCTTTGCGTTCACTTTAAACTAGAAACACGTTGTATTAAACAAATATCCATTACAGCACTAAAGGCTGGTTCACAACCAACGAAAACGGTAACCAGAACGAGAACGAGAAAGTTTAAGTACATGTATTCAAATGGGAATGTTCACAACCGACGAAAAGCCTTCTCGGGCCCGGGAACGGGAAAGAAGAGTTGCCCAACTTTCTCGTTCTCGTTCCCGGGCACGGCATATTAGATCCCTATTGTGCATATTAGACTCTTCACTCTAGAGGTTATTCTAAGCGGCCGTGACATGAAACAGCCACTAGTGCTCTCTATAGTCGCAAGCTGGAAACATGAAACTGGAAGGAATTAGTAATAAATGTGCTTCCTAACCTCATCCCGACACCCGCAAATCTAATCAGCGTTGGTTCCTCTGGAGAAGGGATCATTTGTAGTTTGTTTATATGCAACTCAAAACTGGCTATTACCTAAAAACAATGGCAAAAGCTACAAAGAACAGCTAAAACGGTGGAAATGAAAAAAGAACAATAAACAATTTTAACGTATGCCATTACATAAAAGAATGAAAGTTTGGCATAAGTAGAGGGATCGGAAATGTAATGAATATGCATTTAGATAATGTTTACTCTATCGAATTTTAACGTTGGCTTGGCTAAATTGGAAGTAGGTGAAAAAATGTCATTGGTCAGTTAAAAACAAATGAAATCCCAATGCGCAAAATCGACTTTCAGTTTGTGATCGATATGCATTCCCGTTCTCGTTACCGGGCTGTTGTGAATCAAAATTTCTTGCTTCCCGTTCTCGTTTCCGTTCTGGTTACTGTTACCGGGTGGTTGTGAACCAGCCTTAAAAGGCTCAATTTTAATTTTGAGAAATCATCTGTATAGTCATATATTATTATATTTATATGATAATACACCTTATGTTAGATACTAAAGTGTTATTTTTTCTCGTTTTCTTTCTTATTATATTTTAATCGTCTGTTTACAACATTTAAAGTGTAAATATTTCTTCAAGCTTTATTTATTTGGCACTACATACATTGGGAAAGTTGTAGCTCAATTCTATAAATACAAAATAATTAACTGTTGTGTATTCTAACTTAATTACCAGTAACAGAAATTGTTTCCTTTGCGTGTATGTGCAACCTTCCAATGACAAAACTTGAGAAGCATAAAGGGCTTGAAGTAATCTAATCAAATCACTTTCCTTTGTAATAAATGCAATTTCTTTTGAAAAATCACTGTATATCGATCACTTATTTACCTTCACCTTTAATGTAGTTGCTTTGTATTAGCTGGTTTCTTTCACAATGAAGCTAATTGATGAACAATAGCTCTTTAAAGAAAAGAGAACATTTTACTGTGTTATTAAATTGACAACAAAAATCGGTGTCAGGGTGATTTACATTCCCGGACCTGTGAAAGTGCTTTTCAAATCAAGATCCATTTCATTTGTGCAGTTAATCGTTTAAGATGGGACTAGCAGCTAAAATATTGCAATAAAAGTTAATACCTGTATTTTTAAATGCAAAAACAAAGTTGAATCTTTCAGACCCATGGTGGCTCTATTGTTGTTTTTGAAATTAGTCAGTGATGTTAATGCAATGTAGTTATTCTACATAAAAGCAAAAAAAAAATTATATATATACATACATTGCACTGAGCCCATACGCTAGTCCTTGTGCAAAGAACACCAAGATCCGATTTCTCCTATCACATTACTTCTCTCCTAGTATGCACTGTGAAAGTGTTTCGGTATTCGTTTATAATTTGTACAATATAATCTATTAAAAACGGTCTCATTATTAATAGAAACACTTTGTAAAAAGCTAAATAAATATTTAGTTTCTTTTATCTATAGTTGCTTCCAGTGAGGTTTCACTAACCATCCCTTTTAGCTGTAGCAATCCCATCGCAAACAATATCTAACTAAACCCCTTAAGCAAAACAACATTAAAATGTTTTTATACAAAAATAAATGAATATTCGGCTTCCTCTTCCGGTGTCGGAAACGTTATAAGTGACATGTTCATATAATTTCTTATCTGAAAGCTTTCCACTTGCCACTTTCAAAACTTTCGGAAAGCCGCGTATATAAAATTAAAAAAAACATATTCACGCATTTATAGCCTTGCCAAATCTCCGTTGTTTTACCAATTATATAAAAGTGAGCAGCTTGATAAGACTATATGAATATCAGTGTGTTAGATTCTGTACTGAGAACGATATGCTTAACACTTTCCTTACATAAAAGTGTTAATATAGCAACATGGTCGAGCTTAAAGATAAAAATATCAGAATTAATATATTAATAGATATACATATATACTGTGAATACATATTTAGGGTACCATTACTTGCTCTGCTATATTTATACACTAAGTAACGTTCTCCAGTTATTCGTTGCATCCATTTGCATCTCTTGTATCTCCAGGAAGCAAAACTACATGAGATGGAATTGGAGTTCAACAAAAAAAAAACACGAAAAATTACTTACAGAAATATAAAGAGGTGCAGGGCAATTATGGATCTACAGTTTATATGACAGAGTATAGTGAAAGAAACTCATAAAGATTCTTAAGAAATTTTTATGACGTTGAACTTGAGGAGAATACAATGTAGTCTCTAAATAAAGTCGCATTCGGAGTAAGGTTAGGGGAATATATGTTGGAGGGCAGTAGAATGAGAATAGACCAGCATCCTGTTCCACGTCTTTGAAGAATTGGGTGAAGGATTGTTTCCAGAACAAGCAATGAGTGATAGAGGAGATGGAACAAAAATGCACAATATTTGCTGAAAAACTATTGGTAGAATTTTAAATGGAGTATCGAGGACAACACAGCGTGTGAAATGAAAAGACGAAAGGAATAAAACTGTATCAGAAACAGTGAACGTCATTACATAATAACCTGGAACAATGGTTGAGAAGAAACTGCTTGCTAGGAAGTGTAGTGCAGGGATTAGTGATAGTTGCTGATGTTAAACTACTTTCACAAAACTTAAACCCACGTAAAGACTCAAGATCTAACCTAAAATGAATCATTTTAATAAACAAACATTTTACCATAATGATGTAGTTCTTAACTGAAGAACGGTTAATAAATATATTAAAAAATTAATTTAAATAAAGTTAGATTAAGATGTTTTTCAAACATACTTCAATGGCAAATAATTTAATAAGATATTGTACTTAAACTTGTGCTCATCAGCTAAACTGCCTCTATAGCACAGCAGTGAGAAACAGAAGAGAAGTGGCTGATTCTCTATAATTTATACAGTAGGTAATGAAGATAGTGCTTTCCGCCCAAAAATTGAATACAATATTTCACCCAAATACGTGACCCCCTGAATAAAAAATCTGAGTTACACTCACATGACTTTCTCTACTCTTGTACAAACTATTTTTACAAACGCTTATTCTCCATCTACTTCATGTTAATGGAGATAAACATTTGCAGGCTCTATCTTATTGCTAAGTTTCTTGTAGATGTAAGGGGAATATATATTTACAAGGGCAATATAGAAATACAGTAGCCTTTAAGCACATACATATCTCTTAATAGCTGGTTACTAGGTGCAGCACCATTCCCTTTGCCACAGATTAATACTCTTTGCATATCAAAGACAAAAAAATCTGATGTGTTACACTCACATGACTTTCTCTACTCTTGTACAAACTATTTTTACAAACGCTTATTCTCCATCTACTTCATGTTAATTGCGATAAACATTTGCAGACTCTATCATATTGCTAATTTTCTTGTAGATATAAGGGGAATATATATTTACAAGGGCAATATAGAAATACATTAGCCTTTAAGCACATACATATCTCTTAATAGCTGGTTGCTAGGTGCAGCACTATTCCCTTTGCCATTCTTTGCATATCCAAGACAAAAAAATGAATAACGAATTCCCATTTGAGAAAATAAGTATTGAAAAATTTGAGGGAATAACTAGCAATATCTCGAAAATACTTCACTCAACAACAAAAATGTATATGACATAAATTGTGTATTTTAACACGATCTACATCTTTTGTGTAGTAAAAGTTTGTCTATCTCTTATGGTTTACCAGCTTACCAAAAAACGTTCACAATGAAGAATACTTTTGGAGACATTCCCAGAAAATTCAAGATATAAATTTTATTTGTCATGAAAATATCTTAATCATATGATATTTTAATCAAAATCGTTAGAGCCATTTTTGAGAAAATTAAAATTTTCGAAAAATCTTCCATGTAAAGGGTGCTCTGGGGTGGGGGGATTTTCTTGAAAACCTACGTGTCGCATCCTTAGAAGATACTGAACCTAAATACCAAGTTTGGTGTTTATCCGACTGTTCGTTCCTGAGTTATGCTGTTCACAGACAGACACACAGACAGATAGACAGACAGACACACAGACACATACGGACATGTTTCCAAAAATGCTTTTTTGGATTCAGGGGATCTCAAAACATGTATTTCCGGTGAAATCTCGATATCGAATTTTTGGGTGGAATGCAATACTTCCCCTACTTACTATACGTAGTAGAGAAATTAAAAATGAATAACGACTTCCCATTTGAGAAAATAAGTATTGAAACATTTAAGGGAATAACAAGCAATATCTCGAAAATGGTTCACTCAACAAAAAAATGTATATGACATAAATTGTGTATTTTAACGCGATCTAAATTTTTTGTGTAGTACAATTTTGTCTATCTCTTATGGTTTACCAGTTATGCAAAAATCGTTCACAATGAAGAATACTTTTTGAGACATTCCCAGAAAATTCAAGATATATATTTTATTTGTCATGAAAATATCTTAAACATATGATATTTTAATCAAAATCGTTAAAGCCAATTTTGAGAAAATTAAAATTTTCGAAAACTCTTCCATGTAAAGGGTAATCTGGGGTGGGGGGATTTTCTTGAAAACCTTCGTGTCGCATCTCTGGAAGATACTGAACCTAAGTGCCAAGGTTGGTGTTTATCCGACTGTTCGTTTCTGAGTTATGCTGTTCACAGACAGACACACAGACACACACACGGACATGTTTCCAAAAATGCTTTTTTTTGGATTCAGGGGGTCTCAAAACATATATTTCCGGTGAAATCTCGGTATCGAATTTTTGGGTGGAATACAATACTTCCCCTCCTTACTAAACGAAGTAGAGAATGTAAAAAGAAGCAGTTTTAGAAATAGGCCCGAGATGTAGATAGAAAAACATACCTAGTTTTGTAAGAACAGTTTGTATATCCAGTAATAAACAAGAGAGGTAGAGAAAGTCAAGTGAATCTAACACTCCAAATTTTTTCTAACATTCTCCTACGTCTAATACACTGCATAGTCGTTATTAGTTACATTTTAAAATTAAATGTTTGGTAGTTGTGTGTTACAAAATGCAGGCTTTGAATACGCTATACAATCTATATTATTGCAAAATTATATACTTTAATTTCTATTAACTTTTGGTAAGTGTTGAGTTTAAAAAATACAGCTTTTGTTGAAATGCTTATTAACACAAATTAATCATATCCTTATATGCGAGATGTTTACAACCGAGCCATAGGAACCAACATTTCTAGTAATTAATCATATTCTTTTCTACTTGACCTAGCGGACTACGAACCCACAGGTGGAAGTACATTTTATAAACTCTATATACAGCTCAGCTGTGCCAGTTTGCCCAATGATAACTTCTATTCTTGTTATTTCACGTGCGTTTTAAGTAAAATTACTCTTCGGTATATGACAATTATTGTCAGGGCATTCGGAATATCTTCCTTCTCTTAAGTTCATTGACAACGGAGATTGGTGTTATGAGCGAAACCTTTCCGCAGACTGCGATAACATACCAAGGCAGTGATCTCCCTAAGTCGCATCGGTAATCCTGAGTTTCTTGCAGGATCAGCAAAATCCACTCCCAGTTTAGGCATTCGTAATCCATAGCATCAAGAATACGTATCATCATGTTAAATAGATATTTGAATACCCAAATGGTTAATTAACATATTTTTTTAAAATTTATATAAGAAGGCTACTCTAAATTGTGAATGAAATATAGGTAATTTCGTTTGCAAAAAGAGGGTTGAGAATATTTCTGGTCAAAGTAAAAATGCTATAAATTCCCAGTTATCTCTATATGCCAATTCCGAGTAAAGAAAACGAAATTCGTACTTTAAAACATGAGGTTTTGTGGGACTAACTCTTCGTCTGAAATGTGCCTCTAAGATAAAATAAATGTTAAAACAAATGGAAATGAACTGCAATTATTTCCTTTCTTTATATGCATTGTGTTTGTTATTGATTGATTCAGCATAAACACCTGCTCTTTCGTCAGAGGACTTGTTAAATGCGCAATTACTACAGTAAAAGTTACCCCTATAAGATATCTTGGCTTTCACGGCAAGGTAAACCTATCTGTTGGGCTTGCTTTAAGGTTGTGGGGTGCCCAGGTTTCGTCGAGTATTATGTTCGGCGTTATCAAGCTGAGGTCAGACTGTGTTCCAGCTTAGGAAGAGGTGGCCTAGCCTTTATCTCTGGTAAAAACAATACTGAAGAATCTTCTTAGTCATTAACTAAAATTGAATATTATGTTCTTTTCCGAAGCTAATTCGAATGACGCTGCATTTCACTTCTATAATTTATACATGTTTACGACTGCTATACGAATTCGCAAACGTTTCATAATAATAACTTCACAAATCTGAGATGATCGTTAGAAACTTTTACACTTCATTAAACAGCATGAAGGCTAATTAATTTCTTCCGAGACTCAGTCATTAAAGCTTTCCTGCTGAAAATGCAACACGTTTTTGCCTATAATGGTTGTTGCTCTTTAGTTGGAAGTTTCACAGATAGTTAAGGATGATTACATATTCTCTGGCGACGAAGATATTCCTCATGGACTTCTTCTTCTACTCGACATTTGACGTCACACATTCGGCCAAATAGAGTTTTCCAGATGCAATTAGTCTTTAGAATACTGCGTGTGATTCACTGCTTCATGGAATGCATTCCATTTACTTCATTAGGGAATCCCTACACCGATATTGCCACAGTTACTATATTAGGGTATATATTCATTTACTTTTTTATACAGCTTATAGGTTATTCGATTTGCAGTTGAAGAAAGGCGTTCCATTATGAAACAAAGGCAAAAGAAAGGATTGCCCAATGCAACTAACAGTCATCAGCGTGCACTTCTAAAAACCTGCACACATCAACAGCACAATTGTTAGAGCACGGACGCACGTAGAAAGTAAATTTTATAAATTCTATTGAAACTCCAGGGTCAGCAAACTACATAACGATGCTGTAACATATCATTATATCATTTTTCCCTGTGCTATAACTAAAAAGCACCTTCCTGTGCATACGAAATGTCCCAACTTTCGGACTGATAGTTCGCTTGAATCTACCATATTAAGGGTAGTAATACAGCGATTTCGGTAACTGACCCCCACTAAGAGAGCTTAGTTTAATAAGAATTTAATTTGTAGTAATTAACCATTTTATACGATCTTATAAAAGACTATGGCACAAAACACATTTGCGAATTGCTTTACGTAATCTCACGTTTTTCTGTTGTTTAAAAAAGTTCCATCAGTTCCGAAAAGGCTATCTCCCGAAATTTTATTACAACTGGAGCAAGGAAAAATATCAATTGAACGAGGAATCGTTCTGAACTTAGCCAGCCCCCTACCTAGTACATGACGCAGTACTGAATACACGGACCCAGGGCTGCACAATTGACAGTCAGTACAGTGCCATTTAAACGACCTGAGACTCCTGACATTTCACTCTAAGCGGAGAAGTGGGAGAGATGCACTGCCACGTTGTATGAGAACATATATCATCTGCTTAACAGCGCGCCGAGTAGCAAAAACCTCGCTGGGACGTAACGCTAATGAGCAGTAAAAAGCTACACCAACATGGCAACGTTTATTGCCCAAAGTTCAGCTTGTAGGCAAAGGGAAAGAAGGGTGGTAACATCTTACAGGCTAGATCAACAGCTGAGAGAACGTTTTCATGGAAACATACCCCTCCAAGAAGTATCAGAAGTCTAATTTTATTTAAATTCTACCGTAGTTCGTTTGCTTACTGTATTGTAGAGTTGCTCTATGTGAGCTCTGTGTTTATGTTGTGTTCTACTCCTGACCAGTTCCAAGTTACCTGTGGCACCCCCTTCCCCTCGCCGCACTGTCGAAACAAACTCACTACGTGCTCACATTGTAAGACAAAGGATAGCTGTCCTAGCTCTGATTATAACATACATATACACTAGACCTAAGAAAAATGTCTTCCTTTCACGAATGGCAAGAATGCGCAGCGTGCATTTGCTCACCTAACACCAATAAAATACAAACTCTCAAGTCTGCTGGAGAGAGGGATAACAGGTAATCCAAATATAATTGCGAGAGACCTTTTTACCACGCTCAACTAAATAAAGAATCAGCAGATTGAAGAGAATTGAAATTGGAAAATCCCTGAAAATTCCCTAGTTCTTTCTATCTTTATATCAGGTTAATATTTAAACATTCCGTGAAAGTTGTATCTTTACATGGCATCATTACTTATACTTTATGTAGAGCTCTTTCAAAAGTCACTTCAAAATTTAAATGATAAGGGATCTAGCAATGCTCTAATTAGAGCAAACATTGAGTTGCGCATGTATTGCGATTTTATTTCTTTCTACCGGGTAAATAAATAGGTAGAGAAGGTATTGCACTCGCCCAAAAACTAGATATCGAGATTTCACTAGAAATACATGCTTTGACGCCACTTGGATAACAAAATGTTATAAAAATCTAATGGTTTACATTCACATGACCTTCACTACCCACTATAGTTTATTAGTGGGTATACAGACTATTCCTACTAAAGCTTATTTTTATATCTTCTTCATTTTAACCCAGATAAACACATTTCATTAAATATACAAAGGGAATAGCGATAGTCAAATGTTTTACAATAGGACGCTATATGCTGGCTTTAAAGTTTCATACCCTTTACATGCAACCGCGAGAAACCACTGAAAATCGAAAGAACTTTAAGGATGACAAAATAGTGAACAATTCGAACCATTAATAACACATATTTCCGAAATGTCTTATGCCACAAAAATGCCATTTGAAATAAGTGTTCTGTTTTAAATGGATCTACAATTTTTGTGTTGTACGTTCTCGCTATTGCTTCATCTTTACCAGTTATACAAGATTACGTAGAATTTCTTGCAAATGAAGAAGACTTCACGCACTGTTCCCAGAAAATTCAAGACATACACTTTTTTGTCATCTAAATATTCTTAATATGTACTATTTTAATCAAAAGCGGTATTCATTATTTAGAAATAAAAAATTTCAAAAATGTTCCACAATAAAAGATAGTTTAGGGTGAGAGGAATTTCTTGAAAATCTTCATGTCGTAAAGCTACTGGGCGTAAATGTCAAGTTTGGTATTTATCCGACTTTTCGTTTTTGAGTTATGCTTTTCACAGACACACACACACACACACACACACACACACACACACACACACACACACAGAGACACGGACCTTTTTCTAAAAATGCTTTTGTTTTATTCAGGGGCCTCAAAAGAACTAATTCCGGTGAAAATTCAGTATCAAACTTATCTCTATCTACTATGTACGTGGTACAGAAAGTCCATGTGTGTGTGTGTGTGTGTGTGTGTGTGTGAACAGCATAACTGTAAAACGAAAGGTCGGGTAAAAACTAAACTTGATATTCAAGTTCAATACCTTTAAAAAATGCGACAGCAAGATTTTCAAGAAAATCCCCAATCCTTAACTACCCTTTTACGTGGATCATTTTTTCGAAACTTTTTGTTTTAAAAAATGGTTCTAACGGTTTTGATTAAAGCACCTTACATTACAAATATTAATGTATATCCCGAATCTTCGCGGAATAACCTTTTTGTGTAATAAGCCATTTCCAAAATAAGTATACGTTATTAATAGTTCGAGCTGTTCAATACTATGCCATTGTTTTCAAGTCCTGTCGATTTTCAGTTGTTTCTCGCCATTGTATGGTAACAGGGTGAAATTTTAAGGTCAGTATGCAGCGTCCAGTTCTTAAACATTTGACTACCGCTGTCCCCTTTATGAACTGTGTGACGTAGCTATTTCTGCAAATGTTTATCTCAATTAAAATGAAGTAGATAGACCAATAAAGTATCGAAATAATTTTTTTACTCACTAATAAACTATAGAGGGTAGAGAAAGTCATGTGAATACAACAGATCAGAATTTCTTTTTTCATTAGCATGTTAGAATGCTTATCATTTAGTTAATGGTTAATATATAACAGGAAAATTTAAATTGTAAGCCACTGTTGTCGCATTAAAAGTTAATATCAGGGTGCATATGTTCCAGTGTTATAATGCTCATGTTTAATGTATAAAAGCCAGTCCTGAAAAACAATTGGGAATTATGTAATCAACAGGCACAGTCAATCAATTTATGGCTCTTTAACCTATCCGGCCTTGATTTACTCGGTTACAGTAATGAAGAAGAAGGATTTTGGTAGTTAAAACAACAGTCCTCAGAACATTTTTATAGAATATATCCAATTTCCAAGAAACTGGAAAATTCCACGAATCTGGTTGAAAGCGCTGTGCAGAGCGTCAAAGGTGAGGTGCATTATGGATGGAAGTAGTTTTTAATATTCGCAATGCTTTATGAAAACTAAAGCCATGTCATTTATTTCATTGTGATGTCAGATACGGTAAGGTATAGCATGAGCAAGAGCAAAACATTTGCAGGGATAGGTATGGCTTTCCCTGTCATGTCGGCTCGACAACGACAGGGAGGGGAGGGAGTGAGAAAACGTAGGCTTTCACGGCCGGAGTCAGTATAACTGGAAGTTATTTTCGGGCTCTTTTGCCGTGGTCTGCTGTTCGTGTTGCTATATTTATACTAAGAGGACTCTCCGCTGATTGGTCCGGATGGGAGGGGCCCAACTGTCTCAAAGGTGTTGCTCCCTTCTGATTGGCTCGCTTTCTTTTCTCGTGTTATATGACGTTTCTTGCCTTGAATGACTGGATGCCATTTATTGTTGAACTTTAGAGCCTCTTCTTTCTTATTAAAATTGTTAGGATGCTTATATCTCGATGGCTTCACCCTGTAGTCGGGCATGGTAATGTGTCATGGATGAAAGAATGTTGGTGTCCTGGAACTTAACGATGTGTTCGCCCTGCGCTTCAAGCGTGTTTGGCGACCGCGGACTTTTGTGTTCGGAGTCTGGTGTTGACACTTCGCTGTGTGGCTCCGACCCGCAAGAACAGGGAATACGGTATACACCGGCTGATGACGGAGGTCCCCGAGGATCTTTAGCAGAGCGTAGTATATTATTTAACTATTTGGTGGGCCTGAAAATAGTCTTGACGTTATGTCGTTCTAGTATGTGATCAAGCGGTCAGTAACATTTTTTGAAATATGGCAGAAAGACTGTGCCCCTGTTTTTCGGTTGATCTGTCTTCTGAGCGGCAGGATGAAGTCTGGCGGAGTGGCAAGCTCTTTTTATTTTTTAGGTTTAATAACCATTCGATAATAATGCTCGTTCCAGGTGACAAAGTTCTTGTTGCAACAATTGTGGTTAAGAAATGTGAGAAGCGCGGTTTACGAGAGTTTTTACCATGGCCCGTTTTTGTCTGGAATGATGGTTTGAGTCCTTGTTCAGATATCGGTCGGTCTGAGTGAGCTTGCGGTAGACAGTGAGCCCAAGCGTACCGTCTGCTTTTTTGCTAACCAAAACGTCTAGGAATGCCAGCTGTCCATTCTTTTCTGCCTCCATGGTAAACTGGATTGATGTTGTTGATGTGTAGGAGGAAGTCCTGAAGGTCTTCCTTTCCGTGGGGCCATATAATGAAGGTGTCGTCCACGTAGCGGAACCAGACTGTACGTTTAAGTAGAGCTGTGTCTAGGGCTGTAGACTCAAAGGATTCCATAAAAAGGTTGCAAACCACTGGGCTCAGAGGGCTTCCCATGGCCACGCCGTCTATTTGTTCGTAGAACGTATAGTTCCACTGAAAGTATGTCTTTGTGAGAAAATGTTAAAAGGGTGCAATGGTGTCGCCTGGAAAGATGTGTTTCAGCTGTGTGAGTGCTCTTGTATTGGAACCATGGTGAAGAGTGCAACGACGTCGAAGCTGACAAGAAGGTCGTTCTAATAAAGTAAAAAAAGCAACCAGATATCTATATCCTTATTTATTGATTGATTGATAGGTTGTAAGTTAGATTCTATAGCTTCTGGATGAAATAAGTAGAATCTTCAATAAAGCAGTCCGTTGAACCGACGTGAGGTTGTACAAGCAGGCTAGATGTATGGTTATGGAGTAAGTAGGAGATCCAATTCCGCTGACAATGGGATCAGAGGTACGTCTGGTTGGTGGATCTTGGGTAGGCCGTATAGTCTAGGAGGCTGAGACTCCGATCTGGTGATGCGACGTTTATCTTCCATTGTCAATGAAGAATTCTTGATAAGAAGGTTAGTTTTACGTACAACACGAGCTGTGGGATCGCGTTGAATCTTGCGGTATATGTCCGGATTTAGAAGATCTGACATCTTTTTGTTCGTAGTCTTGTTGGTTTAAGATTGCAGTGTCCTTCCCTTTGTCTGTTGAGCAGATAAAGATGTTTTTGTTGTTGTTCAAACTCTTCAGGGCGGCCTTTTCCTGGAAAGTTAAATTGCTGGCGGAGTCTTTGCATGTTGGAGAATCTCGTTAGCTGTTGCTGCTGGCAGGCTTCGTATTCGTGATTCAATATTGGAAATGATGTCCTCAACTGAAAGAGTCGGTGTTACCACTGCGTAATTACCTCCTTTAGCAAGCAGGGAGGTGTCGGCTGGTGAAAGCTGGTCGTCCAATAAGTTGATCACTGTGCGACTGGTGTCCATAGGAGTAGAAGGTTGGTTTGAAGTCTAAAGGCGTTCAAACCTCCTCTTATGTCGAGTAGTAGTATTGCTCAGGTGGCAAGTCATGGAGTTGTATGCAATCCTGTCTATGTTGTCCCACTCGTATCTGTGTAGTGAATTACTCACACTGCCGCTTGGGACAAACAGAAAAGTCCGCAGTCACCAAACACGCCATTGAAGCGCAGGGCGAACATATAATTAAGTTACAGGGTACCAACATTCTTTCATCCATGACACATTACCATGCCCAACTACAGCGTGATAGTATCGAAATATATAAGCATCGCAATAATTTCAATAAGAAAAAGAGGCTCTAAAGCTCAACAATAACTGGCAACCAGTCTTCAAGGCAAGAAACATCATATAACACGAAAAAACACAGTGAGCCAATAAGAAGGGAGCAACACATTTGAGGCAGTTGGGCCCCTCCCACCAGCCGACGGACACCCGGAACAATCAGCGGAGAGCCCTCTTTATAAATATAGCAGCACGAACAGCCGGAGACTTCGCTTCAAGAATCCGCACAGGCAACATCTCTACGCTTCGACGAAATTCGCCGAAATGGGAAAGAGAGAGATGTCGAGCCGCTGAAGGATCCACAGCTGCTTCCCCGGCTACCATTGAGAAGTTCATAGCTCTCCGGCCGAGAAGGCTGCTCCGCTTCCACCGCTTCCTGGGCCTTGCTACGCTTCGGCCACTGCTTCGCCCCGTCACAGCATTGCAACGCCGGAGCCTGGTCTTCCAGCACCACAGCTTGCCACCAGCCCTGCTAATTCTACACAGAGCTGTACTACGCCACCGACTACCGCCGGATTACCTCCACCCACGGAGGCGAGTCCACTATCACCACAGACGCACCCTCCTTCAGATTGCCGCCACAGTGTTGTCATCTGTGGATTACCTAGAGACCTTCCAGCGCACTTCGTGCTGGAAGCTGCAAAGCATCACTAGCGCTCTGCTATTCCGGCTTCCCGAATAACGTCAAACAGAGGGCCGGCGCCGCTGGTACGCCTCCATCTGGGTTCCGCCTCGGACGCTCAGGTATCCTTGGTATCAAGCCTGCCTCTGCTTGGGCAGTGTTTGTGTGTCGAGACCAGCAGGAGTCAACGTCCGGCACCCTGCCGCCGCTGTTGTGCTTACGGCCGCACAGTGGAGGCATGCAGCACTGCGCCTCGGATGCCATTACTGCGGGGAAGTTTGTCTGACAGTAAACTGCACCGCCCACGACCTCCGCCTACGTCGCCACTTCTGCACCATCTGCTCCGGGCTTACGCACTTTACAGGGCAGGCTCAATGCCTCCTGTACCCCCGCATCAAACAACCAATTGGGTCATCTATACTGACAACGGCACTAACCTGCCGACACCGAGCCGCCCCGTGGAAGGGCCAAGCCTCAATCACCAGCTCCTGGTTCTTCAACACAACCAGATCTGCAAGCCACTCTGTCTGCAATGCAGGCAACGTTCCAGGACTTCACCTCTCGCTAGGCTGAGTTACGACTCGCCACCAACACGCGCCTTGCGGCAGTGGAGGCCAAGCAGCGGACCTCGGCCAGAGCAATCAGCGCAATCTCAAAGCAGATCGGGTACTTCCAAGGTGATGACGGGATTCTCGCATCGGTCCAGGCAAGCTGGCAGGCATCGAGTGCCATCTCGTCAAACCAGAGACGCCGAAGATGGAAGCGACGACTGACCCACGCGACTGGGAGCCCTTGAGTCCTCAGTCGAATGGCTTCGAGAGATCCAGATCGAAGCCAATACCTACATCTCCAATTACATAGCACAACTAATAAAACTCTGACAAGTGCGGATTTCCATGGCCACATCGCCGGACTCAACATCACAATAAAAAGAATCTCAAAGATGAACTCCGCTTCTTTAGGAAGCTTCACCAACCAGACACAGATCCACCGGACGCAGCACCCAGAGGCCGCGTTAGGCACCCTAGGAAGTACTAAACAGCACCACACTCCACTCACCGCGGCGGCATGCTGGGCCTCCTCCAGCTTGCCTACTGCCACAATATCCATCTCATAATTTTCCTTCACAACTCACCTTCGAATTCCCAAGGGCGCAAGCAGGGCCTCGGTCAAGCTTACGTCCTGGCACCTTACTTTCACCTGGCTTAGGCCCTCGTGGCCGGCCAATATATCTGTACCACTGAATACGCTGTTGCAACAGCAGTACAGCCGCACTATCACACATGAATTCCTCTTTTTCCTTCTTCCATTTTCCTTCCGGTGCAGGAGATTTTAGTGTGTATGCCGACTATTGGTGAGTCCCATACTCTCAGTCCTGACTCCCATCGGGACGGGGGTAGTGATTAAATCATTTTCTTCTCCACTCGAAAAAAGTCGCCGTTTCAGACGCAACGCAACCTTCTCCTAGAAAACTTTGACATCGTCACTAAAGATGTCTACCGCAGTTCTAGACGAAGCGTCTGGAACATCTATCTCCAGCAGACCACGGCAAAATAGCCTGGAAATAACTTCCAGTTATAGGGGAGGGAGTATTGGCGAGAAACACCACATGTACATAGAGGTGTACGGTTTTGGATCTACTCATTCCTACGCCTGCTTGCTTAGGCTACATGCACGAGATCTGGTCCTTAGGAGAAGGGAGGCAGTATTTTATCTTCTCCAACCCTCCCCTCTACACTGAGCAGTACGGCCGGAACAACAATTTGTTGTGGTTTGCCTACAGGTCCTGGAACCTTGCTGGACGCTGAGGTTTGCCATCTAGCACCAACACTGAGACGTCGAATAGAACAATGCTTACGATACATTAGGGGTTAGTGATCCGGTCCTCGATGCTGTGCTCGCTGGAGCGTATGGCTTCGACGCTCCGACAAGCTGAGGATCGCGGGTTCGAGTCCAGCCATGGGCATGGGTGTTTGTGTGTGATGTATGTGTAATTGCGGCAATAAGCGCTAAAGTAAACAGTAAAACACAGTACTCATAAACTACGTAAATAAGGGAGCTTTAAAAAAAAGCGAAGTGAAAATACTCCTATTGTGTTTTCATCCTAGCTTAGTATGATATTTTGTAGAAACTCTTTACTAGTGAGAAGTATTTCCTTCTTAATACTTTTGGAAGCATTTACGATGCTATTTAATAATTTTACACAATTTACAACGTTTAACCATTTACACTTCACCAAATTTTGTTCCTGATTCCCATATTATTGTACACTTCGCCCTTTGGACATGTCGAGATGATAGAAGACATAGCAACCATGCAGTCGGTCATACCGGCTGTAGTAGGTAGTGCTTCAGGTAGCTTCATCGTTTGTCTCCGAGCTCACTTGTGTATTAAAACATTCGTCTGATACGACATATTCTGCTTATATGATAGAGAGAGCGCGCGCGAAAAGTTACAGCAAGAAAGTAATGTGTTGAGAAAGTAACCTATAAAATTGTTAATCATATGTATATTCAAAGCAATAACTGAAGAAATGAAACAGTAATCAACGCATCGCAGTGGTTTCAAATTGGACCAATTGCTACTTTCATACAGATAACCAGACGTAGATTCGGTTAAAACACATCATTTATATCAAACAATGTGTGTTAATAATTATTCGCTGCTGTCTTATATATTTCAATAATTCAAACAGTAGTTTTGAAACCTTAACTGGTCGTTCTTTCGAGTCCGTTCAAAATACAGAATGTAATATCGGCATTTAAAAAAAATGACTGACGTTTTAGCGTCCTTGTGCTCCTGAGTGCCTGCAACATAGTATGTACTGAAACTACTTCTAGCCGGCGTTTATCATTATTAGCAGAAGTCATGAAGAAAAACCTGTGCGAATAATTTTAGATGGCTATAAAATAAATGTTGATGGTTAGAGAAAGTTACATTACCGTTACACTTTAGATTGTTCATAGCTAGGATATTTGTTTAAAACTGACATTATACGCAAACTACAAAAACTTGAGTTCATGGAGCTTGGTTTGATTTATAACACTTGTTTTTCTCCCAAAGATGAGCTTTAAGACACCTGTCAATGCTGTTATAGACATTTTTACAAGGATTAAAAGTGAGGTTTTAAGAATGAGTTGAGATATTTAGAGAATTTTATCTGTAAAACGCTTTCAATTCTCGTAATTTGCAATATTTTACTTCATACTGTACGAATTTTATTATTTTTAATAAATAGATGTTCCTGAATGAATGTCCCGCAACAAGCGTTGTTTGTTCACCAATTTCAACATTACATACCTTACTATTAGTTCATTCAAACTTGTGCATTACAAGAATCGAATGTGAATTATAACTTCGTTCTGAAATTCTGGCATCAAAATCACTAATTTAGCTTGCTATCAATTATTTATTAGTTGTTGAAAGTGGTGTCCCTTTCTGAAACATTACAGCATTGTTTAGGAAGAACGTTCTAGTTGTGACACAGCATGAAATAAGAATTATAATACTGTTAGCCCTCTTGATCTTCCTCCATAATCTCTTCTCTTTCGCAATTTGCTATTTGAGAGAAATCCGATTAAATCTGCCGAGACGTAATATGGGACATGCGAGAGTAGTTAATCACACACTCTGAGGAGGAGATGAGGCTGTGCCATTAGGCTGAGTAAAGGGATTCGATACAACCACAACTTCCTAGATCCCATCAGTACCAGAGAAGGGTTTGAAACAGATAATGGCTCAAGAATTTACCTGTTTCATCAGAAGCCTTGGGGCCTCTTGCAAAGACACAATAGGGAACTTGAGAACAGTTGCATAATGACATTGCTAATGGATAAAGTAATCCAACCACTCTACCATTAAGAATGTCTGCACAATAGAATAAATATGTTTCTATAGTGTTTGCTATTCCCCATAATAGCTTCATCTCTAGGTATATCGTTCTGTTTTATAATAAACAACAGTAATACTACAGAAATCTCACAATCGAGTATACTACATGTCGGAATAGAAACAGAGAAATCTTTAATGATCCCGTTTCATTAAAACATAGGTGGCTGTAACTATTTCCAAAGTATACCCTGTAGCGATTTTAACTTTTCTCAAACGTAATTACATGGTCTGTGAATTTATAAAAGTGGTGATTTCCCTTTTATGCAAAACCCATCACAATGGAACGATAATAGTTACTATAGATATACGGGATATCAATACAAACCCTATACATGGTTGTAAAAATGACTGTAATGTAAACAACTGCATTTTCTCTTCACAATACATTGCCCAATTTGCAATAATTTCTAGGCAAACATTTAGCATGAGTGATATTCAGGGCTATTCTATAACGTGTTTTTAAGGTTAACAAATTATTAAAGCCGCTAACCAATGTTCGGCATTCTGTAACTTCGTAATGAAACAAAATTTTGTTAAGAATAAAGATTGAACGCAACAAACTCCGAGACCCTCATGCTAAGGCGTTTGTTACACAACAGATTCGCATAGACGTCGTTTTAATGCTTCTGTAAGAGGAAAGCTTGCCATTTTAACTATCATATGTTTATTTATGTGTTTTATCGTAAAATATAAACGTTAGGGACTAAGCTTGAGTAGGTAATGTTCCGTGTGATACCATTGATAAATTATGCTACCAACATTGGCTTTAAGAAACGAATTTTAATAGGAAAATAAATGTTGTGTAATCTTGTATCTCAATAAAAAACTAACAGTTATTTATTTAGGGAGTTTAAGTTCAAGTAGTTGTAAATCTTGTGCTTATTTGCATGCTTCGCGAATTCAGTTGCATCATTCTTAGGGGCTTAAGACTTTTGAGAGCTGTAGGATGGTGCAGCGATGGGTTTTCGTACCCAGAATTATTTTAAGATAATTTCCACATTGCTAAAAGAACTGACTAGCAGAAAGCTATTTACCACTTTCTCGTACCACAGAAATTGAATTAATACTGATACTGCTGGAAGAAGAAGAACATAACAGTCAACTTGGTTATAAAAGGATAATTTATACTAGTAAATGTGTGTATGAAAAATAATCCGGAAAAAATACTTTTAGATGTATCTCCAGATAACACAGCTAGCGAAACTAACCTTTCTTTTCACTGTGACCTAGTAGTTAATAAATACTTAAAACAATAAGGATGGTATAGATACCAATAATGATTTTCATTCAAAGATTAAGATGCAAGAACATGTCCTGAACTGACCTAGAGTTGAACATTTCCAAATGATGAATAAAAGAGCAAGTACCTACTTATCCTTGATGGTATCCCCTTATGAGTACTGCTGATATAGGTGAAGGACAAGGCCTCCAGGCATATTAGGTTCTTTTAGTGGTGAGGGAATTAGTACTCCTCTCTTGGGATGTTGCGTGGACCGTTGGGTAGACACACAATACAAAAAGGAGGAAACAAAAGCACTCACCCAACCCTAAGGTGACATGCGATGAGATACATGGGAGATGTGCCATTAACGGATCCTCGAGGATACCAGGTGACTTTCCTGAGTAATGAGCCTTGCGCTACAGATTGGAGCTCCACTGGTGCGGATCTATGTTTCCTCAGTACTCATGAGAACATTAGGAATCTAATTTATAGACTGAAACAAAAGAGGGACTTGCTGAACAAGATTCCTCGAAATCCCAGCCTACAGCAACATTGAGAATCAAACAAATGGAGAGCAAACTTTATCAATGGAGTATTAGACTCTAGAGGGTACAGTTGAGGAAACAGCAGAGAAATTAGACCTGGTTAAGATCAAATGCTTAACGAGGCTCAAAGAAGGAAAATCCTTAAAAACGAAGACTTAGGAACGAAAAGAATGGCTACTTCAACAGGAATGAAGCGCAAAGCACGGGATTCCAGCCAAGTCCTCCAAAAAGGCAACCATGGAAACCCGCTCAACATCTACAGGAAGTAAGAGATCCAGGGAGACAGGACCCTGGAAACACAAACCTCAGGAGAAAAACTGCCTTCGAAGAAACTGAGACAGGAAATAGGGAAACAGACCTATAGTACTGTAGCCTCGACTCTTTGAATGGAATGACGGTAGTCCAGCAGAGGTATCCGTTGGTGCAAATAACCCCTGAACAAGAGCTACAACTCCAAACGGCTCTTTATGAAATTATTGGGGAAGGTATGAGACCCAGATTCAGAAGAGTCTATTTTGATAAAGGAGCAGTCATCTTTGTCTGTGAAAGTGTGGAGACAACTGAATTGCTGAAAGGAATTGTACCCAAGCTATTCCCGTGGGAGGATGAAAAAATTGTTGGTTAAGACAGCAGGGGAGCTCTAAGACCACTAAAGTAACCTTGTGGATACCTAAATTATTGAAGAATGTTCCTCTATAGACTCTGTTCGATAAGATTAGGAGTCAGAATCCAGCAATCACAACAGAGGGCTGGAGAGTAATCAACCTCAGAGTGAAGAAGAAGTGATTGACATTGATGATAAGTCCCCGAAAACTCTGCGAACACATGGTCTCAAAGTATATTTGCGGTTATCGCAGGTAAATGTCGGTGATTAAAGGTAACAGCAAGGTGATAAACGTACAACACAGCAAAGGGAGATCAGCCGCGTTGCAAAGGCTGCTGCTGCTGGTGGACCTAGCCCTAATACAAGAATCCTATGTAATTAGGGGAAGAGTATCAGGGTTAAGAATGACTGTAGGTAAGTTAACTTATGCCAGAAATAAAAAAGAAACCGAAATTTCATATATGTAAGGTATATTGTTACATACATGTCAATGGTGAGTTTGGTGACCATTCCTTAAACAGCGTATGGAATAGAGCACCAGGGAGTTTTGTCTGGCCTCAGCATACATTCTTTATGTGTAGCTCCGCAGGAGGTAAGAGAATTAGTTAACAGCTATCAAGGGCTGAAATGAACAACTTCCGGTAAGGTGTGATGCGAACGCTCACAATTTGGTGTGGCGGACCAGGGACACTAAAATTAGAAGTGAGTGTTTACTGGAGTACCTGGTTGAAGGAAATCTAGACATATTGAACAGGGAACAGGAAGCCACCTTCCGTAATTCAATAAAGGAGGAAGTCATTGAAATTTCACTTGGGACCAATTTGATGGAAGATTATTTTCAACCATGGCATGTGTCAAAGGAACGGTCCCTTTCTGATCACATTTATATCAGATTTGAGAACGATATGGGAGAAAAACAGACCATAGACTGAGATTCATATAGAACAGATCTCACTCTATACCTGAACGAAATGAAGAGTTCATTAGGAATATGGTAGATATATAGAGAATGTAGCTGATCAGCTTGGGACAGTTACATGACAGCTATATAATGACCTCGTATCTAGATAATTGTCATACTAAAGGAAAAATACCAAAAGGAATGTGTCCTGGTGGAACAACACTCTGGAAGAGAAAAGTAAACAGGTAAGAAGATCAAGACTATGGGCAGAGTATCGGAATGCCCTGCGGGAATACAATAGGGCAATTAAGAGTGCTTTGACCACGGTATTCCAGGCAGAATGATATACCATCAGGTTTTGTATGGTGGAGAGTAAGGGCAAGTGCTACAGGACGTTTATTATAGTATCTGGATATACTCAGACTGCCAGGCGTCACTGCGGGCGTTAACAGCACCCTTCACGAGATCAGAGATAGTTAGGGAATGTCGGGAAGCCCTAGAAAGGCTATAGAGTGCAATAAAACTTACTTTAGCATGGGTCCCTGGCCACACTGGGGAATTGAAGTTAAAATGTAGACCGAATGGCTAAAATGAGAACACTGGCCCATTTATAGGACCAGAACTGGTCTTGGGTGTTACTGAATCAATGGTAAGCACAAATCCTTTAGACTGGATTCAAAGACAGGATATAAAATACTGGAAAAATATCCAGGAACAAAGACATGGAAAGTTAATGATGCAACAACCGTTTTAGAAGGAGTACTGCGGTCCTAAGATTCAGTAGGAAACAGATGAGGCTCATGGTGAGTTTGATGACTGGTCATTGAAATTTTAAAAAACACCTGCAGATAACGGGGCCTTCAGAAGACCCAAGATGTAGATGTGTGGTGTAGAGGAGAAAAGGCCTTGCACTTAATATTCTAGTGTATAGTACTGGAAGTGAATAGATACAGTCAACTTGGAACTGTTGATTCAAATGAGATAGTGTCTAATAAAAACGTAATCAATGAACTCCGGATACTTATTAGAGTTTAGGGAGATGATGATTGGAAAACGGGGAGAAAACTGTACAATAGAGATGAGATTTCAGTTCGGGCAGGTAGGGATATGTCCCTCCTGTCATCTTGCTGTCAAATATCTAATCTAATCTACGCTTAATGCCACACATTAAAATTTCAGAAAAATCTGCGTGACCGCTGGTATCTTTAAAAAGTGCAATTAAAAGCCAAAAGCATAAAGAATATTAAGAAATAATTTCGGGTTGATACGAATTAGTGAAATTTGCATTAAAACAATATGAGACTACGTTGCTATTTTTTTGCCTATCGTTCCTAACCTAAAATTAAACTCATTTTACAGCACCAATACCGCAGCTGTTTAGCAGCTTAGATGAGTTTTTCCCATAAAAATCTAATCATTTGGGGTCACAAAAATGTAAGTCATGCTACTCCAAGCAGTGGGTGCGAATTCTAAAAATCCACATACATTTTATATTTTTGTGTGTCGTTTTCATGGCACGCTTTGTCTCCATTTGACAAAGAAAAGTAACAAAAATACTCAGTGGTCGGTTATAAGGCGCAAACAGCAATGTGAGAACAAAACGCTATCGCAGAGCGCACGAATTTTCCATTACTCAAATATCGCGTTAACAAACAAGTTACAGAGTACCAAATAGCGGCACATTTGTTAAGAGAGGTCCTCTATCCTTAACAAATGATTTCAATCGCCTTCTTAACAACGAACTTACAGACAACCGTGATTAATTGAAGTGTAAGTTTACCTATATAAATATAATTTTATTGGTAGTAGTGAACTGATAATAATGGGCAAAGCAAGTCCTGTGGCTATTGAGCATAATGTTTTTCAGAATTTTGTTCTCCAGATACTTAAGTTCTCATCAAATGTAATAAAACCCACCACAAAAGAATCTCACACTTAAAATCTTCGAAAACAGTTCCAATTACAGAGCAGTAGCAGCAGATACACTTACGACATTGTAAGTCGCCATTGGAGCATGTTATCTCAAAATGAATTTGAGATCTCCATTTACCGCAAAAAAGTGAGTCAGTTGAGCAATTTGATGGCGCTCTGGCATGTTGCTATGATAGCTCAAATGGTTAGAGCAGCTGCACAGAATGCGGAAGTTCCGTGGTTAAGATCCCGATTATAGCATTCAATTTTTCAGTCTGATGTTAGCTTTCCAGTAAGATACGTTCAGCTGCTTGCACCAAATAAATAACTACTTAAAAAAATAATAGTTGATTAAAAGAGAAAATCTTCATAAATACAGCGTTCTTGTATTGGTAGCTTATGAGAACATAGTTAAAACTCATAGATAACGAATTAATTAAAATTAACGTCTAAACAGATAAAGGAAATCAGAACGCAAAGTTCTGGCTGTGATAAATACAGAATTATAGAATGCCGCTAAATGAACTGCTGAACTTTAAGGCTATTTGGTCAAAGGCCATTTAGGGAGTAGACAGAAGATATTATCCGATGCCTGAACGAGACGAAGATGGCTATCCTTGAAATTCCAACTCAAGATGTAATTCATATTTAGACAGAATAACTTCCTTATCTTTTCCTTTGCGATGCATTTCAAACCAAATTAACTAAAAGATTGTTACAGAGAAAAGAATTTGTTTAAAATTTATTGGCAAAGTTACATCCCTAGAAATTAAGTTTTCAGTCAATGTCCTTTAGACGAGCCTTTTCGCTAACAATAAAGTTGTTTAAGAAAAACAATCACTTGGGAGAGCGCCAACGGCGTGGCACTGAAACAAACCACTGCTCTTGAATTATGATGTAACAAACTGCAGATAAAAACAGTAGCACTGTACCGCCTTCAAGATAACGAACTAAATTAGAAAGATTATCTTTATGAGCCACAGCAGCACAAAAAATATCATGGCTTCTATCCAATAACAAGGGAAGATTCGTAATTCACTACGCAAAAAATGCCTGGAAGGAACTGAAATTGCAATTTAATAACTGTCCCCAAAAATGAGACCCAACAACTTATGGAATTTGGCACTAAGTTTTTTTCACGCACTTCTTTCTCTGAAGAAGTACCTGGATGGTTGATAAAAAGCTTCAAAAAGGAAGTTGGGGTTACATCATTTTGGTGGAAATATCTGTAGGTTAGTTCGTTATCAGCAAACCATCTCACTGCATATTCTCTTATTCAGTTGACACTTCTGCTTAGTAGTGCTAAAAGCATCTTACAAAAGTAATTAATACATTTACTTACTTCATGGCAAATAAAAAGTTCCACTTAACCAAACAAAACGATGGCAAATGCTTTTATGAGTAGATGTGCACATTTGAAAGGCTACGAAGCAACCTGATTTAGATATATTTACATATTAGAACAATTACATGTCATACTACTGCCATTTTATAAGTATGGTGAAATTACAGACCCTATTACTATTATCAGCAGAAAAACAAAATGCAAAAACAGCTTGCTGCAATAATGGCATCATATTTAACAGACTTTTAATGCAAGAAACGTTGCGAAACAGGTACAAAATAGCTCGATATGAATTTCTTCCGCTACGGTAACATCAGTTCATATACATGCAAACTAATCTAACTTTGAATTAAATTTAGGAACTGCAGGATCTAGTGGTGTCACTGTGACCTGATGGTCTATGCTCGCCTATTTTATGTGCCACAGCCCTTTCTAATGCTGGTTCGTGGGACTGTATTCCATCGGTAAGAAATTTATATGGAAATCTTCCGAAATTGGGAATTTTTATTTATTTCTTTACTTATTTTCATTACTTCAGTCATGATTCATGATGTTACAAACTAATAGAGGTCTGTAGGCAAGGCAAATGTGTAAACCTGGGTTTATCCCCTGCACCTGTGTTCAAGGACATACTTAATTTCCTCGTGTTAAAAACCTGTAGGGAATCATTTTCTACAGACCGCAACAATGCTTAAATCAGGTATAAGAGCTGTGTGGTTGCAACAGGAACAAGTGCTGGATGCGTTCACTTGAAAATAGCTGAGTTCCAGGTTTCCTCAGTAATCAACATAAATTTATATTAATTGTGTGAAGGAACTATTCCTCTGGAGTGGAACTATTCGCAGGAAGTAGGTATTGTATTTATCTTAATAGCTGTTTTGTGAGCTGCTTTATCTTTATCATCGTTATCATGATTATTATTATACTTAGATTTCATTTCATGCGTTCTAATTAAATTGTTACCTATATGCTGTTTACTTTTTAGGAACTTCAGGACAATAGTTTCTAGATAGGACTACGTACTTGTATTTCAATGTTTAAATTCATTTATTTTCAGGTTACTAAACTTTTATCTGGAAGTTCTCTACGTAGATTAATACACATATTATGGGAGGGAAATAAGTTGATATTTGAAAATATTTTTATTTTGAATAGAACGCAAAAATGGCTAAGTGTAAAATTTGTAAGCTCCTACATCATACAAATACAACAAAAATTTTCAATCCAATGCAGATGAGATGTACAAAATTTGACGTGCAGTTAGGAAGAACTTAAAACAAATTAAGCAAGGTTTCTGTGGTAAAAGATAATGAAGAATGTGCTCCGATTCAACTATGTATATCTAACCCCTCACAGGTCCTGATTTCGAACCATCTACAACTTCGAGTGCTGTTTCCTTGTGAATTCGATCCGATTCAAATTAAGTACCAACTCATTTCTTAATAAGGCTCTTACTAGAACCATTTACATAACTGAAACTCCCCTAATGATAGCCTAGTATTCAGTATGGATCAATTTATTCAAGCAATTTTGTGTACCATACAAACTAGCAACATGAAAGCAATTTCAACAAAACACCTTGACAGGAAATATCTGGAGATGCAGAGAAACTGTAAGCACGATTCTGGCTGATTCTACAAACATAAACCCTCAGTGCGGTGGATGAAGTAATGTAAGAAATGAAGGCAAGTAGTACGTAATTGAGAGAACTAGACTACAATTCGCGTGATCTAATCTAGAGCACGGCAAAAAATTAGAATAGAATGCCCATAAATCACTCACTCTACCCCGCCCCTATCAATGCGAGCAAGGGCGGTCATAAATTTTGTGTTGTATAATGTAAAACGGTTAACAGGGTAACTACAGGTGGGTTATTAAGGTCCTCAGTTCCTTGTCAACAAATATAATGAAATGTAATAAATCATGCTTTGCAATCATGCCCCTAAATGAACAGACGCTGTTGTCTCCATCCCCTTGCATTCCACAGTAATCGCACACGTGTGCCTTAGGAAAAACACAACTGAAAAACGTCCGCTCCACCTATGCATTCCATTCCCTGCGTTATGCCTTGCAGGGTTCTCCAAAAACGCCTTTCATTATAGCTCCCGCCAGCCTATTGCCATCTCCGATCACAAGAGCAAGCTTCATTTACCTGCTAAGCAATGAATTTCCTGCTCGACAATGAAGCACGCCCACGTAATTATAGATCCCAACATCTTGGCGCCATCTCCGTTTCCACGGATCATCTATTTTGTTTCTCTATTCAAAAGTAGCAAATTGTTACACAAAGAAAGATCTCTCTTCGCATCCAGCACGAATACCTACGAGTATACCCGAACAAAAAGATGCATATACACACTTCCTCCCAAGTACTCGAAATCTGCACAAAGAGCTAAGGATATTTCCGAATATAGATACACATGCTCAACTCATTCTAACTCTCTGTTTTTGCATCTATCATCTCTTTCAAACAGCGATATCAAAAATGTGTGTAAATATATCATTACCTATATTAAACCACGGTGTATGCTTAGATATCCTTAGGCCTGTGTTCGAATCTTACTGCAAGCAAAGTTTAAGGTTTTATAATGAAGGAATTATACTTGGACGGATACGGTTTAACATTATAGCATAACCCTGATTAATGAAAGGAGTTCTCGGGTATCCCGAGGTCCGAGTTCGAGTCTTACTGTAGCGAAACATTAATGCTTAATAACTATTACAATTTGAATACATAGACGAGTAGGGTAAATCATGTTAATTTTTATATATCATTACGATGCTTAATGCAGGCTATTCTTAGGTGTCCTGAGGTCGTAGTTCGAGGCTTACTCCTGCGAAGCTCTAATGCATAATAAATATTAAACTATGGAATATGGACAGTCAGATTAAAATGTATTTAACAAATATAACTATTTAAATTAAATCCTGGTGTATTCTTAGGTATCCCGATGTCTAGATTCGATCCTTTATTTTCTTTCTTTTTTCCCTTCTCTCTTTTTCTTTCTGTTATCCTCTTTTCTTTCTATCCATTTTTTCTTTCTTCTTGACGTGTATTCATATATACGCGTGCACATACACAGTGCTAGTATACATACTTATACACATATACACATACATAGTATACATACGCTAGTACACTTACACACGAACACACAAGACACATACACTGGAAATTATTATTCTTTACAGAATTCAAAAAAATATTTGTTTCATTTCCCTATAATCTTGCAAAATGTAATTCTTTTCAGGCTACCGCATTCACATGACTTTCATCCCAGCACACTTTTATAGCTTGTGTTAAGCCACTATGGAGATACCCTCTTAGAGAGAGGGAGAGAAAGTGAGAGATAGAGAGGAATTCAATCAAGTAGGGATAGAAATGCTGGGAGACTCTGCGCATGTGCAGCAGGTGATAATTGCATTGGGTGCAATAATCACGTGACGTGTAAACATAACTGTCATAACCATGTGATGGCATAGCCAGGGGCACTTAGATCTCTATATAAACAACTAACGACGCCTGCTAGAACCATTGCGAGCTTATAAACTCTACATTTAAATTTTAAAGAACTTCAAAAAGAACATGAGGCGTTTTTCTAATTTAAAAAGAAGTGCGAGTCATCTATTTCTACACATAAACAGCATTCATCAATACTAATACAATGCAAGGTGAGTGAGTTTTTACATTACTATACAAATCAGTGTTGACTATTTTACAATGCATTTAATTTTGTTTAAAACTATACAGTGCATGAAAGGCGAATCGGTGCAAGAGTATCATATTTATATCTGAACTTTGCACTCACATGGATTTCTCGACGCACCCTTCTTCCAGTCACATTCATACATTTTTCTCTATAGCCTCTTCTTCCATTAATATGCACATGATTTTCACTATCGTTTCTTCTTTCTCTGCACATTCTTCTTCCATTAACATTCATACAATTTTCCGTACTCATTGTTTGTTTCTCTACACATTCTTCTTCCGTGAACACTCATACGGTTTTCTCTACCTCCTCTTTGTTTCACCATCACAGTGATTTATTCACCCACTCTTCTTCTAATAACATACATACGATTTTCTCTGCAGATTCATCTTCCATGAACGTTCATACAATTTCCTCTACTCATTCGTTGTTTCTCTACACATTCTTCTTCCATTAACATTCATAAAAGTTTCTCTACACATTCTTTGTTTCCCGAAACAACTTTCATGAACATTCGCATGATTTTCTTTCTTTGTTTCTGTACACATTCTTCCTCCATTCATTTTCACACGATTTTTCTACTCATCCTTTGTTTCTCTACACAATTCTCTTCTATTAATATGATTTTCTCTGTCCCCTCATTGTTTCACAATCACATGCATTTCTACACCCACTCTTCTTCCATTCACAGCCACATGATTTCCTCTACCCCCTCACTGTTTCACCATCACATGGATTTCTACACCCACTCTTCTTCCATTCACATTCATACGATTCTCTCTACTCACTCTTTGTTTCATCATCACAGGGATTTCTACATACACGCTTATACCATTCACCATAACAGAGATTTCACCACATACATGATTGTCACAAACTACCTCTTCTACCAAGCACCCGAAACTGTACGAAGACCTACGAGTATACCCGAACACAAAGATGCATAAACATACTTACAAAAATCTGCAGTGATGTATCACAACACACACTTTAGTTCTAATATAATGAAATGCACAACTTGTCCTTCCATCTGAACAATAAATTGAAAAAATAATTCATAATCAACGTCCGTTACAGAGTGTTTAGCAGATAGACTTAATAAGATGGCTGAAGCGAGCAGTTTCCTACCGGCTCGGCGAGTTCAAGACCTCGAAATAGGTCTTAAATATGAGATAAAGGCCTTAAAGAGAGCCCAAATAAGATACGGTACCAGGATCGTATCTTGGCTGGAGGATTGTCAAGTGTTCTTGCCTGAACAAGGGAAAAGTTAAGACATTAAATTGTCTTTTGTACCCGCAGCGAAGGTATGTAGAAATGCCAAACTTTAAGTATTCAATGTTTTCCTATTTTTACTCTACTCTACTAAGTCTCTGTTTTTCACTATAAGCACTGGAATGTTCTGGAAGAACCCTATACTAACGTTGTGGCTTCTCGAAGTGTATACGTCTCTGGGCAAGCTTATTGCATGTTTCGGTGATGTAGTGAGACTGGTTATTCTATCCTCCAGGAGCGTAGCATCCTTTCCTGAGCTGCAAATCTGTTCTTCTTCCTCTTATTCCATCTGAAACATTGCACAATGTAAGTTTTGGAAAACATGCTCTTGGAAGTGTAGATAACTGAAAAGAATTACCTTTTTTGTTTTGTTAGGGTGCGTGATAATGAAACACAAAAGATTTGTATAAAAATTTGGTTATCAGGCGTTTATTCAATGTGATAGATATAGATAACTGAATTCACAACATGTAACATTGTGATTTCATGATTTTTATAACGTTCTATAGCATGTATTTTTGAATGTAATATTTTATGTGTTGCATGTTTTATATGCAGTATCAATGAGATAACTGTTTTTCATTTATGAAATTTTTTCATAGTAAAAATAGGAAAACATTGAATACTTAAAGTTTGGCATTTCTACATACCTTCGCTGCGGGTACAAAAGACAATTTAATGTCTTAACTTTTCCCATATCTGTCATGCCCTTATATACCAAATATTATTCCCCTGGCATTTCTGCAAGCTCTTCCTCAGTTATCGAATTATATCGTTCAGGCAAGAACACTTGACAGTCCTCCAGCCAAGATACGATCCTGGTACCGTATCTTATTTGGGCTCTCTTTAAGGCCTTTATCTCATATTTAAGACCTATTTCGAGGTCTTGAACTCGCCGAGCCGGTAGGAAACTACGCGCTTCAGCCATCTTATTAAGTCTATCTGCTAAACACTCTGTAACAGACTTGATAATAGCTGATTTTTTAAATTTATTGTTCAGATGGAAGGACAAGTTGTGAAATTCATTATGTTAGAACTAAACTGTGTGTTGTGCTATATCACTGCAGATTTTTGTAAGTATGTTTATGCATGTTTGTGTTCGTGGATATTCATAGGTCTTTGTGCAGGCTAGGCTGCTTAATAGAAGTGCTAGTTTTGTAACAAAGCAGGGGATTGTAAGTATGTTTGCGCATCTTTGTGTTCGGGTATACTCGTAGGTCCTCGTACTGTTTCGGGTGCTAGCTAGCACTGATATTTTGTGAATATCATGTGTGTGGTGGAATCTGTGTGATGGTGAATGGAAGAAGCGTGTATGTGAAAATCCCTGTGATGATGAAACAAAGAGTAAGTACTGAGAATCGTGTGAATGTGAATGGAAGAATAGTGAGTGTGGAAATCCATGTGATGGTGAAACAATGAGGGGGTAGAGGAAATCATGTGAATGTGAATGGAAGAAGAACGGGTGTAGAAATCCATGTGATTGTGAAATAATGAAGGGGTAGAGAAAATCATGAGAATGTGAATGGAAGAAGAATGTGTAGAGGAACAAAAAATGAGTAGAAAAAGTCGTGTGAATGTTAATGGAGGAAGAATGCGTAGGAAAACAAAGAATGAGTAGAGAAAATCATGTGAATTTTCATGGAAGTATGTTTAGATACACAAAAAATAAGTAGAGAAAATTTTATGAATGTTAATGGAACAAAAATGTGTAGAGAAAGTTATATGAATTTTCATGGAGGATGAATTTGTATGGAAAATCGTATGAATGTTAATAGAAGAAGATTGGGTGTAGAAATCACTGTGATTGTGAAACAAAGAGGAGGTAGAGAAAACCGCATGAATGTTCACGGAAGAAGAATGTGTAGAGAAACAAAGAATTATTAGGGAATATCGTGTGAATATTAATGGAGATGAGGTTATAGGGAAAACCGTATCAATGTGAATGGAAGAAGAGTGCGTAAAGAAATCCATGTGAGTGCAAAGTTCAGATAAAAATATGATACTATTGCGCCGAATCGTCTTTCATGCATCGTATCGTTTAAACTAAATTAAATGCATTGCAGAAAAGTCAACATAGTTTTGTATAGTTATGTAACAACGCACTCATCTTGCATTGTACTAGTGTTGATGAATGCTGTGTGTGTCGAAATCGATGACTCACACTTCTTCTTAAATTAAAAAAACACCTCACTTTGTTTTTGAAGTACTTTAAGATTTAAATGTAATAAACTCACAATGATACTAGCAAGCGTCGTTAAGTGTTTATATAGAGATTTAAATCCCCCTGGCTATGCCAGCACATCGTCATGGCAGGGATGTTTATACGTCACGTGATTATTGTACCCAATGCAACTATCACCTGCTGCACATGCGTAGAGGCTCTCAGCATTTCTATCCCTACTTGATTGAATTCCTCTCTCTCTCTCTCTGTCTCTCTCTCTCAGAGAGTATCCCCATAATGCCTTTACACAAGCTATAAAAATGTGCTGGTATGAAAGTCATGTGAATGCGGTAGCCTGAAAAGAATTACATTTTGAAAGGTTATAGGCAAATAAAACAAATATTTTTTTGAATTCTGTGAAGACATCCGCTAGCGTATGCGTCTGTGTGTTTTGTTTGCGCGTGTAAGTGTACTAGCGTATGTATACGTATGTATGTGTATTTTTGCGTGTAATGGTCCTGTGCATGTGCACGATTAAATATATGAATGCTCGGATGCATACAAGTCAAGAAGAAAGAAAGAGATATGTAGAAAGAATAAAAGATAAAAGAAAGAAAAGGAGGGAAGAAGAGAAAAAAGAAAGAAAATAAAGAATCGAGCCTAGACATCGGGATACCTAAGTATACACCAGGGTTTAATATAAATAATTATCTTTGTTAAATAAATTTTAATCTGACCGTCCATACTCCCTAGTTTAATATTTACTAAGCATTATAGTTTCGCAGGAGTAAGATTCGATCTAGGACCTCAGGACACCTAAGAATATGCTGCATTAAGCATCGTAATGATATATAAAATCAACATTAATGTTTCGTTACACTAAGACTTGCACTCGGGCATATGGATATCCGAGAACGTTTTTCATTAATCAGGATAGTGCTATAATAATGTTTTACTCTCTCTCTCTCCAAGTATCATTTTTTCATTGGCAATTAAACATTAAGATTGTGCTTGCAGTAAGAGTCGCACACAGACCTAAGAATATCTAAGTATATACCGTGGTTTAATATAGGTAATGATATATTTTAAACACAATTTTGATATCGTTGTTTGAAAGAAATGACAAATGCAAAAACAGAGAGTTAGAATATGTTGAGCATGTATAACTATGTTCGGAGATATCCGTAGCTCTTCGTGCAGGTTCGTGTACTTGGGGGAAGTGTGTATATGCTTCTTTGTGTTCGGATATACTCGTAGGTTTTCGTGCAGGGTGCGAAGAGAGATCTTTCTTTGCGTAAGAATCTGCTACTGATGAATGTAATGGTAGGGGAAATAGATGATCTGTGGGAACAGAGATGGCGCCAGGATGTCGGGACCTATAATTAAAGGGGCGTGCTTCATTGTCGAGCAAGAAATTTGTTGTTTAGCAGGTAAATGAAGTTTGCTCGTGGGATCGGAGATGGCAACAGGATGGCGGGAGCTATAATGAAAGGGCGTGCTTGGAGAACCCTGCAAGGTATAAGGTAGAGAATGGAATGTAGAGTTGGAGGGGTATTTGCAGTTGTGTTTTTCCTAACGCACACGTTTGCCGTTGCTGTGGAATGCAAGGGGATGGAGACAACAGTATCTGCTCTTTTGGCGGCATGATTATAAAACATAGTTTATTACATTTCCTTATCCTTGTTGACAAGGAATGGAGGATCTTAATAACACACCTGTAATTACCCTGTCAACGTTTTTCCATTATACAATACAAAATTTATGAGTCCCTTTTTCCTATTGATATGGGCCGGGTAGAGTGAGTGATTTATGGGCATTCTATTCTAATTTTTGCCCTGCTCTGGATTAGATCACGCGAAAACTGGTGTAGCTCTCTCAATTACCCACTACTAAGGGATTTTGAATTTTGTAGCTAATCCAAAAAAAAACGGTAAACGAAATTCATTAGATTACTTGGGGTATGAAATTTGGAAAATACTGAATATATCTGACAGAAAATTTCTTTGTTGTGATTGGAACACAAGGCAGACTTTCAGAATAGTTCTGTCGAAATATCCGCATCTAGTAATGCTTGGATGTGCAGTCCATCTGTCACATTTACTTTGCAGTGGCGTTCTTAAATGTGGAAGTGCTGTGGATTTGTTTAAGAATGGGTCTGACTTAGTGAAAATGACAAAGAGGTCTCACATGCTTAGAACGTTATTAACAAAAATTGGTAAAGAAAAGTACATCAATTTTATTACCACGCAAAACTACGTAGAGGGCATGTAGGGTCCCTTCAATCGTCATGTTTGCAGTGAGTTAGTGTGCTTTACAATGATTTGAGAACTTATCTACTAATAACAAATTTACGAAGAATATACCTGGATTGATGGACCTGTTGCGTCAGCAGCATCCTGGATTCAGAAATTAGTGATAAACCGATGACACATCGCCTCTCATTCAAGTTCCCCACTGTGAGAGGCGGAATGGATTAGTGTGTTGAAAAAGGCTGACAAACGTTCGCACTTCTCTCTAGGACCTATTCACCTTGCAGAACAACACCCGGCCGCAATAAAGGCTTTTGACGGGATCGCTTCCGATATGATGACACAACTTGCAGGCTACAGATCCAAAGCAGTTTCTAGGAAGAAATTTCCCCAAATATCTCCCATTATGTGGCAGAAAGGGATGATTCTGATTTGTCAAGACTGGCTGTGAGAGTTCTTTATGATTCAGCTCATTTAGTTGAATCTAAATAGTAGAAGGAGGAAGTTGATATAAAGTAGGCCTGGGAGATTAACATTGGAAGATGGTGAGAACTTACATTTGAACCGCGTCATGCACCTTGTATGGAGATTATCCTGATGAAGTGGCCGTGCCGGTGAAAAGTGAGGCTGATTCATTATCAGACTTCATTGGGAGACTACCCATAATTTTTTATTAAACATTTATATAATTATACATTAAAATCAGTATGCCATTCTTAAGATAACTTTTACTGCAAACACTTTGCCTATTAACAATATTAAAGAAAGAAGAGAACCTGTATAAATAAATTTTATTTCTCTGTAGTTTGGAATGCGATGAAGTATTTAGAGTTTCCATTGTTTCTATTAATTTAAAAAAGCCCTACTTAATTCTAATAGCTTCAATTGCCGGAATTTTAGGAGGAATATTCCTGACGAAGAAAGCTCCCGGGAATTTACGCAACACTGAACCCTTCTATTGAAGACAAGCGTGCTTTGTTCTGTTGCTTTTAGTAGTGTTCATACTGTACACGGCGCCACAGGCTCTGGACACTCATGATACTACATGATATGAAATGATAATTGAGAAACAAAATTTGGGAAGCAAACGTACCAGACCTAAGTTTAGTGCACCTCCCTGGCATTTGCCAGTTAGTACGATGAGGAAACTTAAAAAATAAAACCTTACTCGAATTAAAACGCTGTATACACACATATATATGATGAAAAGTATGAATTTTAATAACAGTATTCTCTTTTTAGCTTTCCAAGCCTTTTTTCCAATATTTCACACATGTGATAAGCATTACATTAGGCACAAACTTAAGATTTCTCTTAGCCAGTTCGATAACCAACACACAACACACAAGCTCGTCGCGCTCAGCTAACTTACATCTAATTTTGGAACTCTATCGTATAAAAAATATATTCTCAATGTGAAACGTGCGGCGCTATGAATTATTTGCGTTAAGAAGTTTTTCTGTCAATAAAACAAGGCTGTTCTTCTCATTAAGCAATAGTCCAAGTTTCTCTTTCTTGGTTTCTTTTACCGACTCTCTCCTTTTTTCGGCCGATATTTTGCGTCTCACACATTTATTGTTACTAAAATGTTGCTATGTTTAAAAGAATGATAAGCTGTACATTGTCGCTTAATGCCAGTCTTGACCCTTCATGTTTTATTAATTTCCATTTTTTTCTTTTTTCATATATATGAACGGAATCCTTTTGTTTAAGCGTTTGCAACTGCAGAACAATCGCTACACCATAGTATGAATTTATCCATTTTGTCCTGCAAAACCTTGTATGCCTATAGGAAACCTTTATAATTATTTGTGGCTAGAAACTACACGCTTCTAAGGCAACTGGCGCTTTGCTATTACCTACAAACTTTACGAGAGACATGAGTACTATCTTGGTAACTTACTAAATTCCTATCTTCTGTATTTTCCCTTTGTCCGTTGGAAGCCTCACTGAGCACAAATTCACAGTAGGATGCCGTGGAATGCCACTTTAGTGTGAAAAATTCATCTATTAATTTTAAAGTTTCCGCGTTGTTGTTGTAGACATAACGATTTACAGAGAAGCAGATCATGTTGAAAACACTAGTACTAATAACACACAAAAACTATTAAAATTGTCAATACAGCTATGTTAATTTGAAGCGAAAATGTTGTAAATTTTATTTGTGAAAGCAAAATAACTTTTACATCATCCATAAAGTCCTTGATGCGTAGTAAAATAGTGTTATTTGACAAAGGAATTATTATGTATATTAATCTCGTGACTTTCCCATCCAACATACACTGGACTATGTCTTTGCACAAGACATGATTAGATTTTCAGCGATTGTATGGGTTTCGCTAGCTTGAGTAATTCGGTAACTTACTAAGAATGATTTTGTCAGGGAGCTAATGACCTCAACAATTGTGCACCCTAAAGTCTAACAACTCTGCCAAATCGTGTTATTGTATTGTTTGGTTCAGTATCGTGCATCATAGCACTTTACACGGTTGTGTTTAACTATTATTGTTTGGTTTATATTTTCTTCGTGTTATTAATTTTTATTGCTAGTGAAGCATCAGTGATATCATCGTATCACTGTATGATATGATATATTAAGCCTAAATATAAGTATGGCAAAAAATGACAAGGAAAGTATTATTGGAGACCTGATAAAGAAATCATTCGGCTTTCAATCACTTTCAGAAAAAGAAGAAATAATTCTAAATGGTCAACCTTGCATTTCTTTGACTAGTTTATCCAGTAAACATAAAGCTAAGAAGCAGGAGCGTCTAAAGAAGCTGTTTAGCGAGCGTGAAGTTGAATAGAAGCCGTGTAATTGGGTCTATTATTGATTGTCCATTAACAAATATTTAGACAAAAGATGGTTTTAGTCATTTGAATGTGTTATCAATTTATATTACAAGACATGAAAAATATCTTGACTATATTAGAGCCAGTTCGCAACTTTCAACGTTTGGAGGAACAAAAATAGACCCGCAATTAAATAAAAAAACGAAAATAACTGTTCAATTTCATAATCAGGCTGTTATGAAAGAACAGGCAGATTTTAAAAAGATTGATTGATTTCGTGTGCCTTTATGGCTAAAAATGAGCAGTCATTTAGAGGCCACGATGAGTCCCTAAATAAGGAAACTTACATAAAATTCTTAAACCTTGAATATGACGTTATGCTCGAAAGCCCCTACAGAATACAGTTTTTCGTGGGACATTTCCTACAGTTCTAAATGATCCAATAAACTGCATTTCGAAGCTAACTGTAGGTGAAATCAGACAGGAAATGGCTGAATCTGAAGTTGTTTTTTAATTCTTCTAGATGAGACAACAGATTCTATTAGTAAGTAACAATTTTGTATATGTCTGAGATACGTGATAAATAAAGGAGAACCCCAAGAAAGCAGTATTAGTATTCTTTTTAATATAAGTGCAGAACAATCTGCTAAAGCGTTAAGTAAATAAGTTGGCGAGACTTTGCTTTTGAATCTAATTTTTTGGAACGAACCTACGATGGAGCTTCCGTCATGGCAGGACAAATAATTGGTCTTACAAACTCGGACATAGGAGATATGTCCTTCAGCCACACTTACTCTTCTTTACAGGCACTTTAATATGACAGTAGTCTTCTTGTGCAATTAAGGGCATTCACATATTATTTTAAAGCACAATCTGGGTTAGCTGTATTTTTTAATCATCCAAAACAATTCCTGTTCTTAAAGAGTTCATAGAGAGAAAAAATAACCAGGGCAGCTCCTATCCGATGTAATTTGTGTTCAACATCCCTAAACGCAGTTCATGGAATGAGGAATGAGTTAGTAATGGTTTTGGACATATTGTGAATATTGGGTTTCTTTGTATACATCAAAACTTCATGGGTTTATTATGTTTTTGTGAAATCTCAAGAACTGTTTTCCTGTGCAAGTATTCTCAACAATATTTTGCCATTCAGACATATTTTTCAGTGTTCTTCAACAGAAAATCCTCGATATGAATGTTGTAATAAACAAAACAGCATTCATTGTAAATAAATCATTTTGAAGAAGCATGGGAAAAATCAAAACCCATCTACCCTCCTTTTCTTATTTCTTCTAAAAACAAATGTTCACCAAATGTTTGTCTTATGTAACAAAAATTAGAACTTGAAATAGCTTAATTCTGATTTATACTTTTTTAATTAACAATACTAAATACATATTTGCTTATTTGGCTCCTCAAGATTAACTGAATGAATAAGATTAGTTTTGGGCAGAGATGTTCAAAACCTAGGTCTGTTCTTTAATCATGTGAGTTTAAACAAGTGTTCTGCAAAAGGTAGTGCGGTTGTACTATGAAATCAAATAGCTGAAGGATTTGACACGTACTATTGACTCTGTCCTCTTACAAGTCTAATTTTGCTGACACTCATTAAACAAATTCAGTATCAGTCCATATAGGTTACTTGACTTCGTTTAGCTAAAAACTGAACTGGTTGTTAGTAGATATAGTATGTATGTTTGAGCGCAGAGAGACATGCCGACAAGCGATAAAGGTCTTTGTTCTACGCCGACAAGCCCCGCCCCCTCCCTTTGAGGGCTTACATGCCGCCAGGTCTCGTGTCGTTAGGCCCCGCCCCCTCTCGCTTTGTGTGCTCACCTAATGCCGACAGTGTCTGTGCTAACAGGTACTACCCCCCCTCCCCCATGCGTCCTACTGTGGCGTCATGACTTGAGGGAATTGTTTTCTCGAGTCCTGCCGCCCCTCGGCAAATTAATTAGGTAATGTTCGTCAAACATTTTTTTATGACTACTAAGGCCTGCACATTGCATCCTCGAGCAATTAAGTTTTTTGAATAATGAATTGTTGACTGGAGCGTGAGTATAAGTAGTCTGCTCACGGGAACAGTCTGTCATGTAATGAAACACTGCAGCCTTCTTCTATCTGGGGAAAGCGCTTGTCCATTAGCTGAACATGTTAGACGCTTTCACCACATTAATAGGCTTTTAAGTTTGCATTCCGGATCTGTTTACATACATTAGCGAACGACCTACTTCTGCATGGTGGTAACGGTGACCCACATTAGCTGACCCGTTAGACGCTTTCACCACATTAGCGAACAAGAGCCCGGCATGTAATGAAAAAACCCGTAACCTACTTCTGTCTGATGGTAACGGTGACCTCTATTAGCTGACAACTTTAGACGCTTTCGCCCCATTAGCGAACAATGTCAGTAATTGTTTTCCTAAGTGCTCTACAAACTCTCACCACTTCAGCTTTAGCGAGGAAATTATATAAAAGCAGCAGCTTCTCCAATGATTTTCACAGTATCGTAAGAACACTGCGATCTAAGCACTCTGCAAACTTTATTCTTTCAACGTGGAAATTACATCGAACAGCATGTCTGGTAAGTTGTATCACCAATTCATCTTCATTAAAAAGTTAACTTATTACTTAGTACATTTAACTTATATTTGCGTTCTTGTTTTTAATGACGGCCCTTTATTTGTAAATAGCTGAGTATTCTAAAAGTTAATAGCTAGACAGTTGAATTTTTTCTGAAATGTGAACAGTTTAGTTAAGTATTCATTTTAGACAAGCTTATTCTACATTTAATAGCTAACTGCACGAATTCTCAAAAATGTGAACAATTTAGTTAAGTATTCATCTTGTTGAGTAATTATTATTCCAGATATTTAAATACAGGATTTCACAGAGTGAATTATATTCCTTTCTAGACAAAATACAATTACATGATTACCCTACGATTCGAATAAAGAATGTTCTGTATAAATATTCTTCCGAGGGTAAGCGGCGGTATTCGATCCGGGGACTTCATGTTTGCATGCATTGATCGAACATTCATCAGTTAATGTTTCATTCCTCTTATGCAATTAATTTAGTAAAAACTTCCAGTCTGTTTCCATCACGTTAAAAAGAGATATTTTCCATGAGTGCGTCGAATAATACAAATGCTTTATTTTGTCACAGAAATTTCTCAGGTGTTTAAAAATACATCGACATTTCCCTGTATAAGCAATGCGCAATAAAGTAAATTAACTTAATAATATAACTTTTCTTTAAAAAAAATAAGTAAATAAATAAATAAAAAAATCTAACGCGTAAATTAATTACGTTTTCAGCATTCAGTTCTGCTAACGTAGCTGAGGCATACATCCAGCTCCAGCAGGATCGTTCCTCAAATACAGCTATGATTCAGGCACCCGAACAACCGAATGGTAAGCATTCTTCAGAGTTTAAAAAAATTAATGTAACAATTCATATTAACTTCTTGTTCATATTCTTTATTATTATTATTATTATTATTATTATTATTATTATTATTATTATTATTATTATTATTAGCATTAGTATTATTTCCAGGAAGCGGTGTTTATTTCGGAGTCTGTCATCCATCAACCGCTGCAATGGCATCAGCAGGCTTCCAAACCTTCCTGGTGCCAAATCATCATGGATGGGACTCTGGCCCGTACATACAGCAACACTCGAATGGTAAGAATTTACAGACCAGTGTTTGAGCAATTGTAACTAAAAATTATTTAATAGTAGGTATACAAGGGCGATTCTAGCATACAAAGACCTACCTACGACAGCATAGAGTTCTGGATTGTATAAGGAGAAAAGGATATATTTAAGGGGAGTTTCTCACCGCATATGCAGTCACATAACTCTTTCAGTCTCCCAGAATACCGTGTATTTTCACGCCTGTGTTTAAAACATCTATTTTTCACGTATAGCGTATAGATTCTTTAGAACTCTGTACTTAAACATGCTATACTATTAATATTATTATTATTATTTATTTTTTCCAGGAAATGGACTTTATTTCGGGGGCGGCATCGCTGAACATGCAACCGCTGCACCGGCACCTCCAGGCCTCGCAACCGTTGCACCTGCACCACAACGCTTCGCGACCGCTGCACCACCACCCCCAGGCTTCCAGACCTTCCTGGTACCAAATCAGCAGGGGTGGGGCTCTGCCCCTTACATGCAGCAAGCACCGAACGGTAAGAGTTTTTCAATATTTTATGAACTTCTTGCTTTACACATTCTATATTATTATTAATATTATCATTATTATTATTTTTTTAGGAAGTGGACTTTATTTTGGGATGAGTCAGCCATTGTCCGCTGCACAGGCTCCGTCTGGCTTCCAATCCTTCATGGAGTCAAATCAGCAGGGTTGGGTCCCTGTCCCATACATGCAGCAACCACCGACAGGTAAGAACATGTTTCAAAATTTTATGAAGTTCTTTTACACATTTTATATTATTATTAATATTGTTATTATTATTTCCAGGAAGTGGTCTTTATTTCGGAGACGGGTTTGTTCCTCACGCACACTCTGCACCACAAGCTTTCCCTGCATCAAATCAGCAGGGGTGGGGCCCTGCCCCGTACATGCAACAACCACTGAATGGTAAGAACCCTTCAACATTTTATGAACTTCTTCTACACATTCTATACTGTTATCATTATTATTATTAATATTATTATTTCCAGGAAGTGGACTTTATTTCGGGTGCGGTATCGCTCAACATGCGAGCGCTGTACCATCAGCCTTCCCTATACAAAATCAGCAGGGATGGGGGTCTGACATATGTGTGCAGCAACAGTCGAACGGTAAGAATCCTTCAACATTTTATGAAGTTCTTTTACACATTGTATATTATTATTATTCCAGGAAATGATCTGGGTGACGCTGGAAGCCAGCCTATGGACCTGGCAACACAGGGATCAGCATCGCCAGAGATTGGTGAAGACTCGACCACTGCACGGTCCGCCTCCTCAACGCTCGACACTCTGGAGGAAGTTATACAAGGTGAACCATCGACCTCCTCAGTCGCAGGCAATGAAACCGCTGCACCATCGACCTCATCAGACGCAAGCGATGAAGCCGCTGCACCGTCAACCTCCTTCTCATCATCATCATTCAATGATGTAGAACCAGTTAATGGAAAGAGAGGACCAGCATCGGATGGGAGGGGACAGCTTACAATAAAAAAGCCAAGGTTAGTGCTAGCAATTGCCTGGGTCTAGAGTGCAATACCGTACAATCAGCATTCAAGGGACGTATTTTTAATAGTAGAATAGAAAATACATTAGAAATACTCGAGCCCAGAGTCTTTTTAGATGAGTGCAAGGAGCTTATTATTAAAGAAGCGGAAAACGTTTTGCAGAAAAGCATGAGTGGATTAAAGATGCATTGTTCCATGGAACTTGAATATTTAATCCACAAACCTGATGAAGAGAAGCGTCTTTCCACTGGCTTTAATTCCAAGCCTGTACTGATTCTTCCATCAAGCGATCTCAATCAGATCTTCTCTTCAATTGCGGGGGATATTTTGGAAAGCATTTCTACATTTGAGGGGGGAGCATCGTCAAAGTCCTTGTCAAAGATACTCAGCCTGGTGATGGGCTTTACACACTACGATCCTTTACACGCAGGTTCATACATTGAACTACCTCAGAAAATTAGGCATAAGTATGCTGTTATAAATATAAAGAATGAAGACAACTTCTGCTTCGCATGGTGCATGCTTGCCTCTAAATACCCTGTTAAACGCAACTGTCAGAGAACCACAAAATACCCTGAGGAACTGCTTTTCGAGGCATTCAATTATGAAGGTATCGAATTTCCGGTACCCATACATCAAATTGAATGCTTTGAAAAGCAGAATAATGGAGTATCCATTTCACTGTTTGGTATAGAGGAGAATGACAACATTATTCCCCTATACCAAACACCTGAAAAGAAGCAGCACCATGTAAACATGCTATATATTGAAGAGGATGATAAGTCGCACTATTGCCTCATTAAAGACCTGTCCAGACTAGTAAGGAGCCAGACAACGAAGAACTGTCGAAGGATGTGGGCATGTGAGGCATGCCTCAAGAGATGCACCAATGAAAAGGCTCTGGAAACGCACCGATTAAGATGCGGAAAATGCCAATTGCTTAAAATGCCTCAACAGGATGAGTACCTTGAATTTAAAGCATTCTCTAAAAGCGTTCCTGTACCATTTGTTATATACGCAGACATTGAATCTGTTCTGGCGAAGGTTCACTCTTGCGAGCCCTCAAGCAGCTCGAGTTGGACCCGAACCATTCAAGAGCATGAAGCAATGTCTATTGCCTTGAAGGTGGTATGTAGACATGACGAGACCTTGTCAAAATTCTCCCTCTTCAGAGGTCCGAATGCCGTCGATGACTTTGTCAAACAATTAAAATCAATTGCTGATGACGTCATCGATGTGTATTCCAATCCTAAACCCATGGATTTAACCCTTGAAGAGCAACAGAATTTTGACAATGCCTCTGAGTGTCATATATGCCTTGCTGCTTTCACTGTGAGCGATTTGCGCGTGAGGGATCACGATCATGTGACAGGGAAATATCTGGGTGCTGCTCATAATAGATGCAATTTGAATAGAAAGGTCCCTGATTTCATACCGATCTTTTTTCATTGTCTATCTAATTATGACAGCCACTTCTTGATAAGACGCCTGGCATATGATAATAAGCCCATATCGTGCATCGCTCAAAGTGGTGAAAGGTATATAGCGTTTAGCAAACGATACAGGAACATCAGCTTCAGGTTTCTGGACAGCTTTAAGTTTCTTGACGACAAGTTGTCCAGCCTGGCTGACATGCTGGAGGAGAGTGACTTTAAAATAACAAGGGCAGAATATCCTGTTGAGGAGCATTTTAAGCTGGCAAAGAGCAAGGGAATATTCCCGTATGATTACGTTTCAAGCCTAGACATACTCAAAGAAACTTCTCTACCACCGAAGGAGGCATTCTACAGCACTCTCACTGACAGCCACATCACCGATGAGGAATACAGGCATGCTGAAAAAGTTTGGGATACCTTTAATATCCAGAATCTCGGAGAATACAGCGATCTATACCTGAAAACAGATATACTGCTCTTGGCGGATATTTTCGAAAAGTTTCGAGATCTCATCCTGGGAATGTATAAACTTGACCCAGCATAATTTTATACATTACCAGGACTCGCCTTTGACGCTATGTTGAAGATAACAAAGGCAAAAATTTCCTTAATATCCGACAAGAGCATGCTGGAATTTTTCGAGTCGGGAATTAGAGGCGGACTGTGCACAGTGGTGAAGGGCTATACCAAAGCTAACCACAGGTACATGTCCAACTTTGATCAGCATGCTCCTGTTAAACACCTGTCCTATTGGGACATAAACAACTTATATGGAGCTTCTATGGGGTCTGCCCTCCCGTACAAGAATCTGAAATGGCTCACCAGAGAAGAAATTGATAGTATAAACCTTGCTGAAATCAAAGAAGACTCAGAGACTGGTTATGTGCTAGAGGCTGATATCTAATACCCCGACCATATCCACGACGCCCACAACGAGCTTCCTTTCTGCCCACAGAGTGCGATACCACCGAATGGCCAATACAAGAAACTGCTTGCGAAATTAGAACAGAAAAGCAAATATGTCTTGCACTACAGGGTGATGCAGCAGTGTATTGAACAAGGTCTAACTGTGAGACATATTCACAGAGTGGTATCCTACGACCAGTCTAACTGGTTGAAAACATATACCGATGTGAACACAGAGAAAAGAATTCAGGAAAAGTCAAAATTTGGCCAAAACTTATGGAAAAAGATGAATAACGCCGTATATGGAAAATTTATAGAAAATGTCAGGAAATACACTGATTTCAAAATAGTTGGAAGCTGGAAACAGGCAAAGAAGTTGATAGCACGCAGCACTTACCTACGCACCATAATTTTTGAAGAAAATCTTGTAGGAATCGAGCTGGTTAGAGAGGAAGTGCATATGAACAAGCCAATCTACATAGGACACGCAATTTTGGACATTTCAAAATTTATCATGTATGACTTCTTTTACAATATCATGAAACCAAATTTAAAAGACTTGCTGCTGAATTACATGGATACAGACTCATTCATTTTTGAAACGAGTTCTGATATCTATGATTTCATCAGGGAGAACCCCCAATATTTCGACACTTCAAACTTCGAAAAGGATAATGCATATGGCATTAAGCAAGCCAATAGGAAAAAGATTGGGTTGTTCAAGGATGAATTGGGTGGCTTGGTTATGGAGGAGTATGTCGGTATAAGAGCAAAGTTATACGCATACAGATACGGAGGGCAGACAATTAAGAAAGCTAAGGGCATCACCAGGACAGGCATGGATAAAATCGATTTCGGCCATTATTTTGATTGTTTAAAAGACCATAGCCTAAAAATTTATTCGATACAAAAAACATTTCGGAGTAAACACCACAAAATTACAACAATTGAAACAAACAAATTGGCATTGAAGGGGGGTGACGATAAGAGGAAGTTGATGGAAGGAAGCTATAAGACTGTAGCGTGGAGCCATTATTCCCTTAGACCCGGTGATTGCTAGTGCCTAAACTTTTAAATAATGTATATATTGTGTAAAATAGATATCAAATGTGTGAGGGTTTTTTGCGTAACACTTTTTCCCTCAAAAAAGTAAGAAAAATATGAATGCTTTTAAAATAAAAATACTCATGATTTTACAATCATAAAACTTTAGTCTTTATTAATTCTTCACATATTACACCAAGTCCTTTATATCAATCCATTGAGTATCTGGAAAACCATACCACTTTACAAGAACTTTGTTTCCACGTTTACGTATAACCTTTTCTACTAAATATGTATTAGGATAGTTAGTCTTTTTTAGTTCATGTCCATAAAAGCCACCTTTTATGATTTCACCATTCCTATCCTTTAGTATGTATGTTGTAGGCTTGGTACGGTTCACACGAAATACTTTGAAGATTTCAACGCTCCAGTTAGATTCATAACCCTTTTCAAAATGTCCTTTATGTTTAGATATCCTGACATAATCACCAACACTAAACTTCCTTGAAGCCTTCTTCTCTCTTCGTTCTTGATTATAATTATACATAGTCAGAAGAAGATCGTTGTTTTTCACTTCATTAGGTTTCATGCGGATAGTTGAATGAAAAGTATCATTGTACTTTACAAGAATTCTAGGTAAAAGATCTAGCCATTTGTATGAGCCTTGGACTAAAAACTCTCGGTACATCATATTCTTCAAGGTTCGAATTAAACGTTCAACAGCCGCAGCCTTCACATTGGTATAGGTGCTGTAGTGGTTAATATTATACTTAAACATTAGCCGTTTAAAGAATTTGTTATAAAATTCTTTCCCGTTGTCACTTTGAATATTCCGGGGAGGGACATCCATTTCTTGTAATATATCCTCCATTGCCTTTGCAACATTAACTCCGCTCTTATCCTTTAAGGGTTTTGCATATGCCATTTTAGAGTAAAAGTTGACTGCGATCAGAATGTATTTGAAATTTTTGTTCACTCTTGCATATGGTATCATTTCAATCAAATCAATTTGTAATAAATCGTTCATACCTTTGCTGATAATTTTGCGTCGTAAATAGTTCCTCCTCGCCGACCCGTGAAGCTCTCTGGCGATATTCTGTTTGGCTGTCATGCTATAACTTTAGATGCTTTCAACTCCCTGATAATTTCCTCAATCTCTTGAGTGTGACTATTATTACCAGCGTCCCTCGAAGCAATAAGTAACCTCAGCCTATTCACTAATGTGTTAGGGTTTCTCCAAAAAACGTAGTCAACCTCCTTATCAGACTTATGCTCCTTCCATGTTAGTCCTAGACCTGAATGTGTATTGAGCAAGGGGCGTATTATATTCTTGTATTTATACGATTTACCAGATTTCAAACGACCGTGTCTGGTGTAACCAAATCTATGAAGAAAAGTACTTTTCATAATCTTAGCGTACGTCTCCAAGTCTTCACTGGTGTATGCAGAAATCTGAGGCGTTCGCTTAAAGATGAGCTCCGTCAAACCGTCTGTAGACTCATACGTTTCATCACCTATCAATATTTGATTATTTATAAAATGAATATCTTTATTTCCAAGCATATAACTTCCATCCTGATATCTCACCCCGTACAATGTATCAATGCGGTCCTTGTCTTTTGAGCGAACGTGTTGAAGGAAAGTAGAAATACTTGTAGAATCATCATCTTCATTCTTGATTGTCTCCACAGCCAACCCTCGTTGACTGTCCAAAATATCCTTGAGGGGAGCGGTTACAGGCTTCAAAGCTTCGGACATGATATGCTGAGTCTCAAACCTGAGACCTTTTAGAGCTCTCAGTTTTTCTTTTACAGCCCTGGTATGCTCGGCTACAGACTCTTTAAGTCTTATGCTTTCACTATCCATCTTACAAATGACGTGAAAATAGACGATTACATTCAATTTATAGTCTGCGTCCACCTTGAGTTCTCATCGTATCGATAGCCTTAGCTAACATCTCTATCGAAGTTCTCAGTTGCTCGGTTTCTTTCTTATGTTCCTGCGTATGTGACTTGAACGCTTCAGCAAAGATTGCCGTATTAGCGTACAGGCTTCTGGTTGATTCTTCTAGACTCGTCATTTGCTGCACATTAGTTTTGTAAGCGTCCATCATCATATTTACATTTTCCTCCACTTTCTTAAGTTTATCATTGCATGAATCAGTTTTGAGAGTATTCAAAACCTCTGTCTTTAACTGTCCGACTGTAGCCTCTAAATCTGAAACTCGCTTCATCGCTAACTTTTCTAAATTGCTAATTTTCTGATTGCAAAGATTCTGAAGATTTGTTTTTTCTCTATCAAGCTCTGCGGTAACTTGTTTAATGGAGTCCATTACAGAATCCACTCTGTCTTTTGTAGAGGTTGTTAGAGTATCCACTTTACTCGTAGTTTTATTCAGATTTGCTGTGATGTCTAGCAGCTTTTTACCTATTTGCATCTCGATTTCCTTTGGTAAGTACCTATTTAACTGCTGTCGCGTCTCGTTCGATTTCCTAATGATCATAGCTCTAGCATATCTTTTATTTACAGCATCTGTATCTCCGAGAGGATCTGCTATATCAGTGATTCTCTTATTGTCGAATATAATGTTACCATTACCATCTCTCGTCTGCGTGCGTGAATTGACATATCCAGTGATGAACTTTTTATTCACAACATCGTTATCGTGAACAGGATCTAGCAATACCTTCAATCTAACTTTATCAATCACAATGTTATTTTCCTTATCTCTCTTGAGGATATATCTTGAAATCAATTCATCGAACAGGGTCTTGGCCATAACCTCAACATTGTTAGCAGCTTGCTGAGAGAAATCTTGCATTCTAATTTCGAGAGCATCCACATAATTCTTATTGGAAGCATCATGATTATCTTCAGGATCGTGAACGTTACACAATCTCTTATTCTTGAATTGATAATTTCCTTTGACATCTCTATTTATGATAAAACGATCAAACACTCTTCTAACTGGACCAGTTCTCTGAGAACCGAACCTATCGATGCTCATGGTTAACTACGAATGATCATTTTCTTTTTTGTCGAGCTTAATATATACATCAAAACCATTCCTATATCGTCCCTCATTCATGTGAAATTCAGGAACTAACACAACAAAGGGTCTTCCTTCTGTAGAGCTCTCCCAAACGTTCTTACATAGATCTTTAAATTCGCTGTAGGTCATGTCGGTATTTACATAATCTTCGTAAATGTGCTTTAAGTTTAAATTGTCTTGCCTGAAGAGTATTATCATGTTTGTATTATCGCGAATTAAATGTTTTGGAACTTTAGCATAGGACTGTGCTAGATATACAGAGTCGACATTTCGATGTTTACCCATACTGTAAAAGGATGCTATCTTTTCCTGCTTTTCAGTGATGACGTCATCAAATATAAAGATTGAATTTTCTTCGACTTCAGAAGGATGCAAAACATCATCCCCGTTGTCGAAGGTGTTCACTTCTATACCTTCGATGTTTCCGAGCACTTTAATTAGATATTGGTACTTTGGTTGATAGAGAGACTTTGAATAAATATACAAATTTTCAAAACGTAGTCCATTCTCATGGAGTAGCATATTGAGTAATACATTTGTTTTCCCTGCACTGGAGCTCCCTAAAATAAGAGCTCTGACATTAGATGGAAATAACTTGCCATGACGATCACTTCTAAAGTCACTTTCAAAGTCTAATACCTGAATAGGTAGAGAGCAGTGCTGCTTAACAAGCTCCATGTTAACAACCAACTTATAACATGTATGTGCATTGTTTATATATATTACCGTTTGTAAAAGTAGTTAATGATTGACTGCAATGATATAAAAGGGCTAATGCATTCAATTACTCGTTTAGTGTATCATGAGAGCTAAGAGAGTGAGGTCGTTGCAGTATAAGCGCGGCTCTGGAATTATTAATTCTATAATTAATTCGCTCCCCTTTGAAGCTCACTTACCTCGATATAGATATTGCGGGCCTGGTACTAAATTGGAAAAACGTCTAAAAAGAGGAGACCCCGGAATTAACCAATTAGACACAGCTTGCAAACAGCACGACCTCGCGTACGCTGAGAATAAGGACACCGCTTCAAGACAAATAGCGGATAAGATTCTTGCAGAGAAGGCTTGGAAACGTGTGCAGTCATCAGATAAAACTTTTGGTGAAAGGTTAGCTGCAAGGCTAGTAACTGCAATCATGAAGGGAAAGGTTGCAGTGGGAGCCGGAAAGAGGAAGAAGAAGAGAGGAGGGTTTTTACCGTTGATTCCCATCATTGCTGCTTTAGGCGCTGCAGCAGGTGGCGCTGCTCAGATAGCCTCTGCAGTCAATAAAAAAAAGGCTGCTGATAGACACTTGGCAGAAGTTGCGAGGCATAACAAGGCGATGGAGACCCAAGGAAAGGGGCTCCGGAAGGGTAGGTGTAAGAAGAGGAATAAAGGAGGATTCTTACCTGCAATGCCGCTGATGTCGTCTTTAGCCGCTGCATCTAAAATAGCGAGGTCTTTGAAAAAAAGGGGATCTAAAGGCGAGGGTTTAAAGAAGAAGGCAAAAAACGGAGGAAGAGGATTGTACATATACCGGAGGAAGCCCTAAGTAACGTAGCCCTCGAATATTATGCTAAACGTTTAAAAATTCCTTATTTTAGAGGGGTTTATATGATTGACAAACTTCCTTTAAAACCACACTGCAAAGAGAGACTTATTACCAATCTCGATACATCAGATAATGAAGGAACACACTGGGTTGCTATAAGGAAAGAAGGTGATGTCGCATACTACTTTGATAGTTTCGGTAATTTGAAGCCGCCTCCTGAGATTGAGAAATATCTACAAGACGTTAAAATCTACTATAATACACAGAGATACCAGAATTTCGATTCAGTCATCTGCGGACACTTGTGCTTGCAATTTCTTTTATCCTTGAAGCTGCTTCATCGTCAAGATGAGTTATACAGTTACAGTGAGTGGGTCAGACACTGTTATTTCAACGTATCTAAACCCTCCTCTACAGCTAGATCCTCCAGGTCATTATGAGATTGTTCTCTTGAATTTTGAAACATTCTATTCAATACCAAATGTCGATGGAAGTAATAATAGATTTCATTATATTCATAATGGTAAACCTGAAACCATTGTCATCCCTCATGGAACCTATGAGATTGCCGATATCAATACATTTCTAAAGGATAAACTAGAATTGAATGATGAAGTCTTCTTCATAAGGCCTAACAATAATACAATGAAGGCTGAAATTAAATGTCCTTATACAATAGACTTTTCTAAGGAAAGATCTATTGGTTCGCTTCTAGGATTCACAGACACTAAAATAATTCCTGCTGGAGAAGTGATCGAATCTGACGATCTTGTGAATATATTTAAAGTGAGTATCATACGCGTGGAGTGCAGTATTGCAACAGGCTCTTTCATTGACGGTAAAAGCGGACATTCGCTCTACGAGTTTTTCCCTTCTGTTCCGCCAGGCTATCATATCTCTCAAGAACCTTCGAACCCCATATATTTACCTGTCATAGATACAAACTATATAGACCAGATCACTATTCGAGTGGTAGATCAACACGGTAAGGCTATCAACTTCAGGAACGAAGTTATCACTACAAGACTCCACATAAGACGTAATGGCAATACATTTTAAAAGACACCTCAAATACTATAATAGACGACGTACACAGCGATCGAAGCATACTACCTCTCCAACTTCCGAGGAGTTAACACGTGCTAACCGCAAGTTCCTCGAAGAGTTAGGTTACAGGACGCTATAATGGACATCTTAAACGTGACAGAAGTTCCAGCCTTTGACGACAAGATCACCAAGGAGGAGGAGCATATTTTTCTTCCATACAACACCTCCGCTCTGGATGTAAACGATGAAATTAGAATACCATGTCAAGCTGAAGATTTGTATACGCTACCTAACAAGAGTTATCTCTACATCGAAGGTGCTCTCACTAAGGTAGATGGATCCCCTACTACTACTACATCGAAGCTCACTAATAATGCTATAACCTTCATGTTTGATGAGATACGTCTAGATATGAATGCTACAACTATAGACAGAACAAGGAATCCTGGAATTACTACAACTATACGAAATTATGTGACTCTCAACCCTATGGAATCGAATCGTCTGCTGAATGCTGGATGGGCCTATCCTGGTGAAGAAGTTGATATAGTACACGCGACGAATGGAGCTTTCAATGCTGTAGTCCCTCTCTCGATGCTCCTAGGATTTGCTGATGACCACAAGGAACTTATACTCAACAGCAAGTTTGAATTGATTCTCATAAGATCCAAAGATTCTAGAAACTGTGTCCTGAGTTCGAATGGAGAGGAAGCTAATGTAAAGTTAACTAGAATCGAATGGAGGATGCCTGTAATTCGCCTTTCCGATGCTGAAAGAGTTCACATTCTAAAAATTGTCCAGTCTGATAAACCTCTACACCTTGCCTTTCGATCTATGGATCTTCATACCCAGCCTGCTGTACCCCAGACAAGATCTTTCACGTGGAATGTAGCAACAACATCTAAGCTCGAGAAACCTCGCTTCATCATAGTGTGTGCTCAGACTGCAAGATTGGGTGATTATAGCAAGAACAGTTCCGAGTTTGATCACTGCAACATTACTAATATGAGACTATTCCTCAACAGTGAATGCCACCCCTACCATGATTTGAACTTGGACTTTAAAAATTCAAAGTTTGCTTCACTATATGAAATGTACTGTAAATTTCAAAGTTCCTATTATGAAAGAGAGAATTATCCTCTCTTGAAGAGAAAGGATTTTCTTCACAATGCACCATTATTCGTAATAGACTGTTCTCACCAACCCGAGGAGGTTATAAATGGAGCTGTGAACATCAGAATCGAGATTCAAGTATCTGGAAATATACCAGCCCAGACGTCACTGTACTGTCTGATGCTACACGACAAAGTATTTACCTACAAACCTCTTTCTCACTTGATGCAAGCACTTATATAATTATGTATATGTTTGGGTGAATGGTTTTTGTAAAGGAATGTACAAGGATAAGTTTTATGAATAATAAATTGAATTCATATACTAAAACACTCTTTTATTGACTTTAGCATGCATTTCAAGCATTTTCCTTCTTCCTCTCCTACTCCCTGAAAAACTAATTGCTCCTGACTTGCAGAAATCATTTAAAATATTCAAATGTCTTTCAATATAGGGCAATAGCCGTTTTAGGTTCCTTACACCTTCAATGTCTAAAGATATTACATTATTATTTAAACATGTATTTATGAAATGAATTGAACTGTCAAAAAATACAATAATATTGTATGCATAAATTACATTGTCGCAATATTCATCACACGCAAACTTTTTTTCTTGACGTAGGTAATCTTCAATCATTGAAATGTTTTTGGATATTATATCCCAGTCTGATTTTGTAATGTAAACAATTGATTTATCACTTTCACAATTTATGTAGAGGGAAGGAATGTCATAGTATAGTCCAATGTTCACGGAATGGAAGGGGGAGATGCTGACGTCATCAAACGCCTGTGATCGATTCTCCATGCTCCTCCGGGGTATCTTCAATGAATAAGAAGACCCTAGGACCCTCGTTGAGTATCCTCCTCTTACAACTCCTCTTCTGCTTTCTCTTCCCAGTCTCGTTCTGCCTCTTCCTCCGCTCCCTCCTCGCACCCCTGCAACATATATTCAAAACAATGTTAGAAATAGGTTTAGTTAATGATTTCATGCCTTCTGAAAGAGAAAATACAAATATTAGAAGAATCCTCTCCCCTTGCCACACAAAAAAGTACTATCAAAGTGTGTCATACTCACTTCAAGGGTTTGCATGATTCTGTGTGTATCTCGGGCGAGCAATCTGGAATCGTCTGATTTATCCCCTCCTGTACCATCGTTGCTTTATCATCATCAGGGGTAGTAGTAATGTCGGGTAGTGGAACAGCATCCTCGTCCATAGGCTGCGTATTGGTCTCTGCGACTGGATATTCCTCTATATTGACAATACGTCTCTCAGGATCCAGCTCCTCTATTGTCACGGGTACCTTAGGCTCAGTCATTCGCAGTCTGTAATAATTTAATTTTAGGTTAGACATAGAGTAGCATTAGAAGCAGTAAATGAAAATGTAATTTAACATTTCTTCTACTTACTCGAGTTTTCTCCTCCTGCGCTGGTAGACCTCGCAGTTATCGTTACATAGGAAGAAGGATGTCATGCGTTCATGCTGGGCTGGGTTAGTACAAAGTACAGAATGCATGTATCCCGTGCACGACTCTGTATCACATTCAGTTAGATGTTTCGAGACGAAGACATCGTCAACTTCCTCGACATCGCTAAGATCCTCCACATCATCACCCATGCGATTTTCACTGAAAGAATAAAATAATTTCAAGTTAGGTTTCATTTAACATACGTACAATATATTACCGAGTTATAGAAATATATATATATTACTTACATGTTCGCTCCTCGATAAACAGGACAGCTCTCTGTACACACTTCCAGTGTAGTCATCTGATCATGATGCGATGGTTGAGTACACAACACTGAATGCATTAAACCATTGCATGTTTCGGTATGGAAGTATACGTAGTGAAAATAATCTTCTCCGCACTCGCTCCAGTAATCATTCACCTCAGATGCACGATTATCACCAGCCATTTCGATTATCACTGAACGAACAATAAATTGATCGCTCTGGCTGCCGACGTTCCTTATATACTGTTGACGGTGACGTCACGCGGCTGTGGAGGGGGATGAATGCATGTTGAGACCTGTTATTCGCCTTCGGGCAGAAGCCGGCTGTCTATTTTGGAATACAAAGGCCTTTTTTATAAAAACATTTATAATATTTTACTCTAATGTTATCCGTATTTATTTTATTTTAATAACATATGTAGTATTCACCGATCAATTAGACGCTTCTGAATTCTGAATACTTTATTCGCAATATTTTATTGAAAGAAATCAGAACTATGAAACTTAATCATTAATTATCAGTGGAAAAAATTGTCTAGACTTGGGTTTTTCTACAGTTTGTGATGGAAATTCTACGAGATAAAAGGTATTTACATTGAGTGTCTGGATGTTTTTCAGAGCACTTAGGAAAACAATTACTGACATTGTTCGCTAATGGGGTGTAAGCGTCTAAAGTTGTCAGCTAATAGAGGTCACCGTTACCATCAGACAGAAGTAGGTTACGGGTTTTTTCATTACATGCCGGGCTCTTGTTCGCTAATGTGGTGAAAGCGTCTAACGGGTCAGCTAATGTGGGTCACCGTTACCACCATGCAGAAGTAGGTCGTTCGCTAATGTATGTAAACAGATCCGGAATGCAAACTTAAAAGCCTATTAATGTGGTGAAAGCGTCTAACATGTTCAGCTAATGGACAAGCGCTTTCCCCAGATAGAAGAAGGCTGCAGTGTTTCATTACATGACAGACTGTTCCCGTGAGCAGACTACTTATACTCACGCTCCAGTCAACAATTCATTATTCAAAAAACTTAATTGCTCGAGGATGCAATGTGCAGGCCTTAGTAGTCATAAAAAAAATGTTTGACGAACATTACCTAATTAATTTGCCGAGGGGCGGCAGGACTCGAGAAAACAATTCCCTCAAGTCATGACGCCACAGTAGAACGCATGGGGGAGGGGGGGGGTAGTACCTGTTAGCACAGACACTGTCGGCATTAGGTGAGCACACAAAGCGAGAGGGGGCGGGGCCTAACGACACGAGACCTGGCGGCATGTAAGCCCTCAAAGGGAGGGGGCGGGGCTTGTCGGCGTAGAACAAAGACCTTTATCGCTTGTCGGCATCTCTCTCTGCGCTCAAACATACATACTATATCTACTGTTGTTCTTATTCTTTCCCTGATTTTGAAAATAAGCCTATCCGGGAACTGGTACTATGTAATAATACCAATAATATCCATAATGTTTTCAGTAAATTTACAAATTACGTTTTTTAATTCTGCCTATATCATCCACTACTGCATCAGTAGAAAACATAATTTTTAGCATTAAAGAGAATACATAATACGTATATATTATATCATAGCAAACGAGTCACAAGAGCCAATGACCTCCATTGAAATATTATACATCGAAAAAGAGCTGCTTTTGAAACTTAAATCACTGCATTTGCTTTATGACGATGCCATAAAGGAATTTACTAAACAAAACAGAAGAGCAGAATTCACATTTAAATATACTGTAATATGGTGAAGTTCATACAATTTCTTTCACACTTTATTGTGCATATAGGCACATATTCTATTACACAGACAAAAAAAGTAAATGCCTCAGCCCTAAATATTTTGTAATTGTATAAATGGTATCAATGTTGTAGAGTTTCGTTATTTACAATGAATAAATCATAATTTGTATTTTTACTTAATTTTAAGTTCATTATTGCATTATTCCGAGTCAAATGAAGCAGGTATACAGTTATGCTTATTTATCAGGTACCTACATTTAAAAAATGGAGTTACGTAGCATGCCCTTTACAAAAATCCGAAATATGGCCCAGGTTCAGTCATTTTTGTATAAGGAAAACATCCCTCTCTACTGCATATACAAGGAATCTAGGCATAAAGGCAGATATTTAAATCGTTATATTGTGGTATTTGGCGAGGGTATAGGAGATTATTCTAATGTATTTAGACGGCTGTACATTCAGAAGTTGGCAGCATTGAGCGGTAGTGAAGTAGGGACTAGAAAGGGTTGAGTCAACAGGTATATACTAACGCACATTTATTTCTCTGCCTGACTTTAGACCCAATTGAAGAAGAACCAGCGCCGTGACTGCTCCTGCAGCAACCCCGCCGCCCCCCGAGTGTCAGCCGACACCGACACCACCCGAGGTCTCTTACGCTTCGGCCGCCGCTTCGCCTCCAAACAACGCCACTCCGCTGCTGCAGCTCAAACATCAGCCTGCCGCTTCCGCCAATTCGCCCGTCACACCTCAGCCATAGCCTACGCCGTCGTCGTCATCTATGCTTCCTCGTAGGCGCAGTGCCGTCATCCGTGGGATACTAAGGGGTTTGCCAAACCGCCATCTACTCGCCGCAGCTCACTCAACGGCCCTCAACAATGAGGGTCACCAATATTCAGATTATCGCCACTCATCCTCCTAGAGCTCTCAGACCCTAGCGACTACGAAGCGGCCTTGAGGTGGTCCTGCCCAGACAGGGCTGTATCAACGCCAGCCGAGTGAATTGAGAAATAATGATGGCGACATAATAAATTATCTCAAAGTCATTTTGAAACAATAAATGTATTGTTGCAGTCCACATATCAACGTAATGTGTTTGTATGTGCATGGGTCGTGTGTGAGAGAGCGAGAGAGTGAGCACATAAGAATATAGTTGTCATGGGAGAACAGTCCTCCCCCGGCCATTAGGTTAACATACCATATTGAAATAAAATCAACATGTATTTGATTCGTGGTCTGACATGGCAAATTCGCACCAGGACATTTAATGTTTGAAGAAACCCTCTGTAGGACATTTGCTTCGAAGGTCTACCCGGGCAAGAGCTCTCTAATCGTGGGGATTCCCCATGAGGCCTATACCTTGTTTCTAAAATGACCCCCCCCCCGCTTTCGCGGAATTGGAAATGGATACGCCATTTACGCGCGTCACCTTAAGTAGGGTGACTACCGAAAACCTCGGTAGGGCCGACAGAAATCTAGCTTGCCGTCTACCAACTCTCACTCATGGCTGGTGCCGGAGAACATCGAGGCGTCTCACAACCCCGTCTGGGCGGAGAAACCAGCCAGATGTACCCAATCACAGGACAAGAGAGATATTCCGTAAATTAAATTGCTACGTATATAAACGTATGACCGACCGGCTACACATTATGGAGAAGTCAGATACAAAAGTATCTAATATGAACTACGACAACTCTACCTCTGGACAGAGTCGAACCCTGGAAGTTTACATAGCATAGAAATCAAGGCGAGTTCCACGAATGTCTCAGGTTACAAAATATATATCTTTAATATTTACAGAGGAACAAATAGTAGGTGAAATGTATTTGCTATTACTGAAGACATTGAAATAATTGCAAGACGAAGTAAACAACACCTTGGAGGAAGGGATAGCGTGTATGAAGCATTTGCCTTTTAAACGCATATATACCGGCATTTACTCCCCAATGAATGAAAAACGTACACTGTAGACAAAAATAAACATTAAAGCGATTTGTCGGGGGTGGTAGCGCATATCACTCGCATTCGAGAGGTCGCGGTTTCGATTCTGGAGGCGGCCTTCCTGATCCATGGGTTTTTTTCGGGGTTTCCCTGAGTCGCTCTGCGAATACTGGGAAGGCTAATTGTAATTAGTTGTATCCCCCTAATTTCCTGTCCCTCCATTTCACCTCCATTTCTATTTTATTCACCTTTTATCTTCTTGGTTGTTTCAGGGTTGCAAGTGTCGGTGGCAGTCTCGGCGCTGCATGGCAGAGGAAAAGGATGCTCTATGTAACACTTCGTCCCCGGAATGTGGTCAGTCTCCGAGTCCCGGGCCTCTCAGTGGGATGTGGAAACCTGCAGGAGGAAGGGATCCGGTTGTACCAGCTGCCATTCGGGAAGTTTGAACGTGTTAAATGTAGGGACCCTGGCCATTCTCTTGATCCGGCCGCCCTCTGTCTCATCTCGCTCCCGGGTAGTAAAGGCATAAAAGATCTCCTTCGGTCGCGGTGCTATCCGCTCCTAATCCTAGTCCTATTTGTCATTTGGAACAATTTCTCATCGGCGATGATGTTGATTTGCTTTAATCCTGTCTTAATATATGGGAAGCACTTAATAAATATTAAATTTACTTACACACACATATTTTCCCCCTCACTTATACTTGCAGACCCTAGGGAGCATCTTGGTTGAAGAAAAGTTTCCATCCTCCAACCCGGGACCACTGGATTAGAAATCTATGTTAAACACCAGGCCAATGACTCCGTTAAACCATTCTCAAATTGTACTTGCTTTACGTATACTTAAGGATTGTGGAGCACCAGGGTAGTGCTGTAGTTTCGATTCCGGCTCTCCTACTGAGGTTTCGGGGTTCGATTCCCGGCCCTATCCGCGCCTTCACCTCTGACTCGCTCATGTGAAGCATCCAGAAGGCGCAAGTGGTTCGGAATCCACAGTAAAAGCTATAGGTCCTTTCATTCGACTGCAATCCTCATCATTACCCTAGCATGGGATTCTATCCGCTGGATGACTACATCTCAGAAATGGGTCCAGTCATCGCTTGGTGAAACGAGGTCATAGGCCATATGGGGAGCGTTAGACTTAGTCTTGTTGTGAAAACTCTAAACACCACATTCCACATATCATGTTAAGCAGTACAAATCCTATTTGAATTTCAGAATCTCTAGCATTTAGATATGGCGCAAGTTCGCTATGGATGCATCACACTTGTGAGTAAAACAACTGAGAAAGGAACTTGATCACATCAGCTGAACATCCTTTATTGCATTAGCAATGTTTGTGGTCCTCTCTTCTGGTGTAGCAACTCATTTCCGGTTTCTGTTAGACAATTTAAAATGATAAAGTGATTTACGGTGTTACTTCCAATTATGAGTATTGAGCACTGCACCGAGGGGGATGTCTGTGGCCCCCATTCGGGAGGTACCGGGTTCGATTCCCGCCCACTCTGATAATGGAGTTTTTCGTGGTTTTCCTCTGGTCGCCTGGGCGAATGCTGTGGTGGTGTATTTCTGCTTTCCCTCAATTCCTGTCATTTCATCTTTCCCCTTTCATCTTTCAGGCAGTGTCTCCGAGTTCGGTGGTGCGTGTAGTGACGGCCAGATGGCAGGTTGCTGCGCTTTGGGAAGATTTTTCCCCGTCAACGACAGAGCGCGTTGGCCTGCCTGCAAGGGCCGCTTCGTTGCCCTCTCGCGGGACTCCATGTCCACTGGCGAGAGCGGGTGTTTCTCACTGGAAATGATAGGAACTTCCATGCGTCTCTGGGATCCTGTCTGCGACCTCCTGCGGCTCCTTCACTTCATCCCGGAGCCACAGTTGGTCGCAGTTGTGAGGTGTCCCCCTCTGATAATTGCATCCTACTCAGTGTTACCCTGTGCTCCGACTAGTTTCACTCGGTGCAATTGCAACCTCAAACATAGTACTGTGGTGCAGGTCGGGGTCCAATCACCTTCCTCTCGTCGACCTTGTCACATTTAATACAGCATAAAACATGACTTTGAGAAAAATACATCGGCGAAATGTATTTGACCTACAAAAGAAACTCTAGAGGACAAATTCATTCATTATTTTATTCATAGCGTACACCGCAGAGTAATGTCGTGATAACTCTCTCATATAAACTAATTCTTATGCCGGATCTAGTGTCAAAAAGAGCTTATCTCATGTTTATTTAGTGCAATATTAATTTAATTTAATAATTTGACACAAAATGGGTTTCCATATTTTGCATATACATCATTAATAGAGAATATAAATTTTAATAGTGTTATAAAGCAAAAGTAAAAGGTGTGTAATAATTGTTCGTTCATGAAATAAGTTGTAAACTTAACATAATTTAAATATCAAAATATATTGAGTAAATAGGCGTATTCTCTAATACATTAATTAAGCTATGAAAATGTGTACTCTTGGTAAACTAGATTTGTTCTCTAAAAATGCTTTTATTTGTTAAGGATTTCTTTAATATGTAATTCTGGTGAAATCTCAAAGTGCATTTTAATGTCTAATTTAGTATTTTTCAGCAAAAGAACGCAAGTAAGAGTAACAAGAAACTACCTGAAAGTAACTTTTATCTGCGTTTCCTACTGCGCAATACTTTTATTTTCTCTAGCGCCTATTTATAGTAGGTACATTCCATGTTTCACCACAATACATGTTTTGAGGACTTTGAATAAAAAGTGTGTTTTATTAGAAGGTCCGCTGGTATATACGTGTGTAAGTATGGTCTTTCCGTCAGTATATCCACCTGTTAACCCTAACTCAAAAACGAAAAGCCAATTAAATATCAAATTTTGTATGTTTAGGTTCGACCTGCTCCAAGGATGTGAAACAATGATTTTTAAGACAATTCCCCATCCTAAACTATCACATACATCGAGACTTTTTTCTTTATTGTTTTCTCAAAATTATTTCTAACTATTATGATTAAAATAGCAAATGTTTATGACATATGGATGATTTGAACTTTCTTCAAATAGCCTATGAAGTCCTCTTCAGTTAAATGAATCTTGTAAAACTGGTAATCCATTAGGCATAAACAAAAACTTACAACACGAAAAACGTTAAAATACACTTTGCATGTGAAGTAAATGTTTTCTAGAATTAAGCATTTCCGAGATATTCCTGTTAATGATTTGAATTTTTCATTGCTTTATTATTTGTTGAAGTGCTACTACGTAGAGTAAGTAGGGGAAGTATCGTATTCCACCCAAAAATTCGATATCGAGATTTTACCTGAAATATATGTTTTGAGGCCCCCTGAATCCAAAAAAAGCATTTTTGGAAACATATCCGTGTGTGTGTGTCTGTGTGTCTATCTGTCTGTCTGTGTGTCTGTCTGTGAACAGCATAACTCAGAAACGAACAGTCGGATAAACACCAAACTTGGTATTTAGGTTCAGTATCTTCCAGAGATGCGACACAAAGGTTTTCAAGAAAATCCCTCCACCACAGATTACCATTTACATGGGACATTTTTTGAAAATTTTAATTTTCTCAAAAATGGATCTAACGATTTTGATTAAAGTATCATATGTTTAAGACATTTTTATGGCAAATAAAATGTATATCTTGAATTTTCTGGGAATGTGTCCTAACGTATTCTTCATTGTGAACGACTTTTGCATAACTGGTAAACCATAAGAGATAGACAAAATTGTACTACACAAAAAATGTAGATCGCGTCAAAATACACAATTTATGTCATATACATTTTTTTTTGTTGAGTGAACCATCTTCGAGATATTGCTTGTTATTCCCTTAAATTTTCCAATACTTATACTTTTTCTCAAATGGGAACTCGTTATTCATTTTTTTGTCCTGTAATGCAAAGAGAATGGAACAACCATATAGCAACCAGTTCTTAAAATATTTGACTATCGCTTAAAACCTACCGTATTCCCCTTGCATCTACAAGAAAATTAGCAATAAGATTAACATCTCGATATCTCGATTAACATGAAGCATATGGAGAATAAGCGTTTGTAAGAATAGTTTGTTCAAGAGTAGAGAAACTCATGTGAGTGTAACACGTCAGATTTTGTTTGTTTGTATCATGTGCAAAGAGTGTGGAATTTCAAAGGCACCACATAGCAGCCTGCGTTTTAAACATTTGATTGTCGCTTCAGCCTCATTTATGCACCTACAGCGTAATGCGTAATTAAATTTCTGCAAAAGTTTATCTGGATTAACATGTACTGAATATAGTAGGAAAGTTTTGTAAGAAAGATTGTAAAATATACAAATAATCAACGTAAGTGGACAGCCAAGATCATGAAAATGCAAGGCATCAGATTTTATGTCTACTTTTTCATTTGTTTGTTTTATACTCGTATATGTAAAACATTGACCTTACTACTGCTATGATTTTTTAACTTCCTGAATTCTCTATGACATCCAGGCGGACTACATAAAAAAATTTAAATAAACTACTTTACCTAAAACTTAACATTTATTTTATTTGTGGCCTGTAAATTCATTTTAAAGTAACGATTGGATATCCACAACAATGTTTTAATTTTTATTTTAAATATAAACATTTTCTCTGTTTTCCTCACCACTTCTGACATTTTCAACTTGTAACAGGTAAAAATTATATAAGGTTTTTTTCACTGTTTGTTCAGTCTTTAATCAGGTTTGTATATTGGGCTGCGAATGAATGGTTTGAGTGCTCAGATGTTCCTAAAGCCCACAGAGTTCGTCAGTATTTGCAAAGGCACAATCAGACTGAATAGTTCACCAACTGACTCCTACAAGGCCTTCTCAAATTCATTTTAAGATAACATACCCCAATGCCGACATATAATCTCACAAGTACCTTAAGTCTCGGGCTCTATAGTAACCACCAGTAGGTCAATCACTGACAATTAATTGTGCTTCCACACAAATCACACGTAGGCTAGAATTGGAAAGGCAGAATCAGACTGAAAAATGTAATACATAAACCGGGATTCAAACTATGGATCTCTAGCTTTCCATGCTGTTGCAACTACCTGGATTTCCCTGGCTTGACAATAACAACGTCAATTCTCCAACTGATTCGCATTTTTCCAGTAAACCACAGGGCGTTCTCAAATTCATTTTGAGATAGCATACCCCAATGGAGACTTACAATCTCTAAGTCCCGGGCCATAGATAATCACTATTACATCAATTAATGTCCACAAAGGGTTTGTGTAGAAGAAAAGTTAATTACCCAATTATTTTCAATCCACTTGAATTCTTTTATGCTTTACACAAAGCATAGCGTCTTCTCATCTTCGCCTGAGATGAGAAGAGAACCCGAGACAAGACGTTTAGTAATATGAATAATTACTAATGACATAAGATTAATATTAAATTAAAATAATTCACCCGGCAATAACACGAGTGTGCTCCAGCTTTTTATACTCGAAGGACGAATTTATTGCTTTTATTTACCTCACTCGTTCTTTATGAAATCATTGCACAATGATTTAGAGAATTCTTTTGTTAATCCGCAGCTTATCATAAGAAGTAACCCTTATGATTGTAACTCTGTACAGGCTTGACTATTCCTAATGACGGAAGAAAAATCCTCTGAATATTCATGCAAAAGAATGTGAAACTTAGGGGTTTCTTATGACTTCTTTAATCTCCCTCAATAGTCTTCCAAGTTCTGGAAATTCTGCGTGGTGGGACAGTCAGCGTTCGGAATGGTCGAGTTATGTTTTAGATAATCACACTAAATGAAATTTTAAGTATTTACACCTTCTCTTTGGTCAAGTAATAGCATAAAAGCTATTTGGTTTTCACATAATGCAGAAAAACTAACACGCACAACGAAATAGAGATAAAGCTGCTGAATATGAGAATTTCGCAATCGCAGGCCAAAAGACAGTCTGCGACCATTGACAAAAATAACGTTCTCAATTGTTAGTGGCGTAATATCCGTTAACTCATTTCTGATGTCATCAATACTCTGTCTTTTTACAATTATTTAGCATACCCTGCTAATGAACTTAATTACAACATAAGTACAAAGGAAATAAAGCAAAACTTTCATACTTCAGGGTTATTAAAGCATTTTGATATTAGTATGCCATACTATCGTAATGTTGTAAGCAGATTCACTTCTACTTTATTTTGCTGCGTCTTCTGTTTTCTTGGTTGATAAGTCGTGATGCATACAGAGTGGACCATTAAATTGAGACTGTACAATATCTCCAAAACCAGCGTCGTAGAAAGAAATGTCTTTAATAAAAGTTTCTTGATATTAGGGGGAAAGTAAATGCCATCAGTCGTGTGGAGGACATTGTGATAGTCATTTTAGGGCCAATTTAATTTTTACATTCTCTACTACGTACACTAAGTAGGGAAAGCATTGCATTTAAGATTAGATATTGAGATTTCACTGCAAATACATGTTTTGAGGCCCCCTGAATCCTAAGATAATTTATAAAAAGGTCCCTGCGTGTGTCTGTGTTTCTCTGAACAGCATAACTCAAAAACGAAAAGTCAGATAAACGCCAAACTTGGTATTTAGGTTCAGTATCTTTGAAAGATTCGACACGAAGAGTATCAATAAAATCCCCCAAACCAGACTACATTTTACATGCAACATGTTTCGAAAATTTTGATTCTTTCAAAAATAGCTCTAACGATTTTAATTAAAATATATTATATTTAAGATATTTACATGAGAAATAAAATGTATATCTTGAATTTTCTCGGAATGTCCCTAAAAGTCCTCTTCTTTCTAAATGTTTTTTTTGCGAAACTGGTAGACCGTAAGAGATAGACAAAATGTTTATATACTAAAAATGTAGAGCTCGTTAAAACACACAATTTATGTCATATATATATATATATATATATATATATATATATTGTGTGGAGTGGCCCATTTTTGAGATATTCCTTGGTATTTTTTTTTTAATTTTCCAATACCTAATACGTTTTCTCAAATGAGAATTAGTCTTTCGCTTTTTTCCTGGACATACAAAGAGATTGGAATGCTCCACATAGCAACCAGCTCTTAAAATATTTGACTATCGCTTAAAGCCTACCAATTCCCCTTGCATCTACAAGAACATTAGCAATAAAGTAGTTTCTGCAAATGTCTATCTCGATTAACATGAAGTAGATGGAGAATAAGCGTTTGTAAAAATAGTTTTGCAAGAATAGAGAAGTGAGTTTAACACATCACAAATCTTTTAAATTGCAAATTACAATAAGGGTGAATTTCAATTGACCATAAAATGACCATCACAACGTCCTCCAAATAAAATACGACTAATGGCATTTACTTTCCCGCATAATATCAGACAACTTTTATTAAAGACATTTCTTTCTAAAACGCTTAGTTTTGCAGGTATCACAGACTCTCAACTTAAATGATCCATTCTGTATATATTATTTAGAATAAAATATCGGCGACATCTATCTTAGTTTACATCAATTTTCTGTAGCAGAACAATATCTATTTTCTACGCCATGGCAATCTCAACCAAAAGACAAAGCTTTCTTTATAACTCCAATGTCTTAATGTTGTAGTACATAGACTCTGTAAATAGATTTTAGTCGTTTAGTAAGTTATGGATCTACATTTGGTGTTTTGTAACTATGTCCATAAGAAAGAATAGGACTTTTCAATAGTTGAAGAATTATCAAAATCGTTTGAAATGTTTTTGAGAATACCCTAGGTTCAATAGTCACAAATACATAGATAGTGTATATACACACGCACATATACAAACATGCATAGATACATACATATATACACACATACATACACATATAATACAGACATATATACATACATATATACATACATATATACATACACACAAACTTACAACTTTTCAACCTTTGTAATATTAGTACAGATTAATTGACGTACGCAGTGAAAATTTCAAAATATTGTGTCTCAGCGGCCATGACCGAAAGTTATTCGACTCCGAGCAGTCGGAGATGAACAGCGATAAATAGCACTCGCCAGCATAGATACCGGAAGCGCCATCGCTAGAATCTTCTGGGTATTTCTCCTTCTCCAACTTTCGAGAATCCTGTAGACATTTCTAGCGTTCTCGCTAGCAGTCAGAGAGACTTGAGCCTCGTGAGTGATCAAGGCGACTCTCCGAGCGAGTTTGTGACGTGCATCGAGTGTTACTGTAGGGCTCTTGTTTTCGCTCCCCACCGAGTGAACCGTCCGGAAGAAGGAAGTGAACTGATGGAGAATTGAACTAGTTCATCTTAGTTAAGCGACATTAGTGAAGTGAACTCTCCGTGAAGTTGAACTAGATAAAAACAGTGAAGTGACATTGCGAACATTAGACAAGTGAGAGTTAAAAACTGGACAAACTCACAATATCAGATAGGTTTTGCCAATAGCTACCAACTATCAAACAATTAAAAACAACATTTCCTAAGGACTCAAAAAGTTTGTAATGCCCTGAAACGTTATCCAGGTACATTAAAAGCTTAAAAACAACAAACACGAATTTAATATGGTAATTTATTTAACATAGAAATACTTGTGAGTTAAAACAAACTCTAAGCGTCCCGCTGATTTAACCCTTGCACCAACAAGGGGGTATAATTGTAGCATATTATTAATCTCTGTTACAATTGAAACTACTAAAATATTACGTAACCTTCACAACACCATAAAATATGTATAATTAATTGTTAAAATTCTAAATGGCTAAGCTGACTTTCACCAATGTGTGATGTAAGAGATGTAATGGAGCTCAAGTACTGCGTTTATTGAGTTGCTTGAACAGCTGTACATAACCTAATGTTTCTTACATATCAATAACTTTCGATACAATAAATATTTAAGAAGTCATGCCTCAGTCACATTTCTTGTTTCACGCGAGGGTGCTTCAGTGAACTGAGTGTATGTCTTCTCTGAAAATATTGCTTCTGATGAAGAGGATAGTGGTGGTGCTTCAATCCGGACGCTAGATGTCTTCATCACAAGTAGCCCTACACCCTCAGCTAGAGCTTATCATGGACCGCACCTGCAGCTGATGAATCTCCATCAACCAAACTTATTATTTTCCTTACCAAATAATACGGCGAATGCTTGCTTGAGTGTAAATCCAGGTCCAAGAATTTTAGCAATCTGCCTAAAATAATATAAGTTATAGTCCTAAGTATTCCAGTAATTAAAATGATCTCATAACAATAAACATATAAGAAAATACCCTTCCGAGTACCGAGAATCGAACTCAGGGCCCTCCGTTCAGTAGACAGGCACATTAACACAAAATCATGAAGGTGCTGAAATTTACAACAGTAGCCAGAGTAAAATAAGGTTTGTTATTTAAGAAAATGTGCGAATAATAAAAAATAATAATGTGCTCTCATTAGAGTTTAGCATTACTTTTATATAAGATCAAAATTTGTGTACATACTCCATTAGTGTAACAATGATCGATACGAATTCAAAGATGCTTATCCCATTTATGAAAATGGACTCGATATATACATACATTTATTCTTGCACGATGCGAAGGAAATATCAGTACGTCAATAACTCACAATCTAACAACATTTAGGATGGTGCTAAGGGCATCATGTAACGCTAGGTAGTAATGGAGTAATCGATTCACCATTCTTGAGATCAAAGTTACAGCGCGCGCGCACGCACATATCAGTACGTCAATAACTCACAATCTAACAACATTTAGGATGGTGCTAAGGGCATCATGTAACGCTAGGTAGTAATGGAGTAATCGATTCACCATTCTTGAGATCAAAGTTACAGCGCGCGCGCACGCACATACACACTTTTTAAAAAAATGTGCTTTTTACTTTAGGGGAACCTATTGCATACATGGTATCTGCAGTTATCTATTGAAAACTCTCAGAAAATACTCTTAGTTGCTCTTCTGTTTAATTGCATACCGGCCCTCGTAGCCATGGTCGCTGGAGGTATACCTCCGGCGCTCCGCTCAGCTAAGGGTTGCGGGTTCGAGTCCCGCCATGAGCATGGGTGTTTGTATGTTGTGTAATTGCGGAAATAAGCGGTAACGAAAACACTGAGAACACAGCAAATATAAACTGGGTAAAATAAGGGAACTTTAAAAAACGAAAAAAATAGCTAAATCAGATGAGTATTCTCCTGAACCAATGTCTATTCCTATTCTTAATATGTGTACAACGTTTCTTGCTCACATTCACCGATATACGCACTAATACTACTGAATGATGATATGGCTCCAATTTGCTTTCTAGGAATGCAGTAAAGGACAAACAGTATGTGAACTGTGTACTTAGAAAAGATATATTGCAGTTTAAAATTTGGAGAGTTGCAATTGTAAGATACTTTTCAAAGCAAAGAAAATGATAATGGACGAAACAGTTAAGAACATTATAACAGATCGTAATGATGTAAATTTTGTGAACTGCGTTTTTTTTTTCTTTTTCTTTTTATTGTTGAATCCGCCCTTTATATATGGATTCAAATGTACCGAGCTTTAAGTTAGCTTTTAGTAACGTATTTTTAAATTTATGTATTTTTCAATAATTTACTTAATAAAATTGGGTAAGCAATTGCTATAATGTCGATATTGGGCATGGTAAAGCAATCTTCTACAGATATATTTTTAACACGTCAGAGTTCATTCTCAGACATTCTAAGGCAAGGCAAACCTTTTTTTCCTCAATACTTTGGAACAGCTTGTCTTTGTTTCGCTTGAACATTGGATGCTCATGTTTTGACCTACTAAACGTCGGTATAAAGTATTAAGCCACCTTGAGCTAGAGCCCACACAAACAGCTATTGTTTAATAGTAAACGCAAAGCATTTTATGTCTCTCTGCAGCGATGAATAAGAGGTTAATGGGCCTCTTGCCTCATTTCATTTAGCGAAAGTACTTCTAGCAGTTGCTCTGAACAAAATTTGAAATAAGTGGCACAAACGACGCTGTTTCTGTTAAGGGAATTAACATACTCGTATGTTTACTTTAATGTATATTTTATTATTTTATGTGAGATCTTAATAACTTGTTCCATTTCGGAGTAGCAGAACTGGCCATCGGAATCTGCACCACGAAGGATCTCCAAGTAACTAAATCAGTTGCAAACGATGTTAACTTTTAATTCGTTATAACATTATTGGGAATATGAAGACTCAGAACCCGATACCCATATTCCAAAATTTGTTTCTGAAAAGTTTTTGTTGCATATTCACTACATCCTTCATTCGACTCTCCGTTTTCTCCATTCCGGATTCCATATTTTGTCTTCGTCTTCTTATTACAGTTTCATTGTCCGATTTCATTTAGTGGCATTACCTCTCTCGTGTCGTATAATTCCTACTTCTGATACCAGCGAGATGCTTCAATTTGCACGTCACTTTACTAAATTCTCATTGCCACTTTGGTAATATGATCAAGTTCAATTTTCACTATCATTTCGCTTAGTTTTTGCGACGTAGAGGCTCTTCCTCCTTCCGGTTCACTCGCTGCGGAAGTAAACACAAGAACTCTCTGATATGTTGCTATAGTAGAACTCACTGTATGTCACAACAAACTCACTCGTAAAACAGCACCTTTTGTCGCATGGGAAACGCACTCCCTATTTCACTTACTAACAGATCCACTTGCGAGCCGCTGGAGTTTTCGAGAGAGTACTAGAATGCTCTGCAGCTAGAACAATGCCGTTATTTCTCGATAACAGTTCTCTCGATTTATTTCTTCATCCAATAGTCGGTCGGTCGGTCGATTAGAACTTTTACGCGATAACTAAGGTCCATAGATGCGTTACACACTTGAGTTAAATGTCTTTCAATACATGAGCTCAGTCCTTTTAGTTCAGTTATTTCACGTGCGTTTAGAGATTATACTATAGTCGTTAAAGAAAATGGTAACAATGTGATTTCACTACTCATCAATATAATAATACTGTATGCACTCAAGTTTCCACTGAAGTATGTTTCAAACACAGAGATATTTTGAACAATGATGCACTAATCTAGTTTTGTTATATGCACATAGGACTGATCGTTCCTTGTTCTTATGTAGACATAAGGGGTATCGTAATATAGCTGAATGTTCACTCGATGGTTTTCAAAAATGTTCGTTCAGCATAAACACATCACGTCGCTGCACTATCCTACGGAAGAGTTCTTACATGAAGACAAACATATGCTCATCTAAAAGGTTTTTCTGGCCTCTTTTTCATTGTCGATCTATGTAATCTTGGAAGTGACCATACACACTATTTATGGTAACGAGGCTGTAACACACAAAAGGATGTATCTTTCTACAAATAAAAGTTATTGTTGAAACGCTAGAAAGATATACTCGTACTTAATCTTTCAACCATATTCCCCTCATTTGCCTGCAACTTAAAAAATTACGACTAATTTGAAAACAATGCATACTCATTTCTCTGCTTTAGACGGTTCCTCATAAGACCTTTACGCTTGCTGCTCTGCTTTAGGAACCTTCTTATCTACTCCATCTACACCTTGCTTTGGGTATCCAGCTCTGCTAAAACAACTGCTTCAATTTCTGTCACAGGACTTCTGAAGAAAAGTATTTACTTTAGTCCTTTTTCAATTGCATTGTACACTCTTGAATTAATGTTATTATGTTTACAGTTTCTGCCTGCGGTGAACGCTGCATCTCTCTATGCATAGGATACACGTTGTAAATTGCTAGTGGCAAGAAAGATCATCTTAAGGTGGTGGTGTGCATGTTCCCGTCTCTCGGTGATGGTGTATGTGATGATGCCATGCTTCCTCAGCCCATATTGTGTTCTCATTTTCCAAGATGACACTTTCAATCAGTACTAGAATTCCGACAAAACAGCCCCTCTCTTATATATTATACGTATGGTAGGCAACTTGATGGCGCTTTACCATACTTGTGTGAAAATCCCTGGTGACGCAACATGTCGCCGAATTTGATTGCCCCTGCTCCTTTGACATCTGAGACCCCGAAGTTTTTATCTTCTCCTGATGGCAGACCTGTTTCTTTTGGGGGGAGACTTTTCTGATTATCTCAGAGCTCATTTGGACTTGGTTGTAACCACCTGCCTTCAAGAACTTCTATGGACCTGTTGGACATGTCTGAACATGTTGCATTCGTTTATCACCGATGATTGTTGGGAGGATGCACAGCTTTTTAGGGTTAGCTATCTGCTTGCACCTAATTAAGCACGTAAAGTATACGAAAACCAAAATACGTGTGAATGCATATTCGAAAACGTAAAATACACCAAGTATACATGTAAAGGTAAAATAAATTAGGTTCTATGCACATACATGTAAAATGCGTGAGTTTGTATAAACAGATACGTAAACTACGTGAGATTTTATACACCGAAACGTAAAATACATGACGTATTCTACACGGAGGTTTTATACACAAAAAGCATAAAATACATTAAGTTAATTAGTCAATAATAATGGTAAGAAGAAGAAGCTTAATGACTTTTCCAAACAACCCTGTAGAAAGCTAGTAACTTACTCAAGGGACATTTAATTACTCATGAAAGAAAAAAACCGGACAGTTCAAACGACGACAACCATAGCTAGTGATAGGAACACGTAGTTGGGAAGAGCGGAATTGGTGTTTGGAATCCAAGGGGCATCACAAATAAAGATACAAAACGAGCTAGAGAACATGAACGTAGATTTGGCTGTTATAGCAGAAACAAAGAAGAAATTAAAGGGTTCTTCCGAATTAGACAAATATGTCTATACTTGTTTAAAGGAATACCTCAAGAAAAACGAGCAGCAGCTGGAATAGCGATGATGATAAAAAGATTGGAAGAAGTCATTATTATCAATTCTTGATAAAAGAGTTTGTAATACAAAGAGGATACATGACAGTATTAGGAGTTTACAGTACAGAAGAAATTGAAGTAGAAGAGACAGAAACATTTTATGAGAGTTTTCGAAAGACAATTAGCCAAAATAATGTAAATGATCATCTAAAAATAGGTGGTGATTTAAACGCCAGAATGGGGAATAAACCAATAAAAAACATAATTGATATACATGGCGAAAGCACATTAAATAGTAATGACAAATTACGAGACTTACAGAGTTTGCAACGTTAACACCTAAATATTAAACTTTCATATGACATACCCTAATATTACATACCTTTTTTTCCATAGAGACATACAGTAATATACATGGTGTGCTAGAGGCTATAGAAGTATAATTGTTATGGAATGGTTAATAAAAATTAACAGGTCTCGTATTAGGTACAAGAGATTACAGAAGAGGTAATATGAGATCAGATCACTTTCTGCTTATTTCTAAAATAGCCATTCCAGCGAGATGGAAAAAAGTATCAATAGAAAAAGTAGTCTAGAGAATGAAAGCAATCAAGTTTTCAATGTGCATCCATTGAAAGAGGGTTCTATTAAACACTTATGTAAGGACCGCGTGGACTTATACTCAGTATGTAATCCAATAAGCAATAATATAGACCAAGATTGCAAAGAAATAAAATACACTATCACAAATGCTGCAAAAGAAACAGTGCACAAGGAAACCAGTTTATAAAAGAAGAGATATAAAACTATGGCTTAGAAAGAATAATTAAAGAAAGAAGATGCAATTATGAAACATCTTAATCAAAGAACTGAAAGAATTTAATATATTACTCGTACAAACATAAATGTGCTATCGTCCTAAGGGAAGTCCGAAAAATCAAAAGATGTTCATGGTAAAAGTATATTAGTGACATAGAAAATGATGTATATGGATCCTATAAAATTCTAAGGTAGTGAACAAACAAGAGAGAGATAATCTAAAACTATATCCGATATCAAATGAACAATGGTTAAAATATGTTCAAAACCCAGGGACAGAAAACTTCGAGGACTAATGCAACCAGACGAATATGTCGATCCCATTTCATATGAAGAGTTTGAAAATGTGCTAGACTGTAGTAGAAGTAAAACTTCAGACAATATAAGCAATGAATTGATTAAACATGCTTCGAGTCTGTAAAATATTACATATTAGATTTATTTAATGTCCGTTGGAATTTCGGCCATGTACCTGAGGAATGGAGTTTGGCCAAAGTATACACTATATTCAATAGGGAGAGAGGAATGATTGTAATAATTGTAGAGGTATGAGCATTTTAAACTCGTGTTACAATATGCATCTGTAACAAAGAATTCACTGAAGTTAATAATGGATAACGACATCTCATAAGCCCAACATGGATCCGTAAAGGAAGAGCTGGCACAGACTGTATATTTAGCATTAATAAAATAATTGAAAAGCATAGTGAATATTACATACCAACATATATGACGTTTATAGACTTTGAAAAAGACTTTGATAAGGTCAATAGAAACAAATTATGGCATATTATGGAACAAAGATAAACCAAAACATTTAGTAGTAGTAATACTACTACTACTACTACTACTACTACTACTACTACTAATAATAATAATAATAATAATAATAATAATAATAACCATAATAATTTTATACATGGAAAAATAAATAAAAAAGGTGTAATACGCCATCCTGGTGCCTTGTTTCTTGCCCCTAAACGTGTATTCATAATTTACCTTCTATTTAACACTTCTTTCATTTTATACACTACTACTGTACATATTTTTTCTTATAATCTAGTAAATAAAAAAATTAGATAAAATAAATAAAATAAAAATAATAAAGTAGAACTCCAAAATGTAATGATTATAATTGAAATCTAAATAATAAATATATTAAACTACTGTTACTGGAACCCGGAAACACAAAATAAGTGGTATACAACTAATCCCAATTTCTAGCAAATAATTAGTAAATTAAACAATATAAATGTAAAAAACCTAACGTAAATACCATTGGTATCCAGTGGTAAAGTTACTGGTATCCAGTAATATATATATATATATATATATATATATATATATATATATATATATATATATATATATATATACATACCAGGTAAGTCAGTTGCGCCTATTTATTTTTTAATTTTTGCAACGGGCTAAGCGACATATGTGACTTACACCTTTCTTGAATGCCTTCTACTGACTGATTTGAATAACACTTTATAGAGGAAGGATAGATAACTCAATGCATTAGTGTTTTACGGGACAAAATTCTATCGGAATGTATGTCGATGCAAAAAAACATCCCACCCTGACACTGGGAACTACAGAAGCACTTTTAGCCAATTTTACAAACCTTTATTCTTTAGCATACATTTATACATCCCTTTGAAAACGCCCCTGAAGGAACAACCTATCACATCCATCGGTTGACAAAACCATTTGAAAACAAAATGGCAGATCAACGCAGTGCGACCAATTGGATTTAAGTCATTAGTTAATGTTGTACATCCTTGTCAGAAAAATGCTAATTATTAGGTAGATGATTTCTCTTCTGTCACAAACTATGACATATTTTAGTTCATACAGTAACTATAATGGCTGGTGTAGTTTATTTGAGCTAAAATTAGCAAACCAAGCTCAAAACACTCTATGAAGCTGCAAAAAGCGTGTAAAGATTCGAGGTGGGGTCTAGTTCTGCGATTTCTAAGTCGTATAGGAACCTAAGCTTGGAAGGTAGCGTTAGCCGAATGATACTATCATGGTTGCTTTAACACTTTGCCACATCTGTTCGGGTTCAAATCCTTCATGTTGAGATCATCATTATTATTACCTTTTGTTTTATCTCCTTGGGCCTATAATTTGATATTATGATACAAATAATATTTTTGATAATACAAGTGTGTACAAAACGAATAATCGTCATGTTTTCCATCGCAAAGCCCAAATCGTCTACGGGCACTCATACGTGAAGAATGCAGGTAGTTTACACCGCGCATATTGCAGCATGCCAGAAGGTCTCTCCGGCAACGTACACAAATGTGCATTGATGAAGGGGATCATCATTTTGAGCATTTACTTCGTTGATGAAATCCATGCTCTTTAACAATTTATTATTCTGTTTAGCCGTGAACTTGGCACATTTACAACTCCTTTGTCAGTGAACCACAAGGTTTAAACATGAAGAAAACTGTTAGATTTAATATCGTGGATATCCGCCCAAAGCTAACTACCTAACACGGTTTACAACACAGATACGGTACAGATTATTATGGTAAACATGATACACAATTATCTGACTGTAATTGTTGTGTCTTTGGCTCACAGGAGAGCAAATAACAAAAATAAATAAATTAGTATACTAAAATACATAAACACAAGGAGAGAGAAAAAAAAGAAACAAAACAACTTCATGCGTGTATTAGATTCGAACCTTCGCCTCAGCACATTCCGGCAGTTAATCCACTCGGCTAACTCACTCTTGGGCAGAACATTAGTCTACCTCCTTGCAATCATTATATCCATGAAGAGCCGCCTTTAGCAGCTCCTTGGTTCTCAATCAGGCCTTTAATCATTAATGCTAGTTACGTATAGTACCGAATACAAGAGTAAAACTACAATAACAGTTTGTTTGCTAAAAGGGTCAATGTTTTCACATTAGGCTATAAACTACGGGTTGCATCAATACGAATACCTAGGGGCAGCTGACTCACCTGTTATACACACACACACGTATATATACATATATACACACTAAGTGTAGTGTATATATAGTGTAGTGTATAATTATTTTCAACTAATGATAGAGAATTTTATAATAAAAATTTTTATAACTTCATATGAAAATTCGAATTTTTAACAGTTATATATATTTTATTTATTGTTCCTGATAATATATTTTTTTTACAATTTCAGATCGAAATTCAAGATTGCAACTGCTATTTTATGTGTCATTTCTATACCTACTACTTTTCTTGATATACTTTAAGTACTGTTACAGTGCTTAATACGTTTATTAAACTTATTACTCACTCTGGATTAAACTTATCTTCCCTTATTCCTTTTATCGTACACTTCACTTAACACTCGCATAATTTCTTTATAATTTTACTTCCCTTCACACAAAAATCACTGTATCACTCTTCTATGAAACTATTACTTCAATTTCCCTTTAAAACACATTAAGTCACTTCAGTTACCTACATTCCCTTTATCTTCACTTACTACCATTTTTCATTCCACTTTCCCTCACCGCCATCTTCTTCTCGCTCAAAACCATAACTCTAGCTTCCCTAACTCCTCCATGCATTCACTACCTCCCGCTCCAGGCTTCCACTCCTATCTGCTATCGGCCCCTATCCTTTGTCATCATCCTCCTCATCAATTTGTCCTTCTATCCTATTGTCCTCGCCCTTTATCCTTCTCTCTGCTATATACTCCAACTACACCTTAATCCTCCTCTTAACTTCTTCTTTCTTCTTCCTCGATTCTCCTTCATTTCCTCCTTTTCTCTCCCCATTTCTCTGCCTGGAATTATCCAAAATTATTTCCTTCAGTTGGTTTTATTCTCTTCTCCTTCATCACTTTAAACTCCTAATTCTAAAATATGATTATCAGTATCAGATGTTTGTATCGATGTCTTGCTGCACGTAGGACTCGAAATCCTTCCGATCTTCTTACTTCTTCATTAATTGCAGGTACTAATGCTGCAGTTTCATTTTGTTCGATACCTTGTCCTTAAACTATTTTGCTATTTTTTAGCTAATATGTCGAGTTGTATGTGCAAATTTTTATTTATTAAAGTATATGCTAATCTAGTATCCACTTAAATCTTGCCATTCTTGTATAGTGTCATAATAATGTATAGGTTCAAACAATACATGTACTGGGGTTCCTTGCTGATTGCAATAACTACTTATGTTGTTCTGTTTTATTAATTTTCTTCCAATAGGTTTTATAGGGACCATGTCCGGTTAAATAACGTATTAATCCCATTGTTGGTTGGATATGATTTAATTTTAACCGCTCAGAAATGTGTTAAATAAATAGAAAGTTCCCCTTCCTGTATCAATATTTTCCCATTTTTTCTGCAAAGTTAACATTAAATTATGTTTTATTTCCGCTAGGGTTTTACATATTTTCCCAATTATCTAATTTACCTTTCTTCATCCAAACAATTGCATCCCTCAATTGTATCGCTTAATTGATTTGCCAGATTCCTGTGGAAACTAACAATGCCATAGTAGGTGTAGAGTTAACTGCTCTGTAAATCTTAGTAAAAGTTTTCGTTGTGTTCTTCTTAGTAAGGTTTTAACCATTACACCCGTCTTCGAAATGCCCATACTTCTGCTCCATATATCCTAATAGCAGAAAAAATGTTATGATATCTAGTAATCGTGCTTAATGGGATCTTGAAATCTGATTGAATCATTCTGGCTAATTTCATCATTATAGTTTCAGATTTGTTTCGAATGTATTCAGTATGCTTTCTGAAATTCAATTTTTTGTCTAAGAATATTCCCAAATATTTTACTTCTTTTTTCTTCTACTGTTCTGATTATCAAATTTAATTGTTGAGTCTCTTTTCAATTTTCCCTTTGAGATTATGTAGCATGATATTGTGGAGGATATTTGTAAGTTTGATGTCTTATATCAGATATTTAATTTGATGCTATGGTGTTTTATAGCTATGTCCATATTCTCTACGTGTAATAACGTCTCCAATACAATATTCCAAAACAATAGTCCTAAGATCGAGCCCTGAGGACACTCTTTGGTAATTCCTTTATCAACAATATCCTTTATTCCTTTGGTGTGTACTTCCCTTTCAGTACAGTAATTCTTAATGGCATATACACATTTAGGTTAATTCTCTTGTCTTAAGCTCCCAAAAAGAAGAGGTCACCACAAATTATCAAAGGCACCAGTAATGTTCACTACTATTTCAATAATATACTTAGTTTTGAGAAATTAGTGTACTTATCAATTGATTAATGAAGTCCTCTGTTGAAAAATTCGTCCTCCGTAAGCCAGGGGTACCATGCTAGCCTCTAGTTCACAAGCACGCCAGTTCAAACCCGGAGGAGGGCCATGGATATTTTCGGGCGTAAAATTCCTTAACATGGCTTCCTTCGGCAGGGAAGAAGTCGTAGATTTGCGGCCCATAAAAGAACCCAAACCTGATAAAGAGGCCTCTGAGGAAAATTTTCGGTTCCGTTCCTAATATAGAATGGGAGGCTAAAACTATAGTAATTAAAGAGCCTCCATGAATGAAACTCAAGTTTTTGGTTGAGAAGCCCTTTCTAAGCCAAATTGCTTTTCATTTAAACATAACATAATTCTATATTCTCATATATATTATATCACTGAATTAAATTATATAAAGAATGTAGCCAGTGAAAATGGTTTTAAACCTCAACTTATTAATAACCTACTTACTAAATACAAAAAGAAACAAAACCTACATAGTATTAGTACTCTACAAAACCCAAATAAAAAGGATGTGATATATAAGAGGTTTACATATCATCCAGTAATGTTTAAAACTTTTGAAAAATTGTTTAGAAAATACCAGATTCAACTAGCACCTCAGAATGCTTGCAGTTTAAAAAACATGTTGAACACACCTTTGACTAATACAACTGATAACTTAAAAAAATCAGGAATTTACCAGATTCCATTTCAGGAATTTAAAAATATGACTAAGTGAACATCAAAGAAATATAAAACTGAAACAAACAGACAAATCAGCAGTAGCCAACCACTTTTGGAATAGTAATCATTAAATTGGACAAGAGATAAAACTACTAAAATTCATTCAGATACCTTCACATTTGGAAATATGGGACAAGATCTTCATTCATTTCAACATTAAGAATGCTTGAATTTTGAAATACCACCGACAGACCACTTAATGCAGTTGATCCAATCAAGTTACAAGAGAGAAAATAGAAGTTCCCAACTTCCTCCACAGATGGCAACAAATTCAAGATCAAGTGTTTCCAATTATTCTCAACAGAATACAGACCAATTAGACTACAATATTGAAGAAAGAAGTATGATGAGTGACCAACCGACACTACAGATGGCAGCAATACCACCAGGTTCCAATTTTTCTCAACAGAGAGCAGAAGCAACGTTCAATGAAACATTTCTTGGGGTGAGGGGTGAGGAAGATCCAGTTAGTGGGGTCTCAGCTGAGGATGAGAGAAACAAATCTCTCGAAAGCGCTCCTACGGTAACAACTAGCGCCTTTATGTGATGTGAATTAACATATACCAACTCAAATTTTAAGTATATATTAGCTTTTCAAATATTTTTCCCAATGTATAGTTGCTAGTCTACCATCGGACGCCTCTCCGGATGGCGGATAGGTGAACGCTCATCAAATATGGTGGGTACTGGGGAAATAAAATACTCAAGGCGGAACAAAACTATCATCTACTACCTTGTAGGGAGAGATTGGATTGACAAAGGCTAAAGAAAGAAAATCTTGGTTAAAATGGACTGGTCCTCCAGCTTGGGTTTGATGCGAAGGGGCCAAATCCCTGTTCATTGAAAAAAGGTAATGTTTAAAAACCTAAGGAATTACAGTCGGTTAAAAACTGTAGTCTTGGGTACCGGCAAAATGTCTGTAAATTGCGAAACCAGGATATATATACACATACATACATACATACATACATACATACATACATACATACATAAAGCATATTTGTCTGTACGGTTTAGCTTATTCAGGAACTCTAATGTTATTTTCAAAATGGTAACTTGGCCTCTTTCCAGCAGAGTGGAACCTTGACATATGCAGATATTACCTTAAATAAGAAAGGTGTGATTCTGTCCTCTAAATGCATTAATACTTCATTGGCCATACCATCTGGATCAACTGCCATCTTCTTGTTTAAGGTCCTATGACGAGTTAATTTCAGTGATATCGAAAGGATAAATTACCCTTGAATTGTGAAATGGAATGTTTGAGTTAATTTATTTATAATGGAAAACAAAATAATGATAGCAACAAGAATTAACAATAATGATATAACAGCAAAAATTAATAAAGGTGTAAAATAAGATTTTTAAAATATAGATGGATGATGCCATTGGCAAATGGCAAATAAATTTATGAATTTATTATAAAGTTAAGAATGTGGTTTAGATAAAATTTTATTCGGAGATGATATGTAACTCAGAAGACAATTTAGAGAAAGCCACATACCAATTCAATAATTTATGTAAAAAATACTACCAAAAACGTTTGTATTTCAAGAATCCCACACTTGGAGCCAAAGTAATTTTAGAAGGAAAATGCTAGAACAGGTGAATAATTTCAACTACTTGGGTTGCAATATTTCATAAATTAAAAATGAACATGTAGCAAATAAGATTTGTAAATTTAATTATATATGTGGCACAATAAAACGAATCCTTAAAAGCACTAGAAAGAAACTAAACTAAAATGTTATAAAATAATGGCTGTGTCCATGTTTTCGTATGGTTCAGAATGTTGGACACTTCGCAAAAATGAAGAAAGAAAAATAGAAGCCGCAGAAATAATATTCGTACGGAGCGTCGCAGACACGCACATGCCAGAAAGAGAAGTGACGAGATCAGGAAGGAACTCGGCATATTTAAATTAATAGTAACAATACACTAATACAGAACTAACTGGAAAGAACATGTGGATAGAATGAAGATTAACGCATCCCAAAATTCCCGCTAAATTATAAACCAATAGGCAAGAGAAACATTGCAGACCAACGAAGACAGGATCACTGCGAAAATTCAGTTCATGAGACCGGAAGAAGGCTTTTGAGATTCAACCCTTGACGACGACGACGACGACGATGATGATGATATTTCTAAGCATGTTCCTTCTGAGGTGCAATCATCACAAAGTCAATATACGATGATACGATAGCATGATTTTTGTATGATAAATTACCTTTGAATCATGCATGTAGAAAACTGCAGATTGTTTTGGATATATCTGACCATGTTGAATCCGTCTGGTGCCATCGATTGTCTGGCTAAGAGGGGATGCAGATTGATACAGTTTTAATCCAGATGGCGAAGTATTATGAATCTGAATTCTTATAAAAGTTGCAATGCCCGTTGATATATAAAGTATACTTTATGGCAAATATCCACATGAATTATGTTCATCAAATTTAATCTAGATTACGAGATAATGGAAATAAAATTACTGTAGGGAATTCATGAGAAAAAAGCATTTCAAGATTATACGTTAATTATGCAAAGATATGCAAATTATTCACAATTTGGTGCTCGCTTTTCGAAAAAAACACCCTTTAAGGTAACGTCTTTGGAATGCGCATGGTTGATTCCTTTGACCTGCAAGTTATACCGGACGGCTTCCTTTCGTATTAAAATTGCGCGGCCAGTACAAAGCATGTTTGGAAATTAACCACAACTAATAGTCAACAATATAACACATAAACAAATCATAATACATCTAGGAGAAGGGAGAACTATAGCACTGGACTATAAGAATTTAGAGAGGAGGATGGTGTCTAGAAAGGGACGGGGAATCCAGATTAGATCAGATCTGACGCACAAGGGATTTAATCCAATCTCTGTATTTACTACTACTTGATACTTTAGAATATAATTTCTGGAATCAATTATCTCTATGTATACTACCGCCGTTTTATCTCCGCCTCTGACATTTAGCGCAGCCGAGAAACGTAATGTTGCCAGTTCTTACCCCTACAGTGAATATGTATGCCTATGCCATCTCTTAGTAAAATGGAAACAATGAAATAGTTGCCTATGTTAGAGTATTTAAAGTATGGAAACTTAAACAGGGGTAACGCAGTAAATCGCATGTGCACAGATAACAAACTTCATCTGGACTAAAGCAAAGAGCTACTGGCGACACGGGCTTCACTTATAAGATAATCGGCAACACATCCCAAACTGCAGTGGATGCACACGAAGAGGGAGCCTGTAATTGGTCCTAGCAGACAACTGCCACCCTTTGCTGTGCGAGTCAATCCAGCACTGCAAACCTTGCCGGGTTTTTCATTCTTTTCTTTCGTATTGTGTTTTACGTGCACAAAGCTCTAAACAACAACAGTAGATCATATTTAGTACTGACTTACAAGAAATCAAAGTAAGTCTCGATTTATATGTTGAAGCTAATCAGAAATAGCTTCATTTGGTATGGAAATTCACAGCGCAAGTATTGCTGAAGGTGGCCATTCTAATATATACCTGTCTCTTTCTTTACCCTCACGAAACGTCAGGGCCGGAGATACAGCGGTGTAAATATAGTATGTATATTACAGTTTTATAGAGTTAATGTGCAAATTCGTGAATATTCCACAATATACAGAGTGAGTTTGACAAACTTCAGGGGGTGATTCCTGACTGGAAATGGTACACGAAAGTTTATACTACCTTGTGTCCCAAAATGCATAGTTTCCACGATAGATGACACTGAAGGACGGCATAAAACAAAGAGCCCTGGCACACAGTACATGGCTCGAATCCCATCAATGTCACAACAAATATTCAAAGTGTATGCAATACGCGCGTTCCGATGTCACATCATGGATTGCCTCACTCGTTCGAATGTTTCGGGCTGTGTCCGAAAATCATCACAGGCTAAGTGGACACGAGGGTCTGAACATCAGAACATGCTCACCGTACACAATGCTTTTCAGGTTCCCCCACAATTAAAAATCCAGGGGATTTAAGTCCGGTAATCGAGCAGGTCATGCAACAGGGCGTCCACGTCCTACCCAACGTCTGGAGAAGATGTTGAGGTATCGGCGAACATTAATGCAAAAAGGCTGGCACTCCATCGTACTGCAGCCACATTGCCTGTCGTATTGGCAAAGGCATATTCTCCGCAATGGAGGCAGAGTGCTTTGCAGGAAGTCCAGGCATCTTTCTCTGTTCAGGAGTTGTGGAAGTAGAATTGGTCCAAGTAGGCGGTCGCCAATAATCCCTGCCCAAACAGCGATACTGAACCGCTGCTGATTAAACTCTTCAACCAATCCGTGAGGATTTTCTGTAGCCTACAAATGACAATTAATGATGCCATCTCTCCAAAGGTCAGTTGATCGGTGAAGGGGACTGAAGACAAAACTCCCGAATCAGGTGATGACCTGATGCACAAACCAGCAACTGAATTTGTCCGGTGGAGAAAAATCCGCCGATCATAATTTCCACAGACGTTGGATGTGATAGGGATAATGTGGGATACAGATAACCGTACTTTGGCTTACAACATGTTGGCGGGACAATTGCCTGGAGTTTGTGTTCTCAATATCATGGAAAACATGTTCCTCCTCATCAGGTGTACGCACAGTCCGCGGCCGCACTGAACCTTCAACTGCCTCAAAGGAGCTATGTTCACACAAACGCCGAAGAAATAACCCCAATTGTTGTGTAGTGCTGTCTGTGGCTCGGTACATCCGTGCTGCCTGTCGATAGTTTCCACCTGATTGGCCATATATCTCGGTTGTTCCTAGAATGAATACGGACCATCGTGCTTCTACTTAGTTTAAATCACACACTGCATGTCGTCAGTGTCATCTACCATAGAAACTATGCATTTCCGAACACAGGGTGATATGAACTTCTGTGCTGCATTTCCAGTCAGGAATCACACCCTCAAGTTTGTCGGTGGACTTAAAATTACCTTGTTTACAAGTTAAAAAAGAAGTAGCATTTTATATCCAAAACTATAATGTTTTAAAATTATTAGAAGTTCCTGCCTAACATCATTTCAGGGAAAAAATCCGCTTTTCTTCGCATTGTAATTCATATATAACTAGTAATGCAGGTCATACTGAAGTAAATTTTTGGAACAGTAACTAATCTACAGTTTTGCTACTCTGTTTTCTTCCTTAAGCACCTCGTTTCGCCACAATTTAGCAATTTTATTTTGCATAAAACATAATTTGCAGTGAAGTTGCAAATCCGCAACAGCGGTTGAATAACTGACCACACACGATCGCTACAGTTAAAGTATCACTCACATGTTCCCATCTCCGGTATAAAATCCAATCAGCATTGTTCGTGGTATTAGTTTCTTGTAATGAATGTAATGTTGAAATAAAATGTTGATTTGGGTAATTAAACATGTAAATAAAACCACTCGTTTTGTTTACTGTTTTCCTTAAACAAACATCTACTTTATTTTGTTCTAGTTAAATACCTCGATAGGGGTCTGAAATGTTTGTGCCTAATAGTTGTAAAGTACTGTTTCTATTTGATTTCTACATTAAGTGTAAAATAAGTAAACGTATAAGTTAAAACATGTATTTCCTTTAATGGTTGTATTCGGACTTAAACATGTGTACTTCAGTTCTAGTTGCTTTTAATACATATTAAATATTTCATTGAAAGTGTATAAAGGATATGCGCTTGTAAAAACAACAAGCAAAACTCTTAGTTTTACTCCCAACCGAGTGTTTGCCTTTTCGTGTGCACATTTATTTTTCCTTAAGCTACGAGTATGCATACATAAAATACTAAATTCAGCATATTTAAAACAATGCAATTTATGTATCCTCTCACCAAACTATGTCATTGATATACCTAGCAATTTAAAATTTCAACTGCTAAATGACTAACGCACTAAAAGGGATCACAATTTTGGGGATTAAAATACTGACATTTAGGATGTACGAAAAGAGGTCTTATGAGGGAAAATAATACATCTTCATGTACCTATTTCATGAAGAATAGAGATGTTATATGGAAAATCGATGTCTTACAAACAAATTGTGCTACTTAGTATATTAATTATTTTGACATCTTCTCTACATTATTCACATAAAGTTTGTTTTTCCATATATACTCTTTTAATAAATGGTGAAATGTTTTGTCTGATGTAATATTTCAAAGTTGTATTGTTTAAAATATTTGCAACTTAGAACAAACGTCAGAAAATCCCTCGTAAGCCCCTAAAGCTACAACATAAAGATTATATAACCCGATTGTATTTTAAATGGCTCTAGAGTTTTCCTAAATTACATATTTGTTTTTCCCTTATGGTATCCAAATTCTACAGAATTATATAAAATTCAGGCAGAATGAAGAGTGCTTCAAATGCTAGTCACAGGAAATTCAGGATGCATTTCTCCCTTCATAACATAATCTGAAGCATACATTTTAACAAAACTACTAGAGTGGTTTACAATGTGTTTCCTGTTACTCTTTCAATTCTAAGATATTTTAAAATGTTTGAAATGTAATGTGAACACACAAAAGACACAAAGATATGAGAGCGGACCTTTTCAAAAATGTTCTTTTAAACGGTGAGGTTCAGAGGACTTCAAAACGTGTATCTACAGTGAGATCTGGATATCGAATTTTAAGTGAAATAGAATAATCCCTCTGCTACCATAGCTAAGCGATAGCTATTTATGCCTAATCCCTATCAATACTATGGTAGCGTCTGAGTAAAGACAAGGTAGAGGAAAACATTACGCTAACAAATTACATCCTTTCTGTAACATGGAATTATTTCTTTAATTGAATTTTATTGAGGATGTGTGCAATAAAGTTTGTTATACCAAAATGTCTGGAATGTAGCAGTAGATGCTTGTACAAGTGCTGCAAATCCCATAAGGAATGTTTCTTTTTTAGCATAATAAATAAGGCCGTTACGGTTGGAATACTAATCTATATTAATTTTATAAAGAGAGATTAGTGTTTATAGAAACTACCCAATCGAGTTATATTATTCAGAGATTATACAACAGCCTATATAATGTATGGTAGTTACTCTATCTAATTATCTATTACTTTCCTAGTCGTATTCCAGCAGTTTTATACATATATGCTCAAGTTCCGAGAAATCTGGAGCTATTATTTCCCAATGATAAAAAATAATGCTTACACAATTGATTTATAGTTATATTAATTTCTGTTGCAAGTGGTACAACAGCGCACTCATTCTTTAAATTTAGCGCAACTACTACTGGATGTATAGAGTACGCCAAAGAAAAGAAAGAAAGAAAAAGATAAAAAGTACCATAATGATGAAATATACTCCCCCCAATAGAGCAGCTACTTTCAACAGAAAGAATAAAAAAGTCACTCATATAAAGTCGTCTTAAATAAAGTTGATTAAAAATAGAGATTATTTTCCAAATAAACATTGTGTCATGACTGCCACGGGGTGGGCCCACGCCTTCAGTGGACTGGTTTGTTTGGAAAGAAGATTGTGGAACTCTCACCCGACATAAATTCCAGAATGCGCTATCGAGATATAACGAGATACTTCTGGATGTCCCTTCCCCTATCTCCCGCGAACTCTTCACAGGCTCCTGCGAGCGTGCTGCGACAGTCAGTTAATGATTCAATGATAATGATTTTGTGTTGATGCGACATGCAGTAATGATTATTAAGCGTGATTTGAGAGCGTCAGCGTGCAATAGGAGCAAAGAGAGCGACGTACTGCCGTCGTCATTTCAGTGAGTGATCGCGAGAGAAACAGGCTCTTGTTGCACGCAAGAAAAGAAAAGTGAAGTGACAGGAAAATATCATTATGTAGCACTGATACTAGATTCTGTAATATTTAGTTCTGGTGTGTATATGCGTGTGTGAACTGCTCATGCATAAAAACAAAATCCTAATGTGTAACTCTTCCAGCCTTCTCCTATCTACATTTCTTGTAAAAAGTTATTTTTAGGTCTACATTACATTTATCACCATGAACAATAGATTAGAAGAGGTTCCAATACCAATCTGGACGTGATTATTAGTGTTAGGATTTTAAGGTGCAAATATCAGATGAAAAAAGAGAGGGAAAAGGTGCTCAAATAAGGTGAAAAAGGGACAATAAGGTGCTGGTTTATTTAAGGGGATGAACAACTGAAATTGCTATTTTCTAAACTATCCATTCAAATGGGCTGAAATTTTAACCACGTGTCAATCTTCTTTAGATGTAATTGTTTTGTGAATTTCATTCCAGAATCTTAATTAGTTTTAAAGTTATTAATTTTCACATTATAAAATTATGAGTATATACAAAATGTAACACATGATGCATTTTTCAAAAAAAAAAGTCTTTTCTCGCTTCTATGTCAAGGAAGTTCAAATCTGTCATTTAATGTTTTTCTACCATGTTTTTTAATGTTTTTAATGTTAAGAGAAAAAAAGTTTTGCAGTTTTGAATTTGCATTTTTTCGTTTATTTTGTATACATTGCTACCTTCAAAAACTAGTAGCGCAAAAACTATTCATTACACAGAACAATTATACGACAGATTTATTTATTTGGGTTTCTGAAATAAGCATAAAAATATCAATATGAATGGATGAAAACTACTCGTGTGGAACATTTTGAATATGCAGAATTGCTGAAAATAAGAAACGCCTTAAAATGTAGTTTTAAAAATATAAACAGCTAGCAACCAAATGAGCAAGGGTATTTAAAAAGTCTCATAGCGATCCTGAAGCGTTTGCTAGGTCAAAAATAAAAGTAGTAGATTCTAAAACTACAAGCAATAGAGAATTTTTTGGGAACGTAATTCCTTTTTTTTATGAGTCTTTTAGATTTTGGGTTAATTTCAGTTGTGCATTCCCTTAACTAATTCAACGATTTCTCTTTCCTCTATTCTAATTTATTGAACTACAAACAAGTACATCAAATTATCACTCATTAAAAGAAAGAAAAAACATGAAGCTGTTGTACTTCAAGACATTAAGCATCTCCACATTTTTAAAAGTAAGTCTGTTTCTATTAGGAGATAGAATGCTATTGTAGATGCTAAGGCTTCTTTCAGCATCCATAGAAACCAGTGGGGCAAACCTTGTATTCACTCGGAATGGCAATTCTACAGATGTGGCGAATTCCTCAGTGTCTGGATTCTTCTGAAGACTAGATTCAAGTTTGTCTTTGGCAAAGCCATCTAACTGCTCCCTCACGGAAGTAAAAATATCCCATTGTTTTTCTTTTTCCAGACCTTGTTCTTCCAATCGTTTAATAGCTGCAAGCAGGTACTTGTAACTATGGGGACAATATAATTCAGTCTGCAAATTATGTATTTTCTCCGGTAACAGAAGTTGCTGTGCCTTGGAAATTGCACCTGCGTCGGATGGATGCAAAGAAAGCACAAACTGTTCAATTTTGTCAAAATTCTCACACAACATAGCAGTACACTTAATCCAATATCCCCAGAGAGTAATGGCCAGGAAATTTGGAAGGGGCAGGCCAGTGATTTACCTGTAGTAAACAACATGACTCGGAGCGTTCAGTAGAATCTTCTTCAGGGCAGAGATGAATTGATTTGCGATGTCGTATTCATTCCTTATGGATTCACAAACCCTGTGAAGGGCACGAGCCAAACATGTCACATGCTTCAAGTTAGAAAATAAAGGTTTCAATTGGTTAACAGCTGAAACCATGAATGAAACTATGAAATCTTGTTTGAATTCCTCACCAGAACAATAAATCAAGCACTGGACACCTTTGGCGTGGTAAAATCTATTACTGTTACACTCGTTTGGTAATATAACATAGAGCTAACACTAGTTCACTTGCTAACACAATGCGACTGTCACACAACTCACTCTTGCGCCCATTCGCTGTCCACATTCTCTTATAACACCGCGACAATTACCAGAATGTTCTCATTCATCCTGGAACTTCAGTCTCAGCGATTTCTAGTAGTTTCGAGCAGAACCCAGTTTTAATAATTCTCGGCAATGCGCAGGTGAGGTTATTGCCGTCTCTGCGTGCCCAGCCTTCGCCTCCACGCAAACAGATGACGTCTCTCACAGTAACAAACTCACATTCACGAACAGCAGGCTACTGATTCTGGTGGGATAGAATCACTCATTGTCAATTGTATTATTGCGGGCTACTTTATAGCGGTAAAGCGAGAGAAAGAGGTTTTCATCGAACACACATTTATTTTCCATTGTTGCGGGTGTGCTTTCAATTCCCGCGCGGCGTTTACTGAAAGAGGTAGGCTTACTATTCGCAGGTACAGAGCAAGCTGAGGAGACGTTAATTGAAAGTTAAAGAATAAATTGGAATGAAACTTAAAAGAAAAAGGGGAAAAGAGGGATTATGGGCATAGAAAATGGGGGAAAATGGGATAAAGGTGCCAAAAGGGGGTATAGGTCCCAAAAAAGGAAAAAGGTGCGAGAAAAAATGCCTCTTTTTGCAACTAGAAAAAAAATGTCACTGTGATATCTTTCCGCACAGCTTTAACTTACCCAAAGAAACAAGGTGCGCACGTAAAAATGTTAACCCTGGTGATTACATACAAGGTGCGGAACACTCTTCTCTTTACATCAATGCCAATATTCATCAGTAACGAGTTCGTACGGAGCACGCAAAAGAAAATCTCACTTCATTTTTACTTTTAAGTTTTTTTCTACCTTACTTTGTGTTTACTTTTTTAATTAAACATACAAACGCACACATTCTTATTCCAGATTTTAGGGAGAATAGAAACTAACCTCGGATTTAGAAATGATTCCATCATATAGCCGGAAATCGAACCCAGAAACTTTGGATTTGAAGGATAGCATGTTAACCACCAGATCAGAGAGGCATTCAATTTTTGGTTTTACATAAACAATGCACTAAAGTAAAGTTCAGTCTGGGAAAACCTAAACATACAACAATACCTCGGAAGCGACTATGCGATGAAAAATTTTGCCAATAAAAATTGTGTGCTTTAAGGGCTTCTGCATTCTTCCTAGGGTAGGGTTTGTCCTCTGTTTTGCGCTTCCAAGTTATTCAGTAAGTATAAATGGACTTCGCGGGTTATTTACAGAAATTTAAAAATGTGAATTTTATTTATCTTGGAAATTGGTCAAACTTAGGACTGTTTTAGTCGAAAGCGTTAGGGTGATTTTTGAAAAAGTAAATCCTTGTGTCCTGCACTATGGCAGAATGGATTGAAGCATGGTTTCCTGCCATAGAATACCTGGATTCGAGTTCATCATTGAGGGAGCGGATTTTTCTACCCTTGGCATCACCAGGAATTTAAATATCTACGAAAGGTAGCGATCTGTAAGTCAAACAACCAACATTCCAGCTTAAGGGCCGAACGTGTCATCTCCCCTATTTGTTTTGTGAATGAGGTGCGCATGTAGGATGAGGCCAGAGGTTGGGTTGGTCTGCTATGGCTTGTGTGGACTTTCATGCCACACATCATACTATAAAACCTCAAGAACATTTACCCATTGCAAGTGTTGTTTGGTTTTCTGAAAATTCCAGAAGCATTGGTTTTCTTTGCTTATCGGTAATTAAGTTTTAAATTCTTGCTTTTTCTATTACCTACCTATAGTAAGTTATTGTACTGATTATTTTCCCCCTCTGCACAATTCTATGGTTTTCTATAAATACCCGCATTATATTAGTGTTCCTTCCTGCCATCTGGGGTCGCCTATGCCTCGTATTGTTTCGTTTGTGAATTTTGGGGAGGGCGCTGCTGTCTTGATAAGAGCTCTAGGTTTGGAGCCGGGGTAGTGTCAAACTATTGGTGAGTACCTTGCTTTGGTTGGTACGCCACCTTCGGATCTTTTTTTTTTTTCTTTCTTTGGGCATTAAAATCGTGTAACACGTACCCGGCCGCATTACGCCTTCCGTGTTCGTCTTATTAGCTTTATTTCCGAGCTCTACTCTTCCGTATTCGTCTTATTAGCTTTATTTTAGAGCTCTACTCTTCCGTGTTTGTCTTATAACGTTTATTTCCGAGCTCTACTCTTCCGTGTTTGTCTTATTACGTTTATTTCCGAGCTCTACTCTTCCGTGTTTGTCTTATTACGTTTATTTCCGAGCTCTACTCTTCCGTGTTTGTCTTATTACGTTTATTTCCGAGCTCTACGCTTCCGTATTCGTCTTATTACGTTCATTTCCGAGCTCTACTCTTCCGTATTCGTCTTATTAGCTTTATTTTAGAGCTCTACTCTTCCGTGTTTGTCTTATAACGTTTATTTCCGAGCTCTACGCTTCCGTATTCGTCTTATTAGCTTTATTTCCGAGCTCTACTCTTCCGTGTTCGTCTTATTACGTTTATTTCCGAGCTCTACTCTTCCGTGTTCGTCTTATTACGTTTATTTCCGAGCTCTACTTTTCCGTGTTCGTCTTATTACGTTTATTTCCGAGCTCTACTCTTCCGTGTTCGTCTTATTACGTTCATTTCCGAGCTCTACTCTTCCGTGGTTTATTTTTCTTTCCAACCGAAAGTCTTAGACGTGTTATGTGGAAAGTAAATGACACTTGGCCGCAAATGGTTAGTGTAGCGGTCGTCCAGCTTATTTAACCGTAACGGAACGTAAGGTATTTCAGGCTCCAATCTCCTTACATCAAACCGCAAATTAATACATATTGAATTGGTATCAACCGAGTGAGATAGCTCCGCGGTAACGTGTGATAGTCGCTTTCGGGAGGCCTCTGGTTCGATTTGAATCGGACTGGCCACTTCGATCATGGTTTTTTTTCGTGATTTCTCCGGTTCGGTAGCAAATGATGGGATGGTTACTATTTTACCACGAATATCCTATTATCTGCTTTGCGTTGAAGGACAGACGACGGCTTTTGGTTTGTTGCGACAAGACGGCGGATTGTACTCTTTGGAAAGGTTTCTTCCTGGCGTCTGGCGGGTCTGCTGAGGGCCGCCTACTTGGAGGCGGCTTGATTTTCTAGAACGATCTGGGGGAAACGGAGCTAACGCATGGCTAGCTGGTGCCAGTATGTGCTCCGTCCGAAATCGTTAGGGAACCCATTCTTGCTAGCGCACATCGTCGTCCGGATTTGGTAGATGAACCCTTCGGGTTCTCCCATCAACCCTCTGTTTCAGGGGTCATGTTATAACATTGTAAATACAAGAATGAACATGGGCTTAGCAAATACAGTGATGGTGCTCTCTCGGCGTTGCCAGTCGCAATGAGAGCGGGCGAAGGAATGGAAAATATATGCCTGTCTTTGTCACACCGAAACCGTCTTGCGGATAATGTAAACTGAATTGCGTTATCACTCCTGTAGTTACAATAAAAAAAATCCTCAAATTCTCTATAAAGAGCATAACAGAAGCCAGAAAACACAAAATATTCACACGTAACTAGCTAAAATACCCGCTGTTGGCCGTAGTTTGACGGTTTATCCTTCAACATTTAGCCGTAGGATGTGTTTACCCAATAGTCTTGCGTTTCTTTGGAGCTATTTAATAACTATTACACGAGATACAAAAAGTTAATTAAAACTCTCAGGACTCTATAAAGAACAAAAAATAAAAATGAGAAAACTCCATGCAAAAGCACTGCTGAACAACCACAAATACTCAGTTTTGTAATAACGATATCTGGTGACTTCTCTGATGTCACACTCGGGCTGACTCGTCGTTGTTTATAGAGAACGTCTTGGTTTGGAAGAAATAATATTATCATCAGTATAATCTTGTTCATGTTGGCCAAAATTAATATAATTATTAATATAACAATAAAAAGTTTGAATCTGTTATTGTTATCCATGCCCACTGTCGCTTTAGATGTCACTCAGCGCATCAGAATCCTCCTATAGAGCAAGAAAGCCACTGCTTACAAAAAGATGAGAAACTACAAAGCGAATATCTGAACATCGGAGTATGATCACAGATCAACTTCGACTTATTTATTACTCTTATGTCAGCAATGTTTGAGACTGTTGTAGTCGATGCGACTATTTGGAATCTTTTGTGTTATTTTATATCAATAGCTTGGTCTTCAAGTAGATTGAGAGCTCAGCTGGTGAAAACAAACAAAAGCCATGCTACCAAAGTTAGCACAGCTTGCTTTGCCTTAAAAACTTAAAAAATGCTGCTCAACCAAAAATGCCTTACGAAAAGCATATTTTGCTTATTTTCACTCCCTAACGTAATATGGAATAATCTTCCGGGGTAATTCGGCACACAGCAAGCAAGTATTTATATTACAAAAGAGATCATACGTGTGATTTGTGGTTTGTCCCGTAATTTCCATTCAAAACCAAAAAAATCTTACTCTTACTGTTGAATACATATATTCTCTCTTAAGTTACCTTAAAGCTAATACAATTATGATAACACAACAAACCTTGCTGTGCATGACTAGAATACAAGGCATGCAGATGATTTGCATAGACCAGCAAATAACTTAATACTTATTCAAAAAAGATGTACTATTCTGCAATAACAATTTATAATAACCTCCCATGTTATCTAAAACAAACTAATAGGCAATTCTTATCAACGTAAAATCGTTAACAAAGAGTTAGTCTTTCTTATATACTCACTATAAAATAAACTTTACCTTAACAACAGCGGGCGAGGTTGTACAAGGGAACTGCCAGAATGTCGTCAGTGGTGTCGGCATCCGATTCATCGTCCCCGAGGTTTATAGTTACACCTTCGACGATGCTGTCCCTTGCAATTTCTTTAGCAAAATGCTCCTCTTGCAAACGCTGAGCATGTGGACTCGAGATTGCTAATCCCGAACGGAAACCTTATCAAGAGCTTCGCTCAACATCCGCAGCCGAAATGTGCGACTTCAGCCCACATTTAAAACGCTCCTTACCCTGCAACTTTTTATTTATTAGAAGGAAACTTCGGGAATAGTTTTCCCAATAAATGCTGTCCAAAACTTTCTACGCAGTTATTAGTATAAAACAAATGTGTCAGGCTGCCAAACACATCCATGTATATTTGCAAAATCGGAATAATTGAAAACAAAAATGTTTTAAACCGATGTATTTTAAATTATATTTCTTAGCAAGTTTATTTTCTAATTCAATAGGCATCATAAATCTGGAATGTAGTTTAAAAATTATGAACATTGCAACATAAGGAACACTTTTTTGTAAAATAACCCAAAATTCTGGTTTAAAACGTATAATTCAGGAACTACTTAATACAATGAAAGAAACTTTCCAACCACACTTCTTTTTATGGACATACCTTGTGGTGAAAAATTCAAAACGCTTAGTATAAGTTATATTTTATAATTAAAAGAAGTCTTAATAACTGTGATGTTGAATTCATTATTACAATATGTTGAGTACGCTCAACATCACAAAGGTACTTGGGTTTGATCGCCATAGAAGCACTTTTGGAAGCAGACATCCGACTTAGTATAATACTTTAGGTTTTAGAAAATTCACAAACTGATCCCCGTAAATGAGTAATATTTGCATTTGAGCCCTATAAAAGCGCGAATGAGGATGGAATTATCCAGGCTGTTATTCTGCAGGAGGGCTGAGAGATTGTAAGCCATCATCTGGTGAGAATTTTCAGAGGTCTAGTCATAAGGCACGTGTTTCGTCTCTGGTGGCAACAAAGGAGGTGTTCATACCTCAGCCTAGTGGACAATCCTATTGCAGGCATAAGGATTCTCGTCGTATCGTCTAACATCCTTCATGCTGAATATTCTAGAAAGACTGGTATATAGACATTTAAGAGAGGGGATGTTAGTAAAAAGACACATACACCCCTATTAGTTTTCGTATCAGCCAATTAAATCCGTGGAATCGGCACTCCACCAGCTTGTCAGAAGCGCTGGGCTGTGGAGAGCTGGCCGCAACAACCTTGCTGTAAATCAAGGGTGTCTTTAATCAAATGAGTTTAGCCACCGCTAGGAAGTATCTGGAGAATAAAGGAGTCAATCCGGCTCTAACGGACTGGATAATTAACTCCTTGAAAGTCCCGGTAGGACGTGGTGACTTTGGGGAGTGAGTCCATGAGGACCGTGGCGGACCCCCAAGAAGGACTTTTGTCACCCACTCTGTGGTGTCTGGTGTTGGATGACATATTGAACAGCTTAAACAGAGTTGGATTTCATGCTCAAGACTTGCTGATGATATATGCCTTGTAGCAAGTGAAATACTCCCCAGTATTATTTCGGAGATCATACAGAGCTCCTCACATATTCTGGAGGAATGGCGTAAAGAAACTGTCCGTTAATCCGGAAAATACTGGTCTTCAGAAGGAGAAGAAGGCTGCCTGGTTTGGTATAACCGCTTCTGTTTTGGAATAAACTCAAGGTATCTAGTTCAGTTAAGTCCCTAGGAGTTATTCTCTATTTTGAATGCTGGAAGGAGTATATTGAAAATAAAGTAAAGTAGGTCAGCAATGCTTTATGGGTCTTTATGAGAGCCATTGGGTTCAGATGAGGCTTCCTCTACCTGGGTTAAAAGGCCCTCTGTAACTTACGCGGCGTTGGTCTGGTGGCCCTCTTCATCTGTGAAGGCAGTTGCTGAGAGGTTAATACGCTCCAAAGATTATCACTCTTGATAATAACCGAAGCTGTGCGGACTACCCCACAGTCCGCCTTAGAGATTTAGATGGACCTTTCTCCTTTGCATTTATTGTGAAGGAGGTCGCTAGGGTGAGTGCACTATCTCTGGACATTAGAGGATACACTTTAAGTTACCCTTTAAGGGACACTCCTTTATTTTAACGAGAGTTCAAGACACGTCTCCCATTGCCCTAATGAGAGGTAATGTAATGAGGCTTAGATACAATTTAAGTCACATTTTCTCAGTGTTAATACCTCCCAGGAACTAATGAGACTCAGAGAATGTGTCTTCCCTAAAATATGGAGCCAAACGTGTTGCATTGATGGCTACCGGTTGGGGAATAGGATGAGGGTTGGGACCCGGGGAACCAGGCTTATCATTCCCCTTGGAAATTATGCCACTGTTTTCCAGGCTAAAATATATGCAGTGCAGTACCAACTTTTTGGGTCCCCGCGCATGCAGGAGGTAATGAAATGGAAAACATGCTCGCAAAGACGGACTTAGTTCTTAATTTTGTAGGACCCGAGACTTTTTGTAGTATATCTTGCAGAAGTGTCAGGTATGAGCTAACCCAACTAACAAGTAGGACTTGTCTTGAATATTGGAATATACAAACTACTTCCCCTTTAATTAATTTCGGTTCCAGGTGGTAAGCAGAGTAAATTTTTTTAAACTAACTAGATCTTAGCTCGTAGTTGTGATTGGCTTACGGGCCACAACACACTGCGTAGATATCTTACATAATGGACTTATACAAGACCCTAAATCAGGAAATGTGGAAGCGATAATGAAACCTTGCAGCATATATTATGCGGGAGCGAAAACTTTGCCATACATAAATATGCATTCTTTGGCTGCTTTCTCTTGTAAACTAGGATATAATAAGGACAAATATTAAGGACGTGGTCCGTTTTATCGGGAGCATTGAATTTTATTGAAAGCTCAGTTTAAGAGGTGCAAAGAGATCTAGGAGCCTACGTGTAAGCTTCATAGTGGCCACCGATTTCTTCATCAACTCATTGCATTCCACCCAAAAATTCGATATCGAGGTTTCGCCGGAAACACAGGTAAGCATTTTTAGAAAAACATATGTGTGTGTGGCTGTGTGTCCAACTGTGGACAGCACAACTCAAGAACGAAAAGTTAGTTGAATATTATACTTGGTATTTAACTTCAGATCCTCCAAAGATGCGACAGGAATTTTTCAAAAAATCCTTACACCTCAAACTACCCTTTACATGGAATATGTTTTGTTCATTTTAGTTTTGTGAAAAATGGTTGTAAGGATCTTAGCTAAAATAGCATGTGTTTAAGATATTTGCATGACAAATAAAATGTATATCTTGAACTTTCTGCGAATAGCCTGTAAAGCCCTCTTCATGCTCACCGACTTTTCTATAACTGGAAAACTTTAAGAGTTAGACAAAATCCTACTACATAAAAACACTCAAGTTATATACAATAAAACTTTTTGTGGCGTTAACCGTTACGGAGATATTCTTTGTGATTGGTGCGAAATTTGAAATACTTATTCTACTTAAAATGGTTACTCGATATTTGTTTTTGCTCGTAGCCATGTAAAGAACATGAAATCTCATAATCATCACATAGCTATCCGCTTTTTAAAATCTGGCTGTACTGACATGGGTGGCAGAGTTCATTAAAGCATCCAGTCGTGAGCTGAAAGTACTCGATTCCCTGCTAGGACTGTCATCCCTGACTGAGTTTCCTACCAGGCTTTCCCAAGTCTTCATAATTGGAAAAAGCTTGTTAAGTACCTAACCTTTAATTTAAAACTGGAACGTTTTTTTCCTAAAACTTCCTTTCCCAATAATCACTTCATTTCATGTATCATCAGCATCCACCGCCAATGGGTCATATACAGTAAGAACGGACGTTATATACTACCAGAAGGAAGTAGAGTCGCTTTAGTCTACTATACTGTTCTTATACCTACAACGAAAGTGTAAATGCATACTGAAAGTTTTCTCAACTAAAAAGAAGTAGATGGAAGAAGCTTTTATATGAATAGCTTGTAAAAGAGTGAGTAGAGAATGTCGTGAGAATGAAAATGATTTGTTATTTATTGAATCTTTCATTTTGTAGTTATGATTTCCACAGATGTAAACATATGCACTAATCGAAACCTTTTCCAAGAACACAACCTTTATCAGCAACTCAAAATGTTGATTTTCATAACCTTTCCATATTATTATTTTGAATGGAAAGCAATATATCCCCTACAGTAAACGGTAGAGAAAGTAATAAATTACCCAAATTTTAACGAATCTTATGCAAAGAACACGTCTCCTAAATAATAGGTTTTTGGTACGAACGTTTAACTTATTCTAATGAGCGGATTTCTTACTAGAAAGAAAGAGGAATTCTCGCAAGTTTTTCTTCCACTGTTGCCCATCCTGCTCATGTAAGAGTTTGCTCAGAAAATACCACTGTTCCTTGAGAATATACTGATAAGATAGAGCGTTCCAAGAATTTTAGAGAAACGGAAATGAGGGTCATTTTTTAAGTTATACATGATTTTCTTAGATACAATCAGCAACTTCTTCCGCTGGAAAATTATCATTATGTCGACGATTTACTGAAATTTGAAATAAAGGCTGTGTACTGTGAAAGTAACCTAAGAAAATGATGCAAAAACAAGCATAAAAATCTTTTTTCTAAGTTTACACAAGGCTTTGTAAAACAACAGGCACATCTTACACAATTCAGGAAAATAATGCAAAATGTGCTGATTACACACAAAATACACGATCAATGAAACTGTATAATGCATTAACACTAAATGCCATAAAACATATCACTAAGAAGTGCTTTGATTGCACAACATTAACGTCAAACTGCATAAGACTAAAAACTCAAATCCCGTGTCTTCTTAAACTTTAAACGAACTGGAGAAAACTCTCCATAATAGCAGATTATGATGGAAGTAGGGTTTTACTTTGCCTACCGCCTTCGTTTCGCAGTCCTACGAGCAAAGTAAAACCACTTTTAACACGTGCTGCATGTGCTATTTTAGACAGCTTTCGAATTGGTAAAGTATGTTATATTGATTTCTGAAACTAAGAGAAATTCAATTAAAACGAGATCAACTCTCGTGTGTAGCGAGATTCTTGAAACTAAGAGAAATGACGTTAAAACGAGATCAACTCTCGTGTGTAGCGAGATTCCTGAAACAAGCGAAATCACATTAAAACGAGATTAACTCTCGTGTGTAGCGAGATTCTTGAAACAAGAGAAATCACATTAAAACGAGGTCAACTCTCGTGTGTAGCGAGATTCCTGAAACTAAGAGAAATGACGTTAAAATGAGATCAACTCTCGTGTGTAGCGAGATTCTTAAACAAGAGAAATCACGTTAAAATGAGATCAACTCTCGTGTGTAGCGAGATTCTTGAAACAAGAGAAATGACGTTAAACCGAGATCAACTCTCGTGTGTAGCGAGATTCCTGAAACTAAGAGAAATGACGTTAAAACGAGATCAACTCTCGTGTGTAGCAAGATTCTTGAAACAAGAGAAATCACATTAAAACGAGATCAACTCTCGTGTGTAGCGAGATTCTTGAAACAAGAGAAATAACATTAAAATGAGATCAACTCTCGTGTGTAGCGAGATTCTTGAAACAAGAGAAATGACGTTAAAACGAGATCAACTCTCATGTGTAGCGATATACTTGAAACAAGAGAAATCACATTAAAACGAGATCAACTCTCGTGTGTAGCGATATTCCTGAAACTAAGAGAAATGACGTTAAAACGAGATCAACTCTCGTGTGTAGCGAGATTCTTGAAACAAGAGAAATCACATTAAAATGAGATCAACTCTCGTGTGTAGCGAGATTCTTGAAACAAGAGAAATCACATTAAAACGAGATCAACTCTCGTGTGTAGCGAGATTCCTGAAACTAAGAGAAATGACGTTAAAACGAGATCAACTCTCGTGTGTAGCGAGATTCCTGAAACTAAGAGAAATGACGTTAAAACGAGATCAACTCTCGTGTGTAGCGAGATTCTTGAAACAAGAGAAATCACATTAAAACGAGATCAACTCTCGTGTGTAGCGAGATTCCTGAAACTAAGAGAAATGACGTTAAAACGAGATCAACTCTCGTGTGTAGCGAGATTCTTGAAACAAGAGAAATCACAATAAAACGACATCAACTCTCGTGTGTAGCGAGATTCCTGAAACAAGCGAAATCACATTAAAACGAGATCAACTCTCGTGTGTAGCGAGATTCTTCAAACCAGAATAATCACATTAAAACGACATCAACTCTCGTGTGTAGCGAGATTCTTGAAACTAAGAGAAATCACATTAAAACGAGATCCACTCTCGTGTGTAGCGAGATTCTTGAAACAAGAGAAATCACATTAAAACGAGGTCAACTCTCGTGTGTAGCGAGATTCCTGAAACTAAGAGAAATGACGTTAAAATGAGATCAACTCTCGTGTGTAGCGAGATTCTTAAACAAGAGAAATCACGTTAAAATGAGATCAACTCTCGTGTGTAGCGAGATTCTTCAAACAAGAGAAATCACATTAAAATGAGATCAACTCTCGTGTGTAGCGAGATTCTTAAACAAGAGAAATCACGTTAAAACGAGATCAACTCTCGTGTGTAGCGAGATTCTTGAAACAAGAGAAATCACAATAAAACGACATCAACTCTCGTGTGTAGCGAGATTCCTGAAACAAGCGAAATCACATTAAAACGAGATCAACTCTCGTGTGTAGCGAGATTCTTCAAACCAGAATAATCACATTAAAACGACATCAACTCTCGTGTGTAGCGAGATTCTTGAAACTAAGAGAAATCACATTAAAACGAGATCCACTCTCGTGTGTAGCGAGATTCTTGAAACAAGAGAAATCACATTAAAACGAGGTCAACTCTCGTGTGTAGCGAGATTCCTGAAACTAAGAGAAATGACGTTAAAATGAGATCAACTCTCGTGTGTAGCGAGATTCTTAAACAAGAGAAATGACGTTAAAATGAGATCAACTCTCGTGTGTAGCGAGATTCTTAAACAAGAGAAATCACGTTAAAATGAGATCAACTCTCGTGTGTAGCGAGATTCTTAAACAAGAGAAATCACGTTAAAACGAGATCAACTCTCGTGTGTAGCGAGATTCCTGAAACTAAGAGAAATGACGTTAAAACGAGATCAACTCTCGTGTGTAGCGAGATTCTTGAAACAAGAGAAATCACATTAAAACGAGATCAACTCTCGTGTGTAGCGAGATTCTTGAAACAAGAGAAATAACAATAAAATGAGATCAACTCTCGTGTGTAGCGAGATTCTTGAAACAAGAGAAATGACGTTAAAACGAGATCAACTCTCATGTGTAGCGAGATTCTTGAAACAAGAGAAATCACATTAAAACGAGATCAACTCTCGTGTGCAGCGATATTCCTGAAACTAAGAGAAATGACGTTAAAACGAGATCAACTCTCGTGTGTAGCGAGATTCCTGAAACTAAGAGAAATGACGTTAAAACGAGATCAACTCTCGTGTGTAGCGAGATATTTGAAACAAGAGAAATCAAATTAAAACGAGATCAACTCTCGTGTGTAGCGAGATTCTTGAAACAAGAGAAATCACATTAAAATGAGATCAACTCTCGTGTGTAGCGAGATTCTTGAAACAAGAGAAATCACATTAAAACGAGATCAACTCTCGTGTGTAGCGAGATTCCTAAAACTAAGAGAAATGACGTTAAAACGAGATCAACTCTCGTGTGTAGCGAGATTCCTGAAACTAAGAGAAATGACGTTAAAACGAGATCAACTCTCGTGTGTAGCGAGATTCTTGAAACAAGAGAAATCACATTAAAACGAGATCAACTATCATGTGTAGCGAGATTCCTGAAACTAAGAGAAATGACGTTAAAACGAGATCAACTCTCGTGTGTAGCGAGATTCTTGAAACAAGAGAAATCACATTAAAACGAGATCAATTCTCGTGTGTAGCGAGATTCCTGAAACAAGCGAAATCACATTAAAACGAGATCAACTCTCGTGTGTAGCGAGATTCTTCAAACAAGAGAAATCACATTAAAACGACATCAACTCTCGTGTGTAGCGAGATTCTTGAAACTAAGAGAAATCACATTAAAACGAGATGAACTCTCGTGTGTAGCGAGATTCTTGAAACAAGAAAAATCACATTAAAACGAGATCAACTCTCGTGTGTAGCGAGATTCCTGAAACTAAGAGAAATGACGGTAAAACGAGATCAACTCTCGTGTGTAGCGAGATTCTTAAAACAAGAGAAATTACATTAAAACGAGATCAACTCTCGTGTGTAGCGAGATTCGTGAAACTAAGAGAAATGACGTTAAAACGAGATCAACTCTCATGTGTAGCGAGATTCCTGAAACAAGCGAAATCACATTAAAACGAGATCAACTCTCGTGTGTAGCGAGATTCTTGAAACAAGAGAAATCACATTAAAACGACATCAACTCTCGTGTGTAGCGAGATTTCTGAAACTAAGAGAAATGACGTTAAAATGAGATCAACTCTCGTGTGTAGCGAGATTCTTAAACAACAGAAATCACGTTAAAATGAGATCAACTCTCGTGTGTAGCGAGATTCTTTAAACAAGAGAAATGACGTTAAAACGAGATCAACTCTCGTGTGTAGCGAGATTCCTGAAACTAAGAGAAATGACGTTAAAACGAGATCAACTCTCGTGTGTAGCTAGATTCTTGAAACAAGAGAAATCACATTAAAACGAGATCAACTCTCGTTTGTAGCGAGATTCTTGAAACAAGAGAAATAACATTAAAATGAGATCAACTGTCGTGTGTATCGAGATTCTTGAAACAAGGGAAATGACGTTAAAACGAGATCAACTCTCATGTGTAGCGAGATTCTTGAAACAAAAGAATTCACATTAAAACGAGATCAACTCTCGTGTGTAGCGAGATTCCTGAAACTAAGAGAAATGACGTTAAAACGAGATCAACTCTCGTGTGTAGCGAGATTCCTGAAACTAAGAGAAATGACGTTAAAACGAGATCAACTCTCGTGTGTAGCGAGATTCTTGAAACAAGAGAAATCACATTAAAACGACATCAACTCTCGTGTGTAGCGAGATTCTCTAAACAAGAGAAATCACATTAAAATGAGATCAACTCTCGTGTGTAGCGAGATTCTTGAAACAAGAGAAATCACATTAAAACGAGATCAACTCTCGTGTGTAGCGAGATTCCTGAAACTAAGAGAAATGACGTTAAAACGAGATCAACTCTCGTGTGTAGCGAGATACCTGAAACAAGAGAAATCACGTTAAAACGAGATCAACTCTCGTGTGTAGCGAGATTCCTGAAACTAAGAGAAATGACGTTAAAACGAGATCAAATCTCGTGTGTAGCGAGATTCTTGAAACAAGAGAAATGACGTTAAAACGAGATCAACTCTCATGTGTAGCGGGATTCCTGAAACTAAGAAAAATGAGGTTAAAACGAGATCAACTCTCGTGTGTAGCGAGATTCCTGAAACAAGAAAAATCACGTTAAAACGAGATCAACTCTCGTGTGTAGCCAGATTCCTGAAACTAAGAGAAATGACGTTATAACGAGATTAGCTGTCGTGTGTAGCGAGATTCTTGAAACAAAAGAAATCACGTTAAAACGAGATCAACTCTCGTGTGTAGCCAGATTCCTGAAACTAAGAGAAATTACGTTAAAATGAGATCAACTCTCGTGTGTAGTGAGATTCTTGAAACAAGAGAAATCACGTTAAAACGAGATCAACTCTCGTGTGTAGCGAGATTCCTGAAACTAAGAGAAATGACGTTAAAACGAGATCAACTCTCGTGTGTAGCGATGTTCTTGAAACAAGAGAAATCACGTTAAAACGAGATCAACTCTCATGTAAAGCGAGATTCTTGAAACAAGAGAAATCACGTTAAAACGAGATCAACTCTCGTGTGTAGCAAAATTCTTGAAACAAGAGAAATCACTTAAAAACGAGATCAACTCTCAGTTAGCGAGATTCTTGAAACAAGAGAAATGACGTTAAAACGAGATCAACTCTCGTGTGTAGCGAGATTCCTGAAACTAAGAGAAATGACGTTAAAACGAGATCAACTCTCGTGTGTAGCGAGATTCTTGAAACAAGAGAAATCACATTAAAACGAGATCAACTCTCGTGTGTAGCGAGATTCTTGAAACAAGAGAAATTACGTTAAAACGAGATCAACTCTCGTATGTAGCGAGATTCTTGAAACAAGAGAAATCACAATAATATGAGATCAACTCTCGTATGTAGCGAGATTCTTGAAACAAGAGAAATCACAATAATATGAGATCAACTCTCGTATGTAGCGAGATTCTTGAAACAAGAGAAATCACATTAAAACCAGATCAACTCTCGTGTGTAGCGAGATTCTTGAAACAAGAGAAATCACGTTAAAATGAGATCAACTCTCGTGTGTAGCGAGATTCTTGAAACAAGAGAAATGACGTTAAAACGAGATCAACTCTCGTGTGGAGCGAGATTCCTGAAACTAAGAGAAATGACGTTAAAACGAGATCAAATCTCGTGTGTAGCGACATTCTTAAAACAAGAGAAATGACGTTAAAACGAGATCAACTCTCGTGTGTAGTGAGGTTCTTGAAACAAGAGAAATGACGTTAACACGAGATCAACTCTCGTGTGTAACGAGATTCCTGAAACTACGAAAAATGACGTTAAAACGAGATTAACTCTCGTGTGTAGCGAGATTCCTGAAACAAGAAAAATCACGTTAAAGCGAGATCAACTCTCGTGTGTAGCCAGATTCCTGAAACTAAGAGAAATGACGTTAAAACGAGATTAGCTCTAGTGTGTAGCGAGATTCTTGAAACAAGAGAAATCACGTTAAAACGAGATCAACTCTCGTGTGTAGCGAGATTCCTGAAACTAAGAGAAATTACGTTAAAACGAGTACGACTCTGGTGTGTAGTGAGATTCTTGAAACAAGAGAAATCACGTTAAAACGAGATCAACTGTCGTGTGTAGCGAGATTCCTGAAACTAAGAGAAATCACCTTAAAACGAGATCAACTCTCGTGTGCAGCGATGTTCTTGATACAAGAGAAATCACGTTAAAACGAGATCAACTCTCATGTAAAGCGAGATTCTTGAAACAAGAGAAATGACGTTAAAACGATATCAACTCTTGTGTGTAGCGAAATTCTTGAAACAAGAGAAATCACTTTAAAACGAGATCAACTCTGGTGTGTAGCGAAATTCTTGAAACAAGAGAAATCACGTTAAAACGAGATCAACTCTCGTGTGTAGCGAAATTCTTGAAACAAGAGAAATCACTTAAAAACGAGATCAACTCTCGTGTGTAGCGAAATTCTTGAAACAAGAGAATTCACTTTAAAACGAGATCAACTCTCGTGTGTAGCGAAACTCTTGAAACAAGACAAATCACCATAAAACGAAATCAACTCTCGTGTGTAGCGAAATTCTTGAAACAAGGGAAATCACTTTAAAACGAGATCAACTCTCGTGTGTAGCGAGATGCTCGAAACAAGAGAAATCACGTTAAAACGAGATCAACTCTCGTGTGTAGTGAGTTTCCTGAAACTAAGAGAAATCACGTTAAAACAGATCAACTCTCGTGTGTAGCGAGATTCCTGAAACTAAGAGAAATCACCTTAAAACGAGATCAACTCTCGTGTGTAGCGAGATTCTTGAAACAAGAGAAATCACGTTAAAACGAGATCAACTCTCATGTGTAGCGAGATTCTTGAAACAAGAGAAATGACGTTAAAACGATATCAACGCTTCTGTGTTGCGAGATTCCTGAAACTGAGAGAAATGACGTTAAACGAGATCAACTCTCGTGTGTAGCGATGTTCTTGAAACAAGAGAAATCACGTTAAAACGAGATCAACTCTCGTGTGTAGCGAAACTCTTGAAACAAGAGAAATCACGTTAAAACGAGATCAACTCTCTGGTGTAGCGAAATTCTTGAAACAAGAGAAATCACTTAAAAACGAGATCAACTCTCGTGTGTAGCGAAATTCTTGAAACAAAAGAAATCACTTTAAAACTAGATCAACTTTCGTGTGTAGCGAAATTCTTGAAACAAGAGAAATCACTTAAAAACGAGATCAACTCTCGTGTGTAGCGAAATTCTTGAAACAAGAGAAATCACTTTAAAACGAGATCAACTCTCGTGTGTAGCGAAACTCTTGAAACAAGACAAATCACGTTAAAACGAAATCAAATCTCGTGTGTAGCGAAATTCTTGAAACAAGAGAAATCACTTTAAAACGAGATCAACTCTCTTGTGTAGCGAGATTCCTGAAACTAAGACAAATTACGTTAAAACGAGATCAACTCTCGGGTGTAGTGAGATTCTTGAAACAAGAGAAATCACGTTAAAACGAGATCAACTCTCGTGTGTAGCGAGATTCCTGAAACTAAGAGAAATGACGTTAAAACGATATCAACTCTCGTGTGCAGCGATGTTCTTGAAACAAGAGAAATCACGCTAAAACGAGATCAACTCTCATGTAAAGCGAGATTCTTGAAACAAGAGAAATGACGTTAAAACGATATCAACTCTTGTGTGTAGCGAAATTCTTGAAACAAGAGAAATCACTTTAAAACGAGATCAACTCTGGTGTGTAGCGAAACTCTTGAAACAAGAGAAATCACGTTAAAACGAGATCAACTCTCGTGTGTAGCGAAATTCTTGAAACAAGAGAAATCACTTAAAAACGAGATCAACTCTCGTGTGTAGCGAAATTCTTGAAACAAGAGAAATCACTTTAAATCGAGATCAACTCTCGTGTGTAGCGAAACTCTGGAAACAAGACAAATCACCATAAAACGAAATCAACTCTCGTGTGTAGCGAAATTCTTGAAACAAGAGAAATCACTTTAAAACGAGATCAACTCTCGTGTGTAGCGAGATGCTTGAAACAAGAGAAATCACGTTAAAACGAGATCAACTCTCGTGTGTAGCGATATTCTTGAAACAAGGGAAATCACGTTAAAACAGATCAACTCTCGTGTGTAGCGAGATTCCTGAAACTAAGAGAAATCACCTTAAAACGAGATCAACTCTCGTGTGTAGCGAGATTCTTGAAACAAGAGAAATCACGTTAAAACGAGATCAACTCTCATGGGTAGCGAGATTCTTGAAACAAGAGAAATGACGTTAAAACGATATCAACTCTCGTGTGTTGCGAGATTCCTGAAACTAAGAGAAATGACGTTAAACGAGATCAACTCTCGTGTGTAGCGATGTTCTTGAAACAAGAGAAATCACGTTAAAACTAGATCAACTCTCGTGTGTAGCGAAACTCTTGAAACAAGAGAAATCACGTTAAAACGAGATCAACTCTCGTGTGTAGCGAAATTCTTGAAACAAGAGAAATCACTTAAAAACGATATCAACTCTCGTGTGTAGCGAAATTCTTGAAACAAGAGAAATCACTTTAAAACTAGATCAACTCTCGTGTGTAGCGAAATTCTTGAAACAAGAGAAATTACTTTAAAACGAGATCAACTCTCCTGTGTAGCGAGATGCTTGAAACAAGAGAAATCACGTTAAAACGAGATCAACTCTCGTGTGTAGTGAGATTCCTGAAACTAAGAGAAATTACGTTAAAACAGATCAACTCTCGTGTGTAGCGAGATTCCTGAAACTAAGAGAAATCACCTTAAAACGAGATCAACTCTCGTGTGTAGCGAGATTCTTGAAACAAGAGAAATCACGTTAAAACGAGATCAACTCTCATGTGTAGCGAGATTCTTGAAACAAGAGAAATGACGTTAAAACCAGATCAACTCTCGTGTGTAGCGAGATTCTTGAAACAATGAGAAATCACATTAAAACGAGATCAACTCTCATGTGTAGCGAGATTCTTGAAACAAGAGAAATGACGTTAAAACGAGATCAACTCTCGTGTGTAGCGAGATGCTTGAAACATGAGAAATCACGTTAAAACGATATCAACTCTTCTGTGTAGCGATATTCTTGAAACAAGGGAAATCACATTAAAACGAGATCAACTCTCGTGTGTAGCGAGATTCCTGAAACTAAGAGAAATGACGTTAAAACGAGATCAACTCTCGTGTGTAGCGAGATTCTTAAAACAAGAGAAATCACGTTAAAACAAGATTAACTCTCGTGTGTAGCGAGATTCTTGAAACAAGAGAAATCACGTTAAAACGAGATCAACTCTCGTGTGTAGCGATATTCTTGAAACAAGAGAAATGACGTTAAAACGAAACCAACTCTCGTGTGTAGCGAGATTCCTGAAACTAAGAGAAATCACGTTAAAACGAGATCAACTCTCGTGTGTAGCGAGATTCTTGAAACAAGAGAAATTACGTTAAAACGAGATCAACTCTCGTGTGTAGCGAAATTCTTGAAACAAAAGAAATCACTTTAAAACTAGATCAACTCTCGTGTGTAGCGAAATTCTTGAAACAAGAGAAATCACTTAAAAACGAGATCAACTCTCGTGTGTAGCGAAATTCTTGAAACAAGAGAAATCACTTTAAAACGAGATCAACTCTCGTGTGTAGCGAAACTCTTGAAACAAGACAAATCACGTTAAAACGAAATCAAATCTCGTGTGTAGCGAAATTCTTGAAACAAGAGAAATCACTTTAAAACGAGATCAACTCTCTTGTGTAGCGAGATTCCTGAAACTAAGAGAAATTACGTTAAAACGATATCAACTCTCGGGTGTAGTGAGATTCTTGAAACAAGAGAAATCACGTTAAAACGAGATCAACTCTCGTGTGTAGCGAGATTCCTGAAACTAAGAGAAATGACGTTAAAACGATATCAACTCTCGTGTGCAGCGATGTTCTTGAAACAAGAGAAATCACGCTAAAACGAGATCAACTCTCATGTAAAGCGAGATTCCTGAAACAAGAGAAATGACGTTAAAACGATATCAACTCTTGTGTGTAGCGAAATTCTTGAAACAAGAGAAATCACTTTAAAACGAGATCAACTCTGGTGTGTAGCGAAACTCTTGAAACAAGAGAAATCACGTTAAAACGAGATCAACTCTCGTGTGTAGCGAAATTCTTGAAACAAGAGAAATCACTTAAAAACGAGATCAACTCTCGTGTGTAGCGAAATTCTTGAAACAAGAGAAATCACTTTAAATCGAGATCAACTCTCGTGTGTAGCGAAGCTCTTGAAACAAGACAAATCACCATAAAACGAAATCAACTCTCGTGTGTAGCGAAATTCTTGAAACAAGAGAAATCACTTTAAAACGAGATCAACTCTCGTGTGTAGCGAGATGCTTGAAACAAGAGAAATCACGTTAAAACGAGATCAACTCTCGTGTGTAGCGATATTCTTGAAACAAGGGAAATCACGTTAAAACAGATCAACTCTCGTGTGTAGCGAGATTCCTGAAACTAAGAGAAATCACCTTAAAACGAGATCAACTCTCGTGTGTAGCGAGATTCTTGAAACAAGAGAAATCACGTTAAAACGAGATCAACTCTCATGGGTAGCGAGATTCTTGAAACAAGAGAAATGACGTTAAAACGATATCAACTCTCGTGTGTTGCGAGATTCCTGAAACTAAGAGAAATGACGTTAAACGAGATCAACTCTCGTGTGTAGCGATGTTCTTGAAACAAGAGAAATCACGTTAAAACGAGATCAAATCTCGTGTGTAGCGAGATTCCTGAAACTAAGAGAAATGACGTTAAAACGAGATCAACTCTCGTGTGTAGCGATGTTCTTGAAACAAGAGAAATCACGTTAAAACGAGATCAACTCTCATGTAAAGCGAGATTCTTGAAACAAGAGAAATCACGTTAAAACGAGATCAACTCTCGTGTGTAGCAAAATTCTTGAAACAAGAGAAATCACTTAAAAACGAGATCAACTCTCAGTTAGCGAGATTCTTGAAACAAGAGAAATGACGTTAAAACGAGATCAACTCTCGTGTGTAGCGAGATTCCTGAAACTAAGAGAAATGACGTTAAAACGAGATCAACTCTCGTGTGTAGCGAGATTCTTGAAACAAGAGAAATCACATTAAAACGAGATCAACTCTCGTGTGTAGCGAGATTCTTGAAACAAGAGAAATTACGTTAAAACGAGATCAACTCTCGTATGTAGCGAGATTCTTGAAACAAGAGAAATCACAATAATATGAGATCAACTCTCGTATGTAGCGAGATTCTTGAAACAAGAGAAATCACAATAATATGAGATCAACTCTCGTATGTAGCGAGATTCTTGAAACAAGAGAAATCACATTAAAACCAGATCAACTCTCGTGTGTAGCGAGATTCTTGAAACAAGAGAAATCACGTTAAAATGAGATCAACTCTCGTGTGTAGCGAGATTCTTGAAACAAGAGAAATGACGTTAAAACGAGATCAACTCTCGTGTGTAGCGAGATTCCTGAAACTAAGAGAAATGACGTTAAAACGAGATCAAATCTCGTGTGTAGCGACATTCTTAAAACAAGAGAAATGACGTTAAAACGAGATCAACTCTCGTGTGTAGTGAGGTTCTTGAAACAAGAGAAATGACGTTAACACGAGATCAACTCTCGTGTGTAACGAGATTCCTGAAACTACGAAAAATGACGTTAAAACGAGATTAACTCTCGTGTGTAGCGAGATTCCTGAAACAAGAAAAATCACGTTAAAGCGAGATCAACTCTCGTGTGTAGCCAGATTCCTGAAACTAAGAGAAATGACGTTAAAACGAGATTAGCTCTAGTGTGTAGCGAGATTCTTGAAACAAGAGAAATCACGTTAAAACGAGATCAACTCTCGTGTGTAGCGAGATTCCTGAAACTAAGAGAAATTACGTTAAAACGAGTACGACTCTGGTGTGTAGTGAGATTCTTGAAACAAGAGAAATCACGTTAAAACGAGATCAACTGTCGTGTGTAGCGAGATTCCTGAAACTAAGAGAAATCACCTTAAAACGAGATCAACTCTCGTGTGCAGCGATGTTCTTGATACAAGAGAAATCACGTTAAAACGAGATCAACTCTCATGTAAAGCGAGATTCTTGAAACAAGAGAAATGACGTTAAAACGATATCAACTCTTGTGTGTAGCGAAATTCTTGAAACAAGAGAAATCACTTTAAAACGAGATCAACTCTGGTGTGTAGCGAAATTCTTGAAACAAGAGAAATCACGTTAAAACGAGATCAACTCTCGTGTGTAGCGAAATTCTTGAAACAAGAGAAATCACTGAAAAACGAGATCAACTCTCGTGTGTAGCGAAATTCTTGAAACAAGAGAATTCACTTTAAAACGAGATCAACTCTCGTGTGTAGCGAAACTCTTGAAACAAGACAAATCACCATAAAACGAAATCAACTCTCGTGTGTAGCGAAATTCTTGAAACAAGAGAAATCACTTTAAAACGAGATCAACTCTCGTGTGTAGCGAGATGCTTGAAACAAGAGAAATCACGTTAAAACGAGATCAACTCTCGTGTGTAGCGATATTCTTGAAACAAGGGAAATCACGTTAAAACAGATCAACTCTCGTGTGTAGCGAGATTCCTGAAACTAAGAGAAATCACCTTAAAACGAGATCAACTCTCGTGTGTAGCGAGATTCTTGAAACAAGAGAAATCACGTTAAAACGAGATCAACTCTCATGGGTAGCGAGATTCTTGAAACAAGAGAAATGACGTTAAAACGATATCAACTCTCGTGTGTTGCGAGATTCCTGAAACTAAGAGAAATGACGTTAAACGAGATCAACTCTCGTGTGTAGCGATGTTCTTGAAACAAGAGAAATCACGTTAAAACTAGATCAACTCTCGTGTGTAGCGAAACTCTTGAAACAAGAGAAATCACGTTAAAACGAGATCAACTCTCGTGTGTAGCGAAATTCTTGAAACAAGAGAAATCACTTAAAAACGATATCAACTCTCGTGTGTAGCGAAATTCTTGAAACAAGAGAAATCACTTTAAAACTAGATCAACTCTCGTGTGTAGCGAAATTCTTGAAACAAGAGAAATTACTTTAAAACGAGATCAACTCTCCTGTGTAGCGAGATGCTTGAACAAAAGAGAAATCACGTTAAAACGAGATCAACTCTCGTGTGTAGTGAGATTCCTGAAACTAAGAGAAATTACGTTAAAACAGATCAACTCTCGTGTGTAGCGAGATTCCTGAAACTAAGAGAAATCACCTTAAAACGAGATCAACTCTCGTGTGTAGCGAGATTCTTGAAACAAGAGAAATCACGTTAAAACGAGATCAACTCTCATGTGTAGCGAGATTCTTGAAACAAGAGAAATGACGTTAAAACGAGATCAACTCTCGTGTGTAGCGAGATTCTTGAAACAATGAGAAATCACATTAAAACGAGATCAACTCTCATGTGTAGCGAGATTCTTGAAACAAGAGAAATGACGTTAAAACGAGATCAACTCTCGTGTGTAGCGAGATGCTTGAAACATGAGAAATCACGTTAAAACGATATCAACTCTTCTGTGTAGCGATATTCTTGAAACAAGGGAAATCACATTAAAACGAGATCAACTCTCGTGTGTAGCGAGATTCCTGAAACTAAGAGAAATGACGTTAAAACGAGATCAACTCTCGTGTGTAGCGAGATTCTTAAAACAAGAGAAATCACGTTAAAACAAGATTAACTCTCGTGTGTAGCGAGATTCTTGAAACAAGAGAAATCACGTTAAAACGAGATCAACTCTCGTGTGTAGCGATATTCTTGAAACAAGAGAAATGACGTTAAAACGAAACCAACTCTCGTGTGTAGCGAGATTCCTGAAACTAAGAGAAATCACGTTAAAACGAGATCAACTCTCGTGTGTAGCGAGATTCTTGAAACAAGAGAAATTACGTTAAAACGAGATCAACTCTCGTGTGTAGCGAAATTCTTGAAACAAAAGAAATCACTTTAAAACTAGATCAACTCTCGTGTGTAGCGAAATTCTTGAAACAAGAGAAATCACTTAAAAACGAGATCAACTCTCGTGTGTAGCGAAATTCTTGAAACAAGAGAAATCACTTTAAAACGAGATCAACTCTCGTGTGTAGCGAAACTCTTGAAACAAGACAAATCACGTTAAAACGAAATCACATCTCGTGTGTAGCGAAATTCTTGAAACAAGAGAAATCACTTTAAAACGAGATCAACTCTCTTGTGTAGCGAGATTCCTGAAACTAAGAGAAATTACGTTAAAACGATATCAACTCTCGGGTGTAGTGAGATTCTTGAAACAAGAGAAATCACGTTAAAACGAGATCAACTCTCGTGTGTAGCGAGATTCCTGAAACTAAGAGAAACGACGTTAAAACGATATCAACTCTCGTGTGCAGCGATGTTCTTGAAACAAGAGAAATCACGCTAAAACGAGATCAACTCTCATGTAAAGCGAGATTCCTGAAACAAGAGAAATGACGTTAAAACGATATCAACTCTTGTGTGTAGCGAAATTCTTGAAACAAGAGAAATCACTTTAAAACGAGATCAACTCTGGTGTGTAGCGAAACTCTTGAAACAAGAGAAATCACGTTAAAACGAGATCAACTCTCGTGTGTAGCGAAATTCTTGAAACAAGAGAAATCACTTAAAAACGAGATCAACTCTCGTGTGTAGCGAAATTCTTGAAACAAGAGAAATCACTTTAAATCGAGATCAACTCTCGTGTGTAGCGAAGCTCTTGAAACAAGACAAATCACCATAAAACGAAATCAACTCTCGTGTGTAGCGAAATTCTTGAAACAAGAGAAATCACTTTAAAACGAGATCAACTCTCGTGTGTAGCGAGATGCTTGAAACAAGAGAAATCACGTTAAAACGAGATCAACTCTCGTGTGTAGCGATATTCTTGAAACAAGGGAAATCACGTTAAAACAGATCAACTCTCGTGTGTAGCGAGATTCCTGAAACTAAGAGAAATCACCTTAAAACGAGATCAACTCTCGTGTGTAGCGAGATTCTTCAAACAAGAGAAATCACGTTAAAACGAGATCAACTCTCATGGGTAGCGAGATTCTTGAAACAAGAGAAATGACGTTAAAACGATATCAACTCTCGTGTGTTGCGAGATTCCTGAAACTAAGAGAAATGACGTTAAACGAGATCAACTCTCGTGTGTAGCGATGTTCTTGAAACAAGAGAAATCACGTTAAAACGAGATCAAATCTCGTGTGTAGCGAGATTCCTGAAACTAAGAGAAATGACGTTAAAACGAGATCAACTCTCGTGTGTAGCGATGTTCTTGAAACAAGAGAAATCACGTTAAAACGAGATCAACTCTCATGTAAAGCGAGATTCTTGAAACAAGAGAAATCACGTTAAAACGAGATCAACTCTCGTGTGTAGCAAAATTCTTGAAACAAGAGAAATCACTTAAAAACGAGATCAACTCTCAGTTAGCGAGATTCTTGAAACAAGAGAAATGACGTTAAAACGAGATCAACTCTCGTGTGTAGCGAGATTCCTGAAACTAAGAGAAATGACGTTAAAACGAGATCAACTCTCGTGTGTAGCGAGATTCTTGAAACAAGAGAAATCACATTAAAACGAGATCAACTCTCGTGTGTAGCGAGATTCTTGAAACAAGAGAAATTACGTTAAAACGAGATCAACTCTCGTATGTAGCGAGATTCTTGAAACAAGAGAAATCACAATAATATGAGATCAACTCTCGTATGTAGCGAGATTCTTGAAACAAGAGAAATCACAATAATATGAGATCAACTCTCGTATGTAGCGAGATTCTTGAAACAAGAGAAATCACATTAAAACCAGATCAACTCTCGTGTGTAGCGAGATTCTTGAAACAAGAGAAATCACGTTAAAATGAGATCAACTCTCGTGTGTAGCGAGATTCTTGAAACAAGAGAAATGACGTTAAAACGAGATCAACTCTCGTGTGTAGCGAGATTCCTGAAACTAAGAGAAATGACGTTAAAACGAGATCAAATCTCGTGTGTAGCGACATTCTTAAAACAAGAGAAATGACGTTAAAACGAGATCAACTCTCGTGTGTAGTGAGGTTCTTGAAACAAGAGAAATGACGTTAACACGAGATCAACTCTCGTGTGTAACGAGATTCCTGAAACTACGAAAAATGACGTTAAAACGAGATTAACTCTCGTGTGTAGCGAGATTCCTGAAACAAGAAAAATCACGTTAAAGCGAGATCAACTCTCGTGTGTAGCCAGATTCCTGAAACTAAGAGAAATGACGTTAAAACGAGATTAGCTCTAGTGTGTAGCGAGATTCTTGAAACAAGAGAAATCACGTTAAAACGAGATCAACTCTCGTGTGTAGCGAGATTCCTGAAACTAAGAGAAATTACGTTAAAACGAGTACGACTCTGGTGTGTAGTGAGATTCTTGAAACAAGAGAAATCACGTTAAAACGAGATCAACTGTCGTGTGTAGCGAGATTCCTGAAACTAAGAGAAATCACCTTAAAACGAGATCAACTCTCGTGTGCAGCGATGTTCTTGATACAAGAGAAATCACGTTAAAACGAGATCAACTCTCATGTAAAGCGAGATTCTTGAAACAAGAGAAATGACGTTAAAACGATATCAACTCTTGTGTGTAGCGAAATTCTTGAAACAAGAGAAATCACTTTAAAACGAGATCAACTCTGGTGTGTAGCGAAATTCTTGAAACAAGAGAAATCACGTTAAAACGAGATCAACTCTCGTGTGTAGCGAAATTCTTGAAACAAGAGAAATCACTGAAAAACGAGATCAACTCTCGTGTGTAGCGAAATTCTTGAAACAAGAGAATTCACTTTAAAACGAGATCAACTCTCGTGTGTAGCGAAACTCTTGAAACAAGACAAATCACCATAAAACGAAATCAACTCTCGTGTGTAGCGAAATTCTTGAAACAAGGGAAATCACTTTAAAACGAGATCAACTCTCGTGTGTAGCGAGATGCTCGAAACAAGAGAAATCACGTTAAAACGAGATCAACTCTCGTGTGTAGTGAGTTTCCTGAAACTAAGAGAAATCACGTTAAAACAGATCAACTCTCGTGTGTAGCGAGATTCCTGAAACTAAGAGAAATCACCTTAAAACGAGATCAACTCTCGTGTGTAGCGAGATTCTTGAAACAAGAGAAATCACGTTAAAACGAGATCAACTCTCATGTGTAGCGAGATTCTTGAAACAAGAGAAATGACGTTAAAACGATATCAACTCTTCTGTGTTGCGAGATTCCTGAAACTGAGAGAAATGACGTTAAACGAGATCAACTCTCGTGTGTAGCGATGTTCTTGAAACAAGAGAAATCACGTTAAAACGAGATCAACTCTCGTGTGTAGCGAAACTCTTGAAACAAGAGAAATCACTTAAAAACGAGATCAACTCTCGTGTGTAGCGAAATTCTTGAAACAAGAGAAATCACTTAAAAACGAGATCAACTCTCGTGTGTAGCGAAATTCTTGAAACAAAAGAAATCACTTTAAAACTAGATCAACTTTCGTGTGTAGCGAAATTCTTGAAACAAGAGAAATCACTTAAAAACGAGATCAACTCTCGTGTGTAGCGAAATTCTTGAAACAAGAGAAATCACTTTAAAACGAGATCAACTCTCGTGTGTAGCGAAACTCTTGAAACAAGACAAATCACGTTAAAACGAAATCAAATCTCGTGTGTAGCGAAATTCTTGAAACAAGAGAAATCACTTTAAAACGAGATCAACTCTCTTGTGTAGCGAGATTCCTGAAACTAAGACAAATTACGTTAAAACGAGATCAACTCTCGGGTGTAGTGAGATTCTTGAAACAAGAGAAATCACGTTAAAACGAGATCAACTCTCGTGTGTAGCGAGATTCCTGAAACTAAGAGAAATGACGTTAAAACGATATCAACTCTCGTGTGCAGCGATGTTCTTGAAACAAGAGAAATCACGCTAAAACGAGATCAACTCTCATGTAAAGCGAGATTCTTGAAACAAGAGAAATGACGTTAAAACGATATCAACTCTTGTGTGTAGCGAAATTCTTGAAACAAGAGAAATCACTTTAAAACGAGATCAACTCTGGTGTGTAGCGAAACTCTTGAAACAAGAGAAATCACGTTAAAACGAGATCAACTCTCGTGTGTAGCGAAATTCTTGAAACAAGAGAAATCACTTAAAAACGAGATCAACTCTCGTGTGTAGCGAAATTCTTGAAACAAGAGAAATCACTTTAAATCGAGATCAACTCTCGTGTGTAGCGAAACTCTGGAAACAAGACAAATCACCATAAAACGAAATCAACTCTCGTGTGTAGCGAAATTCTTGAAACAAGAGAAATCACTTTAAAACGAGATCAACTCTCGTGTGTAGCGAGATGCTTGAAACAAGAGAAATCACGTTAAAACGAGATCAACTCTCGTGTGTAGCGATATTCTTGAAACAAGGGAAATCACGTTAAAACAGATCAACTCTCGTGTGTAGCGAGATTCCTGAAACTAAGAGAAATCACCTTAAAACGAGATCATCTCTCGTGTGTAGCGAGATTCTTGAAACAAGAGAAATCACGTTAAAACGAGATCAACTCTCATGGGTAGCGAGATTCTTGAAACAAGAGAAATGACGTTAAAACGATATCAACTCTCGTGTGTTGCGAGATTCCTGAAACTAAGAGAAATGACGTTAAACGAGATCAACTCTCGTGTGTAGCGATGTTCTTGAAACAAGAGAAATCACGTTAAAACTAGATCAACTCTCGTGTGTAGCGAAACTCTTGAAACAAGAGAAATCACGTTAAAACGAGATCAACTCTCGTGTGTAGCGAAATTCTTGAAACAAGAGAAATCACTTAAAAACGATATCAACTCTCGTGTGTAGCGAAATTCTTGAAACAAGAGAAATCACTTTAAAACTAGATCAACTCTCGTGTGTAGCGAAATTCTTGAAACAAGAGAAATTACTTTAAAACGAGATCAACTCTCCTGTGTAGCGAGATGCTTGAAACAAGAGAAATCACGTTAAAACGAGATCAACTCTCGTGTGTAGTGAGATTCCTGAAACTAAGAGAAATTACGTTAAAACAGATCAACTCTCGTGTGTAGCGAGATTCCTGAAACTAAGAGAAATCACCTTAAAACGAGATCAACTCTCGTGTGTAGCGAGATTCTTGAAACAAGAGAAATCACGTTAAAACGAGATCAACTCTCATGTGTAGCGAGATTCTTGAAACAAGAGAAATGACGTTAAAACGAGATCAACTCTCGTGTGTAGCGAGATTCTTGAAACAATGAGAAATCACATTAAAACGAGATCAACTCTCATGTGTAGCGAGATTCTTGAAACAAGAGAAATGACGTTAAAACGAGATCAACTCTCGTGTGTAGCGAGATGCTTGAAACATGAGAAATCACGTTAAAACGATATCAACTCTTCTGTGTAGCGAAATTCTTGAAGCAAGGGAAATCACTTTAAAACGAGATCAACTCTCGTGTGTAGCGAAACTCTTGAAACAAGGGAAATCACGTTAAAACGAGATCAACTCTCGTGTAAAGCGAGATTCTTGAAACAAGAGAAATCACGTTAAAACGAGATCAACTCTCGTGTGTAGCGATATTCTTGAAACAAGGGAAATCACATTAAAACGAGATCAACTCTCGTGTGTAGCGAGATTCCTGAAACTAAGAGAAATGACGTTAAAACGAGATCAACTCTCGTGTGTAGCGAGATTCTTAAAACAAGAGAAATCACGTTAAAACAAGATTAACTCTCGTGTGTAGCGAGATTCTTGAAACAAGAGAAATCACGTTAAAACGAGATCAACTCTCGTGTGTAGCGATATTCTTGAAACAAGAGAAATGACGTTAAAACGAAACCAACTCTCGTGTGTAGCGAGATTCCTGAAACTAAGAGAAATCACGTTAAAACGAGATCAACTCTCGTGTGTAGCGAGATTCTTGAAACAAGAGAAATTACGTTAAAACGAGATCAACTCTCGTGTGTAGCGAAATTCTTGAAACAAAAGAAATCACTTTAAAACTAGATCAACTCTCGTGTGTAGCGAAATTCTTGAAACAAGAGAAATCACTTAAAAACGAGATCAACTCTCGTGTGTAGCGAAATTCTTGAAACAAGAGAAATCACTTTAAAACGAGATCAACTCTCGTGTGTAGCGAAACTCTTGAAACAAGACAAATCACGTTAAAACGAAATCAAATCTCTTGTGTAGCGAAATTCTTGAAACAAGAGAAATCACTTTAAAACGAGATCAACTCTCTTGTGTAGCGAGATTCCTGAAACTAAGAGAAATTACGTTAAAACGATATCAACTCTCGGGTGTAGTGAGATTCTTGAAACAAGAGAAATCACGTTAAAACGAGATCAACTCTCGTGTGTAGCGAGATTCCTGAAACTAAGAGAAATGACGTTAAAACGATATCAACTCTCGTGTGCAGCGATGTTCTTGAAACAAGAGAAATCACGCTAAAACGAGATCAACTCTCATGTAAAGCGAGATTCTTGAAACAAGAGAAATGACGTTAAAACGATATCAACTCTTGTGTGTAGCGAAATTCTTGAAACAAGAGAAATCACTTTAAAACGAGATCAACTCTGGTGTGTAGCGAAACTCTTGAAACAAGAGAAATCACGTTAAAACGAGATCAACTCTCGTGTGTAGCGAAATTCTTGAAACAAGAGAAATCACTTAAAAACGAGATCAACTCTCGTGTGTAGCGAAATTCTTGAAACAAGAGAAATCACTTTAAATCGAGATCAACTCTCGTGTGTAGCGAAGCTCTTGAAACAAGACAAATCACCATAAAACGAAATCAACTCTCGTGTGTAGCGAAATTCTTGAAACAAGAGAAATCACTTTAAAACGAGATCAACTCTCGTGTGTAGCGAGATGCTTGAAACAAGAGAAATCACGTTAAAACGAGATCAACTCTCGTGTGTAGCGATATTCTTGAAACAAGGGAAATCACGTTAAAACAGATCAACTCTCGTGTGTAGCGAGATTCCTGAAACTAAGAGAAATCACCTTAAAACGAGATCAACTCTCGTGTGTAGCGAGATTCTTGAAACAAGAGAAATCACGTTAAAACGAGATCAACTCTCATGGGTAGCGAGATTCTTGAAACAAGAGAAATGACGTTAAAACGATATCAACTCTCGTGTGTTGCGAGATTCCTGAAACTAAGAGAAATGACGTTAAACGAGATCAACTCTCGTGTGTAGCGATGTTCTTGAAACAAGAGAAATCACGTTAAAACTAGATCAACTCTCGTGTGTAGCGAAACTCTTGAAACAAGAGAAATCACGTTAAAAGGAGATCAACTCTCGTGTGTAGCGAAATTCTTGAAACAAGAGAAATCACTTAAAAACGAGATCAACTCTCGTGTGTAGCGAAATTCTTGAAACAAGAGAAATCACTTTAAAACTAGATCAACTCTCGTGTGTAGCGAAATTCTTGAAACAAGAGAAATTACTTTAAAACGAGATCAACTCTCCTGTGTAGCGAGATGCTTGAAACAAGAGAAATCACGTTAAAACGAGATCAACTCTCGTGTGTAGTGAGATTCCTGAAACTAAGAGAAATCACGTTAAAACAGATCAACTCTCGTGTGTAGCGAGATTCCTGAAACTAAGAGAAATCACCTTAAAACGAGATCAACTCTCGTGTGTAGCGAGATTCTTGAAACAAGAGAAATCACGTTAAAACGAGATCAACTCTCATGTGTAGCGAGATTCTTGAAACAAGAGAAATGACGTTAAAACGAGATCAACTCTCGTGTGTAGCGAGATTCTTGAAACAATGAGAAATCACATTAAAACGAGATCAACTCTCATGTGTAGCGAGATTCTTGAAACAAGAGAAATGACGTTAAAACGAGATCAACTCTCGTGTGTAGCGAGATGCTTGAAACATGGGAAATCACGTTAAAACGATATCAACTCTTGTGTGTAGCGAAATTCTTGAAACAAGGGAAATCACTTTAAAACGAGATCAACTCTCGTGTGTAGCGAAACTCTTGAAACAAGGGAAATCACGTTAAAACGAGATCAACTCTCGTGTAAAGCGAGATTCTTGAAACAAGAGAAATCACGTTAAAACGAGATCAACTCTCGTGTGTAGCGATATTCTTGAAACAAGGGAAATCACATTAAAACGAGATCAACTCTCGTGTGTAGCGAGATTCCTGAAACTAAGAGAAATGACGTTAAAACGAGATCAACTCTCGTGTGTAGCGAGATTCTTAAAACAAGAGAAATCACGTTAAAACAAGATTAACTCTCGTGTGTAGCGAGATTCTTGAAACAAGAGAAATCACGTTAAAACGAGATCAACTCTCGTGTGTAGCGATATTCTTGAAACAAGAGAAATGACGTTAAAACGAAACCAACTCTCGTGTGTAGCGAGATTCCTGAAACTAAGAGAAATCACGTTAAAACGAGATCAACTCTCGTGTGTAGCGAGATTCTTGAAACAAGAGAAATTACGTTAAAACGAGATCAACTCTCGTGTGTAGCGAGATTCTTGAAACTAAGAGAAATCACGTTAAAACGAGATCAACTCTCGTGTGTAACGAGATTCTTGAAACTAAGAGAAATCACATTAAAACGAGATCAACTCTCGTGTGTAACGAGATTCTTGAAACTAATAGAAATCACGTTAAAACGAGATCAACTCTCGTATGTAGCGAGATTCTGGAAACTAAGAAAAATTACGTTAAAACAAGATCAACTCTCGTGTGTAGCGAGATTCTTGAAACTAGGAGAAATTACGTTAAAACGAGATCAACTCTCGTGTGTAGCGAGATTCTTGAAACTAAGAGAAATCACGTTAAAACGAGATCAACTCTCGTGTGTAGCGTGATTCTTGAAACTAAGAGAAATCACGTTAAAACGAGATCAACTCTCGTGTGTAGCGAGATTCTTGAAACTAAGAATAATTACGTTAAAACGAGATCAACTCTCGTGTGTAGCGAAATGCCAGATGTTTTGACGTTTTGTTGATTCACTGGCAGTCATTTTCAGTGAAATTATGTTGAACATGTTTTACTTACACCAGGCAATGAAGCGATTAAATGCTGTATCATATTGCCTTCTGGATTTTTTAGGTAAGTACTTGTAGTGTTATTCTTTCTGCTGCTTCTCCTGGCTCTTCCATTTCAGTTTCTTCTCAATTCATAATTACCGCCATTTAATCTTTATTTGGGTTATGTAGACAAGACAGTAACGTTTTGGATCAAATAAAGCACAAGACTAAAAAAGATAGTTTTATTTATGGACGCTCTTTAACTGCTGTGGTTCTGAACGTCCCATTCTATACTGGGCGAGAAAGACCAGAAATTTAGCTCCGAGGCCTCTTTATCTGGCCTGAGGCTCTTTTTACGGCCGTAAATCTACGACATGGTCCAGCGGTTTTACTTCCTTTCCAAAGGAAGCCGTGCTAATGATTTTTACGCCCGAAAAAATCCATGGCCGTCCGCCCGGTTTCAACCCGCAACCTTGGGAACTAGAGGCTAGCACAAGGCTGTTAATATAAGGTACAAGTTAAGTCCAAAAATAATTGCGATAAATTGAATCATTAGGATTTGGAATGTGACCGCCATGAGAAACTGATCATGTAAAAATATATAACGAAAAGCAGAACTTAATGAAACCAAGTCGAATTATTAAACATGTGGAAACACAAAGAGCGATTGGACTTGAAACCAAAGTTGGTCACAATGGAATGGTATAAAAATGTTATCGTACTAGTGCGATAAGTTAAATGCTTTCGTTCGTGTGCCTATTTTAAAAGTTCTACCTTTACGTCATGCAGTTTAAACACCGCAAGTATATAAAACGCTTATTCCGCCCTGCTTATTTCAAATGGGGATTTTTATACTCTTTTTTAGGGAAATAAAACAAGCTTTTGGCTTACTTCAAAGTCACCAGCATATTATATTTGTGATTTAGATTGTCGAAAAAGCTCAAAAACTGTAATTTGTTGACATTTAAGGCATTAAAGTCTAATTTAAAATCGACAATGTATCCAAAGTCAAGTGTTTCCGTAACGCGTAAAGCATTTGCTGCCTCAAAGTTCGATCAAATGTATAACAAATGCACTGCAACTCTATGGTGGTGGAACCGGATAAAGTATCTTTTATTTAATTTTGATTGCCATTAGAGGTGAATTACAAACATAATGAATTCTTGGGTAGTAGGGTAACGATATTCATGTACTTTGGATCATTATCACACACGACTTCCGTGATGTAAATGGTTTAGATAGACAACTTTCGCGTGATTGTCTGCGGTTCCATTCCGGAAAAGTTTAGTATTTTTTTCTTCCTGGTTGGTTCTACGGTTAGTCGTATTCTCATTCATCTACTATTTCTCGACAACCATAATTATTAGGCTATCTATTTTACATTTATTGTCATGAATTGAGAATGCGCTCAAGTACGTCAGTAGTTCACAACGCAGCCGCACGGGTAGGTCTCTTGTAAAACGTAAAATACACTAAAGTACATGGCTTCACCAAACCCTTTTATATTTGATTGGAATGGCAGAAGACATAAATTCCAATATCGCTTCGTCGCTTTCTTGGAAGTGTGCATGCAACCGTCCTCATAAGAATATGTAGTTGAATGGCGCCCTGTTGATTACCGATTAAATGGGTGATTTTGACGAGTTATCTAAAAGAAAGTCAGCATATATAATTTTCAGTATAACTATATTTTATGCGATTTAACATAGTGTCACATCTTTAGAAGTAACTTGAAATGCTTATTTTTTGGGGTAAATTTAATGGAATCATTCATTCATTATCTGTTTACCCTCCTCTTATGTAGGACTTACACCCCCCAGGACTTACAAGCGGGTGCCTGGGGTCAGAGGCCCGTCGAGGAGCAGACACTCATGGATCAGACAGAGCATCCAGGATGGGTGATCAGCCCGATGCCTGGTATGGGATGAAGGAAGTAGATGAAACGAAGTGTTGGTGAAATGGATGAAAGGAAAGGTGATGATGGAGCAGTTGGTGGAATGAATGGCGGGGGAAACCGGAGAACCCGGAGAAAACCCGCCCAGATGCCGCTTCGTCCACCACAAATCCCACATGCAGGTCCCTGGGATTGAACCCGGGCCGCCTCGGTGGGAGGCGAGCAGTCTAACCACTTGGCCACGGCGCCGCCATTTTAATGGAATCACATTGTTAAAACCGCTGCTTCCTATTATTTGTTACTTAGGACTTGAATTATTTTATAGTTGGATTTATGGATTTTATAAAAAGGTTAAGTTATTTTTGCTACACCGTGATACTATCGTATGTATACATAACCGACTATGTGTATTCATTATCTATACTACTTTTGTGAAAAAAGACTGGAAGAGTGGGTATTAGGAGAGCGTCCCCTATTTTGCGGAGGTCATGTTTTCTGTATTAAGGTGAGGTAATCATGCGATGACCATTGGGACTAGAAGACAGTCATGTGACTGACCCTGTTTTCAATACAGCAAAATTGTCTTGCGTTGTTACAATCAGAAAAGCACTTTTCACGTTTCTAAAGGTTTTATTGATTGTTAGAAAGCTACAGATATATTAAAAGGGATTAGAACCTGATTAAATAATTATAAATATATTAAATATAAGCAATTCAGTTTTTAACTTGCAGAACATTTTATCATTCATTAACTTCGAAGCGCAATGTTTTAATAGGTTTTGTTTACACATGCAGGTGCCTTAATTTGGGGGAAGTCTGGTATTCCTAATATGGATCTCCCCAAATTGGGAACTCAAATTATTCTTTGTAATTGTAAGTTCGTTATTTCCCTATTAATTATGAAATGCAGTGCTTAACCTGTACAGAGGCTTGTTCGCAATCTATGGTGACAAGCTTAAGACCCCCTTACCTTATGAAAAACCACTCCTTCCTAAGCAGTGATGTTCTAGCTTGAGCTATCAATCTGCAGCACAGCTTCCACTGGAGCAAACTGCTACAAAATACAGGGATGTCCAGTTTATTCCATTCCTCCTGGCAGCTTTCCAGATACCATCAAAAGTTCACGGCCTTCTACTTCCAAGGGTTCTTTTCAATAACCCAAATGCACAAAACTCCATCAGTGATGCATCAGACGACTTAACACGGTGTTACTGTAAGTTATGGAATGTATTCCCATTTATCTCTCTATGTTCTCCAAAAATGTATAGCTTGAAGCAGACGTGTGGCTTGATGCCTTATCCTGATGCAACCAGACCTTATTTACATCTTCACCATAGAGAACAGGAATTTCTGTATGGAAAATTGGTGTCAGGACGTTAGTCTGATAATATGCCGAGTTGATTTTCACATTTTCATGTACATGAGAATGGTTAACTTGTCATTATAACTTTACCTTGCTATTACCATGAAACCACTGGGGAATTTTCGTTAGTTTCCGTATACCAACCTTCAAAATCTTTTCCCCCCTTGGTCGGCTCAGGTTTGTTGCAATCATTTAGATAAAGATATGCCTCATCTAAAAAGACAACAAACATCCACTTTTCACCTGCTAGGAATCGTTCATACAGCTTTCTGCTGTTAGTAGCAGGTTCTGCAATCTGTTTAGGCAACAACTTATATCCCCGGCTCTTATGGCATTTTTCTAGATTCAAATTATGGTGTTCACAGTAGTAAGAGAGATACCTAATTACAGTGTCATGGCTCTCTGAGTTGCTGTATTTGGTCCAGCGGCATGGGCCTTCTCCTTCCAAATTATCTCCGGGATGCGACTGGTAGCCGTGGCTTTCCATCTTTCTTGCCCTTTGGAATAAGTTCTGATGTGGCCTTTTTGTTGAGTGCACATGAGATCACTAACCTGGATATGGTAAAACCACGCCTTTTGCACCGCTTAATAATCTTAAGGTACTCGTCCACGATGCCAGTTTTATGGCACGCCACTTTTCTTGCGGGCCACAATTGTGGCACTTTCTATTTACACACAGAACGCAAAGTTGCACGATTTCGTGTTGCGCCACTAGAGAAGTGGCATGTTACACATAAATTTTTCACAAGCGTTTACACGATGCTGTATTTGTGGCGAAAATTTCTGTGTATGCCACTTTCTAGTCACTTGTGTTCTTCGTGTGGCGAATATGTCGTCTGATAATGAAGTTTTGTCCGCAGCATTTGTGTGTCTTATTTTACTTCGTTGACGTAGAGAAAAACGCAAAGGGCGGCAGAGAGTGGATTCTAAGTTTGGAATATCGTGGGGTGTAAGCAACCTGCTGCAAGACCTCTGGGAGGGGGATAAAATTTTCTTTAAGAATTTCCTTTGCATATCACCGGTTTATTTTAATTATTTCGTTAGAAGAGTAGCGCCTGTAATACAAAAATGAGAACGTTAATATCACCAATAGAACGCCTTGCGTTATCACTGAGATTTCTAACCAAAGGTAATTCGGCTTAAAATAATGGAGCAGCAGCATCACCGAGTTTAATACATAACATGTTCGGCTGTCAGTATTTATAACTGTATAATCGATGTTATTTTTTAGGTGACAGCTATCAGTCACTGATGTATTTATTTCGAATACTTGACACAACGAGAACTACGACTTAGTGCCGTTGCAAAGAAAACTGTAAGTATAAATCCTCAAACTGTAGCAAAGTACGTTACGAATTCGTGAAGTATTCTTGCCGTGAAGGAGAGCTTCCTTGGCAATATCGCTACATTTAAAGTGAGTGTGCTGGTACTTACCAAAGAATCTACTGCATCATTACTGGTGCTGGTGTGATAAAACATAAACTGCAGTGCATCATAAAATTTCCATTTTATTTTATACTTGTCTTTTGCACCACTTCCAGATTTACCTGCCTTCATTTTGTTCCTTTCATTGGTGAATTGGGTTCTCAACCTGTGGATTTTTACTTTAGTTTCCTCTGCTGACATTTTGAACTCTATCCCTATATCATGTAACGCATTTTGTCGCTTTTGTTTATTTCTGTAATCCGCAGTGTCTACTCTCCACAAAAAATCTTTGGTCTCAATCAGTTCAATCAACTTCTTTGTCATTTTCCTCGTCCATTTATTGTTATGCAATTATTACCTATGAATTGTCACCGTACTACAATAAATTGTTCGTATTGTTAAAGAAATAAAATGCAGGTATCTGTCTTAATTCTGCATTTAGTGTAACACAAATTATGATCTTGTATCTACCTCTCAAACAGCTATTTACTATCACAGCAGGCGACGTAACAAAGTTACACGGAATACGCCAAAAAAGTTTCAATCTGTTCAAGTCACTTTCAGATGGCGAAACTTTCTTTTTTCGCTGCGTACACGAAGCAACTTCCCAAGTTGAACGCCACTTAGAAGTTGCGCGTACAATTTCCCAACCTGCTTGATGGTTTACATGGTGAAACTACACTTTTGTTGCGCAGTTCGAAGTTGCAAGCCATTTAAGTTGCATCGTGGGCGACTACTTTTAGAATACAACTATTTTGCATTGGAGAGGGCAATAATGTACACTTACCAGAGTGGTTCTATTACGCCACTTGATGCAGCGAGAACAAGAGCACACAACTGAGCAAACACAATGATACACTCTCACTGCTGAACTTTCATGCGGTTCCACGTGAGTAGAATAAAGGTGGGGCTTAAGGTCACTTAGAGATGCCGACAACTGATAAGATTTAATGTGTTATCCTTTGTTCCACCCAACCGGACACCTGATTGATTGACATAGATATTTTATAACTTATCTCCTCCATCGATTTGCGGGGGCATCTCTTGAACCTGCGGTATCTACTTGGCACCTGGAGTGTTTTCACAACTCACCTTTTGAACAATGGCCTAGTGTTCGACGGTATCCGGCTGCCGGTATCAGTAGCACTTAAGGAGACACCTCCATTAGGGACGAGAACAATACCCATTGTCCTCATAGGAGTACAATAGTCCATTGTTCTACTCCTCTGCTGGACGGCATTCAGACCAGGTCACAAAGGAAAATAGCCCATTTTTCTGCTCCTCTGCCGAGCGGCATTCAGACCAGGCCACAAAGAGTGGGCGTGGCCAGCGTACGGGCACAATACCTTATTGTCCTCGTACGAGGACAATAGCCCATTGCCCCAAATTTCCATCGAGCGGCATTCAGACCAGGCCACAAAGGAGAGGGGGCGTGATCGGCGACGTTCGTGGTAGGCCACAAAGGAGGGGGCGTGACCGGCGGCGGGGAACAAAAGTTACCATATTAGATCTTATCAGTTGTTGTCATCCCTTTGTGGCCTTAAGTCCCCACCTTCATCCTACTCACATTTTTCAGCGCGGAGCTATTGTACTCGTCTGATATTGTTAACATAGTTTGTGAACAACCCTCCGTGTTACTGTTAAAGTGCTTTCTATGGTGTGCCATTCACTTTGCAAAATACAAAGATTTTCCTAATTATAAGAATAATATTTCAAATTAATCCGACGAAAATGTTGTTCCTTAAATTCAAAGTCCAGATTCGTCATGACAACTAGCATCAGCCCACTGCCAAAAATTAGAAGTCCAGTAGGACGCAGAAGATCCCGCGTTGAGTCTGGTGATCACTGGTCCCTTTATAAGCATTGGTTAATGGAATCTAAACAAAGAGTGATGATACCGAAGTAATCTGAGACGTGAAAAGCCCGGAATATCAAATCAAGCATCTCGACTTGGCAAACCATCTGGCAAGAAACTGAGGATCATTGAATTTTAATCGTAGTCCGACATAGAGCTGTCTGATGTGAGCGAAGATGACAACGAAGACTCAGCCTGCATTTGGTGCTCAAAATGCATGAAGTGCGCACATACGGATGTGTGGACTCTCCATCTAAGAGATGCTAAATATATCAAATATCTGAATACTTGGTTGGCATAAAGATGTCTCCAAATTAGGAGCTCATTTCAAACGAGGCGGTTTTGCAATAATTGCTTGTTTTCCAGCATATCTACTGTAAATGAACAGAAAGAAACGAAACTGAACATGCCTCATTCTAAAGTGTTAAGTAAAGCATATTTAGTGTTTTTGTTAATATAATTTGATTTAATTTTTATAACATCCTAAAAAACTCCCCAAAGTAAGAGATTGTTTCCTCTTCCATAGGGGAGACCTTCCTCTACCTCTCCACCTACCTTGATAATGGTTTATCACAGACGTATATGACCTCAAGATTCACCAAGCAAATATCATTGAGACTACGGTGGTTTCAGTAAGGACTAATAAGTTATTTTCCTACAAGATAGAAACTCAACAGCAAAATTCATTTTAATGAAAGATATTAATCCTAAACTGGGACCGCAATTGAAACTTTACTTGTGCTCCTCGAGGAAAGGCGGCGTTTTCTGGCCAAATAATAGCATCAACCAGTTTGAAGCTGTATAGTTTCAGCGGTTGCACCACGTATGGGCGCCAAACTTGAAGGTGATGTGGACCCACGTGTGTAATGGATGCCACTTTTGCGGGAGTTATGTTTCTAGGAATGTTCGCCCCACCTTTTAGGTACAAGTTTTCCGGTGGTCTTCGCCTCACGTTTAGGAACCAACTTTTTCGGCAGAGTCGTGTGTTTACTTTATGTGTAATAATTATTTTAATGTTTATTTAAATATTATTTATGCCTCAGCTGCGTCAGTAGTATTTTGTAGTACAAATAGGGCTAGTACGGCTGAAGAATAGAGTTCACACAAATTATAATTGTATTTCACTTTTTTTATTAATCCTTCACACGGTTAAACAACACTTCAGTAATGTATCTTACTATAGAGCTATGAGATTATTGTCAATTACACTTTTAACAGGTAAACACACACACACACATATTATCCTCATCACAATGAATTATCATGTCTCACATCAATCCCTGAACCCGTACCGAACGGAACTGCGTGGGTGCGCTACCTACTAGCGTCCACCGTTTGAATTTGTACATTTCTCTATTTCTAGTTTCTGATTGGCTCGAATAGAATACTTTATTTTTACCTTGGCGTTTCTTTCCACATCCACGTGACTATTTATAAACTGTTTTAAATGTTACATTAGTATTGTTACAAGTACAATCAGTGGCCTTTTTTAACCTTCTAATTTATTGTTGTCTCAAGGTTACCTTATTGTTAGCAACTTTCGGCTTCTAGTTTGTAATTCTGTTTGCTACGTAAAGCAGCTTGCTTCTATTCTCACAGCTCCCACATTGTTAAACTACGACATACATTCATATAACATTTTATACATATACATAATAAAATAAACATAATACAATGACTGTAATATACACTTTATATAATATAACATAACATATTGCTTTTAGGCGGGTTGTTATTTTTTCAATATCATATAATTAGACTGATATCATTTTAAGCGATAAAACGTATTGCCTCAAGTTGAATAAATCAATAAATGGGTATCAGTTTTGAGTAGTTTAGCTCTGATACTAGTGTCAAAGGAAATAGTCTAAGTGATGAAACTATGACTTAAAGCTACAGTGTGGACTCCAAGATCCTAGTGAACATTATCTGTAAGGGTAAGAAACATTCAGCTATATAACGCATGTGCACCCACTTATTTCAGAGCCCAATGGAAAACGTGGGATGATAAAACGAAACTGTGTACCTAGTGTATGGATGTTATTAGTAATTCAGATAGTAAAACCTAATGAACAAAGCACTTCCCATGTTCAATGTAGTTACATTGCTTTCCTTCTCAGTCTGGAAATAGGAAGTTGTACAAAATTTGTTTTAAAGATTTTGATTTGACTACCATTTCTTCTCGCTAGATTACTTGTATTATACTAGTTAGAAATATTTATAGGGTATTTAATTTTAATAGCTCGTGGATCGTGTAATAGTTTATACATCAAGTGGCTCATACAAGCCGTCCTTTGCAGTTTAATATTTCCCGCATACATAGGTGCAAAGAGATTGCTGTTCAAAGGGACAGTGCAGGTACAAAGCGAAAGGTCATTGAGATGGTGCTGCTGACTGCATGTGTTTACTTGGTAGTTTCGTACTGATAAACCTCGCGTGGTCGCTTGCAGCCAGGTCAGTCAGACAAAAAGGTGAAGTTCACCAATAACGAACACACGGATGGGTACGATGCGTGCGGAGACGCACCAAAATGCAGCTGAGGTTCAAATATTTTTATTTGTTTTTTTTGTTTTGTTTTTGTTTTTACGTACAGAGTTGATATAAATGAAATGATAGACAATTCCAAGTAGAACGTGGGCCTAAGAGGCCTTTATATCAATTGGTCTACCAAGGGTTGGCATGTTTTTGCACAGGCTTATGCTTACAGGTTTTGCACAGTAATGCGCCAATAGAAAATAATTTAATTCAGTTTTAAAGTTACACAAATATAATGAGAATAGAATTTCGCTTAATCTTGTTAACTTTACGGCACCAGTTGGTGCCATATAGCTTTATTGTGTGCAGATTAACTGTCATAGAAGTAAATGACTTAACACGTGTGCTCAGGTTTGCGTCAAGCGGCAATCCTGAATTATTGTTAGTGGGCGAATTAGTTATTAAATAACCGATAACACCCTTCCCCCACATATATACATAGGTACTCTCAGATTCAAACCCCACACCCTGGACATGAAATGTTTTTGTTTAAGGACAACTTTCTGGAGGCCAGTCGGGAATCGAAGACGGAACACCTCATACAGTACGCAGTTTCTTTACCGAAGGAGCTCTGGGTCAGTAATAGCAGTTAACGTGTTCGTTTTCAAGCATTGATCTTTCATTTAGCGGTCTCCTTTCTGTCGGTATGGAGTTCCTTTTGCAGTTCTACTTAGGCAAACCTTTTAGCATCATCCCCGCTATCGGGTATAAACTAACTTCAACTCAGGACGGCTTGTGTGGAACATCTGGTATAACACACTTAGTGATGAATTCAGGGAGTGATCTGGGGAAAAGACTCCCCGCTGGAAATTAAGAGGTCCCCTCCCAAAAACTGAAAATATATTTGTAAACGGATGCAATCTGTATAGTAAACGAATGTTAATCATCGTGATAAGCTATGTTTTACAAAATTCAATCGGGCACGCGTAAAGCGGCAGATCTGATCTTTCATTGTTATGACAAATTTTAACTTCTTACGATTAGGCAGTCAAGCTTAAAACATTATTTTGAAACTCTACAAAAACCAGGCAGTATTTAGTAATGTAACTTTCAGTAAAGTTACAAAAATTTGTGAATAAAATTCCATTTAAAGCTTAACATCGGGCATGTGTAAAGCGGTAGGTCTGGTTTTCCATTGTTATAACAAATTTTAACTTTTTGTTGCTAGCAGTCAACTTTAAAAAATTATATTGAAGCTCTACAAAAATCAGGCAGTGTTTATTAGTATACCTTTCACTAAATTCAGAAAAGTTAAGGAAGGAAAGCGCAAGACGGAAAAACTGGACAAGCACGCAATAGTCGTTGCACTTGAAAGGTGTAAATTACATGGATTAAATGCTCCTGTCCATCAACAGATAATAATTGAACAAAATGGAACTTAAACGCATCGAATCGCCAGCTGTCTCTTCCTTATTTCCAAATCTGTATTTTCTTAGTAAGGAAAACTTCCCCATTCAACGAAATATGAACCTCTAATTTGTAAGATAGTACTAAAAGGTGAAAAGTGGCTTAAAGTTAAGAATGAAAGAGCCACATGTTAGCATATATGCTAATTCAGAATTACTAAATTACATTGCTTCGTTTATAGCCAATAAAAACGAAAGGATTCTCGATGATAAATATTTATGTTCAATAGCAGAAGAATCTAAAGTGAAATGTCTTACTAATGCGTTATGTTGAGTCGTTTCCGTGTTTTAAAATGAAGCAAAGGTTTTTAAGTCGTATTCAAGTGAAACTATACGATAGTGAAGTAAACATATCTGACGTGTTTACATTCATATGACTTTCTCTGCCCTATATCGTTTATTAATGAGTATACAAATGGGTTTATTTTTCTATCTAGGCACATACTTCATTTTAATCGAGATAAGTCTGTGCAGATTCTGTTTTAGATACAAGCCGTACAGCGATAGTTAAATGTTTAAGACCTGACAAGTCTTTCCATGCAATCGCGAGAAACAACTGAAAATCGACAAGACTTGAATAGAACAAGAAAGTATCCAAAATTCGAATCATTCATAATGGATATCTCGGGATGGCTTATGCAATAAGAAAGATGTTTTAAAAAGATGTACATTCATAATGGATATCTCGGGATGGCTTATGCAATAAGAAAGATGGTTTAAAGAGATGTACATTCATAATGGATATCTCGGGATGGCTTATGCAATAAGAAAAATGGTTTAAAGAGATGTACATTCATAATGGATATTGTGGCATGTGCACAGATAGTCTTGTTAAGACGCTCTCTGGATACCGAAGCTCGGCAGTGTCCGCGAGTAGAGGCGAATGAGGGAAAACAGTGTCATTGGAAGGGATATGGCGTTAATGACGCTTGGGGTGTTAGCGTGGCTTCGGTTCTTTTCTGTGAGTAGGCTTCGAGTGAATCAGACGGACAACTGCCTAAGACATGGCGTCCTCGCCCGGCAGACACATGGGGTAAGAAAACTTTTATAATAAATCTACCAGCTATCCATTCTCTTGCAGTTTTAATTATGATAGTGTAGAGTTCCTTGCCTCTCCTTTCAGCAAGAAATTATGTTGGTGTAGTAATTATTTTTGTAAAGTTAACTTAGCTGCGTCCTCGTCGTTGCCTCGAGTTTAAAGTTCTTTGTTTGGTTAACGATCCCTCTCATAAGCGAGTAGCTCTCCTCTGAAGTTAAATAATAATATTAAGTGAGGCATACGACAATTGGCGGTGGCGCCAGGTGTAATTGAATTTGTTGTGAGATTTTCAAGTGCAAAATTTTTTTCCCTCTAAAATGTAACGGTTTCTAGCCCTCCACGTGGTCGCGAAAAAATCTAAATTTGTTTCTGGCTTAAGGGTAAGGATTTTTATACTTTAATTTGTGATTCTCTTCTTCTGAATTTTGTTACTATCATATCTGAAAGTCCGGTTTCGAAATTTTAATTTTGAGCTCATTTTTGCATTTTTCCATTGTCTGCCGGCGTGACGCTAAAACTTCTGACTTCATTTCCCCTTGTTTTGGCTTCATTTCCTTTAAATTGTATTGCTGTGCTAAGTGGTTCGTGCTGGTTATTTTCAAAAATGTTTTGTGAAAGTTGAGTTGTGAAACGACTGAGATAACGAGCGAGATAGTTGTAGCTTTGAAAATGTGCTCGTCATGTGTTGGCCATTTAGTTGAAAATCTTGTTTTCTGTGCTTATTAGCAGTGGTTCTGGAAACTTATAACTTTATATTCCAGTGATTGTGATTTCTAGCTGTTTACTATACTTTTCTGGGACATTTTTCGTGTAACTTTTATGTACGCACGTGTGTTATGTAATTCCCGCGTGGTCATGCATTTCAGCAATAATTTTAGCTTGTGAAACCAGTCTTCCTCAGCACGTGTTGTGGCGCCTTTATTTGCGTGTGCATATCAGATCATATACATTTGATTTAAGAAAAAAAAAGAGAAGTTTTGTGTGCTAGTATAAATTGCAAGTTTGTATTCTGCTCCTTTTGAGATAATGTTAGCGGTGGTCACAGTAGGTGTGACGTGGTTTTTTTAACTTCCAGTTCGAGGTTTCTCACTGAAGCTATCATTTTGTTTTCTTCCATGTGTTCATTCTGATTAAAAATCTTGGTATTGTGTCCAAGTGGCTTGTGTAGACCATATGTTAGTATAATTTTCTGATATTTCACCGCGGGCGCTTAATTGTATTCTTTCTGCAACTGTTTTATTTGGCTACGTTCTGATCTTGCTATTTATATTCATGTGATGCTATAAGTGTTTAGTTTGGTGTAATCTGTATCGCTGTGTCATTTTGTTTATTTACTGGTTATCTTTTGTGCTGCAATCATGCCTAAGCGACGTACTGCACAGAAATCTGATATAGCAATTGCTCCAGTTAGCGAGCACAGTGAAGAGGAATCTATGTCCAGTGTTAGTACGCCTGTTGTTACGCAGTTATCAGTGATGTCTAATCCGCCTGTCGTGGCCCATGCAACGCAGTCAGCTGTCTGCCGCCCGGTCATTGACCCCTCTTACTTTGAAAATTCCAGTAGGTTGTCGGCGCATGAATTTCTGCAGAACTTTGAAATGGTCGCTGCTGCTAATGGCTGGTCAGAAGAAATGAAGTTGAAATGCTTTCCATGCTATTTACGAGATACTGCTGCATCATAGTTTCAAACTTTTCGCCATCGGCACCCTCACCATGATTGGGTTTTCTTGTCTACACAAGTTTTAAATGCATTTCAGATAACAAACCAGAGTGATATTCTGGAAATGAAACTCAGACAGCGGGTACAGTTGGATGATGAACCTGTTATTAGTTACATCTATGACGTGCTATCTTTATGTGACCAAGTCAACCCTGCTATGTTGCAGTTGGAACAAATTAAACACTTGCTTAAAGGCCTTAGACCTCTGTATGTACAATCTTTATTGCCATTAAATCCTCAAACTGTTGATGAGGTAATACAAATCATTCGACGAGTGGACAAAGCACAGTTTTACATACAGAACCGTGAACAGCTAGTGTCTGCTCAATCTCAGGCTGCAGTGGTTACGCCAGCCTCTGTTCTATTTAATACTGCATCTGTTCCTGCTGTTACTTTACCAGCTTCTCCTCAGCCTTCTCAGGCTTCTTCTCTTGTGGGCGTACCTATCGATCCTATGCATCAGCTGATTGATCGTGTGGAACAGCTATGTAACAGAGTTAACCAGTTTCAGTTACCATCTTCGGAGAGAACTTCCCAGCATTCACAGCTTCCACGGTCATCTGACTTCAACCGGAGGGATCCACCCGTCACCTGATATAGATGCAACAGGCAGGGCCACCTGGCTCGCTTTTGCCGGAGCCGCCTCCCGCAGTCAAAAAACGACTGGCGACGAGACGTAGCAGACCACCACCACCACCCACCAGCATGGCTGCACCTCAAAGGGACATAGCTACAGCTCAACGGGATGTGTCTGCATTATCAGGTCAGATATTGCAAGTTCCTGGTCGTATTGCCCAGACAGAGCTCTCCATCTTGCTCGATACAGGAAGCGCAGTGAGTATTGTGAATGCTGCACATGTTCTTGATCATTCTACATTAAAACCTATAGAGATGATGCTCCGCACTGCAGGAAACAAGTTACTTGATGCGCCTTACCACACTGTGTTAGATTTCCATATTAATGATGTTCTTTTTCAGGAGGATGTACTAGTTGTGAAAGAGTTGTCCCATGATTTGATTTTAGGCAATGACTTTTTGCAGACCCATGATGTTATAACTGACTATGCACATAATCTGATAACCCTGAAATCTTCTAAAAATGATGCGTTCTGTATACCAATAACCCTAACACAAGGACCTTTTGTTGATATGGCAGTAAACCCTCTCCAAGATAATGATTGTGCAGATTCTGGTGTTAAAATGGCAGTTATGAATGATGTTAAAATTCCACCTCTGTCTACATGCTATATATCAGTTAAGCCTTTGTCAGCCATTAGTAATGAGGTTATGTGTGAACCTGCTCTTAACATAATGCAAAAGAAGAATCTTTCCATTCCACCGTTATTGTGTCATTCTGCCTCTGAACTTACTATTCCAGTGCATAATAATACTTCAGTTCCACAAACATTGTTTGCAAATACAGTCTTAGCCAAAGCGCATGATGTTGCACTCGTTCAGAGTAATTCTGTTTTGTCATCCGATGTTACTCATCTGCCAGCTCCAAATTGTAATTTTAATGTTAATGGTAAACTCTTGGAAACCCAAAAGGCTGACTTACATGCTTTGTTATTGAAATATAGTGATCTTTTTGCCACAACATTACAAGAACTTGGTACTACGGATGTTGCAGAATTTGATATCAAAGTAAATGACCCTAAGCCACTTAAGCAAAGACCATATAGAGTTCCTCATAAACAAAAGGAAATTATTGCTGAGCAAGTTAAAGAGATGCAAGATGCTGGCATTATTAAGAAATCACAGTCCTCCTGGGCTTCTCCTGTAGTACTTGTCAAAAAGAAAGATGGCTCCATGAGATTTTGTGTTGACTATACAAAATTGAATGCTGTTACAGAGACCACCTCTTTCCCTTTACCATTGATAGATGATTTGTTAAGTTATTTGGGGGAGGCTAAATGGTTTGTCTCATTAGATTTACTGTCAGCATACTTTCAGGTACCTATTGCAGAGGATAGCCAGAAGTACACCTCTTTTGTCACTTTTCAGGGTCAATATCAATTTACACGCTTGAGTTTTGGGTTGGCAAATGCCCCTAGGTTTTTCAGTTACATCGCAGACCAGTTGTTAGGCGATTTGAATTTTAAAAAGGCTATTGCATATCTGGATGACATTGTTGTTTTTGCTAAAACCTTTGAGGAGTTGTTACAAAATCTTGAGGCTGTTTTTCAACGTCTGGATCACCACAAGTTTAAACTTAAACCAGAAAAATGTTTCTTCGCCATGCAAAAGATCAAACTCTTAGGCTTTGAAGTTTCTAAAGATGGCATTTCACCTGATTCTGACAAAGTTGTTTCCATTCAAAATTTGCCTCGTCCTAAAAATGTTCGAGATGTGAGAAAAGTTTTGGGATTGTTTAATTTTTACAGGAAATTCATCAAGGACTATGCTAATATTGCTCAACCTCTAATTCAGTTGACTAGGAAGAATCAAAGTTTTATTTGGGGATCTGATCAGCAAACTGCATTTCAAAATTTGAAAGACTTATTAGTTTCGGCCCCTGTCTTAGCTCACTATACTCCTGGTGCTTATACCGAACTACACTCTGATGCCAGTGGATTAGGGGTTGCCTCAGTGTTGTATCAGAAGATTGATAATGTGTTGAAACCAGTGGGCTATGCTTCAAGGACACTATCTAAATGTGAACGTAATTACAGTGTTCCTGAGTTGGAATTGTTGGCCATCCTGTTTGGACTTACCCACTTCCGCAGTTTTGTTTATGGCTACAAGGTTCATATTGTATCTGATCATCACTCCCTTTGTTATTTAAATAATTTGAAAGATTTGACTGGGCGTTTGGCACGATGGAGTTTGAAACTGCAAGAGTTTGATTATACCATTTCTTATAAATCTGGCAAGAAACATCATGATGCTGATACACTATCGAGATTCCCAGTGTTACAACCTACAGAAAGTGATCTTGAACAGCTTGATGAACTCCCCACATGTTTGCTGTCATCAGTTGAAGTTGCTGACCATCAGAAGAAAGATACTGGGTTACTTGAGCTTATTAATGCTCTCCATGATCCTCCGTCGGCCCCTGCTAAGCTTCAGAGACAAATTTCCAACCACACACTCAAATCAGGTGTTCTTTATCGTAAAAATGCTGGCTCTACTGGCCCTCTCCATCTGCTGGTTATTCCAGAAGCTCTAAAACATGAAATTCTTTCTTCATGTCATGATGATCCTCTTTCAGGCCACTTAGGATTCTCAAAAACATTTGCCAAAATTCACTCCAGGTATTACTGGATTGGTATGAAGAAAGATATTGAACATTTTGTCCGAACCTGTCCCAGCTGTCAAACAAGAAAAGGACCGAAGAATCAGAAACCAGCAGGCTTATTACAACCAATTCCGGTTACATCTGTAGGCGAGCGGTGGGGTATTGATTTGCTTGGGCCCCTCCCACGCTCAAATTCTGGACACAAGTATGTTGTCGTTGCGACCGAGTATGCTTCTCGCTGGGTCGAGTCTGCGTCGCTTTCTTCAGCAACAATCCCTCAAGTTGCTAAATTTATTTTGCATAACATCATCTGTAAGCATGGAGCCCCTGCTGCCTTGTTATCTGATCGTGGCTCAGTTTTCTTAAGTGAAGTGACACAAGAATTGTTGAGATCTTTATCAGTGTCTTCCAATTTCACCAGTGCTTATCATCCAGCTTGTAACGGACTTACTGAAAGATTTAACCAAACCCTCTTAAACATGCTCAGCCATTTTGTGGACACTAATCAGAAGAATTGGGACTCAATTTTGCCCTATGTTATCTTTTCGTATAACTCAAGTGTTCAAGAGTCTACTAAATTTTCACCCTTTTTCTTGATATATGGTCGAGAACCTTCTTTACCTAACCAGGTTCAGCTACAAGCTACGTCTAATGACCTTTTTGTGAGACAGACATTGCAAGAGATTCAGAAGGCACGAGAGGTTGCTGTTGCTAATATTACAAAGCAGCAGGTGAAGCAAAAAGAAACATTTGATGCTAAACATAGAGACGTGGTTTATAATGTGGGTCAATTAGTTGAAGTTTTCACTCCCATTAGGAAGAAAGGTAAATGTACAAAGTTGCTACATAGATATTTTGGCCCTTTTGAAATTATCCGACAGATCACTCCTGTTACCTACCTTGTTGGTCGACCTCATGCTCCCCGTACCAAACATCAGAGTGTTCATGTGTCACGCCTTTACCCTTACTATGATCCTGTGGGTCCTTATAGACTGTAAAGTCTGAGTTTGTGATGCTTAATTAAGCTTTGCTTTTAGGAATGTGTGATATGCATGTATCTGCTAAATTAAAAGTGTGTTATTCTTGTGGGTGTAACTTAAATTTTGAATTATGTTTTGGGAACTACAAATCATTTATTTGTTGTATTATGCTGCAGGAATGTGTTTCAGGTGTACTATGTGCTTAATTGAGCTTTCATTTTCAGGAATGTTATGTGACAATATTGTTTTGAGTAATGATGTGATGTTGTTTTGTTGCATTCGATTTGATTTGATTTGACTTGACTCGATTTGATTTTGGGTTTCATAATGATGCTGTGATTTTTATTTGCAGAAAATTGTTGCATGAATAGTGTGTGTATTTGAGGTTATGTGATATATGTGAGATTTGCCTCGGTGGGAGTGCCAAAGAGTAACCCCGATGGCGTAGTGTGAGGTTATGTGAGGAATACGAGTTGAGATTTGCCTCGGTGGGAGTGCCAAAGAGTAACCCCGACGGTGTTAATGAGATGAGGAGAGATGAGATGATGTCAGCTTCGGTGGAAGTGCCACAGTGTAACCCCGACAGTTGTATGTTTTCAGAGATTTTGCTTATTGGTGTTGCTGTAACGTGCCCAGTATAGCGTGTGTGATGAATTCACACGAGAGATTAAATGCATGGAAGTGATTGTACTGTGAATAATTTTTTTTTCTGTTTATGCAACAAGTTTATTACCATCTTAGATAGCAAATTTTAATACCACCTGTTTTCCAGCTTAAATTTCATTTGGAGGATGTGGATGCAACAGTATAATGCCATGTTATTTGTGTAATTCCTGAAATTTTAATGTGATTTCTTGAAGGTTATGCCTATGTTAGATGTTTTGAATTTGCAGCATGCTAAATGAGACACGTAAGTGAAGATGTTTTGTTTTGAAGAGAAAATTGAAAGATGATGATGATTGAAGTAATGATCGAGATTGCACTATTACTGATGATGATTATGAAAGATGTTGATAATAATGAGATGAGAAAGATAGTGATGTGGACGAGAAGTTGTATTGGTGACAAGAGTAGGACAATAGTAGTTGAAAGCATGTCACGTGGCGTAGTTTAGAGATGTATTGTGGATGTAGTTTGTAGTGATGCATACACTAGTTTGAGTAGATAGTTAAGTGAGTGTTGTGTGTAATTTGGGCCATGGTCAGTGTGAATGAGTTCATTTCATTGTCATGTGTGATTGTTTTGTAAGTGCACTTACTTTCTTTTGTTAGCGATACCAGCTGGTTATTAAGATTTAATATTGGGATCCCAAATAAGGTTATGTTTCTTTTCTGTCATGTTCATGTATTCTGAGTCTGTTTTACTGTTTTATTTGGTTTGTGAAGCATTGTAAGTTAAATTTTGGATGGAAACTCTCTATAAATTTTAGTTCTTATGCCAATTTGTACTTATTGTTTTTTTCTCTTTCGTTGCCCCATGTCAAAAGAATTTTTAGTGTAAACTTTTCAACCTTTAAAGTCTTTAATTGTACATGACATTCCATTCTTTTATGTGTGATTGTTTGTGGGAGCACCCTGTTCATTGTGTGGTGGTTTTGTTTTAGTGTTTTGCTGTGGCGGAGAGCGAGAAAATCCAAGAGCAGCCCCGGGGCACACCAGAAGTCAAGAAACACCACAGGGAAGCTGTCGGGCAGCCACTACACTGCTGTGGCATAAGGAGCCACCAAGTCGGGGGGCAGTCCAAGCCAGCGACTGCCTACCCTGTTGTCATCACCAGAGACCTGCGGTGATAATTCTACACCAGGACAAATCGTCGTTGTGGGCAATGTCTAAAATCACCCACAAACAGTTACAGCAGACCATCGATATTTTGCGCAGTGTAGTGTGCCTGTGAACTGAGGCAGCGTGGTGTGTGCGTGTGCGGGGTGCTAAAGATAAGTGCATTAACAATATTAGTTGACAGCACTTAAGGTTCTCGAAACTCTACTCCGCCCAGTATCATTGTGTCGTCGTCTGGGTGCTTACCACACATGTATATTATTGTTATATTTTGGTTCATCACACATTTGTATGTCATTTTGGTATGTCATTGTTTTGTTTTTTTTCATGTTTATTATATTTATTTTCCTTATGTCGACGAGGGCGTCGACTTCGGTGGCCAGGGGGAGATGTGGCATGTGCACAGATAGTCTTGTTAAGACGCTTTCTGGATACCGAAGCTCGGCAGTGTCCGTGAGTAGGGGCGAATGAGGGGAAACAGTGTCATTGGAAGGGATATGGCGTTAATGACGCTTGGGGTGTTAGCGTGGCTTCGGTTCTTTTCTGTGAGTAGGCTTCGAGTGAGTCAGACGGACAACTGCCTAAGACATGGCGTCCTCGCCCGGCAGACACATGGGGTATGAAAACTTTTATAATAAATCTACCAGCTATCCATTCTCTTGCAGTTTTAATTATGATAGTGTAGAGTTCCTTGCCTCTCCCTTCAGCCAGAAATTATGTTGGTGTAGTAATTATTTTTGTAAAGTTAACTTAGCTGCGTCCTCGTCGTTGCCTCGAGTTTAAAGTTCTTTGTTTGGTTAACGATCCCTCTCATAAGCGAGTAGCTCTCCTCTGAAGTTAAATAATAATAATATTAAGTGAGGCATACGACAATATCTCGGGATGGCTTATGCAATAAGAAAGATGGTTTAAAGAGATGTACATTCATAATGGATATCTCGGGATGGCTTATGCAATAAGAAAGATGGTTTAAAGAGATGTACATTCATAATGGATATCTCGGGATGGCTTATGCAATAAGAAAGATGTTTTAAAGAGATGTACATTCATAATGGATATCTCGGGATGGCTTATGCAATAAGAAAGATGGTTTAAAGAGATGTACTTTCATAATGGATATCTCGGGATGGCTTATGCAATAAGAAAGATGGTTTAAAGAGATGTACATTCATAATGGATATCTCGGAATGGCTTATGCAATAAGAAAGATGGTTTAAAGAGATGTACATTCATAATGGATATCTCGGGATGGTTTATGCAATAAGAAAGATGGTTTAAAGAGATGTACATTCATAATGGATATCTCGGGATGGCTTATGCAATAAGAAAGATGGTTTTAAAGAGATGTACATTCATAATGGATATCTCGGGATGGCTTATGCAATAAGAAAGATGTTTTAAAGAGATGTACATTCATAATGGATATCTCGGGATGGCTTATGCAATAAGAAAGATGTTTTAAAGAGATGTACATTCATAATGGATATCTCGGAATGGCTTATGCAATAAGAAAGATGTTTTAAAGAGATGTACATTCATAATGGATATCTCGGGATGGCTTATGCAATAAGAAAGATGGTTTAAAGAGATGTACATTCATAATGGATATCTCGGGATGGCTTATGCAATAAGAAATATGTTTTAAAGAGATGTACATTCATAATGGATATCTCGGGATGGCTTATGCAATAAGAAAGATGTTTTAAAGAGATGTACATTCATAATGGATATCTCGGGATGGCTTATGCAATAAGAAAGATGTTTTAAAGAGATGTACATTCATAATGGATATCTCGGGATGGCTTATGCAATAAGAAAGATGTTTTAAAGAGATGTACATTCATAATGGATATCTCGGAATGGTTTATGCAATAAGAAAGATGTTTTAAAGAGATGTACATTCATAATGGATATCTCGGGATGGCTTATGCAATAAGAAAGATGGTTTAAAGAGATGTACATTCATAATGGATATCTCGGGATGGCTTATGCAATAAGAAATATGTTTTAAAGAGATGTACATTCATAATGGATATCTCGGGATGGCTTATGCAATAAGAAAGATGTTTTAAAGAGATGTACATTCATAATGGATATCTCGGGATGGCTTATGCAATAAGAAATATGTTTTAAAGAGATGTACATTCATAATGGATATCTCGGGATGCCTTATGCAATAAGAAAGATGGTTTAAAGAGATGTACATTCATAATGGATATCTCGGGATGGCTTATGCAATAAGAAAGATGGTTTAAAGAGATGTACATTCATAATGGATATCTCGGGATGGCTTATGCAATAAGAAAGATGTTTTAAAGAGATGTACATTCATAATGGATATCTCGGGATGGCTTATGCAATAAGAAAGATGTTTTAAAGAGATGTACATTCATAATGGATATCTCGGAATGGCTTATGCAATAAGAAAGATGTTTTAAAGAGATGTACATTCATAATGGATATCTCGGGATGGCTTATGCAATAAGAAAGATGATTTAAAGAGATGTACATTCATAATGGATATCTCGGGATGGCTTATGCAATAAGAAATATGTTTTAAAGAGATGTACATTCATAATGGATATCTCGGGATGGCTTATGCAATAAGAAAGATGTTTTAAAGAGATGTACATTCATAATGGATATCTCGGGATGGCTTATGCAATAAGAAATATGTTTTAAAGAGATGTACATTCATAATGGATATCTCGGGATGGCTTATGCAATAAGAAAGATGTTTTAAAGAGATGTACATTCATAATGGATATCTCGGGATGGCTTATGCAATAAGAAATATGTTTTAAAGAGATGTACATTCATAATGGATATCTCGGGATGGCTTATGCAATAAGAAAGATGTTTTAAAGAGATGTACATTCATAATGGATATCTCGGGATGGCTTATGCAATAAGAAATATGTTTTAAAGAGATGTACATTCATAATGGATATCTCGGGATGCCTTATGCAATAAGAAAGATGGTTTAAAGAGATGTACATTCATAATGGATATCTCGGGATGGCTTATGCAATAAGAAAGATGGTTTAAAGAGATGTACATTCATAATGGATATCTCGGGATGGCTTATGCAATAAGAAAGATGTTTTAAAGAGATGTACATTCATAATGGATATCTCGGGATGGCTTATGCAATAAGAAAGATGTTTTAAAGAGATGTACATTCATAATGGATATCTCGGAATGGCTTATGCAATAAGAAAGATGTTTTAAAGAGATGTACATTCATAATGGATATCTCGGGATGGCTTATGCAATAAGAAAGATGATTTAAAGAGATGTACATTCATAATGGATATCTCGGGATGGCTTATGCAATAAGAAATATGTTTTAAAGAGATGTACATTCATAATGGATATCTCGGGATGGCTTATGCAATAAGAAAGATGTTTTAAAGAGATGTACATTCATAATGGATATCTCGGGATGGCTTATGCAATAAGAAATATGTTTTAAAGAGATGTACATTCATAATGGATATCTCGGGATGGCTTATGCAATAAGAAAGATGTTTTAAAGAGATGTACATTCATAATGGATATCTCGGGATGGCTTATGCAATAAGAAATATGTTTTAAAGAGATGTACATTCATAATGGATATCTCGGGATGGCTTATGCAATAAGAAAGATGTTTTAAAGAGATGTACATTCATAATGGATATCTCGGGATGGCTTATGCAATAAGAAAGATGGTTTAAAGAGATGTACATTTCTTGTGCAGTACTTTTTCATCTATCGCTTAATGTTTACCAGTTGCACAGCATTCATTCGGAATGAACTGGACTTCATAGGCATGCTCAAAGGATTCTAGACTTGTATTTTATTTGTCATGTAAATATCTTTAAAATATGGTGGTTTAATAAAAATAGTTAAAGAATTTGTGATAAAATCAAAATTTTCAAAAGCTTTTTATGTAAAGTAGTTGGCGTTGGAGCATTTTGATGAGAGTTTTGTGTCGTATTTTGGAACTGAAGATACCAAGTTTGATATTTGTCTAACTTTTCGTTCATAAACTATGCTGTTCACAGACACAACGACGTGCGCGCATTTTTTAAAATGCCTTTTTTGGATTCAAGGGATATCAAAATGTGTATTCGGTGACATCTCAATATCAAATGTGGGTGGAATGCAATATCTTCTCTACCTAGTATGTACCTACGTGGTAGAGAAACTAATATTAAAACTGTCTTACGACATTGGTGCTGCACTGGAGTATGTGCTCGGTTATCAGAAAAAAGGGGACACAAGTTGCCATACATTCACAGCAGAACACATATTGAGACGTAGGAATATACAATCTATAATCAAACGCACATTACACATTGTTAAATACATTTATAAGCACTTCCATAGATCTCCTAAATCAGAAAACATTCTGTGTGCTTTAGGACAACCTGTTTAAAAATACTCGAAACTGCTGACATCCGCTGTTTGAGATGCATTTTCCTGTGCTTCATGTCATTAAGATCACTACATAAGGGTAGTGCGAATTTAGCATGCTTGGCAGCAGGGATCTTCTTTAACTGGTTAGGTCATATCGCACGATGAATGAAATGGTTGAAAGAATGCTCAAATGAGCCCTGGCTCTATAGAGCTTAGAGTAACTCGGCATTCATCTTTCAGGATAAGGGAAAACCCAGGAAAAAACTTTATCCTAGTAATTCACTCTAACCCATATTAGAGCTCGGGACCTCTTGAATGTGAGGCAGACACATTGCCCCACACCACAGAGCCAGGTTAACAGCAGGCATCTTGTTAGAGATGATGAGTTACAATTTCATTGTAGGTTGAGTAAATTTGGATGAAAAATTAAATATTATCTATTTCCGATTTAAGTAACATTATGCAAAAGCAATCACACATAATTTCACAACTTCTGTGCCTGTTTCTGGAACTTCGGAACATTTAAGAAACATTCATATTCTGCTCCCTTTTGAGCGGAAAATGAAACATTAAGTAAAGTTAAAAACTAAGTAGAGGTCCGCGCAGAAGAAGCTAAAAGTGTGCAAAAACAAACTATGAGAAATGTAACAGCATTTCTGTAAGTTGATAGAACTAAGGGCATATTTTAAGAGTTTCAAAACATTTCAAAAGTTTAGTGAAAATAAATGTAAATAACTGTGCTTGATTTTAGGACTTAAAAATGTTGACGGTTGTTGCAGACTTGCTTTCTCATACGTCCGTTGCCCGTAATAAATCATTACATTCCTCTTTTGATTTCCCCTCTTATCTTAAGAATATAAGCCCTAGAGACACTCACAGAATCCGTACTACGTATTCTCGTTTGCACTGCCGTTGTAGAAAGATCATTTGCGCCACGGATAAGGTACTGGCAAAATTACGAAATACTCGTAGATGGGCGAGGTTAGGCTTCAAGCATCAAAGTGTCAACTGAGGAAGACGAGGAGCCCACAGAAAATTGTATTGATGCTATAATTCCTATATAGCTATTAGTTTGCTGTAAATGTAAGTTACTGCAGGCTACAATATTATTTTTGTCTAGTTTATTCCTAAAGATAATTAACTTATACCCATTTACACTTAAGTTAATTTACATATCAAGGATAAAGCGAAATTTAAAAACTATTAGCAGCTTGTTATTTTATTAGTGTTAGCGATACTTAAAGCTAATGTCAGCTCCCCCCTGTAAACTTTGATTCTATCTTCAGAAAAATTTCTTTCGTGTCATGGATTTATTTAATTTCGGATCTGTTTACAAGCACAGTCAAATTACTGACACGTCACTATCTTCCCACAAAAAGGGGGAAAAATTTATTTCGTAATTGCTTTGCTTATTCCAAATATGGTAATAGCTAATTATATCAAGTGGACAGTGTAGGTTAGCACTGCGATGTACTTATTTCAAAATATTAATAAAAAAACGTTGATATTGATTTGCTTGGTGGAGTACACTATGGCGTGTACTAAAAAGTATTGCAACCGTAACAAGAATTTTTTGACTACTTCTAAAGCTACCTTGTATAATAAATCCTGGCAATAGTAGCAAAGTTTTGCTAATTTAAATAAAAGTAGAATAATACCACCTTCATTGTTGCTGTATGTATTCTATGACAATGGAATGGCACATTGTCTTCGACAAAAGATGTATGTTTACGTGGTCTACGGAAATCGATCTTCAGTCCGATTTCCGTACTCAACACTCACGCAAACGGGGCTTCGGTTCGAACTGGATCCCGCTAGAAAACAGGATTAGATCCAGATACGTATTGAATATAGACATGTAAATATGGATTGTGCTCAAATCGAGTGAAATCACACAACCATTAACTATTAAATGCAACTCATTTCTTTGTGATTATTACGCAGTGCATCACACTATATATTATTTTTAAACTATTTCATATCTGGCATTTTAATTAATTAAAATACTCATAGATTAAACAATAGTGGAATCCAAATCGACTTCAGTTTGTGCCCAATTTTACATCTAAACGCCCAAGAGGGAAATAGGAATCTCAATACACCATGGAACATCGAATACAGGACACTCGTGACACTATCACTGTATGCTTAGAGAAAACTGTAATGTCTCCAAAACTTAAGATGTTTAAGAGCGGTTTTCTTCAAAGCTGGAAATTATTTTAGAGGAATAGACAGAATGTCAATATCATTTCGCTAAGTGTATTCTTTTATTTCTCATAGTGTGATTTAACATTAGTCATGAAAAAGCAAGTTAAGCATCCTTAAAATCCTGAAAATCCTCATTCTACTGCAGACGCTTTGATAAACTTGTTACGAGGACGAAGGATGAGTGTCGGAACTCCTACAAAGCCTTTCAGAAAGATTGAAGTGCTATAGGGGCTCTTGATTTTTAATTTTGGAAGTACATATTTCTGAAGAGCTTTGCAGGGATTTATAGGAAATTTCTTTAGAGGGGCATTTAATACTCCTCCCATCCTATCTCATTAAGTTTAAGCTGCTTATATGTATCTATGTTTTTTCATATTTTCGAATATCAAGAGTTTGATGTTTGTGAAGAACAGAAAATTACGCAGGATTTAGGTAAGCTAAATGAGAACTCCGTAATTATAGCCTAAAGAAAGATTTAAATCCTGCGACCTGACGGAGAGTGTTTCTCAGTATTTGCTTCTAAAATTAAATCATCCTCATGGCAAACAGGTTTCAGTCCATTCATAAGGAAGAAAGCGTGATGTGCAGCATTTACTAATTTTTTTCTACAGTTTATTAGTTGTTCTCACAGCTGTTACACAAATTATTAATAAAAATCATTATCTTTCTTTCTGTTACTATGAACAGTACTTGCCTGAAGTTACAGTATGTTATAGATTCTCTGGCATATGCTGGGACCACATTCTGAGGCTTTGCCTCGGCGAGAAACAAAACAACGGGCAAAACATTAATGCTTAAGATATAAGAAAATTCTTGAAATGTTATTATTACGTCATTTTAACTACAGGGTCATGTCGCGACGGATCTGTTAGTGGATAACTCTTAGATCGAGGCGTGGAGGACAGTTAGCCTTCTAGGTCTGATCCCTGTAACCACACGCTTCGTCACGTGCCCACAGAGACCTCAGTGCATAGCAACTGGATCTTCTGCTTCGTACCCTGTAGATGGCATTAGGGTGCCGTTCAGTCTAACTGCTTTCATTGTTTGTGGATAGATGGCACAGCATTCGCTATTACCACCTATTTTTCATGTTTACTATTGTTTTAGTTTTAAGGTGGAACTTTGGGTCGTGGTATTAAATATCAAATACGGTATTCACCTTGGCGGCTGAGGGAAGCCACGAAAAAACCTCAGTCAGATTGGTCGGCCCACGGGATTTGAACGGACTGACAGACACGTATGTGTGTGGGCAAAATCATTTCTGTTTTTTTGGGGGGAAGGGGTGATTTATGAGACCTCAAAAGCCGAATTTTAGGTAAAAACTCGCTATTGATTTTTGGAATGCAATTAAATACAATACCTACTGCAGCTAACCAAAGATAAGCGACAGAGGAAGTAATAAAGAAAGTAACAATTTTGCGTATGTTACTCTCATATAGGTCAGAAACGTCATACTCCCCCGTTACGACTCTTACATTGTATGTTGCGATATACGACAAGATGAAGTAGTGGTGATGGAATTATCTTAGAAGGGTTCAAAGGATACGAGTACATGTATCAACTCGCTGTCCAAGTCGCAGACAAATCCACCACTCGTTTGTACCTATACTCCAACCAGAGGTAAACAGGAACTGTAATCTGACTTTTCTGGTGTGGGGTTGTTGTTACACAACATGTTCGTGATAACAAAAACAGAATAATTTGCGCATCATTCAGTGAATGGGAAAATTGCAACGGGGAAGGAAGCATTTTTACACCAATGCTCAAGTAATGTCTCCATCCTCTACATGGGAAGAATTTTCCATGAAAATTTGGCAATTTTTAACATGTATGAATTGAGCTACATATTTAAAAGAACGTTGCAAAATCGTTGAAGGTCTATTCTTTTTCAGAAGTATTTTGTTTCTTAGAGGTAATAAAAATACTAATATTATTAGCAGTCGCTAAACATGTAATGCTGCTACCTTTAACTCCGTCCACGCTTGGCATCGTAAGCAGGAGTAATAATTTGAATGTTAATATGTGCAGTTATTTAAACACCCGGCTGCATTTGCAAGTTGATGCAGTCTTAGTCAATTTATATTACTTTTGACATAAATTTCATGTTATATTTAATAACCTTTATATTTTTTGCCTATAATACGTGCTACGTTCCAAAGTTTATACAGTACGTCAGTAGCATATATAGGGGGCAGCGAGGCCGCTTTTTGCGTTTATATGGGAAAGGATAGGGAAAACGAGGGTAGCTGCGACGGTTCAAGGAGGAAAATGCGCTTATATGGGGAAGATAGGGACTACGAGGATTGATGCTTGGCTAGATAGAGGTTGAAAGAGTGGCGATGCGCTTTATATGTGAGGGAGGGAATACGAGGAGAGGTGCTAGTCTAGACAGGGTTGAGGAGTAGAGTATGCGTTTATATGGGAAAACATGCAAAACGGGAGAGATACAAGGATAGACAGGGGTTGAAGGAGGAGGAATGTAGGTTTATACGGTAATATAGAGAGTAATTACATTATAAACATTTCTCATCCAACGTAACAAAACCTTTATATACTTCTTTCTAAATCTTACGAACTTGTTATACGTTAAACAGTTAGCGTGTGAGAAGGAGGGGGATAAACTGCATATTGGTTTACAGTGAAGGTATATAGAAGTATACGTCCTAACCTATCCGTATCTTCACTTCTCATTGTCTATTCATTCCTATCATCATCTAACATAACCATGTGACATGAGCTAAACAACAAACGTAACCACGTAACACAACGTAACATAACAGCATGACAAGACGTTACACTACGTAACAAAAGCACGTAACCACGCGTCAAGACGTAACACCCGTAACAAAACGTCACACTAAGTAACATAAGACGGTAACCACGCAACATCACGTGATATCTCGTAACCAGAAACGTCACACGACGTAACAACACGTAGCAACCATGTAACCACGTAACAAAACGTAAGAACAATACGTAATCAACCCATTGATAAGACAATCTAAGCTAACCCATCCTTCATAACTTAGACAATAAGTACGAGGGCCTAGCCTAGCTTAACCTAACCAATCCCAGACCATCCTCTCATTATCTATTCTACTCAATCATTGTCTAACCTAATCTGGCTAACCGGAGATAACCTTGACTTTCTTTTAGTGAAATTGCGATGTTTTATTACTTGAGGGTCTTAATTGAAACGTTTTACGTCAACATACCTTTATTTTAGTTCGTTTTTTTGTGGCTCTCCCCTTTTAACTAGGCTTGAGACTAGCACTAGGATTGCTCCTAATGACAGGGTTACCACCTTCCCTTCCATCTTCTTTCCTCATCAGGTGTCAGCTAGCTGCATACACATCACACGAATAAACTTCCATTTTTATAAGATTGTAGACTCACGAGAAAATCTTCATCTACGACTTACATTCTTTTAAACGCTGTTTGTAATGCTGTAATGTCCATACACATGTGTCGTTATTCCGTCCTCAGCAATAACTCTTTTATCATCAAACGGAGTCAATGTGATTTTATTCACTTGCACTGTGGTAAGAGCATGCTCCCGGGACAGGATAAGATTCATGGGGGTTCTGATGATTTCTCCGGTTTTAAGACAGTCAGTATAACTCTAGAATGTAATGTACTTATTAATAGCACTACGTTTTATGCCTTTAATCTTTTTTATCTTTGAGTCATGGATATCTAATGCATACATCTTAGGTTGTAGACCGACAAAGCGCTGGAAGATTTTACCATTAGCCTCATCTTTAAATTTTCCCAACACCTTCCATTTTAGAGCTGAATAGCATATATGGTTGACAGGGTAATCAGCTGTATATAGATATTCGAGAAAACGTAGCTTGTCCTGGTACACATCTTCAGTTATCACACGATGAATGAACGAATCAGTATCCATATACATGAACTTCAGGTTTTCAGATCCATAATATGACAGCAACACATCATAATGATACTGGTACATTAATGTCTTGGAGATGTCCAACACACTCATACCGATGTACATTGGTTTGTTGAATACGATCTGATGATAGGCCATATGCACAGCAGCTAGATTAGCAGTATATATTGTTCTATCAATAAACGTAGGCTTTGCGATCAGCTTCTCCAGAGTCTTCTCGTTTGTCACCAGTCGTATATCCATACGGTTACGCAGATTCTCCATAGTTCTTCCAAACTTGGCGTTGTTAAACAGCTTGTAGAGATCTTTCTCGAAGTCATTTGCAGCTTGTTGTCGGAGCCTGTTGTTAAATTCCACATAAGGGTTTAACCCCTGTGACTGGCGGAATTGTAGCACAAGATGAATTATTGTTAGACGTAGTCCATGACTAAGTGCTTGCTTCAAAGCCATGTAATGTACCACATACTTCTTTCGAGGTTCAAGATGAGGTATCAGTTTCTTTGTACTCGAGTCTTTAGGCTCCATACACTCAGGCAGGAAAGGCAGGTCGTTGTGCAGATCGTGAAGTTCTGCAGGATACACCATATCGACTTATAATATATATCCATGAGGATCATCTTCTTGTAGTCTTTCTAAGTCGATTTTTTCAGGTGATATCCACTCAAATCCGCCATAAGGGAGGGCGTGACACATGGCCCAACCATATTGGTTATTAGCGCTCTCATATGTAATCAATTGGGTTGGTTTCGACGGATCATACTTCTCCATGTAGGCGTTGTTTGCTTCGGAATAACGGTGGGAGACTTGACATAAACCTCCTCTTATGCCGGATTCCATCATGAGTAATTGGTCATAATCCTGTAACACTTCCAGCTGAATTCCTGTATACAGCAACATGGTGTCCCATGTAAGTCCTGGAGAGATAAAATAATGAGCAGGGTCGACTTTATGTGTTTTGAGGGTTTGATCTCTAAATGTCTCAAAGACATCAGCTAGTAGCAGTACATCAGATTTAAGTAGAGGTCGCTGTAATCACCCAGGTTTCTTACATTAAACAGCTCCCATACATTTCTAGTCAGCATCACTAATTTCTTCTTGATTTAATCTGTTGTAGAAGGAATCCTTAAGAGGCAAGCAGGGTTCGTTCAAAACATTCCATGAAGTGACGTAATCATAGGGAAATACTCCCTTACGAGTCATCAACTTCATCTTGTGTTCTCCGAAGTGTTTCAGTGTTTCAGTATACGATGTTTGGTTCTTCACCAGCTTATCCAATCTTGTACTGAGAATCCGAAAACTATCTACAAACCGAAGCTTTATATCTTTTAAATACTTGGAGAATGATATATAGCGTTCTTCATAGCTAGGAATTACTTCTGCCCGCTCACATGTGCATCCCAGCTGCTTACCAATGCAGTGAGAGTCATACCTACTGAGGTTGTATATGAAGACTGGAATATATTTAGGTGTTTTGAAGGCTAAATTACATTCATTATGTAGACTTCTCCGATATTCACCACTGATGTGATCATGGTCGCGTACTTTGTAATTCTCTTCAGTAAAGGTTTTTCCACACAAGTAGCATACTGTAGAGGCGTTGAAATCCATCTGCTGTTGATCAGTAAGTTTCATAGGCATGATGGATTTCTATATATCAGATTTTTCGCGGGTTTCGCTGATCTGCAAATGAATGTCTGCTTGGTTTCCCATCTATCATGAATTGGTTTCATTTTATTTCATTTACGTCTTTCACGTGTACAATCTGAAGGTCTCTCTGGTTCGATTTCCGTTGGTTGCTCACTCTGACATCAGAGTTTCAAGATTTTCCCTGGTCTGCAGGCGAATGCCTGAGTGGTTTCCCATCTATCATGATTTTATTTTATTCTATATAATTTACATCTTTTACGTGCGCTTTTAGGGCTCAGGAGTTCCATACCCATTGGTTTCTCACTCTGACATCATATTTTTATGGTTTTCCTTGGTCTGCAGGCGAATGCCTGAAATGTGTATGCTATCACGATTTCCTTCCACTCTATTTCATTTACATCTTTCATTTCATTCGCATCTTTGTGCTTCTAGGTTTCGTTGTGCCTGCTCAAAGGATACTAGCCTCTTGCTCGGTCGACAGATCGTTCATCACCCTCACGAGTCAAGCACCCGAATCTTTACGATTATACCCAAACAATACATCATCCTCGCAATACTTTACACTTTCTCCAAGCACTCGAACCTGTACGGAGACATCCGAACATCAGTGTAACAGGAATTGAAATATAAGAGCTTACACGCTTCATCGCCGTTTTTAGTATTAATATTCAGGATATAATTAATCTAAAAAGGTTGGTGCCTCCACTTAAATAGGGTGATCTCGAGCATTGGACTTCATTCTGCTAATTCACTCTGAGGTGTCAACATCGTTGTACAGTCAGAGAATAGTCAGCTTTCTAAAGATTTATCAAGCTGAAAAAGCTAACATTTCCTTGAAGAAGGGTTAATACGTTATTATATTAAGAAGAAAAATGAATAAGTCCTCATATAAGCATATCATTACTAGTGCCTTAGGATATTCTTGTGGTAAATGCTGTAAGAAGTTCTTCCGTTGATATGATAAAAGACGACATGATCTACGTTGTAAAAAGTGTAAATATTGTAATGTAGCTTTCAAAGACAGTTATAAGGGTCGTCGACATGAGGATGCGTGTGAAATAAACAGACCTGAGAATAAACGTAGATTAGAAGCTACTAAGCACGAGTTATTTTATACAATGGATGACTGTGACATGATAGAATATGAAACTTCATTCAATGGACGCTGGAAATCATATTTTATACGTTGTAAATCAACTAAGGGCCTGAATATGTACCTGCATGAGGCAAAACAGCGAATAATCCAGGCTGTACATAAAGCGCTTGGTATTCACAAAAGTGTAAAAAATAATCTGCTAGCTGAGTGTAGATTTGTTAACAGTGTCGGAGAAATCTGCGACAAAACATTTAAAACCTGGAATCAAGCTGTTTTCCTAGAAACGGATCTGGACTCTATGTTGGAAACGAAAATGAAGAAGTTGGTTACTGAAATGGAGGAATCACAACTTAAGGGCACCAACTGGGCTCTGCTTGCTCTAGAAGGAATTCGCCTTCTTATTAACAAGTACAATCCGTTACGAGGAAGTAGCTACATTCACATGCCACCATCTGTTGGAGCTAAAGAAGCCTGCATTAATATCCAGAATTCTGATGAGCTATGCTTTATGTATTCTGTATTAGCCAAATTCGTCAGCGTCAAGCCTCAACGGGTGAGCAAGTACGAGCAACGTCAAAATAAATACGACTTCAGCTGCGTTTGCTACCCTACGCCACTTTCTCAAATACCTAAATTTGAGAAGCTTAACAGGATGTCTATCAACGTCTTCGGGCTGGATGAGAAGCTTGAAGTGCATCCGATAAAGGTCGCTGAGACTAAACTACCTGACCACCGTGACCTCCTACTATTGAGGGACAGTAGTGGGAGACATCACTATGTTTATATAAAGAATTTTGCAAAACTTATTAGACCTCAGAAAACTAAGCATAAAGAACGAGTTTATACCTGTAAACGTTGTTTTACACACTTTGATGATCAATATGAGGACGTGCACTGGAAAAATTGCAAGAGCATGCCGCCATCTGTAATCAGCATGGTGTTTCAAGGGTATTTATGCCTACAAAGGAAAAATCAATTGCACGTTTAAAAAATTTGAAAGGACTAGTTAACTACCTTACGTCATCAACGCAGCCTTTGAAAGCATTCTCGCCCAAGTCATACATGCAAACCCAATCCTGAAACATCGTATACATCCCCTTATCAGCAGCATGTTCCCATGAGTTTCTGCGTTTACGTTAAAACATCAACCGACGTTGAACATCTGGAAACTGGTATTCCTAAGCATCCCTATGTATATTGTGGTGTTGTTGCTCCTCAGAAGTTTATGGCATACCTCTCGTTCCTTGCAAAGGAAATTAATAATATATATATTACAAAGTACGCGACCATGATCACATCAGTGGTGAATATCGTAGAAGTCTACGTAATGAATGTAATTTAGCCTGCAAAACACCTAAATATATTCCAGTCTTCATATACAACCCTAGTAGGTATGACTTTCACTTCATTGGTAAGCAGCTGGGATGCACATGTGAGCGGGTAGAAGTAATTCCTAGCTATGAAGAACGCTATATATCATTCCCCAAGTATTTAAAAGATATAAAGCTTCGGTTTGTAGATAGTTTTCGGTTTCTCAGTACATGATTGGATAAGCTGGTGAAGAACCTAACATCGTATCCTAAAACACTGAAACACTTCGGAGAACACAAGATGAATTTGATGACTCGTAAGGGAGTATTTCCCTATGATTACGTCACTTCATGGGATGTTATGAACGAATCCTGCTTGCCTCCTAAGGACTCCCTCTACAACAGATTAAATGAAAAAGAAATTAGTGATGCTGACTACGATCATGCTAGAAATGTATGAGAGCTGTTTTATGTAAGAAACCTGGGTGATTACAGTGACCTCTACTTAAAATCTGATGTACCTCTACTAGCTGATGTCTTTGAGACACTTAGGGATCAAACCCTCAAAACACATAAAGTCGACCCTGCTCATTATTTTACCTCTCCAGGACTTACATGGGACACCATGTTGCTGTATACAGGAATTCAGCTGGAAGTGTTACAGGATTATGACCAATTACTCATGATGGAATCCGGCATAAGAGGAGGTTTATGTCAAGTCTCCCACCGTTATTCCGAAGCAAACAACGCCTACATGGAGAAGTATGATCCGCCGAAACCAACCCAATTGATTGCATATGAGAGCGCTAATAACCAATATGGTTGGGCCATGTGTCACGCCCTCTCTTATGGCGGATTTGAGTGGATATCGCCTGAAAAAATCGACTTAGAAAGACTACAAGCAGATGATCCTCATGGATATATATTATAAGTCGCTATGGAGTAGCCTGCAGAACTTCACGATCTGCACAACGACCTGCCATTCCTGCCTGAGTGTATGGAGCATAAAGACTCGAGTACAAAGAAACTGATACCTCATCTTGAACCTCGAAAGAAGTATGTGGTACATTACATGGCTTTGAAGCAAGCACTTAGTCATGGACTACGTCTAACAATAATTCATCTTGTGCTACAATTCCGCCAGTCGCAGTGGTTAAACCCTTATGTGGAATTTAACAACAGGCTCCGACAACAAGCTGCAAATGACTTCGAGAAGGATCTCTACAAGCTGTTTAACAAGGCCAAGTTTGGAAGAACTATGGAGAATCTGCGTAACCGTATGGATATACGACTGGTGACAAACGAGAAGACTCTGGAGAAGCTGATCGCGAAGTCTACGTTTATTGATAGAACAATATATACTGCTAATCTAGCTGCTGTGCATATGGCCTATCATCAGATCGTATTCAACAAACCAATGTACATCGGTATGAGTGTGTTGGACATCTCCAAGACATTAATGTACCAGTATCATTATGATGTGTTGCTGTCATATTATGGATCTGAAAACCTGAAGTTCATGTATATGGATACTGATTCGTTCATTCATCGTGTGATAACTGAAGATGTGTACCAGGACAAGCTACGTTTTCTCGAATACCTATATACAGCTGATTACCCTGTCAACCATGTATGCTATTCAGCTCTAAACAAAAAGATGTTGGGAAATTTTAAAGATGAGGCTAATGGTAAAATCTTCCAGCGCTTTGTCGGTCTACTACCTAAGATGTATGCACTAGATATCCATGGCTCAATGATAAAAAAGATTAACGGCATAAAACGTAGTGCTATTAATAAGTACATTACATTCTAGAGTTATACTGACTGTCTTAAAACTGGAGAAATCATCAGAACCCCCATGAATCTGATCCTGTCAAGACAGCATGCTCATGCCACAGTGCAAGTGAATAAAATCACATTGACTCCGTTTGATGATAAAAGAGTTATTGCTGAGGATGGAATAACGACATATGCGATGGACATTACAGCATTACAAACAGCGTTTAAAAGAGTGTAAGTGGAAGATGAAGATTTTCTCGTGAGTCTACAATCTTATAAAAATGGAAGTTTATCTGTGTGCTGTGACGCCTGATGAGGAAAGAAACAGATGGAAAGGAAGGTGGTAACCCTGCCATTAGGAGCAATCCTAGTGCTAGTCTCAAGCCTAGATAAAAGGGGAGAGCCACAAACAACGAATTAAAATAAAGGTATGTTGACGTAAAACTTTTCAATTAAGACTCTCAAATAATAAAACATGAATAAAACATCGCAGTTTCACTAAAAGAAGGTCAAGGTTATCTGTGGTTAGCCAGATTAGCTTAGACAATGATTGAGTAGAATAGATGATGAGAGGATGGTCTGGGATTGGTTAGGTTAAGCTAGGCTAGGCCCTCGTACGTATTGTCTAAGTTATGAAAGATGGGTTAGCTTAGTTTGTCTTAACAATGGGTTGATTTGTTGTTGTTCTTACGTTTTGTTCTTACGTTTTGTTACGTGGTTACATGGTTGCTACGTGTTGTTACGTCTTGTAACGTTTCTGGTTACGAGATATCACGTGATGTTGCGTGGTTACGCTCCTATGTTACTTAGTGTGACGTCTTGTTACGTGGTGTTACGTCTTGTCATGCTGTTATGTTACGTTGTGTTACGTGGTTACGTTTGTTGTTTACGTCATGTTACGTGGTTATGTTAGATGATGATAGGAATGAATAGACAATGAGAAGTCAAGATACGGATAGGTTAGGACGTATACTTCTATATACCTTCACTGTAAACCGATATGCAGTTTATCCCCCTCCTTCTCACACGCTAACTGTTTAACGTATAACAAGTTTGTAAGATTTAGAAAGAAGTATATAAAAGTGTTGTTACGTTGGATGAGAAATGTTTATAATCTAATTATTCTCTATATTACCGTATAAACCTACATTCCTCCTCCTTCAACCCCTGTCTGTCCTTGTATCTCTCCCATTTTCCATATTTTCCCATGTAAACGCATACTCTACTCCTCAACCCTGTCTAGACTAGCACCTCTCCTCGTATTCCCTGCCGCTCTCATATAAATGCATTTTCCTCCTTGAAGACTCTCAGCCTATCACTTACCTTCGTTTTCCTCGTCTCTCCATATAAACGCATACTCTGTCATTCAAACCTCCCTGCCTAATACCTCTCCTCGGTTTTCTAGCTCTCCCATATAAAACGTCATCTTCTACCCTTCAAGTCCTGTATGGTCTAGTACCTCTCCTCGTAATCCCTATCTCTTCCATATAAAGCGTATCCCCTCCTCCTTCAGCATCTGTCTAGCTTAGCATCTCTGGTTATTTTCCTACCTCACCTGTATAAACATACATCCCCCCTCAGCATCTGTATAGCCTATTATCTGTTCACGTTTTCCCTGTATTTCCCATAGAAGTCACACCTCAAACCCTGTCTAGCCTAGCACTTCACCTCGTATTCCCTACCTCTCTCATATAAGGCGCATTCCCCTACTTCAGCCCTGTCTAGCCTAGCATCGACCCTCGTATTCCCTATCTCTTGCATATAAATTCCATACTCTACCCTTCAAGCCCTGAATAGTCTAGTAGCTCTCCTCGTACTGTATATATGTCCATATTCCCCCTGCTTCAGCATCTGCCTATCCTAGCATCTGTTTTTCCTATCTTTTCCATATAAACGTACACTCCACACTTCAAACTCCTTCTAGCCTAGCACTTCTCGTCATATTCCCTCTCCTCATATAAAGCGCATCGCCACTCCTTCAACCTCTATCTAGGCTAGCATCAATCCTCGTAGTCCCTATCTTCCCCTTATAAACGCATTTTCCTCCTTAAACCGTCGCATCTACCCTCGTTTTCCCTATTCCTTCCCATATAAATGCAAAAAGTTGCCTCGCTGCCCCCTGTATATGCTACTTACGTCTCGTTCATTTGTAGGCATGTTTGTCTAGTAATTCAGGGGATCTGAGTTAGCGGAGTTGGCTGGATAACAACTTTTTGTTGGACTTTTCCTTAAATGTGGAATAATTTTCAGCTGTTTTCACCTCCGGCATATTTGAATTCTCATTAATCAGAATCACTTAATTCATAGTCTTAATCGGTCTAGCACCAGAGGGATATTACGTTCACGACTTTGTACGCCACTTCTATTACGTGGGTACCACTTATGTATTAATATTGTTCCTATATTAAGGTGATTCTTCTATCCACTCTACGCTTGTTACAATATGTGATCTCTATCTTCTTTTTCTGTTCTTCAGGGAGTATACAATAGTAATTGTTCTGCTTCAAAGGTCCTACTGTCTTCCTTTGGAAATTCCAGGAATTTTCTTCCTCAGGTCTATAATTCGCTGCCGTATTGAGAATTGTATTGTCCTGCATTTTTTCTATACATTGTTTACATTTCATTCTATTGTCGTTTGTATTGTGGTTTAATGTGTAAATGTTTTAATTTGAATTATATCCAGCCTGTCTTCTACCTTCTTAAAAATCCCATTTCTAATGCTTCTATTCTACTTTGTTCTCGATTACTCAGAACCATATGCTATACTGGTGCTGCCATACTTTTACAAAACTTCATCTCGTATCACTCCATGTTTTGTGTTTCAAAGTTCTATTTATATATTGTCTAGAAACCCCACAATATATTCTGAATGTGATTATGACATGCATCTCAGAATGCATACTATTTAATATTTCCATAGAAAGTATTTGAAAGTATGCACTAAGAATTTCTTTGTATGAAAGAAGGCAAAAGTAGCAGTCGTTTATATCACAAGTAAGGTTTGGTTTATTGTAAGTTAATTTGAAGTTATGTGTTACAATCGCACGAATTTCCCTATTTATAATGTTTTATTTTTATTGTCATTTACAAATAATACAAATAAATATTATAAAACTCTAATCAAAACCATTAAGATAGTTTTTAAAAGTATAAACATTAATGGAACATTTTGCTTGTAGAGACTGTTTAGAATGGAGAGATATTTTAAAAGTGGATGCGACTAAGGTACGAAATACGGTATATTTATTGCTTTCAGTTTTTCTGTTATGTACTCACACATACGCGCGCGCACGAATTTTTCTCCAAAAACGCTTTGTTTTGTTTTCAAATAATATCAAAATTGTATTTCCGATGATGTCTTATATCAAACGTTATGATATTTTCTAGACTGTTAGTACCTACGCGGTAGAGAAATGAAAAGGAGAAACACTCATTTTCATTAGTTTACTTCGGTGTTGATTTTTTAAAATCCAAAGTGATACTTCCCCTCCTATGTCCGTGTTTTCCAAAAATGTGCATTATTTAACATAAATTAGGTGACGGAAAATGTGTTTGCGTTGCATTCTTACGACTTCTTTTATAATGTTTACGAGTTATTGTTAAAGCTTACATTTGGAACTATTAATTAGTTTTGTTTAGTTAATATTATCAGGAGCCCTAAAAGTTTACAAATTAAAGCGTCACTAAGAAACTCCTGGCTTCCCTGTCTTTCTTACTAATGCTAATACCTGACTGCATGTTGAAGGTGTAATAAGTATTTCAAACAACGGCAGCGTATCACTTTGCATACCAAGAGAGGTAACCGCGGTAATGTATACGATTTGCAGTCGGGAGGTCCGGGGTTCAATTCCCGGCGACCGCTCACTCTTACTCATGGTTTTTCGTATTTTCCCCGGTTCGGCAGGCAAATGCTTGGGTTATCTTCTACCACGACTCTCCTGACCCCACAATCTTCCTTGTCAACTGTTTCAGGGTTGTAGATGTTCGGCCTGTTGGTTGTGTGCTCAGTGATTTCTTTCAGAGACAGCTCGGTTAGGGCCCACCTCCGAGTGCTTTGGACAGGTGCTTCCTCGAGAACCTCGAGGCTCAGGGTCTATGGGTGGACCCGGGCGGCGTTGGTTGCTTTCAATCTGTAAGCATTAGGGAACTCGTGCATTCTTGCGCCCGTCGTCATCCGGAACTGGTAGCCCTTCGGGCCTTCCCCTTCATCCCTCCCTCGCAGGGGTCACAGTAGAAGCACAAGGGGCCGAATGGCCTGCGTGCGGTTTCGGGGCCCCTTCCTTCGTCAGTATCTTTACCTTTACATTCAAAGTGATGAGCCTCTTTACTATATGTTTTATTTCTTTTTTATACCTATCATCTCTCGCTTGAGGACGCCTGAACATCCCTAAAGAGTGAAGAAAATGGATTGTTACGAGTACTAAATTGACATAGAGTAAAACGCTAACATGGGGCGATGCAGCAAAACTAAATACTATGCTGCCGTTTGATGCGAAAGGTTCCATTCTTACACATTACACACTGAAAATGCGTAATAAAACAGAGCTCAATGTCGAATTGTTTTTACAAAGAATATAAACTTCTGATACGCATTTTTTAAAAAAAATAAATTGAGTTTTATTTATGGACGCTCTTTAACTACTATGGTTCTTAGCGTCCCATTCTATATTGGGCGTGAAAGATCGGTAATTTTGCTCAGAGGACTCTTTATCAGGTCTGAGGTTCTTTTACGTGCCGTAAATCTACGACACGGGACCACCGTCTTTACTTCCCTTCTGAAGGAACCCATATTAAGGATTTTTACGCCCGAAAAAAATTGTACGCCCTCCGCCGGGTTTGAATCCGCGACTTCAGGAACTAGAGGCTAGCGCATTTCATTTTGCAGTCGTCATTTCAAGGAAAGAAAGAAGCGTTGTGCTCTCTTGTTCTACGTATTACTCCAAGGATTTAGGTAAACCGTTTTAAAAGTACATTAATGTTTTGTGCCTGTTCCTTGTGATTACTATAAGTTCGGAACTACATAAAAACACTAGACAGCAGTTGTACGTCTAATGGACATGCCGTTAACACAGAATTTTCAGTTCATTTTAAAAAAAAAAATTTAATTTAATTCTTATAATAAACGAATATATTAGAACTGAAATGAAATAAAATTAAACAGAATGAATGATGAATACTAACGCTAAAATTAAATATTATTTAGCAAATAAACAGACAGCGAGTCCTATATAATTTTACGTACATTGCATCTTAACGAATAATCCCGAGAGAAAAGTGCTCAGAAAAACTCAACTTGAATGTAAACAAGACGTCATTTAACGCGCATTATGAACAGAAATGAATGCCCAAGTGAATAAACATTAGGAGATTAATTTATAATCTCGGACTTGCAGTTGAATGTTCTCATTCTGAGGAGTGGAGCTTCATTGGCTGTTCTCTGTGCTCAGTGTTTCTTATTGATTTCTATCGCGTTGCATCTATATGCCTTTCAGTTAACTCAGCTGTTTACACGTTCGGTTGTAGCCGTGAACCTATGGGACTCAAATACATGATGGCATGTATACTTTCTTTAAGTAAGTTACGGAATACTAATAGTTGGGATGCAATAAATAAATAAATAACACTTGTGTGATTTCCTTGTTAAATGCTTAAGTATGTGAATTTTGAATTGCTATTAGGAACTGCTTTATCGAACATAATGAAGAAAATATAGCATATTGATGTGTAATGACAAACATAAGGCAATGCATACACATTCTCACAAAAACAAAAGATAGTTCTGGACCATATGTACACGCTTGCATTTACTTGAGAGAAGTCCTGTTGTGAACCCTTCTGCAGACGGTACCAAAGGGGCTTAACTCAGAAGGCTATTCAAAATCCGACTGCTGCGCCACTAAAACCCAATAGCGACCTAAGGAGGAACTAAAGTTTCTTTGATGACAACGATGGGTGGCATTGCCATCAACGGTTATCACCATTTTTGCCATAATTTGTTTGTATTGATCTTTATCTCTGGCCTTTGCCTGATCTGTTTTTCTAAGGGCGCCAATGACCTTGAAGTTGAGCGTCACTAAACATAAATCACCATCATCATATTCTCCTCTAATCTCTGTTATGTATTTCCTAACTTCTTTCTTAGTTCTTGTTGGCTATTTCCTAATTTGTTTCCTAGCTTTTCTTCTAATTTATTTCCTGGCTCTTGTTGAATTTTCTGACTTTGATTCCTCATACTTTGTAATATTTTCACTGAGCCACTGGTTTACGTACACTAACAAGTGCAGGTCCAGAAGATTCTTACCAAACTCAGGAAGGATAGGGGAGAACTCTAGGGAACTCAAGATCTCGTCAGAATCAAATCTTTATTTAGTAAAGGGCAGCATGCAGTTATACAGATAACATAAACACGTCGGTGACGCCCTAGCAGATTACCAATATTACGAAGTTCCTCAGATACTACAACCGAGCATAACGCCAATTAGGATTACAACATCAGATGTGACCGAAAGATTAAGTATAAGGAATCAAGGCCACGCCACTGCATTTGAATGGACTGTAGCCTCAAACTGTGGCTAAACTGTCCGTCCTATATAATGAAGAAAAGCTATGCCACAAATTACTAAAGGCCAGTGCAATCCTGATTGAAACGATAATTACTACCAGCCAGTACAATTGAACTTGAAACTGTAAACTCAGTCGGTGGCTAAAACTATAAATCATATATAATGAATCAAAGCGATGCGTAAAATCCCCGCAAGCAACTGAAATTCTAATTCAACTGTATTCTTAAACAATGCCAGTAATTACCGCCAGCCAGGAGAATTATAATTGAAACTGTAACCTTAATCTGTGGCTAAAATACCAGTAGAATCTAATGAAGCAAAGCAAAGCCACAAATTACCAAAATCCACAGCAATTCTAATTCAACTGTAATCTTAATCTGTGTCAGTAATTATTACCGACGCTGCAATTGTACTTGGAACTGCTGTTCAAATTGGGTTGAAATATCCGTCATATATGATGAAAGAAAGCAATGCCACAAATTACTAAAGCAACTGCAGCTGTATTGAAATTGTAATCTCAAACTTTGGCTAAAATATCAGTAATATACAATGAAAGAAAGCAATGCCACAAATTACTAACATCACTGCAATTATATTGAAATTTTAAACTCAAACTGTGGCTAAAATATCTGTGATATATAATGAAAGAAAACAATGCCACAAATTACTAAAGCCACTGCAATTGTATTGAAACTGTAAACCCAGACTCTGGTTAAAATATCAGTGATATATAATGAAAGAAAACAATGTCACAAATTACTAAAGCAACTCAATTGTATTGAAACTGTAAACTCAGACTGTGGCTAAAATATCAGTGATATATAATGAAAGAAAACAATGCCACAAATTACTAAAGCAACTCAATTGTATTGAAACTGTAAACTCAGACTTTGGCTAAAATATCAGTGATATATAATGAAAGAAAACAATGCCACAAATTACTAAAGCCACTGCAATTGTATTGAAACTGTAAACTCAGACTCTGGCTAAAATATCAGTGATATATAATGAAAGAAAACAATGCCACAAATTACTAAAGCAACTCAATTGTATTGAAACTGTAAACTCAGACTGTGGCTAAAATATCAGTGATATAAGTAGTAACAAAATGATGGTTCAAAACACTTAATATGTAGGAATGTGTATTCATATGCTAATTAGGTCTCCCCAACCCCTGCCCCGCTCCCTGGTACCTTCTGCATGCAGCTGAGGGTCATAAATTTTGTTGACTATAATGGAAAGCTTGACAGGTGAGCAATTAAGTTTGTCAATCACCTGTCAAAATGAACAATAGATAATAAATTTTGCTTTTGTAACAAAGGCGGAGACGGCATTCTACCCATTCCATATCCGCACCTGCAACAAGCCACCGCTAGCCGCATTGTTTGACGAACATGTGCAAAAGAACAAAGGTTGTCCTTCACCTGTCGAAATCAACAAAAAGCGGCTGAAGCCTTGTTAACAAAAGCACAGATTCTATTGCCCTCCATTCCATTGTCCAGAGCAAGAGTTCGTTAGAAAGATGTGTAGCATCCTGTTTCCACAGCCATATAACAAAAGGAAGGGCTGGACCTGAGGTAACAAAGAGACGCCATTATCCCAACTCTATTGAATTTCCGTACACGTATGGTGAATGTTTGACCGAGGGAAAAGAAAAAGAGGTCATTTTACCTGCCAGACCATAAATTCCACCCCACTCCACCCCGACATCATAGCGTTGACTTTGCCCCGAGGCCAGTTCTCTCCGAGAGCAGCAGTTCATTCACGAAGACCATCGGGTATACCCGAACATAAATATATATGTTCGTAACAAGTCTAACACATCTACCAAGCACACGAATCTAAACGATAACCACGAGAATCACCGAGCATAGTTATAATGTTCTGTTTCTCCAACTATTAGCTCTTTTTCACTGATATCAAAAGCGTGTTTAACATATATCATTACATACATTAAACCTCTGTGTATACTTAGATATCCTTAGGTCTGTGTGCGAATCTTACTGCAGGCAAAAATTTAATATTTTTAATTGCTAATGAAAAAATTGATACTCTGATAGGGTAAAACATTATTATATCATTACTCTGATTAATGAAAGACATTACAGGTTACCTAGAGGTCCAAGTTCGAATCTTACCCTACGAAACTGTAACGCTTAATAAATATTACATTATGGAAGCATGCACGGATAGATTAATATGTATTTAACAAATATAATTTAATTTTTATATATCATTACGATGTTTTAATGCACTATATTCTTAGGCACCCAGAGATTCTAGTTCGAATCTTAGCCAGCGAAACTCTAATGCTTAATAAATATGTGAGTATGCGCGGTCAGATTAAAAATGTATTTAACTAATACAATCATTTATATTAAACTTGGCGTACACTTAGATATTCCGATGCCTAGACAAGATTCTTTATTTTCTTTCTTCTTCTCTCTTTTTCTTCCTTTTCCCTCTTTCTATCTATCCCTTTCTTCTCACTTGCACACATCCAAGCGTTCACATATAAACGAGCACGCGAACTTGCATCAACAAACACACATCGTGCACGCACTCATACACCTGTGCACACATACGCGCACACACGCACACGTAGAGATGCATACGTATACATTCACCAGTACAATTACACACACATGCGCATACAAACATAGCACATACACCAATGCACGCACGTATGTGCACGCACACACATACACACACGAGAGCATAGGAAATTATTGCCTTTACAGAATTCAAAAACCTTAGTTTCATTTCACTGTAACCTAGTAAACTGCAAGTCCTTTCAGGCTAGCACATTCACATGACTTTCATCCCAACGTATTATTTATAGATCGTGTAAAGACATTATGGAGGTATTCTCCGAGAGAGAGAGAGAGAGAGAGAGAGAGAGGTGAATTGAATAAAGTAGTGATAGAAGTGCTGAGAGCCTCTACGCACGCGCAAGAGGTGATAATTCCATTGCGTGAAATAATCACTAATCGTGTAAGCATCCCCACCATGACGATGTACTGACATAGCCAGGTGGGATTTAGATTGCTATATAAACAGCTAACGACGCATGCTAGAACCGTTGTGAGCTTATTAACTCTACATTTAAATTTTAAAGAACTTCAAAAAGCATCGCGAGGTGTTTTTAATTTAAAAAGACGTGCGAGTAATCGATTCTACACGTATAGCATTCATAAACACGAAACTATGCAAGGTGAGTGAGTTTTTACATAACTAGACAAATCAGTGGTGGCTTTTACGATGCATTTAATTTTGTTTAAACGATGCCGTGCATGAAAGACGATCCGTTGCAAGAGTATCACATTTTTAATCTGAACTTTACACTCACATGGATTTCTCGGAACATTCTTCTTCCGTTCACAGGATTTTCCTACTCATTCTTCTTCTATTAACATTCACACGATTTCTTCTACGTGTTCTTCCATAAACACTCATGCGATTTTCTCTACTCATTCTTTGTTTATCTACAAGTTCATTCTCAATTAACATTCATACGATTTTCTCTATTCATTCTTTGTTTCTCTACACAATCTTCTTCCATTCACATTCACACGATTCTCTCTACCACTCTTTGTTTCACCATCACAGGAATTTCCACACACGCTCTTCTTCCATTCACCTCACACAGATTTCACCGCCTACATGATTGTCACAAACTAGCGCTTCTACCAAGCACCCGAACCTATACGAATACCTAAGAGTATACTCGAACACAGATATGCATAAGCATACTTACAAAACCTTTGGTCATGTAGCACAAAACACGCTTTAGTTCTTATATAAATAAATGCATAGCTTGTCATTCCATCTGAATAATACATTGAAAATATTAATTCATGCTCAATTTCTGTTACAGACTCTTTAGCAGATAGACTTAACAAGATGGCTGAAGAGCGTAGTTTCCCACCGACTTGGCGAGTTCAAGATCTCGAAATAGGTCTTAAATATGAGATAAAGACCTTAAAGAGAGCTCAAACAATATACGGTACCAGGATCGTATCTTCGCTGGAGGATTGTCAAGTGTTCTTGCCTGAACGCTATAATTCGTTAACCAACAAAGAGCTTGCAGAAATGTCTGGAAAATATACATGATATATAAGGGCATGACAGAGATGGGGAAATTTAAGACATGTAAATTGTCTTTTGTACCCTCAGCAAAGGTATGTAGAAATGTCAAACTTAAGTATTCAATGTTTTCCTATTTTACTATGAAAAAGATTCATAAATAAAACAGATCACTCATTGATATTACATATAAAGATACAAAGGATATATGTTATAGAATTTATAAAAAAATCCTGAAATCACAGTGTCACATGTTTTGAATACAGTTAATATATATCTATTACACTGAAATAGCGCTGATATCCGAATGTTTATACAGATCCTTTGTGTTTCATTTTACATGTATCCTAACAAGAAATGTAAGTATTTCAGGTTACCTTCACTTACAAAAGCATGTTTTTAAGACTTTCATTGTGTAATGTTTCAGACAGAATAAGGGGAAGAAGAAGAACAGATTTGCAGCTCAGGAAAGGCTGCTGACGCTCTTGGAAGTTAGAATAACCAGCGTCGTCACCTCCAAGAAACATTTCGGTAAGAAGCGGATGCTGAGACGTCTACATCACCAAAACACGTTAAGACAGGATTCTTATATAACACTCCAGGGCATACGATGAAAAAACACGGACAATTTTGTATACAATCCAAGACATACCGGAGCGTTAGCTCGAGTGAGTCTCCCTATATTCGGTGAAAATGAGAATTGTGAGGAGTAATTTAAATGATTGTGAAAATACTTTTAAACAGTGATGAAATTTGTACCCCAAAAAGACCTTAATGCTGTATACATTAACAGTATCAAGACTGTTTGCTGTGTAGGAATAATAATTATGAAAATAAAGAGACTTTCATTTAAATAATAAAGAAATTTGCATAACCTATCCTGTAAAAGTGAAACCCCATATATAGGAACGAGGAGTCGGAGTAGGAAAGTGATGGAAATGCATGATAAATAAAAATAAAAATAATGACGCTATGCTTTTACATCATGTTATTTTATTCATTAAAAATCCTTATATTCCTAATGCAAAAACAAATCCTTTAAATGATTACTTTAAAATATAAGCTGCATCACATGAGTCAGAGGCTTGCATGTAAATACTTTATCATGAATAATTAAACAATACAAGGAGGTCCGTGCAGGGATATTTGCACAATCTTGAATTTCTATTCTGATGTTTACACAGCCATTTATAACTTCCTCTGGTTGACGAGAGGAGAGCAGTCTTTAACAAATATAGGAGCAAATTTAAGAATAAATATTTTCTCTTCAATGAAGGATAATTTTCTTTTTCATAATAAGAGCTTGAGTACATATCATGCAATGATGCAAATCTAGAGTTTCCAAAGTCAAAGCTCCTATCGTGATAGGGATAACATTCACTATTAAGATAAAGTCTCAAATTAGCTAGTTATGATCATCAAAAAGGGAACAGTCTTTAGTTTTATTATTCGATCCTAAAGTCAGAGCACCAAAAATGACAAATCACGACTTCTCTATTTTAGATGTGGTGGCGGCATTCGAGGTAAATACTTGACGCACAGCAGGTTGAGTATGCAGATCCATGGTCCTAAATGGGTGAAACAGAGTCTTATCCAGCTTGGCAGTCTTGCGGACTTCAAACATTTCAGCATCAGAAGGTAGACTAACAGGCATTCTCCTCTCGATTAGTAGAGGTTCAACAGCAGCATTCTCTTCACCCTGAGGCGCTATAATACAGTTTTTAGAGTCCTTGGATCGAATCAGTACAAATACCGACTGGCTATTGTGTATAAGCTTTGCAGAGTAGCTGCTCCATTAGGTTTAGTAATACTTCCATCAATGTATAGATAACTTCAACTAGGTAACGTATATAAATACTCAGCTTGACAAGGGATTCTAATCTCGTCATTAGTGCCCAGAACTGATGTATTATATGGTAAAAACACATGTTCCTCTTCTTTAGTGATCTCGTCGTCGAATCTCGCCGTCCCGGTAACACTGACGATATCCATGATTATAGGATTCTAAAACTTTTGATTAAATGACGTTAACACACTGGTTGTCAATGGCAGAGTATGGAGTGGGCGTCGAATCAAGTCGTTATTATATTCCGGAAGCCTCTGATTTCATCTTCTAAAATCTATTGGCATTATGCTTATATACTTGTTTCTAAAATCAATGATATTACCGTTCTGGTCCACTACACGAAGGGTATTTGCTCTATGAAGTGGGTGTTTATGAATAGCAGGTAAATTGGATTTGATGGTTCTTGTGAAATATGATATCCAAGCGCAACAGATGGGGGAAACTCATAGATCGAGTGTCCACTTTTACCATCGAGGAAGGAGACTGGTGCAATACTGCGCTAGATTCGTATAATGCTCAACTTAAATATATTCACGAGGAAATCAGATTCAGCCAGCTGATTAGTTGGAATAATTTTGTCACTGAAGCCCCAGAACGTTCCTGTAGAACAGTCATTGGAAAAAAACAATGAAATTGATTATTACTCTAATCAGCGCTTGGAATGGAATAGAAGGTTTCAAAGCAACGTAATAATGACCCTTTGGATCTATCAGGAGGATTCTCGTATGTAGTAAGAACAGATTCGTTGCAACTGACAGCAATAGCGTAACTCATCGCGAAAGAAACTGCAATCACAAGTGCTCGTAGATGACTGAACTGAAACTCTGAAACCTTTTAGTGTTACACAGCACCTTACACCTATGAGGGATCTCTATAACTCTTTCGCTGGTTTCAAGGTTCCGCAGATGCTAATCACGCTATAAAACCACCCGCCCTTAGCTTCTCAATAATCTCGCTAATCGCATCAGAAGAGTCATTTTTACCTGGTGTATGGAACATCATTAGCAACCTTAGTAAGTCTACCAAGTCATTAGGATCTGTGTAGCGGTATAGCATCTCCTCAATATTCGCTTTGGATAATCTTCTAGTCTTGGTAGGTTAACACTAGAATGCTTGCTTTCATTTGTGTGTTTATTCAGATTTTTCTCATTCAAAGAAACTGCTCTTATTGATTCATTCATAGTAGCTCCTGAACTTCCATTATTTCTACTGAATTATTTTCACCTAACATTTTTCCACTTCGCAACCAGTACCTGATGCAATTGTCTAATGATTTTCTTTTGTACTCCCTGTGTAGCCTGAGCTACCGCCGTTCAGCTCTTGCCTTCACTCGGTTTCGTTTTCAATGTGGTTTCCTCAGCTTCTGATGGTTCTCAATTCGAGGTCCCGTGATGGTGCGTCCATAAATAAAACTCAGTTTAATTTGTGCGACAACTGGATGCCGCTCCCTGCTTTAAAAGTTTATAACATTTAGTGTCACCTGCTTTGTTGATGAGTTTTATGATGTCATCTCGTTCTGCGTTTTGTCGTGCGCCAGCTGCTCTAGTGGTGTAGCTATGAGTTCTTTATCTCAGGGTATGTGTGAATATATTTTGAGAGGATAACATCGGCTGATATATTTTAATGATGACTAAAATGTTCAGTTTGAAAACAATAGCCAACTGTTGAATTAACTACTTCTATAACAATAACTATGCGAATCGTCAGCTGCCGTAAATCACAGAACTGTTGCTCAAAAAGATCTCTCTTAATAGATGCTAGATCTTACTCACTCAAGCAAGTCACTAGGCGTTTCTTTTTTGGGGGAACAGGAATGAAAGGTCTAAGGAAAAACAGGAGTAATAGGTATTTGGTAGGAAAAGGAAGAGGAAGAAAAAGGATGTAATTCTGTGGCGTCACTATTTATTGAGGGCATAATTGGTGGCATGGTGGCTGGTACCGCCGCAGCAAACCTGCGATTCGTGGCTGATTTCTAAAATCGGAGAACTCCTCAGTAGGGAATAGGTAGCAGTCATGGCCGAGGCCCTGAGAGAGACCTAGGAACAGTGGTGCTTTAATTTTAATTTTGGATTCCGTGCCCGGGCCTGTTACCTCCAGGCAATGGTTGTTGTGCGGTGTTGTTGGTGGTGTTGTGGCGTTTATCTGTCGCGGCGTCTGCTGTGTTGAGCTGGTTGTGATAGGACGTGTTGCTCGATGAAGTTGCGAATGAGTATATAGTTCTCCAGCAGGTGGTGGTTTTCCTGAAGTTGGCGGACACTGGTGGTGATTTCGGTGTTGGTCCGTTGTTGTAAATCTCTCATGCCAGCTACTGAAGCCTCTATGGCACTCAGCCGCATGGTCGTCAGTGGTATCTGTATCGTGGTCTTCTTCAAGGTAACTCTCTATTCGATACAGCTTACGCTGAATCGACGGTAGAAGGTCTGGGTCATCGTAGTGTGATAGCTCGTCAATTGATGTCCTCAGTCTGTTGAGGCTTCCTGTGGCGCTGGCGTAGCTTCTGTTTCAGGTGCGTTGCTTCGCTTCAATGCCGGCTAACCGCCTGTTGGCGGCCTGCCGAAGCGTTTCCAGTTTCTGGTTCAGTGTTGCGAACTCTGCCTGTATGGTGGCTGAGGCCGCCAGCAGTTCTATGATGGATGCTTCTATTGCTGTCAGTGTGTAAGTTGTGGCCGTGTTGGTGTTGTAGGCGTCGTTTCTGTCCCGGCGAGAGCGGGGAGGCTGAGGTGGAGCGTCTTGTGTTGTTTGTTGTGTTGCTTCCCTTGTAGGGTAGATCGGGCAGCAAGCATGGCCTGTGTAGTGATCCAGCCTGCAGTAGGTGGCGCAGAATCTTCTACGACGAGAGAGATCATGCTGCTTGCAGCCGGAAGTCAAGGCTGGGGAGCCACAGTAGTGGCAGCGTGGTGAAGCACTGAAGTGTGCCTCCGAGTGCCCATACTGACAGCGTTGACGGCACGGCGGTGTCCATTCTGTGCGGCTGGCTCAAAGAGGATCGTGGTACCGAGAATCTCCACGCCCGTCTGAAAAGCGGCATTGTATTGCGCCTTTTTGAGGAAAACAAGGCACATCAGTGGAGACGGTCCATTCCTTGAGACTATCCGGGTTGCCTTCGCCATTGAAGGCCAGCGTTGTTGGAGTTGCTCAAGAAGGATTTGAGTCGGTAGATTTCTCTGAACCCCGACCGCAAGGGCACTGAAGCGGCCTTCTTGGCCGGGGGTGTTGTCCAGAGAAACACCAATGTTGTCGGAAGAGGCTATCTGCTGTGTCCGTTGGGCGCTGAGAGCGCCGGCGGTGGCATTCAATGGAGCTGCGTTGGCGGTCCCTGTTGCCGGTGCTGAAGTTGAGTCGCTGGCGACAGGTGCCGAAGGATCGACCGGGCTTTGATGCTGCGGCCAGATGGGGGCGTATGCCAGTCCCTGAGGTGAGTGCGCAACTTGACGTCAGTGTCTCGTTAGTTCGGAAGACTCCAATGACCAGCGGCGACGAGCAGGATCTAGAAGCCACGGCAAAGGCCATGGTCTGGATCTAGGCCTGCGAGCGGAGACAGCGCGTTGTTCCCTTCGTCCCATCTCACTAGGCGCCTAGGCGTTACACTATTTAAAATGAAACCCACGTCCACAAGGCTCATCACAATAGTAATTCACAGAATTAAATATGTGGCTCATGTTTAGAATGCACACCCTTTTCTTAACTTAAGCTCCGCCTACCTATCGTTACCCCTACCAACGTCCCTTCTCTTACAGTCCAATCTTAAAGCCCTAAAGTATGCATATCTGACACTAGTTATATGCGGAACCTCCTCGAATCTCAGCATTTTATTCACCTTTCTAATTTATAGAATTCTTGCTTATGTGACTTTGCAAACGTAGTGAACCCAATACTAACTGCATTCCAGGAAAACTTTTATACTAACACGTGGTTAGTCGACTGTTACTAATGACTTTGCTTAACATGATACGCTAATGACCTTTTTCTCCGGACACATGTTAGGCTTATTACTTTATACATTGATTTAATATACAGAAATTATTTATTGCAATTATTTCTTTGCCTTACTATCATTTCTCTGTTTAATTACTTACTTATATCTTCCCGTCAATAATTATGGTCACATTACAACATCAACTTTATGTTTTAAAATAATTTTTCATTATTTACATAGTTTAGTTTCGACCCATAACAGTTGCGTATATTGTGTTCGGGTCAATATGACCCAGCAGAAAGTTTTAGTACTCTTACATACCATATTAGTGTTTATGACTGTTATATTATGACATTTGTTTTTCTTTCGTTCTGGTCAACAATGACTTGCACATTGTTATGAAATTGAGCCTGAAGAATAATTCAGAATTGTGAAGAACATTCAGCAACCTGAAATCACAGCAACAGTTTAAGAGTGTACAAATTCTAGAAAATCTAAGAACGTGCGTGCTGTGAATTCTGCCCGTCAAGCAATGACAACAAAACTAATATCTTGAATGAAAACTGTAAAATGTATATTTGCAAAACTCGCGTGCCCAAAGTGCAAATATTGAGAAATAGTTATTTGCTTACTTTTATATGTTAGTATGTTTTCATATACATTGACCAAAATTATTGTAATAGTGTACTCTCCTAAAGCAAATAAATGTTCCATTTAGTAAACATGAAAACATCAAGAACAAAATAATAATAATAATAATAATAATAATAATAATAATAATAATAATATGTGGGTAAACCAACACAAATACTAATAATTGTGTTATGTCATACTCATTTGTATATTTTGAATGTGGTTTGGTAGTTTTGTATCAATAACAGTAGATCGGATTATACTGACCCAAACCCTATGTACGAGTAGCAGGGATAAGAGACAATCAAAATAATATCTAGTAGTTCTGTGTAATCCATGGATGAAGTTTCGATTTCTAATGTAGTGACACCTGTTCAATATTGCACCGGATAGCAATATGTTAACAATTTTGAAATATATGCACTTTCTCTATAATATTTGTTTATAAAGCTGACTGTACCAGGTACACAATAAAATACCTTCCTGTTCAGCTAATACATCAATGATGTTTAATTCTCTATTAGGTAACAAAGTACCAGAATCTGTCAGTCAACCTGTACTTGAATTAAATGTTGTAGCTGGTGTTATGTGTTTATTAAAATATTATGCTATTTTATTGCTGTGTGGTAACAACTTCAATTGTGATTCTTGTACTCTAAAACAAATATATGCATATTGTTCGTGTGCAAAGATGGTTTCTAATTATTAATCTTTGAAATTAATTCCATTCCCAATAAAATCATCATGCTGTATACAATAAAATAGCTAATGTGATAATTTTGCAAATATTTGAGGTTTAATGCAAATATGAATTTTCGAAAAAAATCTGATGTGTTACACTCACATGACTTTCTCTACTCTTGTACAAACTATTTTTACAAACACTTATTCTCCATATGCTTCATGTTAATCGAGATATCGAGATGTCAACCTTAATGGTAATTTTCTTGTAGATGCAAGGGGAATATGGTAGGTTTTAAGCGATAGTCAAATATTTTAACGCTGGTTGCTATGTGGCGCATTTCATTCTCTTTGCATGTCCAGGACACAAAAAAAATGAATAACGAATGTGAGAAAAGTACAAGTATTGGAAAATTTAAGGGAATAACAAGCAATATCTCAAAAACGGTTCACTCAACAAAAAAAATATATATATGACATAAATTGTGTATTTTAACGCGACCTACATTTTTCTTGTAGTAAAATGTTGTCTATCTCTTATGGTTTACCAGTTATGCAAACGTCGTTCACAATGAAGAATACTTTTGGAGACATTCCCAGAAAATTCGAGATATACATTTCATTTGTCATGAAAATATCTTAAACATATGATATTTTAATCAAAATCGTTAGAGCCGTTTTTGAGAAAATTAAAATTTTCGAAAAATGTTCCATGTAAAGGGTAGTCTGGGGTAAAGGGATTTTCTTGAAAACCTTCGTGTTGCATCTCTGTAAGATACTGAACCTAAATACCAAGTTTGGTGTTTATCCGACTGTTCGTTTCTGAGTTATGCTGTTCACAGACACACACACACACACACACACACACAGACACACACACACACACAGACACACACGGACATGTTTCCAAAAATGCTTTTTTTGGATTCAGGGGGTCTCAAAACATGTATTTCCGGTGAAATCTCGGTATCGAATTTTTGGGTGGAATGCAATACTTCCCCTACTTACTATACGTAGTAGAGAAAGTAAAAATGTAATGAAGGAAAATGTAAAAAAATCAGGTAAAATGACATGGGCAGGAAGAGTATTGCATTATCGAAAGGTACGAGCATGAGCTTTCAAACTCCATCAGATAACGCCATAGTTGTATTATCGTCTGTGTAGAGTTTTGTGGCGCTCGATGCGTTACCTTCCTATTTCCACTGAGTTGGCAGTCTATGTAGTATGTTGTGTGAGAGAACTATAATTGTTATAGTTAGATATTATCAGAACTATCTACCACACAGAAACAATTAATTCGGTTTTCGAAGTCCTGTTGTATTCCTCGACGGATTGAATGACGTATCGTGTTGATATAATCCAACCAGCAATAACACTTCATCTGGTAGATAGCTACGTTGTAGACTTAGCAGTGTCCATTCATTGGACTATCATATGCTGCATTCAATGTCCTTCCCTTCTCATTATCCACAATCCATTCTTACAAAAGCTTATTCCATTGTTGATCGAGATAGATGTTCATTACACACTTATGCACTTCGCTGGAAATAACCAGCTTTTTAAAAGGGGTCGCTATGTATTGGCTTCTAAATTCTAATAACCTTTGCATGATCAGGAGAAAAAAGGAATAGCGATTAATCACTTGAAAAACTCTAATGTGTTGCACCACGTCACTTTTGTTACTCACTCTTCTGTAAACTACTCTTACAAAACCTTATTATTTTATCTATTTCTTGTTAATCCGGATAATGTTTCAGTTCACATTACGTTATAGCACACAATAGGCCAAAGCAAATAGTCAGTTTTTTAAAAACAGGTCTCTGTGTGATGTCTCTGAAACTTCATCCACTTTACATGATTATGTGAAAGAAAAAAGAAATAGGATTTGCTATTGTTAAAAAGTAAAAACTATTTTATAATTCAAAGAAATATCAAAGAATATCTTCAAAAATTGTTAACGCCACAAAAGTTGACATAGTTGAGTGCTCGTTGTGCTTTAACGAGATCTACATTTTCGTCCAATCACTTATGGTTTACAAATTACACAAAAGTCTTTCAGAATGAAGAGAAATTCACAGGTTGTTCCCAGAAAATTAAAAATGTACGTTCTACTTTCCATGAAAATATGTTAAACATATGGCATTTTAATCAACACTGTTAGAGTCAGTTATAGGAGAATAATGAACACTATTCCATGCAAACGGTGGTTTAAGGATCGGACATTTTCCTACGAAAGCTTATTTTTCTGTCTACTTCATGTTAATCGAGATAATGAAACAGCTTCGATGCAAGGAGGATAGAGGAAACTGTTTTATATTTAAAAGCGATGACGCTTCGCAAAAACAACTCAAGAGTGACAGTACTTAAAAATTCAAACAGTAACAACGAATATCTCGGAAATGACTGAATCCACAAAAGGTTGCTTGAAATAAATAAAGAGATCTGCATTTTTTGTGCAGTCATTTTTTATATCTCTCTATGCTGAATTTGCTGAATGAAGAGGACCTCACAGACTATTTCTGGAAAATTCAAGATACACATTTTAGTTGTGCGAATATTTTAAATATATATGGTATTTTAATAAATATCGTTAGAGCTATTTTGAAAAAGTGAAAAATAAACAAATTGCATATAAAAGGCATTAAGGGGTGGGGGAATTTTCCTGAAAAACTTGGAGTCGCATCTTTGGAAGAACTTAGATATAAGTTTGCTTTTTTGAGGGGTTCAGGAAACCTCGAAGTATTTGTTTGCATGCAGTCGCGAAAAACTGAAAATCGGCAGGATTTCAAAAGAATGACAAACACTCCAACCATCGCATACCTCATAAATGGCTCACGCGATAGAAGCTTGTTTGAAATAAATTGTGTGTTTTAAAGCGCTCAACGTCTTTAATTTTGTACCTTTTCGTCTATCACTTATCATATAGCAGATATTTCACCGTCCCCGGCTGTGGCGTTGGACCCCATATGGGACGTTTATATCTGGAAACTGTAGTGACCTTGTCATTGCTGTGCCGTCACTCCTGGTTCCGGCCGCCCTCATCCCTTCTTCCGAGAGCACAATATCCGGATTCACTGAATCGGTGCGGAATCCCCTCCACCTCACAATCCAATAGCAATTATACAAGATTAGTCAAAACTCCTTCCGAATTAAGAGACTATTCCCAGAAAATTCAAGATATACATTTTATTTGTCATGTAAATGTATTCAATGCACAGTATTTTAATTAACTTTGTTAGAGCCATTTTTCAGAAAATAATGTATAGGGTATTTTAGCGTGGGGGCCTCCTAAGAAGTATTTGCAGTCAAATCTCGGCACCGAATGCAATATCTTCCTTATCTACTATGTACGTGGAAGAAAAGCATTCAACAAGGAGTATCTCTAAAACCAACCAAAAAATATGTAGCAAAATGTTAGCATTGTCTAATCGAGTACCCATAAAATCAATAACACAATTTACACCTTTAATTTGAGCAGTTACACGTCTAATGAAGAAATATAAACAGTAGTCCAAACACGTCACTGAATTCTACATCGTATTCATTGGCTGCAGTGAAGGCGGCCTAGGTTCATTCCTAAAATGTTGTTAAAATATCCTTTTCTATCATCTGAATCGTTTGTTTTAAAATAAATTTATGCTGTCATCTGCCTAGCATAAGCCAACAACTATAAGTTAACAAATATAGTAATGTGATTTCAGAGTTTCTCTCCTAATGAGAGATATTACATATAAGCTAACCATTATGATTCCTAATTTATTGAACTTTGGATACAGTTGCAACGTTATCCTCATTAAAAACAAGCTACTGCTCCAAGTAACGGCCGAAATGTCCTGTAAATGTGATTTGTTAACATGAAACACAAGGGAAACTTTGAACTTACCAATAAGAAAATCTTCCATCTGATACACACACCTCTTAGGGTAATTGAAAGCACAACATACCTAATCATTTTTGTCATTAGCCTAAGATAACTGCAGTCAAAAGTTCGAAGAAACGTTTTCCTGGAATTGCTATTTGTGGAAGGAAATTATATGGACCCTTCCACTTATTGCTTATTATTTTGGCGACTTAATAGTATTTGTCTTTATCTGCGAATATACTGAAATATATTGTGGCTCTCGTTTTATGATTTATCGAAAATAACACTCACACCGTAAAGAAAGTCTCTACTTTATTCTTATTTAGATTTATGACATATTTTCAGCCATTCCATAACATCCTTTTACCATGTTCTTCGTTCTAAAGAGCTTAGGATCTATTTTGCTGTTATACTAAATAAATTAAAATAATACTTGTGTTAGATGTTAAGTTGTTTCCTAACTTATTTACACTCAAAAAGCTAACACAGGTTGGAAGAGATCATCCCTTAAAGCAGGGCTAGACCTCGATGGCCTCGACTAGTGAATTGAAAATATATTTTTAGACATCAAGGCCTAAAAGTAGACCTTCTAATACAGTGCACAGGAGCTAAAAGCACTAATGCGATAATCTTTGTGACAAACTTTGGTTTCAAGTCCAATCACATGTCAATTACCCTTTGTATTTGCACATGTTCAATAACTCCACTAAGATTAATTAGGTTTTACTATTTACTGTCTTTTTACATGATTAATTTCTTATGGCGCTCGCATTATCAAACGATGAAAAATCGTCTTACTTAAATTTATCGCAATTCCTTGTATAGTTAAACGTCACTCTTTTATCTACCATAATCTACAATGGCGGAAATTATGAATTCAGAAGAAAGTTGAAAAGGAAGTGAAATTACAGAAGCAATAGAAAGAATAACACAAAGTACTTACACAAAAATTCCAGAAAGCAATGTGGCATAGCATTTAATCGCTTCATTGCCTGGTTTAGGGCAATACACGTTGAAAATAATTTCACTGAAAGTGACTGCTAGCGAATCAAGAAAACAACAAAACATGTGAAATCTCACTTTTTTAACGTCATTTCTCTTGTTTCTTAAACCGCGTTCTAAACTGATTTCTTTTAGTTTCGCGAATCAATATATTATTCATATTTTACAAATTCGAGCGCCGTATAAGAAATGGTATATGCCACACTTGTTAAAAGTGTTTGATTTTACTCGTAAGGTTGCGAAATAAAACGCTTCTTTTAACCCTTGTATCATAATCTACTAATTTCTATCTCCCATTTTGTAGAAAAATGCTTTGAAGTGCAGAGACGTTTGGAAAAACACACTTGACGATTAAGGTCAATCCGCCGCAGAGAAGAACACCTACCTTCAAAGGTATTAACTTTGTTGATGTGTTTAACTTCCAAGACAGTTTTTGTATTTTCAGCAAAATCTTTCATATTTAAAGAAAGCAACTAATACCGAAACACACTTGTTTACGTTGTAATGAAACAATAAAAGAATGTAAATATTTTAATTCAAACCTTTACTTATAGCGCACTTAATGTAAAACTCAAATGGGTACAGTAGCTTGTAATCACATACAGGGATTCTTAAACAGTTCGCTTTAAGTTAGCTACATTCAAACAAAAGACTGCAACATAACATAGGCTAAGGGTCACTGACAGACAAGTAAAAACCAGTCTGCAAGAGCCAAAACACAGTATAAGGGTTGGGGGTGGCTTGTTATCTCTAAGCTATAGTCCAGTGGCAGTTCAAGTTTATTTCCCTTCATCCTGCCTTTAATTCTTAGAAACTGCTATTCTGCTTATAACTATCAAATATAAAAATATTTAGATGTATTCAGTGATGACAAATGAACTAAAGTAGATATTTTTAATAGTCCGAGGAAATGCAATAAAATAAACTCAATTGTTTTATTACAACATTTTATAACGCTAGATTAACAACTAAACTATCCTATTAATATTTAAAAAGTTCAATAAATGGATATAAACATTGCATACAATATAGCCCAGCGAGGAAGTAACGTGTGAGGTCCCGGAATCAATTCCCTTGACACCCACTCTGACCTTTTCCCTGGTCGGAGGTCAACGATAGGGTGGTATTTTTTCTACCACAACCTCGTTTCCCTCAGTTTCCTTTCCTTTCCTTCTCATCTTTCAGGTGTGCTTCCAGATTTCGCCGTGTGCTGCACAAATGCTTGTTCCAAGGAAAGAGTATTCCTAGTGGACGTCAGAGGGCTGCCTGGTTGTAAGGGTAGATGATCGCCCTTTCTAGGCAGTTCCAATAGTGAGCCCGGTGTTCGAGCTAGTAACAGTTAGGGCGTTTGTATGAGCTGTAGCACCTCGTGGTTCCCTCCCAGAGGTGGTGGAGCGCGAGGTTTCCCCCTCCCTTATATTACTTATAGCTATGCCTATACATTCAATGTTGGTAGCTATGCTTATATCAAAGAGGGAAGACCCCCTTGTCACCACAACCGTGTGTGCGCAGTTATTCAGCCCATGTTGTGATTTTGTAGCTTCAGCGTAAATTACGATTTGTAGAAAACAAAAAAGCCCATATGTTACACTCACATGACTTTCTCTACCCTCTATTGTTTATTAGTGGGTATGCAAATTATTCTTAAAAATCTTATTTTTCTATCTACTTCATTTCAGATAGAAATAACTAAATTACACATTTCGTTATAGATAAAAGGGAACGATAGTCCAATGTTTAAGAACTGGACGCTATATGCTCTCCTTAAAATTCCATACTCTTTTCATGATATCGCCAGAAACAACTGAAAATTGACAGGACTTTAAAAGAATGACAAATTATTCAATATTGCGCACTGTTAATAACGGGAATGGCTTGCGCAAAAAGAAAACCTTACTTGTGTGTTATCGTCCATCGCTCAACGTTTACCAGTTGTACAACATTCTTTCCCAGTGAATTGGACTTCACGGTCTATTTTCAAGAAATACAAAATATAAGTTCTATTTATCATGTAAATATGTTTAATATATAGCACCTTAATCAAAATCGTTAGAGTTACTTTTCAGAAAACAAAACATTTCGAGAAATGTTCCATGTAAACGCTACAATGGGGTGGTGGATTTTCTTGTAAACCTTCGTGTTATATTTTTGGAAGATACTGAACTTACTGACTTTCCTTTTTTGAGTTAAGCTATTCACAGACACATTCAGTCTTCTAAAAATGCATTATTTGTATTCTAGGGGTCTCAAACATCTGTGAAATCTCGATATTGAATTTTTAGTGGAATGTAATAACTCTCTACCTACTATGTACGTTGTAGAGAATGTAAAACGCTAAATCGTGGCAAAATAAAGCGCTTAAGGAAAAAAGCGAAAATAACAAAAATGAAAAATGTTGATTAATTGCTGTTCTATCACGTATTTGAATATAATTTTCTTTAATCGTTTCCTCTGCAAATTATAAGTCAATGAAAGATGCGGAAACTTGCCTTTTCAGCTGAATGGGTATTCACAGGTTAAAATGGTGTTATAACTCTTATTTATTTTTTATAGAATCTTTTTCAAATCAGTATAGGAAAAAAACTGATCTGTTACACTCGCTGATTTGTTCTACCCAGTTATATGTATTCAGCAAACTAATTTTACTAAAGCTTATTTTTATTATCTACTTCATGTTAATCGAGATACAGCTTTATAGAAACAGTTTCATTGCAATCTTCTTGTGTAGATGTAACACTCTTTAATCCCTAAGTTATATCGGACGATGAATTAAAGAAACGAGTAAAATGATGTGAAATGAGCTCTGGTCCACACAGAGCTTAATTATCAGACATGTATGTTCCTAAGATAAGGGAAAATTCCGGAAGAAATCTTATCTAATGTAATAAGTGTATGAAATCAGTATACAGTAAGGTAAATAAAGTGACGGGACCACACGGTCATTAGTCTTAAGAAATATCTTTGCTTTTGAATCAAGCCAAACTATCTAATCGTGGTTTCCCTTCTTAATTATTATCAGACTTTATGACCAGGAAGCAACTGATTTTATGTTATCTTATTTGTGGACCAAAAGCTAACTGGTGGAACCAATTTGCAAATTGCACTTTGCACAATACCTTTAATTTTGATAAGCGAGTACAAAGATTTCTGCGATACGAATCTTTGTCATAAAGGACAGCTAGAGGGCAAGGGACGTAACGCCCTCCGCCCGAGCTTCAACTGTAATATTGTCTGTAATGGAGTCAGGCCAGCACTAGAGCACTTGTTTGGAATTAAATACTGCATCTTCGTATAAATTTCTTGAGGCTTTCATTTTAAGGCGACTTAGCTCCGAAATAAAAACTTCATTACACCAGGTAACTCACTCCAATCGAGATTCGAACTCATAACCTCTTTAATGTGAGGTGCGATGCATTTTTGTAATTTTTATTAAAATAAATATGAATTCCAGTTTGATATACGCGCGACTTGTTTTGTTTTTGTTGATTTTCGGTAACGTAGAGTCTCTTATAGAGGTCCTCCTTTCATCTGTAGTAGTATACGAGAGCTACAGAATTTGTCTTGGAAGAAATCATTTCGAATATTTGCGGAGTAATTACAAGGTGTATTTAATGTGAATTAATATAAAAAACAAACTACACACGTATTTGCTTTTGACTGTGTCGTAGCTTCATTCATTACAAACTCTGCAACTGGATTCATTCTGTCTATAATTTGTTCAGAGAACAAAGCTTTCAGCACGAAATGCAAAATATTGCGTTTTTCCAATTAACATTTTTCGTTACAAATGTACTATTAAAGATAACTGAAGTACGACAGCCTCCGTCACTAATTAATGAATGAACAAAGAAGCTATAAATATGCTTCAGCGGACTATACTGATGCATTCATGCGTAAAAAAGAGATGCACTTTGTTGCGATAAATTATGATAAAAGGAAAATTATAACATTATGGCAATAGGAAGATTAGTTGAAATTCCTTATGATATTATTCAGGATTGGTAACATATTTATGAACAAAAGAAATATAAATAAACCCAAAATAAAACCAATAAACGAAAAGTAACGAAAAATACTTTCATGCTTTGATGTTAGAATGATGAATTAGATACATTTTTTCATGGTTATATACATTGCATTACTTTTAAATTTAGCTTCTAATTTATTATTACTTGCCCCACTTATATTTTATGATACGCATGGCAGCACTGTTGATTGCTGACTTGGCTTTCTGTGAACGAAGGGCGGGACAGCAAGCCATGGATTTATTATATCTCGAACGCTTGTCATTACGTACTAACATGACTTCCTCGTTTAACAGTGAGGGGATAGTGATCCCATCATCACACCGTCACACTTTCTACTCTGAAAAAGGTCAGTATGCAATTTCGGCCACCAACAAGTACAGAAAATACAAGCCAGCTTTCAAATGTAGCTCTCGGGTTCGATTCCCGGCTGGAGTAGAGGAAATTTTCTCTAGCCAGGATTATTTCCCATCCTCCCTAAATTCTGAAGGTATGAGTGAGAGTGTAAATGTGTGTGTGATTAAAACACAACGTAAACAAATACACGATAGTCATTGTTCCATGACAGAGTTGCCGATATGACCTTCAATGTTAAAAGCGGCATATAAGTAGAACAAAAATCTGATGTGATACATTCACATCGCTTTCTCTACCCTCTATCTTTTGTGAAGTACGTTTTGATCTATCGCTTAACATTTACCAGTTACACAAGATTCTACAAAATTCCTTCCGAATGAACAGGACTTCACAGGCTATTCCCAAAGAATTCAAGATATACATTTTATTTTTCATGTAAATATGTAACTTTAACATACGGTATTTTAATCAAAATCTTTAGAGCCATTTCTTTGAAAATCAAAATTTACGAAAAATGTTGCATGTAAAGTGTAGTTTCGGCTTTTCTTGAAAATTTTTGTGTCGAATCCTTGGAAGTTACTGCACTTAAATACCAAGTTTGGTACTTGTCCGACTTTTCGTTTTTGAGTTACAAACACATACACAGACCTTTGTCTAAAAATCTGATGTGATACATTCACATAACCTTTTCTACCCTATATATTTATTAGTGGGTATACAAACCCTTCTTACTAAAACTTATTTTTCTATAGACTTTATTTTAATCCAAATAAACTACATTACACATTTCGTTACACATACAAAGAGAACAGCGATAGTCAAATGTTTAAGATCTGGACGCTATATGCTGTTCTTAAAATCCATACTGTTTCCATGCAATCTCGAGGAAGAACTGAAAATTGATGGAACTTAAAAAGAATCAAAAGTATTCAGTAATTCGAATCTTTAATAACGGATATCTAAGAAACGGTTATGTCACAAAAAGATTCTTTTAAATAAATCGTATTTTTAAAGAGATCTACATATTTTTGTGTGCTGCGTTTTCGTCTAACGCTTAAAGTTTATCAGTTATACAGAATTCCTTCCGAATGAAGATTTCCTAGGCTATTCCCAGAAAATTCAAAACGTACATTTCATTTGTCCTGTAAACATGTTTAATACATGGCGTTTTAATAAAAATCGTTACAGCCATTTTTAAAAAATAAAAATTTTCGAAAAATGTTCCATGTAAAGGGTACTTGAGGTGGAAATGTTCTTGAAAATCTTCGTATCGCATCCTTGGAAAATACTAAACTCAAATATAACGTTTGGTATTAATCCGGCTTTTTGTTTTTGAGTTATGCTGTTCACAGACACACACGCGAACAAGTTTCCAAATATGCTTTATCTGAATTCAGGGGGCCTTAAAACATGTATTTCGGGTGAAATCTCGGTATCAAATTTTCGGGTGGAGTGCAATACCTGCTCTACCTACTATGTATGTGGTAGAGAAGGTAAAAAGACAAGTAACAATCGATAACTTCTGTAAACTTGATAAGAACTACTATCACTGATCTATAAATCAAACGGAGGTATATTAAAGCACAAATAAACATCTATTTCAAAACTCACCGCAAGGTTTTCAATATTGAATTCCTTGCTTGTGAGGAGAGAAAAGAGAGAGGTAGATAGAGAGGGAAGTAGGTTATCTAAGGATGAATTCACAAATTCGGGTTTGTAAGATACTGAACTTTAGTTAACTTATCTACGGGAAAAAATATTTCACAGGAGAGGTTACACATATGTTACTGTCCACAATGATGTTTGATGCCCTTATGGCATTGGTGCTCAAAGGTGTGGTTCAAGATTTTGTATTTACTGCCTTCTTACTGTGGGAGACTTCCCTCCTTGTTTCTTAGTAAGTAAACATGTCAACTGTCAAACAATTATTTCTCTTACCAATTTTTCCCCAGTAAGGCGACATTTAGTTGAATTAGGGATGCATTCCATTGAGTTTCACAAAATTTTAAAAGTTCAGTTTGTAATTTTATTATAAGTTGATAAGATAGGTTTGCTAATTGTTGAGAAGTTCTGTGAAGACAAGGGATGGGCAGAAAATAACGTAACGGTCACATTGTAACAGTTACCAAATCGAAGAATAGAAAGCAACTAGTTAAACAATAACGGTTACCAAAGTAACGATTACAAAGAAACTAGACACCCAAAAACGGTTACCAAGGTAATGATTAGAAACTAACTAGTTACCCAGTTGCGGTTACCAAGATAACGATTAGAAACTAACTAGTTACCCAGTTACGGTTACCAAGATAACGATTAGAAACTAACTAGTTACCCAGTTACGGTTACCAAGATAACGATTAGAAACTAACTGGTTACCCAGTTACGGTTACCAAGATAACGATTAGAAACTAACTAGCTACCCAGTTACGGTTACCAAGATAACGATCAGAAACTAACTTGTTACCCAGTTACGGTTACCAAGATAACGATTAGAAACTAACTAGTTACCCAGTTACGGTTACCAAGGTAATGATTAGAAACTAACTGGTTGCGCAGTTACGGTTACCAAGATAACGATTAGAAACTAACTAGCTACCCAGTTACGGTTACCAAGGTAATGATTAGAAACTAACTGGTTGCGCAGTTACGGTTACCAAGATAACGATTAGAAACTAACTAGTTACCCAGTTACGGCTACCAAGGTAATGATTAGAAACTAACTGGTTACCCAGTTACGGTTACCAAGGTAATGATTAGAAACTAACTAGTTACCCAGTTACGGTTACCAAGATAACGATTAGAAACTAACTGGTTACCCAGTTACGGTTACCAAGATAAGGATTAGAAACTAACTAGCTACCCAGTTATGGTTACCAAGATAACGATTAGAAACTAACTAGTTACCCAGTTACGGTTACCAAGATAACGATTAAAAACTAACTAGTTACCCAGTTCGGTTACCAAGGTAATGATTAGAAACTAACTGGTTACCCAGTTACGGTTACCAAGATAACGATTAGAAACTAACTAGTTACCCAGTTACGGTTACCAAGGTAATGATTAGAAACTAACTGGTTACGTTACGGTTACCAAGATAACGATTAGAAACTAACTAGTTACCCAGTTACGGTTACCTAGGTAATGATTGGAAACTAACTGGTTACCCAGTTACGGTTACCAAGATAACGATCAGAAACTAACTAGTTACCCAGTTACGTTTACCAAGATAACGATTAGAAACTAACTAGTTACCCAGTTACGGTTACCAAGATAACGATTAGAAACTAACTAGTTACCCAGTTACGGTTACCAAGATAACGATTAGAAACTAACTAGCTACCCAGTTACGGTTACCAAGATAACGATTAGAAACTAACTAGTTACCCAGTTACGGTTACCAAGATAACGATTAGAAACTAACTAGTTACCCAGTTACGGTTACCAAGGTAATGATTAGAAACCAACTGGTTACCCAGTTACGGTTACCAAGATAACGATTAGAAACTAACTAGTTGCCCAGTTACGGTTAGCAAAGTAACGAAGGAAACTAATTATCGTGTTAACGGTTACTAAAGTAACGAGACGGTTACTGAGCCTGAGTGAACCTGTGCGCAGCATTGGTATCGCTTATCAGTCATGGGGAACTAGTTACCTCAACTCGTTTTCAACTTGAGGCACGGAGTTTCAAGTACATGTTTGTTTATTACAACGCGTTGCTTGTCGCAGACAGCAATCAAGCCTCAAAGCGTCATGCATTGCATTAAGATGATTATTCACATATGATTATAGGCACACGAGTTTTATACATCGCGAGTGAACAGGTATGGATAAACAATTAATGCTGTTTAATAGCAAAATATGCTAAGCTTAAACAACTGTAAAATAAATTTTAATAATTGTGAATCACGATCCAAAGTTTCACAATTTTAGCAAGTCAATCCTCTAAAACTGCTTAAAGAAACGTAAAATTTCTCCAACTTTCGAATTCGAAAATGCATGCATGAACTGTGTATTTCCATTGTTTTGAAATTTCTATCATGGATATGTATGCCTTTAACTTTGCATGGCAAAGAACAATGAAAGGCCGACAGACATACAACAGGGTTAAACCAGTATTTTCCGAATCAAACCTCGAAGTTGAAAGGGCTGGTTCACTGCCTAACACACCATAATTGTAAGCTGAACTGTATTTATTAGTATTGTACAACTGCAAGCTTCCGGCATCGAATTGCATGAATTTAATGAGCATTTCATTTACTCACGGCTGTTCCCATCTGCACGTGCTATGAGAGGCGCACTTACGGCGCGAATAGGTTAGCCAATTGGGAGAAAGCAACCCGGAGGAATCCATATTGGTGTGTGTTTACAGGAACTTAGGAGTAAACGCGAATGCATTTTGCGATTATAAATCACCACAGTAATCAAAGTGTTGAACTTCTGTTTAGATTGCATCAAATAGCAAAGTAATATCGACATATTTCACACTGAAGCGTAGCGACGCTGACCATTACTTGTCACTATTACAGTAATGCAACTGCGAACCATGAAAACAAATCGTTACTGGTATGCGTTACATACAACTATGGCAGTTATAACCGTCCCTAGTGAGGACGCAATTCTTCTGTTGTGCTGCTCAAATGTACAGGCGTTAAAACCAGTGTGCACACGTGAAACTAGTGTTGGTGGGTGAATGGATACCGCGGACACTGCAACCTATGTAGATCTGAACGTCCCAGGAGGAAGGGATGAAGAGGATGAACCACAGGAGAATACAGGCCTTAGACTACAGGTCACAAAGACGCACGGAAGTCCCTAACATTTCTAGGCTCGAAGACCCGTCCTATTCTGGAGCTGCCAAGAACGAATGTTGATCAAGCAGCCCTCTATTGTCCACGAGGGTTGTGGGTATACTTTGAAGTTAAGTTTTGTATATCAAGAACATCGCAAAAATCGAAAGTACATCGTTCTGGCTGATTGCTTGGTAAGGGTTGGCCGATTGTCTGGCCTCCGCAATAATCGGTTTTAAACCAATTGACTTCTTTGTGCGGCTCTATATGCAGTTTTTAACGAAGCGACAGTCAGTGAGAGAAATACATTAAAACTGCAAAATAGTATGCACAACGGACAAGCGTTTTCATGAGTGCTCATAGCACAGTGAGACGTAAATCAACAGCGTGTGGTATAACTAGGGTGGATATTATTAACCGTATAATATGATCAGTCTAGCGTAACAGAAAATTAAGTTTAACATTAATTAAATATTTCGAACAATTTTATTTGAGATTTTCTTGTGTACATGTGAGGAATGAAACCTATGAACGAGGACTCTAAAATAAGTAATGTGGCAGTAATTTGTATCACAATAATGTAAATGCCAGAGTGATTGTAGTGTAAATAAGCATTATTGTATGACATTGATTTGAGATGTTTGTTAATTATAAGCATTGTTAGGAAATAAGTTTACACGGCCTCACTGAAACTGACAATAGGAGCGGATAACAATGTGCGAGGGGGTGAGTTGAATATTAATTAGAAGAGACAAACAAATGAAGTCAGATTGGCGCGTTTTTCTTAGAAATAGCGGGAATATTTTCCCTAGAGCATACGTTTTCGTAATTTTTGATAGGATATAAAAATAGACGCTAATGTTGGCGCGCTTTATTAACCAATAGCAGCTCTGTTATAATGTTTAGGCATATTAGGGTGTGGGAGTATAAAAAGCTAAAGTCAGAGGCAGATTTCGTCAGTTCAACAGAAGCATTCGCGTGTAATACGTCGATCAGTTCAACATAAGTATTCGTGAGTTATACGTCGCGTAGTTCAACGGAAGCATACATAAAGTACACGTTACGCAATTCTACAGAATCTCTCGCGTCTCCAGCAATCCAGCAATCGAGAACACGTCTTAAAGTTTGTTATAAATGTGAAACACGCGAATTAATAATGTGAAGTAAATAAGTGATTATAGTGATATTAGAAAATATAACAGTTTCAGTCTGGCTTGTATCACGAGTCAATATGTGAACTTAATTAATTGTGACGGTAATAAAAGTGTAAAAACAAATTCTTTTATCAGTGTTATCTTTGAATAACAAATCCTTTCCGTTTACACACCTTGTTTAAGAGATTTGCTCGACCGAGAAATAATAGCTAGCCGGAGGACAATGAACCCAACATTCAAAGTAGTGATACAATAACAGGCGCCCAGCAAAAGATAACACGAAGTGACCGCGACAAATTGGCTTCCATACATGGTGCAGATAAACATGAAGCATCTTCCAACTACCAACAAATATATACCACTTCAGTAAACACTTTGTTCTACCTGAAAACAACTGCCATATCTCTCCGAAGTAATTTCTTGCCATGTTTAATGTTTTCCAAACATAACAAAGGAATTTGAGCACTTTTCGTTATACCTACTAAAACAGCTAAAATGAAATTAAATATAATTCATATTCATTTATTATACAATGTAGGATTCATTGGATAATACCACTCCAGTGATTTCTTTGGAACGCAAGACAGAAGCGTCCTAATTATCGGAGCTTATACAGCACCTAACCCGATAATTATTGTCATCCCAGGGGAAACAATGCCTATTCACAAGTATGCTTTCGTAAAGTAAGGATAATATTCGGATTTCCAAATAGCAATGTGTTATATACTTATTGTCATTAATTAAATAGAGATAAAGCTTTAAATTAAGTGACATTCCCATGAATTTCGTCATTCAGGAATTCTATACTCAAAGGGCTTCATCGATGCCGCCTGAAGTGTCCTATGACTTTGAAGATAAAGAAACTGCAAGTAGAGGTTTAAATCTGGGGATCACAGAAAGAATTTGGTTGACAGCATCCAACGTCTTCCACCGGCTTGGAAATAGGAGCATTTATGGTGTATTTAGCAGAAAGTTCCTTTTGCTCATTACCATACGTGAAACAGGCTGACGTTAGCTTTCTACTCTTGGAATCTTCTCATAAAGGTTCTCAATAACATTGATCAAATAAAAATAATTGAGTTGGTGTTTATGGTTACATTCGTTTAGAAATTAAAATAAGTATAAAGTGAGAATAAAATATTTACGGTAATCAATTAATTTAATGAAGAAAGCAATTCATTTGAACAAATAAGTTGCTGGAATAGCTTGGTTTTTATTTTTTACACTTAAAACTAATAAAAATGGGTTATATTAGGTGTTTAAAACCCTAGTAGAGCACTGTTTAGCTACCTTAATAAGATTGGGATATTAGAGTTAAATATATTTCAAAAATGAATGGCAAACTAATGTGCAGTGTACAAGAAGCTTATTCACAATAATCTGACGTGTAATATTCAAGGAAACATCTGTTGAACACAACAGCCCTAATGTCCACCACTCCGCTGCATTCTCTCCTCTCCTCTGTTTTATTGCACAATTCTTAATATCGCGCTTCCTGAAATACACATGGCTATATTTAAGGTAATTTTGCTGACCTCGGGGATGGTATAGAGGTAGTATTTTATCTCAGCTTATTAAGGTTTTTGTTAATATTATTTATGATGGAATGCACTTTTTAGAGGAGCATGTAGTCCATAGAAAGTATTAAGTAACAACGTGCCATAAGGATAAGGGGATGTAGAAATCAGAAAAGATAAGATTTAAATAAGGGAATCTTTTAACACATATATATTTTTCTCTAAAAATTGGATGTGCTGGTTACAGTAGTCAATAACAAAGCACTCAAGAGAGAAATGCAATGCACGTACCTTTCATTTTTTTAGAAGGATATTAATGAAAAGGCTTATCTGAACCGCAGCTTTTGAATTTGAGGCAATTCAACCCACAAAAGCTAAACACTCCTCCCTTTTATAAAGTTTGATCTTTATCAAGAAGTTTTTATTATTATTTTTATTATTATTGTTGTTGTTGAATCTGGATGCTTACGGCATAAACGGTTGCCGTTCTTCTTCCATAAAGTGACATGTATTCGGATTGTTTCCTCTAAGTCTAAGCTATTAGACGCGATTTAGCGAGCTGCCATGGTGGTGTTTTCACACATTTATCTCCGTTAACCTAAATGAGTATGTAATTAGTTAATTTTAATATTAACCAATTTTTTTGCAAATGCTTTTTTCGCAAACCATTTATTTCATTTTTAGTAGCCTTATCAGCTGTGAAAAAACTTAATGTAACATTTTAATGATTACGCCGAACACACAAGTAAATGCTCTCTATTTATAGTTGGTTTCTATCAGCACAGCTGTAATTTCTTAAAACTAAATAACAGGAATGTTAACTTACCTTGCTTCGGGATGTCGCCGCTGGCTAACTGTGCATGTGCCCTCAGAGCTGATTCAGATGCTGCAGACGAGGACGGCGATGATATCATGTCAGCCACGGCAAGATATTTTTTGTCCATTACGGTGATGGCCATATTATTAATTATGTATCTAATACTCGATCAGCGACACCAATCCATTGCGCCACCTATACAGAGAAACATCCGATCTACTTAACTACTCTATAAACTATTCTTATAAAAGTTTATTCCTCTATTTGTTAATCCAGACAACATTTCATTGCACATTTATGCATTTCGTTCTAGATACAAAAAGGATGCAGTATTCACATTTTTAAAATAATAAAAAACGAATAACGATTACTGACTAAAACATCTAATGTATTATATTCACATGACTTCTCTACCCACCTTTCTACAACTTTAGAAATTTATTGCTCTATCTCTTTCGTATTAATCGACATAACCAAAGCAGAAATGCTTTTTGTTATGCATTTCACTGTAGGTACAAGGAAAATAGAGTAGGCTTAAGTGTTAGTTAAATCTTTTAAAGGCTATACAATTCCCTTCTCTTTACAACACCATGAGAAAACAAGAATAAATAACATCTTAGCAGTTGAGAAAGTGTAAAGTATTTGAAAACTAAATAAACAAACCTCGGAAATGGTTCATGCCAAAGAATTTGATATAAATTATGTGCGTTAAGGAGATCTAAACGTTTTGTATATTAAGCCTTTGTCCATATCAAAATTTTGAACTCCTCTCAAGTTGTTTAGCCATTTTGGAGAAAATCAAAATAACGAACACTTTTCCATATAAAGGATAATTTGGCGTGAGGGATTCTTGAATTTCTTTGTCACATACATGAAGCACGCTGAGATATGCTATTCAGTCACTCACATTTGGTCGAGCGCGCGCCCACATACACACACTCATTCAGAAACTGGCCTTTTACTTAAAATGCTTTTCGTTTTCTCAGGGGGCTTACAAAATGTATTTGTGGTGAAATATCCATGCGGAACTTTTGGGTGAAATGCAACATTCCCTCTACCTCCTAAGTTCTACAGACCTGCTGCTAAGGAAGCTAAAATGTCTATTATTATTATTATTATTATTATTATTATTATTATTATTATCGGTTTCGCCAACACAGTGCCAAAGATTACTACACTGCAGAGAAAATGGATCCATTATATATTACTCGAATGATCACAAATATATACCCACTACTACTAATACATATTCACCTTTTCCATTGCCTAGGTACGTAATATAGAGTAAGGTTTTGCATTAGATCCCTAATTTAGTATTCGGGTTTCAATATAAGTACACGTTTTGAGATCACCTGAAAGAAAGGAAATCCATTTTTAAAAAATTCCTATCTCTGTGCTCGCGCGCGCGCGCGCGCGCGCGCGTGTGTGTGTGTGTGTGTGTGTGTGTGTCAATTGGAATCAGAAGAACAACAAGAAAATATATGGATAAATACCATAGTTCACATTACAGTCGGATGGTATTTTAGGAGGCCAGGAAAAAATTCTCAGTAAAATTCCACTAGTCTAACCAACACTTTTAATGGAAAAATTACTTTTTCCTGAAATGGCTCTAACGATTTTGATTAAAATATAATATAATTAAGGGAACACGTACGTTAACAGATATTATTTGATCACATTTTCAAAACATTGCAGAAAATAATATTTTACTGGAAATATAAAAGATATCAAACTGCAATTTTGGCAGACATGTTAAATACTTTTCAGTGAAAGACTTCTGTGAGTTTCATTACCTATTAAATGATTTTAGATTTTATAAAGGAAATGATATTCCATAAATACAATACTAAGTAAACTCACCATTCTGTTCACGAACAATTCTTATTTGATATATACAGTAGAGGTTCATCAAATTTATACATGATATTTAGAAAGTCCCCATAAACCTAGTGCTTAGTAAGCATAAACTTTGCTTACTTTAACAATTATAAGCTAAGATAAAATTATATTTCTTAGAATTCCTTTTTATAATGTTTTCAAAAAAGTTTTGCTTAAAATAGAACAGTTTTAATTTACATTTGTGAACTTTCTACGAGCTGAAAATAAGTATAAGCTTCATGAAAGGTTTCAAGGTTCTAGGTCTGCTCGTTACTAAAGCATGTTACAAAATATGAGAAAAATGAATTTGCGGAAAATAGAATATAAATATATTATTACATTTATGAAATCTAAAATAATTAAAATAGGATAATGAAACTCTGAAGCCATTTACTGAACAGTTTTTAATATATCTGCAAAATTGCAGTTTGTTACCTCTTACAGTTCCTATCAAATATAATCTTATGTAATGCCTTGTAAATGTGACCAAATAATGCCTGTTTAACGTACATGTTCCCTGGATTAGGAATAGTGAATAAAACGTTTGCTTTAATTTCATGTAAAAAGATCAAGAACTCCTGTTTATTTTTAATGCACTTTAATATCCTTGAAACCATAATGGCTATATAAAGCTTACTACAGGAAAAATGCGTTATATATGCAATATCGTTAATGTATGCAATGCATGACATACGTAGGTTCTATGTCATTAATCATTTCCGAAATACTCACTATTATTCATTTGAATTCTGCAAATACTTCAAGCAATATTTGGTAAATATGATCTCGTTTTGTTAGCAAAAGCGGTAAAGAGAGACAAAATGTTTCGTTCCTCGTAAGCTTATGCGGAGAGTTACATTTTACTGTTGAATTAGCCTGCTACAAGCTTTGTGTGTATGTAGGAAACAGCTTTGGCAACAACTATCATGATTAAGAGGAAGTAAATGGTAAAAGAGACTTTTGTTCGATAAATGATACTAGATAGAGAAAATTACTGTCACAAATTAAATTTTTATTGTTTTAAAAACTAAATTATTTTATATGGAATTTAACCATAACACATGTTTTCGTTTAATTTCTTTCTAGAAAAGGATTGGCAAATATCTCTGACTTTAAACTTTAATTACTTTTTTCTTGCAAGCTATCGAACGCTAAAAACATTTTCAATTGTTTCCAAAGAAATATTAGTGTACCTCGATGAAATCTGTAACTTATTGTAGTTGAATGAAATCTTTTACATCTATTTATTGGTTTGAAACCAATGAACAATTTCTTAAGTTGAAAATTTCAGGAAGATTACTTTCGGCTTTCTCAATGAAATTCAAACATGCATAGATCCACAAATATAAGGCGAACATTCAGAATTTCACAACCACACATCTGCTATAAATTCCTAATGTATAGATTCTCAATAACTCATTTAATTCTTGTATTCCTATATACGAGGCGCACTCAGAAAGTAAGCTTCCCAATTTTTTTTAAAACAAAGAAAACACAGTTAGATAAAAAAAATTGTATTGGCAACAGGTACGGCAATGCTCGACATAGTCACCACAATAATTGAGACACTTGTGGGAACCTGCCGCCTGAGAATGGAACCAGCTCTTTGTCACTGACCGAGAACAGCAATTTCTTAAGGTGCAAGAAAAGATGGAAATCGCTGGGAGCAGATCCACTGTAACAGCTCCCAGCCGAACCGTATGTAGACGAGCGTTGTCTGGAGCAGCACAACACCTGCATTCCACGCCTCTTGTTTTCAATGGCATATCATTAATACATCATAGATCTGTTACACATGCGCAATTTTTCCGGCTAAATACTTTGCTTTAAAGGAATCAACCCTTATAGGTTAAATTCACATGAATTTCTCTGCACTCTATCATATATTAACGGCTATACAAATTATTCTTACGGAAGTTTATTTTTCTAGTTTTAATCAACATAAACCTTTGCATAAATGGTTACATTACACATTTCATTAGGATACAAAGAAAACAGCGATAGTCAAATATTTAAAAACTGGACGGTATATGCTGACCTTAAAATGCCATACCGTTTCCACACAATTGCGAGAAACAGCTAAAAGTGTCAATATGACACAATATTGAACGAATCGAACCATTAATAGCGTATACTTCAGAAATGGCTTATGCAACAAAAGAGTTACTTGAAATAAACTGTGTGTTTTAAAGATATCTACATTTTTGTGCATTATTTTTTCGTCTATTGCTTAACAATTATCAGTTATACAAGATTCTACCGAAATTGCATCCGAATGAAGAGAGCTTCACAGGCTATTCCCATATAAGGCCTAAATGTTCCTTGTATTTAATTAAGTGGTCTCAGTTATTATTTAATAATACTACTACTACTACTACTACTACTAATAATAATAATAATAATAATAATAATAATAATAATAATAATAATAATAATAATAAAGCTAAGGAAAGGATATGCTTTGTAAGTTTAGTAGCACTTTGCTGTTCCACGAGAAAATGCATAACTTAAACCTTAATGCAAAAACTCTTATTTGGCTTGTAATTGTTTACTTGTTATTACTAACTGTACTCATTGAGATATGAGGTTGTCATACTGCACACAATGTTTCGGAGAAGAAGAAACTGTTTTTCTTATACAGGTAAATCAGATCTTTGAAGATAATCATGAATAAGCATAACCGTTTTTTCTACCAAAAGTTGTAACACAGTAGCCGATTGTAGCACTCGCTTTCTCTTTTTCTTTCTGTCTGTCTTTCTTTCTTTCGCTCTTGCTTCAGAGTCTTACGTTAGGTTAAAATTACATTCGAAAAGCTCAGTCGGATATTAAATGAGCATCCCTATTAGAAAGCATTTTGTTAAATTAGAAAGCATATTAGCAAACAGCTGCCAGGTGGAAAAAATTATTAAGCAATTGTAGTATTTTTCACAGTCATTTTTGATGTTACGTAGAAAGGGCATTTTCATTGTGTAACTGAGTTTGTCACTGGCTAGATTTGATTTTTCTGGAGGAGGGAGCGATGTTTCATTTGACTTTACTACCTTTCCCAAAACCCGATCCACTACCTCGTTCAAAAACTGATACATTGTCTCCTCAAAACTCGATCGTTCTTTTTCGATCCAGTACCACTAAAAGCTTCCTACAGAAATCTGGCTTTCCATATAAGCCTTAGCATCCACGAATGAAGTTAACATTTGCTGTAAATGAATGAGTTTATAACTGCTCTGCGGTCTGGTAGCTAGCGGCGCAGCCTCCATATCCCTTCGGAATCGGAATTTACTTTTTAATTAGGATTATCCCCTATGCAAAGGCAGAGTCTTGAAGTGAGAGAAAGAGAGAGAGATGCAAGAATTAAATCAAAAAGCAAGTGGAGTGAATATCATTGCAGGTGAGCAATTGTTTCCAAAGTCATATCTTAAGATGTCTGAATGGAAGCACCGTCAAAAACAAAACAAACAAAAAGAAGTATGCGTAACTATCTCACGTGGCTTTCTCTAACCATTATCATTCGCTTCATAAGAAGCTTATTCTCCTGCTACTTCCTGTTAATCCTGATAAATATTTACCGGAAACGACTTAAGTTTCGGCAGTGCTGCTGTAATATATATTTTATTGGCTAAGATGAACACTCTCCAATTTTTAAACCACAGACATCTATTTTGTGATGGCCATGACATTACATAAGCTCTTTACATTAGCTCACGAGAAACCAAAGAAGACCACCTAACATTTCAAAGTGATTAAAATGTGTAAAATTGAACAAGAACACAATGAATACCTCGAAAATTGATAATGCTATGATACGCCTTATTTGATACAAATTGGTATCTTACACATATCTTCATTTATGGCATAGTACGTATTTATTTCTTTGTTTTTCCAGTTATTTAAAATTATACACAAATGAATAGGTTTAATTAAGGCCATCTCAAGGGCTACTTGCAGAGATTACAAGATACATATTTTATTCAACTCCGCTGTTAATCATTCGTATGCTATTTTATTTAAAATTACAAGGGCCAATTTTGAGAGAATAAGGAATAATAGTACGTTTTCAATATAAAGCGTTGTTCAGGATGGGGAAAATTCCTGAAAATCTTCGTCTTACTTCCTTAAAAGGCATCTGACTTAAGATGAAATTAGATATATCTCCAACTTTTCCTTTAATATTTATGCTTTTCGCACACATGTCTGGATTCAGGGGACCTCAAAATTTCTATTTCCTATGAAATATCGGTATGGAAACTTTGGATCGGGTGCAGTACTTTCTCATTTAATTTCTACTTGCTTATATCTCAAGAAGTAGAAATTTAAAACATGTTTTGTTTATTTTAATTTATTTTTGAATACTTTAGAAGATATTTTTACTTCCTGTACTACATACTTACAGAAATAGAGGAAGTATCGTATTACATCCAAACATTCAACACCGATATTTCACCAGAAATGCATGTTTTAGGCTCCCTGGACCAAAAAATAGTATTTTTAGAAAAAGGTGTGTGTGTCTGTAAACGCGTAATTCAAAACCAAAAGTCGCCTAAGTTCCAAATTTGGTATTTAAGTTCAACATCTTCCAAGGAATTTTCACGAAGATTTTCAAGCAAATCCCCATTCAAAACTACCCTTTACATTGAAAGCTTTTCGAAAAGTTGATGTAACATTTTGAATAATATACCATATAATTAAGACATTTTCACGACAAATGAAATGTATGTGTTGAATTTTCTGGGAATAGCCTCTAAAGCTCTCTTCATTCTGAATGACTTTTGCATAACGGTAAACCATACAAGATACAATCTACATAAGAATGTGGATCTCATCAAAACTCATAATTTATAACAAATAAAAAAGTTTATGTCGTTAACTATTTCCGAGATATTTTTCTGAATTGGTTTGAATATTCAAATAGGTACTTATACTTTTCTCAAGAGAAAATCCGCTATTTTTCTTTCTTTCTTCTTTTTTTTTAATCCATGCAGAGAGAATGGAATTTCCAAGCCATCACATAGCCTTCCGCTCAAAAATATTTACTATGCATTAAAGTCTGATGTATTCTCCTAATTCTTCTGTACCTACAAGGAAAAGTACAAGACAATTTCTAAAAATATTTATCCGGATTAACATGAAGTAAATAGAAGAATAAACGCCTGTAAGAATAGTTTGCTGAAGAGTGGGTAGAGAAAGTCATGTGACTGTAACACATCAGTATTTTTTTAAAAAAGGTTTCACTATTTGCATAAAATTGTTATTATTATTATTATTATTATTGTTATTATATTGTCATAATCATTATCCTTTCTGTATTTTCAGTTTGAATGGTGAATGATAACGCACCTCTAATATCCAAGGAGTGAGGTCCAGAAACACATTTTCCACTCGCGCCACGTGCTACTGCGGATCCTAAGAGCAGAAGTAGTTCACTGCACTGATATACAAAACCGACTGAGAGAAGGGCATTTCGGTAGCGCATAGCTACTCCCACTCTTCTCAGCGCATGCGTTAAACCAATTAGAGAAAAAATAAATAACCCTCGGCCCTTCCTTGTTTTGGTCCAGTCCAGCATCCCTTATCTGCTGACTACCCCTCTTTGTTACAAGTGGTTTTCTCCGCGCCCGTCGTTACGTCCCCAATAAGCCCTTTTTCGGCGCGTTCTAGAGATAACTCCCTAAATCAGTGTGCTCAGTTTGAAGACAATTTAACGCAGACAACCTATCTTCGCACAAGGAACATTCTCTTGGGGATATTAATGAATGCAATGAGGAGTAGGGAATTAAGATGATAAAGTCTACAGAAACAAAGCAAAATACTGAGGTTGTGGAGCAGGTCCACATCTTTAGACATTCACATGTAAAATAAGTACCAACATCAACTCTTGTCATCACAAAGTCAAATAGAGAATAGAAATAGTGAAACAAGTTTTTAATAAAAATCCGAACGCTTTCCGTCGAACTTAAAAATAATCTAATGTGTTACACTCACATGACTTTCTCTCTCTTTATAAATTATTTTTACAAACGCTAATTCTTCATCTACATATATTAATCGATATAAAAATTTGAAAAAACTATCGTATTGCTAATTTTCATATAGATGCCAGGGGAATATGGTAGGTTTAAAGGACAGTCAAATCTTTTAAGAGCTGGTTGCTATGTGGAGCATTGCATTCTCTTTGCATGTCCAGGACATTAAAAAACCCAATAACGAATTCCCATTTCAGAAAAAGTATTAGTATTGGAAAATTCAACAAAGTAACAAGGAATATTTCAGAATTGGTTCACTCGACAAAAAAAGTATATGGCACAAATTGTGTGTTTTAGCGAGATCTACATATTTTGTATGGTAAAATTGTGTCTATCTCTTACGGTTTACCACTTATGAAAAATGTATTCAGAATGAAGACGACTTTGGGGATTCCCAGAGAATTCAAGATACACATTTCATTTGCCATAAACATATCTTAAAGATATGATATTTTAATCAAAGTCGTTAGAGCCGTTTTTGAGAAAATCAAAATTTTCGAAAAATGTTCCATGTAAAGGGTAGTCTGGGGTAGGGAGATTTTCTTGAAAATCTTCGTGTCGCATCATTGAAAGATAGTGAACCTGAATATCAAGTTTGGTATTCATCCGACTTTTCCTTTTTGAGTTATGCTATTCACAGACACACATCCTCACAGACACAGAGACACACACACACACACACACACACACACACACACACACACGGACCTTCTTCTAATTTTTTTTTATTCAGGACACCTCAAAACATGTATTTCCGGTGAAATCACGGTATCAAATTTTTTGTGGAATGCAATACTTCCCCTACTTACTCTATGTAGTAGAGAAAGTAAAAACAACAGAAGTAGATAAATGATTTGTGTGGACAGTACGGAAAACTTCATACTGTAACGAAATAAGGAAGCACCCTTCAAAGCATTTGAAACGTGAATACGGAGAAGAAGAGAATGTGTATAATTTCACCCTTCATATAATGAAATTTTTTGAACATCAGGCGAAGGAAGATAAATGCTTTAATTCAGTTGGAAGAGGTGACAAAAATGACTAAGAAACTGATTACTAAGAAAGGCGCTGGAAGGATTGTTGAATGGAAAACTTTTCAGGGCAGGAGAAAATCCATATAATAGAGAAAATTAATACATAATATATGGAGACTAGCTCATTTGGTTAGGCATTGTCTTCTGTTCAAACCCGGCACAGACCGATGCTTTTTAAGTGTGCTTAAAAGCAACAGCCCCATGTCAATAGATTTACTGACATGTAAAAGGACTCTGGCGGGCCGAAATTGCAGCACACCAGTGGCGCAATTGATAGCGTCATTGAGAAACAAAATAATTATTATTAAGGAGACAGAAGTTGAAAATAGGGAAGGACAGAGAATATAAGCTTCCATTAAAGGACATGCCCTCTGACAGAAAGCTATGATTTGTATATTTTTGAATCGTCCTATTACGAGGGCTGATCAATAAAGACTGAGACTGATTTTTTTCACAGATATTTATTACTCCATTTTAATGTTGATATGATCTTTTTCAAAGTAGCCCCTCCTAACTGCATGCACTTTTTATACGTCTCTGCCAGTCCTCTAACACATGGTGCAGGCCATGCTTTTTTCAGGTCTTTGAGAATCGCCTCACTTCTCTTTAGCACTGCTTCAGTGCTCTCAAATCGAATGCCCCGGAGCTTTGTCTTTAGTAATGGGAATAAAAGGAAATCACAGGGGATAAGACCGGGGCTTTAAGGCGGATGCGGCACACAGGTAATGTTGAATTTAGCCAAAAATTCCTGGACTTGATTTGCGAGTGAGGCCGCGCGTTGTGGTGATGAAGTTGCCACCCATTCCGATGATGTTCTGGACGTTTCCTTGTAATGTGCTTCCTCAGTGTAGCCAATACTGACGTGTAGTAGCTGCTGTAACAGTAGTATGAGGGGGGGGGAACTGCATGCTGGTAAATCATTCCATTCCGAAACACCAGGCCCACCTTGCTTAGCACAGAGGACTCGCCCTTCTTTGAAGTCCTTGAACCACCTAAACACCGTTGCACGAGGTAGTGCATCTTCACCGTATGCTTGCTTCAGCTTTTCGAAAGTTTCAAGGCTGTATGATTTAAACGAAAATAAAACTTTATTGCGCTGTATTGCTCCTCTCGTGTCACCTCCATTTTGTGGTATGCGAAATTCAAGTAGGGTCAACAATATACGGTATTACTACCAACCTACCGTTACGAGAGTGCTGTCGCTTATGGACATTATACATGAAACCCTGCCCTTTTCAAGTATTTATGGTAGAGACATAAAACTATCAAGGAAACTACAGAAAAAAATCAGTCTTAGTTTTTATTGATCAGCCCTCGTACAATAGCATGTCCAGATAGTCGAAACGAATCTAGAAATGTGCTGATATGCATTCAAACAAAATCATTACCCTTTTACATAGGGACCAACTTTAATTGTGGGGAAATTAAGTGAAAAAGTAAAAAATGCTATCTATATAAACAATCTCAAATCTAGTTTTGTTGCATTTTGGGGAACAATTTCAAAGTGTTAATTATTGTTATAAACCATTGATAGGAATAATATTATAATGCAAATAACTACATATTCTTCTTCTTTAATGATTACCCTCCTCTTTGTAGGACTGCAACCCAAGAACTTACAAACTGCCTTGAGTCAGTAGGCAGTCGAGAAGCAAGCAAACATACCCAGGATGGGTGATAAGCCCAATGCCTGGTATGGTGATGAAGTAAATGACAGGTAGTGATGAGAGGGATGATAAAAATTTGCATATAAAATTAACCAAACCTATATTCGCCCAGCGGCCTAAGAAAACCGCGAAAAAACCTTCGGTCAGATTTGTCGGCTCCGGGGGTTTCAACCCGGGATCTCCCGAATACGGGCAAAGGTGTTACCGCTTAAGCCGTCCCGATCGGTATCTACATATTCACCATTTCAGTTTCATTATGGAGCTCATTTTCCCCCAGTTCTACTGTTATCAACCTTTTTAAAAAATAAAGAGAAACAGCAAAATATATTATATATTTTCAGAATACGTTATCGTTTGCATCTGGCTGTGGGCGCTTCGCGTAATGAACAATCGTTTCGAACACACTCAACAGTTAACCTAGGAAGCCAACCAATCACTGAAAACTAGTTGGAAATTAATGCTCGGCCGTATAACGCGCCGTGAATCGAGTTTCAACTTCAGATCTTGTTTAAAACAATATGATCCAACTATTGCCATGTTGGCGACTGTAGTTTGAAAATAGCTTGGAAAATATTTTCTATACGGCATTTGTTTAAATTATTGTTGAAGATTAAACTGATTAGAAAGTTTTAAACGTTCACTTGTATTTAACCGCATCACTACTATAGGCGTAGCGCAACACTGACTCAGCCGCGCCGATCGTGTTCGCTCTATGTTGAGAAGTGCATGTGTTGTTTGTTTCACCAAATACCAATTGGGGTCATGTCACCATTATTACTTAAACTACATAAGAAATCCCTTTATAAAAGTCGTATAGATATCGTGAATTTATTGTGTAATCATTGCCGTATCCAAAAGAAAACTCAGATTTGAGGAAAAATCCATAAACATGGATCATTCAGTAGACAGACAGTACATCCCAGAACACACAGATGATTCATAAGGGAGGAGAAAATTAATATTTAATGCCAGTTAATGATCCAAAAATGAGACAGCTCTCCGACGAATAAGTCTGTCTCATTAGCGGTGAAATGGTAAAATTACATGTTTTATTATACTTTAAAGTTAAAAGTATTTACACAACTGTTAAAAAAGTGCTGCTTTTCTTACGAATGGGTATTTCTTACTACATTATAATATTTTTTGTTCAATTATGTACCAATTATATTCTTCTGATTAAAAATTGAACTGATGAATGCTGAAGATACACATTAACATAAATATCTTAGGTTTTCTCCCCTTCTTCTTTTCTGTAAGTTAAGTTTAGAAGCTTTCTGGTTTAGTTTTTGGAATATTAAACAAACATTTCTATCAAAAGTTTCTAATAAGTGTAAAATTTTGAAGTACGACTTAGTAACTTAAAACGTTAATGTTTAATTAAGCATTAGTAAAAATTATCATTACTTTGCAACTTGGATTCCTTTACTTATTGTGAATTATCATGTTGTTATGATTTGAAATATTCTAAAATACTATTTTTCCTTGTGGATGATGGTAAACATTTAGTATGCACAATAGCCGCTGAAGTGTAAAGTTTAATTTTTCTGTCCTGTTTTTAGTTTGCAAATAAATTTGGACGTAATGTGGAACAAAATGTTCTGCAGATATCTCAAATGAAAATCTTTTGTGTTAATTTATACAATCTGCGTTAGTAAAACAACGATTTAAGTTTAAAAGATAAATATCTAAAAAAAAAACATTTTTTTAGAAGTGAAAAACTCTAGATTCGTTCAGATAAAGATCCATAGTAGTTTAATGAGAACACTGGGAAATGCTATTAAAAAGGAAATCTCAAGAACCATTGCACAGATGACTTCGACTCCTGGGATAGCTTTTTCCTCTGTTTATTAATTAATGAGTTATACTAGTCACATACAAAGTAGCTCCTTCAATGCAAACTCTCTGTGTGGTACTGTGTTAAAGCGTTAAGTTTTTAGTAATGTTTTGCTACATTTTAGTAAACCATTCTAGATTTCTTAGCGGGCGGATAAAATGCCTTTAAAGCCGAATATGGCCCGCTATTTGGACCACACAAATGTACAGCATGGTCCTGTAGGATGTAACGGGGGTTAATGTCACTAATAATATCTAGAGCAGGTTACAGAGATAATTTGTTCCTTATGCCCGATAAGCAATGAGAAATGTAAATACATCATAAAGAGTATAGACACAAAGTAAATAGAGAGGACCTGAATAATTATAGGTCAAGAAATTTATTATCAAATTCATACAAACTATTCATAAAATTAATAACAAGCACAGGAACAAGCAGACTTCCGTAAACATTACAGCACAATGGACCATCTATATTCAGTCAAATAATCGAAAAGAGCCAAGAATTCAAGATAAATTTGCTTGGCATTCACTCTACACAGTACAACATATCACTGTACTGGACGTAAATAACCAATTTGAACTCCTGTGTTCGCTTCAGCAGTAAAAGTACTAATTTGTGAATTTATCGCGTTCATTCACAATGAGTGACGAACTGGATTGTGAGGATTCAATGAGAAGAAGTTGTGAAGCGTGTTTCCCCGAGAAGTTTAGAAAGAAAAGAAAACAATTATTATGCAATTAAAAGAAATGAGTATGAAGTACGATTAACTTTCAGCCGAAGTTGCCGTAAAGAAGACGCCATTGCAATACCGAAGGATGAAAGTACAATAATGGATGGAGCGAAGAATCTGATTTTAACACTGAACCTGAACCTGTAAAATATTATTTACTGCCGAGGAAACATTGGGTGTTATTGAAAGCGCCCATGGAGGTAGAGTTGGGCTGCAAATGGAAACATCAAGGAAATATACCAATAAACCCTTGAAATGATAAACATTTTTCTATCGACCTGCGAAACGAGCCAAAAAAATAAGAACAAAGGCGTTGTTTCTAAGCCCATTCTGCTTAATGCAGCAGAAATTAACAGTCGCTGCCAGGTAGACTTGGTTGCTATGAGGTCTCAAGCTGACCAAGAGTTTAGTTGATTATGGTTTATCTGGAATTTCTTACCAAATTTATGTTGCTGTGACGGTTTTGAAGCAAAACAGCTGAAGAGGTTAGCTTTCAAACAGCTGAAATTTCTTGTCATTTGAAGCACTCTGTGTCTTACGGTCCGATAATGGAAGAGAGTTTATAAATGAGTTATTTTTATACTGGCCAGAGTTAAAAATAGTTCATGGGAAACTACGTCATAGCCAGAGTTCAGTTGAAAAGCCAACAGAATGTAGAAAATATGTTAGCTTCATGGACGAAGTCGTACTACCAATTGATCAGATGGTCTTCGTTTTGTGCAGTTTATGAAAAATAGATGTCCGACTTGTTAAATCTAATAGGAGTTGTCTGGAGAGAAATAAAATGACTTGTACGCAGTGGAGCAAAGAATGGTACTTTTAATGAATTGTATTGAAGATTATTTAAAAACATTTTCATCAACACCCGGTACGTAATATAAGCACTGTCGAGCCTCTACTACCATCTGCTGTAGAGGTCTCTTCTTATTAAGTGTAATATAGCTGCACTTACGTGCCTATATGGCGCACAGGGTGCCAAGTGGTAAGTCCTTGTATTATTATTATTATTATTATTATTATTATTATTATTAGTATTATTATTATTACAACTTTCAGACCCGAATTCCATCCATGTTCTCAAATTTTCTTGACACGAGAAAAGGTCTCGGATGTAGAAATTTCTCTGAAAACTGCAGCAAAGAAAGAAGCAATAGGAAGTGTAAAAGGGTTCATCCGTTATGTTTGCAATATATATGTTTGAAGTGGTGAAAAAGGGAATTCTGTGCAACTCTAAAAGCCACAGTAGCATGCGTTTTCGTAAAAAGTAACTTGTGAAACAAAAAATAGTATTGTTGAGTTCTGTAACGCAATAGTAATGTTTAAGCTTCTCATAATATAATAACTGTGTGTACAATAAAAGTATTTCCTCTTTCAGAAACAACAATAGCATTTCTAATAATAATAATAATGTCTTCTTCTTCTGCACTGCAGGGATTAGGCAGTGCTGCCTGTTCCGGTTAAAAAATGTGTAATCGTTTTCTTGGTCTTCCCGGATGTCTTTTTCCTTTAGGTCTGTAGTACAACACTTTTCTTGTGTGCCAGTTTCTCTACCTTTCGCAAGTTTTCTGTCGACGTGGACGCCAACAGAGTGTGATCCAGTATCTGGTGCTCCTGTATGGAATGTTCAAGACGGCGCAATACTAAGTGCCGGAATATGCCGTTGACTGAGGAAATCGCCAATAGTGAGGCGGCAGCACACACGCTTCGCTGGCCTGTATGACCTGGCAAGAAGACAGACAAAAGAGGATACGCTGAGAGACGGTCTGATAGGTAGCGCGCACGTTGGAAACGTTAAGTTGTGAAAATTTAACTAAAATCCTTTTGATGAGCAACCTAAAAAATGCATTTAATTTCCGAGTATAGTGAGGAGGGAAAAACAAACAAAGAAAGATTTCTATAATGTTTGCTTGTTCGTCTTTAAAATATTTTATTACTTGGGGAAAGGAATATTGTAAAAGTTAAACATTTCAAAGCTTATAGTAAAATTAACTCATATTGCATTATGTAATACTTCATGTTCTAGTTCTAAATCTTATAATGGAGTTAATTCAAGTTAAATTATATAATTGCTATGGCAAATGCTGATCTTCAATTTAATAACTACGTGCAAATACTCTTTCAACTGATAGATAAAGCAAAGAAATAATATTTTAAAGCACTGTGTTACATGTAAAGGTCAGTGGATTTGTTCTCCAACCACGATTTTCTAGAAAATTCATTACAGAACAAATAGTTGTAACTTCATTAATAACGATAGAAAAGGAAATACGTTTGTGCTTCGTTACAAGCGATTCTTACCCATACCAATTAGGATCGGTTCCTTTTCCTAGCACGCTTCGATTTTCTGCCTTAATACATACATAATTGTATCACAAAGAAACTGGTGAAATAAAGACTTATAAAAATGGCAGCAGAATGTGCAGGTACAACTTACTACCCTTACAAAATTGCTAGCGGGAGCTTGAAACATTTCATAATAATAATTTACTAAAATAGATTCCTATACAAAACTAATAGCAGGTGTGTGTAAATTCACCCTTTAACACAATGTTTTACTATGGTAAATGTTAGTGGAAGGTTGTAAACAAAACCACTCATAATTCTACGGCGTACATGTGATACACTGCTTTCTGATTTTCTCGTATCAATACATTGTTTTGTTTGGTACGCGTTGCATGTCATTGCCTGGTAATTTATGTGTAGTTATTGCCTTCTTATATCGATTAATGGTGTTTCATTTCGATAAAGGCAATTTTTCTATCTCGATCTTTTCTAATCGAACTGTTTCATTCATTTTATTGTCATCACTGCTCTCTTTGTTTGCCCTGTGTACTCGAGCTTTGACGTACCATGGTTTTGTCGAATATAGATCCTTTACATAAACAAGCAAACTCTTTTTTGTTTTCGTTGCTTAAGATGACAGGGGAAGCAGTTTGATACAAATGCAACATTACCTCAGAATGCTGAAGTGAACCGTAACGGAAACCATTTTCTGTTTAATTCGTGAGTCTAGTTTTCAGTTGAAAGAATTTCAAAATTCATTCGCGGAAAATACGAGTGACCTTTTATTAGCTGCTGTGAGATGTTTAAGAGTACGTTTAACACACCACGTAGAGCGAGTTAAAGTATTGCTTTCGTCGCCATTTCGGAAGGAATCTTCCTCGCATTTACAAACTTATTGCTCTATTATGAGGAATTATTACCTTCTTTATGCGACATTTCAGTTTCTGTTATTGATCCGAAGAAATTGCCTTCCATGCATAGAGCTAATGTTACTATTTCTAACGTTGTTGCAAATAGCGAAAATTCAACTACAATTCCTTCCTCGTCTTGCAATTTTTCTTTTTATTCTTTGTGTATTCAATATCCTGCGTAAAATTTAACTGATCAACCACGTTATGTACTAAATGATGCCCCTCAGGCTTTAAATGTTTTGAAATTCTTTATCCGTTTGTGCAACGCGTGTTTGTCTTATGTATTTCAGGTCACTGATTTTTATATCCTACTTCTTACAGGCATTGAGGGGGAAGTTACCTTTTTTATTGTGTTAACCGTTGCAAATAAACTTTCTTTTTTTCATTCGGGTGAGTTACAATTTCTCTTTCCATCCAGGCTTCTCATACAATTTTTCTCACAGTATTATTGTGCTCCACAAACACCTACGGAAGATTTGATTAAATTTATAGACCGCGTCAAAGTTTTATGCGCATATTTCAGCTTTCAAATTCTAAAAAAATAAGTGCGTCAGCTGATCGTTTTGTGTTTCAATACACGAACCGGTTTACACTGTGCATTTGCAGTTCCCTTAAATTCCTTTAATGAACTGCGTTTGTTAGTGACTACGCTACAGCAAATGGTTGAAGTATTTTTTTTCCGAAATATGCTTTGGAAATTCAGTTATTACAATCACAACAAAACTTCAACCTTACCTACCTTCGTTGAGCCACATTTGACTTTACCCTCTTTACCAGCTAAGATTCCTGTTAGTAAATCCTCTTCGGAATTAACTAATCGTACTCAGGCAAAGGCTTAATTATTACCACAAGCTTCTCATCCTTTAAATCCGGTTTCTACATTTACATGCAGGCATCTTTGTACACGTTATGGAAAACATGGTCATACCTATCAATTTTGTTTTAGATGTAAACGTCAGTTGACTTCACAAAATGCAGCACCTTCTTGTATGACGTTAAATACTCAGTTTGACACACATTCACAACTACACGGTTTTTACTCTACCTTCAATTCAAATGTTGTGTGCAAAATTTTCGGTTTCCACCTTTATTAGATTCAGTTCGGAATTTAACTTAATTGATAAATCATTTTGGCAAAGTTTTCCCACTAAATATCCTACAAAGCTAGAGCTTACGCCTGATAGCGGTACGATGATTTCGGAAGCGGCAATTCAGATTTTAGGTGCTGTAATTTTTCATTTTAAACCAATTCTATTTCCATGGGACATTAAATTTCACTTGATGGAGAATTTACCGTATACGATTGTTTTGGGATCGACGTTTATATTTTAAACAAAAATTACTTTGGATTATGCCAAATTATGTTAAGGTTGCCCTTTCTTCCGTCTGTTCTCCTTCCGTTTGCTTTAGGTGCTCCACCGAAATGAACGGCTTTTAGTGCTGTTTCTGATTCCGTAAGCGGAAAATTAAATGTATTACATTTATCACCATCTTCTCGTTCTGGCATTTTGGAGATTTTGAAGAAACTTACCGATGTTCTTACCGAAAAATTGGGTACGGTCAGGGCTACAGAATATTCCATTGAATTATCTAATACAGCTCCTATAAGGACTTCCCCTTATCACGTAATCACGCCCAAACTAGATATTTTGCGTAGCAAGATGGATGACATGCTGCGTCAGGGAATTATTTAATCCTCTTATTCCAGCCCTTGTTTAGGTACCTAAAGCGAACAGCGATTTTCGTCCCATGGTGGATTATAGAAAACCTAATAAAAATGTCGCTTTAGAAGTGATGGCATTGCCAGAGTGTCATACACCGGCACATTATTTCCGGGATGCAAAACTGTGTACTACATGTCATCTGAACCAAGCATACTGCCAGATTCCGTTGACGAAGTCTTCTAGACCTCTTACTGTGTTCTCGATACTTTGGAACCTTCTTTTTCAATTTCGCTGTGTTCCTTTTGGTTTGTTTACAGGTGCTGAAGTTTCATCAAGATTGCTAGGTCACATTTTTTATGAATTTAAATTCAATTTCGTCTTGAACTACCTTGACCAGTTGGTCATATACTCACCGAATTTTGCCTCTTACCTTGAACATTTTAGGTGTGATTTCACTTGTCTGCAGCGTGCCGATCTGACAGTGAGTCCATGCAAAGTTAAAGTGGCCATTTCGCAGATTTCTTTTCAGGACATATTGTTTTACTACATGGGATTTCGGTAGACCCTGATCGTCCTTTGGTCGTGCGGTGTTTTCCAATACGCCGTAGTACAAAACAATTAGCACTGTTTTTGGGTATGACCACCTTTTTCAAAATTTATTTCACATTTTGCGCATATTGTCGAATCGGTACACGCGTTTCGGCACAAAGGAGCTAAACCTCTTTGGGCAAATTTACAACAGCGCGGTTTTGACACTTTAAAAGAGACTTTTATAAACCCTTCTGTTTTGGCTATACTGGACTCTTAATAAGACTTTGTGGTGCAAACTGAGCCGTCGCGTTTTTCCTTAGCGGCAGTTTTACTACAGAGGCCACCAGAAGTTCGTAAATTGTTATACTACATTCCGCTTTGCCTCTCTTTGGCTGAAAGAGGAGTGTATGAGTTAGAGGCATTAGTGATCCTTAACACCATTGAACAAATCCATCAGTTTCTTAACAAGGCTATTTTCACCTTGAGTGCGATACCCAAGCTATCTGGATCTTATCTCATGTGCGCTAGAGACACGCTAGATGAGCGCTAAAACTCAGCGCGTTTCAATTCACCGTTACGCATATTAGAAGTTCAGAAAATTCTGTGGCAGTTGCGGTACCTCACATGTTCGCTGAACTTTTGGCTGAGTCGAATTTGTCTTCTTCTCTGATTGCGGTAGATATAAAATCAAAATAGAAAACCCTTAATTCCTGGAGCTGCAGGTCACGTTACGGACTACAATTTCTCCTCCATCTTCTCCATTGCGAAATTCACTGTCGATATTTTACTTCCCATCTTGCCTATCTTGTCCATCCGGATTCCATTTTCGCCCCCATGTCCTCCATTTCAGATTGCTTGATTATTTCATTTAATAGTTGTTGAAGTATTTGCAACATCACGGAGCTTAAGTCTCGCTCCTGACACCAATATAACAAACACCAGTTATTGAGAAACAGAGATTACTTGTCACTTAGGTGCTATGCGTAGCACAAACGTTACTTTGCGTCACTTTTGTGGCACGCACTCGAAACACAAAACAACTGACCCGTCCAATCGCAGCTCACAAACGAACTGCTGAGTCACAACTCACAACTCCACTGTATGGCACTGTCCACTTTTCTCTTCGTGGCTTTCCAACTAACTACACTCAACAAAACTCTCCTCTCCGGGCGAGAGTAGTCCTTTATATACAACCCGCATACAAAGCGGAATGTTCTAGAAATTGAGACTACTAGAATATATCGAAAATAATGTTCTGGAACAGTCTCAAATATGCGGGGAGGTGGCTGATAATTGGCGCTTACGCGGCTATAATTCTGAAGGGACAGTCATTAGCTGCACCCAGCCAAGTAGGCAGGTTGGTATGCGCTCGTACCGCCGACTTGTAAGTAACTTCGCGCTGAGGTCAGACTATATGGTTCCTGCTTTCTCTATCACATTAACACTCCAAAAATAAAGAAATAATACTAAGGACTTGAGATGAAACCCACTCTTTTAATTTAAAACACAGTTTCCTGTGCATATCTCTTTTAATTTAAAAACTGGGGTATTTTAACTTAGAAATATTGGGGTAGGTTTCGCCCCTGCACTTCATAAATTAGGTCTATACTTTCTTGTAGGCTCTTTTGTTAAATTCATGATCCTTCTGCAACTTGGATAGCACAGTAGCGTTTTACTCATAATTCGTCACTCTAGTTTCGAAACATCAGATGAATTTTGTTTTACAAACATGGTAATTCCTCTTGAAGCATGCCTCCATGGTCGGGTGTGCAGCATTCATTCCAGGGATCCCGGGTATGAATCTTGCCTGGAGTCCTCCTTCGTGGTGTAGTGGTTACCATGTTAGCTAAGTCGCGGCTTCAAACACGGCGGAGTGTGATGGATTTTTTCGGGCATAAAAATCCTTAGCATAGCTTCCTCTGGAAGGGCAGTAAAGCTGGTGGTCCCGTGTCGTAGATTTACGGCAACGTAAAAGAACCTCAAGCCTGATAAAGAGGCTTCTAAGTAAAATTACCGATCTTTCACACCCAATATAGAATGGGACGCTAAGGACACAGCAGTTAAGGAGCGTCCATAAATAAAACTCAGTTTAATTTATTTTGCCTCGAGAAGCGGTTTTTCTTTCCTTCTTAATTTCTTTCTTTCTTTTTTGCTTCTGTTTATAACAAAACAAATTTTTCACCATCATGTTTTATTGGGTGATTCATTTGTGTGTGTGTGTGTTTATATTCAGCATATATTGCAATAATAGCTTAATTTTAGCATGGCAAATCTACTGAAGCTGTAGGAAGCGTTGGGCTGATGATTTGTGAAGCAGGAACGGTGATGGTGATGATGACAGTCTGTGGTAAGTGGATATACGAGTAGGAGTGAAACATCTGTAAACATCGAAAGCAGTATTAATGTAATCAATCAACTTTTGCATTAGTTTTGTAAGAGCTGTTTACAAAATAAATATTTATGATAGAAGGATTATATAATCCTAAGCAATAAGTTTAAATCCACACCTGGTATTCTAAAATTTAATTACCGTTTAAATATTATTTCTAATTCTTTATTCTTTATCCTGGAAACGAATCTCTTTCCCAATAAAATAATAATGCTACATGCTGTAGAATAGCAAATAAGTGCAGCAGCTAATGTACTAGAACATTTCCAATTTAATATGAAATGAAGGAAAACAGAGTAAAAGAGAAATGCATTATCGAATAGGTGTAAGCCTCTTAGCTCCAAACAAATTTCAGGTGACTGCATTAGCAATACGTGCGATAATGCACTCCTTTTTGTTTTCATGAAAGCACTTGTTTTCAGTGGCGTATTCAGAATTAAATATGGAGGGACTTGCTTCTAACTGACATTCAAGATATTTGAAAAACAATACTACTATGACACTTAAACCAATATTGACTCACCAAAAGTTGTTATAAGAAAATCCACCGTTTTTTCCAATAGAACCTACTGAGAACTTCTTGTGTTATTTTTATTTCCTTATTTATGCTAAGTAGCGCTAGTCCATTCAGTCTTTCTTCACCGTGTGAGTTGCGCAAATAAGTTTTAAGTCTCCAGAGAGAGAAAATCTTTTGTGAACTAGTTGTTATCACAGGTAGAGTACATAGGATTTTAAGAAGTCTTGAATATTTGGGAAGAAAATTTGATGGCATGAATTGAGGCTCTAAATGGCAGTTCAAGGGCGGCTTGCAAGTGTAACAGATTCCCAGTTTGTTTTTTACATTTCAAACTCAGCTTTGATTACAGAAATCGAACTTAGTAAATCAGTTTAATAAAACAGTAACGCTTTTGAAGTTTTTTCCCAAGAACACTAACAATATTTTCGAACCAACATTTGATGCATGTAAATTGTATTTCTCTATAATGTAAACCTTTCAGTCCCTTCACTTAACATGAAATCTAACAATGAAATGTACACTAATGCACATTAAAATATCACCAGAACATTTTCTTTTTAGTTTTCCCTATTTATCTGTTTTCCCACTCGGCGTGGTAATTTATCTAAATCAAGTCCGCTATCTTTGCAAAGTTCTTCAGCAGGGTTAAAAATTTAGTGAAAATTGCCACATGCTCTATATTTCTGTAAAGTTTGCATGACGGTGTCCACATGTTGCAAATACTTAACTAAATCGCATCCTACAGACTGCAGTGGCACTGACAACGGATGTGTTAACGACAAAATATTTTCGCATACCAACATACTGAACAGAAAGGTTCCACACACAAACTGTCTAATAACTGACAAGCTTTAGAGGACGCGCCATTATCAAACATTTCTTGTATTTGTTGAAACAAGTTCTATAAAGGTAGAAAACGCTTCATGACGCTTTACCCAACGTGTTTAACACAAGCGGTGAAGAATCTGCGATGTATTTACAATTTCACTGTTAGTAAAGCTGCGTTTAAGATTTTATCTCAGTAAATTAGCTCTTTTCAGGGAAGCAATGTAAAAGCTAATAGCTTCTTGAACAACAATTTCTAATGTATGTGAAAGCTCACGACTTTGATAAAGCCAAATTTAGCACGTTGTCCATTAACATAATTTAAATCTACACCCAAGCCCAAGAGGGTAGTAATAGTAGCCTCTGCTAAAGCCGAACCTGTTGTATATGTACATAACTGAGACAAATTTTAGAAATCGTGGTTTTGTCCCGAAATGTGACGAACACACAAAAAGACCTCTTCAACACCCCAACATCAGCTGTTTCGTCGACTATGTATATATACAAAACTGAGGCAAATTTTAAGAAATCGGAAACATTCGAGGGCTTCCTTCCAATTTGTGAAGGATTTTGATTTCAAGGCCCTGCCTCACTGCCAGAACGCAGCACCTACTGCGAAAAAGAGCGCCATCACTATAACATACCCATTTAAACTGGTTAAGCCAACCTCTCTGCAGACGCCTTCCTTTCAGTATTAGAAACACATGGTTTCGTATGAATAGCTTCATCAGAACCTCAAAATTATTTCTTACGGGATTCGCACTCTTATGTCCAGCTTGAGATGGGGGGGGGGGGCAAAATTCTTTGCCCACCAACCGTAACAGAAGTAGATGCGATGAAACTTTCACAGCTGGCTTGCTTTAACAGCGTCCGAGGACTCACAAATGACGTGAGAAACGCTTTCCTTAGGTTTCTGTATCTCGGTATTTTCTTCTAACTTGGGTCTTTTCACGAAAGATATAAATATATTTTACTCACTTTGATTTGAGCTCATTACCAAAGTGAACTGATAGACACAAAAACCTGGCTATAACGCACTGAGAAACGTTTTCAACTTAAACTTGTACACTGGCATCTAGCAGACAGTCTAGCACTGACTGACCATCGTTCATAAAATCGCAACGCTTGTTACGATAGGAATGCGACCGCCGTATCCTTGACAGGTACAAACTACTAAACAACAGCTTAAGACCGTTGGGAGTGTACTGAAGGCTGCTGACCTGCGAATCATCCGTACTTACACTTCACATACTTTAAACTTTAAGTCCGCATTCAAATTTCAACAAATTCTGTTACTACTGCTGATGTTAAATTTAGCTAATTTGAAACTAACACATTAATAAAAACTATAACTGTTGGCATATTGTAACATCACAATAAAAATCCGAGCAGAAACACGCTTCTTTCAAATGTTATGGTGAAAAAAGAAAACAAACAGCTGATTGTTTGTTTCATCCTATCATTATTTAAATTATTCTCCATTGTTGTGGAGTGGGAAGGGAGAATTTAGAGATGATCAAAATGCTAACAAATAAAATGATCTCCCAAACGTGTTGCAATTCAACAATTGGCATAAGAGCATGGCATACTCGCCCTCCCGCGCAAACAGCAGTCTCTGCTAGCTGAGTGGCATTTGTAATACCGAAACAAGAAAAATACTCGTGAAGCATGCATGTTAAAAATGTGATGTACATTGTTATTGTAAGCAAAAATCCAAAAATTGTTAAAATAAAAGCAATGCTCTTTCTTATTAGCTTTTCTTATTGTTGAATGTTCTGTAGCACAAGAGTAAAAATAGAAATCATTAGAGTCAGGGATGCCCATTCTCCCAAAGGCTATGGCGCATGCTTCCAAAAACAGCCATCCTGTCCCCCATTTTTCTGAGAGCTCAATTTAAACTATTTAGTTCCCTTTCTATGTTGCTGGAAACTTGACAGGGCTATTTAATAGGTACTTCATTGGCTATTGTGATACTGGTACACAATAAAAGCTTAAGCAAATAATTCGACAATTAAAATCAATAACAAAAATCGTAATATTTACAGCAAAAGCTACAAACCGAAATATTTGGCAGGTGATATATCTTATTAGTTGGTATTTGAATGTATCTTGTATCTTTCTAAATAGACCAATATAGTAAAGGTATACGTTCTGAACATCTACAGGCTTACCTAAATGTTATAGTTTCTTTTACACATTTCCAAAAAGCATGATTTGAATCGCCACATTATACCATGCAGTATGAATTGCTTTAGCATTACTTTTGGCGGGCTGTACAGCACATTTAGATTAATAAACTTAAAGATACAAACTTAGTTAACAATTATAGCACAGCATTAAAAATTGTCATAAATATGTTTATATTACGTGCGTTAATTCACTTCCAAATTTTTGTATTCCTCAAAATTTTAATTCCTCAAAAAATGTTCATAATAGCGCAACTTGTGTCATGATTCCCCCCGCGGACGGTTCTGATTGCGCTATTGCCGAATATAAAAATGGTAATAACCATGTTAAATTTTCGCGATAGATCGGTATTCCGGTGACGTCATGCACGTTTGCCAATGGTATCACGGTTCTCCAGAATGTATTCTAATTGCCTTAAAGTACCTTAAAAAAGCTAAGAGGCCATGAAATAATTAACTATAACTTAGCCAGAGGAATTGTATATAGTGTGGTCATTGTGGGTAGCAGTACAGAAGTTTTTCTTTTCAACGCCAGAGATGATTTTTTTTCATGGTTTAAATCTAATTAAAATTTGAACATTTTCGTAGAAGAATAAGCGAAGTCTTAAGCCAAGCCGGCCCTCGTAGCCGTGGTCGCTGGAGTGGTCGCTACGGCGCTCCGCCAAGCTGAGGGTCGCGGGTTCGAGTCCCGCCTCGGGCATGGGTGTTTGTGTGTGTGTGTGTGTGTTGCGGAAATAAGCGCTATAAAACAGAAAACACAGTAGTATAATCTGGGAACGACAAGGGAACTTTAAAAAAAAAAAAAAAAAAAAAAAAAAAAAAAAAAGCCAGATGAGACACCCCATCTGCGCCTCTGATTGTATTATAGTAAGATGTGTATTGCACAGAGAGTATATAGCCAGTAGGAGGGAGCATATGGTACAAAACTGCAAACAGTTATAAAAGGGTTAGTTGGCAGTGTTATAATACACTTCCGGAATTAGAATATGCAATGTTCTTCGGCATCAACTGTGATATCAAGTTTGCCGCAATAAGACTTCAAGACTGCCTCTGCTGTCGAGTGTTCAATGCTGTGCCGGGTTAGTTTCTCCGCTGTTACTTTAACCTACTCGTCCCCTATCCCCCACAAGGTCTGGAAGTATAAATGTGTGATGAATATGAGTGTGTGGAATAGTTAAAAACTAATAAAGCCAACGTTAAGAAATTCCAAATTTCAGCGAGAGAAAGTTAAACAGGGCTGTAAAAATGAAAAGGAGAACCAAAAAAGAAAAGTATAAAAGATTTTTAACTATTCCTGCACAGTTAATTCTAGGGTGTTATGGAGAAAGAAAGAAAGAAAGAACAAGATTGAGCGTTAAGCAGCTGTTTTGCTTAATGTATGAATAAAAGCGATATTTTATATGTTAAATTAAACTGGCAATTAGGAACCGAATAACAAGTACTAAGAAAAAACGAGTAATTTAATTTCCTGTGAATGATCTCTTAGTTTTTATAAAGAATATTCGTATTAACTTCACCACAGTGGAGTCAAATCTATAAAGCAGAGTACATCCTCACTGTGCTTCCACGTGCATCTATGTATGCACTCTTTGATATCTTGCAATAAAATGACATAGACTTACAATTGTTTGCGCAGTGATTTTGCTTTCAGCAATTTGGTGCTCCACCTCATTACCATCGAGTCGTCAGGGCATTCTTGGTTGACACTTTATCTGAACGATAGGTAGGTCGAAAAGACTCAGTCTTTTCACTGATTACCTGATTACCTTCTATGGTCTCTAACACCTCTGGAGGTTTACCAGCGGAGGTCCTTGAAGAACTAAGTATATGGGATGCGCTACGAGAATCCTGCGCAGCTAGCACATAGAACACACTAATATTCATAGGTCGCTCAGCAGTTGAGTGCCATAGATGCTGAAGGGCTGCTCGTGGTGGTCACTTTGAACGCATAAAATGACTGTCACCTGTTGAGAAAGCATTAAACTACATTACTGCGAAAGAGTTGTACGCCTATGTCATTTTGTTCCCAAGGTATCGATTATCAAAGAATGAGTACATTGTTTTGGACCTTTATACATACCAGATGGTCCAAATAAGCCATTCTTTGCAGTTTTATGTTTCACGCATACATAGGTGCAAAAGAATTTGCCGCATCACTGCTGTTCTTTCATTTAGCGATCTCTTCCCTGTCAGTATGGGGTCCGCTTTGCAGTTCTGCCTAGGCAAGCCTTTTGGCAAACGCGCTATTTGGTATAAACTAACTTCAAACTAAGGATGGCTTGTGTGGGCCACCTGGTGTATATATCTACTTAGTTTTATAGATTTTATTCCACTATGGTGAAGTTAATGTGAATATGATTTATAAATACTAAGATATAATTCACAGGTAATTATATATATATATATATATATATATATATATAAAACAAACATTATAGTGCTTGCACATGTCGTATAACATTTCATTTATGACTTGAGTTAAAATCCAGAACAATTTTAACTCAATTTGCTAACAGTGAAACTTGGGTGGTAAAACTGTACGATTTTTAGAATCTGCGTACAGTATAGCACAGTTTTGTCAGCACACAGCTTCTAATTACAGCTATATATTTAATTGTAATGACCTAATTATACTTTGCTGTCTTTATTTTGTTGGCTAGCTAGCTTTCCCGTAATTACATAGTTGGTTTTCAAAATAATATAACTAATTTCATTAATTCTCCTGATATTGCTTCACATTATTTTATTGCTTTCTCTGTATAGTTTCCTTTAACTACTTTTGTCACAGCCTTTTGTCTTGCGTTAAGAAACAGCTAATTGACTTTAGGTTCCTTTAAACGTTGCTTTTTAATCATTTTTACATTAAACACATGCATACTTCCAGACACTACAGGAGTTCTCCTGTCCTTTAATAAAACAAAAACTCATCCGTCGCAGTCAGAACATGAATCATGGATCTCTGGGTTGAGAAGCAAAGAACGCTGATCACTCGACTACGCAGGCAGTCTTGACATTACTCCACAATGATCTAGAATATTTTATAGTGAAACATCCCACTTATAATTTGTAATCTCAAACAGCCTCTTAATGCCCCTAATAATGAACAAACATTGGCTATTCACTGGAATGGGTACGAAATATTAATATTGCATTTATGGTTTTCTTAACCGTTTCCGACAATCTTTCAAGTTCAGTAAATGCTTTATAGCCTGTCAAATAACTTTTGATAGTGAACAATCATCAGAATGGTTGTTTGAGACTTTATATAATCATAATGCACGAGAGTATTTGGATTGATAAATATTGCAAATAATTTGTGTGAACGTTTAGGCCATAATATAAAATGCACGATACAGCATCTGAACCACCTGGTTACCTCATCAACTTTAAACCAATTTGATAATTACTTTATCATTTTGTGACGTGAAAAAAATGTAATACTCTAGCATTAAATTTATACTCTAGCAAAATTTAATACCTAACAACGAAAGCGCTACGTAAACATCGGAAAACGACAAACAAAACAACACTGTTCTCATTACTGGCAAGTTGACAGCGTGCACATGTTCGCAAGTGGCCGCTACAATACTATCTCCTCCAATTACAAGTGCCGGCGGAGAAATGCATTTCTGCAAATTTGTTTAGTTCGCCCCATATTCTAAGAAAAGTCCACCAACAGCGTCAGGAGATAAATAGGCGCAAATTAAATCTGCAGTCTCCTGACAGTCATAAAAACAGGGAAAAGAGGGCTAAACAGTTCCAAACCAGCAAGTCCAAAGAATTTTCACACATTGAGGAAGAAAGCTTCCTCACGTGAGCTACCTTATGCATATAAGGGAAAGGCTGTGTAATCGGAATTTAGTACTAACTGAGGGCTTTGACAGTTTGCAGTGATGCCTTTTGCCCTCTGAAACACACCAACCACCTTCCAGCGCCTCATCGGGTCAGTGATGGGAGGTTTAACTTACGGAGCCTTCCTGCTATACCTGGACGATATCATCGTCAATGGTAACACCTTCGAAGACCATCTGGAGAACCTGGTCTAGGTACTACAGAGACTGCAAGCAGGTAACTTGAAGCTGAATGCGAAGAAATAGCAACTCTTCTGCAATGAGGATAACAAGATGGGTCACAAGGTCTCTGCAAATGGGGTGGCCACGCATCCGTAGACGACTCAAGCTACGAGTGATTGGTATTAGTATAAACCCAAAACGTCCCCAATGGGCACGGGCCTCTCTTCAAGGAAAGGTTTGGCGATCCGGTTAGCCATTCCGGAAAGAATCCTCCTTATTTTTAAAGCTAGTCCATTAACCACGACCCTATATATGCGTTTTAATATTACACGCTGATCCTTTAGTACTTCACTGTTGGTTCATGCACTGGTTCTTTAGTCCTTCACTTTTGTTTTCTCCTGTTGTCTCTTGTTAGTCTGGCTGACTTCAACACTATACTCTGATCCTTTAGTCCCTCACCTTTTGTTCATGCACTGCCTCTATAGTCTTCACTTTCTTTTCTGCTGTTGTCTCCTGCTAGTTTGGCTGACGCATTCCTGTATCGATGTTCTGGTTGCTATCTTGACTAATAGTTGCCATTTCTCTCTGCCTTTTACTACGTAGTCCATCTGCCGTCGAATGTTTTCTTGAGCTCGTCTGAACATCGTGTCCACAGACGGCCTACTTTTCTTCGTCCCATGCTTGGCCTCCATGTCGTTGACCTGTGCGTTCATCTGTTAGGGTCCTGCCTCATAATGTGTCCCGCCCATCTCCATTTATGATAACTGTTGGTCTCTTCTGCGCCTATTAATTGTGTTTTTCCTATTATTAATGTTCCTAATTCTATCCCTCATTGTGGTACCCAGAAATTGTCTTTGCATTTCTTTTCGAGATGTTGGTATTCTTCTTTATTGCGCTCCAAGTTTGCGAGCCTATATGAGTTAGGTAATATACATGAGTTCCTGATATGTCTCTTTGTGATAAGATGGAAGAATACTTGTAGTAATATAAATTTCAACGCCCAGAACTTTGACCATGCCGTCGACATTCTCCTCATAATTTCCTCGGTCATACTTCTTTTGAAGGAGATCGTTTGTCCCAGGTAAATTGTTTCCTGCACATATTCCAGTGTTACAGCTTACGTTATTGCGATTTTTCTCTCTGTCATTTGTCATTAGTTTTGTGTTTTTTGCGTTCATATGGTGTTCTACTTTGGTACTGAGCTGTCATAAAACCCTGACGTCTTCTGCTGTATTTGCCATTAGAACTATGCCGTCTGCCAAGAGTAGATTGGATATTTTCGTACCATTAATGTTTCTTCCGTATTCTCCTTTGATATTGCTGAAAAGCTCTTCGAGTAAGCAAATGAAGAGTTTGGGTGAAATTGTGTCTCCCTGCCGTATCCCTCTTTGTAATCTGAACTCCCTTCCTGGTTTGTACATCTGGCGGTGATTTGCAAGTACATCTTGGCGATGATTCTGGTGTATTCTTCTACTGCTCCATGTTTCCTCAGGGCTGCTAGTAATGGTACATGCTCAACTGTATTGAATGCTTTTTGGATGACGATGAAGGCTAAGTATATTTGGAGGTTGTCTTCAGGTTTTTCTATAAGTTGTAAGTGATCGATTGCTGAGCAACCTGTTTGAGTCTCGCTTGTTCTACTGGCTGGATTTCTTCAGTGTCTCTGCTCATTCTTTTGGTGATTACTTTTGAGAAAATTTGATATCAGTTGAATAGCTTCTTGAAGCAAGATTCGCACCTCATTCAACTCAAAAACTTTATTGTCTCAAGAAACGTGTCCTTTCACTTGGCTCTAAACCATTTCCATGGGATTCACTATGCAATGGATTCCCTATTAACACTATTATCCGCCTGCTCTGGCGGATAATCCACAAACAACTTCTCATATTACTTTTCTCATCTCACAGATGAGCTCATCCTTGAGCATGCTATGTGTGTATGCGATATCTTGCGCATCCATACACTGAATGATGTCACTTTTCGGCCACTGCCTGGTAGTACACGATCCAGTTTAACACCATTATGCGGTGCGTTATCCATCACAGTGACACTGTTGGGTGCAAGCTTGAATAAAGTATTTTGAATCACTTTATAAATACTTACCCAGTGATAATCTACCTTCTCTTTTGACTGCATTGTGAATTATCCAGCCTCCAAAAATAGACTATCACTGCCAAAGTGGAGCAAAATTAGGCGCTTACCTTTTCCAGTTGGATTTTATAGCCCCGTTATGTCTTCAAGATAAAAAATGATCTCTTTTCTATTTGTGTTTACAAACTCAAAACCTAAGTCACAAAGAATAGTATGAAAGCTCGTTTCCTTAAGGTTTCGCAAGTCGGGATCACTGTTTGCAGCTTGTAGCACTTTTGTAATGGTCGGTGGTTCGTTGTTTTTAAAAGAAACCATAACACCTTATAAAGAATGACACTTCTACAAATTCATCGCATTTACCTTCCACTACAGGCATTTTTCGTTTGCGGTTTTACCCAGGTTTTCACTATTTCAGTGCGTGAAGCATTAATGCTTGCACTGAAGCACTGGTTAACCCTGCTGACAAATTAACTACGTCCTTAATTGTTCCCTCGGATACGTTTTGCACATATTTTTCTTCCGCGAGTGTTACAAGGTTCAGCCAGCCAATAGCGACGCATGATAAAGGTACATCGCCACACAGGGTTACTGCAGAGCCAGTAGAGCAGCCACTTGCCTTAGAACTTATTCGGACGTATTTGGATATGTTCTGAATTTGCTGGCGGTTGTCCTCCGCATACAATGCTATCCTCTAGTTCCCGAGGCCGGGTTGAAACCCGGTGGAGGACCATGGATTTTCCGGGCGTAAAAATTCTTGGCATGGTTTCCTTAGGAAGGGAAGTAAAGCTGCTGTACCGTGTCGTAGGTTTACCGCACCTAAAGGAACCACAAGCCTGATAGAGACCCTTGAGAAAAATTACCGGTCTTTCACGCCCACTATAGAATAGAACGCTAAGGACCATAGAAGTTATAGAGTGTCTATAAACAAGGAAAACAACTCCGCTGGCAAAAGCGCTTATCTGGGAGGACCCAAGAGCCCCTTTGTTTCTGCTTGGTATTTTTGAAGATGACTAAGCACGTAAAATACATGATGTTTCTACGTGAAAACGTGAAATAAACGTTTTTGCAGTAAAACGTAAAATCCAAGAGGTTTACTACACAAAAACGTAAATGGTATTCTACACAAAAACGAAAACAACAAACGCTTTTACTCCAAAACGTAAATTCCTGAGGTTTTCTACATGAAAACGAAAAGTATATTAGGCTTTTTGTATGTAAACGTAACATTCATAGTACGTTTTACATGAAAACATAAAAAACGCGATTTTGTTTACAACGAAAGATAAAATGTATGATTTTTTTTAAACGAAAATGAAGAATTTCATCCGCATATTACGGTCAGTTAGTGTTTACTCTGAAGCATAACTCGTGTTAGTTATTAGGTATTCATCCGCGGTGATGGTTGATGGGTTGTGCAACCTTACAACTGAAATTTGCTAGCGTTAATTGGAAGTTGTGGGTATTCTCTGTGATTCCTTGCATTTGGCTTGAGGTGCTGGGCACACGGGCGAATCTTTCATTGATTATGATGAAACTCATGTTAATAATTACAGGCTAACATAATTTCTGAAGCTTCTCGCCTTCGTATTGTAATCGCAATGAAATCAGGAAACAATCATTATTACACACGAAGTTGCAAGTCTGAACATTTTGAAACCCTTGTTTGCTACAAGGCTATCTGGCTAAGAAGGATACAAATCCATCAAATTTTAATACAGATAATAAAACATCGTGCAGCTGTATATCTATAAAAACTACAATTTCCGCTGACATGCGACGTACATGCAAATGAATAATGATTTATCCAGATGAGATATCGCAAATATAATTCCAAGAAATTCTTAAGAAAAATAAGAGTTCACCTATGACACGTACACATTATTTTAATCCGCACACATTGTTAAGAATTATGCAACTTATTAAGAATATAACATCGCTTCGCGAATCCTTACTCCTTAAAGTAACCCATTCGTGGAGCTTCCTACAATGCGCATGGCACCTTCCGTTGACTTGAAATTTACGGGCGGCTTCCCCTTATATTCAAAATGAAGTGTGGGTATGAAAGCATGCAGGCAAATAAACCACACTTAAAAAACAATTGAAAAATGACGTCGGCCAATCACATCACCACTCGGAGAAGGTGAAACTACACCGCTGGACTATCGGAACATGGATAGGGAGCGGTGGGGCTTCAGAAGATTCGGGCAGAACATATCGCCTTGTCAGTGGCACACTTTGTTGTCGACATCCTTTTCCGGAATCCCTTTGCCTTGAATATCCATATGTATACTACCGAGCTGTTATGTAGCGCAACATTAGTTTCAACTTTATCACAATCTATTTACAGCATGGATTTGTTTATTGATAATTAGGTTTAGAAAAGCTTTTCTTGATTGGTTATTGAGTCTTTTATTAGTTACTTCCATTTACTTTTATTTTATCCGTCGCTTAGCTGCGGTGGGCGATATGTTCCATTCTACCCAATATTTATAAATTGCAATTTCACAGCAAATATGTGTCTTAGATGCTCTGAACTGCCCCAAATGTACCTTTATAGCAAAGTCTCTGTTTTTGTATGTGAGACCCAACATGGCGCTCGCGCATGTCTGATTGTGCGACTGTGTGAAAACAGTCTAACTACAAAACTAAACGTCAGTTTTATATTTACCGTTTACCTGCCGAAGTTCCCATTTTGGGATAGGGGATAAAATTTTTATAAATGTGTAATGTAACAGCTTAAAAGGTATTCTAACTTGCATTTGTGATTTAATAAGATCCATGCTTATTTTTAAAGCTCCTGAATTTGAAAAAATAGACGAGTTATAGTAACTTAAAATATGTTAAATTGTAACAATTTCAACCGCTTACATATATTGCACCACTGGGAAGTAACTTCTTGCGCTCTACTGCCACTTTGCACTTTGCGTATTTTATGTTGTACTGTATTTCTGTTACATTTGCAGTACTACCGTTTACCATACCCAGAGGGGAAAGTTTCCGTTAAAAGGAGACAATAGATTAGGAGCTAGCAAGTAGCTAATATTCACCATCACATAGAATAACAATTTATTTCAAAGTGATATATCCGTTTACAATGATTAGATCAGCCTGCTTTAACACTTTTTTAACAAATTAATATGCTCAAATACAATGTTAGATGTTTTTGCTTTCTACGCTTTAAGTTGCCATGTACATTTAAAGAATATATGACAAAGTAACGAATACCATAAAGTTACGTGAAATGCAATGTCAATACTTCCCCATACAAGAATTTGGAAAAGCACCAAGAGTTAAAGATTGAATTTTGAAAAGCTTACCAAACAAGATTTTAAATATAATGTAGAAAAGGCAGAAATAACCCTTGGTGAATTATGCCGAACATCACTGTCACGATGGCTAGTTGTTCCGTCTCGGTCTCTGACGAAAAAGCGACTCCTCTTCTCTGTCTGCCCAGGAGTTGCAGAAAGCTGATGGCGCTTGCATCAGTAGCATGTCGCAACCCAGCTAATGACGATCGTGTCTGATGTATTACGTGATGAGGTGATGTCTTACGTCACTCCTGACAGTATGTTGTTCGAAGTTTTTAGACATTGGCTTTCTCTGGATGTGAATGACGTCATCGCCCTGAAGCATTGTGACGTGCTGGTTACATGAGCCACGACCATGGGGGAGGCGAAAACGGCACAATAACACCCTCCTCTACGAAAAAACGTAGCGAAAGTCCTCCATGCCCAAAAGCTCTCTGTATTCTGGAACTCTCCCGGCAGGAAAACCATGTAAAAAGCCAAACTGAAACCTGACAAGCGAGATAGGCAGAAAGGTATAAAAACCACAATCCAAGTGAGAAACATTAATATGCCAAAAACAAAAAAACAGTCATTGTAAAGCAAAGGCAACATAAGTAGAGAAATAACAAAGTGGATTATTAAAAGATACTGGAAAGGCACATAAAAGTTATATTACGCTAAAGGAAATTACATCAATATAAGGGCAATTAACATATATAAAAGCGCATGATCATAATGAAAACATTAAAGAAATATGCCTAGAATCAAAAAAATTTAACCCTAAAAAAGAGCAAACTGATATTAATATGAAAATATAACTCTAAAATGTAACAATAAATACATATTTAAACAACAATAAAAATGTATAAATAGAATCCTAATAAAAATTCTAGAAATAACTATAGTGGGTATTGGTAGTGGATAAATGCCATTAATAAATATAGTGGGCCCACTTAATCTATAAGGAAATAAATTACATAAATAAGAAGAATACACTTCCCAAAACCACAAAGAAGAAACATGCTGGGAAGCATGAGCAGACGTGATAAGGCCCGTAACACAATCTTGAATTCTCAAGGAAACCGGATTAACCATGCTAAGAATTTTAATGGGACCAGAGGGGCTAATTTACTAGCAAAGCTTGTGGAGGCTTGGCTCAAAGGATGAGCACGCAACAAGACCAAATTGCCAACCTGAAAAGGCGAAGGTATTCTACCTTGATTATAACGACTAGTGCGGCGCCGATGATCTCTGCGTAAAGATGAAATCGCTAAAGTCCACTGGTTTCTTGATCATCCATAGCTGTGTCGGGAAATATATCATTTAGTTTCCATTGATTTGTTAAAAAACAAACCGGCAAAAGCGAAACATTAAGTGAAAAGGCTGTTGACCGTGAGCTTCATGAACAGCAGTGTTTAGGGCATATTGAAATTCGCCCACGAGGGAATCCCATTGCGAATGAGAGTGAGAATGGAAAACGATAGTAAATTACGCAAATGTTTAGTAACGCGCTCAGCCAAAGATGGACGTGAATAATAAGATGAAGTGTTTATAAATTTAATGCCACGTTCAAAAAGAAGGGTACGAAAAGCATAAGCACGAAATTAAGAATCATTATCGCAAATCAAAGTTCGCGGTACTCCAAATGAGGCAAAATATTTGGCAAAACAGACATTACAGTAACTGCTGTAGCAGCACGAACAGGAGATAACCAAATGAATTTAGTGAAAGCATCAACAGTGACCAACAAGTAAGAATTACCTTTAATGGAACGTGACAGCGGTCCAATAAAATCTATAAATAAACGCTCCATAGGAGCGGTGGCTTATTTAGATTGTAGCAACCCTAACCGAGTGATTTGGGGCGGTTTGGAAAGTTTACAAATGTCACAAGAAGTTAAAAAGTTTGCAATATCTTTGTATATGCCTCGCCAGACAAAATATTGTCGAACGTCCATTTTTGTTTTATAAATGCCTAAATGTGCGCCATATGGTGAAGTATGCGAATATTGTACAACTACCGGAACCTAAATTTGCTGTAGAACAATCCTGGAAATGCAGGAACGTGGTAAATAAGCATACAAAAGATAATCCTTAAAAGCGTAACCAGGAATCACAACACCGGATTTACATTGGTTCCAAATCGGACCTAATGTGGAATCTTGTTTTTGATGGTCAGATAAAGTAGTGAAAACCGAAGGAAAATCACGCGAAAAAGGCGATACAAATAAAGCTACCTGCAAGGTTTCCGAAGATATAACTTCAGGTTCTGAAAACATACGCGATAAAGCGTCTGCAACGACATTATCTGAACTACGAATATGACGAACTTCAAATTGAAAATCACTAAGTTTAAGAAACCATCGCGCAAGCTTGCCAGATTTCCGTGCGTGGGATAACACCCAAGTGATAGTCTGATTATCACATTGTAAAAAAACGGACGATGTTCTAAATACTGACGAAACTTATCACAAGTGGTAAGGACAGTTAAGGCTTCCAATTCCTAGACAGACAGCATTCGGCTGCAGTAAAACAACGCGAAATGTAATAAATAGGCCGCCGCGAAACTTCCGAACCCTGCATAAGTACTGCTGCTACTGAAAAACGTGAGGCGTCAGTTTGGAGAATAAAAGGTTGATCGAAATCGGGCATAACCAAAACCGGCGGGTTCCTAATTGCATATTTAAGTTGAGAAAATGCGCGTTGATAATCCTCAATCCAACAAAATTTTACACCTTTCCGACGTAAAGCATGTAAGAATCGGCAATTTGAGTAAAATTAGTTATGAATTTAGAAAACAAATGTAATCATACCAAGAAATGGTGCCAATCTTCAAATTAGTAGGTAGCGGATAATTACGAACTGCCAATGATCAATTGAAATGCCATCTGAAGAGATGATATGACCCAAAAAGGAAGCAAATTTAACTTTAGAAGGTAATTCTGTTAAACCTGCTTTTTGTAAATTCGCAAAAACCAACCGAAAGTGTTCCAAATGTGTACAAAAATCGAATGAATAAATAACTACATCACCCAAATAATGAAAAACAAACTTAAATTTGTATCCGTTCAAAACTGAATCCAAAAGACGAGATAATGTTTGCGCGCTAGTTGAAATTCCAAAAGGAGGACGGATAAATTGAAATAAATTCCACAGCGTGGAAAAGGCCGTAAGAGGACGAGAAGCTGGTGCTAGTGGAATCTGATAATATGCTTGATTAAGGTTCAATAACGCCTTGTCGTAACATAGTATCAATCTTACTACGATATGTGTCCAATTTTGGAGGTGTTAAACGATAGGGTGGTGAACAAACCGGCGTAGTATCTGCTAATTGAATAAAATACTGGAAGCTTTTAACTGTACCTAAAGTATCTGTAAAAACATCAGGGAATGTTTTTAATAAATGCAAAACGCGTTTTTGATCCGAAGGTGTTAAGTGTAATAAATCCAACGAAGGCAATTCTGCAGTCGGAAGCGAGGATAAAGTACAAGGCCGTTGTGCGCCCAAAGAGAAAGAAAATATTTGGCCAGGACGAAAAGGACCCGAAAGAGTAACATATACACAATCCACTCCTAATATACAGAAATCTGTCCATTCCACTATACATGCGCGAATTTGTACTGGAAATAATTTGTATTTAGAAAAGTTTGCAAATTTATTCCAAAAAGTCAGGCTAAGCAAATTTAAAGCTGCGCCCGAATCAAGTAAAGCGTAAGTTGAAGCATTTAAGCAGTTAATCTTCAATACTGGTAAAGACAAAAATGGCAATCCATAGACACGTGATAAATTTGAAGAAGAATCCGTTGCTGGGCATAATGGTGCGACTTGTTTATCACGTAAATACCTACGTCGGAGAACACAAAAATCAAATGAATGTCCCAAGTTCTTACAATATGAACAAAGCAATGTTCTCCTTGAAGCCGAAGATGCCGATGGAACATGTTGAAGAGGCGAAAAATGTTGAGTAGCATGTACGCGAATTCCATTTAACTGCATAGGCGACTATGATGTCAAAGAATTTTGTGTAGAATTTGTCTGAATTGTATGTAAAGCAGTAAGGGTTTGTGATTCAGAAGAAGAAATATGAGATTCAAACTGAATTTGTTGTACCGTAGCTATTATCGTATCCAAATCGGAATAAGAAGTCGGTAGTGAAGCAAACACACAACATAATCGTGTCCTGGCATTTAAACCAGAAATTATCAGATCACAGACTTGATGTTCGGAATGGATCGAGTGAAAAATTCGAGCATTTAATATAACTCTCTCTGAAAATGCAAGTAAATCCTCGTCCAAGTGATGAGGTGCATAATAAAATTTGGAAAGGTATTGATTACGTAACCTTAGTGGGAAAAAAGGAATCCAAAATCGCAAAATGAAATGTTACTAAATCAGAATGAATTAATGTATAAAATCTGTGACTGGAAACAAAGAAATTTCACACAAATCTTGTAATCGTAGAAAAAAATTAAGGAATACAATGCTTGATCAGGATTATTAACTATATGATGAGCAGAATCTAATAATAACTGCGCTGAAAGTGATATAGTTAACGCCTTAAATAACATGTGTCGTTCCGTTTTTAATGCAAAAGAATTTAAAACAGTAGAATTGTATAAAAAAGTACATTACCCAATTCGATTTGTTTGTCTTCAGAACCGGATGCCAGTGGATCCACTATAAACTGTAATAATTCTGAATATTGTGCAAGCAAATCCTGGACTTCAACTTTATGCCCTGTAATAAATGGTCACGAAAGCAAATATTCTAAGCGTTCAATATAATGAGAAATACGAGCCTTAATGCGACGTGAGATAGCAGGTGAAAATGTTCCGGTTTGTTCGGAAATAACGTCCCGAAATTACTCGTATTGAAAATGACAGGCTTGCAAACGAGCTATAACTTAGTCTAAGTTCCTTATCTCTGGTCGCGTCTGTACATGATCTTTAAAAATTGTAAAAAATACAGGTACTGTACCCGAAGATTAAATGGCACTCCACGTAATTTAAGAAGAATGGTTAATTCCTCTTTACGTAAAACTGCTAGATTTGGCAACGCCATTAGTGAACCTAGAAGCAAAATTACGAAAAAAGAAAACTAATGTCTTTCGCTATAATAACGATGAAGGAGAAAAAAAGCAAGCTGAGGCCACTCGGTTACGATAGTAACGTTGCGCATAGCTAAGGATTAAATGTAGGATAGCACATCTTCAATTAAGCTCCTTATTATAAAGAAGAAAGAGTTATAATGTATGCAAATTTTTCCACGTTTTAAATAACCAAGTTGAACTGCACGTTCTGCAAACCACTTTGCTTTTACTACACTCTGTTTACACTTTGCACGGTGCGTATTTTATGTTGTACTGTATTTCTGTAACACTTGCAGTACTACCGTTTACCATACCCAGAGGGGAAAGTTTCCGTTAAAAGGAGACATTTGCTTAGGAGCTAGGAAGTAGCTAATATTCACCAACACACAGAAAAACAATTTAGTTTATAGTGATATATCCGTTTACAATGATTAGATCAGCTTGATTTAACACTTGTTTAACAAATTAATATGCTCAAATACAATAGATACGTTTTTGCTTTCTACATTTAAAGTTGCCAGTGCATTTAAAGAATATATGACAAAGTAACGAATACCATAAAGTTGCGTGAAATACAATGTCAACACTTTTCGCGAACAAGAACTTGGAAAAAGCACCAAGAGTTAAAGATTGAATTTTGAAAAGCTTACCAAACAAGGTTTTATAGATAATTTAGAAAAGGCCGAAATAACCCTTGGTGAATTATGCAGAACCTCGCTGACACGATGGCTAGTTGGTCCGCCTCGGTCCCTGGCGAAAAAGCGACTCCTCCTCTCTGCCTACCCAGGAGTTCCAGGAATCTCGGAGAAGATGATGGCGTGTCGTAATCCAGCCAATGACGATCTTGCCTGATGTATTACGTGATGAGGTGATGTCTTACGTCACTCATGACAGTATGTTATTCGAAGCTTTTAGACGTTGGATATGAATGATGTTATCACCCTGAAGCATTGTGACGTACTGGTTGCATGAGCCAAGACCATGGGGGAGGCAAAACCAGCACAATATTTAGGGTTGTGCCCAATGAAATAAGTTTTACTCCCTTTACCACAGATTTTCTGCCTATAACTTCATAATCAGGATAATAAACCCTTTAGCAAATAAGTAATTTTATGTTAAATATTGGAGAGCTGCTTATATTTTAGTGTTCCCAAATGAGAACAATGGCGTTTAGGAGTATCTAAATGAAGTACTTGTTTTTACTTTTTATCTTCCACAACATACACACGGTTGAAATATAGTACCGTTGTGTATTACCCTTCCTCATATTTTGTTTTGCGTTTACTTCTATGGGGTTAGTACGGTTTAGTGCTGCCTCTGTCGGGAGAGTTAGGAACTAATTGGGTGGCTAGGAGCCTCGTGCTAGATCGGGTGTGGATGTGGTTTCTAGGAGTGGGCTTTAAGCTGTCGTGTGGCGAATAATGTTGTATAGTGTGAAATTCTGCCACGTTGTTTCTCGGTAAGTTGAGACTCCAGTGCCTTTCTTCAATTGCAGTAAATGTGGGGTTGTTGGATTAAAAATTCGTCCTTGGGTGACTATGAGGGGTTCGTTTTAGATAAACGCCAACGAGATATGAGGGCCTTTTTTCAGGTGATTTCCTGGGCAACTGTTAAAATTGGGCACGACTTTTACGCGAGCATATGGGTTGTACATTGGGATTTCTTGTTTTCATTTATTTTTTAATTTGTGAGTTTGCTCCCTTTTGTTTTAGGCATTTTCCCGTGGTTATAACCCTCTTCTATAAAGGGTGTCCGTGGCATTGCATATTTTATTCATTATAGTTGGAGTGAGGTTTCCTTTGTCCAAATTTTGGCTCTGTGCTTCTTCGCAATATTGGCCTGACCTTAAGTAAACGTTCATACTTGCTGGGATTTCGCCATCAGCTCCGGTTATGCAGCGATATGCCCGTCATTCCTAAATACATAGTTATATACCTACGTATATAGATACCTTTGCCTCTATCTATCCCTTGGGCAGTAATTAATTCCAAGGGTGAAATGTCTAGTCATTTAGCATGGCCGTAGCTACTGTATTTAACTGTTTCTGTAGCTATGTAATGGGGTTAGTAATGAAACATTTCTTTATCATTGTATACATTGTGAGATTTATGTAGCTATTTTGCAGTTATGATAAAATCATTTCAATTATTATTGTAATTTTGTTGAAAGCCTTACATAATTATAATTCTATGATAGTTTGGGTACCTTATCTGTTTTATATTAGCACGCAGTTGTGTTAAGAAAGAAATACTCTCAGCTATCGCTGTATTTGTGGTAAGACTCTCGCAACTACACTTACAAGATAGTTTGTGTTGCATTTCACTGCCTCATGTTGCCTCCAGTCATGTCATAAATATTTCATTGAAATTTTGGAAGTTTGTTTATCTTACAGAGTAATTATTTATCAGTAGTGATAAAATTATTTAATTATTATTGTAATTGTATTGAAATCCTTACGTAACTATAATTCAAAGACAGTTTAGGTACTTTAACTGCTTTATATTAGCACACAGTTGTGACAGGAGAGAAACACTCTCAGCTATCACTGTATTTGTGTTAAGCCTCTCGCAACTACGCTTGTGTTGCATTTCACTGCCACATGTTGCCACGCAGTTGTGTCATAAATATTGCATTGAAATCTTGGTAGTTTGTTTTTTTACGGCGTAATCATTTGCCGGTTGTGATAAAATAATTTCAATTATTATTGCAATTTTCTATCAAATCCTTATGTACTTATAGTCCCAAGATAGTGTGGGTACTTTTAACTGTTTTATATTAGCACGTAGGTGTGTTAGCAAAGAAATACCCTCACCTATGATTGTTTTTGCGCCAAGCTTTACGCACCTACAATTATAAGACAGATCGTGGTGCACTTTACTGTCTTATGTTGCCAAGTAGTTATGCCATAAATATTTAATCGAAATGTTGGCGGTTTGACTCTTCGGCAGAATAATCATTTGTCAGCTGTGATAAACTACTTCAACTACTATTCCAATTTCCTTTTAAGCCTTTACGATACAGTTTGGGTACCTTTAACTGCTTTATGTTCGCACGCGAGGATTTAGGAATAAAATATCCTTATTTATCACTGTAATTGTTGTAAACTTTCCTGGGAAGTTGTGTAGCATTTAATTACAATGTGTTACTGTTCAGTTTGTCACTGGTACTCCATTGAAACAAAGACATTCTTGATTGTTCGGTAGTGCAATCATTGATAAGACATTTTGGCTTACCCTTAACTGCTTTATATTAGCACGCAGTTATGCGAGCTATAAAACACATTCAACCATTTTCAACCGTTTTCAACCATTTCATAGTTGCGTTAGGCTATACACAGCTAAATTCGCATGGCAGTTTGCGGCACATTTAAGTATCTAATGTTACCACGGTTGGCCATATATACATTACTGTAGTTGTGGCACCTCTATTTTTCTGTGGAATAATTATTGCAAATTTGACATATGTTATTATATTTATCACTGAAAGCTTTATGCATGTCTTGTGCGCCCTCATTCGCATCGCAGTTTGGGTTGCATCTGTTGTATATTTATTAATCAGCCGCGATAGAGTTTTACTTCGGAGTGGTTATTTATTGGTATGTGAGAAAGCGTTAAATAGTTTAGTGTAACCTTGGTTCCAACCTTAGACGGCGAGTGAATCCATGTGAGCTCGTTGGTTCCGCGTATTCCTCGGTAGGTAAGAAGGCTTTCGTACATTCTAATTAGTATTTAAGTGGAGGTAATCTGGTCCACATTCCACTGGTGGATAATAAAGACTTATAACTTTTTGATTTTGCACGCTTATTATCTTTTGGCTTGTACGCAGTATTCCATAAGGCTGCGAGGCTGTTTGGTCTTGTGCAGCATTCTTGATTGGACACTTAATAGAATTTCTATAGTGAAGTACTTTAATTCATCCGCCTATTACGGTCAGTTAGTGTTTATCACTTTTAATTGCTCTGCAGCATTACTCGTATTAGTTGTTAGGAGATTGGTTTTCATCCGCGGTGATGGTGAATGGGGTGTACAACCTTACAACTGTACTTTGCCAGGGCAGATTCGAAGTTGTGGATATTCTTAGGGATTACTTGCATTTGGCTTCAAGTGCTGTCCATTATAACACGGGCGAATCGTTTATAGAACTAGTTTTCCTGAAGTGGTTTTGTGTGTATGTTTTAAGGTTGTTTAATTTCAAGCTATTGTGTGGAATCAGACAATAAAACAGATGTTACACATATGGAGCTGAGATAATAATTTGTTCCCTCGCCTTCCAAACTAATTCAGTTAATAACTTTTACGAGAGGCAGCGGCATAGGCGGTCACTCGATCCATAATTGGAGCAGAGCTGGTTCGATGTCACCCGGTTCGGTGTATCTTGGTCAATCTTAAGGTGAATTTTGGTTGATAGGTTTGTTGAGTTGGTCATGGAATTTTAAAGGAAGTCTGAGCTTTAGTTTGAGTTGGCCATACGAGGTTGTGCGGTGCTGGATGTAGCGGATGTACCCACTATTGTGTCGGCGATTAAGGTCTATAAGGATGGGGGTTGATCCGCCTTCCCAGAATAGTGATTGGATGGCTGGGGCGCCAGATTGCTGTTCGCGAGCCGTTGTTGAATTTCGGGAAATTTTGGAGGACTTCGATAAAGAAAACACCTGAAATGCGTGGTGGCACGGATCAATCACTTTTTTGGCCAGGTTACCTACCTGGAGAAATTTAACACGAGATTGCAGCGGCTTGAGGAATTGTTGGAGTTTCGCTGTGAATGTTTCCGGTTTAGGTTCTCAGGGTACGTCCATGGTCCCGAGGCATCAAGTTGAGAAGCTTTCTACACCTTCTTTGGAGGAGAATAATTTCCAGCAACCCTGGAAAGAGCTGGTGGGGTCTCTGCCTAATTTTGAGGTGGTCGACGGTGTGTCCATTTTAGACTTTTGGGGACATTGGGTGGATGTGGTAGATATGGCCAAGATTTATGCTGTGCAAGAGTGTGTAGTAGAGAATTGATTAGTACTCGTCTTGAGAGCTTGCTCTAAATTTGTAAGTTAGGCATTGGGCACCTCTAACCCTTTGCAACGTTTTCATGGCGATATTTTTGCATTATGTTCTGCATTTACGGTAGCGTGCGAGTGGGTGCGTAGGGGGTACCTGAGCCCACAGGCGGAGCAAGAGACCTTTTTGACTTATGCGACCAGGATTAAGCGCTACTGGCGCATATTGCGGACAGGGGATGCGTTGGCGGACAAATATGAGATCATAACTTCGGGGCTGAACAACATGACCCACGCCAGTTTAGATTTTTTCAACAGAAGCCCAGGTCTATCTGCAAATTAGAAGCCTTGGTGTCCATGATTAATGGTTTTTCAGCTGCTGAGAGTAGACGCGTGCGGGAGTTTCCCGTTCACTAGAGTCCAATCTAGAGTTCCCCTCAGACCGCCAGCTGGCAAACGCAGTGTCGGAGGCCGGCGTCGACTGCTGGGTTCAGCTCGAGAGGCTGCTACTCTTTCCGTTGTGGTCGACTTGGATATTTCGCTCGGGATTGTTCTAAGCGCCAAGGCCAACCAGGGGCACAGGCTCTAGTTCCCGAAGTCGCGAGTTCAAACCCGACTAAGGGCGATGGATTTTTCGGACGTAAAAAGCCCTAGCATGCCTTCCTTCGTAAGGGAAGTAAAACCGATTGTCCCGTGTTGTAGATTTACGGCACGTAAAAGAACCTCAAGCCTCATAAAGAGGCCTCTGAGCAAAATTACCGGTCTTTCACGCCCAATATAGAATGGGACGCTAAGGAACACATCAGTTAAAGAGCGTCCATGAATAAAACTCAATTTAATTTGGGGTTACAGGAAGATTATCGATGCGGCGGGGCTCCTTCGGGGAGTCACCTCGTTATATCTACACAAATAAATTCACGGCACTTCCATGATCGGGGAGTACCCTATTACAAGTGGTCATTGGCAGGAAGCCCATGTTGGCTCCTTTAGGTTCTGGTAGCACATGTTCGTTAGTCGATTATAGCTTTTCTAAAGTAAGTTGAAGGCCCTTGGGAGTAAGGCGGAGAATTACGATGTGGATTGTTTGGCTGTTAATGGCCAAACGTGGAAGGTGCAGGCCAATGTGAAGTGCGCCATACGCTTTCGTCGGTTCACGTGGAAACACTTATGTATGTTCCCACAGGCTTTGCCGCATCTGTGATCTTGGGTGCCGATTTCATGATAACTACTGGATTATGTTTAGATTTCAGTGCCAAACAGATATACTTCTCGTTTGCTCCAGAGGTTAGGTGCCCCTTTCAATGGGCGTTACGATCATCCGTTCCACCATTTCAAGCGTGCGACGTTTCGCCCTTAGGGTTTTCTGAAAAATCGGATCCATTAGGACATTTGCCAGTAAGCAAGTGGACAGGATTCGTGGTCTTATCGGGAGTTTAATGGACTGTTTTCCGACAGTTCTGGGCTCACCAACAAGATTAGGTATGGTATATAGTTGATGGTCCATACGCCAGTGAAGCTTTCACCATATAAGCTCACTCCGCCTAAGATGTCTATTTTGAAGAAGAAGGCTGCTTACATGCTACAGAAGGGTATAATTCGGTCTTCTCAATCAGTCTATAGCAGTCCTATTTTTCTAGTACTTAAGGGTCCGGATGACCTCCGTCCACTGTGTGACTATTGTATGCTTGCCAAAGAATACATATAGAAGTTGCCCCTTTACTTGATCTACATGCTGTTGCCCATTATTTTGCTAATACGGGGTTTTATGGCTCGCTCGACTAAAGCCATGCGTATTATCGGATTCCTTTAAGTGAAAAGTGCAAGCACCCTACCGCCTTTGCTACACCTTGGCGACTTTATGGATTTAATCGCGTACCATTTGGAATAGATACAGACTGTCAGGTTCTTTCTCGCCTTTTAGATGGCATGTTTTCCGACCGTAAGTTCGATTATCTTTATCCGTATTTAGATGTTCTAGTGGTATACTCCCCTGACTTTTATAATGATCTGAGCCTCTGCGGGGGGTTCTTAGACGGTTGGCCGCAGCTGCCTTGACGGTTAAGCCATCGAAGGTTACGTTTACTACTAAGCAGATAGCCTTCCTGGGGCATTTTATCTCGTCTAACGGCGTTATCGTTGACCCAGACCGTACCGCGTGTTCCGTAATTTTTATCCTCGGAGAGTGTACTACTATGGTAATATTAGAATTATTGGTTCCCGTGCTATTTAGATGTTTTCATTATTTGCCGTTGGGTGGCCATTTGGGGGTTTATAAAACCCGTGAGAAGATTAGGCAAAGCATCGTTTGGAATGGTATAGATAGTGATATTGCTGCACGTGTTAAAGCTTGTAGGTTGTGTGCTTTGATCAAGCCTGCGCAGGGACCGTTTGGGGTAAGTTGGTGTCCGAGCTTTCTGTTCGGTAGCTTGAAAAGCTGTTTATTGATTTTATCGGTCCCTTCCCCAGGTCGAGACAACTAACATTTATGCGTGGTAGCCGTTGTGGATTCATTTTCCAAGTTTTGTTGGATTAAGGCTATTGCCAAGCCTAAGGCTGTCACGGTGATTAGGGCCTTGGTTAATATCTTTGCTTCTCAGGGGCTCCAAGGATGGTTGTCTCAAATAATATTTCACAATTCACTGCTAACATATTTCAATGCTTTTGTTTTAATTGGGGCGTACAACACCACACCACAACCCCATATTATCCTAAACCATGTCATGCCAAAAGGGCGAACAGGAACCTTAAATCGTTTAATCGCCTTTCACCATCAGTGGCATAAGGCTTGGGACTCGATCCTGCAGCATTTACAGTTCGCTTTGAACACTACCTGCCATGAGGTTCACCAAGCTGCGCCATTTCCCCAGATGTTCGCATACCTTCCCAACTCTCCCCTGTCTAATTTGCGGTCGATAAACGATCTCTTGCCCCAGAAAATCACCCCAGCTATTATTAGAAACAACTGGGCCAGGGTCATGGATAATTTGAGGAGTGCTCATCAGGTCACGCGGAGGCGTTAGGAAGCCCAAAGCAAGCCGTTTCCGTTTAAGGTTCGCGACTTGGTGATGTTCCAGAATGATTTGATAATTTCGAAATCTAATGCGTTTACTTCTAAATTGCGCCGCGTTATATAGGCCCTACAGGATCCTGCCGTCCTCCGTGGTGTAGTGGTTACCATGCTAGCCTCTAGATCCTGAGGTCCCGGGTTCAAACCCGGCGGAGGGCGATGGATTTTTTGGGCGTAAAAAGCCTTAGCATGGCTTTCTTCGGAAGGGAAGTAAAGCCGGTGGTCCCGTGTCGTAGATTTACGGCATGTAAAACAATCTCAAGCCTGATAGAGACCTGTGAACAAAATTACCGGTCTTTCAAGCCCAACATAGAATGGGGCGCTAAGGACCACGTAGTTAAAGAACGTCTACAAATAAAACTCAATTTAATTTCCTATAGGATCCTGCATATCGCCAGGGGTGTCTCGTGCAAGCTTGTAAGCTAGGATCTACGTATTTCCATATAGCTCAGCTGAGCCGGCTCCTGTGGCCCTGGATGGCCTCAAGCTCCCAGAGTAATTATTTGTTTTTTTCTGCTCGAGTTCCGTTTTCGGTCGCTAGGCGGTGTTTAACTGGGAGAGTTTTAGTGGTATTAAACTTATAGATTTTTTTCATTTGTGTGCCGATATGTTGGGTGTTTTATTTTGTTCTTTTATCCTTTGCCTTGGTTCTATTCGGTTTGTTTGCCTTGTTTCAGTTGTGCGCTTTCCCTGTCCATCCTTATAATGTGCGCACACTCCCTCGGCCGGTGTACTGCGGTTTTGGTGCTGCTGACATTTGGGAACTGCTGGACAGCTCGTCTGCTGTCTACTGCAACCTTGTCGTTTCGGCTTCCCCCTGCCCCATGTGTTTGGACGCTTATTGGATACTGCGACTGCTTTTCGTTTTATGTATAACCGACTGGAAGGAATTTACTTTATTGACCTGGAGTGGTTTGTTCCCGAGAGCGGCTTAGGTGTTTGTGAATGGTAATCCGCTTTATTGGATAAAGTATCTGCGCTCCTTTGTGGAGTGAAGAAGTGCTATCTTTATGTTTTTCCAAGTGATCAATCCTGGTGCTTTTGTTCTATGCTCTATGGTGATGGATGAAAAAGTACCGTCAAAAGTTCAACAATGAACCTTTGACTGTACCACTTCGAACAATGTGCAACAATCAGCACATTCTAGTTACTTCTGACTTCAGTAAACCGAATTTCAGGATTACTGTTAGATTTAATGACATCTAAGAAGCTTTTCGGCTTAGAAGAATCTGTAGCGTATTATAATCAATTGCGAGATGAAGACTTTCTTAGTGATGATGAAATCCAAATCAGTCAGCTGCCTTCTAATAATAATGAATACGCCACCGCTGAAGAAATAGTGGACGACAACGTTTTAGATAGGTAGTGCCAGTAGATGTCTGTGGCCAGGTGAAGGTTACCGCAAATATAAGAGAGATTCCAGAAACGTTTACGGGTTCTAGTTCAAATGCATCTAAGAAGAGTAAAGTCGGTAAGGCACAGAATCCATCCTGGAAAAAGCTCTTCTAATTTGATAAATGGTTTTCAACAAGATAAAATCATAATTCCTCTATCAGACTAACGCCCAGAACTTATTCCATTAGAGCCGGTGGACTTGCTATTTTATAAAATTTTGCCTGAAACTTATTTAGAATTTCTTTTCCTGTCAATTCATAACAACTCGGAATCCCAGAGGAGACCTGCTATCAGAATCATTTAGAATATATGCCGCTCTGAAAGGAGAGCAGTTTATAGTAACAAAAACACGTTGAGCAGTTCTTTGCAATTTTCTTACTAAGTGGTTACCATTCAATACCAACTGAAGACATGTAATGTAGTACATCAGAGGATATTGAGGTTCACATTGTTAATTCTGTATTGAGCAAGCAGCGTTTTAGATATTTAAAAAGTATTTTCATTTGTTGGGTAACACAAAGTTAAAGGATGGAGATAAGTTGGTGAAAATTACTCATATGATTGAGATCAACAAAAATATGGAGCAATATGCGGTTTGTCATAAGGAGGTTAGTATCGATGAGTCCATGGTACCGTATTATGGTCATCATACCTGCAAAATATTTATTAGCGGAAAACCGGTATATTTTGGTTTCAAAGTATGGATGCTTGTTCGATTACTGGATATCCTTATAACATGAAAATTTATGGAGAAAAAAAGTATTCTGGTAGCAGGTCTCCTCTGGGATTCCGAGTTGTTATGAATTGACTTTTAGTGTTCCTAGTCCTTTGCAAGTCAAAATATACCTTGATCATTTCTGGTGAAACTGAAAGAGAAGAACTTCAGAGCCACAAGGACTGTACGAGATGGAAGGATCAGAAAATGTCCTTTGATTCAATAAAATACCCTGAAGAAGGAGGAGACGGGTGTTTTCGACTACCAATGTGATGGTGCTGTATACATGTTAGGTGGAATGATAATGTTGCAGTTACTCTGGCTTCAAACCACCAAACACATATGTCGGTGGGAAATACAAAACGATTTTCAATAAAATCTAGAAAGAGGAGAATGTTCCAGAGATAAACATTATGGAAATGGGTGGTGTAGATATTCACGACCGCCTCTTATCCGCAACTACGAAGCAAGAAGTGCGGGTGGAATATCCTTGCAAATGGTTTGAACATGGCAGTTGTTGGTGCTTGGAAAATCCACCGTGAACTACTTGGCAAGAAAGCTAAAGAACATCCGGAGTTTGGGAGAGAGTGACCATCTCCCTGCTGAAAACTCATCTGAGAGTACTTACTAGATCAGGACTTAAGGCAAAAATACTCAGCTTAATTGCAAATACTAATATTCATTATTTGATTGAATCCAAACAATGCAAATGTGCAGTGTGCAAGAGAAATGCTTGCCTGCAGTGTCATCAATATATAAGAAATATACACCTTCATTGTTTTCCCTAAATATCATGGACGTTATAATTTTAGAGTTGTATAACATATATTCAAGACAATATTTGTACTTGTTGAATGTCACAAATTTAATTTTCAGTGTTATTGTGTAATTCTTGGATTTTATCCTAAATATAACTCGATTTCATTTCAAAATATATTTTTAAAACAATTTACGTAGAGAAATGCATTAGCTTTTGTAAAATGTTATAAACTAAATAAATGTTTTATTAAACAAAGTTTCTCTAAAATGTTCATTCTAACCGCGAATGTTCCCAAATGGGGATAATATAATATTGTTTTAAAAATAAACTCATTGTATATTAATTGAAGGCCTCCAGCATAGAAAGTCAACAACGTTCCTGAAAGGAAATGAATTCGGCGGGTTAAGACCGAGCGAGGTTAGATCCCGGGTTAGATCCCGACGACTCCCCACTCTATTCCATGGCTTCCCCGGTTCGGCAGGCGGAGTGGTTCGTCGCCTACTACGACTCTCCCACCTCTGGGTGTTTTCGGGCAGGTGCTCCTTCGGGGATCCCCCGGAGGCTTGTGTACCAATGGGTGTGCTCGGGCGGCAGGAGGTATTCAATCTGGGATCATTAGGGGTCCCGTCCATGCTTGCGCATGTGTCATTCATGCCTGGTTACCCTTCGGGTCTCTCCCCTCATCCTTCTCTCCCAAGGGTCATGGTAGAAGCTCAAGGGACCGCATAGCCTGCGTGCGGTACTCTGTCCCGTTTCGTGGGCCCTTGTGTTCGCCAGTACCTTTACCTTCAGACTTAATACAGGCAACATTTATTTTTAAGTCTTCAAGGCTATGATTTACCCAAACAAATGTATATAGAAAAATGTTATTACTTTTTATTTCTCAGAAACGCGCCAAATTATTTCTACTAAAGTATCGTACGTTTGAAATTTTTACTTGAATAAAATATGGTAGTAAGTTGCAATGTCTAATAAGAGACGCTGAAGTCTTCCTCATTCTTACTGAATATTATAGTTTTAACCGACGTAGGCAAACTCGGTGGGCATAAAATATGGATTAAGTTAAAATACAAAATATGCGTGAAATAAAACGTTTGTGGCGTTAACCTTTTCTGATATATTTGGTGTTGTTCGTTTCGATATTCCTAGCAAACATTGATATACTAGGCGGTCATTCTTTTGTATCTCATGAGCTTTTTCAAAGAGTAGTAATAACAAGACTAGCATAATATCAATCTGTTTTATATCCAGTTGAATCTTTTCTCTTGCTATTTGCCCCTTTGTACCTAATATAGATTATAATTCGCAGGAAGTAGGTGGAAAAGAAGTCCCTAATATGAATAGGTTGTAGAACTGTCCATAAATAAAATCATACTTGGTAAAGAAAGCTATTATCAATCAGATTTTATATGCTTTCGAATTTTTATATGAAAAAACAAAAACTAATAGAACACAAAGAATATATCAGAACCTCTTTATTTTCAACAATACTAAAAGTATATCAATCATTTTATAATTGATTTCAATGACTAACATTTTGGATTTAAAGTTGTAAAATGCCATGGAGATTTATGAATTGAATCACTAGATATGTGGTAAAACGTTTATTAAATTCTTGTGTACAACGATAAAATACTGGACTTAGCCTTATTGAAAATATATAACATGTGTTTAATGATAGCAAGTAATCCCCCAAATTGAAGAACCAGGTGATTACTTAGTGCAGAAATCATCAGCTATATTCACAGTGGCCAAACGTTGAAATAATCCTAATTTAGAGCTTACTTCTCTAACATTTGAAAATGTTAATAATACTTCTTTGGAAACAAGAAATATAAACAGAGTCTAAATAAATATATACACCTTTCATAAAAAGAACTTATTTTTAAATTAAATCATTTATTGTTTGTTTAATGACAATGTAGTAATAAAGGTATGTGACTTAATTTATAAAGTAATTCACCCTTCTATTCACTTAATGAAATGAATACTGTTCGCACAAGTCTGCTCACCTCTCATCATACTCGCAAAACTCAGTGAAGGAACATTTGAAATGAGTAATCAGAGAACTTCTCTAACAGATTTGTTTCTCTTCAGATCTGTTCTGCAGATTATTTATTCAGAGCTTCCAGTGGTTTCAGTGCAAGCATCTTATACAGGCACACGAGGAGGCTGAGAATATAGCAAGATTGAGTATGAAACTTCAAGAGAGGTAGTTTATTTTTGATTGCAGAAATTTCGATCCTTACTGAATTTTGAGAATATAAAAAGTAATAAAGGAAGCTGTTCATGTGGATGTTTGAGGTTAGGAGAATGTTATTAAAATCCTTTACCTCAATCCTTAAAAATGAAACTTACCGACGTTTTTATTTAGAGTTCTGTTCATAGGGCAGCAAGTGCGTTCACAGAAAAACACAAGCACACAAAGGATGTTTTTTTTTGGACTCAAGAAATCTCAATATAGAGGATTTAGGTGAAATCAAGAAAACTACTTGCTCTAAAAGTGGCAAAGGTATGGACGAAAAGAGCACCGCAAGTAGGCCGTGACCCCCAGGAGGGAGGGATCAGATCTACATGACGGCGGCGCAAGCATGGACGGGCTCCTTAAACATTTCCATTTCGAACGCATCCGACGCCCACTCGGAGGCTGTTCCTAACTGAGCAGTCCCGCAACGACGTCGGGGAAGAAGCCTATACAAACTGAATGGCACCGCCCAGCCGCAACCCGCCGCCTGGTCCTACAACCTTGAAACAGAAGACAATGAAGGAGATACAGGAAAGTCGTGGTAGCAGGAACCAGCCTGCAGACCCCGGGGAAACGAGGAAAAATTCATGGGAAGTGGTTGGTCGCCGGGGATGGAATCCGTGACCTCCCCAAGGGAGTCGCCGTTACCGCGGCGCCACCGCACTCTGTAATACTTGCTCAAACGGATAAACAGTAGCGAAACTTAAAGGGTTTTAAGGCGGAAAAAGATACATCCTGAATATCACAAACAAACTTAAAAGTATAAGGGAAAAATAGATAGCGTTAAAACACTCGGCTGCTCTGGGAGTTACAACTCCGACCATCTACTTCGGAGAACTCATACAATACCTGCCTTAGGGTGAGTTAAAGTTCTATGTAGCTATTATCTAACTGTCAGTCATAATGCGGATATCGCCTGAAGCAATACAAGACAAGCAAGGCAGAAATGTTTAACAACTATACGTAAATCAGCTGTGCTAACAAGGGAACCGCCACCTGTTTGTTTTCACGTTTGCTTTTATGATGAGTTTTACTTCTCACACTATGCGTTCAGAAATATTTACATGAATTAGAAACTTTATGAAAACGAAGTCGGTATTTAAGCCGTGAAAGAAGGGTTTTCTTCTGTTTTGACCTTATATATGTGCAAGTGCTTCTGTCTATTCGCGTGCGCAAACGCTGAGTAATTTCAAACAAATATTTGTTGTAAGACAGAACTAGAGCGGTTTCCAAAGGCTGAATGAGTAACATCTATGCAAATAAAGAAATACATATTTAATACCGCGGAATTTCCTAATTGTGTTTCTACCGTATAGTGAAAAATATATGAAGCAAGCAAACTGTCTGCGTGAAAATTACTGCGACTCATACATCAGTCATTTGACCAATCATGTGGTCACACTCTGTATCAATGATTGAACAGCATATTCAGGTTAACGAATATTGAGCAGTAAGAACAAGTGGTAAATTCGTCGTAAAGATTTATTCAAACTAAGAAACAGGGAATATTTGTATCAAGTGAAACGTTAACGAGACCAAGACAGACTGCAGAAATACGAGTACGGCGGGAGGTAATGAGAAGATTATAAAGATTTATTATAATATGCAAACCGCCTTTAATTCATGTTCACTAAGTATGTTGATATGAATGACCAGTGCTGTGATTTTTATTTATTTGCTAACAGATATCCCGTACATACCCCGGGACTTCGATGGTTAATGTAAAACATAATTTTCCATTTTTATTTCACATCAATGCTGAATAAACCTCAAAATTGCTTCGCACAGAACACTTTCCGCCCCTTCTTCCCTAAAGGGTGATATTTTGTAACAGCACTTCGCAGTATTCATACTCTTGACATAAAGTATATTGGTATTAAATTTTCCATTCGTGCCTGCCATCAAGAAACTTCCAACTCCTTCTTCCACTAGAGACGTTTTTAATTTAGCAACAGTTAACTTTTTATTCAGCAAACGTATTGAGAAAACAAGAGCATTTGTGCTGAGAAGCCCCAAAATTCCCTTTCCGTGAATAGTTTCAGGGAGCGTTTTCTTTTTGTGACAGAAACTTCACAGTATATTTATTCTTGTTCTATGTTTTATACATGTGCCAGCTTTCCCATTTATCTATACTGAAAATCCTCCAAAATGTCTCACATCGAACAATTTCCAACCTCATCTCCCATTAGGGGTCGTTTTGCACTGTCGCCCCTAAGAAACTGCGGATGCAACATTTACGTCTTTAATTAGCAATATTATCGAGAAAATAGACCACTTAATGATGAACATTTTCTAAACTGTCTCCAGTCGGATGTTTTACACCTCCTACTCCTTTGAGGTGGTACTTTATGATCCACCCTCACACTATTTTTACTCTTTGCCTAAAGATTGTGTGTGCCAAATTTGGTCGAAATCGATAGAAGTATGAAGGAACCTATCAGGCATGTACACAAGGACATGCATACATACTCATATTGACTTTGATATCAGGTAAGCATTGGAAATATCATCTTATTTTATCGTTTTTATTCTTGATTCTCAAATTCTGCAGGTATATAATACCTCTCGTTACTTCGTGACTCCAAGATTTATACATAATTTGAAAACGAATCGTGGGACATATGATAATTAGGAATCCTTCCTTTATTGAAAGCCACTAACATAGGGGTAATATTCATAGATCGTAGCACAAAGCTTCTTCAGTTGTGTAGCTCCGCCATTTTCCTTTTACTGACTTTGAAACTGGTGCAGCTCTCAGTATAAGAGTACCTAGATATTTTTGAGATGAACTTTAATCCAAAATACCTAATGTTCCTTAAACATTTTATTTTACTGAGCGTAGAGTCTTCGTTTACATAAATGAGCTTAAGGTTCAAAGGTTCAGCGCCACCTACCAGGTTGCATGAGTTAAAAATTACCCACGGGAGACACATTTTATCTGGTATTTTCTAATATTCTATTCCCTTTTGCTTAGAAGTGAGAACAAGACCTTTATTAACTATGGAAAATTATCCAATGTTGTGTACATTTATTTCACAATTATTGCAAAAATTCCTTCAGTATGTTCACTATTTATTCATCAATAGAATTAAGGGATAGACTATGAATTAATACAAGCATGCGCATTGAGATTATGATTATTTAATAAAAACAGAGTTTTGTTAATACTCTAAAGTACTTTTTAGGCAGATGGTCTAAAGCTAGTGCTTAATAATCAGTGACATTATAGACATCGCCTATAAAAATGACACGCTTTTAACTTTTTAGGACAAAAAGATACATTCTGAAACTCAACTTATGAGATATTAATTAATATTTCAACACTACAAAAACGGTTAAAACGCATAAAAAACTCAGCCATTATTGTAATGACAGTGCCGTTAAACAAAAAGTTTTAGCTACAAAATATACTTAACTTTAAGGCTTATACACCAAATACTTTCTGACATACATATGCTTTGGAAACTAGTGTAAAATAATAAAAAGCGTCTGATGTGTTACACTCACATGACTTTTCTTACTCTTGTACAAACTATTTTTACAAACGCTTAATCAAGTACATAGAAGAGTAAATTTCTCTGTGAACAAATGTGAAAATACAGTATATGTATGTGATTGTTACTGATCAGCCCTTATTACTTTCTATTATAGTATGGTATGCATTCCACCAAAAAACTCGATACCGAGATTTCATCGGAAATACTTGTTTTGAACCAAGCATTTTTAGAGAAACGTCCGTGTCCGTGAACAGCATAACTCAAAAACAAAAAATCGGATAAATACCAAACTTGGTATTCAGGTTCTTTCAAAGATGCGACTTTAAAGAAATCCCCCACCGCAGCCTACCCTTTACATGGGACAGTTTGCGAAATTTTTTATTTTCTCAAAACTAGCTTTAATTATTTAGATTAAAATATTATATATTTAAGATATTTTCATGACACAATATATATCTTCAATTTTCTGGGAATGTCCCCAAAAGTCATTTTCTTTCTAAATGGCTTTTGCACAACTGGTAACCCTTTAGGAATAGATAAACTTTTCCTATACAAAAATGCAGAGCTCGTTAAAACACACAATTTATGTCATATACATTGTTTTGTACAATGAACCACTTCCGAGATATTCCTTGTTATTTATTTGAATTTTTCAATACTTGTACTTTTTTCCAAATGGGAATTGGATCGTGTTTTTTATGTCCTGTATATGCAAAGAGTATGAAATGCTCCATATAACAACCAGCTCTTAAAATATTTGACTCTCGCTTAAAGTCTACCATATTCTCCTTGTATGTAGCAATAAGTTTCTGCAAATGTTTATCTCGATTAACAGCGTTTGTAAGAATAGTTTGTATAAGAGTAGAGAAGGTCACATGAATGTAACACATCAGATTTTTTATCGAGTATATACAAACTATATACCATGATACCTAGATAAAAGTAGGGAAAGCAACGAATGTTTCACTAGAACTTGAAGTCCACGCATCACCTAATTTAAATTTTCCAATAAAATTACGTCCAAAATTACACATACGGTTCCAAATAATTATTTAAATTAACCACGGAAAGTTTTTATCTTTGGGGGATATTTATCTGACTTTTGGTCTCAACTTAAAATATATTGCTCGAACAGGACATTACGTTGGTTTTGAAAAACCTTTAGGTTAACAGTACTTTTGTCCAAAATTACTTTGGGTGTTAGTTCTTTCAAAAGAACTCAGACACTCGTCTTGTTGAGAGAATTCCCATACGGAAACCGGTGCCGAATAAACAAGAGGCGACTTTGTGTGCCCGAGAGGTTTGTTTCCTAATGAGATCAGTTTGTGGCACAACCCTACGGTTAATCTGATGACCTTATCATGCATTACTAGAGATAACTAGCCCAGCCGTCATTTTCAGAAAGACGTTGGTTATAAGCCTCTCAGCAAACGGATGGGAAGAAGCCTGCGTGCGCGTGTTCTATTGATATGCATCCATACAGATTCATAAACAAATAAAATGATATAAAAAACTGGCAATGGTCTTTGAGCGGAGCAACCAAAAGGATAAAATGCAAACAGAACTTAAATAACTTTCAATTCGGTTTAATTTATGTTTCCTAAGTTAAAGGAAATGCAATTAGTATTCTCCCACTGTTTAGTTGTGTAAATTGAAATAATCCCTTAAGTTAAAGAAACGACGTGAAAGCAGCTAGTCTTTATTTTTGAAAAACTATATCAAATATCTCAACATTATGGATAAACACCTTATTGTGGACAATAATGTCATATCTAACATAACTAGATTTGCTTAAAGTCAACCTGTAAATTTAAACTGTATTCATCATTGGTTTTTCTTCTGTTTACTTTCTGTAGCACGAACATAGTATGTAAAGAACCACCCAAAACTTCAATAGCAGAATTTGACCGCAAACTCAAGTTTTGAGGGTATATGTATCCATATAAAGCATTTGTACTTTCTCTCGCTCCTACCTATAGTAGCTAAGAGGAGGTATTGCGTTCCACCCAAAAACTATATCATGCTTTTAGGTCCCCTGAATTAAACGATTTAGAAAAAACAAAATCAGTGAAAATATTGAAGTTCAATAAAGCAGTGGGAATAATTAATAATGTCTTCAAACCATATTGACTATAAAAGCGCACTGTCAAAGGCTGCAGAAAACCTTGGTAAGACTTGTTTTATGCTATGGCAATGACGCTTGAGCCCTAAAAACAGAGACAGAAGCAGAATAGCTGTTGCAGTAATTAGTTCCTGCTAGTTGTTTTAAATGGGATCTAAAGATCAACGTTTTACAAGAACTGAAGATGCAGTCAGTTCCGGAATATACATAACATTACCAGAACAACACCAACATAGGATGGATCCTAGGGAAAGAGATCACTCGGCCGTCCCAAGTAAACATGGAGGGAAATTTTCTTATTGAGATCGTAACAGGCCTAATGGCCAAACACTTGGTTCAAGAAGAAGATGGTCAGTGTGTCTGTGCACAGTATACCTCTAAAAAGGAAATGTTCGAAAATTACTAAACTTGGTATTTTTAGTTCAGTATTTTCCAAAGATGTGACACGAAGATATTCAAGAAAACCCACATGGAAAAAGTTTCTTTATTTGTGATTTGCTCAGAAACGGCTCAAACAATGCCAATTAAAATGCCATATATTCAAGATATTTTCATGACAAATAATGTGTACAACTTGAATATTCAGGGAATAGCCATGGGGGCCCTCCGTATTCTGAATAACTGTCTTATAATAGGTAGACAAATCCTTCCTACACAAGACAATGTAGATCTCATTAAATCACATAATTCATGTCAAATAACATTCTTTGGCGTTAACCATTTCTGAGATATTGTTTAATATTGCTTTAAAGTTTCAGTCACTATTCGTTGTTGTTGTCTTTGTTTTCCTCGTGTTCATGCAGACACCATGGAAGTTCAGTAATTACACAGCGATTCGCTGTTTCAAAATCTGACTACCGTTTTAGAATGCTGTATTCTTTTGAAACCTACAGTGAAATGTATATGTAATATAAAACTTTATCTCAGTTAACAAGTAGAAGAATAAGCTTTTGTAAGAATGGTTTACAGAAGATTCAGCAGAAAAACCCATGTGAATGCAACATATAAGATTTCTAAAAAAAGATACGTGTATGTGTATGTGCAAAACTCAAAACGAAAACTTAGATAAATAAAAAACCTGGTATTTATGCACAATATCTTCCGAAACTGCATCACGAAGATTTTTCAAGAAAATCGGCCCACCTCAATCTACCCCTTGAGAGCGTTTCCATGTTTTTTTTTATTTTCTCAAAAATGACTGTAAGAGTCTTATTAAAGTACCACGTATTTACAATATTTACATGACAATTAAAATGTATATTCTGAATTTTCTGGTAATAGCTTGCAAAGTCCTCTTCATTTGACAGGAATTTTGTATAATTTTGTGTAACGGGTAGACAAAAGTGTACTATACAAAAAATATTTATTTCAAATTTCTTTATGGTATAAGCCACATTCGAGATATCCCTTATTATTAGTTTGAAGTTTGCAATGCTTGGTAAAGCGCTGAAGATAGTCAGATGTTTCTCGCGATGTCATGCAATTTCAAGGCCAGAAGATACACAGGCATTTTTAAATATCTGACTGAAGAAAAAATTTAAAATTTGCATTTTATTTCTTATGCAAATAACTTAAACCAATGGAATTTTAATAAAAATCGCTAACCTTGGGAAAATCAAAAATAAATTCATGTAAAAGATAGTTTGCGGTAGGGGATTTTCTTGAAAATCTTAGTTTTCTATCCTTGGAAGTTGATGAACTTAAATACCAACCTTTTTATGTAACTAACTTTCTTTTTTTTCGTAATTAATCTTTTCACACAAACACACATACACACACATACGCGCGCACGGATCTTTTCTAAAAATGCTTTTGGAGGGATTCAGGTCGCCACAACAATGCATTTCCGGTGAAATATCAAGAGACACTTTTTAGATGGAATGCAATACTTGCTCCTCCTCCTCTTCTGTTGAGTATGGAGAAAATAAAAAGCTACCCCATGATTGTCTACCATACAGCGGTTTTCCTACAACCGATTCATAATTTTATTTTTCCATAAATGCCTATCCTCTGCATCTTCGTCTGTTAGTTCTCTAGATGCCATACTCCTTGGTACCCCATCCATCCGTTCTCTGTTTCCTTCAGCTTTGCATTCTAGCACCATTTTTATTATTCTGTCGTTTCCCATTCTTTTTACATGGCCGAATGGTTTAAATGTTATATTATTTCCAATACATTCTTTTTTTACATCCATTATTTCCCAAATTTATATATTTCTAATTTTATCCCTTCTTGAGGTTCGAGTAGTCCTCCACCAAAAATCCATATCTGTTGTTAATAATCTTCTTTCGTTTTGCCTACGTTTCTGCTCCATAGAGTAGTATACTTTGTACTATTGAATTATAAATAACCTTTTTACTTTTATTTAAAGTGTTTGTGCTCCATAATATCGAGTTCAACATTCCAATTGTTCTTTATCTTTCGCTTATTCTTTTTTTTCCATTTCTAGTCTACTAGCATCATCTGCTTTTATTATTGATCCCAAATACGTAAATGTATTGACCATTCTAATTTCCTAATTAATAACCTCTAATTTTTCACCCGTGTTTGTTGTTGATGATACTAAACATACTGTTTTTTAACGTTAATATTCAGTCCCCACAATTTATGTTCTTCATGTATGAAGCATCCTCAATATCTTGTGCTATTGCTACTTGGTCGTCTGCAAAATGTAATTTGATGTAGGCTGAATTGATTCATTTCAATAGCTACCGTATTTAATTTTTTTGGACTATTGGAGTTAACAGGCATCTATATATATATATAGTACTGGTGGCAGACAGCATCCTTATAACAGTCCCCTAGTGGTGTAAAATTCCCTGGATACTTAATTTCCCAAATTTATTTTGTGCTTCTTTGCCAAATATGTATATAGCTTTTAATTATTTTATTACATCTTCACTTATGAAACACTTACCAGTAAATTTCAGGGAACACTATCGTATGCTTTTTCTAAGTCAATAAATGTCATTCCTACATCTTTAAATTTTTCTCTGCATTTTTAAAGAGGATATTAAACTAAAATGTTGGCCAACAGTCCATCTTCCAGCTGAAATCCACATTCTTCCATACCTGTTATTTGTTTTCTAATCTTACCGAACGGAATGGCTCAGGCGGTTACGCCTCTGGCCCGCATTCGTGAGGTCCTTGGTTCAATTCCCGTGGTCGACCTTCCTGACCCATGGGGTTTTCGAGGTTTCCCCGGTCACAAGGCGAATGCTGGGAAGGATCATCACATTCCCGAATTTCCTGTCCCTCCATTTCATCTCCAATCTAATTTTTTTCACCCTTCATCTGCTTGGTCTGTTTGACGGTTGCAAGTGTCTGCAGGAGGTCTGAGCATGTGCGTGTCAGGAGAAAAGTAGCCTTCGTCCTAAGGACTACGAGCGATCTCTCGGTCCCAGATCCCCCAGGAGACGTGTAAGCCTAAGGGGGAGGGGCGGCTGCACTCTGCCTGTCGTGTATCCTGGTCTCCTCTCACCTAATCCCTCCCTCCCGGGAGCGCCCCGTCAGGTGCATGGGCACAAAAGATCTGCGTAGATCGAGCCGCTAAGTCCCCCTCCGTACCTTAGCCTATCCTCTCTTTTATTATTCCTGAAAAAGTTCTCATAATAGCATTCATTACACATATTCCTGGATAATTCTGTCGTATTCTCTCTCCCTTTCTATATATGAAACTAACGTACCCTAAATTCATATCTTATGGCATTTCTTCTTCTTGCAAAATCCTTTTGTTTAACTTAGTTAATATTAATAATTTGTTTCCTCTATATTTCAGCATTTCCATCTCCTGGGCCAGAAGCTTTCCCACTCTTTCCAAGTAATACACAATATCTCACATCCCAACACATTAATATGATTATAACTATAATTTTCTTTAAATTCAGGTCTGTCTTCATTTAATAATTGCTCATACATAACATTCTACCCGCTGTTCTATGGAGATACAATTATGATGGTTTTCTTCTCATTTCCTTTAAAACTTCCCATGCTTCTGCATACAATTTAAATCCTAAATTACTATTATAACTTCTGCACGTAGATTTTCTCAGTGTTTATTGTTGACTCTTTTTAGGTATTCTTTATGTTTTTATTCTTTTTTCTGTAGAAAGGCTTATGTATCTGGTTGTTTAGTACTGGCTTCCCTCGGTAGTTCCTAATACTTCATATGATATTTTGTTATCGTTCGAATTATATAAACATACAACTCTTCATACTTCAAAACTAACATCCATTTCCTTATCCACTCTTTGTCTATGTAGTTTGAACACTTTCTTCCTTTAAAAGATGTATGTTAAATTATTTGTTTCCATTTTTTCATTTTCCTGTAATTTTATGTCCATCTATCACAGAAGGCGGTTAGATCCACATCCCCTCCTGGATATACCCTTAACATCTAACATTTTGGTGGAGGTCTTCTGCCTGGCTATAAAATAATCTATAATGGGTCTATTTCCTCCTTACTTCTAGACATAGGTATACTTATGAATTTGTTTGTGTTAAAGCAATCCATTGTTAATTGTCAAATCAAACTATTCACAGATGTCTATCAACCTTCCCAATTGTCATTTTTGTTTTCTCTCCAAAATGTCCAACTCTCTTTTGCTTTCCATTATATCTTCCATGATTATCGTTTTGGAATTCTTTTCTCAACTCTCTCTCCCTATATTTGCATTTCTGAACGTTTGTTGGAGCATATGTTTCTGTGATGGCAACTTCTCTTCCCAAGGGCAACAACAACTCTATTAACAAATTTTTTCGTTTAAAAATCCATAATTTTTAATTCTGTATTCCAATCTATTTTTTGTTAGTTTGTTCTTTTTATAAAAATAGCATTGTTATTAATATTCATACCACGCTTTTCGCTCTTTTCTCCTTTCCCAATACCGCTCCAAGAATGCATAAATTTCCCAACATTTTCTTCTTTTGAACATTTTTTCCTTAGTTTCAGATAGAACTGTGATATCCATTTTATACATGATCATCTCCACAGATATTATATTTCCTTTAGTAGGTAAACATTGCACGTTCCAGCACCTATTATTCAGAATCCTTTTACATCTCTTTTATGGTCTCGAGTTAATCTGCATTCTTATTTTGGATCTTTTAGCATTGTATGTTTTCCTCCATAATACGGAGAGCTGGCCTGTTGTTCCAACCTCCAAACTGGAGGACCAGGTTATTTTTATTCAAGGCCTTCTTCCTCTAGCCTCTGCCGAGTTAATGCCTAACTGCAAAGCACCAGCTGTCGTATCCTAAGAAGGGACCTTACAGGATGCTATCATCCTGGCCAGATGAACTCGCTTTTTAAAGACGTGTTACACCTCTATCACTCCCCAATCTGTCCTGGCTTGTGACAGGCAGAGCCTAGGTTTCCGTAACTAGATATAGGCTGTCTGCAATAGTTTCTTCAGCCACAAAATGTTCCAAATGACTGTGTTTTACAACGTATTCCTTATTTATAAAATTGCTTGCGTTTACATTTTATCGGCCACAAATTTCTCAACTTTAATTTCTTTTTAAAAAGTAAATTTACGACTTCAACAATGGTGAACTTCATTTTAGCAATTCATTTTATACTTTCTCTTTTCATCTAATAATTTAAGGTTCACAACCAACATTTATGTCAAATGAATCTGGAAGCTGGAAATCCTGAAGCAGGTTAAATGAAACGAATTGGGCTGAAAGAACGAATAACCCTTTGAATGGCTTCATTTCTCATTAGTTTTGAAAAAAATCGTTCCTTACTTTTATTATACAGAATGAGTTTTGATGTCACTGCATAAAGCATAACTCCAGCAGGCATTTAAATATATTTTTGCGTAGAGAAAATAAAACAAAAAATGAGGCTCATTTTCCATCTCTCTATACAGTTGATACAAAAACTGCTGTATGCCAGAGTTCAGCCCATTCCGTATGGAGTTGGTGAAGGATTTGGTGTATAATTTACCAGAGTGACCAGACGCAAGGGGAAGGCTCATTCTGTTTGCACATTAGCGTTGCCGCAGCCTATGTTTGCGTGATGTTTCGGTATGGAGTTGAGTGATGCAATTGAAAATGTTTTCCTAAATGAAGGAGTTTATTACTTACATTATAAGACAAGAAGAAGCTATGTATGGAAGCGCTTCAGAATTATTATTATTATTATTATTATTATTGTTTAATGAGCGCTAAGGTGTGCTTAGATTTACATTTAGCAAATTATGTATGGTTTTATTCTTATACTATTTGAGATACTCATGTTTCCAAAAATTCTCCCTAGCCTTACATTGTCATCAACGAAATTATCCATCCGGTTCGTCCGAGGCTTGTTATGAAGTTTGAAGGCAGTTACATCATTACTGTTCAATAGGTTGCTGAGGTCGTCCAAGGAAACGATGGATTGAAATCAAAACAGACCATGGTTCTAATACTTGAAAGAAAGAAGAAAATGTTTGAGACTTTGGATTGTAAAAATCAAGGTGTTTTCAAGTTTCCTTAGTTTCCCATTAAAGATTTTTGTCATTGCCGAGTTTATTCTCAAGTTTGTAAATTTGTATCTACTTAAAATAAAATTCGATTTTAATTACATACAACAAACATTCTTACTTTCTCTATTACGTATAGTAAATAGGGGAAGTGTTGCATTCCACTTAAAAATTCGATGTCGACGTTTCACCGCAAATTCATGTTTTGGGGCACCCTAAATTCAAATAAAGCATTTTTGGAAATATATTCGGTGTGTGTTTTTGTGTGTGTGTGTGTGTCTGCGAAAAACATAACTCAAAAACTAAAAGTCGGATCAACACCAACTTGGTATTTAAGTTCAGTACGTTCCAAAGATGCGACACGAGGGTTTTCAAGGAAATCCCGCACCCCGGACTAGCTTTACACAATATTTTTGAAAGTTTTGATTTTCTAAAAAACATGGCTCTAAGGATTTTGATTAAAATAAATGAAAGATATTTACGTGGCAAATAAAATGTATATGTTGAATTTTGTAGGAATAGCCTATGAGATCCACATCATTTGTAAAACTGGTAAACATTAAGCGACAGAAGGAAATGTAGGTCTCTTTAAGACACATAATTTATTTAAAATAAGGCTTTTGTCATATGAGCCCTTTCTCAGATATCCGTTATGAAAGGCTCAAATTGTTCATTACTTCGTCATTCTTTTGAAGTCCTTTCTGCATTCAGTTGTTTCTCGCGGTGTCATGGAAACAGTATGGAATTTTAAGGCAGCATATAGCGTCCAGTTCTCAAACTTTTGACTATCGCTGTTCGCTATGTAGGATAATGAAATGTGTAATATAGGTATTTCTGCAAAGGTTTAATTGGATTAAAATGTAGTAGATAGAAAATGAAGCTTGAGTACGGACGACAGAGGGTAGTGAAGGTCATGTGAATGTACCCAATCATATTTTTAGTAGAACACTAAATTATATAAAGCGTTAATATAAAGCAACAACTTTTGAGTAATTAACTATTATTTGATTTAAAGGTTGGCAGCAATATAATTTACTTTAACGACAGTTGTACAATTTCTCGAGTTTAAAGTTATTTAATTTAGTGTGTTATATATTGTGTTTATTGTCACGCCAGACACATTATTGCAACAGTATTGTAGGCGTTTTGAAGCTTGTTTGGCGTGGCCACTGTCTAGCTGGTGATCCGACTAGCGGTGGAGACAGGGGGGAGTGAACGTGTGCTGTGTGTTAGTGTCACTTCTGGTGGAGTGTCTGGTGTGGAAGATCGCATGTGAAGGTAACCGCGTGTGTGTAGCATCTCCCTTCAATTTATTCCTTTTATGTTTGTAGGGTCATCGTATTTATATTCAATAAACCACAGATAATCTGATCAATGTGAAGTTCTGTGTATTTTGTTATAACTGTCCCACGCCTGCTCTGGAATGCGTAGTTAAAGTTTCTGGTCCTCTCGCTACCTCTGATGCTATGACTCCCAATGTTTATGCTGGGGTAACTAAAATTTAATATCTAGCTGCAAACCTTTTGGCCTCACCCCGGTATATAACTGCAAAATTTGGAGTGTTATTTAATCAACGGTTTGTACACATGAATGAGAGTTGTTTTTGCTCTTAAGATACTCTGAACGAAACTATATGCAAAACTGGTAGGATTTTTATATAGTTTATTACATATATTGCTTGGCATAACGCAGAAAGATATTAAAAGTGGAATTTAGGTATCATAATGCACTAAAACAAGTTTTGATCCCTCCAGTAGGCAGAAACAGAGGTAAAAACGTAGCAACATAGCATACTGTACTATTGCTATTCATTTGTCTTAACACATTGAAGCAATACACGGAACAACCACATTATGAAGTGATCTGTCGAACGACTGAATACTCGAGTGAATAATTAAAATCCATTTCCAACAAGAGCGCATATGAAGCATAAGCTCAACCATAGTTCCGTATATTGTAATGAACCTTCGTGGGATACAATTCACACTCGCAAACTTGCATCAATCATTTTTAGGTCAATGTCTCAATCTTGTCGCCGGCACACATGCGAGTCTATGTTATAACTGTGTCTAGAATGCCGGCCTAACACAGCATACGAGGGCGACAATTTTCGAAATGCCTTGTTTCTAAAAACAAATTAAATGTGTTTATATTTGATACAGCAATTATCTAATGTTTTGCGAGTTGATAGCCTTGTAGTTTGTTCCAATTACTCTAATAGTTTGTTATTTATCATCATTAAAAATTTTGTGCTCACCCAAAAATAAATTTGACTAGAATATTTCCGGGCTATGATTTCTAACAATTTTAAATCGTCATTAATGCATAAATAATACGAAGATCGGTCTATAAATGCCTTTGGCGAAGAAGCTCCACCTAAGGCAACAATTTATAGTTGGTACAGCGAATACAAAGGAGATGTTTTTTTTTGTTTGTTTTTTTACTGATGAATTTCGTGAAAGACTCCCAAGAACTGGTGTTACTAGCGTAAATATTGTCACTGTTCGAGCAATGCATGAAGAAGATAGAAGGATATCTTATGAATTCATACGAGCAACATTGAACATTGGTATGAGTCAAATCCAAAGCATTTTACATCAACAGTTACACGTGAGAAAACGTTGTTGTCGATGGATTTCCCCGATCAAAACCAACAACGCATTGATTGATGCAGAAAAACTGAAAAGCTTCCAAGGCGGCACTTCAAATCTGGTTTGGAATATCGTTACTGGTGATGAATCTTGGATTTATTGTTATGATCCTGAAAAGAGAAGTCAATCGTCTCAATGGGCCTTTCAAATGGAATCTAAGCTTACAAAAGTCCGACGAATTTGCAGTGCTGGTAAGAAGATGGTTGCTAGTTTTTTTTAATGGGCCATATTGCTACTATAGCATTAAAAGACAGTCGTACCATTACTGCCGATTGGCACACAAATGTCTGTTAACAGAACATTTTTTAAAAAGTTCGCGTAAAACGTCCAAAGGAAAAGTAATGCTCCATCATCACCACCCATCGTCGCATACAGCAAAATTAACAACTGAGCATCTGGATGCCCTAAAGATCAGCACCGTGGACCCTCCACCACACAACCTTGTTGTTTCCAAAAATTAAAGATAAAATGCGTGGAATCACTTTTCTGTCATCAGATGAAGCAGTGGAACATTATAAAACCCGGTTTCTGAAGTGTCTCAGGAAGAGTGACATCATTGCTTTAAGGACTTGTTTCATAGAATGCAAAAATGTATTAACGTTAAGGGGAATTATTTTTAAAAGCAATAAGGTCGTTTAATTTTTTTAAAACCAATCCTTGTTTGATTTTCCACATTTCTTCAGTGTCGCCCTCGAATGAGTAGTGCCATAGCAAAACCGGGCAACTCCATATATTTAACTTTCTCTAGTAACATTACTCTCTATCATGGGTAACATTAGGATTTAAAACGCTTGACCAAGTTGCGTAGTAATAAGAACTTGAAAATGGATGTCACAGTAACACCGGCAAACTCCGTAGCAAAAGTGGCCAACTCCGAGTCATTTATGTGTTATATCAAAAGAGGCCTTGTTTTTCTTATGCATTATAGGTAGGAAATATTCTGCTATCTTCATTTCTAATTTTGCGGTTTCGTTTTCTCTTTTGTCGCCATCTACTTGAATGTATCGAATTTACAACATTGCATAGTTATAAAATAAATTTACGGTAGTATGTCATTAAAATTACAAGTTAAATGTGATTAATCCTAAATGGATAGGAACGTTTGTGATGTTCATTAAACCGTTTGAGATTTGTGGTGGATATTACTGTGGTGGACAACTGACCGTGACAGCGGTGAATTTGCTTTACGTCTCCGTTCTATGCTCGTACCACTAAATATGAGTGAGAACAATGAACTGCCCTCAACATCAGGAGACAGGAAAAGCAAGCAGGTGGCTAACATAAAAAAATGGAAGCGAGCTATTAAAATTTCAAACAGGTGAGTTAAATTTTCACCCATATGACGTGATTTTTATCCTAATTAATTTAAAGCCCATTACTTAAAGGATATTAGCATTTCTGTCTATTCGATACAAAAATTTACTTCATACTAAGTCCGTACTTTTGTCTTTTGGGGTAGCTATAAGTCCGAAAGCTCTTTACGCATCCCAGCGTACCATCACCGAGATACAATAAGAAACAAGTGGCAAAACTCCATACTGCGTTTCACTCCTGCGCTATATAACAGAAACAGAATACTTTCATTTGAAAGTAACTAGCACAACATACTGCACGCAACGTCGTCCAAAACATCTAAAGGACAGTCCCAAATAAATTTCCATGTCATACTTTGTTCGGAAGAACACAGGTGAGATAGTAAATGCATGCCCGGAGGCATATTTGAACATTCTTGGCTTAACAAAGCACAGAGTACAGGATTTTGGGAAGACCTTTCTGCTGACTGGTGTCCCAGGAAAGAAGAAAGGGGAGGACATATGATTAGCTCTAAATTTAAAGAAAAACGTAATTCAGCGAGTCAATTTTTGTCCAGGCTGCGAGGTCGTGAGACTCGCTACTGTCGCGGAAAAGCTACTCGTTTGTACATAGACAACAGTGTCCGTGTTCATCTGTACTTTTCCACGATATATTTTCGCAGTAATTCAACTTCAGCTTTAGCACTCCCATACAGATGTTTGTTCTGATTATATTGGATTTGATAATGGCATTAAAGCTGCAAGAACGCCTGATGAAAGAAACAGGTTGGAATCCGAAGGAAAGCTTCATTTGATGAAACGACAGGTCTTTAAGAAACTGCTAAAGAAGGATGGAAACCATGTCCACTAGCTTACGATTGTTAAACAACATTGGTATTGCTAAAAGTGGCAGACCAAATGGCATATTATTCGAGGAAAGACAGCCATGAAAGCTCAAATGAAATGGTTTCAGCAGTTCATACTCTTCTTAAGGAGACCGCTTTGTGTGCCTTAACAAAGATCTGCCTCTGCGCAGATAGATGTGGCGGACAAAACAAAAATATGACCGTAATTGGAATGGTATGCAAGTTGTTATATTGTGAAGCTCCTATGATTGTGAAAGAAGAAAACTAGTGTAGAGTTCACTTCTTTAATCCACCTGATCAAGTTTTTGAAGAGTGTGAATCAATCTTTTCTGAGTATGGCTAGATCAAAACACTTGACACAAATTAGCATGTCCAAGATTGGCGTACAAGCGTACATAGTGTACTAAAAGGTGCTGTAGGGCTTAACTTCCAGATATGTAAAGTAAAAAAGAATAATAGATACCGGAACAAGAAATAAGCAGACTAAAGTGCATAGGGAGCCACATTTTACTGTAGATATTGGAACTGATCGTCCCATTTTGAAAACAGGGAAGATTATGGAAAAATTAACTGAAATGCTGTACCTGTAGGAATTGCAGTCAACAAGCAGAAACTGGCAGATATTAAAAAACTGTTGAAGACACACTTTGGAAGTTAATGGAAATCTAAGAAAGGCTACAGTTTTATGTAGATGCATTAAAAGACTTTCAAGATGTTGGTGATGATACTGATGAGAACAAGCATATTACCACGTCATGTATTTGTGACTATCAGCAGTGTGATGTAGTAGGGCCTAATGTGTAAAGGTGTTGTGAAAGTCATTAAAACACTACAAAGCTTATAGTGATCTATTACATAATTGAATTATTGTATTGTATTACCACAGAAAAATAATAAAGTGTCACAGAAAAGCCAGCGGACTCCACAAGTGCCATAGCAAAACAGGTCAACTACAAATAATTTTATTTAATATCTACGAAACTACTGAAGTATGATTTTTTACATTAATCTGTAAATACTGTTACATAAACAGTACATTTTAAAACCAACAAATTAAAACTTGAAAGGAGGCAGCATATTATTTTGCGTTATCTCAAAATTGATTATGGTGGAGTTAGCTCATTTTGCTATAATGCTACTCACATGTATACTGTGAATTAACCACTGTTACATCTGTCTTCAAATAGCCCTTGTGGTGTGTACTTCAGTTCCTGCACCTCGGGGCACCCCTAATCTCAAATAGTTTAACTAAATGGCCTAGGCAATAGCTTATCATAGAAACTCTTGCAGTAGTTATTTGACACTCCACAGCTCCCAAATGGCATTCCTAGCCCTCCGGTACCGAATGTACTTACCCCTGAGCCTAGGTCCCCTGTTGTTAGCAACCCCCCGGGTTTTTTCACCCCGAGTTTCACTACAAGATTGGTTAACGCGCCGGGCATGGTGTCCGAGATAGTACCACCGCAAATAGGTGACAGTGTCGAGTGACTACTTGGCACAGGCGAGAGGATGTTACCGCCACAGAATGGTGGAGTTAGGGAGTACGATTCTCAGATTTTTTCCTTCCCTCGCATTACGGAATAGTTAGGCACACCATAGATAAATTTCATAAATTCTTTCTCTCCCCCACCCTGCACTACATATAAGAAAACGGACACGTCAGGTTCAAATTCATATTCCAGATTAGTAGACCCTGCCATTACGCCATGGTAAATGGATCCACTCTCCCACTCCCTGCATTATAACATGCAACATGAGCAGTTAGTAGTAATATCTCTATAGCCTTATTGTATAAGTTGTCTCTTTCAGATGCTCAACATCTAACATCATTTAAGTTGATTTTAGGTTAAAAGTTAAAGACGAAACTAGCAGCGTTCTTACACACACAATGCAGACTATACATGAAACGTGCGGAATATATATCATTAATAGGAGCAGCCTCACATTTTCAGAGATATTACAAAAAATATATGGGCATATAGCAGAGCCTGGCAAAGAGAAAGTTGCAATATAAAAAGTCACCTTAGGTACAACTCAGATTTATATAATGTAATACATCCAAACAGCGAAAGAATGTCTCCTCCAAATTTGATTATAATGACATTGCCGAAATAATTGTTTTACTTGCCTCAATTTCTCCATTTAGATTATTGAAGAACAATTTCATTGAATCATTACGAGGTCAAGGCTGACCCCTACATACACAGGCGCTGAGTATACAGAAACGCCACGAGATGGTCGTCACACAATAGCAATAAAGATACTAACTGCAAACATCTTTTCACACACTAACGAATGATTTTATGCTCAAGATCGTAAAATGCATTATGCTCTTCGTACCCATGTAATAACAAATAACGATAAGAGGATGATGAAAAGAAAAACACGAGAAGAAGAAATACTTTATGTTTTAAAATTCTATGGTACTTATCAAACCGTTTGATTGAAAGCCGTTCTATTGATTACCTGTTTTAATGCAATGCAGTATGTTTTCTTACCTTCAGCGGTAATTTGAGTATTTTTGAAGAGCAGGCGGTGATCCTATTGTTATTTTAAGAAATATCAAGGGACAAAATGTCTAAGATACAATAGTTAATTCTAAATTAGACCCTTATTGTTTCAGCACGTTTTTAAGCCTTTAAATGTTCAGATATGGAGTTCTGAACTGCGAAAATTGTATTCCAGAAGTTTAGTTCGAGACTACGATGATAATGATGACAAATTTGATGTTGAGGAGAAGTTTTTGGTGCACACCAGATGCATATTCCTAGAGGCGTGCATTAGTATGTGTTTTTGTGTTTTCCAAACTTTTATTCTAGTATAGACTAAAACTACCGCTCAAGTGTCTTATGAATGTCTAAGACTAATTGCAATCTTAGCATTGTGTTTTTTCTAAGTTAAGTTATTTCGGTACGACTCATGACGAAATTTGAATGAGTTGGAGTTCTAATTTTACAAGTGAGAACTATACAATAGCTAATTTTCAGAAAAGCAGGACCATCTTATTTTATAAGTAATTTGTGGTATACAGTGTGATGGTTCCTATAGTCATCCATTTTAAACAACACCAACATTGGACTTAGTGTGGCATACATCTCCAAAGCAACAGCTTAAGATAGTAGTATTTTTCCTACATGGATTAAAAAACACGAATCAGCAACTTGTTAACGTAAGTTTTGTACAGCGCCAAATAAATTAGTACTCACCAACTTCACACAATGCTTAAACGCAAATTGTTCTTTAGAAATACTACACTTAAATCTGTCATAGACACCCCGGTAAAAAAGCTTTAAAACAAGAAGCAACAATCATGTCACTCATGCTAATTATACACTTGGACACTCTTGCTAAGGTTAATGATAGGTCTTATTTCCATAAGCCGGTTTTGGGTAAAGGTGTTGTCATTCGAATTCTGGAACGAAAATGGTTTTACACGTTAGATATAATATAATTACAAAATTACAAACCTCATGAGGAGGTTGCTAGGGGTATCTATAAGAGGTAGGATAAGAAGCGGATGATATGAGATAGAAACCGATATAAAAGGTAGTATAGTAGAACAGAGTTCAATATCAAACAAACTGGCAAGAGTATATCATCAGTCGAATGCCCTCCGACAGACTAACGAAGAAAGCTTTTATTTATAAACCCAAAGGGAAACGTAGATATAGAACGGCCGAGGACCAGCTAGAAAGATCAATTTAAATAAACAACTTTGACGCGGAATGGAATTAATCTCGCAGTCTTTGGAAAGATAAAAGAAGAAGAAGATGATGATGATAAGAGAAATGGTATATTCTTACTTTTACATTGATACTTTAGCTTTCTCTTCCTGGGCTGCATAAGAAGTATGAGGTGATTCTGTCATGCCCCGATGGGTTCATGCACTACCCTATGCATTTCTCCATTTTAGAATTCAAAATGGTATTGGGTTGCATGTCTTGCAACAAAGATATCAACCTCCTTCACGTCGCTAAGTCCTTGCTCTTCTCTTCTCTGAAAAGAAGAAATGTTTTAAGCTAGCCATTTTAAGTATAATTATATGCAGTTATACACTTCAAACGAAATGTGATACAAGCTCCCTCTTTAGCAGATTGCACAGTTCTGTGAACCTATATCGCGCGAAGACATCTGATTATACTATGAAGGTTTGCTATACACGATTGAATGCAGCTCTCTCTACGGTAATACGTTTAATGATGAGTTTCCTCCACTCCAGAAATCAGTCATTTCTGCCATACATTATCGTTAGCCATTGTAAACTCCTCGAATAATACTAAATGAGGTCGTGAAGCAAGCTACTTATATAAACTATCGCAGCTTGCCTGTTTAAAACCGGTTACCGACGTAACATTGGAACAGAGAAGGAACTTGCTTAAGGGTGGGATGCCATACAAATTAGAACTTGTTAGATGGTGTCACCTACAGACTGGGCAAGGTAGAGGCAGGTGTTCGATGTGTAAAGCTATGTGGATCAGGGAGATGATGACTGGCTCTGGTCAGACTGGCTCCAGGTAGACACAGTAGCCAATGTATTAACATTTATGCAACAAGAAGCGAATGGAGACAGTTTTATAATTCCGGTGAAGAACATTCACGAGCGCTTTTCAGCTGTAACACGTGTTTCGAAATATACAATTAAGAAGATAAAGAAGGAGATGAGTGAGGTGCAGACTGGCACAGTTTCTACATTCAGCACTCCAAAACGGAACAAAAAGCCGGCCGAAACCATGCACAGATTTAACGATTTTGATATGTATGCCCGCATGTTACATGCATGAAAACAGAGCTCCTACTATAAGAGCTGTAATGTATAAACTGAGAGAAATATTCGGCTTTAATGGAAAAGAATCAAGCTTTGCTAAAAGTGTGAAGGCGCCTCGGATTTTGGTAGCAAAATCCTTTTTTCCCTTTATTTTGTGTTGTTTTTTAATTTTGTTGAAAGGTACAATATAAGAAGTGCTCGGTGTTGTTTTTACGGGTTATTGCAAGATACCGCGAGGTGGGTCGCCCTATTGTGTACATTGACGAAAGCGGTTTCACAGTTCATACACAAAATGAAATCATGGAGCGATGATAGTTCATAAGGCTATATACGCGTACTGTCAAAGGACGGAAACGATAATTGTGCATGCGGGAACAGAAAAGTTTCATTCCTAATGCTTTGCAGGTCTAAAAATCAAACACACAAAACTGTGACTAGCATAAGGAAATTAACGCAGATAATAATATGCGGTGTGTGAAAGAGAAATTAACGTCAAGTCTTCCTGCAAAATGCGTTGTTGCCAATGACAATGCCTTTTATCACAATGTACTGAAGATAAATGCCCCACGTCTTCAAGCAGAGAAAGGGATTTTCAAGATTGGCTCCTCAAAAGCCAAATTCCATTCCGAAATGGTATGCTGTAAGTAGAGTTGTACGACCTTGTATAGAATAAAATTCTAGATGGACACTCTCTTCGTTTGTCACCTAAACACCCGAATTTAAACGCAATTGACAAATTTTGGGCAAATATGAAAAAAGTGGGTCACACTTCATAATGTGAGATTCAAGATGGACAACTTGTGGCGACAGCGGTTCACAGAAATAGGAGAAAGAGAATGGAAATCAGTGTATCAGCATGTCGAAAAGGTGGAAGCGCAATGCATTCTAACAGATGGATTAGTGGTACCCGAAGTTGAGAATCTAATTTTTGGTGTTAATGGTGGTAGCAGTAACAGTAGTAGCGACATGCACAACGATGATTCATCGGTTACTGACTACAACGGTAAACAGCATTCCATTTCGATAGACCTCAGCGAAGCAGACGTTTCCGGAGAAGCAGACAATGATTTAGATGGCATCACAGAACTTCACCAATACCCTTGGAGGACCATTCCAATGCTACACTTCCTGCCACTCCCACTGAGCTGATGGAACTCGCTTCTGGGATAGGCTATTTTAAATCCAGCGACTCTATGGAAGTATGGCTACTCTAATAAATAATTTATTATTGTAATAGGAAAGAATATCTTCAAGAAACTAAAGCAAAAATTAAGTAAACATCTTATTCAATTATCATATATTGTTTGTCATTAAAGTACGTTGAGAAACAAAATAAAATAAAACACATTACAATTAAAAGTTTAGCTTATGGAGTCATTATTTAAATATTAATTATCTTACCTTCCAAATACGACAAATCTGAGATAAGGTTCAATTGATACGACTTGGAGTTAGCAGAATTTTAAGTATATCTTAGGATACATCAGACAAAAAGAAACACTAAAATATTTGGTCACCAATTACACATAGGCTAGGATTTACAACAATTACGGAGCAAAACTTTTATTCACCAGAGAGTCAACTCTGCAACACAACGCATAAACTTGCCATATCAAATGTGTGGGTGGCGCGATAAATTCAAACCTGCATTTTAGTGTGCATCATCTGTATCTACAAGATAGCTAGCGACGATACACACTTAATATTAGTTCTACTTAGCAATCCAACCGATATTAATTTCATTTGAAGGATGGCATCGAAACTCTGATTGTTACGTTAACCAACAATTCCTCAGCAACAACTCAGTTCTTGTGAGAGCAGTGAACAGGTCCATCAGGACTCCTCGTTTACTCCAAAAATCTGATATTTTGCACTAAAATTACTTTCTCTACTCTTCTACAAACTATTTTACAAACACGTTTCCCCACCTACTTCTTGTTAATCGAGAAAAACATTTACAGAAGTTATCTTATTGCTAATTTTCTTGCAAGTGCAAGGGGAATACGGAGATTTTCGCCTTAAGCTATAGCCAAATCGTTTAAGAGCTGGTCGCTCTTTTCCATTCTCTTTGCATGTCAAAGACAAAAAAAAACGAATACCGAATTACCATTTGAGAAAAAGTATAAGTACTGGAAAATCCAAACAAATAATAAGGAATAACTCTGAAATGGTTCACTCGACAAAAGCAATGTATGTGACATAAACTGTGTGTTTTAACGAGATCTACGTTTTCTTTTGTTCCCCTTTTCTTTGCGTGCAAACCTTTTCACCTCTTATGGTTTACTACAGGTCATTCAGAATGAAAAGAAATTTTGGGGACATTTCTAAAAATTTAAGATATACATTTCTCTTGCCATGAAAATATCTTAGATATATGATATTTTAATCAAAATCGTTACATCCATTTTTGAGAAGATAAAATTTTTCGAAAAATCTTTCCTGCAAAGGTTAGTCCGGAGTGAGACGATTTTCTTGAAACTCTTCCTGTCGCATCTTTGGATGGTACTGAACTTAAATACCAATGTTGTTGATCCGACTTTTTGTTTTTGAATTATGTTGTTCACACACACCGCGGACCTTTATCTAAAAATGCTTTGTTTATTCAAAACATGTACTTCCGGTGAAATCTCAATGTCAAACTTTTAGGTGGAATACAATACATACTTCCCCTACTTATTATACGTGGTGGAGAAAGTAAGAATAAATGCACTTTTGTAATTACTAAATATAAATATTTTAGTTACCATTATAAATATCCCTGTAAAGATTTAAAATGTAAATCACATTAATTTTTAGTTTTTAGCTCTGACATACTCTACATAAGAGTTAAAATTTATGTTCAGATGTATGTAGTTCCGACGCAATCTACATTCTAGATTAGGCTAGATCGCTTAAGCTGTCCTAACTCACTATAAGCTCTACAGATTGATGTGTTATGATATGATACATGATCTGATGATATGGAACGCATATCTGACTAAGGTAACATCACACATTATATTATATTATATCATATCATATTTAGTGAAAATAGTAGTGCTGAGAGCTATTAAGGAATGTACCAAATTGAGGCATGAACACATCCTAGGAATTAATTTAAAAAATATATAATAATTATTCATCTAATCAAATGGTAATATAAGATAGTACAATAACGAATGTAATGACCAAATAACAATAATAATAATAATAATAATAATAATAATAATAAACCTGGTTGTGAACGAAAGTGCGGTATTCGCGGCGGCGGAACATACGTGGTAACACTGCGCGTATTCTCCTTGAGGGCCATAGTGCCTTCATAATATGAAAAACGCTAATTAGCCTTTGTGACTATGTTAAACGTTCAAAATATGTTTCTCTTTTAGAACCTCATTTTCATAAAGACCATGCGGTTATCGATGTTGTGATGCTGTAGAAAACTTTATGGGGTACATACCTAACTGCCTTAGCAAATATAATCAACGAGATATATAATTCTGAAAAACTTTTAAAGCTTAGAGAAACATAAGAACAAGTATTCGAGTCATCGAGAGTGTACTACTTGTATGGTAAAAATTCACCAAGCAAAACTGGAAAATAGGAGATCACGATCATGTAAGTGGTGATGTCATGGAAGTCTATATAAGTGTTATCTCGTTTGTAAAACGCTAAATTATATATAAGCTTTCATACATGATCTGAGCGGTAATTATTCACATTTTAAAATTCATCGGCTAGGAAGCAGCAGTGAAAGATTAGATATAATTCTGAATTGAAAACAAAACTACCTCGTTCTCAATTGCGTTAAGTTCAGGCTGGTAGGCACATTTTATCGTCCTCCGTGGTCTAGCGGTACCATGCTAGCTAACTTCCAGTTCCCGAGACCGCGGCTTCAATGGCTATGAATTTTTTCGGGCGTAAAAATCCTTAGTAAGGCTTCCTTAGGAAGGGAAGCAAAACCGGTGGTCCGGTATCTAGATTTACGGCACCTAAAGAACCTCAGGACCGATTTGGAGGCTCTGATCAAAATTTCCGGTCTTTCACGCCCAATATAGAACGGGACACTAAGAACGATGGCAGTTAAATAGTGCCCATAAGTAAATGAAATAACTCAATTTCACATTTTGTTGCGTTACCTCAAATCTGAATAAACTAGCAAAAAATCTCCCATTATATCCTAACCATTGAAATACTTTAGAAGAGAAGTTAAGTTTGATGATACGTAAGGAAGTATTCCCGATTATTACCTAACTTCATGGAATGTTTTGATTAACACATCTCTATCGCCGAAGAAAGTGTTCTACTATCAATTTAATAAAGCAGACATTATTGATGATTATGAAATACTGAAACTGTATGGAACCAGCTAAACACCAGAACTTTAATTGATTATAGCGATCTATTTATCTTCAAATGTATTTCTCCTCGCACAATTTTGTAAAACTTTAAGAGAGAAAGTTCTGGAAACTCACAAATATTATTATTTTACATCTCTTTAACTTACATGTAAAGCTACTCTTCGGTATACCGGAATAAAATTCAGCTAGAAGTATTACTGTATTATGAGCAGCTTCTCGTGGTGGAGAAGGTATACGAGGCGGGTTGTATGAAGTTTCCCATCGGTATTCTGAGACTAACAACATCTGCATGCAGCCGTTCCGTACTAATAAACTTTCTTAATGAATCACTTACGAAGATGCAAATAGCCAATGTAGCTCGACTATGTGACATCCTCTACGTCATGTAGGGTTAGTGCGTTTCTCTAGACAGTACTGCTATACGAACACAAAAAACAAATTAATTTCTAGATGTGTTTTAGAAGTTGAGGTGGATTGTTTTACAGGGCTCCATGATCTCCAAAATGATTTGACTTCCCTGCATTAGTGTATGAAACCTAAGTAAGCATCTTCAAAAAACTGATTGCACATTTTGGAAGTCGAAGAAGTATTATATTCATGAAATGGCTTTGAAAAATGCTCTCTCGCATGAACTACTGCTAGTAAAGGTACACAGAGTACTTCAAGTTCGTCAGTCTCAGTGGTCGAAACCCTGCGTTGAATTTAACAACAGGCAAGATATGGTTTTGCATGGATCAACACAAGTTATTTAATAACGCCATGTTCGGAAGAAACTATGAAAAGTTTACGCAATCGTATAGAAGTACAATTTTTAGCAAACATTAAGACTCTGGGAAATTTCATTGCTAAACCAACATTTTTTGATAGAACCATATACTGTCATAACTTAGCTGCTGTTCTTATGGCTTCACGCAAACTGAACTTTAACAATCCTATATATATAATGTGATAACGAAGTTTAAAGGCATCAAATATACCGTTATTAAGCAGAACATCACATTTGACAGCTATGCGGATTGCCTTACAACTAATGAAGTCATTTAATTCAGTTTCAACAGCATATAGTTTCGTCAGAAAAAGTTAACATAATCGCTTTATTCCCTAATGATGACTCACAGTGCTGTAATGTCCATAAGCATACACCATTATCTGGTGTATCTAGGTATGCTTAAGAACATTACAGCATTGAGAGCAGTGCAGAAGAGAATGTAACCTAGATTTCGGGATAATGGTTTTTCTCCGTGAGCTTACATCTGGTAAATGGTATTCTACACAACTATTTGTACACACACTAAAGAGCAAATGACGAAGAAAAATATATAAAGGAAGTAATTAAGAGACTGTATACAAATCGAAATACGAAAACTAAATGCAATATGAACTAGATTAAAATATGTTGAATGACCCGAGTTAAGATGGAATTATTTCAAAATAAGCCATAATCTAGTAAATCATTCGTGTTTAGTGAGAATATATTAACAAATAGAAAATATATCAATAAGGAATTTCGTGTTTAATAAAAACTGTTACGTTGAGGGGGTATTCCGCCCCAGCGGACGTGATCATTGTATAATGGACGTAAAGATACAGGGGCTGTATGAATGTAAACGTAGTCCAGCTTTCAGGGGTGTTAAGAACTAGGTGCTCGAATGTCTTCCATCTCTGTGAATATGAATGTGCCTACGTACATCGTAGGTACAGAAGGTATTGTATTTCACCTAAAAGTGTTTTGAGACCCCTTGAATCCAACAGTATTCTTAGAAAAAGGTCCGCGCGCGTGTGAGTCTGTATTTGTACGTACGTGCTCGTGTGCGCGTGGCTGTGAACAGCTTAACCACAGAACGAAAGGTCGGATAAATACCAAACCTGGTATTTAGATTCAGTTTCAAAGATGCGACACGAAGATTTTCCAGAAAATATCCATCCTCAAACTAAACCCTTACATGCAACATTTTTCAGAACTATGTGCTTTCTAAACATTGGCTCTAGATATTTTAATTAAAATACCATACATTAAGGATATTTACCAAGTCCAGATCTCTAAATGTGGAAATAAATAAAGTGAATAAAATAAGAAGCAATGGAGTGTTATTTCAACTAAGGAATCATGATGAATGCACGAATCTAGTCAGTCACTTTCAAGAAACATATACGGACCTAACAGTAATAATACCAAAGCGCAAACACACTAGTTCATCATTCATGGTATTAAACCACACTTTGCGGAGGAAGACTTCCTAGATTGCACTACAAAGCAGAACCCAAGAATACAGCAGTGTTAACTAGGTCGTACGCAGGTGTTGGAGAAAATATGTATGAGGAGAGTTCGGAGCGGCGAGTCGCGATATGCAGTGATTGAAGTCACCATGCCTTGATGAAAGAAGAAAAGCTGTACCTGGGTTACAAGAGATGCAATGTTAAAGACTGTTTCGCTTCATTCCTTATCACACATGTTGTGGCTATGGTCATTTTAAAGCAGACTGTCAATCTCAAAGATGCCTAATCTGTTCAGAGGAAATACTGCAGACGGAAGCCCTAGAACGAAAACCGAGTGTGCAAATTGCAAATCGTATAACCAAAAAAAACGGGGACCAGTCCATCCTTTCTAGCCACAGATAACACGCAGCAACATCTTCAGGGTGTCCGGCCTATATTAAAATATTTAATATAATTAAATCTAGGATTAATTGTGATTGAAATGATAATATCCCAATATAGCTTACAAGATTTTTCATCCCTACACAAGAGAGAATTTATAAATTCCCGGGAACTTATCAAATGTGTAGCATTTTAAACTTCTATGCACTCAAGAACCACACACTCGAAATAATGCATTGAGGGGATTGGTACTATTTGGAACGTTCATTCTGCCAATCCATGTTAGCACAGAATAAAAGTTGCATTATGTCAACCTTCCGCCTTCCAACCTTCGCACCCGCCGAAAGCTTTATTGTCATCACAACTTGCCGTGCAATCTGATTGGATTAACAAAAACCCAACGGCTGACCATGGGCTCCTGTTGTTCCTGTAAACATTTTCCATACACGCAAAAAAACTCAAAATGCAAAGTGGATCCTATTTGAATCAGCTGCCAAATGAATACTCCAAAACTCAATTGGGAAATCAGAAGCTATCTCAACGACACAAGGTATAAAGACATCATGCAACATATTGTAACCCTGTGCATCATCTACCTTCCGAAATCATCACTGAATCAGTCAAATCATTATTGATGGACACCTCAACTTTATACCACTACGAAATCACTTTTTAGCAGCTCAGAGAAGTTGGAGAAACATGCACATGTGACACACTTAAGCTTACGTATAAAAGTATCAGAGAACGCTATAGGAAGACAATTATGAAAACTAAATTAAATAGTTTAAAACAGTTTTGCGTCATGGAAATTACTAGAAATCTTTGAAAGAAAATTTATAAGTTTTTCACACAGTGGTATTGGATTCATAACAACATCGCTAGAAACTGCAAATAATCTAGTAGAGACCTTTTTTCCAGAGATAAAGCTGACAATGAAAGACAGACACGCTGTCCTCCGAAAGGCTTGAACCAGAAACAGAAGGCGATAAGCATTTTAGCGTAAAAGAAACTAATCATTTATCTCGAAGTTGAATGATAAGAAATCCGCAGGAATAAACACTATTACCTACAAATATTGTGAAGCATACTTATGGTGCTTGTCCTGATATTCTCCTGAAACCGTTCAACAAATGTTTAGAACTTTGCATTTCTCCTGATTGTTGGAAAGTAGCCACGATAAAGGTAATTCCGAAACACGGTATATAAGTATCAGCCAATTGTTTACGTCCAAAATGTTTAGGCCCTGCGTTAGGAAAACTCTTAGAGAAACTTAACAATTAATAGAGTGATGTTTAACTTTGAGAGTAAGAACAATTTACATGAAAAACGTTTGGGCTTACGCCATCAAAATTACGTAATATGCAGTACATAAAGTGGTTCAATGTAGGAAACATAAATTCTATAATCGCAGGGAATTCGGATTACTTGTATCACTAGATATTTCGGTGCGTTCACCTTTACATGGGGACAAAAGTGTTACATCAGCTGAAACTGAGTGGTTGTCCAAAAACTATATATAGTTATTGCAAAATTACTTCACAAATAGAGAGAAGCACCTGACTATTTGTGGAACAACGGTGACGAGAAATATAAACCGAGGATGTCCACAAGTCTCTGCTTGTACACCGGTTCTGATATTCTATGGTTATATTCCTCAATGGCTGCTACCTGACAAAAGTACGCTAATTACTTATACAGCTGATGGGTTACTGTTAATTGCGGCACAACGACACTGGTGTACAAATCCTAAGGACGAAAGTAATCTGCGAATGCTGTGAAACTGCCAAGTAACATAGCTCGATAAAACGTAAATCAAACATAGAGGAAACTGCTACGGTATGCTACAGTAGACAACTAAACGAAATATGTATTGAGACGAACATAAATGCTACTTTTATTCATAGACCATAAGCTATACTAAAGTCAATACGACATATGATGGCTCTCTAGATTTACAGAAACAGATACGTGGTGCTTAAATGTGTGTATGATCACCACGGACAGCAATGCATGCTCTGCATCGTGCTCCTATGTGGCCACAAGGTTCGTAAGCAGTTCTTGTGGTAGGACGTTCCGTTCCTCCACCAGCGCTGTTGATGACAACTGTTGGGTGGTCGTTGGTGCATGTTGGATGTACTGCAATGCGTCTCCCCAAGGCATCCCACACGTGTTCGATGAGATTTAAATCGGGGGAACGGGCAGGCCAGTCCATTCGCCGAATATCCTCTCGTTCCAAAGAGACCACCTCTGTATAGTCGCCGTGCCACTGTCTATTGTGAGATTGCGTGTCTAGCTGCCCTGTTAAATGTGGTTGCAATTGCACCCGCAGTTTGGCGTGGATCCCCTCTTGCCTATTGCACAATGCAGTGGTCATCTGCTGCTGTAGTTGAGCGTGGTAGATAGGAGAATAAAGGTCATAAGAAAAATTTTATACCCAATAATAAATTTATTAATGTTTTGGAACATTATATGGATGTACCACATATCGATGTATAAGTAATAATAATTAATTTATAGTCGATATTGCACTCGCTAGAGTAAATTGTTTTATGAAAATTTATATATGATTTTAGCATCACTTTTAATAATTCAGAACAAAGACATTACTTTTCATTTCATGAATACTCCATTTTGGTAAATGTGATGTTAAAAGTATTTGTATATTGTGAGGCAGTATTGTGAGCCAATCTTGTCATGATGTCCTTCAGCGCCGTCCTCCTGGTTATTTGGAGAGTTACAGAGGGCGGTGTTAAAGACTTTTACGCTTCATTCCTTATCACACATGTTGTGGCTATGGTCATTTTAAAGCAGACTGTCAATCTCAAAGATGCCGAATCTGTTCAGAGGAAATACTGCGGACGAAAGCCCTAGAACGAAAAACGAGTGTGCAAATTGCAAACCGTATAAACAAAAAATCGGGGACCAGGCCATCCTTCAAAGCCACAGATACAAAACATGCAGCAACAGCTTCTATTGCACAATGCAGTGGTCATCTGCTGCTGTAGTTGAGCGTGGTAGATAGGAGAATAAAGGTCATAAGAACAATTTTATATCCACTAATAAATTTATTAATGCTTTGGAACATTATCTGGATGTACCACATAGCAAAGATTTGGAGGTCGGAGCGCCCATGCAACATTATTCCTCCCCAAACTATAACACACAGACCACCAAAACGATCATGTTTAAGGATATTCCTGGGTTCGTTACGTGTTCCCTCTCGCAATGTGAGGGTACGTCGAGAATCACTATTTAGACTGAATCTGCTCTCATCCGAGAAGAGCACGGGACTCCATTCCTCGTTGGTTCAATTTTGATGCTCTTGGGACCATCGTAAACGGTGCCGCCGATGTGCAGATGTCAATGGAACACAACGTACTGGTCGTCGGGCAAAGAGACCACCTCTGTGTAGTCGCCGTGCCACTGTCTATTGTGAGATTGCTTGTCTAGCTGTCCTGTTAAATGTGGTTGCTATTGCGCCCGCAGTTTGGCGTGGATCCCTTCTTGCCTATTGCACAATGCAGTGGCCATCTGCTGCTGTAGTTGAGCGCGGTAGATAGGAGAATAAAGGTCATAAGAAAAATTTTATACGCAATAATAAATTGATTAATGTTTTGGAACATTATATGGATGTACCACATAGCACCTTTTATTTAAGGGGCTTCATGTTTTGATAAGGTAGCCAGTGCTGGTGTTAAATGGGCCAGTAACGGCTGTTTATTACAATCGGAATGATAACAGTGTGAGAATTTTTAATTATGTAAACACTTGGAATTTCCAATCAAGCATATATCGATGTATTAAGTATTAATGATTAATTTATAGTCGATATTGCACTCGCTATTGTAAATTGTTTTATGACAATTTATACATAATTTTAGCATTTCTGTTAATAATTCAGAACAAAGACATTACTCTTCATTTCATGAATATTCCATTTTGTTAAATCTGATGTTAAAAGTATTTGTATATTGTGAGGCAGTTTTGTGAGCCAAACTTGTCATGATGTACTTCAGCGCCGTCCTCCTGGTTAGCTGGAGAGTTACAGAGGGCGCTGCCCTCACCCAAGTAAAACCCGGAAGTGGTATCGGGAGACAATGAGATACTTATGGAATGTTCTTACCCCAGCTCCCTTAGTGAGCATTCGGACTAGGGAAAAGAAGTCCTATGTTCGACACTCCAGTGAGTGAAGCGGGAGGTTGAAGAGACTCCTTTGCGTCTGATTTATGACGCCGCTATGCGCAAAGAAAGGAAATGTCAAGTGGCTGGATTTAACTATCGAGTGATTGAGTCGGATTGTAATTGTCGTTATCACTGAAGTTTAAGGGTTTGTTGTAACTGATGTTTTAGTTAAACAGTTCTGTTCCTTTAATTAGGGAGAGTGGATTATTAACAAATTTTTGTTTAGGAAAATCAACAGTTGGGTTTATCAGACCTGCGAGTTTATATCTTTTCCTATTCAGTACTTTTCAGTTGAAAATTATACGAGAGGCAATTCCATCCTCTTTGTTACATAACCCCCTAACTGGTTCCTCTCTCAAGATTCCTTTGTATGTAAGTGTTTCCATAATCTACAATGGACCGTTAAGAACCCGGTTATCAGGTTTATTTCAGCTCTATTGATTAAGTATATCTTCAGTGTGTGAGGAGGACATACTGATCGTCATTCTTCTACTGTGCCTGCATATCTCTGTTTGAACCCATTGTAATGGTTGATTATGATTAACCGACTCAGCAATGGTTCTTCGAAAAGAATTTAAGGGAATGTCAAAAACTGGTTCATGTCCTGTAAATGGTCGAGCAGATCTTTTTCTTGGCAGGATATCTGCTTCTACGTTGCCTAAAATTTCTTATGTCCAGGCACCCACCCAAGATTAACCTTGCTGTGTTTTACCAATTACAAACACTTATTAACCCACTCAGCAATGATTCTTCGAATCCTCAGAATTTAAGCGTATGCCAAACACTGGTTTAAGTCCAGTATATGTTTGAGCAGATCTTTACTTGCCAGTATAACTGATTTTATGTTGCCTAAACTTCCCTATGCCAAGGTACCCCATGTCAAGACATCCAAGATTAACCTGGTTGTGTTTTGCCAATTACATACACTTTATTAAGCATTTCCAGACAAATTTAATGTCACCTGATAACTTGCAATTGCTTTTAGCGCAGCCTGACTGTCAGAGAAGAATCTAAGTGCTCCTTCCTTTATAGCTCCTTTTTAGATTCTTCCTGACACAGGTTTCAATTGCATAAGCTTCATCTTGAAATACAGTGATTGCGACCAATAGTAACACAAATATCACACTTTAGTACTTCCCCATATATTCCAGTTCCAAACATTGTCCATTTAAGAGGCATCTGTGTACCAGGTTAGGTTACCTTCAGGGCATTGCATCTTCTTCTGACTATTTCTAACACTATGTTGAATGGTTTGCCAAAATATAATTTTGGTAACATATAGTCACTACCCATTTCAAGATGAGGGTTAATGATTATATTTATAATTCTCGGGTGTCCTAAGGTATTAGGATTGCACCAGTTTGAGTATAGGTTCATCCGATAAGACCCTCGCCTAGCTCTCACTCCTAATCAAATAAAGACCTTAAATCTGGAATAGATAGGGTGTATATGGAAATAGAATCTGAAATGAAAAAAAGGAATCTGCGATGGAGAAAGTAGGGAGTAAAATGAAGGGAGCAAATTTCGGAATGGAGAAGATACAGACGGAAATGAAATATGGAATTGTGGAGATGGGAATTGAAATTAAGACAGCGACATCCGAAATGGAAGAAATAGTTTCCGAAATCGGCGACACCACAAAGTCTTAAATAAAAGCTGAAGTTAGAGGCTTGGAAGATGACAGTGCAAAGGAGCTATAAGAAACCAAATCTGGCATGAAAGGAAAACAAATGCGTTGGATGAAGCAAGAAACACATTAGATCAGCAAACGAAAGAATTTTCCGTAATGATGGATTCCGCAGTGGAGGAGATGCGACTTGATCTAAAGCCAAGTTCCGCGCTGAAGTTAAAGAACGTAACACGAACACAAGACTGGCTAATACAAAAGAATGCCTCCGAAATTCGACTGCACTTCGTCGTGGGAGGTGTTTATGGAGCCATTTCGAGGTCATTGCTACCCACAATGGATGGATACCAGTGGAAAAGACGACACAGCTTTTAGCTACCCTATATGGGCAAGCAGACAAAACCCTTTTCCCTTTCTCGCTGGGGGCCCAGCCGACGACTTGAGGGGCGCTATGTAGAACATCTGTGGTCGCAGCTTATCGGGCCCAAGTAAATTCAAATGTGGAACAACCGGAAGAGACCTTATAATAATTTTCCATAGAAGTAGAGCGGTTAGCACACTGCGAATCTGACGGATCTACACCGAAATTTATTCCCGGAGAAGCAATCCACGCGTTTATAAGCGGGATAGGGGGCCGGGAGGTGAAACACCAGCTGCTTATGAAGGAACGCGTAAAGACAACGACGCCCTGGCGACTACCCTCCGCAATGAAGCGGCAAAGATGACGACCAGAAGAGCCACCTCAGTGTCGGCCTGAGCTGTAGCTTCCGCGACTGGCGATAGCCGGCACCTATCAAAACAGCTTAACCGTCGTAGGACTTGATCCAAAATGTTATGTGCTAGAATCTCAAAGAGCCGGATACCTAAGGGTAGTCAACGGGCACACCGTGCCCGAGATCCGAAAAATGACTAAGGGTCGGCGTGAAAGGGCACGTAGGAGCCTTCGTCCCTTACCCTTCACTTCATATTGAACACCCTGACTGAGAACGATGAGGAGAAACTGGTGGAGCAAGAATGGAATCACAGGCTGCTGGTAGATACGGGAGCCTCGGTAACTATCACTAGGTCTGGTGTTGTGTGGAAATTATTAAGGTGGCGCCGGTTCGGCGCTATGATCTACGAACCGCTTCGAGCGAAATCCTGCTGGTGAGAGAGGAAGATTATCTGGAGTTGACGCTAGACAGGAGCAGGCTACAATTGTGTGTTTTCGTTGCCACAATCACCGAGGAAGTCATCCTGGACCTGGATGTCAATCGGTTTTTCGATGCCAAGGCGGACATAGGTAGCCTCATATTGCACCTGGGCCGCAACGAGATCCTGTTCAACCACTCGTAGGAGAGGTTACAGCCAGTAAAATTCTTACTTGCAAAGAATGGTGGTTCTAGGCGAGTGAATGGTGGCTGCGCGGGCAGAGAAACCGTTAATTAGCAATACTGGCTGCATTTGGGAATTGCGAGCCGGTCACTTGTATAATGCCTGCGGCCAAAGACAGAGAATGAACCGAACTCCAAGAATGGTCGTTTGGGCAACTGAGAACCTCTCACGAGTGAAGGAGAAGCAGATCCTAAAACTTCTTGCAGAACTGCAGGACATTTTCGGCCTGCCAGAAGATAATTATGGCCGTACTAATATAGTTATACATCGCATCGGCACCAGCGATGGTTCACCAATTAGATTGTTGCCTTGCCGATCCTGCTAGCGGAGCAGAAGAGAGTTGTCAATCGCATTGTGGATACGAAGTCCAGAGGCATTAAATGGATTTCCACCGGTAATTCTTTTGAAAAATAAGGGCTGTTTTTGTTTCCAAGGATTTATGACATCCGGAGCACCTCAACTGGTGCCCAGTAGTTTCCCTCCCTGAAGCTGACGTCAGTCAAATGGCACCTCACTCGGCGAGGAACAGTGTGTGAGAGTGTAGGAGTCTACAGACAGAGAAATCTGAGATGGAATAGCTAGCACTTCCGAGGAGCAAGATAAAGGAAGTCCTCGAGGAGACCCATATAGGTACAACCGGAAGGAACCTGGGTGTAAATAAGATCTTGGAGAAAATACGTTGCCGATTTTATTGGTTCCATCTTCGAAGCGACGTGGAGAGGTTGGGTCAGCAATTCCACACCTGCGGGGCAACAAACGAAGCCAAATTTAATGATACAATGTTGGAGCGCTATTCCAAAGGATTGCGATCGACGTGTCAGAGACCCTTTCCCAAAACCAGTTGCGGGAAGTTGCTATCTATTTCTTTACCAAGAGTTAGCAGGCTTCGCAATTTCTAATCAACAGATCTAAACTTTTGATAATGCACTAACGAACAACTCCTGCTAGTTCGGAATCTCTCAGGAGCTCAACAGTGACAGAAAGATTAATTTCGAATTCAACCTTTTGTGAGAGCAGTTTCATTCCCTTGGGATATCCAGACTGTACATCGCTCTCGTTCATCTACAGTTCGACGGAATTGTGGAGCTCTATATCAAGAAGGTCGAGGAGCACTTTTGGGAAATGTATCCAGTCATCAGCGACATTGGGATAGGCACATACCGTTATTCCTCCTGGCCTACACGAGCCCATTGGCGTGACACCGATCAACATGGCATTAGGGCGGAAGCTGTGGCTATCATGTATTCTGTTGTTCCACATGTCTCCAACCGACTACGCATTAGGTCAGGGTGCTAACGGACAGAGTGAAGGACATTCGCCATCACGTCAGCACTATCAACAACTCTGAGGAAGAAGCAATGTGACGCAGCTGCTGCGAGCCTAGCTTGTTGCGTGGATGTTGGTGATGATTTATGTTTAAGGGCGCTTAACTTCAAGTTTATAAGCGCCCTTAAGAAACAGATCATGGCAAAGGCTCAAGGCAAAGATCACTACAACAAAACATACAATGGCCAGAGATAAAGATCAGTATTAAAATGACAACAAAAGCAGAGATAAAGATGAATATACAAGACTAAGTCAAGACGCATGAAAAACTTGATACAAATGAGACTAAATCCGAATTTGAAAGTTTATCTTTGATAAAAACTTAAAACCTTTCGGACCGCTTGGTAATCATCCGCTAAGACATCTGTAAGACTGACCAACAGTTGCAGAAAGGCCTGTAAATGTGCTTGAAGAATACATCCCAGCAAGACATGACGGTCTAACAGACCTTCACTACTCAGCGAACATAGAAGGTCGCCTTTAAAAGCATAAACGTGCGTAAAATTGCAGTGACCAATACGAAACGTGGCCAAAATCACCTTCTCACGAAGAGATGCACGAAAGGAAGTTATTCAGTTTATCGGAATATCCTTCACTACTGTTAAACTTACTATCGCGGAGAGCTAACCACTCCTCGCACCAGCACGATAATACCGCTCTCCGCACAACAAGTCTTAAGTATGAGAGATATTCCATCACTGGGTTCTGTGGTCGTCGCCTTAGCTACCAAATCCGCCAGTTCATTCCCGGCAAGCCAATGTGACTAAGAATCCAAGCACACTCCACATTAACGCCAGAGGCGTGTAAATCATGGAGGTCATCCTGGATCCGCTGAACAATGGGGTGGTAGTTATAAAGCTCACGAAGGCTCTGAAGTGCTCTGATGCTATTGGACCCGATTAGAATTTTGTCCGTCCGAATGCAGAATACGACGCAGGCAAAGTTAGTCCGATGCATTACCAGTCAGATTGCTTTAATGCGCATGCTCAAACTACCGATGATTGTTGTCAGAAAAAAACTATAAATAGGATTTAATAGTCCTGTGTTTCCTCTTGGTTTCTACATTGCTTACCTGTTATATCGCAGTCATCTATGTGCATTGTACGGAATAAAATAATTAGTACATATAATCGACTTTTGTTTTTACATGCATTCTCTGTGAAATAACAACTCGAAAATTTAGAGTCATGCTAGTATCGTCCATTATTACTCAAAAAAAGTTTCGTATTTCTAATATTCAGGCCTTGTAAATATTGTTTAGTAATTCAGGAATTAAAACTCAAAGGTGCGTAATAGGAGGAATAGATTTAATCTACTTACGGTTATCTGTGGTAGGTCAGTGGTAGCGTCCTCGCCACAAAATAGCCTAAGATCCGTGAGTCAAGTATCGGTCGTAATATTGAATTTTTCAAATCCGATTCAACTTTCCAATTTAGGATATATGAGAAATGCTAACTGATAGTTTTGTGAGTGTTAGGCATAAGATTTTTAAGAATGTTTTATGTCTAACAATTTAGCAGTTACAGAGAGGAAATTACAAATAAAGAGATAAACTTGCAATATTTACATCAAATAATTACAGTGATCTGTAAATTTCTGTGCAAACATTTAGGCAGTGGTTTTTATTTTATTATTGCTCTGATTGCATTGCCCTAAAGCTACATTTATTTAGGCTATTAAACACCTACTGTTACGCATGTTGTTGATCCTGTTTACATACAAGTACAAGATTTGTGATCAACAAGAATCTTGCAGATACCTCCACACGATTCTGCTCTGAATTTATATTTGCCTCAGTGTTATTAGTAGCCGTTTAAATAACACAGCTCTAGAAACCGCATATATTCATTGGAACTGGTATTATATCACTGCTTTTACTTTCTTTATCGCTTAGTTATTTGGTAGAGAAACTATTGCATTCCACTCATACCCAAAATTTGCATATAAAGATTTCACTGGAAATGTATGTTTCACGCCCCTAAATCCCCCCCCAAAATGCAATATTTATAAGAAAAACAACCTTTGTGTCTGCGTATGTGTGTATGGCTTGAACAGAATAACTCAAACATAAATAGTTGGATACGTATAAAACCTAGCATTTAAGTTCAACATATTCCAAAGAGACAACATGAAGATTTTGAAGAAAGTCCCCCTCCTTAAGTACTCCTTATAGAAACATTTTCATAGTTTTTTATTCCCTCAAAAATTGGCTTTAGCAATTTTAATTAAAATTCCAGAATTTTAAGATATTTACACGACAAATAAAATGTAAGTATGTGTATCTTGAATTTTCTAGATGTTTACTATGAAGAGCTCTTTATTGGGAAGGAGCCTTTTATAATGTTGCATAACCATAACACGAAAGGTTACTACTCAAAGATTACTGCTTAAAACATATATATTTAAACACAGTTTATTTCAAACAACTTTTATGGCATCAGCCCATTCCATTATTGGATTCAAGTTTTCAACACTTCATCATTTTTGAAGCGCTGACACTATTCAGTTATTTCTCTCGATATGAAAGAGTATGAATTTTCCAGCCTAGTATACCGAGTCTGTCCCTTATTATTTGGGCCTAAGCAACAACAGGCAGATTAAAGTCTAACGTGAAAACGTCGATTCAGGATTAAAAGAAGGTTACTTCGAGTTACTGCTTAGCGTGTCTGCAAATCATGTTAGAGACTCCTAAGCTCTTTAAGAAACAACTTCAAATGCTAAAAACCTGATGTAATATATTCATATGACTTTCTCTACCCTTTAATGGCAATAGTTTATACAAACGATTCTCATTAAAGCTTATTTTTCTATCTACTGCATTTTAATCCCAATAAACGTTTGCAGAAATAGCTACGTTACACATATCGTTATAGATACAAATATTTTAGAACTGGACATTACTATTTCCATGCAATCGCGAGGAAAAACTGTTGATATGACTTTACGTGAATGGCGAAGAAATGAACAATTTGAACCATTAGTAACGGATACCTCAGAAATTGTTTATGATACAAAAAAACTCATTTTAAATAAATTGTGCGGTTTACAGAGATCTACATTTTTTGTGTAGTACGTCTTCGTCTATTGCTTAAGATTACCAGTTGTACAGCATTATACATAATTCCTTCCAAATAAAGAGGACTTTATACGCTATTCCCAGAAAATCCCAGAAAAATTTATTCTTCATGTAATTATCTTTAATATACGGTATTTTAATAAAAATCGTTTGAGCCATTTTTTTAGAAAATAAAAAATTTCAAAAATCTTCCATGTAAAGGGTACTTTGGAGTGGGGATTCTCTTTGAAGTCTTCGTGTCGCATCTTTGGAAGATACTGAACCTAAGTTATTGAGTTATGTTATAACGATGATTATTCTCAACCAATCACAAAGATATTGGAACATTCTATTTTATTTTTGGTGCATGAGCAGGTATATTAGGAACATCTTTAAGAATGTTAATTTCAACTGAACTGGGTCAACCAGATCTTCAATTGGAGATGACCAAATCTATAATGTTATCGTCACCGCTCACGCTTTCATTCTGATTCTTTTATAGTTATACATATTATAATTGGTGGGTGTTCACAGAAACAAACACACACAAGTGGGCGCGCGCGCGAACGTTTTTCTTAAAATGCCCTTTTGGATTCAGGACTCCTCAAATATGTATTTCCGGTGAAAACTCAATATTGAATTTTCGGTGGAATGCAATACCTTCTCCATATACTATGTATGTATGGTAGAAAAAGTAAAACGACAGCATGGTCTAAAGCTTTTAGCTCATGTGCACTGTGTTAGAAGTTCTACTTTTTGACCTTGCTGTCTAAAAAAATAATAATCGTGGCAAAGAAAATTAATTTGTATATCCACGCACATGTCATATCGCTAAAACGAATGGGCGTTTCTAGGTTTGCAGGCGAGGCTATAAAATGTTTAAATAATGCATATAATCCGCATTTTGTTTCGAAGCAAAAGTCGTGGAAATGCTATTTCTTGGGTTTATCCTATTGCAGCAAAGGCCTAAGAATGTAGCAAACCACAGTCGGAAATCTGACTGTGTCGTATTAAACGCAAGAACTGTTAACTGCTAGAAGTAATTAGTTCCCATTTAATGGGATTTTGTTAAAATAAGAATACATCTCTCCTGTACATATTAAAATAGAGAAGCAGGAACCCATTTTTGTTTCAATTTTCCATTATTTATGGGTTATGTCCCTCTTGGGCCACGATATATGATCCAAATATATGTCCAGTTGTGTAAAATTTGAAACCGATCGCAGAAATTTTATATATCACATGATACTGATCTGAACGCTGATGATTTTATAATGTCTAGATCTGTCCTGTTATCTTCCAGCCTATTGGTAGACAACGAAGGGGTTACTAAAGCCGAGGGGCAAGTGTTCAGGGTCAGGGACGACATACCCAAATGCTGAAAAAGGGGAAATAAACAACTCGAATATAGAGTCCGCCGCCTGTTCTCCCCTACACTAGGAAGAGAGTTTTCTACTTACAGAATTCAATATATTATTATTATTATTATTATTATTATTATTATTATTATTATTATTATTATTATTCTCTCGTTAATTTTTTTAGCACTGAGTGCTATGCGTACCTTTATCACAAATAACATCGATGCAGAAGAGCTTAGAAAGTTACGAAGCTAGTTCAAATTCTTCCAATGTCATGCAACTCTATGCAGCATGATCAGAACAGCTTTCTGAAACAAAACTCTTTGTTTTCTGCTGCTTGCCTGTGCCAGAGGAAGTATTGCATTCACTCAAAAATTCCATACCACGATTTCATCGGAAGAATACATTTTGAAGTCATCTGAACATCCCCCACCGCGTTTTAGAAAAAGCTGTGTGTGGTATTATGTTGGTTCAAACAATGCATTAAATGGAAAACTTATATTGTATTTGATTTGGCGAAAACTTGTTGAACTGATTTTAAGTTACCCAATGTTTCAGTTGTTTGGCATGATGAAGAAAATGTATGTATTTAATTTTCTGTCAATACCCTTTGAATTCCTGATTCTTAACGATTGTTGCATAAATGGTAAACATGAGGAGGAGACAAAAACTTATCGAACGAAAAGTGTAGATGCCATTATAACGTACAATTTATGTAAAATGTGTTATTTTGTAACATATCCAAAGCATTCCTTGTCAGAGTTTAACTTTCTCCAATTTGAAGTTTACTTTTGTGAGCGATATAAGCACAGTATTTATTAGTATGTTGTTCTTCCCCTATGAAATTCTTACTAACAATGGTGCATTTGATATAAAGAGATGAATTTTATTTCTTGCGTGCAATCAAACCTATAGAATTTCCATGATAAATGTAAAGATAATAAAAAAGTCACGTTTTATGTGAGTAGTTCAACATTAAGATGTGAATTTACAAACAGTAAATAAAATGTAATTACACACCAGATTTTTTATTTCATTTTGTTCTAGCGTATGTGACAGAATCGTACAGACCCAATGTTTTGTACTGCACTAGATGAAAAGGGCACACTCATTCGTTCTGAAAATCGGCGTAGAAGAATGCTATTCAGTAAAAACAGGACTCAACCCATATGAAACATGAAAATGAAAGCCCTAAGACTTAATAATACACACTGCATCACTAATAGGTAGCTATTTTAAACAATGTTGTACTACTGCACCTAACTGCTGACACAGTAAGCTGTAAGGAATTCTTACACTTTGCGATTTTGTGAAAAAAAATATTTTGAAAGTATTATACTTATGGAAATCATAAAACCCAGAAATACATCGTAAAATGCAGGATAATCCGTGAAGCACAGCCACATCTCTACAGTGGGGACCTAATGTTCGTTTCCGGGTGGCCGAAATTGGGAAATATTACCTTTTAGTAGTAGTGGTAGTAGAACTAGTAATAATAGTAGCAGTAGTAGTAGTAGTAGTAGTAGTAGATTAGTAGTTGTAGTAGTAGTAATAGTAGATCAGTAGTAGTAGTAGTAGTAATAGTAGATCAGTAGTAGTAGTAGTAATAGTAGATCAGTAGTAGTAGTAGTAATAGTAGTAGTAAATTAGTAGTAGTTTAGTAGTAGTAGTAGATTAGTAGTAGTTTAGTAGTAGTAGTAATAGTAGTAGATTAGTAGTAGCAGATTAGTAGTAGTAGTAGTAGTAGTAGTAGTAGATTAGTAGTAGTAGTAGTAGTAGTAGTAGTAGTAGTAGTAGTAGAAGATTAGTAGTAGTAAACTACTAGTAGTAGATTTTTTGTAGTAGTAGATTTGTAGTAGTAGTAGATTAGTAGTAGTTTAGTAGTGGATTAGTAGTAGTTTAGTAATAGTAATAGAGTAGTAGTAGTAGTAGTAGTAGTAGTAGTAGTAGATTAGTAGTAGTAGAAGATTAGTAGTAGTAGTAGTAGTAGTAGTAGTAGAAGATTAGTAGTAGCAAATTACTAGTAGTAGATTTGTTGTAGTAGTAGTAGTAGTAGTAGTAGTAGTAGTAGTAGTAGTAGTAGTAGTAGTAGTAGTAGTAGTAGTAGTAGTAGTAGTAGTAATAGTAGTTAGTTTTTTTTGGGCAGGGGAAAAATCTTAGAAAGACATCCATAGGGTGAGTTGGATTCTCACTAACTAAAAAACCCCTGCAAGCCATGGTCGACTTCTTCTTGGAACTACCTTGAGGTATTACTTCAAGAGGAAGAGGCTTTAGATGGTCTACATACCCACTTACAATATCAGGGTTGCACCTGCTGTTCATTCTTCTCCTTAGTCTTAAGGATACAAGTTATCATTTGTGCAATAATTTGCCAGTTTTCCCTAGATTCCAGCATTATCGGAATAATGTTGTTCGATCTTACAACCTGACCTAATGTTTTGTAACTTTGATGTCGTATGTCATCTCACTTTGAACAATGTAAAACAGTGTGTTCAGGAGTGTCTGTGCGCAGTACGAACAAAGGTCCGTATCAGCCAATCCCATTCGATGTAAATAAGATTTAAAACGACCGTGGCCAGTCAGAAATTGTGTCACATAATAATCCAGATTACCATGCTTCCTAGATATTCGGGGTGTTTTCTAGGGAATTAGCACCTTTGTCCATTGAGCCGTCCTCTCTTCCCGGTTCCATTCTACATGCCACTCTCTGATAGTTTTCTCCCTGGTCAATAGTTTTTGGGCTCTGCAAGTATTTATCTGATCGTATGTGCGTTCCTTAGCTAGGAGATGAAAAGGTATAGTTCCTGCTAGAACTTGTATAGCCTTCGTGGAGGTGGTTCTGTAGGCACTACAAATTCGTAGCGCAATCTTTCGCTGGACTCGCTCCACCCACCTTCTATATATTGTTTTATTCATCCTGGTCTTCCAAGCGGGCGCACCATATAAAATAATAGAATTAACCACGCCACCTAGGATTTTCCTTGTTTCAGGCTTGGGACCGCCAATATTAGGCATTAAACGACTCAAGGAAGCAATCACTTTCTCTGCCTTGACAACCTCGTATTTTACGTGGACACCCATATTCATATTGTGACCAAACTGAAGACCAAGATATCTTAAATGTCTTTGAGACTTTAGTGCCACGCCACCAATATTTACATTAACTTCCCTTAGGGATTGTCTTCCCTCCAAAATCACAATTTCAGTTTTTTGTACAGCCAATTGCAACCCCTTCTTCAACATCCATATTTCAATTTGGCGTGCAGACACTCGATTTTATCCTCCAACTCTTCTCTGGATTCCCCAGACACTAGAAGGGCCAGATCATCGGCGTATCCAATAGATGTAGTGCCCATCGACAACTGCACTCTAAATACATCATCATAATACATGTTCACAGGGTAGGTCGCAAAACTGAACCTTATGGTACTCCGCAAGTCATATCCAGATGCTTGGTATCACCTATCAAAATTATCCAATTACTCAGGTAACTACATATAATTTTTATCAGGTAAGGTAACAAACAACATAAAATATTTAATAATTAATTAAACAGTACAATTTTAAAAAAAATTAATCATTGTATCAAAAAGCAATTTCTAAAAAAAATAAAATCAATGAATAAAAAATCTATTTATTTAAACAAAATTAATCATTCTACCAAAAGAGCAATTTCTAAAACAAAATAAAATCAATGAATAAAAAAGTAATAACTTTTGTACTTGCAACTTGGCGCCGCCTCAGCTCATAATTATGGCCTTTCCATGGTGCCGAATTAAAAGCAACAAAGAATTTCTAATACTAACGCTGAGCTCAAATAAAACACAGAAAAACAATGTTTTCATCTGTGTTACCAAAACATACTGTTGGAAACGTAACATGAAGCTGGTTATCGAGACCCAGGAGAACTAATAATAATAATAATAATAATAATAATAATAATAATAATAATAATAATATACGATCGAACATAGCGACGAAAATGTGCTGAATTCATATTAGGAATGGGTTGTAGGAAAGGCAAGAAACAAAGTTTGTTGTCCTCCAAGGATGTATCTACCTGCGGTGGTCAACGACAAGTCTACCGGAAGTTTCGCCTTTGTATCTTGGCTCGGACAGGTCGTTTACAACGGTTTCAAAGCTTAGAAGGGTCAGGAAGTATATGTGCCTTATCTACGATCTAAGAATATTCGTGGGAAGATTTTAAAACTCAAAATAAGCTGTAAGAAACAGATGTGAAAGTTGTCAAGTGGGGGTAGCCAATAATAAAAATCATGAAACAAAATGATAGCCAATCAAAAGATCGCGTAGGCATCACATGATACGTTTGAACTTAAGACGGAACGAAACTTAAGAAAGGTGGAGGAAATTTCTAGGTTTGGCGAAAGGCGTGAAAGAGGAAAAGAAACGCCGAGACATTCCGGTACAAACTAACCATGAGGACGGCCGAGTCACATTCCGGTACAAACTAACCATGAGGACGGCCGAGTCACATTCCGGTACAAACTAACCATGAGGACGGCCGAGGCACATTCCGGTACAAACTAACCATGAGAAACGCCGAGTCACATTCCGGTACAAACTAACCACGAGGACGGTCGACGAAACAAAATTAGAAGAAAATAATCAGAAAGTTTATAGTGTAAAAATGAAGTTGTGAAAACTAGGCAATTCGAGGGCTAGTCGGAGAAACACATAAGTAGCGACTTCGAAAGTGATAAGAATAACAGTGGTTTCGACGACGAAGGTGGCGGGTCGACCAGATAGGAATCTACGTAACCAAATAAAGAAATAACTCAAACTTCTCCGGCAGTATTATTAATATCATCAAGGCAGTGTCACCACCCCTGAAAACAAGAACCTCAGCTCTACCAAAACAAATTCCAAATCCCAGCCACCCAACCATCGAACCCGGGACTCTGAGTCCACTGAAGCAACTGCCAGGAACAACACAGATGCGTCAGAGGTCAGCGTCATATGGCGCCCACTACGTTGAGGCTCGAAATACTGCCAGCGGATAACACACCCGGAGAACCGACAACGGAAGGAAGGACAGAAAGACGACGCCGATGACGACATCAGCAACCACCAGCAGCAGAGTGTACCGATAGACGCGTGGCAACAAGCGACATCGACGCCGCTCCATTACAACAAGGAAGCAGACATTCAGCGCAGACATCATCAGTGTTCAAAAAGTGTGTAAGTGTAGTGAAGTGTTTTGTGAACTACTACAACACTTCGCAGCAGCTCAACTCAGCACCGAGTAAGTGTTAACTGTACGATACATAAGTCAATAAAATTTTGGAAGGGAGTGTATATGCAATAGATATAAGTAAACTGGGTTATGTATGTTTGTAAATGCTGTTAAGAAGCAAGAAATTAACCGGCAACGATATGGAAGGTAATAGCAATGAACAAGGGGAAAATTTCACTAACAATAGCACGCGGGTAGGTGTAGAAAATGGAGATAGCGAAACATTAGAAAACCAAGTTACCGGATCACTTAACACGAGCGAAATGCTGCAACAAATGTCGGCTCAATTGGGCCTCCTAAACACTAAAATAACAGAACAAGAGCAAACACTTGGGCAAACACTGACTCAACGATTAACGGAACAAGAGCAAACACTTAGGCAAACACTGACTCAACGATTATCAGAACAAGAGCAAACACTTGGGCAAACACTGACTCAACGATTAACAGAACAAGAGCAAACACTAACTCAACGATTAACAGTACAGGAGCAAACACTAAAACAACAATTGTCCACCCAGGAACAAACATTGCAGCAGCAGATAGCCTCACAATTAAGCATCCAACATAAGGAAATCAGTCAGGGCTTAGAAAATAAAATACAGGGTGTCTTGTCAGAAATTAGAGCAAGTCAAAATGTAATCTACGAGGATGTAGAATATATAAGAAACGAACTAAGAGCAACACAGAATAGTGTAGAGGTAGTAAGGAAGGAACTTGTCTTGGAAATAGACGCAATCAGGGCACAACAAATTGTAAGCAATGAAAACTTAATATGTACAATTAGTGATAAGGCAAGGGAAGAAGCAATGACAGTCTGTGTATCATTACAGAATAAGCAGCAGGCACTTGAAGCAGGGGTTAATGATGAAATTAACAAATTAAGGGAGGAACTGACACAGACCGTCAATGCTCGCAGGGACGCGCTAGAACAAATCGAACCGCGATCCCAAGGAGCCACGGACGCGCGAATTACCTCTCAGGTTTCCGCGCTTTCGTCGTTCCAGTGTAACAAACCCGAGTAGCGAACCGAGGTCGAACGAACCTGCCTGCCTTCTTTCGGCCTCACCGCACACGGCAAGTGAAATGTCAAGCACCGTAGGGCCCCTGGAACAATGCAATATACCTTTACAATTTTTGAATGAACTGCCAATCCCCAAGTTCAACAGTGAATTCGATAATGCGAAGCAATTCATTAACGACCTCGAATCTTATTTCGCGCTTAGGGGAATTCCCGACCGTTTCAAAATGGTAATTATAAAAAGCAACTTGATAGGCCTGTCCCTGAGTTGGTTTCGATTGACGGTGGGCGAGCATGCACAATATGGACATTTTAGGTCTACGTTTTTAGAAAAATATTGGAGTGGCGTTGCACAATACAGGGTGCGCGCAGAAATAAATAATGGCCGATACAGGGAAGAGAAGCGTGAGTCGATGGTCGACTACTTCTTGCGACTCGGCCAATTAAGTCAACTCCTGGACCCACCGATGCCTGAAGGTGAATTTGTATCCCTCCTGACACGACACTTCCCAGACGTTATACGTCATCACCTCGTGGTAGCACGTCCGAGGACGCTGAGCGAAGCCATAGAACTACTTACCGCTCTGCAGGGGTACGGAACGCGGGAAGAAGATAGGCCCAGAATCAGGACTGAAGGTAGACACATTGATCGGATACATTCGCATCGTAATGATGGGACCAGGGCACAAAGTGCGTTGAACAACTATTCCACAGTCCGACAGCGTTATCAAGAGCCATTTACAAGAAATCGGGAGAGAAACTATAGGCCCTGGAACCAAACGGGCACGGGTAGGCCACCGAGGCAACATGAGGAGTATCCCGTTCAGTACATGAGATTCTCCAGGTACCCGGCGAATAGTAGGCAACACCGGGGAAATAACCTCCACGGTGGAACAGCGGATAGGCCAAGAACGCCTCCGAATCGCCCAGAAACTCCCCCGAACCGACCTGCAAACACCCCGGGCAGGCCAAGGACACCTCCGAACAGGCCAAGAACACCTCCAAGCCGGCCAGCGACCCCACCCCGTAGAGATGAGAACCACGAGCTCTTAAGCATGCCTACGTACAGTCACGTTTTGACGCCTAGCGGGTACCCATCACAGACACGACAGCCGCAAAATGTCCACCGCGAAATGGATGACGCGATAGGTCACCTAAGCGGGGCAATGGCAGGACAAAGCATAGGCCAAGGGATAGGCCCCAGTCAAGGATCGTGGCCACGACGGTCGGAAAACTAGAGACAGGAAGAGTCGTAGCGTTCCCAGGCTCAACCTCAGAGAATGCGAGCAGGTTCTCGCATTACACAGGAAACGAAAACAAAAATACAGAAGCAAATAGTGTAGGCCACAATATCAGCCGAAACTGTCATGACAAGGAATTCGGATACACGGAGATAAGTCAAACCCAGGAAATAACGGAATCTCCGAGAGTAGCGGCAGTAATCGAAAATGAGACGTACTTGGTAACAATAGACAGTGGAGCCATGATCTCTGCGTGCAGTAAAGCACTCTTCAACCACCTCAGTGAAAAGAAAAAGAACTTACAGACACTGCCCGTAAAGAACGCATACTGCATAATGGCTGTAGGCGCGCGAAACAAAAGATATCGCAGCAGGTAATGATTAATGCTTGCATAGGGGATGTTGAACTTGAAATATTGTGTTTAGTAATAGACAAACTGGTAGTAGACATACTGATGGGAAGCGACGTGCTAAATGCATTCCAAGCCACTGTTGACTATGGACGAGCGCTATTGACACTTACAGTAGACAGATCGCTAAGAACAATACCGTTCATTCAAACCCCGAGTATGGAATACACGGTACTAACCGAAATAGAAGAGCAAATACAACAAGATCAATTTTTTATTGAATATTTGCACATTGGGGGAGGCATTAACGTGGTTAGAATTTTTACGCAACAACTGTGCGAAGGGAGAGATCTTAACGACACGTCACTGCAGTCAGCTGATGAGTCAGAAGTAGGTCAAGCACCCCAGTATTGTGGGTTAAACACAGAAAATGAAAATGTTTATTTCGGTGAGAGACCGGACGACTCGCAGGTAGTGAGTGAACAAAACATGTCCCTATCAGGTATACACGAATATGTAGCATCAACAGACTGCTTAAACCATCGAGTAAAGAAGGAATACAGACGTATGCATATGTGTTGGAAAGGTCCTTATCGGATATCACAAACCTTCGGGGACAGGGTATTTCAACTCCAACAATTGAGGACCGGGAAAATAATCGGTAGGTACCATCTATCATTGATTCGTCCATTTAAGCAGGACCAAAGAAATTTAGTAGAGTCGGACAGGGAAAATGTACAAACGCACTCGGAACACGAGTAAGGAAAGTCATATATGCGAACATTGTTTACAAACAAATTGGTAGCTTTGGGATAGCAATGTCCTGTTAAAACCGTGTGCTTGACATTCACGATGTTAATGACATGCAGTATGAAAACCGGACAGAATGTATACCTGGCAGAAAAAAGGAACCAAAAGGTGTCTGAATGTGGAGGCTGCTAATAGCCTCAAGAAAACCATTATTGTATATAAGGTGCAAAAGAGAGAGAGAGAGAGAGATGAACGAAGATGTGTAATTAAAAAAAATTGTTTGAAGAATGTATTATGTGTGTAATAAGCAAATTCCTTAAATATAAATGTTTTGTAGCCTGGTTGTTGACGGCCAGATATTATGTAGATTGTTTTTCTTTTATTTTGTGAAAACACTTGTGTCAAATTTGAAATTGCACTGTGTTCAGTGATTGAAATGTATTGTGAACAGAATAAATGTGTAACGGTGGGCTCGCCATCAAATCGTCGTAAGCCACTAAATAAATAAATAAAATGATAAATGAAAGGAACAGAGGGAGAGAGGGACATTAGATTAGCTTAGATGGGACATTAACGATAAACCCATCATCCAACCTAAAGGTCCGATGATAAATTTACCGTCAGGGCATATGACGCTGGTTATCGAGACCCAGGTGAAATAATAATAATAATAATAATAATAATAATAATAATAATAATAATAATAATAATAATAATAATAATAATAATAATAATAATAATAATAATACTATACGATCGAGCATAGCGACGAAAATGTGCTGAATTCATATTAGGAATGGGTTTAGGAAAGGCAGGAAACAAAGTTTGTTGTCCTCCAAGGATGTATCTACCTGCGATGGTCAACGACAAGCCTACCGGAAGTTTCGCCTTTGTATCTTGGCTCGGACAGGTCGTTTACAACGGTTTCAAAGCTTAGAAGGGTCAGGAAGTATATGTGCCTTATCCACGATCTAAGAATATTCGTGGGAAGATTTTAAAACTCAAAATAAGCTGTAAGAAACAGATGTGAAAGTTGTCAAGTGGGGGTAGCCAATAATAAAAATCATGAAACAAAATGATAGCCAATCAAAAGATCGCGTAGGCATCACATGATACGTTTGAACTTAAGACGGAACGAAACTTAAGAAAGGTGGGGGAAATTTCTAGGTTTGGCGAAAGGCGTGAAAGAGGAAAAGAAACGCCGAGACATTCCGGTACAAACTAACCATGAGGACGGCCGAGTCACATTCCGGTACAAACTAACCATGAGGATGGCCGAGTCACATTCCGGTACAAACTAACCATGAGGACGGCCGAGGCACATTCCGGTACAAACTAACCATGAGAAACGCCGAGTCACATTCCGGTACAAACTAACCACGAGGACGGTTGACGAAACAAAATTAGAAGAAAATAATCAGAAAGTTTATAGTGTAAAAATGAAGTTATGAAAACTAGGCAATTCGAGGGCTAGTCGGAGAAACACATAAGTAGCGACTTCGAAAGTGATAAGAATAACAGTGGTTTCGACGACGAAGGTGGCGGGTGGACCAGATAGGAATCTACGTAACCAAATAAAGAAATAACTCAAACTTCTCCGGCAGTATTATTAATATCATCAAGGCAGTGTCACCACCCCTGAAAACAAGAACCTCAGCTCTACCAAAACAAATTCCAAATCCCTGCCACCCAACCATCGAACCCGGGACTCTGAGTCCACTGAAGCAGCTGCCAGGAACAACACAGATGCGTCAGAGGTCAGCGTCAAACACTATCATAAAGCAAAAGAGAAGAATCTGATATGGTACATTCATATGACTTTCTCTACTCTATCTTTATTAATGGATACACAAACTATCCTGACTCAGTGGTTAGAGCAACCGGACGGAGACCGGGAGATCCCTGGTTCAAATCCCGGCTAAGGCATTGAATTTTTCAGTCATCTGATTCTACCTTTCCAACCCTGTCCAACACACGGCTTGTGTGAAAGAACAATTAATTCTATCCTGACTTATTTGTCTATCTAATACATTTTTATCTAAATAAACCTTTGCAGGAATAGCTACATTACACATTAGGATACAAAGAGAACAGCGATAGTCAAGTTTTTCTATCTATTTCATTTTATTCTAGCTACACCTTTGATCCAGATGAAGATGGAATATGTTTCCTAGCAAACTATACGTTAGGAGCAGAGACAGGTAACTATACAATTTTATGTCGATTCCAGAGCGTTGGATCATCTGGTAAACTTAGAAAAGTATTTTCTAAAGTGTATGCATTTAAAGGAACCAGTTAGAGCAAATATTGCCAAGAAAAGTCAGTGATTAATAGCATCAAACAAATGTTTTCTTGCTACTGAAAGGTCTACTAAAAAGAATGCACTTTGCGTTCCTGATTTGGCATATCGTTTGCTTTCTGTAAGAAGAGTGGAAGAATAGAGACTTGGGGTTAAATTCCAAAAAAATAAAGAAACTATTTAAAAAAAATAATGAAGAGATTATTAAAGGTTTTAGGAAAAGCAATTTATATGGATACTTTCAGGATTAAGGGAAAGGAAGCAGAGGGCCAAAAGGCATACTGCATGTGTGCATATCTCCACAAGATGAGATTTAGCACCGGCAGTTAGGACATACATGAGTAGAGGAAATGAAGGAACTGGAGAGAACAAATCTGTGAGTGTGAGAATTTTCAGCTCTCATTATGTGAGACATGTCTAATAGGCCGACGGCCTATGCTTCATTTGAAGTGTCACTTTTGATAAGAAGCAATGGAGTTCTTGGTTTGAATACAATACTTTCTTGCCTAACATGTAGAGGAAGTAAAGACTGGGATGTTAATCTTGTAATAATTGCTTAAGTTTTGCTGAAAGTTTCCATATAAGTGGTTAAAAAGCATCTAACATGGTTCATTTTAAGTAATACAAATTACTGACAGTAAAAGTGTTTTAAATAATTTTAATGTACATTGCAGTACTGTGCAGTGAAATATTTAATTATAACTATGCATAAAGCTGTAATTGTTCCGAAATTAATTAACGAAGCTAAATGAAGTTTGATATAACTACATGTGTTGAGCTTTTAAAAATTAATTTTTACTTCTTACAATGATTTTCACCAATGTTCATGGGCACATTAGCTTAAAAACGCTTTCTCTCACACTTTAATCCAGGCTTGTGTCTGGAAGCTCTGCTATGCAGCTTTTCTGGCGTTTTAAAACTTGATTTGCAGGAAAAGATTTTGTCAGTGCTCTATATCCAGAAGGCTTCAATAACTCTCAGCTGGCGGTTCCGTTTGTTATATATGGAAAAAGTGATGCTACTTCATATTTGCTTTACCTGGATAAATGAATCCTTACTATTCCGCGAGAACCAATTATTTATTAGGCGACTACGTGTTTTGGAACTTTCTCTCGTCGAAACACTGGAAAGATCACTGAAGAGCTCAAGCGTCCGCAGGCCCCATATTAATATGTTCTCGTTTAAAGGCTGTGAGACAGTCATGAAAGGTTGGCACGCAAACTAGCTAACCTAGATGCTTACTGAATGGCACACTTTAACATAACTGTTCCTGATTATGAGATCTGATAAGCTGCTTATTTCTTCTATAAACGAAGGTAAAGAAATCGATACCACGATTTCACTACACGTTTTCAGGTACTCGAAACAGATGCGGATTCAGACCCCAAATCTGAAATCACTTCGAACGGAAGTGGTTTCACGACCCGAACCACACCAGGACATTTTATCCTTTGCTAGGACCATCATTCTTAGGATGATGGATATGAACAGAAAAATGTGGTGAAACGGTGGGAAAGAGTATTCTGTGTTCAGAAAGGGTTGAAGGGAATCAATAAATTACTAAATAGGGAGTTGAGGTACGGAAACTTTTTATGTTGCTTCAAGGTAAACTATTTTCGGCCAAGCGCAAGTCTGGAGCCTTTGTGGCGTTCGCGGGATCAACTTCATACTCCCCGAGACCGCGGATGTGGACATTGAAGCTGTTGGACAGGGGGAGGGCAATAATGTAATCAGTAATTGTGAGGAGACTGAGGTCATGGGGGATATCTTTGTTGGGGATATAACAATCGGCGCTGACGGCCGAACGGAGGAAGAGGTTTTTTAGAGTTTGTAGGTGATTGTGGTGGTTTGGGCGGCAATGCCAAATGACTTGGTAGGCGTTGGTCAGAGTAGGGTGGAGTACCTGCTTGTAAAGCAACATTTTGTTGCCCACGGACATAACAAATTTCTAGCGTATAATTTCATCTTTCGATTAACTTTTGCGGCTACTTCCTCTATATGTGGTTTTCAGATGAGTACATGATATAAGGTTATGGCAGAATAGGTTACTATCTGCCAGGAGTAAGTTATGAAGGTATTATTGAAACAGTCTTTTGGTGTAGCTGAAAGCCTACGACTTGGTAGCCTTTATCTTCAGGCGCCATGTGTTGAACTAGGTCGTGAGTATATTGGCGTTAATCTGCATTATGTGCGCTGCACCTCTATGCTTCAGGGAGGCGGAGGTGATGGTGGTGTCATTCGCTAACTGAAACAGGGAACAATCTACGTAGGATGACAATGTGTTAATAAAGATAAAAAAGAGCGGGCCGAGGGCACTGCCTAGAGAGATTCCTGCACGAATGGTATGTGAGCCGGGGTTACATCCTTTTGTAGACGGTGAAAGCGCGGTTTCCAGATAGGAACAGATGAAAAAAATTAAATTGAGTTCTATTTGTGGACGCTGTTTAACTGCTGTGGCCATTAGCGTCCCATTCTGTATTGAGCGTGAAAGACCGGCAATTTTGCTCAGATTGCTCTTTATCAGGCTTGAGGTTATCTTACGCGCCGTAAATCTACGACACGGAACCACCGGCTTTACTTCCCTTCCAAAGGAAGCCATGCTAAGCATTTTTACGCCCGAAAAAATCCATCGCCCTCTGCCGGGTTTGAATCCGCGACCTCAGGAACTACAGGCTAGCATGTTAACCACTACACCACGGAGGAAAACGGGAACGGACGAGGTGGCTAAGGTAGGGTGGGATGTTATATTATATTAGGCGATGCCGGAGATCCTCGTGTCATAGTCAAAGACCTGTGATGTCCAAAATTAGTGTCAAACAAAGTGGCGATAATCGAATGCCTAAAGCACTTCATCCACCAGCTTCAGTATTTGGTGAACGGTGCAACAATGGCCGTGGAAACCGAGCTGTTCTGGCAGGAGCATTGTTTGTTGTGGTCACTGTTGCACTAGCTGGTTGATAGTCGGCAGAAGATTAATGGGCCTGCGGCCTTCGAGGGAGAAAGAGTCTTTCCCGGCAAGCCCTCTCTTACTCTGTCGCGTCTCAGGTCATAAGGCTCGTGCTACGCCTTCAAGCTGAGTACTAACACCAATTCGTCTGGGCGTGGGAGAAGGCAACTTGCGGATACCAAATCCATTCTTCTTGGTCTATAGAGGCCGGCCCAGTACTTTGCCAGAGGGAGCTTGCAACGGCAAAGTTGAGTCATGTGGTATACTCTGTAGGAAGGATGCCGAGCGGCTTTCCACGCCAGGAAAACATTTAGTCGAAGAATGATTATCGTCGTTAGCTCGGTGCGGCATTGCCCACACGCATTTCGGCCTAATTCAAAATTATATTTATACACATTTGTAAGTAATCTTCTAACTTTAATATAACAAGTATTGTGGCCTGCCTTCAGATTCTAAGCAATTTTAGAGCGGGTTGCTGATTAAGGAATTTGTTAATTGTAATGTATGAAAAATTGTATTTGTGCAAGGAGAAGAAACGAGAAACAGACATTATTCAATTTACTATTTATTAACTTCTTTGTAAATCTTAGTGAAGATTTCAGAATATATACACACGTTTCATAATTGATGACCGGCTGCAAGAGAATTTAGCGTTTCGTTTCTATGTAAATGTTGAACCTTTTTTCCCCCTTACTACAACTTTTTCTGTTAATGTATGTTTTAATTAATTATTGTAAAGGGCCCAGAATGCGAATCACATCTTGATAAAACACATGAATTTTAAACTTTAATAAGTCATCCACAGCACGAGAAGCCAGTGCAAATTGTAGCAGATAGCGTGAAGCGAAAGTTAGTAGTCGGTATGTGCATTGCATTTTCTAAACTTTCGAATTACTCGGAAATGGTAGGTATGTTTAACTACTTTTCTACCTTATTCTGATATAGCATTTTTTCTTTTTTTTTCTAAATTGTATTCTTCTTACACAACATGTTCGTAAGGAGTTTATTCGTTAAACTCATTATGGCTATGACTTCAAAATCTTGCGAAAGGAAGAGTTACTTTTTCATCTTCGCTCGTGCGGCTTAAGTGTTGAAGGTTAATATATGGTTCTACAATTAGTAAAATATTTACTAGATATCTGCATATAGAATCTAATGCTTAAAACTTTTCCGATGACGAATTACGACTTCTCCTTCAGGAAACCAAAGAGCATTTACAAGAATTTTAAGGCATATTTTCGGAACAGATCGGTTCTTTGTCTTCGGGAGCATAGCGACGCTTACGTTCTCGTTTAGTTAATTATTTAAAAGGAGTGGAGTTTATTCAAAATTCGCCTCTTGGATTAATGGAACGCGATAATTTGACAGTTCTTTACCGTGATTATTCGACCTCGTTACAAAATTTTGCAGCCAGAATTTCGTTAAATAGGGACGCTCTGCAAATTCCTGTTGAACCTGAAAACAAAGACTTTGCACCTTTCACCTCATCACGAGCGTGTACTGTAGAAGTTACGCAATTCCAATTCTAGCCTTTAAAGGTGGATCACCCAGCGCAGAAGTTAATCGCTAATACACATTTTTCTGTAAATTTGCCGCATCAGGCTTTAGAATTTCTGGAATTTTTCGTGATTCTTATGTTGCCTTCTTATGTGATTCTTCGCGTGAAGTGTTGGTTAACCCGAGCGAGATATATCAACTGTTGTTAACTATTACCGGCGGCAAGATAGTTTATTTACTGGTAATGGTTAAGACTTCTGCTTTTCCTTCTGTGTAGTTTCATAAATCGGTTCTGAAATTTTCCTTTCAGCCGCGATTACGTATTTTATACCTAATGCAATACTATTATACTCCTCAACACACCGTGAGGATTTCTCTGAATTCGTTACTAGAGTACGTAAATGTGCGAAACTATTTTATGTTTCAGATACGTGATGTTATTATATTGGGTCTGAATAACGACGCTTATCTTCAATCAGTCTTTTTAACTGGACCTCAGACTTTCGCTGATTTAGATGATATCGTCATATGGTTACAACTTCAAGCTACACAATTAACTCCAGAACAGCCGTTAAATGCGCCAGAGAACAATCTTGTACAAACTGCATCTACCGATTTGGAAATTGGGTTAGAGGTTACTGCATCTGTTTCTCCGTTAGAAAATTGTACATATTGTCAGCGTTCCGGCCATTCATACGACCGTTGTTTCCGACATCAAAAAGAAACGCAGGGGCCTACTAAACATCACTTCTGACAATGACAATAATTTGGTTTTCCATAGCACGAATTACCGGATATTCACGGTTTACCGTTTGTTCCTTCTCCTATTGTTTCGGTTTCTTATGGAAATGTTTTGACTTTTGCTCTATTAGACTCAGGAAGCATGTCAAACTTATTCTACGAACATTTTATTTTGACCTTGCCTCATTGGAAGTCCCTTAAGAGGATATTTGACTGTACATCGGCTACAACTATTTCGGGCTGCTTGGTTCTGTTTACTTGTACATTAGCGTCCATAAATGTTCTTGGCCAGTGCACTTTGCTATTGTTTCGGATTTACCTTACTCGTTTATATTAGGAAGTTCTTTTATGCATTCTTCTCGTTTGAAGCTTGACTTTTCCGATTTTATAGTACGTTTTGCATTCAGTTCATCCGAAAGTGTCAAATTTTCTTTCGGGTAAAGACGTTTGTTCAGTTTGCGTTTACCCAGGGATTTAATGCATTTACACGGTGTCAATTGTTTACATTTGTCGGAAGACAAACGCTACCAAATTTTAAATTTGTTGTGAGAATTTCCGGATGTGCTGACGGATAAATTGGGATTGGTCCGTGATTTTTATTATCACATACAGTTAAATTATACAAAAACTGGTACGTTCACCACCATATAAATTGTCACCGCCATAGCTTCAAATCATGCGCAGTCAAATTGATCATTTATTACGGGAAAGAGTTATAGAACCTTCTGATTGGTTCTATATGCACTGGGCATCTTCAAGGAGATATCTTTAGTAGGATTCCAGGCAGATGGAATGTACACCATGCGAAGTAGGTCGCTGAGAAAGGTGTATGACTAGTTGCAGCCAATTCTGCGGAAAAATTATTGCCACGTGGTGTATGTTGTCATGCCCCGTAAGAGTGGAAACTGAGGACAAGAGTTGGCTGACTTCCTGTACAGTTGTGGGTACTGCGACTTCCCGCAAAAGTTCCAGAAACAGAAAGTGTCGGACCTGATAGACGTGGTTGCAGTTTCTGCAAACATTTGGCTATCACTCCACCCTAGTTGATTACGTCTTCATCTCAGTCCGTTTCTTAATGGATTTGTGCATCACTCTATCCGTAAAAGCATCTTTCAGCTGTTTTATCTTGTAAAAGCAATTTTCCAATTTTTGAAAGTAATTTTCTTCACAGCAGCTCTAAACAGTCCTTCCCTATTGCTAACCTTAAAGCTTGTGTTTGACAACATCGCTTTTTATTTCTCCCCAGATCAGCTCAATCAAGTTTAAGTCAGAGTGGCAGACACAAATCATTGTGTCCATGTTGTGAAGTAATTTGGTAAGTTTCTGAATTTAAGTTTAATAGTTTTAACAATGTCATATAGCACAGGCCTGATGGAACATGGATCCTAACTATAATTGTGTTGAGTAACCAGTCCTGCATCTCAGCTTTTCTTGTAGAAGTTATTGAAGCTTTATTTAGTTGAAATGAATTATAAGAAGCGTTATCCATTACAATAACCGAGTTCAAAGGGATGTTTGGAAGTAATGTGTTGACGAACCAATTCTTAAAAACATTTCCGTCCATTTCTTCATGATAGTCTTTCGTCGACTTGGATTTGAAGATCAACAAGCCATTCGGAACAAATCCAATCTCAGATCCAGCGTGAAGAATAATAAACCTTTGCTCTTTACCTAAGGGAACATCTAAGGGTGGCTCAAATTCCCCATCAGAATTTTCATATATCCATATTTTCCTTTGGTATAATTCATATCGATCCATGTCTCGTCTAGATAAAGAATTGGCCGATTTGAATTTTGTAAAGATTTAACATTTCTCAAAAAATTAAATATTTTCACTGCAATGTCGCTCCTTCCCATTAGAAACCTCCGTCCTTTATTGTTTTTCACATAACGAAATTGCATACCTTTTAATACTTCACTACTCGCCGCCGTCAAACAATCCCTCTTTCCTTAGAACTTCCGTGAAGTCATCCAAACTTGACAAGAATGATTTCTTATACAAACCGTAAGCTGTTCGGTGTATAGCAGATTTAGTGAATGAATCTACGACTGTTTTCTTTGGTATTCTATTAAGTCTCTTTTTCCCATGAGCTGTCAGAGTATTTTCATTCTCTTGCATTAGTGTTTTCTTTAAAATACGAGAAATTATTCTTTTAGATATTCCAGTTGCAAGAGCCGTTTTTTTTAAAACATTCACTACTGACACTGTATCCCTTCCATTCTTCAAGGCATCAAACTATTCTTCTAAGAACTTGTGCACATTACAAATCATTTCCCTAGCGTCATAGTGTAGAGATTTTCCTTGTTTGTCAGCACCAACTAGTAGTACAAGAATAACAATTATAATTAGGATAAATACATTTAAAAATATGTACCAGATCTCCACCATCCCTTCCATTCCAAAAGTAATGGTATAACGATGAACTTTATATTGAAATAACATACTGTACTCACTGGAGTAGTCCGACATTGCAACAACACAAGAGAAATTGAGGAGGCAGGAATGAATGGACGTCGGCGTTTCTGCTCGCAAAACATGTTTTCTACCACCCAACCCTAATTTGCATGGTGAAAACGACCTTCCACTGTTATGATCCCCGAGACAAGTAAACCCAAGCTACCTATACCAATCCTCACTTGCACAATCGATCAGTTCGGGTTTCAGGAGCTGTTGCAGCCTATTGAACTCCTTTTGGTTCTGGGAGAGCTAGTGGGCTGTACATGGAGGAGCGCTTTTTCATTATTTGTTATTTCATTTTATATTCTTTTGTATCTTCTTCCTTTCTTTCTTTTTGCTGTGAGGTGGGGCGTGGGTTGCGGTTTGGGGCTACTGGCAACTTCAGCTAGGCCACGAGTTCCACTGCGTAGCCTTTGGACCCTAGGCGCTCTTTAAATTCTTCCTCGGTTACAAAGTCCTTGAGGGTTTCTTAAAGATTGTAGTAAACCTTCGATGTTGTGCTCTCCTATTTGATATCGGCGGTGGTGGTGATTGTCCGCAGTAGACGGCAGGAACGCTACAGTGCCCCGTAGTTGTTTGAATGATGAATTAATCGGCGAGCCAACAGGAATGGTTGCCATTACTTTCCTGGAATCTGATGAGCTTCGCAGAAGTATGAGTATAGGGCGTCTTTCCCGAGGAGGAGGAGGAGGAGGAGGAGGGGGGGATATGGTGGGTTGGATAGGGTAGGGCAAAAGCGGTGGGAATATCAAGGACAGCCTCGTTCTCATCCATGGACTCAGCCACGGAAGGAGGTAGGGTGGTGGAGCGTTTCCTCTTCTTCTGGCCAGCAATTGGGAGAGTAGAGAATTTCTCCTGGGTGTTGTCGAGAGCCTGAAATCGGTGTTCAACACCGGTACCGCTGCCGCGAATGGCGCCCTGTGAGGCCTGGCGGTGTATTTAGGCGTGGATGGGGCCAAGTGGTGTCCGTTTTGAAGTTGGTATGAGGTAATTGCCTCTCGACACGCCAGTTTTTATTCGTTTCCCGCTTGTTCATCAGTTTGGCTGTAGACAGCCCTTCACTAGGTGTTCTAGCTGGCCATATCCCCAACACAAGATATACGTCGACGTCCCTGGGTTAATCATGTACATTTTATATATTTCTGTGTCAAAATTCTTAAGTTCTGAATAACATTAAATTTCTTTAATTTAAGCATAATAGCTATATTAGAAATAAAATTAGTTTGTTTTGACAGACATGACAAAATGGACTTAGTAAAGCATTCCTTATTACAGCATGTTCAAATTCACTATCTCAATAATCTAAAGTTAATGTAATTATTTTCTTTAAGATTCACATTTATTAACCATTTGTCTTACAAATACTTAATACCAAAATACTTCGCATGTGTCACTAAGAATCATCAAATTAAGAAATCACTAACAACAAAACTTGGGTATTTTAATCCAAAGGAGCAGGCACAAGTTTTACGGGTACAAGATACTTGCATATTTCATTCATCCCTGAATGCTCTATTCACATGATATACATTTTAGTGCTTAATTCCCTCATACAAAACTTTTAGCTAGATTGTCCACTTTAGACCAGAAGTTCATTCACCGTTTACTAAATTTAATTTTAGAAAGCCACTAGTTTCAGATGTCTATGAAGCATGCATTATTCTTGAGCACTTAAAATAAACCATGATAGCTTTCGAATGTCAGTTTTAGTATGGTTAGTACGGTTATCATTTCATTAGGATAAGCAACATGTTGTCAAAGAAAACAAATTATATTTCAAGTTGATGAAATGCGAAATTTCTTGCAGCAACAACAGAACTCTGATTATTGTGAATACATGACACGGTAAGAGCATGTGACATAGCCTCAAAATGACACTTCAATAAATTTATTCTCGAAGTTTGTAGCTTCACTAGATTCTATGTCTCTCTGTATTTAATATTAAAATATACCTTGTTTATAGTTTACAATTTTATCTCCAAAACAAAACTTTATGCAATTTTTAAATAAAATGGTAATTAACTGTAGTTGTTGGAACACATTACCATCTTAAAAAAGAATTGCAACAGTATTTACATACATTTCCAAGTGCATCTACTACCTTTAGAGTAAAACTTCATTATGAATTGGTGTTTTTAATTTAAAACATTACTTTCCTGTAATCTTAATACGAAATTAGCGATTTATGAATTCTATGCAGAAAAATATTAATATAGTGATAGTTACTTACTATTAGTGTGTTCAAACTATAGCGCCCTTTCCTAGTGAGTTGGATCACATCATAGCTTATGGTTCTACAGTTATGAAACTGCTATCCACCACACCAACGACATTAAACATTTCCATAAAGCTGAAGGAAGAAGAAAAACAAAATTACATTTTCAGAATGGACATTAGAAATGTGGAACCATTTTGCTTACCTCTGTTTAATGTCCAGTGTGGCTTCACTTGTCTGAGAAAATGTTATATACTCCATCAGAACATTGTTTATGGCGGTAGTTACCTCATGCAGTGACTTGCTAACTGCACATTGACTAATTCCCAGCAAGTGGGTAGTTCTGGCCAATGCACGACTGTTAACCACCATTGCCATAAAAGTGATGATCTGTTAAAACCTAAGGAAAATTAAAAGGTTTCTTCATTTTATAATTATAACCAGTGGCGGTCATTCCATGGAATGAAGGAATAAGTCATTCCCTGAAATTTCTCAGAAATAAAATTATCTCCTTTAATTACCTGTGTGTATATTTAAATCTGTTTTGTAGGACAATTTTGTCGAATGCTTTAACGGTACAATGATTGCAGTGCGTTCGAACCTCTTCTCAGCATTATAAACAAACAGCAGTAACGGGTTCTCAAACATCACTTTATAATACACGCAGCATTTCGGTTGTAGTCCGATAGTCCAGCGTAAGAAGTGGTTTCATTTAAGGTTTAAAGGAGTTGTAAACAAAACCACGTGACAAGAGAGCACCTCAGTGGCTGGTGGGCAAAGTACAACTTTTCCCGCTTAGCATGTCGTCTCTTCCTCTACATAATATAGTTCGGTTCAGATCGTAACATTTTGTGGTTATTCTCGCGCAGAGAAATTTTAAAAACCCATTATTGCAACAGTTCAATTTATGAAATAAACTGTGTTTGTTCAGATTCAGCTATAACTATATTCCGTTATAATAGGTTATGTACGCAGGCGCTGCGGTTCATTTCCGGTTTCCGGATAAGCCGCCAGTGTACTTTTGCAACGTGTTGAGAAAATGAGTGTCAGGGCTGAGAATGCTCTGCCACTGTGGAAAACATAAGTGCGGGAAATGGAAAGAAGACAATTGCGTAAAATGCTTTTAACAGTGTCTGTGAAACGTACCCACGTTTAATTGACACCTTCTTTGTTAGTCGCGCAGAATTGTTGTTCGGTGGGTCGCTGTCTTCTGTGGTTTCCTAACCTATTGTGCTAATCATTTTCTTAACTTCTTGACTCATAAAAGGTTAAAGCAAAAGTGGTATACTGATATTAGTCATTAGTCATTAAATAAATGATTTCCAAAGCCTGAAGTTAAGAACATATTAATCCAGTACTTTTCACAGATACAGAACCGTTCAGGTACAACTTTTATACATTTCCTTTAGAACCATGTGTTAGAAGTTTAGGATGTAAGGCAAAATATAGGAATAATACATACAGTGTTTAAAAGCTAATGATCCCCAAGCTGCGCAATATATTGTATTCGCATTCTGTCTGAAGCAATTTCCTCTCAGGGGTACTTATTTCCCGTTATCCTCCACGTGGTGCTGCCATGTGCTCGACGGAATGATACACTTAAGTTTTGTTTACTTCTCCTTTCAACTTATACTACTGTTGCATTGTTGCTTCGTAACATTCCGCAGCGTCTCAGACGGACTCGGCTCTATTCAGGTTACGGAATGAGTTTTCCAAAGCATTCCTAATTTCCTAGTTTGCAGTTACCGGTACTGTGTTGAGCAGTCTTTGTATGTGTGCTTTCATTACCAAAGAAAGTTGCGCAATTTCCCGTAAGTATGTAATGCATAAGTCTAACTGTTAATATAAATATGCATTTAAACCAGAAAAACACCTCTCGGCTGCAAGTTATTTCTTTCCGTTTAGTCTTAGGCGCACACAAGCGAGAAAGGAATGAACTGCCAAGACTCATTCTGCATCTGCCAACCGAGAAAAGGGTGCAAGCGGAGATGTTGAAATTATTTTTTTTATTTTATGGACGCACTTTAACTGCTGTGGTCTTTTATGTCCCATTCTATACTGGGCTTGAAAGACCGTAATTGTGCTCGGAGGCTCCTTTATCAGCCTAGTAGTTATAGTCCCGACTTAGCCAATTGGATTAACGATAATCCTGCCGCTAGGGGCGCTAGTGTCGCTGTAAATCCGCGGATTAAGGTGGATTAATAACGACGGCGGTAAGTTTGAAAAGCGCCATGAGCGGAAAGATTATCATTATCGCAATTGGCTAATCCGGGACTGTTTTCTTTATTTAAAATTTGAATACAGTGTATTGGATAAACATACGAATACATAGTTGAGATTAACATCATGTATTATTTGATTAACATATGAATACATAGTTTGAGAATAACATAATGAATTATTTGATTACAGGAGATTAACATATGAATACATAGTTGAGATGAGCATGATTGTATGAATACAATAAATGAACAATATAAGAAATACTAGTACTGAGGAGGTGTAAGTTTTGGAAAGTGTGCGGCGACGGAGGCGAAGGGATTGGAGGAGAAGGAGGGTATTTTCGGTGGCGTTTGGGGCGGCGGGCGCGCGCGTGCATCGGTTGAGAGGATAAGTTGGACGTGGGGAGTGAAATAGGATGACGAGATAGGTAAGGGATGTTGGGTATTGGTGCAGGTGGATGAGGAAGGGTATATAAGGGAGGATATGAGAAAGGGGAGAGCAGGTTAGGTGTTTTTGAACGTGGGATGGTAGTTTTCTTGAGTGGATAGAGAGATGCAGCGATATGAGACGCGGTGGCGAAAATGAGAACTAAACAAGATGGTCGAGACAAGAAGTCTAAGGACGAGGAAATTTCGAGATTAGTGGTCAACATGGCGGACGCAAGATGCGGGGGCAACAAGACGCGGTGGTGAGAATGAGAACTAAAACAAGATGTCGGAAGTACGAGCTTAGAAGAGCAGACTTTGAGGTTAAAAATAGTGGGAACTAAAAATGGTGGAGGGTCGGCGACAAGGAGATGCGGTGGCCAACGTGAGAACTAAACAAGATGGCGGACGCAAGAGGAGGGTAAGGAGATTTGAGGTTAAGATTTTAGGTTAAAACAGGACGTAAGCATGGGAACGAAATCCAAGATGGCGAAGGCAATGGTGTGGACGAGGAGATGTGAGGCGCGGTGGTAAAAATGGTAATTAAACAAGATGGCGGAGGCAGGAAGTGTAGGTTAAAAATATGAGGTAAACGTGGAGAACCAAAACTAAGATGGCGGAGGCGTAGTGGTGAAAATGGGAACTAAACAAGATGTCGGAGGCAAGCAGTCGAGGGACGAAGAGATTTGAGGTTAGGGTCAACATGCGAAAGATGCCGAACGCAACAGGTGGTGAAGAGGAGATTTGATGTTGTGAAAAATAAACAAGATGGCGGACGCGCGTGGTCAAGAAGCTTTCACAAAGGAAAAAATAAATATCATACCTTGAACGAGAATGGAAGAGGTCAGGTAACTAACACGAAACTTGAAAACACAAAAAAGCACAGAAGTATAATGCTTGTGTAATAAGGAAGGCAGGAAGTGACGTGGCATGCTATGATTGGAGAAAATAAGACGATTTGTGATTGGTGAAAATAAAACGTGATTGGATTGGACAAAGGAATAAATAAGGTGAAGTGAAGGTGATTTGTGGAGGTATTGATGTTAGCCGTGATCGTTAACGCATCTGTTGGGATTGAAACCCAGTACCAAAACCCAACACATTAAAAGATTACTCTTTGAATCTTCGTTTTGAATGTGGCATCACAACTTCGAATTTAACGTGAACTTTAACGGTATTTTAAATAGGAATGTTGGTGGAATGTGGACTTTTTTACTTTGGGACTCAAACCAGGTACCAGAACACTGAACCATGTATTTCTACCGCAAAGCTATTTTAAAATGTGGTGGAATGTGGAGTTTGTAGTTTGGGACTCAAACCCAGTACCAAAACACCAAAGGATATATTCCTACGCCAAGCAGGCCCGAAAAATAATTATGCGTGTGGTACTTACCTCTTACTGGTGTTGATGCGTCACCAAAAGCGCAGCAGCTTCACGCGACGCGGAAAAATAAAAGCAAATTGTTTTTGAAAATGCTTAACCAGCTTTAAGATCAACCAACGTCACTACGCACTGATATACCTAGGTTTTTTAAAGCGGTACACACCCCTTTGCACAGACGTAATTTAACTGTACCGAAAACCTGGTATTGGACCATCGTAATGGTCGCTAGCGTACGTAGGACCAGGGTTCTCATTGCCGGTCGAAAGCGGTCAAAAAAGTGTATGACGCACGTGTTCACAGTAGCCAATGTCGAAGTCAACCGTCGAGGCGTGAATGAAAGAAATGTGTTCTTGCCGGCAATCTAGCTCGGAGATGTGAGGAGCGGTGGCAAAAATGGGAACTAAACAAGATGGCGGAGACAAGAAGTCAAGAACGAGGGGATTTGAGGTTAGTGGTCAACATGGCAGACGCAAGAGATAGGGGTGCAGGGATATATGGGACGCGGCGGTGAAAATGGGATGTAAACAACATGGCGGAAGGAAGAGCTGAGATGAGCAGATTTTGAAGTTAAAATAGGAGGTAAGCATGGAAACCAAAACACCAACGGCGGAGGGTGGACGACAAGGAGATGCGGTGGCCAACGTGAGAGTTAAACAGGCTGGCGGACGCAAGAGGAGAGTAAGGAGGTTTGAGGTTAAGAGTTTTAGGTTAAAATACGACGTAAGCATGGGAACTAAATCCAAAATTTCGTACGCAACGTTGGGGACGAGGAGATGTGAGGCGCGGTGGCAAAAATGGGAACTAAACAAGATGGCAGAGACAAGAAGTCAAGAACGAGGGGATTTGAGGTTAGTGGTCAACATGGCAGACGCAAGAGGTAGAGGTGCAAGGATATTTGGGACGCGTCGGTGAAAATGGGATGTAAACAACATGGCGGAAGGAAGAGCTGAGATGAGCAGATTTTGAAGTTAAAATAGGAGGTAAGCATGGAAACCAAAACACCAACGGCGGAGGGTGGGCGACAAGGAGATGTGGTGGCCAACGTAAGAGTTAAACAAGCTGGCGGACGCAAGAGGAGGGTAAGGAGATTTGAGGTTAAGAGTTTTAGGTTAAAATAGGTTAAAATAGGAACTAAATCCAAAATTGCGGACGCAAGGTTGAGGACGAGGAGATGTGAGGCGCGGTGGCAAAAATGGGAACTAAACAAGATGGCGGAGGCAAGAGCTGAGATGAGCAGACTTTGAGGTTAAAAATAGGGGGTAAACATGGGAACTAAAAACTAAGGTGGCGGTGGGTCGGCGACAAGGAGATGCGATGGCGAACGTGAGAACGTAAACAAGATGGCGGGACGCAACAGGTGGGGTAAGGAGATTTTAGGTTACGATTTTTAGGTTAAAACAGGACGTAAGCATGGGAACTAAATCAAAGATAACGGAGGCAAGGAGTGGGGACGAGGAGATATGAGACGCGGTGGTGAAATGGGAACTAAACAAGATGGGAGACGCAGGAAATCTAGGTTTAAAATACGAGGTAAATGTGGAGAACTAAAACCAAAATGGTGGAGACGTGTTGGCGAAAATGGGAACTAAACAAGATGGCGGAGGCAAGAGGTCGTGAGACGAGGAGATTTCATGTTAGGGATCAACATATGAAAGATGCTGAAAGCAACAGGTGGGAACGAGGATATTTGAGGTTATGAAAACTAAACAAGATGGCGGACGCGCGTGGGCAAAGAAGATTTTACAAAAGAAAATTAAATGTCATACCTTCAACGAGGATGGAAGCAGCCAAGTAACTAACACGAAAGCTGAAACATAAAAGAGCATAGAAATATAATGCTGGTGTACAATAGGAAGACAGAAAGTGACGTAGCATGTTGTGATTGGTTTGGACAAAGGAATATACACTATGAAGTGATGGTGATTTGCGGAGGTATTGATGATAGCTGTGATGGTTAACGCATCTGTCGGGGTTGGAACCCAGTACCAAAGCCCTACACATTACAAAAAGTTACTCCTTGAACCTTCGTTTTGAATGTGACATCACAACACCGAATTAAAGTGAACTTTAACGGTATTTTAAATAGGATTGTTGGTGGAATGCAGAGTTCTGTTGATTTTGGGTCTGAAACACAGTACCAGAACACTGAACGATGTATTTCTACGCCAACGCTATTTTAAATAGGAATGCTGGTGGAATGTGGATTTTGTAGTTTGGGACTCAAACCCAGTACCAAAACACCAAAGGATATATTCCTACGCAAAGCAGGCCCGAAAAATGATTATGCGTGTGGTACTTACCTCTTAATGGTGTTGATGCGTCACCAAAAGCGCAGCAGCTTCACGCGACGCGAAAAAATAAAAGCAAACTGTTTTTGAAAGTGTTTAACCAGATTTAAGATCAACCAACATCACTACGCAGTGATATACCTAGGTTTTTGTAAAGCGGTACAGACGCCCTTTGCACAGACGTAATTTAACTATACCAAAAACCTGGTACTGGACCATCGTAATGGTCCCTAGTGTACATAGGACCAGGGTTCTCATTGCCGGTCGAAAGCGGTCAAAAAAGTATACGACGCACGTGTCCACATTAGCTACTGTCGAAGTCAACCGTCGAGGCGTGAATGAAAGAAATGTGTTCTTGCCGGCAATCTAGCTCGGAGATGTGAGGACCGGTGGCAAAAAAGGGAACTAAACATGGCAGACGCAAGAGGTGGGGGTGCAAGGAGATTTGGGACGCGGCGGTGAAAATGGGATGTAAACAACATGGCGGAAGGAAGAGCTGAGATGAGCAGATTTTGGGGTTAAAATAGGAGGTAAGCATGGAAACCAAAACACCAACGGCGGAGGGTGGGCGACAAGGAGATGCGGTGGCCTACGTGAGAGTTAAACAAGCTGGCGGACGCAAGAGGAGGGTAAGGAGATTTGAGGTTAAGAGTTTTAGGTTAAAATAGGACGTAAGCATGGGACCTAAATCCAAAATTGGGGACGCAAATTTGGGGACGAGGAGATGTGAGGCGCGGTGGCAAAAATGGGAACTAAACAAGATGGCGGAGGCAAGAGCTGAGATGAGCAGATTTTGAGGTTAAAATAGGAGGTAAGCATGGGAACTAAAAACTAAGGTGGCGGTGGGTCGGCGACAAGGAGATGCGATGGCGAACGTGAGAACGTAAACGAGATGGCGGGACGCAAGAGGTGGGGTAAGGAGATTTTAGGTTACGATTTTTAGGTTAAAACAGGACGTAAGCATGGGAACTAAATCAAAGATAACGGAGGCAAGGAGTGGGGGCGAGAAGATATGAGACGCCGTGGTGAAATGGGAACTAAACAAGATGGCAGACGTAGGAAATCTAGGTTTAAAATAGGAGGTAAATGTGGAGAACTAAAACCAAAATGGTGGAGGCATGGTGGCGAAAATGGGAACTAAACAAGATTACGGAGGCAAGAGGTCGTGGGACGAGGAGATTTCATGTTAGGGGTCAACATATGAAAGATGCTGAAAGCAACAGGTGGGAACGAGGAGATTTGAGGTTATGAAAATTAAACATGATGGCGGACGCGCGTGGGCAAAGAAGATTTCACAAAAGAAAATTAAATATCATACCTTGAACGAGGATGGAAGCAGCCAAGTAACTAACACGAAAGCTGAAACACAAAAGAGCATAGAAATGTAATGCTGGTGTACAAAAGGAAGACGGAAACTGATGTGGCATGTTGTGATTGGATTGGACAAACGAATAAACAAGATGAAGTGATGGTGATTTGCGGAGGTATTGATGATAGCTGTGATGGTTAACGCATCTGTCGGGGTTGGAACCCAGTACCAAAGCCCTACACATTAAAAAAAGTTACTCCTTGGACCTTCCTTTTGAATGTGACATCACAACACCGAATTAAACGTGAACTTTAACGGTATTTTAAATAGAAATGTTGGTGGAATGCAGAGTTCTGTTGATTTTGGGTCTGAAACCCAGTACCAGAACACTGAACGATGTATTTCTACGCCAACGCTATTTTAAATAGGAATGCTGGTGGAATGTGGAGTTTGTAGTTTGGGACTCAAACCCAATACGAAAACACTAAATGATATATACCTACGCCAAGCAGGCCAAAAAATAATTATGCGTGTGGTACTTACCTCTTAGTGGTGTTGATTGTGTCACGAAAAGCGCAGCAGTCATGTTGTAGAGCTTGACGCGACGCGGAAAAATCAAAACAAACTGTATTGAAAATGCTTAACCAGTTTTAAGATCAACCAACATCACTACGCACTGATATACCTAGGTTTATAAAGCGGTACAGACGCCCTTTGCACAGACGTAATTTAACTATACCAAAAACCTGGTACTGGACCATCGTAATGGTCGCTAGCGTACGTAGGAGCAGGGTTCGCATTGCCGGTCAAAGCGGTCAAAAACAGTGTACGACGGACTCACAGACCTATTCACAGTAGCTACTGTCGAATTCAACTGTCCAGGAGTGAATAAAAGAAATCTGTGGTTGCCGGCAATCCAGCAGAAGCGATAACAAACTTGGTGCTCGTTAGCAGGATGTTTGCAGCTGCTGATAATTCCAGCTTGCCAAGCCGGATGCTAATGGGATTGAGTTTTGAATCAAAGCAACACTGTAGCCGAAGGTGATGTCCATCAAGTCCCCAGAGAGCGCCCCACGGACGGCATCCACTGCCCCGGGGCCACAGCGGCGACGATGGAGTTGGTGTCGAAGTAGCACACCCGCTTCCCCCAGTCATTTCAGTTAAGCATAGAGCACTAGGCGCTCCTGAGCAGCGATGACGGCGTTAGTCGTGGGGTTCAACTGGGATTCTGCTCGCAGCACCGCCATACCACGTACATCACCTCGTCCGTCGTGGTCATGTACGACTGTACCTCTACTCCCGGGGCGTTGAGCAAATCGAGCAGCCTATCGTAATGGTCCAAAAGCTCGCTGGTAGGTAGATTGTCCCTCTGGCCATATTTTCCGCAGAAGGAGTTGAGCATCAACTTGTCCAGCTCTCGCCTGCCGGGATTCTTGGCAATGGCGTGAGGATCCAGGACAACGTATTCGCGCTTCAAACATTGCCTAACGTAGTGCTCCTTTACGGCAGACGTGTCGGCATCGGAGGGCCAACCGGAGGATTCGGTCTTAATCTTAAGGAACTGATTCACGTATAGTCCTGAAATAGTCCCTTCTCTCCAGTGGCTGGGGTCGTATTGCACCACGTCGTACTCCTACATCTCATAGACCTGCAGTAATCGATATTCCTCCTCCAAGGATACCTTCATTTCTTCGACCACCCAGGTTCCCGCCATGCACCTGTCTTCATCTTTATGATGAGAACTGTCCGTCGTAGCTTATGAGTTTATGTGCGAGTTATGTGCCCCTTTTGTCAAGTGCTGTTCAAAACAGAACTGCCCCTTAAAATCGCGATAACACGCATTACAACGTAAGGTTGGTGGCATTTCGTGCCTAGTCGTCAGAGCGGTGATATTATGTTTGTGTTTTTAGAGATAGTTACGCCGTCGGCAGTAGAACTTGCAGTTAAGCCATTTGTGCAGATATACTATGTCATTACAGTGATCATTGCGCAGCATCAGGTGTATGTGCTTTTCGGCTATGTGATCAGATTTATACAGCACATTCCTGCCTGTATGATCGGCAAACACAGTAATGGCATACTCTATTAAAGATTTGTCCTATCTCTTTAGTTCATCCAGAGTAGACCTACCTCTGGTCTTCCCTATCCCTCGCACAACGCTATCCCTTCTGCTTTTTGAAAATGCCCAGAACGCGTAATCGTTTCGTAATTGACGTCGTGGTCTGCTCGTGCTTTATTCACTGCAATAGCTCTCGGGATGCACAAAGAATCGTAATTCTTTATTTCAATTACACCTTTAATTCCTTTACAATCATCGCAGATTTTAAAGCACGAATGTGCTATCCCCTTTGTCCACACACAAGATATCGCTAATTACCCCTGCATCAAAAAACATTGTAACTTTGCATCACTTTTTTATTCTTTTTAATATGGACTCGGGGTTTCCTTCATCTACCGTCGAACGCTTATATTAAACGGTTTAGAAGGCTGTTTAGAATCCATTATGGATAAACCTATGAACTCCGGGAATTTTCTAATAGTTTCTCATTCGCAAATTTTTAAAAATAAATCATTAAACATCTACATCCAAAACGACACGCACGCACGCGCGATGCCCGCCGCCCAAAACACCGAACCCAAAAAATTACACGCTCTCCTTCCCCCTCGAACCCAATACCTTCACCTGATACACTTTTCCAATACTTACACCTCCTCAGTAATTACACCTCATCAAGACGTACTCCTCTTGGTACTTACACCTACTTAGGACTTGCGCCGGTGACCTCGAACCCCAATACCTTCACCTGATACACTTTTCCAATACTTACACCTTTTCAGTACGTACACCTACTTAAGACGTACTCCTCTTAGTACTTACACCTACTTAGGACTGGTGCGTCCGCAGGGGTGTTATAACTACTCACGTGGAAACCAAGTTTTCATATAGCTTATCGGCAGCCGCAGACTTGTGTTGCCAGCGTGACTGTGAGTCAGTATCCGGTTTAGCTCGCCCCATGGAGGTCATGCCGGCGGCAGTCTGGGGCGCATCCGGCTTGGCAAGCTGGAATTATCAGCAGCTGCAAACATCCTGCTAACGAGCACCAACTTTGTTATCGCTTCTGCTGGATTGCCGGCAACCACAGATTTCTTTTATTCACTCCTGGACAGTTGACTTCGAGAGTAGCTACTGTGAATAGGTCTGTGAGTCCGTCGTACCCAGTTTTTGACCGCTTTCACCGGCAATGCGAACCCTGCTCCTACGTACGCTAGCGACCATTACGATGGTCCAGTACCAGGTTTTTGGTATAGTTAAATTACGTCTGTGCAAAGGGCGTCTGTACCGCTTTAAAATCCTAGGTATATCAATGCGTAGTGATATTGGTTGATCTTAAAACTGGTTAAGCATTTTCAATACAGTTTGTTTTGATTTTTCCGCGTCGCGTCAAGCTCTACAACATGACTGCTGCGCTTTTCGTGACACATCAACACCACTAAGAGGTAAGTACCACACGCATAATTATTTTTCGGCCTGCTTGGCGTAGAAATATATCGTTTAGTGTTTTGGTACTGGGTTTGAGTCCCTAATACAAACTCCACATTCCACCAGCACTCCTATTTAAAATAGCGTTGGCGTAGAAATACATCGTTCAGTGTTCTGGTACTGGGTTTCAGACCCAAAATCAACAGAACTCTGCATTCCACCAACATTCCTACTTAAAATACCGTTAAAGTTCACGTTTAATTCGGTGTTGTGATGTCACATTCAAAAGGAAGGTCCAAGGAGTAACTTTTTTTAATGTGTAGGGCTTTGGTACTGGGTTCCAACCCCGACAGATGCGTTAACCATCACAGCTATCATCAATACCTCCGCAAATCACCATCACTTCATCCTATTTATTCCTTTGTCCAATCCAATCGCAACATGCCACATCAGTTTCTGTCTTCCTTTTGTACATCAGCGTTACATTTCTATGCTCTTTTGTGTTTCAGCTTTCGTGTTAGTTACTTGGCTGCTTCCATCCTCGTTCAAGGTATGACATTTAATTTTCTTTTGTAAAATCTTCTTTGCCCACGCGCGTCCGCCATCATGTTTAGTTTTCATAACCTCAAATCTCCTCGTTCCCACCTGTTGCTTTCAGCATCTTTCATATGTTGACCCCTAACATGAAATCTCCTCGTCCCACGACCTCTTGCCTCCGCCATCTTGTTTAGTTCCCATTTTCGCCACCACGCCTCCACCATTTTGGTTTTAGTTTTCCACTTTTACCTCCTATTTTAAACCTAGATTTCCTGCGTCTGCCATCTTGTTTAGTTCCCATTTCACCACCGCGTCTCATATCTCCTCGTCCCCACTCCTTGCCTCCGTTATCTTTGATTTAGTTCCCATGCTTACGTCCTGTTTTAACCTAAAAATCGTAACCTAAAATCTCCTTACCCCACCTGTTGCGTCCCGCCATTTGGTTTACGTTCTCACGTTCGCCATCGCATCTCCTTGTCGCCGACCCACCGCCACCTTAGTTTTTAGTTCCCATGCTTACCTCCTATTTTAACCTCAAAATCTGCTCATCTCAGCTCTTGCCTCCGCCATCTTGTTTAGTTCCCATTTTTGCCACCGCGCCTCACATCTCCTCGTCCCCAACCTTGCGTCCGCAATTTTGGATTTAGTTCCCATCCAGTTCTAGTTCTAGTTTGAGAAGGGGTGGGTTTTATGCCCAAGCACTGCGAACTTAAGATCTATTGCGCATCCCCCCTTTCATCAGTTAAGTAGTCTGTTGCTCGATATGAACTTAACCAGACTGCTAACAGAGGCTTTCGATAGTTCATCTATCTTTGGAAAGTGACTGCCAAAAATACTTGCTCTTTGACTCGCAAAAGCAGGGCAATCACATAGTAGATGAGTAACAGTCTCATCTCCTTCTAGACATCTATTGCAGATAGGGTTGTTAAACAATCCCATTCTGTATAGATTAAACTTTACGGCACAGTGTCCTGTAATGAATCCTGTTGCCCATGCAAGTCTTCTTCTACTAAGACCGCGCAAGTATTTTGCCCGGCTGTTATCCAGGTCTGTAATGAACAACTTGGAATGTCTGCAACCCTCAATGGAGTTCCAGTAGTTCTTGTGTTCTGCTTGAGCCCAGTACTTAATAGCCTGTTTCCTGGTCTGTAGGACACTCCCTGTACAGGCTCCAGACCAAAGAATGGATTTCACTGCCAATCTTGGCTGCTTCATCTGCTTTCTCATTGCCTGGTATACCTATATGTCCTGGCACCCACATAAGTTGAACCTTATTGTGTTCAGCCAATGCCATTAAGGAATTTAGTTCCCATGCTTACGTCCTATTTTAACCTAAAACTCTTAACCTCAAATCTCCTTACCCTCCTCTTGCGTCCGCCAGCTTGTTTAACACTCACGTTGGCTTCCGCATCTCCTTGTCGCCCACCCTCCGCCGTTGGTTTTTTGGTTTCCATGCTTACCTCCTATTTTAACTTCAAAATCTGCTCATCTAAGCTCTTCCTTCCGCCATGTTGTTTACATCCCATTTTCACCGCCGCGTCCCAAATCTCCTTGCACCCCCACCTCTTGCGTCTGCCATGTTTAGTTCCCATTTTTGCCACCGCTCCTCACATCTCCGAGCTAGATTGCCGGCAAGAACACATTTCTTTAATTCACGCCTCGACGGTTGACTTCACAGTAGCTACTGTGAACACGTGCGTCGTACACTTTTTTGACCGCTTTCGACCGGCAATGAGAACCCTGGTCCTACGTACGCTAGGGACCATTACGATGGTCCAGTACCAGGTTTTTGGTATAGTTAAATTACGTCTATGCAAATGGCGTCTGTACCGCTTTACAAAAAACCTAGGTATATAAGTGCGTAGTGATGTTGGTTGATCTTAAAGCTGGTTAAACATTTTCAAGAAACAGTTTGCTTTTATTTTTTCGCGTCGCGTGAAGCTGCTGCGCATTTAGTGACGCATCAACACCAGTAAGAGGTAAGTACCACACGCATAAATATTTTTCGGGCCTGCTTGGCGTAGGAATATATCCTTTGGTGTTTTGGTACTGGGTTTGATTCCCAAACTACAAACTCCACATTCCACCAGCATTCCTATTTAAAATAGCGATGGCGTAGAAATACATCGTTCAGTGTTCTGGTACTGGGTTTCAGACCCAAAATCAACAGAACTCTGCATTCCACCAACATTCCTATTTAAAATACCGTTAAAGTTCACGTTTAATTCGGTGATGTGATGTCACATTCAAAAGGAAGGTCCAAGGAGTAACTTTTTTAATGTGTAGGGCTTTGGTACTGGGTTCCAACCCCGACAGATGCGTTAACCATCACAGCTATCATCAATACCTCCGCAAATCACCATCACTTCATCTTGTTTATTCCTTTGTCCAATCCAATCACAACATGCCACGCCACTTTCTGTCTTCCTTTTGTAAACCAGCATTACATTTCTATGATCTTTTGTGTTTCAGCTTTCGTGTTAGTTACTTGGCTGCTTCCATCCTCGTTCAAGGTATGATATTTAATTTTCTTTTGTAAAATCTTCTTTGCCCACGCGCGTCCGCCATCTTGTTTAGTTTTCATAACCTCAAATATCCTCGTTCCCACCTGTTGCTTTCAGCATCTTTCATATGTTGACCCCTAACATGAAATCTCCTCGTCCCACGACCTCTTGCCTCCGCCATCTTGTTTAGTTCCCATTTTCGCCACCACGCCTCCACCATTTTGGTTTTAGTTCTCCACATTTACCTCCTATTTTAAACCTAGATTTCCTACGTCTGCCATCTTGTTTAGTTCCCATTTCACCACCGCGTCTCATATCTCCTCGTCCCCACTCCTTGCCTCCGTTATCTTTGATTTAGTTCCCATGCTTACGTCCTGTTTTAACCTAAAAATCGTAACCTAAAATCTCCTTACCCCACCTGTTGCGTCCCGCCATCTTGTTTACGTTCTCACGTTCGCCATCGCATCTCCTTGTCGCCGACCCACCGCCACCTTAGTTTTTAGTTCCCATGCTTACCTCCTATTTTAACCTCAAAATCTGCTCATCTCAGCTCTTGCCTCCGCCATCTTGTTTAGTTCCCATTTTTGCCACCGCGCCTCACATCTCCTCGTCCCCAACCTTGCGTCCGCTATTTTGGATTTAGTTCCCATGCTTACGTCCTATTTTAACCTAAAACTCTTAACCTCAAATTTCCCTACCCTCCTCTTGCGTCCACCAGCTTGTTTAACTCTCACGTTGGCCACCGCATCTCCTTGTCGCCCACCCTCCGCTGTTGGTTTTTTGGTTTCCATGCTTACCTCCTATTTTAACTTCAAAATGTGCTTATCTCAGCTCTTCCTTCCGCCATGTTGTTTACATCCCATTTTCACCGCCGCGTCCCAAATCTCCTTGCACCCCCACCTCTTGCGTCTGCCATGTTGACCACTAACCTCAAATCCCCTCGTTCTTGACTTCTTGTCTCCGCCATCTTGTTTAGTTCCCATTTTTGCCACCGCTCTTCACATCTCCGAGCTAGATTGCCGGCAAGAACACATTTCTTTCATTCACGCCTCGACGGTTGACTTCACAGTAGCTACTGTGAATACGTGCGTCGTACACGTTTTTGACCGCTTTCGACCGGCAATGAGAACCCTGGTCCTACGTACGCTAGCGACCATTACGATGGTCCAGTACCAGGTTTTTGGTATAGTTAAATTACGTCTGTGCAAAGGTCGTGTGTACCGCTTTAAAAAAAACCTAGGTATATCCGTGCGTAGTGACGTTGGTTGATCTTAAAGCTGGTTAAGCATTTTCAAAAACAGTTTGCTTTTATTTTTTCGAGTCGCGTGAAGCTACTGCGCTTTGGGTGACGCATCAACACCAGTAAGAGGTAAGTACCACACCATAATTATTTTTCGGGCCTGCTTGGCGTAGGAATATAACCTTTGGTGTTTTGGTACTGGGTTTGAGTCCCAAAGTACAAACTCCACATTCCTCCACATTTTAAAATATCGTTGCGGTAGAAATACATGGTTCAGTGTTCTGGTACCGGGTTTGAGTCCCAAAGTAAAAAAGAAGTCCACATTCCACCAACATTCCTATTTAAAATACCGTTAAAGTTCACGTTTAATTCGAAGTTCTAATGTCACATTCAAAACAAAGGTTCAAAGAGTAATTTTTTAATGTGTTGGGTTTTGGTACTGGGTTTTAATCCCAACAGATGCGTTAACGATCACGGCTATCATCAATACCGCCGCAAATCACCTTCACTTCACCTTATTTATTCCTTTGTCCAGTCCAATCACGTTTTATTTTCACCAATCACAAATCGTCTTATTTTCTCCAATCATAACATGCCACGTCACTTCCTGCCTTCCTTTTTACACAAGCATTATATTTCTGTGCTCTTTTGTGTTTTCAAGTTTCGTGTTAGTTACCTGACTGCTTCCATTCTCGTTCAAGGTATGATATTTATTTTTTCCTTTGTGAAATCTTCGTGACCACGCGCGTCCGCCATCTTGTTTAGTTTTCACAACATCAAATCTACTCTTCACCACCTGTTGCGGTCGGCATCTTTCGCATGTTGACCCTAACCTCAAATCTCTTCGTCCCTCGACTTCTTGCCTCCGACATCTTGTTTAGTTCCCATTTTCACCACTACGCCTCCGCCTTCTTGGTTTTGGTTCTCCACGTTTACCTCATATTTTTAACCTACGCTTCCTGCCTCCGCCATCTTGTTTAATTCCCATTTTTACCACCGCGCCTCACATCTCCTCGTCCCCACCCTTACCTTCGCCATCTTGGATTTAGTTCCCATGCTTACGTCTGTTTAACCTAACAATCTTAACCTCAAATCTCCTTGCCCCCATCTCTTGCGTACGCCATGTTGACCACTAACCTCGAAATCTCCTCGTCCTTAGACTTCTTGTCTCCGCCATCTTGTTTAGTTCCCATTTTCGCCACCGCGCCTCACATCTCCTCGTCCACACCATTGCCTTCGCCATCTTGGATTTCGGTCCCATGCTTACGTCCTGTTTTAACCTAAAATCTTAACCTCAAATCTCCTTACCCTCCTCTTGCGTCCGCCATCTTGTTTAGTTCTCACGTTGGCCACCGCATCTCCTTGTCGCCGACACTCCACCATTTTTAGTTCCCACTATTTTTAACCCCAAAATCTGCTCTTCTAAGCTCGTACTTCCGACATCTTGTTTTAGTTCTCATTCTCACCACCGCGTCTTCTTGCCCCCGCAACTTGCGTCCGCCATGTTGACCACTAACCTCGAAATCTCCTCGTCCTTAGACTTCTTGTCTCCGCCATCTTGTTTAGTTCCCATTTTCGCCACCGCGTCTCATATCGCTGCATCTCCCTATCCACTCAAGAAAACTACCATCCCACGTTCAAAAACACCTAACCTGCTCTCCCCTTTCTCATATCCTCCCTTATATACCCTTCCTCATCCACCTGCACCAATACCCAAGATCCCTTACCTATCTCGTCATCGTTAATCTCCTGTAATCAAATAATTCATTGTTATTCTCAAACTATGTATTCATATGTTAATCAAATAATACATCATGTTAATCTCAACTATGTATTCATATGTTTATCCAATACACTATATTCAAATTTTAAATAAAGAAAACAATCCCGGATTAGCCAATTGCGATAACGATAATCCTTCCGCTCATGGCGCGTTTCAAACTTACCGCCGTCGCTCTTAATCCACCTTAATCCGCGATTAACAGCGACACTAGCGCCCCTAGCGGCAGGATTATCGTTAATCCAATTGGCTAAGTCGGGACTATAACTACTCGGCCTTGAGCTTCTTTTACAAGCCGTAAATCTACGACACGGGACCACCGGCTTTACTTCCCTTCCTAAGGAAGCCATGCTAAGGATTTTTACGCCCAATAAAAATCCATCGCCCTCCGCCGGGTTTCAAACCGCGACCTCGGGAACTAGAAAAAGCACAGTGAACGGGTGAAGTGCGGGAGCACATTCGAGTTTCTGTACTCGAGCTTGTTCAATGCCGAGTACTACATAAAATAAAGTGGTTATCTGGATGTAAAAAAACATCGAAATTATATTGTTAGTCATGCGTTTTTTTTCAAATGAAAACAGTGTATGGTCTTCCTCAAGATTCGATAATATGAATGATTTAATCGTCATAAGCAAGCACAGTCACATATAAGGGCTGAAATTTTTTCACTACTTTTGGTACATCAAGAATTGACTTCCATTTGTATCAGTGGCGGAAAAATGAGACATCCTTAAACACAATGAGATTGTAAAAAAACAGAAAAGTAATCCGTTTGATTGATGTAGTTACCTTCCTCGCTAAGCAAGATCACACAGAAAATGAGCATACCGAAAATCGTGGATACTATGTTGAATAAATTCTGCTCCTAAGCATATACGATGAAACGTGTGGCAACGATGTTCTCTGGACTATCCAATCACATTCAAAATGACCAAATAGATTCTGCCGCTAAGGTTCTACTGAAAGAAATTAAGAAAGAGACAAGTAATCCACCTTCATTGCAGTCATTGTGGATGAAACTAGCGATGTATGGAAGCACTCTTAGCTCTCTACTGTACTGAGGTACGTGTCTGTTAGTGGTGAAGGTCAAGAAAGATTTCTTGGTTTTGTTGATGTAAGTGCAGACCGTAGCGCAACTGCTCTGGAAAATTATTTGTGCCTTACATTGAAATAGTATAAATGTGGTTCAAAACTAGTAGCACAATACTACGATGGTACTGTTGTGTTAGCTGGAGAATTGAACGGCCTTTAGAAGATATTAATGGACAAATACTCTGAAGCAATTTTCATACATTGCCTTGCTCATAGCTTAAACCTAGTACTTTCTCATTTCTTATCTTCTATAAAGGAATGCAAAATATTTTATGTTAGTATTTTTATTAGCAAGGTTGTTAAAACATATTTCCAAAAGTGTGCCCCACACTCTGGAACTATAATGGAAGGCAATCCAAACGGTAAAAAACACCTTTCCGATCTTTCAAAACTTTTTGACAGCATTGTTGACAAACAATCCTGACGTATGGGACAATTATACATACCACGAAGCTCGCGGTTTCAGTAATGTTATTCGGGAATTTGAATCTCAGTTTATACTTCAGCTATTTAGTAAAGCTTTTGGGATGACTGATATTCTTTTTGACATTCTGCATAGTAAAATCCTTATGTAAACTGCTGTATGACTTTGATAGAAACTAAAATATAAATTCGCCACAAAAGATATGGCTTTGATACAGTTTGGTCCAGCAGTGAAGAAATCTGCGAAGGGCTCAAGAAAGACTTTATCAAACATCTGAACCCGGAACCTACTCTCGACGTCTATACTACGGAATTTACGTCATAAATCAGCAGTTGTAGGTCCGATTTAAAGGGCTTGAAAGACTCAAGTCTCTTAAATTAATTGATGCCTGCAGGGCAAAATAAAAGAAATTTTCCTGAGGAAGCTTTTTGGTTGCTAAAAGGTAGCTACGATCAATATTTTGATTTTGGTCGTCTTAGAAGTGAACTCACTGTGGTATATTCGACGGAGGAATACCTTTCTATCGAACTGCACCAGCTTCTTTCCTACCTGAGGAGCACTGGTTTGTCATTCTCTCCTTATGTTAACAATAACTGTAACCAGTGAAAGTGCTGCACACCACAGAATTCATAGCTACTGCAGAAACTCCGAAGGACAACGAGGACTCTTAAATCTGTCACAGTTGTCTATAGAAAAGAAGCTGCTGAGACTAGAACTAGCTGAAAGTGAAGGAGAGTTCTATCGGCATACAGGAAGGCGAGAGGAACTGAATTAACATTCAAGTAAAGCAGACAATGATACAAACAAAGAAATAACTTTCATTCATTGTGGTTTAGAAAGAATAAGGAACCTTGTATTTTTTCACTGGCTTGCTATTTCAGCTCTGTCTCTCGGCTATTTGTTAGCTTGTGTACATTAATTTCACCCCGTTATACTGTTTACTTTAGGCCTGCAGTACTATGATATTTATATTATATTTTTTTATATTTTATGTTTTTATTTGTTAAATCAATATTAGTTAACTTTATTTTTTACACCTACACATTTTTTTTACTTATTTACTTTAGCTATTTAGAATTAGTTATTATTTTTACTTTATATATTTATATATATATATATATCTGTAAAATATTGTGTTGTAAAATTATTTAGTGAAAGTTAATAAATTATAAGGATCTGGAATATAGGCCCTGGTTTAAGGAGTTAGGTGCCGGTACCGGGGTTAAGTATTATAGATTTGTATGCATTTATTTACTACTATGATATTTCGTAAATATGACTAAATATACTGGATTATCCGGGTCCCTCCTCTTCTACGCCATTTTTAGCCTTTCCTTCTAATACGCCAGTGCCCCCACCACCATTGCTTCCTCTACTAAGCAGCAGTTTTCACGCAGGGGCGTAGCTCAATGGTTGTAGTGAAAGTACTGCTTTTGCCTCCCTTTTAATTCTCAATAAAACCTTCCATTATGTGACATGTTTATTAAGTGGCAAATGAATGAATGCAAGTAGATAAACGCATTCTTCACATTCACATACTGTGTTATATACCCCCGTCCATCTCTTGACACCGTTGTCTGAAATGTTAGCGTTCAACCTTCCTATTACTCACTATGGGTTGATAGGAAAGAGAGAGATGGAAGTTGATTACCAGCTGCGAATACTACAGCAAAGTAAAGAGAAAGGTGCTTCTTGAGTCAGGCTTGGAAATTTTTCGGTAGAATAAACTTCTCTGTGAGGGGCTGCTTGCCTTGTTGTGTTCACTCAGTAAGTAGTTAGTGATTGGCAAGGGTAAACTTCTCTGTGAGGGGTGGAGATGGGCTGCTTGCCTTGTTGTGTTCACTCAGTAAGTAGTTAGTGATTGGCAAGGGTAAACTTCTCTGTGAGGGGTGGAGATGGGCTGCTTGCCTTGTTGTGTTCACTCAGTAAGTAGTTAGTGATTGGCAAGGGTAAATTTCTCTGTGAGGGGCTGCTTGCCTTGTGTGTTCACTCAGTAAGTAGTTAGTGATTGGCAAGGGTAAACTTCTCTGTGAGGGGTGGAGATGGGCTGCTTGCCTTGTTGTGTTCACTCAGTAAGTAGTTAGTGATTGGCAAGGGTAAACTTCTCTGTGAGGGGTGGAGATGGGCTGCTTGCCTTGTTGTGTTCACTCAGTAAGTAGTTAGTGATTGGCAAGGGTAAACTTCTCTGTGAGGGGTGGAGATGGGCTGCTTGCCTTGTTGTGTTCACTCAGTAAGTAGTTAGTGATTGGCAAGGGTAAACTTCTCTGTGAGGGGCTGCTTGCCTTGTGTGTTCACTCAGTAAGTAGTTAGTGATTGGCAAGGGTAAACTTCTCTGTGAGGGGTGGAGATGGGCTGCTTGCCTTGTTGTGTTCACTCAGTAAGTAGTTAGTGATTGGCAAGGGTAAACTTCTCTGTGAGGGGTGGAGATGGGCTGCTTGCCTTGTTGTGTTCACTCAGTAAGTAGTTAGTGATTGGCAAGGGTAAACTTCTCTGTGAGGGGCTGCTTGCCTTGTTGTGTTCACTCAGTAAGTAGTTAGTGATTGGCAAGGGTAAACTTCTCTGTGAGGGGTGGAGATGGGCTGCTTGCCTTGTTGTGTTCACTCAGTAAGTAGTTAGTGATTGGCAAGGGTAAACTTCTCTGTGAGGGGCTGCTTGCCTTGTGTGTTCACTCAGTAAGTAGTTAGTGATTGGCAAGGGTAAACTTCTCTGTGAGGGGTGGAGATGGGCTGCTTGCCTTGTTGTGTTCACTCAGTAAGTAGTTAGTGATTGGCAAGGGTAAACTTCTCTGTGAGGGGTGGAGATGGGCTGCTTGCCTTGTTGTGTTCACTCAGTAAGTAGTTAGTGATTGGCAAGGGTAAACTTCTCTGTGAGGGGCTGCTTGCCTTGTTGTGTTCACTCAGTAAGTAGTTAGTGATTGGCATAAGAGAGTGGTTTTACAGTTATCAAGTAATTCATAGACAGAGTCATTCAGGCTTATTTTCTAAGCGTATCCTTGCCAGATTCGTTATCATTTTAAACTACTTTCATAACGAGGTAGTCAAGATTAGCTACTCTGTACTGCGAGTCATCATTGTCTATAAGTTCCGAGTAGTTACGAGAAATCTTTTCGGACTTGGAAACAATAATCGCTAATACATATTCTAGACGTTCGTCATTTGTTTGGCATATCACATAGCCAAATTACAATAGTCAAGATTTCTGATTTCCCGTATCAGATGAACTTTGTGAATAATATTTTAATACATAGAATAAGAAAATCAATAATTAGAAAGCTTAAAATGAAAGCAAGAACTCTTTAAGGAAGCATATGGGCAAGAAGGATTAAGTTTTGCAATGAAACTTTTCGGCATGGTACTACTACTGCTATGCAATCCGATTCAAGACAGCTGTCTTGTAAACAATGGAGCGAAAGCAGTGTCCCAAAACCAGCCAAGAGCAGCTTAAGGTCTATTTAGTCACTCAGTACTGCGAATTGGTCGTTTGACACCGCAAATGGGGCTACGTGGCGTGGAAAATACATGGCCGTAAGTAGCGCAAGCACTGAACAGCTGTGGCAGTGGTCTCCAAAAAAGTTTAAAAGGGTAGAGGCACATAAGTCTACACGTTTTACTTTCTCTAATACGTATAGTAAGTAGGAGAAGTATTGTATTCCACCCAAAAATTCGATACCGAGATTTCACTGGAAATATATGTTTTAAGGCCCCCTGACTAAAAAAGCATTTTTAGAAAAATGTCCATTTGTGTGTGTGTGTGTGTAAACAGCATAACTCAAGAACGAAAAGTCGGATAAACACCAAACCTAGTATTTAAGTTCAGTATCTTCCAAGGATGCGACATAAAGATTTTCAAGAAATACCCCACCCCAACTACTCTTTACATGGAACATTCTTCGAAAATTTTGGTTTTCTAAAAAGTGGCTCTAACCATTCGGATTAATATTCCATATGTTAAAGACATTTGCATGGTAAATAAAATGTATATCTTGAATTTTCTCTCAGAATTGTCTCATGCCACAAAAAAACTAATTTTATATAAATTGTATGTTTTAAAGAGATCTCCATTTTTTGTGTAGTACATTTTCGTCTTGCTTAACGTTTAAAAGTTATTCAATACTATATATAAATCCTTCCGAGTGAAGAGAAGGCTATTCCCAGAAAATTGAAGATATAGATTTTGTTTGTCATATAAATATGTTTAATATATATTTTAATCAAAACCGTTACATGAAACTTTTTAGAAAATAAAAATTTTCGAAAAATGCCCATGTAAAGGGTATAGCTGGCGTGAGGTGATTTTCTTGAAAGTCTTCGTGTCGCATCTTTGGAAGTAATGAATCTGTAACAAGTTTGGTATTTATCTAACCTTTTGTTTTTGAGTTATGCTGTTCACAGACACACACGCGGTCCTTTTTAAATGCTTTTTTTGTTGCAGGGGCTTCAAAACATATATTTCCGGTGAAATATGAACATCACATTTTTTGGTGCAATACAATACTTCCCCTACTTCCTATATGTAGTGGATAAAGTAATGTGTTACATATAACCAGAAGATGTGAACTACACTAAACATAATTCACACCATGTGAAATGCTAGATTTCAAAATCATCCACATCTTCAAAGAATTCTAAATTATGTGTTGACAGTCTTGGTTTATCAGTATTGTGGCTACTGCTGTTGCTGTAAGTTTCCATTGTACCTATGAAACATAAACATGTAAGTTAGTTTATAGGAATTATAGCGCTAACAAATTATTTATAAATCTACCAATTTCTTTTCAGAACTGCATCATCAAATTCAAAGTTGTGATAGCACATTCTTGGCGTCGAAGAACAGCATGAATCATCAATAGAGTTTAACTTGGTGTTTCTCGTTCCGTTCCTAAGTGGGGTTTTAGCAAGGTTCATTTCACTAAAGCACCTCTATACTTCCGCATTAGAAGCACAACTAGAAGCATTGCTGAGTTCTCGAAAGGGAACTTCTTATTTTAAGACTTCAGCCAACAGTCTCTGTCACATTCTACCATTCCACAAAGTTGATTTTCTGCCACTGGAGTTCTATGCTAGACAGAATGGACTATGCTCGCCTTGATCCTCCTCAAGCAGTTTCCAGATGTTATAGATGATATCTTGCGAAGTACTTTAATTATTTTTGGGCGACGTTCGGAAATCAGAAACAAGGCGAGCAATAAAGTTGACACAGAGTTTTCGGATTTCTATTTATGTGTCTACGTTCATCTTCCCGTTGGTACGCAGAATTCATACTTGCAGAGCACAAATTTGGCTTGGGATACAGAAACTGATGGACATTTACTGAAAGTAAACTGCCTAAGGTCGTAATTTCGCTATATTTTAGTTTTTTGCCTAATGTCTCTCAGACACCGGATTATTTATACAGAATTTGCCACGTTCTTCTTTTAGTGTTGCCGGAATCAAGTGGAGATTGGTGCATTATTAACGGAGAGTTATCCCATTTATCATTCTGGACCATTGCAGTTACCTTCTATCTTGTTGCCTTTTTCGCCTATAATTTTAGGACTTCATTTTTGTTTTGTCACGAAAACTAAAATGAAGCTATAATCCTTATTTTTTTCTCACCTCTTCGGAATTTGATTAACCAACTGTATAAAATAGAAAACATCCAGACGCAGTAGCCTAATCCGACCACGGTTGGCAATAGCCAGTAACATAATAAAATAACCGCAGTCCCTTTATTTGAAAACAAATCTCTCATTCCGTAACATTTGAAAGTAAAATAATGCGAATGAATAAACTAATCCATATCACATAACCTGTTGCTTTGTTTAGAAGTTGGAACACTTTTTTTTAACTTTTTTCAACGTTTGACTTATAATTGCAATGCATTCCTTACAAAAGATAGCAAACACGATTGCCTTTTAAGCATGCAATAAACGAAGAGAGGAGGAGAAAAAGACATTAGCATTATTCAAATTAAACAGAACCTTCAGGCAAAATCTAAGCGTTATTTCTACATTTTTTACTTTTTCTCCTACTTGTCCTATAGTAAATACATTCCACCCAAAAATTCGATACCGAGATTTCACCGGAAATACATGTTTTGACACTCCCTGAATTGTAAAAGAAGTCTGCGTGTCTATGGACAGCAAAACTCAAAAACAAAAACTTAGTTAAATACCAAATTAGGAATTTAAGTTCAGTGTCTTCCAAGGATGACACCCTTTATGTAGAAACTTTTATTTTTTTTTTCAAAAATGGCTAAAATAATTTGAAGTATAACACCATATGTTTAAGACAAAATGTATATCTTAAATGTCTGCCTGTGAAGTCCTTGTCATACTGAATGACTTTGGTAAACCTTAAGAAAGAGACATTACACAAAAAATAGAAATCTCGTTTATGCACACAATTTTTGCCAAATAAATATTTTTGTGGCGTTAACCATTTCCGAGATATTCTGTGTTGTTTGTTTCTCTTGGACGAAGGTGAAATGGGTGATGATGCTGTCATTGTGTCCGGTCCAGCAGAGTCGTCCCACGGTCAAACCTCCTCCTCGGCTATGATGAGCTGTAATTGTTGTGTCCAAGAATGGGGATGTAGGTTAATAGTGGACGAACAAAAACAATGGCTCACTTTCATTAGAATCGCCGTGTAACTTGCGCTAAAATATTTTCGTGCTGCTCTACCATTCTTTTGTTCTCCCAACCACTCGCGCAGGATTTTTTGTTTATCACTCCCTGTACTTAGGTTTACCTTAATAAAAGCTCACACACTTAATTTTCACAATTTTTACACTCTACTGTACGTAACTACTCAACTACGAGGGATCTTGTTCCGCGGAAACTGACGGTTACATATTTCTTAGGCGTCGGCTTAAAAACTGCCACTTACGCTGAACTAAACTGAAGTGAAGTAAAAGCTGACGGCTTCGTCCTCTCACTAATCTGTATATAAGCAAACCTTCGTTATTTCTACACGTCGGCAATATTAATCGTCTTTCCATTGGTTATTTTCCTTTCTGATAATTTTTGTGTTTTCCCATTGGTTACTAAAACATTTTGTATTTTTAACTGCCTTTTAAAACACGCTGTGTATCCCCAACGGCTCGCTGAAGCCCCTATAGGCTACACGTCACCCACGCTGCCGTCTTTGAAATATAACAAAGACGCAAACGGTCGCCTAACTTTATTTTCTGAGGAAAATCTCGCAAGTAACGCTGCATGATTACAGGCTCATTTATTAATTAATATATACAAGGTTTATAATATACTGGTAGTTTTCTACGGGCTTTCTAATGGTGCTAATTTCAATTCCATAATGCCAAAACTGTGGAGTTTGGTCAACTTTGATTTTAATTAACGTCTGATAATGTTTTAATGCGTGATATTTAACTATTTCTTTTCTGACCATCAGAATTATCGCCTCATGTTTGAATGTTCCAGTACTTATAATTTTGTTAATGGTAAGTCAGTTTTTTTCTCTCAAGGCCATGCATAGGACATGGAATTTCAAGGAATTCACATAGCGACATGCTTTTTAAAAACTTTATTATCGCTTTAGCCTACTGTATTCTTCTTATACCTATAACTAAAGGTCTAAAATAAATAAATTGAGTTTCATTTTGGGACGCTATTTAAACACTATGGCTTTTAGCGTCCTATTCTATGTTGAGCATGAAATACCGGAAATTTTGCTCAGAGGCCTTTGAGGTTCCTTTACGTGCCGTAAATCTACGACACGGGACCACCAGCTTTACTTCCCTTCCGAAGGAAGCCATGCTAAGAATTTTTACGCCCGAAAAAAATTCATCGCCATTCGCCGGGTTGGAACCTTAGGAACCAGAGACAATGGAGGACAACTAAATGTCTAAATGTATAATGAAATTTCATCTCTATTAACAAGAATTAAATAGAGGAATAAGATTGTGTAAGAATAGTGTAAGCGAATGAGTAGAGAAAGGCATGTGACTGTAACATACATGATTTTTATAATTAGTATATAAATTGCGTATGTGTATAGTATCATGTTTTTATGTTTTAAACTTGTACAAATACTTTTGGTTGTAGATGTTAGGCATTTTTCAGAAGTGACCACAGTGATCAAAGTAAGCTATTGAAAATCCTTTGACTTTATAAATGTTATTACATACATGCTGATTACAGCTTTCTGGCGGAATACCATCACACTATTGCATGATTACAATATTATTCCCACTAGCATGGGCCGAGTGTTTCTTTCCCTTAAAACGACAAGGCAAATGTTTTCATTATTTAAGGCGCTGTATTTCTACACGGCAAAGCGAAGGTTATTATTGCATTTCCCTTTCTTTTATCTTTCTGCTGGTCATCTTCAAACTTTTGAGGGGTTGTGTCTGAGTTCCTGTGTAATAAAGCGTGTTGAGGTGCAATTTTTACTCTTGTTCACGCATTCATTTCTAAAACAGTGAATTCTCTATTTTCTGGAGAAAAAAATTAAATTTTGAACTCACCCCTACACAGTAATTTCGAAAAATCACAGAGCAATTTTTAAATAATATTTTTCTTTGATGCATTGTACTGATCATTCATGAGCACCAATTTTGCGCCTCAGCACGTATTTTAGATTTCATTTCTACTGAGCTATGTATGGACGTTGCTATAGGACTTTTAGTAACCAACGAATATGAGGAGGCATTGTTACTAGAAGATACGGGCACAAGCGAAATTTTTGAAAATTAAGATTTGAACTTGCAGTCTAAAGTAGCTTGCGGGTTATATTGCATACAAATGCCGGCCTTTTGATAGGACTTTGTGAAGCAAAGATGCTCGTCGTAATTTACCAACACAAGTGACTCAGGACTAGATTACAATTATTTCCAGTTGGGACTTACTCGGCCGAGATAAACGGAAGTAGTTCCAAGTTATATTTGCCGAATTCTATAGGTTTAATATTTCAAAATGCGTTAAAGACATGAAAATACTTACTTCCATAATTTTCTACATTTCCCTAAATTAGATAACAGAAATGTTTTCCTATTCGTCCCGCATCTTTATTAGGATGCGGCGTTTGAATCGAAAATTAAAAATTGCAACCATGGAGAAAAGAGGAAATGAGGACATCTAGTTCTTCTACAACAGCATGACTAGACACTTCTAAATATAAGTCTACCTTTAAGATTAAATCAACAATTTGTTACCTTTGGTAGTGGTAGTGGTGCTGGTCGCATATTAAATTAAATTTTATTTATGGACAACCTCTAACTGCTGTGGTCCTTAGCGTCCCATTCTATATTGGGTGTGAAAGACTGGAAACTTTGCTCAGAGGCCTCTTTCTCAGACTTGAGGTTCTTTTACATGCCGTAAATCAGCGACACGGGACCACCGGCTTTACTTCCCTTCCGAAGGAAGCCATGCAAACGATTTTTCCGCCCGGAAAATCCATCGCCCTCCGCCGGGTTTGAACCCGTGACCTGGGAACTAGAGGCTAGAATAGTAACCACTACACCACGGAGGACGACAGGTAGTGGTGGTGATGGTGATTTTTGGCTGCTGGGCTGAATTTATTGCTTACTAGACCGGACTGACCTAGTGAATGAAGGAGACACCTAGTTGTGCGACGCTCAAGTGATCTTATTTTACGTACATCTCCGGGAGGAACCTAAGGACACACATAAGGCGGCGCGCAGACTTACCTCCAGTGGGACCAGGGAAACAGTTCCAGGCTTGACCTCCCGGCCATGCGAGAGCCGCTCGCAGTCTTACCTCCAGTGGGACCAGGGAAACAGTTCCAGGCTTGACCTCACGGCCATGAGAGAGCCGCTCGCAGACTTACCTCCAGTGGGACTAGGGAAACAGTTCCAGGCTAAACCTCCCGGGCATGCGAGGGCCGCTCGCAGAGTTACCTCCAGTGAAACTAGGGAAACAGTTCTAGGCTTGACCTCCCGGCCATGCGAGGGCCGCTCGAAGACTTACCTCCAGTGGGACCAGGGAAACAGTTCCAGGCTTGAACTCCCGGCCATGCGAGGGCCGCTCGCAGACTTACCTCCAGTGGGACTAGGGAAACAGTTCCAGTCTTAACCTCACGGCCATGCGAGGGCCGCTCGCAGACTTACCTCCAGTGGGACCAAGGAAACAGTTCCAGGCTTGACCTAACGGACATGCGAGGGCCGCTCGCAGACTTACCTCCAGTGGGACTAGGGAAACAGTTCCAGTCTTAACCTCACGGCCATGCGAGGGCCGCTCGAAGACTTACCTCCAGTGGGACCAGGGAAACAGTTCCAGGCTTGACCTCCCGGCCATGCGAGAGCCGCTCGCAGACTTACCTCCAGTGGGACTAGGGAAACAGTTCCAGTTTTAACCGCACGGCCATGCGAGGTCCACTAGTAGACTTACCTCCAGTGGGACTAGGGAAACAGTTCCAGTCTTAACCTCACGGCCATGCGAGGGCCGCTCGCAGAGTTACCTCCAGTGCGACTAGGGAAACAGTTCCAGTCTTAACCTCACGGCCATGCGAGGGCCGCTCGCAGACTTACCTCCATTGGAACCAGGGAATCAGTTCCAGTTTTAACCTCACGGCCATGCGAGGGCCGCTCGCAGACTTACCTCCAGTGGGACCAGGGAAACAATTCCAGTCTTAACCTCCCAGCCATGCGAGAGCCGCTCGCAGACTTACCTCCAGTGGGACCAGGGAAACAGTTCCAGGCTTGACCTCCCGGCCATGCGAGTGCCGCTCGCAGACTTACCTCCAGTGGGACAAGGGAAACAGTTCCACTCTTAACCTCAGGGCCATGCGAGGGCCGCTCGCAGACTTACCTCCAGTGAGAACAGGGAAACAGTTCCAGGCTTGACCTCCCGGCCATGCGAGAGCCACTCGCACACTTAACTCCAGTGGGACTAAGGAAACAGTTCCAGGCTTGACCTCCCGGCCATGCGAGGGCCGCTCGCAGACTTACCTCCAGTGGGACCAGGGAAACAGTTCCAGGCTGGACCTCCCGGCCATGCGAGGGCTGCTCGCAGACTTACCTCCAGTGGTACTAGGGAAACATTTCCAGTCTTAACCTCACGGCCATGCGAGGGCCGCTCGCAGACTTACCTCCAGTGGGACTAGGAAAACAGTTCCAGGCTTGACCTCCCGGGCATGCGAGAGCCACTCGCACACTTACCTCCAGTGGGACTAGGGAAACAGTTCCAGGCTTGACCTCCCGGCCATGCGGGGGCCGCTCGCAGACTTACCTCCAGTGGGACCAGGGAAACAGTTCCAGGGTTGACCTCCCGGCCATGCGAGGGCCCTTCGCAGACCTACCTCCAGTGGGACCAGGGAAACAGTTCCAGGCTTGACCTCCCGGCCATTCGAGGGCCGCTCACAGACTTACCTCCAGTGGGACTAGGGAAACAGTTACAGGCTTGACCTCCCGGCCATGCGAGGGCGCTCGCAAACTTACCTCCAGTGGGACTAGGAAAACAGTTTCAGGCTTGACCTTCCGGCCATGCGAGGGCCGCTCGCACACTTACCTCCAGTGGGACCAGGGAAACAGTTCCAGGCTTGATCTACCGGCCATGCGAAGGCCGCTCGCAGACTTACCTCCAGTGGGACTAGGGAAACATTTCCAGGCCTGAACTCCCGGCCATGCGAGGGCCGCTCGCAGACTTACCTCCAGTGGGACCAGGGAAACAGTTCCAGGGTTGACTTCCCGGCCATGCGAGGGCCGCTCGCAGACTTACCTCCAGTGGGACTAGGGAAACAGTTCCAGTCTTAACCTCACGGCCATGCGAGGGCCGCTCGCAGACTTACCTCCAGGAGGAGTAGGGAAACAGTTCCAGTCTTAACCTCACGGCCATGCGAAGGCCGCTCTCACACTTACCTCCAGTAGGACTAGGGAAACAGTTCCAGTCTTAACCTCACGGCCATGCGAGGGCCGCTCGCAGACTTACCTCCAGTGGGACTAGGGAAACAGTTCCAGTCTTAACCTCACGGCCATGCGAGGGCCGCTCGCAGACTTACCTCCAGTGGGACCAAGGAAACAGTTCCAGGCTTGACCTCACGGACATGCGAGGGCCGCTCGCAGACTTACCTCCAGTGGGACTAGGGAAACAGTTCCAGTCTTAACCTCACGGCCATGCGAGGGCCCCTCGCGGACTTACCTCCAGTGGGACCAGGGAAACAGTTCCAGGCTTGACCTCCCGGCCATGCGAGAGCCGCTCGCAGACTTACCTCCAGTGGGACTAGGGAAACAGTTCCAGTCTTAACCTCACGGCCATGCGAGGGCCGCTCGCAGACTTACCTCCAGTGGGACCAAGGAAACAGTTCCAGGCTTGACCTAACGGACATGCGAGGGCCGCTCGCAGACTTACCTCCAGTGGGACTAGGGAAACAGTTCCAGTCTTAACCTCACGGCCATGCGAGGGCCGCTCGAAGACTTACCTCCAGTGGGACCAGGGAAACAGTTCCAGGCTTGACCTCCCGGCCATGCGAGAGCCGCTCGCAGACTTACCTCCAGTGGGACTAGGGAAACAGTTCCAGTTTTAACCGCACGGCCATGCGAGGTCCACTAGTAGACTTACCTCCAGTGGGACTAGGGAAACAGTTCCAGTCTTAACCTCACGGCCATGCGAGGGCCGCTCGCAGAGTTACCTCCAGTGCGACTAGGGAAACAGTTCCAGTCTTAACCTCACGGCCATGCGAGGGCCGCTCGCAGACTTACCTCCATTGGAACCAGGGAATCAGTTCCAGTTTTAACCTCACGGCCATGCGAGGGCCGCTCGCAGACTTACCTCCAGTGGGACCAGGGAAACAATTCCAGTCTTAACCTCCCAGCCATGCGAGAGCCGCTCGCAGACTTACCTCATGTGGGACCAGGGAAACAGTTCCAGGCTTGACCTCCCGGCCATGCGAGTGCCGCTCGCAGACTTACCTCCAGTGGGACAAGGGAAACAGTTCCACTCTTAACCTCAGGGCCATGCGAGGGCCGCTCGCAGACTTACCTCCAGTGAGAACAGGGAAACAGTTCCAGGCTTGACCTCCCGGCCATGCGAGAGCCACTCGCACACTTAACTCCAGTGGGACTAAGGAAACAGTTCCAGGCTTGACCTCCCGGCCATGCGAGGGCCGCTCGCAGACTTACCTCCAGTGGGACCAGGGAAACAGTTCCAGGCTGGACCTCCCGGCCATGCGAGGGCTGCTCGCAGACTTACCTCCAGTGGTACTAGGGAAACATTTCCAGTCTTAACCTCACGGCCATGCGAGGGCCGCTCGCAGACTTACCTCCAGTGGGACTAGGGAAACAGTTCCAGGCTTGACCTCCCGGGCATGCGAGAGCCACTCGCAGACTTACCTCCAGTGGGACTAGGGAAACAGTTCCAGGCTTGACCTCCCGGCCATGCGGCGGCCGCTCGCAGACTTACCTCCAGTGGGACCAGGGAAACAGTTCCAGGGTTGACCTCCCGGCCATGCGAGGGCCCTTCGCAGACCTACCTCCAGTGGGACCAGGGAAACAGTTCCAGGCTTGACCTCCCGGCCATTCGAGGGCCGCTCACAGACTTACCTCCAGTGGGACTAGGGAAACAGTTACAGGCTTGACCTTCCGGCCATGCGAGGGCCGCTCGCACACTTACCTCCAGTGGGACCAGGGAAACAGTTCCAGGCTTGATCTACCGGCCATGCGAAGGCCGCTCGCAGACTTACCTCCAGTGGGACTAGGGAAACATTTCCAGGCCTGAACTCCCGGCCATGCGAGGGCCGCTCGCAGACTTACCTCCAGTGGGACCAGGGAAACAGTTCCAGGGTTGACTTCCCGGCCATGCGAGGGCCGCTCGCAGACTTACCTCCAGTGGGACTAGGGAAACAGTTCCAGTCTTAACCTCACGGCCATGCGAGGGCCGCTCGCAGACTTACCTCCAGGAGGAGTAGGGAAACAGTTCCAGTCTTAACCTCACGGCCATGCGAAGGCCGCTCTCACACTTACCTCCAGTAGGACTAGGGAAACAGTTCCAGTCTTAACCTCACGGCCATGCGAGGGCCGCTCGCAGACTTACCTCCAGTGGGACTAGGGAAACAGTTCCAGTCTTAACCTCACGGCCATGCGAGGGCCGCTCGCAGACTTACCTCCAGTGGGACCAAGGAAACAGTTCCAGGCTTGACCTCACGGACATGCGAGGGCCGCTCGCAGACTTACCTCCAGTGGGACTAGGGAAACAGTTCCAGTCTTAACCTCACGGCCATGCGAGGGCCCCTCGCGGACTTACCTCCAGTGGGACCAGGGAAACAGTTCCAGGCTTGACCTCCCGGCCATGCGAGAGCCGCTCGCAGACTTACCTCCAGTGGGACTAGGGAAACAGTTCCAGTCTTAACCTCACGGCCATGCGAGGTCCACTAGTAGACTTACCTCCAGTGGGACTAGGGAAACAGTTCCAGTCTTAACCTCACGGCCATGCGAGGGCCGCTCGCAGACTTACCTCCAGTGGGACTAGGGAAACAGTTCAAGTCTTAACCTCACGGCCATGCGAGGGCCGCTCGCAGACTTACCTCCATTGGAACCAGGGAATCAGTTCCAGTTTTAACCTCACGGCCATGCGAGGGCCGCTCGCAGACTTACCTCCAGTGGGACCAGGGAAACAATTCCAGTCTTAACCTCCCGGCCATGCGAGAGCCGCTCGCAGACTTACCTCCAGTGGGACCAGGGAAACAGTTCCAGGCTTGACCTCCCGGCCATGCGAGTGCCGTTCGCAGAATTACCTCCAGTGGGACTAGGGAAACGGTTCCACTCTTAACCTCACGTCCATGCGAGGGCCGCTCGCAGACTTACCTCCAGTGGGACCAGGGAAACAATTCCAGTCTTAACCTCCCGGCCATGCGAGAGCCGCTCGCAGACTTACCTCCAGTGGGACCAGGGAAACAGTTCCAGGCTTGACCTCCCGGCCATGCGAGTGCCGTTCGCAGACTTACCTCCAGTGGGACTAGGGAAACAGTTCCACTCTTAACCTCACGTCCATGCGAGGGCCGCTCGCAGACTTACCTCCAGTGGGAACAGGGAAACAGTTCCAGGCTTGACCTCCCGGCCATGCGAGAGCCACTCGCAGACTTAACTCCAGTGGGACTAAGGAAACAGTTCCAGGCTTGACCTCCCGGGCATGCGTGGGCCGCTCGCAGACTTACCTCCAGTGGGACCAGGGAAACAGTTCCAGGCTGGACCTCCCGGCCATGCGAGGGCTGCTCGCAGACTTACCTCCAGTGGGACTAGGGAATCATTTCCAGTCTTAACCTCACGGCCATGCGAGGGCCGCTCGCAGACTTACCTCCAGTGGGACTAGGGAAACAGTTCCAGGCTTGACCTCCCGGGCATGCGAGAGCCACTCGCACTTACCTCCAGTGGGACTAGGGAAACGGTTCTAGGTTTGACCTCCTGGCCATGCGGGGGCCGCTCGCAGACTTACCTCCAGTGGGACCAGGGAAACAGTTCCAGGCTTGACCTCCCGGCCATGCGAGGGCCGTTCGCAGACCTACCTCCAGTGGGACCAGGGAAACAGTTCCAGGCTTGACCTCCCGGCCATGCGGCAGCCGCTCGCAGACTTACCTCCAGTGGGACTAGGAAACAGTTCCAGGCTTGACCTCCCGGCCATGCGAGGGCCGCTCGCAGACTTATCTCAAGTGGGACCAGGGAAACAGTTCCAGGCTTGACCTCCCGGCCATGCGAGGGCCGCTCGCAGAGTTACCTCCAGTGGGACCAGGGAAACATTTCCAGGCTGGATCTCCCGGCCATGCTAGGGACGCTCGCAGAGTTACCTCCAGTGGGACCAGGGAAACAGTTCCAGGCTTGACCTCCCGGCCATGCGAGAGCCGCTCAAATACTTACCTCCAGTTAGACCAGGGAAACAGTTCCAGCTTGACCTCCCGGGCATGCGAGGGCCGCTCGCAGACTTACCTCCAGTGGGACTAGGGAAACATTTCAAGCCTCTGCGCCATCTGCCCGGAGTCAACCTGAAACATGAAATGAGGAAGAGATGAGAGCCACGGTAGAACATACAACTGCAGAATTTGTATTTGCCAACCAAGGAAAACCACGAAAAACCACGAAAAACCAATGGTCAGAAAGGGCGGGGCCTCCTTTATGTGAGCCTCACACGTTAACGCTTAGCCATCTCGCTCGGTTAATTATTGCTTAACCGTTTACGCAATGGATCTGCAAGTTTATCCTTTAAGTTAAGTGTTTAATTAGGTTTAAGGCGTTCACTGTAAATTGCTATCCAAAGAGTGTGCGCATAACGTTTCACCCGCGGAGCCAATGAGAGTGAAATGTGCCGGAGCGGTCTATCTTGGTGATAAAATAATGAGATGAAATAAACAGCTCTTTTGCAATCACAGTGATCACTATCGACGTTCACAAACTTCACGGTGATATTAGACAGTGATACAGTGATTGGGATGATTATGAGCCGCAGTACATCATCACTGCACAAGTGATATCCTGTGATACGGCGTAAGTGTGAACGACACAACAATGTTCAGGTCTCACTTCCACGTATAATAAACATTTTAGGCAATATAAGATGCCCCCCTCCACTAGACCCGATCAGATCAGTATACTGCGGGGAAAACATTGATGCTTGACGGTATTTCTTGAATTCTTCTCTAAATAAAAGCTGTCATGAGATTCCTGTAGCATATTATACAGAGAGCTGGGCCACGTTTTGCGTTTATATGAGAAAAGATAGGGAAAACGAAGGGTAGATGCGACGTTTGAAGGAGGAAAATGCGTTTATATGGGGAAGATAGGGAAAACGTGGACAGATGATAGGATAGGCAGATGCTGAAGGAGGGGAATATGGACTTATATACAGGAGAGATAGGGAATACGAGGACAGGTACTAGACTAAACAGGGCTTGAAGGGTACAATATGGTTTTTATATGGGAGAGCTAGCAAACCGAGGGGAAGTATTAGACTAGGAATGGTTGAATGATAGAGTGTGCGTTTATATGGGAGAGATAGGGATTACGAGGGCCGATGCTAGGCTAGACAGGGGCTGAATGAGGGGAATGCGCTTTATATGAGAGAGGCAGGGAATACGAGGAGAACTGCTAGGCTAGACAACGCTTGAGGTGTGGAGTATGCTTTTATATGGCAAAGATAGGAAAACGTGCACAGGTAATAGGCTGGACAGATGCTGAAGAAGGGGGAATATGGGTTTATACGGGAGAGATATGGAATACGAGGACATATGCTAGACTAGACAGGGCAGTAGAATATGGCTTTTATATGGCAGAGATAGAAACCGAGGAGAGGTATTAAGCTAGGAGGGTCTCAATAGTAGAGCATGCAATTATATGGAGAGAAGAGGAAAACGAGGGTAGATGCTAGGTTGAGAGAGCCTTCAAGGAGTAAAATGCGTTTATATGGAAGAGATAGAGAAAATTACGAGAGATCCGAGGTAGGGCAGGGGCTGAAGGAGGGAAATAGGCTTTGTATGATAGAGGTAGGGAATTCGCGCGAGTAGTAGGCTAGACAGTGGTTGAGGAGTAGGGTATACGTTTACGTGGGGAAGATATGGAAATCGGAAAGAGATCCAATGCTACGAGACAGTTGAAGGTTGAGGTAATGCGCTTTATATGAGAGAGGTAGGGAGTACGAGGAGAGGTGCTAGTCTAGACAGGGGTTGAGGAGTAGAGTATGAGTTTATAGGGGAGACGAGGAGCTATACTAAGCTAGACAGAGGCTGAAGGAGGGGAATGCCGGTGAGACAGGAAACCAAGGAGAGAAGCTACGCTAGACAGATGCTGAAAGAAGAATTACGCTTTTTATGCGGGAGGTAAGGAATAGGTGGAGCGGTGTTAAGCTAGAAGATTTTAAAGGTAGAATGCTTTTATGTGTGGCAGGTAGGGAATATGAGGAGAAGTGCTGGGCTAGACAGAGCTTGAGGAGTAGAGTATGCGTTTATATGGGAAAGATAGGGAAAACGTGGAGAGATGATAGGCTAGGAGACTACAAAAGACACTTATATGTGAGAGGTAAGGAATACGCTGAGAGATAATAGGCTAGATAGATGCTGAAGGAGGGGGATACGCTTTATACGGAAGAGATAGAGGAAACGTAGAGAGATGCTGGGCTAGACAGGTGTTAATGGTAGAATGTGTTTTATACGAGAGATGTATTAGGATAGCGAGGGTTGAATGGTAGAGTATGCGTTTATATGGAGAGACGAAAAACGGAGAGAGATCCTATGCTAGGAGAGAGTTGAAGGAGAGAGAAATGCGTTTATATAGGGGAGATAGGGAATACGAGGGTCGATGCTAGGCTAGACAGAGATCGAGGAGTAGAGTATGCGTTTATATGGTAAAAGATAGGGAAAACGTGCAGAGATGATAGGCTATACACATGCTGAAGGAGAGAGGGATTCGCTTTATACGGAAGAGATAGGGGAAACGTAGAGAGATGCTAAGCTAGACAGGTGTTAATGGTAGAATATGTTTTATTGAGAGAGATAGCAAACTGAGGAGAGGTATTAGGATAGCAAGGGAGGAATAGTAGAGTATGCGTTTATATGGAGAGACGGGAAAACAGAGAGAGAGATCCTATGCTAGGAGAGAGTTGAAGGAGAGAGAAATGCGTTTATATAGGGGAGATAGGGAATACGAGGGTCGATGCTAGGCTAGACAGAGATCGAGGAGTAGAGTATACATTTATATGGGAAAAGATAGGGAAAACGTGGGGAGATGATAGGCTAGACAGATGCTGAAGGAGGGGACTACGCTTTATATGCAGAGGTAGAGAATACGAGAAGTGTTAGACTAGACAGAGGTTGAGGAGTAGAGTATGCGTTTATATAGGAAAATATAGGGTAAACGAGGAGATAGGCTAGGGAGGTTAGTTTTAACGTATGTGTAATGTTCGTCTATGCATAACATCATCTAACGTCATTTAAAAAAATCAGGGATTTATACTGCTAACAAAAGCTAAATCGGGTTCTAACGTCCTGGATTCCCTGGTTACGTCCCCTAAAGGGCCAGAGGCGGGCCGTTGATTGAAGTACCCCTGCCGCATGCATTTTGATTGGTTAATCTAATTTAGTGTATATGAATTAACTTGCGCACCTGGTTGTCGTCGTATATGTGTGTTGGCATATGTATAACTATCGCGCTCATTGGTTTTATCTGTCCAGCAGCCCTCCCCATTGTAACGAAAAACCGGCAGCCGGCTTCTGTCTGGTAATAACAAGTTTCGATCTACATTTCACCCCCCTCCGCGTCAGCTGCGTGACGTCACTAACTGTTCGTGCATGCATAACATCATTGAAAATCAGGCATTTAAAGCGCTAACAAAGGCTATATTGCGCTCTAACGGATCGATTAATGCAATTATTCCAATTAAGTATTTTTTTATTGTTACAGTATAAAGAGTTGTTGTCTTTAAAGTACCCCACTCACCCGCGCAAGCACGCGTGCACCCGCGCAAATCTTTTTTCTAAAACTTAACTAGGCGATTATTACGAGTGTATAATTATCACGATTAATAACACTTGTTTCGCATTATTCGGGTAGTATGACACGTATTTATGTCATTTTAACAGGTAATTCAGATAGCATCACTGGTATTTATGATAATACAGAGAGTGGTTGGATTATAAAGTTTCTTATCCAATGTTACACTTTGCATGCTTTTTTATAAATCTTGCAAAGTTTTATATGTTAACAGTTCGTGTGTGAGACGTAGAGGGTTAAACAGTGTATAGGGTTACATTGAAGGTATATAGAAGTCGTATAAACTACCTCATTCGCGTTGTTGAGGAGATATTATAATGTTTTAGAGGGCTTTGTTTTTATATGGTTACATTTGTTTGGCCAAGTGGAAAAGCTTTATCCGTTTAATCACTGCTTCATTAGATAAGGATTGTAAGGGTAAACGTGTCACCCCTTTATCTAGGCTTGAGACTAGCACTAGGATTTGCTGCTAATGACAGGGTTAACGGCTCCCCTTACATCTTTTTCCTTCTTCACCAGGTGTCTGCTAGCTGGGTACACCACACATAAGTGAACTTTATTTTGTTTAAAAATTGTAGACTCGCGGGGAAAATATTCATATTGAGGTCCATGTTGCATTCTTTTATGCATTGTTTGTAACACTATAATGTCCATGCGCATATGTAGTTATTCCATCCTCGGCAATAACTTTTTTATCATCAAAAGGAGTTAATGTGATTTTATTCACTTGCACTGTGCTAACAGCATGCTCCCATGATAGGATCAGATTCATGGGCGTTCTGATGTTTTCTCGGACTTTAAGACAATCTGTATAGCTGTAAAAAGTAATGTACTGCTTAATAGTACTACGTTTTATACCTTTAATCTCTTTTATCTTCGAGCCTTAAATATGAAGTGCATATATCTTTGATCGTAGTCCAACAAGGCGTCGAATAATTTTGCCATAAGACATCGTCTTTAAACTTTCCCAGCTCCTTTTTGTTCTGAGTAGAGTGACATATATGTTTAATGGTAATACGGTAATCAGCTGTATCCAGATGCTCGAAACAACGTAGCTTGTCCTGGTACACATATTCAGTTGACACACGATGAATGAAAGAATCAGTGTCCATATTCGTAAGCTGCAGGTTTTCAGCTCCATAATATAGCAACACATCATAATGATAGAGATACATTAATGTCTTGGAGGTGCTCAATACACTCATACCAACATATATATAGGCTTTTTGAACACGATCTGACGAGAGGTCATATGTACTAGATTAGCAGCATATTAGCAGCATATATCGTCCTATCGATAAACGTAGGCTTGGCTATCAAACTTCCCAGTGTCTTCTCGTTTATAACCAGTCGTATATCCATACGATTACGCAGGTTCTCCATAGTTTTTGCAAACATGGCGTTGTTAAAGAGTTTGTAGAGGTCCTTCTTGAAATCATTTGCAGCCTGTTGTCGTAGCCTATTGTTAAATTCCACATAAGGCTTTAACCACCGACACTGTTGGAATTGTAGCACACGATGGATTTTTGTTAGCCGTAGTCCATGATTGAGAGCTTGCTTCAAAATTATGCAATGTCCTACATACTTCTTTCGAGATCCAAGATGGGGTATCAGTTTCTTTGTAGATGACTCCTTAGGCTTCATACACTCAGGCAGGAAAGGTAGATCGTTGTGGAGATCGTGAAGTTCTACTCACGTCGACTTCTAATATGTATCATCAGGATTATCTTCTTGTAGTCCTTCTAAGTCGATTTCTTTAGGTAGCACCCATTCATATCCACCATAAGGAAGAGCATGGCACATTGCTCAACCATATTGGTTATTTGGCGTCCTCATATGTAATAAATTGGGTTGGTCTCGACGGATCACACTTATTCATATAGGCGTTGTTTGCTTCGGCATACCCGTGGGAAACTTGGCATAAACCTCCTCTTATGCCGGATTCCAACATGAGTATTTGGTCATAATCTTGTAACAATTTCAGTTGAACTCCAATACGCAGCAACATGGCGTCCCATGTAAGTCCTGGAGAGGTAAAATAATGAGCAGGGTCAACTGTTGTTTTGAGGGTGTGTTTTGAGGGTTTGATCTCTATATGTCTCAAAGACATCAGCTAGAAGAAGTATATCAGAAGTTAAGTGCAGATCGCTGTTCTCGCCCAGGTTTCTCACATTAAGCAGTTCATACATTTCTAGCACGATCGAAGTCAGCATCACTAATTTCTTCTTCGTTTAATCTATTGTAGAAGTAGTCCTTAGGAGGCAAGCAGGTTTCGTTCAAAAGATCCCATGACGTAACGTATTCACAGGGAAATGCTTCTTCTCCGAAGTGTTTCAGTGTTTAAGGATACGATGTGAGATTATTCAATAGTTTATCAAGCTGAGGAACCGAAATCTATTCACAAACCGTAGTTTTATATCTCCTACATACTTGGAGAATGATATATAGCTTTCTTCAGAGCTATAAGCATCCCAGCTCCGTAATAATGGAGTGTGAGTCATACGCGCTGATGTTGTGTAGAAAGACTGAATATATTTAGGTGTTTTGCAGGCTAAATTACATTCATTATGTAGACTTCGATGATATTCACCACGATGTGATCATGGTCGCGTACTTTGTAGTTCTCTTCAGTAAAGGTTTTTGCACACACTGTAGAGGAGTCGAAATCCTTCTACTGTTGATCTGTAAATTTCAGAGGCATGGCAGATTTTTATATCTTATCAATTTTCTTTGCAAGAGATGACAGATATTCCATAAACTTCTGAGCAGCATTAACACCACGATATACATAGGAATGCTTAGGAAGACGAGTTTCCAGATGTTCAACAGATTGAGTAGGTTTAACGTAAACACAGAAACTCCGTTACATGCTGCTGATAAGGGGTTGTATATGAAGTTTCAAATTGGGGTAAACACGTATGACATGGTGCGTGGATGCGTTCAAAGTCTGCGTAGATACGTAAGGTACTTTCAACATCCTTTCAAAATTTTAAACTGTACAATTGGTTTCTTCTTGGTAGTCATAACTACCCTTGCAACATCATGTTGATTACAGATGGATGAATGTTCTTGTAGTTTTTCCAGTCCATTTCGCCCATGCTGATCATCAAAATCGGTGTGAAACAACGCTTACAGTATAAGCACGTCTATTCTTAGTTTTCTGACTCGAATAACTTTTTCAAAATTATTTACATAAACGTAGTGATGTTTTCCACTACAGTCACTCAGTAGTACGAGGTCACGGTGTTCAGGTAGTACAGTCTCACAACCTTTATTGGATACACTTCATGCTTCTCATCCAACCCGAAAACGTTGATACACATACTATTAAGCTTCTCAAACTTAGATATTTGAGAAGGTGGAGTTGGATAAGAAACACAGCTGAAGTCATATTTATTTTGAAGCTGTTCGTATTTGCTAACGTTTGAGGTTTGGTGTTGACGAATTTGGCTAATACAGAACACATGAAGCATTGCTCATCGGTATAATTCTGTATGTTAATGCAAGCTTTTCTTGATTCAACAGATGGCGGCAGGAGTATATAAGTACTTCGTCGTAACGGATTGTGCTTGTTAATACGCAGGCGAACCCCTTCCACAGCAAGCAGGGCCCAGTTGCTACCCTTAAGTTGTGATCCTCCATTTCAGTAGTCAACTTCTTTATTTTCGTTTTCCAACATAGAATCCAGATCCGTTTCTAGGAAAACAGACTCATTCCGTGTTTTAAATGTTTTGTCGTAGGTTTGTCTGATAATTTTAACAAATCGACACTCAGCTAGCAGATTAATTGTCACATTCTTGTAAATACCAAACTGTTCAGCCTGGATTATCCGCTGTTTTGCCTCATGCAGGTGCATATTGAGGCCCTTAGTTGATTCGCATCTATAAAATACGATTTCAAGCGCCCATCGAATGAAGCTTCATATTCTTTTCTGTCACAGTCCTCCACTGTAGATAGTAACTTTTGTTTAGTAGGTCCTAATCTACGTTTCTTCTCACACATGTTTATTTCACGTGCATCTTCGTGTCGCTGGCGCTTATAACTGTCTTTGAAGGTTACATTACAATATTTATATTTGAAGAGCTTCTTACAACCCAGCTCATGCCTTCTTCTATCATACCCCCGTAAAAATTTCTTTCCACATTTACCGCCAGAATATCCTGATGCACTAGGAATGATAACCTTATATGCGGACTTATTCATCTTTATTCTTGATATAATGACGTATTAATCCTTCTTCAAGGAAACGTAGACCTCTTCAGCTTAATAACACTTTAGAAAGCTGATTATTTTCTGAGAGAACAACGATGTTGACACTTCGAGAATAATTAGCAGAATGAAGTCCAATGCACGAGGTCAGCCTATTTATACAGCAGGCACGAACCCTTTTTAGATCAATTATATACTACATTTAATACTAAAACGGTGATTAAGCGTCTAAACCCTTATATTTCAATACTTATTACACAGATGTTCGGATGTATCCGTAGGTCTTCGTGCATGTTCGGGTGTTTGAACGAAATTTTAGAATGTATGAACATGTATATCAATGTGTTCGGGCGTTTCCGTACAGGTTCGGATGCTTAGAGCGAGTGAGTGAAGTATTATGAGGGTGCATGCATTGTTCGGAGATGATCGTAGGTCTTCGTACAGGTTCGGATGCTTAGAGTGACTGAAGTATTTTGAGGGTATATGTATTGTTCGGGGATGTTCGTAGATCTTCGTACGTTTTGTATGCTTAGAGTGGGTATTTGAAGTATTGCGACGGTGTATGTTTGTTCGGAAATGTTCGTACGTCTTCGAGTAGGTTTGGGTGCTGGTGGAAGTGGACGCGTGTATCTATGTATTCGTAGACCTTCGTGCAGGTTCGGATGCTTAGAGTGAGTCAGTGAAGTATGGTGAGGGTGCATTATTGATCGGAGATGACTGTACGTCTTTGTGCAGGTTCGGGTGTTTGATGGAAGTGTTTGAAGTATTGTGAGAGTGTATGCGTTCGTAGGTCTTCGTGCAAGTTCGGGTGCTTGGAGTGTTGACCAGAATTATTTATGTCTGTTTATGCATGATCGGGTGTGTGTGTGTGCACGCGTGTGAGAGGAGACACGAGCTGGCTAGAGAAAGCAATGAACGATCCGTCAACCGAGCAAGGGACAGGTATCCTTTAAGCAAGCATTCATCATACGCTTCGAAACCTAGAAGCACACGTAAAAGATGCGAATGAAATAGAATGAAAGGGAAAGGAAATCGTGGTAGATGAGAAACTACTAGCATTCGCCTGCCGACCAACGAAAACCACGAGAAACCTAAGGCTAGAGTGGCGGCCCTAAGGGAATCGAACCCGCGACCTCCAGATGCGAACCACCGGTGCTAACGTCTGAACCAAACCGTAAAAACAGGTTTACTCCATACCACTCACTGTAATGCTTTACGTGCATTAACTTCACCACATGACGTCACATAGGAGACAGACGGTCTGAACCCGACAGACATGTTTAAGCACGCTTCATTACTACTTGTATATGCTGTCACACCAAAAGAGAAGGATTCTCACACAATCATTCCGGCAGATGTTTCCATTCAATGCCTACCACCGTCGCAGTCGCCAATACCACCCATTTAATTCATCATTTCCATCTTCCCTTCATTCCCAAAAGAATCAGTACACAATATTACATTTTATACACTTAATATATTACAGAAAACCACGCTTAATGCTAAATTATCACAGAAAACCATTACATTTGACCACAATCACGAGCAAAGTAATTTTTTCAAGGTTACACAGATTTTAAGCTGCTAAAATCGTTTCACGTAATGCTTTTAATACATTTATTGTATTTTCACTCAAGTGTCTGCACATTTTAAAGTCACTGATCCCTCCTATTTGCATTTAGTCTAAAGATTATCATATTTCATTTTAAGGCTGCCTTTGTTAAAGATAATCTCTTGTACCCGCGGTTTGAAGATAGTCAAATGCCTCTGTCTACGCTTGTATACACCTGTTCCAACAGGTATTATAGACAAACATATATCTCTTTTTTTAAATTCTTCAAAATCCTGTCAAGCGCGCATTAAAGACACATCATGACGGACTTGAGTCCTTATCTCATGCGAGAAGTTGTAAAGCAAGTGGAAGGCAAGGGAAGGCAGAGCGAGAGGTTAGGAATGGTTTAGAAGGAAGCGAATTTAACTCTCCTACTGCATAGAAGAGGGCGAGCCAGTCGCTATGAGTCCACTTCCTCCCATACGCCATATGGTGCGGGTACCTCTGCGACCGGGTGCAGATCCGAGAGTACATCAGACAGCGTGAGATCGCCACCCTAGACGGAAGTATACGCTCATGCTTCCGTAAAATACCTCTTTTGAATACGTTAGCGCGTTGCGTATTTTTGAAATAGCTATTCACGCTAACTCTGCCTTTTAGTCATGCATTTATAATTCATCCAAGAGATATAATATTCTTATGAGATATTTGAGTTTTACAAATTGAGGATCGATGTCAGGACGACAGGTACCCAAATATACATTACAAAGAAACTAGCTAATGATATAACTGTATTAGCGTTTATTCGGCGTCTTTATCTTAATTACTTTAGGTATTATTCGAAGATGAATTTGTATTCATGCCACTGGATTCAATCCAGGACCTCCAGATCAACTTAGAACAATACGTCAATGACACGCTACATTCCAAGGACGTAATCATATTTTACCGCTTTGCACTATCTGTTTTCATTCAGGAGATATAAACATTTAACGGTAGTAATAGCTTCTTTTTTGCAACAGACCGCCAATTAAAAAGGTCTATGATCGATTTAATTAATTGAAACAGTACTAACATGTTCGTTTTGGATTCATTTGCATCATAAAATCCCCGCTAATCCAATTACTTATTGTACCTTTCACACCTCCTTCCCTCCTTTGTGTCACCGCTGATGGGGATGTCCTATAGCTGTCAGATTTGATCGATAAGGGTTTTACAAGGGTTTGACGAGTGATGACAGGTGTGTAAGTGCTCTGTTACAATGATCGTATCACATTTTTAAGTTTGACGAAGGATGACAGGTGTGTAAGTCCTCTGTTACACTGATCGTATCACAGTTCTATTAATCGGTGACCTTTGCCGATGCATATGAGTATCTGTGTTTACGTTCAACCTACTCAAACTGTTGAACATCTGGAAACTGGTCTTCCTAAGCATCCCTATGTATATCGTGGTGTTAATGCTGCTCAGAAGTTTATGGAATATATGTCATCCCTTTCAAAGAAAATTGATAATATATACAAATCTGCCATGCCTCTGAAACATGCATATCAACAGTAGCAGGATTTCGACTCCTCTACAGTATGTTACTTGTGTGCAAAAGCTTTTACTGAAGAGAACTACAAAGTACGCAACCACAATCACATCGTGGTGAATATCGTGAAAGTCTACATAATGAATGTAATTTAACATGCAAGACACCTAAACATATTCCAGTCTTCATGCACAACCTCAGTGCGTATGACTCACACTTCATTGTTACGGAGTTGGGATGCACAAGTGAGAAGGTGGAAGTAATTCCTAGCTCTGAATAAAACTATGTATCATATTCCAAGCATGTAGGAGATATAAAGCTTCGGTTTGTGGATAGCTTTCGGTTAATCACTACAAGCTTGGATAAGCTGGTGAAAAACCTAGCATCGTATTATGAAACAATGAAACACTTCGGAAAAGACAAGTTGAAGTTGATGACGTATTTCCTTATGGTTACGTTACGTCATGGGATGTTTTGAATGAAACCTGCTTGCCTCCTATGGACTACTTTTATAATAGAGAATATGAAGAAGAAATTAGTGATGCTGACTTCCATCATGCTAGGAATGCATGGGAACTGATTATTGGGAGAAACCTAGGCGAGTACAGCGATCTGTACTTAACCCCTGATATACTTCTTCTAGCTAGTGTCTTTGAGACATTTAGATATCAGACCCTCAAAACACACAAAGTCGACCCTGCTCATCATTTTACCTCTCCAGGACTTACATGGGACATATTGGAATTCAGCTGGAATTGTTACAAGATTATGACCAATTACTCATGTTGGAATCCGACATAAGAGGAGGTTTCTGCCAAGTTCCCACCGGTATGCCGAAGCAAACAACGCCTACATGGATCCGTCGAGACCAACACAATTTATTACATGTGAGGACGCCAATAACCAATATGGTTGGGCAATTTGCTATGTCCTCCCTTATGGTGGATTTGAGTGTGTGTCACCTGAAGAAATCGACAGAAAGACTACAAGAAGTAGTCTCATGGATACATATTAGAAGTCGACGTTCAGTATCCTGTAGAACTTCACGATCTACACAACGATCTAAATTTTCTGCCTGAGTATATGAAGCCTAAGGAGTCATCAGCAAAGAAACTGATACCCCATCTTGGATCTCGAAAGAAGTATGTAGTACATTGCATAACTAGAAGCAAGCTCTTAATTATGGACTACGGCTAACAAAAATCCATCGTGAGCTACAATTCCAACAGTGTCGGTGGTTAAAGCCTTATGTGGAATTTAACAATAGGCTACGACAACAGGCTGCAAATGATTTCAAGAAGGACCTCTACAAACTCTTTAACAACGCCATGTTTGCAAAAACTATGGAGAACCTGCGTAATCGTATGGATATACGACTGGTTATAAACGAGAAGACACTGGGAAGTTTGATAGCCAAGCCTACGTTTATCGATAGGACGATATATGCTGCTAATGTGCTGCTAATCTAGTACATATGACCTCTCGTCAGATCGTGTTCAAAAAGCCTATATATATGTTGGTATGAGTGTATTGAGCACCTCCAAAACATTAATGTATCTCTATCATTATGATGTGTTGCTATATTATGGAGCTGAAAACCTGCAGCTTACGAATATGGACACTGATTCTTTCATTCATCGTGTGTCAACCGAATATGTGTACCAGGACAAGCTACGTTGTTTCGAGCATCTGGATACAGCTGATTACCGTATTACCATTAACATATATGTCACTCTACTCAGAAAAAAAGGAGCTGGGAAATTTTAAAGATGATGTCTTATGGCAAAATTATTCTACGCCTTGTTGGACTACGATCAAAGATATATGCACTACATATTTAAGGCTCGAAGATAAAAGAGATTATAGATATATAACGTAGTACTATTAAGCAGTACATTACTTTTGACAGCTATACAGATTGTCTTAAAGTCCGAGAAAACATCAGAACGCCCATGAATCTGATTCTATCATGGGAGCATGCTGTTAGCACAGTGCAAGTGAATAAAATCACATTAACTCCTTTTGATGATAAAAGAGTTATTGCCGAGGATGGAATAACTACATATGCGCATGGACATTATAGTGTTACAAACAATGCATAAAAGAATGCAACATGGACCTCAATATGAATATTTTCCCCGCGAGTCTACAATTTTTAAACAAAATAAAGTTCACTCATGTGTGGTGTACCCAGCTAGCAGACACCTGGTGAAGAAGGAAAAAGATGTAAGGGGAGCCGTTAACCCTGTCATTAGCAGCAAATCCTAGTGCTAGTCTCAAGACTAGATAAAGGGGAGAGATGTTTACCCTTACAATCCTTATCTAATAAAGCAGTGATTAAACTGATAAGGCTGTTACACTTGGACAAAAAATGTAACGATATAAAAAAACAAAGCCCTCTAAAACATTATAATATGTCCTCAACAATGCGGATGAGGTGGTTTATACAACTTCTATATATCTTTAATGTAACCCTATACACTGATTAATCCTCTATATCTCACACACCAACTGTTAATATGTAAAAGTTTGCAAGATTTAGAAAAACGTATACAAAGTGCTGTAACGTTAGATAAGAAACTTTATAATTCAATCACTCTCTGTATTACCATGAATACTAGTGATGCTATCTGAATTACCTGTTAAAATGTCTTAAATACGTGTCATACTACCCGAATAATGCGAAACAAGTGTTATTAATCGTGATAATTATACACTCGTAATAATCGCCTAGTTAAGTTTTAGAAAAAAGATTTGCGCGGGTGCATGCGTGCTTGCGCTGGTGGGTGGGGTACTTTATTGACAACAACTATTTATACTGTAACAATAAAAAAATACCTAATTGGAATAATTGCATTCATCGATCCGTTAGAGCGCAATATAGCCTTCGTTAGCGCTTTAAATGCCTGATTTTCAATGATGCACAAACAGTTAGTGACGTCACGCAGCAGTCGCGGAGAGGGGTGAAATGTAGATCGAAACTTGTTATTACCAGACAGAAGCCGGCTGCCGGTTTTTCGTTACAATGGGGAGGGCTGCTGGACAGATTATGACCAATGAGCGCGATAGTTATACATATGCCAACACACATATACGACGACAACCAGGTGCGCAAGTTAATTCATATACACTTAATTACATTAATCAATCAAAATACATGCGGCAGGTCTACTTCAGTCAACGGCCCGCCTCCAGCCCTTTAGGGGACCTAACCAGGGAATCCAGGACGTTAGAACCCAATTTAGCCTTTGTTAGCAGTATAAATCCCTGATTTTTTTAAATGACGTTAGATGATGTTATGCATAGACGAACATTACACATACGTTAAAACTAACCTCCCTAGCCTATCTCCTCGTTTACCCTATATTTTCCCATATAAACGCATACTCTACTCCTCAACCTCTGTCTAGTCTAACACTTCTCGTATTCTCTACCTCTGCATATAAAGCGTAGTCCCTCCTTCAGCATCTGTCTAGCCTATCATCTCTCCACGTTTTCCCTATCTTTTCCCATATAAACGCATACTCTACTCCTCGATCTCTGTCTAGCCTAGCATCGACCCTCGTATTCCCTATCTCCCCTATATAAACGCATTTCTCTCTCCTTCAACTCTCTCCTAGCATAGGATCTCTCTCTGTTTTCCCGTCTCTCCATATGAACGCATACTCTACCATTCCTCCCTTGCTATCCTAATACCTCTCCTCAGTTTGCTATCTCTCTCATATAAAACACATTCTACCATTAACACCTGTCTAGCTTAGCATCTCTCTACGTTTCCCCTATTTCTTCCGTATAAAGCGCATCCCTCTCTCCTTCAGCATCTGTATAGCCTATTATCTCTCAGCGTATTCCTTACCTCGCATATAAAAATTTGTTTTTTAGTCTCCTAGCCTACTAGCTTATCATCTCTCCTCATTTTCCCTATCTTTCGCATATAAACGCATAGACTACCCCTCAACCTCTGTCTAGCCCAGCACTTTTCCTCGAATTCCCTACCACTCACATATAAACGCATTCTACCTTTAGCATCTGTCTAGCTTAGCACCCCTCCTCGTTTTCGTTACCTCCCGCATATATTCGTATCCCTTCTTTAAGTATCCGTCTGGCCTAGCATCTCTCCTTGGTTTCTTATCTCAGTGACATTCCCCCTCCTTCAGCCTCTGTCTAGCATAGCATCTCTCCCCGTTTCCCCTATATTTTCCATATAAACGCATACTCTACTCCTCAACCCCTGTCTAGACTAGCACCTCCTCTCGTATTCCCTACCTCTCTCATATAAAGCGCATTACTCCGTCCTTCAACTCTCTCCTAGCATAGGATCTCTCTCCGTTTTCCATATCTTCCTCACATAAACGTATACCCTACTCCTCAACCACTGTCTAGCCTACTACCGCTCCGCGTATTCCCTATCTCTACCATGTAAAGGGTATTCCCCCTCCTTCAGCCCCTGGCCCACCTCGGATCTCGCCTCGTTTTCCCTATCTCTCCCATATAAACGTATTTTGCTCTTTGAAGGCTCTCTCAACCTAGCATCTACCCTCGTTTTCCTCGTCTCTCCATATAAACGCATACTCTACTTTTCAAACCCTCCTAGCTTAATACCTCCTCGGTTGGTTATCTCTCCCATATAAAAGCCATATTCTACCCTTCAAGCCCTGTTTAGTCTAACACATCTCCTCGTATTCCCTACCTCTCTCATATAAAGCGCAGGCCTTCCCGTATAAGCCCATATTCCCCCTCCTTCAGCATCTGTCTAGCCTATCATCTGTGCACGTTTTCCCTATCTTTCCCATATAAACGCATTTTCCACATCTCAAACTCTGTCTAGCCTAGCACTTCTCTCGCATTCCCTACGTCTCTCATATAAAGCGCAGTCCCCTTTTTCAGCCCCTGTCTAGCCTAGCATCGGCTCTTGTAATCTCTATCTCTCCCATATAAACATATACTCTATCATACAACCCCTCCTAGCCTAATACCTCTCCTCGGTTGCTAGCTCTCTCATATAAAAGCCATATTCTACCCTTCAAGCCCTGTTTAGTCTAGTACCTGTCCCCGTATTCTCTATATCTCCTGTATATAAGCCCATATTCCCCTCCTTCAGCATCTGCCTAGTCTATCATCTCATTTTCCCTAACTTCCCTATATAAGCTAATTTTCCTCCTTGAACCGTCACATTTACCCTCGTTTTCCGTATCTTTTTCCATATAAACGCAAAACGTGACCCAGCTCTCTCTCTCTCTCTATAATATGCTACCGATGTCCCTTAACTTATGCCTTTACGCTTTTAAAAGGTGTCTGTGAACACCATATTTTAAAGAAGAAAGCTCGGATAAGTACCAAACCTCGTATTTAAGCTCATGCTCAGCACCTTCCAAGGATGCGACAAGATTTTGAAACATTGCTAGGTTGCAGAAGGATGTTCATATTGTAAAATATAAATTCACAGAAAATTTAAAATATATGTTTTATTCGTTATGCAAAACATTTTACGTAGCAGTTTAATCCAAAAAACTAACCTTTTTGGAAATAAAATATAAGCATTTTTTCATGGTGTGTGTTGCGACACCTTTTCCTAAAGGTGTCTCCTTTTCTTCCTTTTTTTTAATCCAAGATGTATTTTTGGTGAAATCTCGTTATTAAATTTACGGGTGGAATATATCTATACTATAGCTAAGCAGTAGGGAACCAAAACTTCCATGTGAGATTTCACAAAAAAACATGTTTTGAGGCCCCTGAACCCAAAAGAAAAGCATTTTTAGAAAACGATCCGTGGTGTGTCTGTGAACAGATTAAGTCAGAAACGAAAACTCCGTTCAGTATCTCCCAAAGATAATACAGAAAGATTTTCATGATAATTCCCCACCTTAGACTATCCTTTACATGAATAAAATGTTGATACTTTTTATTCATTCATTCATTCATTCTCTGTTTACCCTCCTCTTATGTAGGACTTACACCCCCAGGACTTACAAGCGGGTGCCTGGGGTCAGAGGCCCGTCGAGGAGCAGACACTCATGGAGCAGACAGAGCATCCAGGATGGGTGATCAGCCCGATGCCTGGTATGGGATGAAGGAAGTAGATGTAACGAAATGTTGGTGAAATGGATGAAAGGAAAGGTGATGATGGAGCAGTTGGTGGAATGAATGGCGGGGGAAACCGGAGAACCCGGAGAAAACCCGCCCAGACGCCGCGTCGTCCACCACAAATCCCACATGCAGGTCCCTGGGATTGAACCCGGGCCGCCTCGGTGGGAGGCGAGCGGTCTAACCACTCGGCCACGGCGCCGCCTTTGATACTTTTTAGTTTCTCAAAAAACTGACTTACATGACAAATAAAAGTACATCTTGAATTTTCTGGGAGCAACCTTGAAAAATTCTTAATTGGGTTGGAATTTTTCATAAGGGGTAAACCTAAGAGATAGGAAAAACAGACCACATTAAAATTCCCGAGCACTTTTCAAAACACCCAATTTATTTCAAATAAGTTTCTGTACTATCGTCCATGTTTAAAGTATCTAGTTTTATTGTTTGACTGTTTCAATAGCTTCTCATTTTTAAAGAGCTTACGCTATTCGGTTGTTTTACGCGATATCATGGAACGTCTATGAAAATTTAAGGCTCGCATTCAGCGTCCAAATTTTAAGCGTCTGTCAATTCAATTTCCGCTATCCCTTTTGTACGAGTACCTACAATGAAATGTGTAACGTAACTACTTCTGCAAAGATTTATTTCGATTAACATAAAGTAGATAAAAAGGTAGGTTTTCGTAAGAAATGTTCGTAGAAGCTATATAAAAATAAACGATAGTGGGTAGAGAAAATTACGTGAATTTAGCGCATCAGATGTGTTAAGGAACCTCAAAACGTGGATTTCCGTGAAACTTTAGGTGTCGAATTTTTGGGTGGAGTATATTTCCTTACTTACTATAGATAAACAGGAGAGAAAGTAAAAATGAAACAGATTTCATGGTGCCAGCCGATGATGAACTTACCCTAATTTATGTGCTTTTAAAATGGTTTTAGAGTCTGTAAACTGCATCAGAATCTTAGATAATACAGTAAGATATACAAAAGCCAATTTTAACAGCAGTATGAATCTAAACAGATGGGGTTGCAGCTCTATATATAAATATAGTTTTAAAAATGGTTTAATACATTAGACTGCGCCTTTAAAATGAAATTTAAACTTGACCAAGGAGTATTTGATGAATCTAAAGCAATAAACGTATGGTTTTCAAACTTAAATTACTGCACTCAAAATACTATGAATTATAAAAATACGTAAACACAACACATAGCCTACTGTAAGCATTAGCTAAAGAATTTTAAATTCGACTTAAAAAAGCAACTGTGTTCCCACAGTGGAATCTATGCGATAGCTTCCCTGCTCCCCCCAGGGGCTCACTTTATATGAGTACGGGTTTGGCTCACCCGAGACAGTACTCATCTTTGTCATCCTCTCATCCCTATTTGGACTAGCCACGATATCTTTATTTATTTCACTCTTCCTCTTCTTATACGGGGTTTTATGGTCCTTAGATTTATTAACATGTCTCACAAACAGAGATCTTTTCTCTCTCCGTGGTTGCTGCTCCACGGTTTCGGCACTGCTTCCAACTTGTGTGCTCTCAGGAAGTCTCAAGCATGAAGGTCGAGTGCATCTCTTCACTAACCCTTTCATACGACATTAGGCGCGGTGCGTCATGGACGGGCCCCCTCGGGCATTTCGGCGGCCGCGCGTGGCTGGGTTGATCGGGGCACTCGACGTGGTGGTCGATGCAATCAACCACAAGTCCCCTGAATCCGCGCTGACTCCGTTGATGCAGCTTAGTCTAAATTGGGGGGGGGGCACTGACGGTTATTTCAGTGGTAGGGGCATAAACTGGGGCCTGCCTGTAGCGAAAATGTCGTAACAGTCGGAGGGTATCTCCTCTGAAGTATTCTTTGAGATCGGGCCCGGAGCGGGTGTTCCAGGCCGGCACAGACCGGGAGATTTAGTTGTCTTTTCTTTTACATCTCCCGGATAACAGGCTAACGCCGACAGTTCCGGAAGAGGTCTCGGGTTCAAACGCGGCGGAGAGCGATGGATTTTTTCGGGTGTAAAAATCCTTAGCATGGCTTCCTTCGGAAGGGAAGTAAAGCCAGTGGTCTCGTGTCGTAGATTTACGACACGTAAAAGAACCTCAAACTTCATAAAGAGGCCTCTGGGCAAAATTCTCGGTCCTTCACACCCAATATAGAGTGGGACGCTAAGGACCACAGCAGTTAAAGAGCGTCCATAAATAAAACTCCATTTAATTTTTAGTTCCGGATGGGGGACCTTTCCATAACGGCTTCTCTGCGCTCAAACATTTCCACTCCATTTTTTTTGTAATGCAGCTGAAATTAGACATCAAAAATATGAAACACCTAAACCCCTCTTACATTCAAGGGAGCTTGATTGTGGTCTAGTGAAGAATGGTACACGGTGTAGAAATGGCAGCTTGCTCATTCAAATAGCCCAAGACGACCAGACCGCCAAACTGTTAAAAGTCAGTCTCCTAGGTTCTTACTCGGTGTCCATGGAGAAACACAAAACACTTAATAGCTGTCGTGGTGTGGTTACCACTTCGAGTTTGGACGGACTTCGTAGTTGATGACATCCTTAAATGTCTCTCAGACGAAGGCGTTACTGCGACCTACAGGTTAATCGGGAGGGGGACGACCAACCGTTTACGCTCCGCACGGTCTTTCTTACCTTTGAAAGAACCGTGCTACCGCCTTTCATCTTGTGAGGATATGAGCGCGCGGCTGTTCGTCCTTATGTTGCTATCCCCATGCGCTGTTATTGCTGCCAGAAATTCGGTCACACACAACAACGTTGCACTGGCTCACCAGTTTGTCCTCGTTATGGACGCAACACTCACAACGGTTCCATGTGTACTCAGGACCCCACCTGTGACAGCTGTGGAGGTGCACACCGGTCGAATTCCATGGATTGTCCACGCTTTCTGGAGGAAAAGGCAATACAGGAGCTTCGAGTGAAGGACCACCTGACACTTGTGGAAGCAAGGAAGCAATATCAAGAACTCCACCGTACATCCACCTTGAGGTATTCTGCTGCATTCCGCCTCGCTGTTCGGAAACAAGACGCCGTTGTGCAGATCTGGGTCCAAACTGATATCTCTCCGAACCGGGTATCTCCCTCACTGTTCGAACAATATATACTTTACGCCACCAGCTTCGACCTCAGGTTCCACCACTGCCCTAGATCTTGACCATACTACACGCCATTCACCTATTCGTCGTCCCATGGTTTGCTTCCGCTCTCGCTCCAGGACTCGCACCACTTGCCCTAATTCCGTTAGCAACGATGGTGGTACGGAGGGCTGCTTACTCTCGACCGGGACGCAGCCCTACTCTGAAGAAAAAGGTGAAGCTCGACCTACCCACGCCGGCTATTAAATAATCGATCAACTTTTGTTCATGCCGGTACGCGCTTCTTCCCTGTTTCCAGATTTCTGGCTCTCATTATGATCCTTCAGTGGAATATCCGTGGTCTCCGTGCAACGTCGAACATGCTACTGCACACTCACTGTCTGCATGAGACAAAACTTTGCCATTCGTACGTATACTCCGGAGGGCTTCGATCTTGCTCCGGAGGAGGGTTTTCCTGCACACGGCGGTGTTACAGTTCTTGTTCGAGATGATGTGTGTTATAATCGTGTTCCACTTGCGACATCTCTGCAAGCTTCCGGGATACTCCTTTCTCTTCCTGGGTTTAATTTCCGTATTTATGACCTCTGTATTCCTCCTTCTTCTCGTCCTGCATCAGATGACCTAGCCCGCCTAATTCTACAGCCCCCTGCCCCTTATTTACTCGTGGGGGATTTCAATGCGCACCATCCTCTTTGGGGTTCTCCTAGGTCATGCGCGAGGGGAGAACTCTTGGCTGCACTTCTGGATCAACATCGTCCTTCTGTTCTGAATACTATTTTTCTCTCCGATTCAACCAGCACGTTTTCTCATCTGCATTTGAGTCTTTGCTCTGCACAACTTGCTCACCGTATGGAATAACATGTCGTAGCCAATACACACTCTAGCCATCAATTTCCGTGCGTAATTACTCTCCTGTGTTCTGCCGTCGGTTCTCTGTCCTTCCTAAATGGCAGTTCAACAAAGCTGACTGGTCGCTTTTTTTCCCGTCTAGCCCCTTTTTTCTCTGTGCAAGTTTTCCACTGTGGATCACATGGTAGAATACCTACGTGCTGCCATTTTAGCCGCTGCCGAACGTCCCATTCTCCGCAAGTCTTCCTATTCCAGGCGTTTACCGGTCCCCTGGCGAACCGCAAAATGTCGAGACGCCGTTCGTGCACGACGCGGTGCACTTCGGGTGTTTGGGCGTCACTCTACCCTTGATAATCTGGTCAATTATAAAGAATTACGTGCTAGGACTTGCAGAATAATTCGCAACAGTAAGAAAGCCTCCTGGGAGCGCTATGTAGCCGGTTTCAATAGCTCCACACCCACATCAGTCGTCTGCGACAAACTTAAATGCGTGACCGGCAAAATCTGTCCTTCTTCTATCCCCGTCTGCGGGTAGGCACTACTATTTCCGAACCACCTGCTATTGTCGATACCCTTGGCAAGACCCTTGGAAGCATTTCCTGCTCTGCCCGTTATGACTCGGATTTTCTTCCACACAAGGCCGCGGTGGAAGTCGTGCACTATCCTTTTGCCCAGCAACCACGAGGAGTATAATCGCCGCTTTACCTTCCGTGAACTAGAGCATACCCTAGCATCTTCTAGGCATTCTGCTCCTGGGCCTGATTCTGTTCGCGTGGGTTTTCTCCAACATCTCTCCTCTGTTGGACAGCATTTTCTCCTTCAGACTTACAACCGCATCTGGTAAACTGGAACTCTTCCTACAGATTGGCGAGCAGCCACCATCGTACCAGTTTGGAAGCCCGAGAAAGATCGCCAACCATCATCCAGCTATCGCCCGATTTCGCTAACCAGTTGTGTTTCCAAGGTTATGGAACGCATGATCAATAGGCGTTTGACATGGGGCTTGAATCTAGGAACCTTCTGGCGAACGTGCAATGTGGTTTACGCCTGCACCGTTCTCCTGTGGATCATCTGGTCTATCTTTCGCCCCACATTCTAACGGATTCCTGGGAGGGTGCCAGACTGTGCCTGTGTTTTTTGACTTGGAGAAAGCTTATGACATAACCTTTTGGAGGACATGCATTCTTCGTACACTCCATCATTGGGGTTTCCGTGGCCGTCTCCCTGTCTTCATTCGTGAGTTTATGAAGGACGGGGTATTTCGTGTGCGTGTGGGATCGGTTTTATCTTCAATTTTTACCCAAGAGAACGGAGTATCTCAAGGCTCGGTACTCGGCGTCACATTGTTTGCTATAGCGTTTAACCCTATTGTTGACCTGTGTTCCACCAAGAATTTCCTCGTCGCTTTTTGTTGACGATTTTTTGTATACTTTACTTCTCACCGCAACTGTATTTTGGAACGCCGACTCCCTTCACTCCAGGTTCCAATTTTCTGCCGAGAAGACAATCTGTGTTAATTTCTGGCGCTGCAAAGAGTTCACTACACCTTCTCTCAGATTCAGTGCGGCACTCCTCCCCTTTCCAGACGAAACTTAAGTCCTCAGGTTAATCTTTGATAGGAAATTGTGTTGGTCGGCGCATATAACCTATTTGAAGGCAAGGTGTGAAGGTTCTTTCTGTTTTACGTGCTTTAGATGGCACATCCTGGGATGCAGATCGCTGCGTGACTTTCCATTCTAGGTCGCTTGAACCCAGTTCACCACCTGGGCCTTCGGCTAGCTACTGGTGCTTTTCGCACTAGCCATCTTTGTGCAGAAGCTGCAGGACCTCCGCTCACTTATCGTCGTGACTTCCTGCTCTGCAGCTATGCTTACCGGTTATCCAGTATGCCTCAACACCGTATTATTCGTCACTCTTTGAGGACTCTCTGGATCGTTATTATGCGTTTCGACCCCTTTGTCTTGCTCCCACCAGGGGTACGTTTCCGCCGAATACTTCAGAATTTGAACATCACGTTGCCGACTATACTTCCCAGGGGTCAAACCCACTTTCCCCCTTGGCTGCATTCCGACGTATCTTGCCACCTTGATTTGAAGACCATACCAAAATCCATGACCCCGCCCCGGTCATCTTTTCGGCTTTTGCTGAAATTCAGTCCCACTTCGGCACCATTGTTTTATTTATACAGACGGCTCAAAGGATGATCGTGGAGTTGGATGTGCCTTTGTGCTTGGTGTACGCTTTATCTTTCGTCTCTCCGTCAGTGCTCAATTTTTACTGATGAACTTATTGCTCTGGAACAAGCTCCGTCTTTTATCCGTCAGCGAGGTCTGCAGAATTGTGCTTTATGCACGGACTCTCTAAGCGCCCTTTCTAGCCTCCATGCGCTGTGCATTCGTCATCCCATCGTACAGTGTTCCCACCAAAATGATTTTCGCTATTACTTACGGAAGTCTATTCTCTCCCGTTGGTTTTCTGCCTGGTCCTCTGTCCAGGGTAGCAAAATTGCGGGTGATTAAGCTTGTACCCTCTACCTGGGCCACTTCTTCCCGTTCCTCCCGTCGGGAGGAAGTAATTTTATGTAGACTTCGCATCGGGCGCTGTCGTTTTAGCCACTGTCACTTGTTGCGTAGAGAGCCCGCTCCCGTTTACAATCGTTGTGGTGCAACGTTCACGGTGCGGCATGTTTTAGAGCAGTGTCTGTGTTTCGCTGTTCTCCTTACCACTCTGCGCATGGACGCAACATTGCCCGCCATTTTGGTGGATGACTTTCTAGCTGTAGAATGTGTTTTAACTTTCATTCGACGCAGCAATTTACAGGACAGCGTTTGGCCTGCCCTTGAGCTGTTTTCTGGCTTTTAGGTTGTTTTGTACCCATTATTTTTAGCGCCCTTGATTTTAGCTTCTCGTTCTACGGTCTTCCCAACTGCTTACTTTTATTCGTTCTAGTCGAGTTTTAACCTGGACTTTTATCATTTTCCGTCTTTTATTTTCGACGTTTTTTATTTGTCTGGTTTTTAACTGTTAATTTACCTATATTTTATCTGTGACGAGCGCTAATGACCTTTCTGGTTTTGCGCCCTTAAGGGGGTTACCACTTCATTCGCTTCCCTGGTCATAAACTGTGGACTAGTAAACGCAGACATCGTTTTCGTAACCGTATAGTATAGCCACTGAGCTGAACTATGCAGTGAAGAACTTTGAGAGTGCGATCACTGCCAATCAGTTTTAATCACGTGCACTGTAGTAACAATTTATTGCCAGTTCAGCTCGAAGTGAAGGTTGACAATGATTAACTTAAGGGGACCTAGGGCAGATTCTTTAGTAAAAATTGCCAGAATTTTCAATTCTTTTATTTCTGCATTATTAACTCTTTATAATGTTAGTCAAACATTTAAATGCATTTTATGGTGATATAAACTTTTTAAAGGGTTTGGTAGGCGTTTTTAAAAAACATGCACGGAAGTTTAAATGCCTGCCATGTCCATTTTTGTTCTCGCTTGCAAAATCATTCAAATTTGCGCCATAGTCAGTGTGCCAAGAGGATGGGTACAGGATTAAGGGCACCGGAAAGGGAATTTCCGCGAAAAACATTCTGCTATACACTGCAATGTGCTTCCATCTGTAACTTGACTTCGACATCGGGATTTATGGCCATGCGGTCCAAGGCACGATAGTAGTAGCTAACCTATCGAGACCAAGGATTCACTCACTATATTAGACAGTTAATCAGATCAAACAGATGGCAGAGCGGTTTAAGGCGTCATGGTATGGTTACGTTGCATAATCAGAGGTTCGCGCCCCAAATTAACATTCCTTTTTATTTTTATTCTTACCCTCATTGTTAATTAATGAGATCAGACAATGCTACAACTATCATGTGTTCAGATGGCCGGGCGGTTAAAGGCCTTACGGCATGGTCTGATATGGTTATGTTGCATAGTCAGAGGTTCGCGCACCAAAGTAACAAAAAAAGTTTTTTTTTATTCTTACTCTCATTGGGTATCCTTGAAGGGGTTAATGAAGGATGTAGTGGTAGGCTTAAAGTTATGCAAAAAATGGGTATCAAAACTGGTCAAATTATGAAGACAGCATTTTTAAAAAAATGATAGAGTCAAAAAAAGAAGAAAAAAAGAGGAAGAGAGGAGCTCAAAATAACTATATTACAACAGCAGAAGTGCACCAGAAAGAAGAAGATGTTGAAATTGCAAGCAGAGGAGGCGAAGCAGGAGAAGGGAAAGAGCTATGGTTCTGGACAATTTTAATCCTTTACACCAGATACATTAGCCTGTATAAATGTTTTCAATATAAAACTTAAGTTTGCTCAGAACGACGTTTTTCAATATGTCAAAAGTCCCATGCGGGACAGTTTTCCATAGGTTTGCATGAAACTTGGCATAATAGTCCTACTGTTCTATCTAAAGAAATTGTAATATAATTTTTGGTTACTATGTAAAACTTGGGCACAGTGGGCTATTATTCCTAAACATTTTTACTTTTTAGGCTATAATATCTGCATCAATGATTATAATTAATAATTTGTTATTCAAAGCACAAAATGAAAAAAGAATACTAGGATAATTTGTTGGGAGTTCAAATATTAATGTGACAAAGTGGTACTGATGAAAAATAAAATTTGTCCCGCAAGGAGTATTTCATAATTTTCAAATATCGTGATATGAAAAACAGAAAATAACTCATATCTGAAAAAACTACTTCATAAATTTTAATGAAATTTACACATAATGCTATTTAAAATGAAGGAAACCAACATTCAAAATTTTATATATATTGAAAAAAAATGGTAGAAAATCAAATAATATGTCCTAGGTGGCCTTAAGTGCGATTACTTTCAATCACTTCTTTGGATCACAGGAAAGGTCGTGATTTTTTCGTTCTCAGTGTACAATCACAGGTAGTGATTTAGCTCATCACCAGTGTTGCCAACTTCGCTATTTTATGGCTAAATCTATCAATTTTATAGTAGCGTTTAGCCATATAAAATCACAAAATCCTTATAGTCTGAAATCTAGCCTACTTAACAAATCGCATAACCAGAATCTAGCCTAAATAGCATAATATCATCCGCGCTTTAGCTATGCAAAAGGTTAGGGTGAAACTTCCTACCTGTGTGGTTGTACTATATTTCTATCATGAGTCATGTCATGTCATCAAAATGTATATTAATCATAAGGTCGACTTTCTGGAGTATGCGCTAAAAGTGTATGACTTTTGACTCACAGAATAGGCCAGTTTTTACATATATTTTACTTAAAGAATTTCAGTAAATTTCATATTTCAATATGAGGTATATTTAACGTACGGTGTTGGAGCTTTGCAAAAATATACCTTATACCATTACAATTTTATATTAAATATATTATTCTTTTACAGTATTTTAATATTATGGAATTATTTAATCAGTTATTATATTTAGAATGTCTTAATGGGGTTTAGGTTCTGCAAAGAAAATATGGGTAGTTTTAGACACCAGTTATATCTAGCCTTTTTTTGTTAAATAATGCCTTTTTCAAGATACAATCTAGCCATTATTTGCGAGGAAGTGTTGGCAACAATGCTCATCACATCACATTCACAATATGTGATAAGATCAAGTACCCAACAAGTAAAGTGAAGCGAATGGGGAATATCAACGCACAAGTGCTTACTTTTACTCCCTATTATTTTACTGGGTTAAGCACGCATTGAGTTTGACTATTGATAGTACATCACTATTTTCAGTAAAATAATAGTCGATTGTGTACTGGAAGTAAATATTTTAAGTTCTAATATTTGTCTGAGGTTATGTTTGGATTTAGGTTAGATGTAAGTTTACATTATTATTATTACTTACTTACTTACATTGTAATAATACCTTGTATTATACAGTGTAATTAACCTTCGCTCTGGTATACGAACTGCCGAGAACAACGGACATTATTGCCCATGCGGGTAGAAGTTATGAAATTTTAAAAAGCTTACGGAATTGGGGTTTTTGGATATGAAGGGTTAATTGTGTAGTATGCCGACTTAAATTATGCAGAAGTTGTTTCCTTATCGAAAATAGCACCAGTCGTGTACCAGATAATACAAGTCATAAAAAAGAACTTTCTGTTAAAAGTATCTCCTGATAAACGTCGAGTTCCACATGAATGTATTACCACACTAACTTGTTTTAATACCTAACATTGTCCCCTTAATGTAACCATAAATAGTTTTGACTTCATTTCTACATAAAACATGCCTCCCTGAAAAAATATAAGTAAAGATGTCCAAGCAACAATGAGTTATTCCGCTGTAGCTTCATTTGCATTTTTGATGAAAGGATCTTTTTCTTCCTTGCAATCACATGTATCAGGTTTGTAGAAACTTTTATTCAGTTTTAGCTGCTCCACCTCATCATTGATTGTTTTGTAAATATTTTCAAGTTTCAACAATACATATTTCCTGTAATTTCAGTACCTAGGTCACATTATATTTATAAATACTTAATTTATTCTTCGCCTTCTTTTTTAATTCTCATCCACTATTCTTACCATCACAGCTTCATACCATAATTAACACTATTATGATATAGCTCAGAAACTCTACTTTTATGAATCCTAGCCTCATATGCCATTCTGTTCTTTGTCGTTTGCTATGGTTTGAAGATTGTGAAGGATCAGTTGTCTCATTAGAACTTGGCGTTCGGAAATGTTTTTCATTTGACATAATAGGAATAGTTCCAGACTTTATTGAAACCCCTCTGTAATTTTCATCGGCATAAGCAGCTTTTTAAAATCATAATCATGTTCTTAAAATGGAAAGAACATAATCTCCAGGACAGGTGAAACATTGTTTCTTTGCAAAATTCTACCCTTATCCAATATCCTTTGGGAGATTTGTCTCTATTTGGAAAACTATGAAAATGAGTTTCCCTATGTTTTTACTTTTCACATTACAGTCATATGCACTACAAAAATTCCTTTTTCTTTTCTTTTATTGTTTGTATATTACCTAGTGTGATTGAGTAACACCATCGTTAGAAATACCACAACGAAATACATTTCACTTGAACTTAAATACCAGCAAGAACAATTATTAAAACGTGTTATGTACATGTGGCAGCGATTGTCTTCTTTTCCTGAGGTTCCTCCATGCACTAAGGCTCGGAACTTGGGACTCTGTTTGCCCAGCCATCATTTGGGGTTACAGTTATAATGTAAACAAAGCTAACATAGCATGTACCCAGTGACAGTACCTCTATGTTGGTAAGAGGTCTTTACTGACATTGAATACTGGTCGCTTAGGCATACATATGACACAGATTTTATTTAGCTTATGCAATAATAACAGTGCAGCAGTATGTAGAAATAATCTTAACACTGCTTTTTATTGGACTATCCTTCATTTAGGAAACAACATGATTTTTGTGTTTTATACCCGTTTAATATTATAGCATTATGATCTGAATAACCGGCATTTATATCTGAGAGCTTAAATGTGGTAGTGGTGTTTGTTGTTAGATCAAGAAACAAAGCATCAATTACTGCACTTGAGCTTCTCCAGAAGGATTTTTTGTAGCAAGCAGGTTTTTTAATTTTTGCATGGATAAACTTTCTTTTTTCTAGCCATTATGAAGAAGTATACATTTTAGGAGTTGTTAAGAGTGTTGGGGAGCCGAACTTGAAGTAGTTGCAACTGCACATATGGTAAAAACTTTTTCCGTTAGCATTCGCCCTAAATGTACTTTCCGGTGGCCTTTGCCCCAAAAAAAGTTTAAAAAAAATATTAACTTTGTAATTTTGACTGTTTTTTTAAATATTATATATTTATGTTTGCCTCAGCTGCGTCAGTATTTATTTTTTTTAGAGACATGTATGTTTTAGCAGGGAGTGGTGCGACTGAAGAATGTAGGCTTACACAGATTATAACTTTACTTCATTCCTTTTATTACTGCTTGACACAATTTAAACAACACTTCACTGATATAGAGAGAGAGCTATGAGATTTTTTTATTAATTAGTTGCACTTTTTAACACATAAACTATTTTCGTCTCACACTGAATTTCTCAAAGACGCATCATGCGTCCAGTTAGTATCGCTGTCTGCAAGCAATTGACTTCTGAATTTGTAAATTTTGCTCCATTTAAGTTTCTGATTGGCTAATCCTAATCCAATAGAATACCTTCATTTAACTAAAGCTTTTTCTGGTTGTTGATTGGCTATTTTACAATTACAATTAATTTTACAAAATTACATTATTGTTGCTCCAAGAATTACCAGTAGCATTTAAACTTTTAATTCATTATTGCTTCACGATTACCTCATTGTTACCAACTTTTAACCTATTTTTCTCACAGCTCCTACATTATTAAATTACGTAATACATCCACATAACATTATTACACATGTATACAATAATAATAAACATATACAATGACTGTAATATACACTTTTTATATCTTGTTATATACATATTGCTTTAAGGCAGGCTGTTATTGAATTTATATATTATATAATTAGACTGATGATTTAAGTGTTAAAAATACTGCCTCAGTTATTGAAATGTTGACATATGAAAACCTTCTTGACATGCTTTCTAAGAATGCCAAATTATATTCTGTAATTTTTCCAGAAATGTTGTATAACTTCCTTTGTTACCCATATATATATATATATATATATACAATTAATAATTTTAAATTGATCATTTCTACTACCATTCGTTCAACCACTTTCTCTTCATCTGGAGTAGATGTCCTTATATTAACCTATTATTTATATGTGACATTTGTTCCATTCTTACTCTTATCACACTTGTTTAATCTTTTTTATGTTCTTATGATTTTCTTTTGTCATGTTAAACTTTGCCAATTTGGGTAAGCTTTTAATTGAGCGAGTTAAATAGGTAAACAAAATAAACATGCCTTTTATAATAAGTACCCTTCCATATAGCTATCATTGTACCCTCATCAATATAATTTTCCCTACAATATGCAATTCTACGATTACAAAATTTGAGACAGTGACAATCGACATCCATGTAGATATTCTTGACCAATGCTTAGTAATATAGACTTTTGTTCCAAGCTTTTTAAAGTGCATTTTCCTCCAGAAATTGTGGTGTACTGTTATAGTGTGCTCACACTAAGTGCAAATATGTATAAAGGCAACACCGTGACTGTTCTGCGAATTACTCCATTTTCACAAAAATGTAACATAGACGTTTGTTTACATATATGCCTCAAATGTAGAAACATTTTTCCAATACTAAGTAAACTATGACTGGAATAGAGAAAATGGAGGAATTGCATGACTGAATGATTTTGTTTATTTAAAGCATTTGGAAAAGAAAAGTAAGATAGAATGACCTAACAAAACAAAAAGTCTTGTTGATGTAATGTTGAATAACTTCTTGAAGATTGTGATAAACTTGAAGTTGGACTCTATGTTGATTAAAGGGTAATTTCTATTTCTTGTCGTAGGTATGCTTGAAAAGACATGGACATTAAAGTTGAAATTAAAGAAGAACAGCCAGATTCACCATCGCTTCTAGAAAGTGGTTTTGGAGGAGAAGATCATGCAACCAGAGATGTTTTACATAGCCGGATAATGGTATGGTTCTCAGATGTATGGGAAACAGCACAGCACAAACATTGCAAGATGCTACCAGATTCTTGTAGAAAAAGTTAATGAGAATTTGTTAGATGCATCATACTCTCCAGGGTTTATGTGCTGTTTTCTCCATCTCAAACACAATGTGATTGTATATATAATTATGCATAGTTTCCCTAATAATAAAAATACTCCTTTTGATACATGATGCAGTTTGTTTTCCTGATCGACAGTAAAACAATATATTAGCTGCATGGTCTGTGCCCATTTTTGATGCTTTATGATACTTTGCTTAAATATTCATTTCAATATAAGCCAATGGCTTTCTTGTATTTCAAATGCAAAGTGTTAACTTGTATGTAATTATTGACACAAAATAAATTAGAACTCACACTGCAGAAACAAATTAATTACTATCAATGAATTTGAATTGAAGTTATATACACTTTTGCTCCATGTACCTTAATTTCGGTTGGATCTGTGTCACCTCATCAGCTCTGTGTTAACGTTCTGGTGCAGTCCTTGATGTTTGCTTCAATCATCTGTGATAGAATGTTGAAGCATTTAAATAGGTTTACTTAGAAGTTTTTTAACAGTGAAGCTGAGGTGAATTATTTAAACATTTTGGGACACACTTACTCTTATTACCCAAAGCATGTTTCAGAAACCTTTGCTTCCATCTTCCGCTGTAGGTTGACTAGCAGTGCTGGTATCATCTTTGTTCTGGTCTTAGGTAGATGGCTTGATGAATCTGGTGTAGATGTCTGAAGGCAGGGTTTCAAAACTCATAACATGATGTTTGTGTTATGCATTAAAATTTTTTCCTATACAGCGAGTTTTAAGGACCATTGGCTGTTGATTTTTTGCTTTCTGTACCTCTTATACACACACACACACGCACACGCATGCACACACACACACACACACACACACACACACACACACGCACGTGTTAGATAGAGGAAGTAGTACATTCCACAATGAAAAATTTTATGTTGAGGTTTCAACAGAAATTTACATTTTGAGATCCCCAAAATCTTTTACAAAAAAAAAAAAAAAGTAAGGTTGCATAAACATGTTTCCATTTGTGCACATAACTAAAAAAATTAAAAGCTGGACAAATACTAAATTTTATGCTAGAGTCAGATAGCATTTCGGAAATGCAAGCCCCTGAAATAACACTTTACATGACTATTTTGTTTTCCCCTCAGAAATTTCTCCAACATTTTCATTAAAACCCCATAGATTTGAGACATTTTTATTACAAATAAGACATATCTGTTGAATTATCTTGTTCTGATGGAATTTGGTGTAAATTTGTATAAAGTGAAGAATCGTAAGTGTTGTCTTTACGGCAGAAAAATATAAAGCTCAATGAAATTTAATGCCTTATATTTTTCCATTTTGTAATGTGATTCAGTTTTTAAATATTCTTTATTATTTGTTTACATTTTCCCAGCTAAAAGTACATGATCTTGCAGAACATATTTGAAAGTTTGCAATATATATTGTATTTTTCATAAATCTCAGCACTGACTTCCACAGTTTTAAACATGGATTTTAAAATTTTACCATTTTAATACAGTAATTAAATGATAAGGCATTTTGTGAGCCTACTTGTATGTCAGATATTGCAAGTGATTAAATAAAATATCTCAGATAGTTACGAAACATCTGTGTTGTAAGAAAAGCAACTGTTATCTTCTGTGTATCGAGAATTTTGCTCGTATTGAGCCACCTCACTTCAGTGTAGTGTGGCAGTTCCTTGTGACATAGTGAATAAGGACATCCATAACGATCCCTGATGGATAATGCGACGGATAGATTTTAGATATTTTTCTATACACAGCTCTTTTGTGTAAGTTTAGTCTGGACACAGAAAACCTTTCCAGTAGGTGCGCCATCTATTGTAAGAGATACAACTTTCTGAAAGCCAGTTTCTATTTTGTATTATACCCTGCAAAGGCTTGGAACACAAACTCTCCTTTCGTATTTCCAAGTAAATATTCTTTTACACCTATATAAATATTGACAACTGTGCTGTGTCAGTATTATTAGTGCTAATGTCTATAGCAAGTGAGTAAGCCACAAATAGTTGAATCTTTTAGTGTTCTGTGAGGAGATAATTTATGTTTGTTGAATGTATCAGTCAAATCAAGACAAATAATATAACTCCACAGATATGCGTCTTAATGAAGGTTCCCTCAGGCTTCATAGATTTTGGACTTTTCAAAGCAACAGTATAACTGGTTAGAACTTTTTTTCTACTTTTGATCTGGCTATCGAATTTACTGGGTCTTTCTTCCATGTATGTATTTTTCAGCTCATGCATTGTATTGCACATTCCAGCCCTACAATGCATGAATTATACAGTTTTATCAATTATCACATTTCTAAACCTCTTAGAGAGCATTCAAATGTAATTCTCAATAATTTCCATTGAAGGTTTAAAGAACATAATAAGTGTATTAAATTATGCTTAGCAATTATTATTGTTGTTTTGTTGATGTATGATAGGGATGGGAATTAAATTTAAACTTACTTATTTTTGTTACAAGTACTTAATCTATAAAGAAGTTGCCTATAACGTTGAACTTGCCTGCTCTTTTACATAACTAAAATGGCTCCGCAGTCACGCATGAGTTTCGCATTCGGAAGGTCCTATGTTTGATTCACATTGACCGCCCACTCTGACCTTGGATTTTTTTGTTGTTTTTCCTGGTCGGTAGGCAAATGTTGGGTAGTTTTTCGTCTACCAGGTTTCCTTATCATCATTTCATATCCTTCTCATCTTTCAGGTGTGCTTCTTGGTTTTGTGAGGTATGGTGGTGCTGGACAGATGACCGCGGATGCTTGTTCAAAGAAAAGAGTATGGACACTAGAGGGCTAGTTAGTCATCTGGTAGCTCCAACAGTCTTCAAGCCTGGAGTTACTAACAACTTCCACATGTCTCTGTGGTTCCTTCACTCCTGCGGGGAGGGGTGTTGAGGTGGTAGCTGCAATGGATCTATGTAGGTCTAAGTGTGCGAGTTATAACCTACCTAGACCTCCCTAGTGAAATGTTGTAACAAAGAAGGCAAATTCTTACCGCTGTAACCTGAAGGCTATGTTTAATAAGAATGGTGTATACAACTATGTATGAGAAAGGGGGATAGTTTCCTCTCTGCAAGGACACTGCATTACAACCTAATTTCCTTTTGTCCTGGCTGTAATGCTTAGAAATTCCTATGCCTGATGATTGCATACTTGCCAACTTTTAAGGTTTGCCTGTAAAATGTGTGGGAGTGGAGGCTATTTTATAACTTAATGGTAAAGGAAGTGGGCAGATTGAAGCCTGTTCTCTCTCTCTCCCTCTCCCTCTCCCTCCCTCCCTCTCTCCCTCTCTCTCATTTATTGAGTATGCTCCATTACACAACATACTATGTTTACATTACATCATTTATGTGTTAACAGTGCAATTTTCCTTAATTATATAGTCTGCTCTATACAAGCAATATTTATATTTACATTGAGAGTTCACTTTAGGGCATCAAAGTCTATTGTTTTGACAGATGTATTAAAAAGTTGTAGATATTTGTTTATTAGAACCTCCTCTGTCACTGGCCATTTGGTTTTCTAGAGTACTATAGCATGTTTCAGGTCATTCCTTTCCTTTTGTAGTTATGGCCATCTGTAGATGCAGTCTATTCTTTAAAACAGGAAAATTTGGGGTCATTGTTATTCATATCTTGTACAAATATGTCTTGGTTTCCCCATGTCTGCTAATAATTGGTATTAATGCTGGGTTGGCAGGTTGAAGATGTTGCAGATTTTCACCATGGACATGACAAAGCATTAAATTTTATAGAATTACATTTTAACTTAAGATTACAGACTGAATGTCCATGTCAATTGGTATACAGTGTTATATAAGGCACATTTTATTTGTGTGTCCATCCCACAGTTTGTCATTCCTTGCTGCTTTGCTGAAGCCAATCTTGCAGCAACCTTGTGTCACTATGCTCTGAGGTATATGAGATACACATCATCAGTCAAATTTGTTCTTTCAGTAAAGAAGAATGGAAAATGGAAGAACATAGATTGCTGGTTGCATTAATGCTTGTTAGAAGTACATTTTTGGGCTTGTCAGAGGTTGTTATTGACAAATTAGTATTACTGCTCCAAATAGTGTGGCAAAATTGTTACTTATTTTAACATTTCTAGAGCTAAAACTACTTGTAATATTAATAAAGTTCTACTGCACATCTTACAGGCTTGATTTAAATATTTCTAAGAATTTGTGATACTATTAATGAGGAATTTTGGTTATGGAATATTGCGATAAGTATTACATTCTTAGTGTGAGCAACAAGCCTGGTAGCCTTGTATCATAAGCTTGGGAGGGGTTCTTTTATTATTAATGATGCTTTTGCGGTGAGCATTGTAGAGACTTTTCTTGCATCCCAGGGTCGTGTTAACAAGTAGATCTCTGGGAGTCTGCTACTCCTCAGATATAGTTGAAATAATAAATTCCAGCTTTTGCAGTAGAAACTTGTTAAATTTATTTGCTGGTTTACAAATTCATTCTCTCACGCTTCCAATCAATTCATAATATTCGCAAATAAAACAAATCTTTTATATCAGCCATTAATGGCAGCACAAGCCACCTACTATGACTTGGCATCATTCTCCTACACTCTCACATAGACAACTGCTAACAAAGCTTTACCAACTTAGTGTCTTTTTTATTGCTTACCACCCTCTTGACAGTAATTGCTCTGTTTGCCTAATTTTTCCATAGGTTCTCATAGTAACCTCTCTTCCACTCACATATTTGCTCTCTTAGGGTCAACAATGATCACTTCCATTGCCTTATATAACTCCTTCTAACTATGTTTTTATTATTTAATTTAATCTTTTCCTTTCATATACCAAATTTACAGTAATTAACTTAATTCCCCCCATTACAATTTTAGGTTATGTTACTATGAAATTAATTCCACAACATACATATTCCAATAATAATATCAATCACATGAAATTAAAATGAACAGTACAACAATAACAATAAATATGACCACATTTTATGATTCCAATTAACATATAAATATTTGCATGCTCACAATATTAAGACTGTGAGGTTATGTAGCTTTGAATTCTGCTTCAAGAGCGTGCTTAAATTAATTCTTTTTATACAATATATATGCTACATGGGCTATTTAGCAAGAGCTTTCTTTTAGAAACATCTAATGTAAAAAGTGTACATACAATATTTGGTTATAAATAATTCTGTATACAAAATAAAGCTGTAACAAGAATGTGTCTGAAGTTTAGAATTTTCTTATTAACAATTGCTAACCAACTAGACATATAAAAGATACTGGATCCAGATTAGAGTACATGCCATATGGCATCTTAATTATATATCCTGTTAGGAATTGTAATTAGGCACGAAGTATTTAATATACTGAATCTTATAAAGAAACAGGACTCTATGCTGGAATTACATACTAACTCCTACAATTTTAAGGGTGCATTACTAAGTTTTCACCATCAATGTGATACCAGCTAATAATAATAATTTAATAAGATTTCAGCTTTTTATTGTGTACATACAACTTGCACAATGTTTGCTCCTCTTAGAAACACATGACAGACTATGGCAGCTGCACACAAAACCAGCTTCACTAATGACAATACGCAGAAATATGGGCATTGCAAATCTCTTAAATGTCAGTGGCCTATCCATCATGATCATGTCCCGCTTCACTGGCGGCAACAGGATGTATAGCATATGGATTTAAAATTTTATTGTACCTGTTTGATTTGATTACCTGTAGTAACCAATGAGCAGTAAATTGGTGCAAACATTCAGTAATAGACCATGTTTGTAATGTAAAGTCAATCCCTCATGTATGGCTGCGGAGCATAGCGTTCCCATTTTTTGTAATAGTTTTTTTAGTTAATAAATATATATACATCTTCAAGGATTCTTATTAAATGGAGTTTCCATTTATTTTACATGTAAATTTTGTGCATTTATTGCACTGAACATGTTATGTGTTCTAAAATTCATGTCATCACAAAAGTATTGCACTTTGCTGGATAGTGGAAAATTTTATGGGTTTGAATTTCAGAAAGCGGGCAAGCATGTGTCAATAGGATGATATATCATGTAATATGATATAATATTATAGATATTATAATCCTATATTTTATATATGATTTAAATTTCTGAAGTACTTAATAAATAGAAATCTCCTGTTTGGCAACCCAAGCTACACTCTCCATGCATGATACTGATCTAGAACCTTGCAATAAAATTCCAGTGTATGTGAGGCCTCACTATAAATCTGGAATACATGGTCCATCCTGGGTCATTCTAAAAGAATTAATTGGATTCGCTCAAAGCCTCCTGTGTATTGTGACACAGCAGGCATGGCCCAAGGTCGGAGTAAACACTGGGCGTGGTATTAGAAGATAAACAACATTCTGGAAGCTTTAGCTCCCCCCTCCTCAGAGTGCTTCAAAATAGTTCTAGAACGTTCAAGAACCTTCTATGGAAGATGCCACTAAATGTATAAGCAAGCACTCTTGCGACAAACGAGCCACTGCAAGGTGAGTCAGTTGCAAGTCAAGTGCAAGTTAGCGACTGTGTTTCTGGTTTGACATCAAGAGCGATTCTGCAAGCGAGCAAGTGTATGTTGATTGTTGTGAGTGCTACTGTGGAACAATGAGTTGTGAAGGTCTTGTGTCCGACCCCCAATGAAGTGGCATGAAGTAGTGAAGTGATGGAAAATTGAACTGGTTCACCTTAGTGAAGTGAACTACATAATACAAAACAGTGACACATAAGAACTGAGAGAAGTGACAGTTGAAAAAACTGGACAAAGTCACAGTATAAATGGAATATATTTTCTCAGGTGACATTTAAGTGTGATTTGCAGTTACCAGTTAGTAATGTCCATAGAATAAAACTATTTCATTTGTCCTATTTTAGTAAGAGCTTGGTCAGTACTTTTCAGTTCAGGGATTATCTGCGGATATATAGTTTTTCAGTCTTTGTACGTTAATGGTTATATTCACTGTTCCGTTCTTTTTTATTGCAATACATTGGTTTTACGAAATTGGTATTTGGGGGGGGGGGGTTATGCATAAGGTGACCTAGATACTTAAACTATTCCATTCGCTAACATGTTACAGAAGCCAGAAGCATGGCGACCCGATCCGGAACCCAGACTCATGCTTTCTCCCCATTCACTCTCACGCTCTCCGCAACCCACACTCATTCCTTCATTTGAAGACAAAACAAAAGTCAAACCTGAAACAAAAGGCAGGAAGTGCAACCTAACAGAGAACACAGAGTCATGCCACCAAAGAGCATAAGCCAAGGAAACTATCAGAACAAACCGGCACAATGTCCCCCCAAAAACCAATGAAAATGAGAGGTAATATGGACAGTCAGTAAGCAAAGGAAGGGATCACAAGATCCCCCCTGATCACAAGACCAGATCCACATCCCACAATGTTTGCAGCAACAATAGTTCAAAGATGCTGCCCGCCTCGCACACATCTCCATAACAGTCAAAATTAACTGAGAAGCTTCCACTGGCGACCAAGCCGTTTCTAGGACCTGTTTCAATGGATCCTAGAAACACACTGCCCAGCGTGTCGGAATCTTCTTCATCCTGGAGGTAAGTGCACCAACAGCGCAAGGCATGATAGCGCACCAATCCTCCAATGGGACCAGTACATTATCCACAAGAGCAGCTGCAAATCAGAAACAGCTCTGGCTGGTAGAAGGATGCAGCAGCAGGCATGTCCAGAGACACCAGCAACATGAAGCAGGACAATGCATTTCAATCTTTATGGAAGCTAGCATAAAGTCATTCTACCTTCTGTTCATGATTATCATTCGTATAAATCCAAAATTCCCCTTAATGTAAAGTGTGATGTTAGTTGTTCTAGGTTTTGCTTGTCTACATTTTTCTTTATTGCAACCAATTCATAACTTATGCCCTTTTGTAAGTTTTTTTTTGGGGGGCTTTTGCTTGATTCTCATCAGTTTTTACGAAAATCATGACATAATTGGTCATGTACATTTGTATTATTACCTTAGTATCATCTCAGTTTACTTTCTAACATTCGTAATTACACCAAGTGCTTCTTTTGCTTCAGCACAAACTATAAAAACTTCCTTGTACATGTAACTCTCTGCTCATCTCATTTCATACAAAATTTCACACAAAATGTTGTGTCTATTGAGCCTTAACCATGCATTAAATACTTTATTGTCTAATTCTTTTTGTTGTTCTGACCATTTTCCTAACTTTTGATTTAGGTTCAGCTTTGTGGCTTGTCTTATACGGTACAGATTTCCGTCATTGTTCTGGAGGCACTTCAGTCTTGTGCTTATTGTGCTACCTGTATCTTTTTAAATCCAATTCATTATGCCTGCACACCAAGGAATACAGTCTCATAACAGATAATGGTTTCAAATTCTTCTGGTTTTAAAAACATTTTCCCAAAAGCAGTATATCTACTGTGAGTCAAAGCCTCACAGAAGTGTATGGTGTGTTGGGCTGTTTCAGTTTCTTTGTTGCACAATCTGCAATCTTAGTTACCCTGAAACACTCCCATTGTGTTAAGATGCTTTTTCACAGGAGCATGTACTGTGAGAAATGTAGTAATTGCTCTTAGCTGAAGTCTGTTACATTTAAGTAAGCTTTCAGCTCTCTTCTTACATGGAATTTTAAGCCAGGTTTTGTGATCTACTTTGGACCAGTTCTTAATAGCCTCTCTTATTAAACATTGAGATGATTCTAGAGCTGGGTCTGGTATTGTAAAGCTGCTACTTGTCTTGCAAGTTCATCAGCCTTTTCATTTCCCTCTATGCCACTATGACCTGACACCCACATGAATTGAACTTCATTCTGTCCTGCCAAGCTTGTGAACATGTTTACACAGTTTAAAATCAGTCCTGACGTTACCTTATGACTACTTAGAGCCTTAAGTGCAGCCTGGCTATCTGAGAAGATAAGGATCTATTTACCAGTGTAAGCTCTCCTTATGTTTTCACGTATGCATTGCATAGTAGCATAAATTTGCGTTTAAAAATAGTAACATATTCACCCAAGGGAAAAAAACTTGTTGCACCTTGGTCTTCTGCCATATACTCCAGACCCTATTCCTTAGCCATCCTTTGAGCCATCTGTAAACCAGTTTTCACAAGAGTTTCCAGCGTTTTATTCATCCAACAGTCAGGATCAATAATGACTTTGAAGTTCTCAGTGACAGGTTTAATTGGAATTATACTGTCTGGTGGCTTTCTAAAGATGCATCTCCCATGTATTTTGTAATTCTTATGGAGCCTGAGTCTATTTCAGGAATTCTCAATAGCTTAGTGTGTTGCAGTCTATAGAGTGCCATTCTTTCCTCCTGTATTACAATTAAATGCAACAGAGTCAGGTTCAGGAGTGTCTCCATTGCTGCAGTAGGGCTTGTTTTCATAACAGCAATACATGCTGTTCTTTGAACTTTATTTAGTTGATTTTTAGAGCCTGTTTGAGGAACCTTAGGCCACCTAATCAGTACTCCGATGGTATATATCCAATGGATCGTAGCAAGTATTACTCCCCATCTTTTACATTGCATGCTTCTAACTACTTCAGAAGTTGTTTTCGCTCATTTTATTGTTTTCTTGGAGTCAAAAGTGATTCCTAAGTACTTGACTTCCTCGGACATTTTAAGATCTTGCCTTGACCATATAGAGGTCCTAATCCCTTTATGTCTCTTCTTTTGGTAAATGGATGTTTTATGAGGACTAATAGTTAAGCCCTCATTCACAGCCCATTTTGTTATTCAAGGCCGACTGCATGAGTTCCCTAACTGTTCCTGTGTATTTACCTCGAACTATGATGACAATATCATTAGCATAGCCCCTGATATCAAGACCTAGGTTACTTACTTAAACAACTAGGTTCCATATTAGGGGTGATAACACCCCACCCGTGGACAACCACTCACGACCTTAGCAGCTAGGCTTACTATCCATGACTTGCATGAACTGTTCTGCCTCTCAAGATGGATTGAATCCACCGATAACAGCTTTTCCATGTTTCATTGCAGCAGCAGTTATTGCATTAAAAGAGGTGTTGCTAAAGGCACCAAGTGCCACCTCCTTGTTCTTTTCCAATTTATAGGCAATCTGAAAAAGGGCAGTTTCAGTTGATCTGCCTGTATGCTCTGGTGCAGCTCCTCCTCATATATGCTGTTATTTCTCAAGAGTTTTGATATTAAACTGATGGGGCTTAGGGACAGCCAGGGTCAAGGTTCTCCCTGACTTGGTATAATGCCACCATAAGATGCCTTCAGTTCATTGGTATGTATCCTCAGGCCAAACTTGCCAAAAAAAGCTTTGTATCAAAATTTTTGATAATTCATGAAAGTGTAATGGACGTTATTCCTTTGCTTGCATGAGAACAATGCCCATTTTAATCTTTCACATTTGATAACTTCCTTAGCAATTTCCCAGTCTGCCCTGGAGGCTTTCTTCCCAGTGAGCCTCAATCACAGACCTCCTTCAGATTCATCAAGTATAATCGATCCAGGGAAGTGAACTAAAAAAAATATTGTTCCATTGTCTCCTCCTGTGTTTCAGTATATTCTCCATTTTCCAATTGGAGATTGCTAATAAAGCCTTCTGGATGTTTTCTAAGAGCCCTCTGAAGTCTAGCACATTCTGGGCCATTTCTGTCTCCTTATTAGACTTCCTCATGGCTTCATTGTATTCTGTCTATGATCTCCTATAAAAGCCCATTGTTTGATTGATTTTGCAAAGTTAAACAATCTGCTAATTTTCTTCCTTTTACTCGTACTTCAAATTGGATGTACCTGTGGTTGGAACAACTTTCATCCCCAGACACATGCCAATTCTTAATAAAATTTCCCACATAATTGGTGAGTAACTTTCTGCCTTCTTGTAGTAACAAAGGTAGGTCTGTTACCCACATTCAGTATGTCAAGATTACTCAGTATAATAAAATCACAAAGAGACTCAAGTATTTTAATTTGTATCCGCACTCCTCCACATAATGAGATGGGAGTTGGCATCACAACCAATTACCGATGTAGTGCCTTGGAACAATAGGTTTCTACTAGTTGTTCTAATTCCCTCATAGGAGGTAAAATGACATCATCACATGGGAGGTAGACCTATTTGAGTATAAACTCCCTCCGTCCACCTTCCCCCATTGATTTTACTCTGACTGCTGTAAGGTCCCTATAAAGAGATTCATAAATGGCAGTATATATTTAAGTAATTTTTAACTAAGATGCTTAGTAGGGTTCTTAGAGTCTTGTCGGTTCTATTATAAATTAATTTCCCATCAGCCTCCATAAGACCTTTAATTTCCCCCTTTGTAACACCAGGGTTCCTGGATGAGTGCCACATCTTCATACAGAGGGCAGCAGATGCCGCCCTATTGCATTGAAGATTTACATGCAGTATCTTCATCATTCCTTTGAGCCCCTGAGAGTCTCTTGGCCTGCGGTCTCGTTTTTGCAATGCTTGAAGCCAGATCCTCTACAAACGGTTCAGAGATGTTTTGCACTATTAAGTCTTCTTCTAGAGATCCTTGAACAGCTTCAGGATTTTGTTTTACCATGTGCATCTAAATCCCAAGAGTATGGAGGAAAGACAAGTCAACCCCATCAGATACCCCTATACTGGGCAAGGCTAAATACTCTGGGAGGTTGCCGGGTATCCCAGAGGCTCCATTAGCGACAGATCTCCCATGTACCATGCACCCCTTCAGCATGGAAACACACAACACCTTGGGGTTAGGGTGTTGGTTCACTGTCTCCTATTTATTATTCAGAGCCAAACCTACACAGTGGTTTGGTGATGAACCATGCAGATCCCAGCAATCCATCACCCGCCAATGCATTTGATATCCAATCAGGGTCCAGCTTTAGGGGCTTGCGGACAGTTATGCCAATGCCACTCTAAAGGCCCTGACTGCAGACAGCTCTGTGGCTACTTTTTACCCATCAAATTTCTCATCTATTGCATCACTTTGTCTAATTTCTGACGTGGTTTCCCTAACCTCTGATCTATTGCTTCTTTCTGCTTTCCTGATGACTGAAGTTGAAGTAGTAGTTTCTGCCCCACGTATGGAAAGCCAATTTTAAGTAGATATTATCTCTGTATTTTTACTGTTTCTTTAAATATTATATATTTATGTGTACCTTGGCTGCATCAGTATTTATTTTAGAGACATGGATGTCTTGGCAGGGTTGTGATGTGACAAGAATGTAGGCTTAGACAGATTATAATTTTACTTCACTTCTTTTAGTAATTCTTGACACGATTTATATAACACTTCACTGATATAAACTGTGAGATTCTTTAATTAATTGTTTGCACTTTTTAACACGTAAAACTATTTTTCGTCTCACACGAATACGTATTAAATTTCTTGAGGACACTTTTTGCGTCTGGTTAGTAATGCTGTCTGCAACCAACTAAATTCTAAATTTGTAAAATTTTCTCCTTTTCAGTTTCTGATTGGCTAATCCTACTCCAATAGAATACCTTCATTTAACTAAAGCTTTTTCTGGTTGTTGATTGGCTATTTTGTAAACTGTCACTAAAATTACATTATTGCTTCCAAGAATCAGAAGTAGTATTGTTAAACTCTCAAACTCATTATTGCCTCAAAGTTACCTCATTGTTAGCAACTTTTGACCTATTTCTCACAGCTCCTACATTATTAAATTACGTAATACATTCACATAACATTGTTGAACATGTTTACAATAATATTAATATATACAATGACTGTAATATACACTTTTTTATATATTGTTACATACACATATTGCTTTAAGGCAGGCTGTTATTAAATTTATATATATATTTGGACTGAAATCATTTAAGTGTTAAAAATACTGCCTCAAATTGCCCCGTTTTAGAAATATTTAAAAATTGTTCTTTTTGTTTTGTTCTTTTTTTTTTAAATTTTTAAATATTTTCTGAAAGTCTCCTGAAAGAAAGAAACACAATTTTTTTTTTATTATTACACTTTCTATTTTTCACTGGCACTTTTTTTACTACACTCATGTATAGCAGAATGCTTCATTTTGTTCTTTAACTTGTTCGACACTTTAAGGTCAATGATCTGGTGTTCAGTGACCTGAGTGAAGTTTCTTTATTCACTATTACAACCACTATTAAGCATTTTATTTGCTACTTTTAACACTTAATTAGGCATGTTAACACTTTTTACCCTTTCTTTACAATTTATTTCTTAAACTTTTTTGTATTTCTTACAATTTCTAAAAATTTATACCTTATACAATATAATTGCAGTTGCTATTCAGATTTATTATTTTTTTCTTACTAACAATGGATTTTCTTCTATTACATGTTTTTTATTTAAACTCTCTTTTGTTATATTGACAATTTGTTGCATTTAGTAAACATATTATAATACATTTTTAAATTACATTGCTTTCCCCTTTTATGTTCCAGATACTTTATTTTCTTTTTCTTCTTGTGCCTCAGACTGTTTACATTTGTATTCTTTTTCTCTTGTGCCACACATTTATTTCATTATCTCATACATTTGTGTATGAGCCACGCCCTCTAGTTCTTGTTCTCCCACTGTAATTGCTATGTCCTCCACGTACGTGTGTTGCTTGTTTGACTATAGTTATGGAAGTTTCCCCTGTTTTGCATACTTCCTCTATGCTGAAATTGATTATTACCTCTAGGTGAAGTAGAATTCCGCTGATTCATCCTTTCCATTGTCACATAATTTATGTGTTCTTGTCTCTTGTTGTCTTGAATCTCTGATATTTTGTGTATTGTAATTAAATCTGTTTTGGTCCTGAAATTCATTATTTCTCCTATTTTCATGATGATAGCGTGTATTGTAAGGCATATCATTATGCCTATCATGTATGTCTCGTCTGTGTGGACTCCAAATTTCGTTACTATTACTATTGCTGTTCTAATGATGATATTAGCTCTGTCATCTCATAAATAGTTTTAGGTCTTGCAATTAAGATGTAGTTTTGTATGTGTAGAGGATAGTGTCTCGTAATTAAACTAATAAAATCTTCCTCATGCATGGCTGGAGTTAAATATCTGACATATCCTGCATACTTTATAACATAATCTGTCATTGATAAGTTGTCATCTCTACTATACTGTGAATAACTTAGGCTTGCCCTAATCTTATGCTGCACAGTGGTATTCCAAAACTTATTAATGAATAAAACTCTAAATGTCTCAAAATTCATTTCACTGTCTGCTAGCATATGTAACCATTCTAAGGTTTTGTTATCCAAGCATTTTATAACAAGTATCATTTTTAATGCTTCAGGCACATTTTTCAATTTAAAATATTCTACTAAATCATTAATAACTTGTACTGGACTTGAGGAAGCATTAAAATAATGTAAAGGTAATTCATTTAACAAAGAATGATAGTTTGAGATCTGATTTGTTACATGCACATGTGTGTCATCATTATTGTTTTGTGTTTGAGAGACTGATGCTATGGAAAAAGAAGTAGCGTCTCTTGTATTATTAGTTAACAAAGGTGATACACTTCTTTCTGCACTTGCATTATTGTTATGCATTTGATTAGCATTTACAGAATTAGTTACATTTGTATTTACCTTTGGTACACTGGTACTTAAATTTTCAAAACTATTTCTGAGTTTATCAATTTCTTTACTACTTTCTTGTACTTTATCTTTAATTTCATCTATCATTGACTTGTGTGCTTCTTTTATTGCATCTGCATTTGTTTTTGCCATTTCGTGCATTTTATTTATTTCCCCTGTTAAATCTATTTGTACTTGTATAAGATCTGCATTTGTATTTTCTACCATTGTTTTCAATTCTTCACCCTATTTATCTAACGTATTACAAATACCTTGTTTAGTATTAGTAAGTTTTAACTCCATTTCAGTTATATTTTTATCAATATGACTTGATAATTTCTGTTCTAGCTGATTGTAACCTTTATTTACTTTTAAGCCTATATCTTTTTGAAGTACTTCGGAAGATTATTCTAGTTTTATTTCTAACCTCCTACTTTCAGCTTTGCTTTCTTTCATACAATTTTCTATTTGCTATTATCTTTTTTATACTAGATAGCTCTGTATTAGTTTCAGTTAACTTATTATTAAATTGTTTACTTAATTCTACTCTTAGCTCTGTACTAGTTTCAGTTATCTTATTATTAGTTTCAGTAATTGCTTTTAGAAGCCACATAATATTTTGTTGTGATAAGTTCTTGCTCTTGTTGGCTAGATGTCTGAGGGATAGTGTTTCTTTCTATTGTTGTTCCCTGCATTAATATATGTAAAGGTGATTGACCTTGCATACTACTGCTATATCTTTCTATGCCTACCTGTGAATTTACAGATAACTGTTCTTCTACATCTAACCCATTTGTTTCCTCTAGCTCTGATTTTAAATTTACATTGTAATCTGTAATGGCTGACCTATCCTCTCCTACTTCCAAATTTTCATGTTTTCTGTTTCCATTTTATTTTGTATATTTTCTTTTGTTATATTTGGTTTGGAATTGCTCAATTTTAATTTACCACTTCTTAATAGCATGAAATTATCTTAATAACAATATATTTCCTAAACTATTTTGACAATTATATAAATGTATAATGGAATTTTCTGACCTTTTGTTCTGACTGTTAGTAAACCTTTATACTCGGTGTTCCCACGTAGATTGTTATTGAATTGTTGACTGCGTGCCCCGTACTCCTGAAAGAATTGTTGTTCTCCTTGGATGATGATATTAATGTTTTTTAAATTCTCTGGAGTTTTCTGAAGTTCTCTGGAGTTTTTCTGAAGTTTCCTGATGTTCGTTGATCTCTTCTTTTCAGTTGTTGTTGTCTCTTTGAGCCCCACGTTGGGTGCCAATTTAAAGTAGTATTTTCTGCCCCATGTATGGAAAGCCAATTTTAAGTAGATATTATCTCTGTATTTTTACTGTTTCTTTGAATATTATATATTTATGTGTACCTTGGCTGCGTCAGTATTTATTTTAGAGACATGGATGTCTTGGCAGGGTTGTGATGTGACAAGAATGTAGGCTTACACAGATTATAATTTTACTTCACTCCTTTTAGTAATTCTTGACACGATTTATATAACACTTCACTGATATAAACTGTGAGATTTTTTAATTAATTGTTTGCACTTTTTAACACGTAAAACTATTTTTCCTCTCACACGAATATGTATTAAATATCTTGAGAGCACTTTTTGTGTCTGGTTAGTAACGCTGTCTGCAACCAACTAAATTCTAAATTTGTAAAATTTTCTCCTTTTCAGTTTCTGATTGACTAATCCTACTCCAATAGAATACCTTCATTTAACTAAAGCTTTTTCTGGTTGTTGATTGGCTATTTTATAAACTGTCACTAAAATTACATTATTGCTTCCAAGAATCAGAAGTAGTATTGTTAAACTCTCAAACTCATTATTGCCTCAAAGTTACCTCATTGTTAGCAACTTTTGACCTATTTCTCACAGCTCCTACATTATTAAATTACATAATACATTCACATAACATTGTTGAACATGGAATTAATTGTTCTTTCACACAAGCCGTGTGTTGGACAGGGTTGGAAAGGTAGAATCAGATGGCTGAAATCCCGGCTAAGGCATTGAATTTTTCAGTCATCTGATTCTACCTTTCCAAATTGTTGAACATGTTTACAATAATATTAATATATACAATGACTGTAATATACACTTTTTTATATATTGTTATATACACATATTGCCTTAAGGCGGGCTGTTATTAAATTTATATATATATATATATATATATATAGTCGTAACCTCTCTACTTATTTAGCTCAATGGGGGGTAGAGCAACAGGTACCGTGAACAGATCGAGTATTCTATCACACATTATGCAAGGAACGACGGGGAATAGCTCAACGAAATTATGAAAAACATACCAAAATGTCCCTAGCAATATCTATAATTCATTATGTGGATAAGGGAAGGGTCTATCTACTATAGAAATTTACATTAATACGAACTGGATGGCAAATGTATTTTATGATAAAAAGGAATTACAATACCTCCTTGCCTGTCGGTGGGGATTCCATGCTGTATGCATGGACAAGCTGCACACACCTGATCGCTAGCAAAACCTCGACTCGACTGACTCAAATCACGCAAAAACTCAGTGTGGGCACGCTACACTAAGAACTGGTTTTTCATCCCCTCCACTCTTGCACAATATCCGATCTGGGCCACCAGGTCACGTACGCAATAATGCTAATAATATTACAAATGTCACATCTCCCCCTGGCTACCCAGATCGATGTCTTCGTCGAAATAAGGAGGATTTTTGTTTATTTAAAGGAGAGTCGGAATTGTAACACTAACATCACTTAAGTTTACTCACTTAACATGTTTCGGGAAACCGTTGTTCCCATCCTCAGAAGGTTATCTCGACTGAAATAAGGTTATCTCGACTGAAGGTTATCTCAGTCGAGATAACCTTCTGAGGATGGGAACAACGGTTTCCCGAAACATGTTAAGTGAGTAAACTTAAGTGATGTTAGTGTTACAATTCCGACTCACCTTTAAATAAATTCAATACACATCACTGTTTCTAGCTTCTTTTCATTACAATATCAACGTAAGGATTTTTGTTGTTTTTGTGTAGACAAAGAATTGCAGAGAAAGAAAAAAATATGACATACTTTACAAAATTAGATTACAGCAAACAATATCTGGGTATTCACAAAGTGAGGATGTAGCAGAAATGTCTCTTAATGAAGAAGTTAAAAAGAATATTGTGAACATGTGAAGCTAATTCAAACATTATGGAGTCTCGAGTGCCACCAATGATTTACTTCAAGACGTATTGCCTAGTTATGAGTACCCCGCACACGCACACTACACCATACTGCCACTGTTGCATACGCACTACACTGCACCAGGTCTCGACATAACTGTTTTGGGTGTAATTTCCACATCACCCACAATGACGAAATGTCAGCTGCAGACTCTTTCCTGTTCTGCAAGTCGCTGAAGATGTGGGGAGCAATCGCTGACTTAGACTGCGCCCTGAGATAGTGGCTCCTTATGCCACTGCAGTGTAGTGGACTAAAGACAGCTCTCCTTTGGTGTATCTGCAACCTTTGGCGTGTCTGTAGAGCAGGGTTACTCTCTGGACACCCGAGCTCCGGAATCAGCAAAATCACTATAACATGAATCACAAATGAATAGAACTTGTGCTCCCAGAAGATCATCATACATAAAAGAAGCAAGTAGTATGTCATTTACACTAATGTGAATTGAAAATGCCACAAAGTTGGCCAAAATTTACAAACAGACAATTTTAGTGTTTAGCAAAGAAAGAAAAAAATGACTACACATTGACATAAAAACTAAATTTTTCAAGGGGTTACCATCCAAAATTTGACAAAAACTGCTTTAAAATCCAAGTAAGAAGAGGTGAAAAGGCCAGAATACATAAATATTATATCACTTACATCCATTGTTTACACAGAATAACACAACACAAATATAGTAAATTATTTGGGATCCCAATATTATATTTGACCAGCTGGTACTACTAATAAAGAAAATGAATAAGTGCACTTATAATACATTCATACATGACAATGAAATGAAATCATTCATACTGACCATGGCCCAAATAATACACAACACCCACTTGAATAACTACCCAAAACTACTATGTGCATTGCTACATACTTAAAAAATAAACACACATTACATGCGTCAAACTACACCTCATTACATACTTTCAACTACAAAAACTCATCCTTTACTGTCAATAACATAAATTCTCCTCCACATTACTATCTTATCCACCTCATTATGATCATTATTATCATCATTTCAATCATCATCATCCATCATCTTAGTTTTCAACTTTATCATACACAGTAATTACTGAGAAAATAAAATAGTTTCACTGACGTGTCTCATTCAACTAGCTGCAAAATCAAAAATACCTGACATAGGCATAAACTAAAGAAATCACATTAACATTTCAGGAATGACACAAATAACATAGCATTATACTGTTGCATCCACATCTACCGAATCAAGATTAAGCTGGAAAATAGATGGTATTAAAACTCGTTATATAAGATGGTACTAAACTTGTTGCATAAACACAAAAAAAAGTATTCTCATTGCATTCAACTCATTGCATTTACTCTCTTGTGTGAATACATCACACATGCTATACTGGGCACATTTCAGCAACACCAATAAGCAAAATATTTCTCAACTCATCACATCGAATTTCCAGGTACATGTTAGCCCTCCTGAAAACTCAAATATTCACACTTCAACCATCAGGGTTACACTTCGGCACTCCCACCGAGGCTGACATTAACTTATCTCATCTCTCTCACTACCACCATCGGGTTACTCTTTGGCACTTCCATCGAGGCAAATCTTCCATATACTACTCACATAACCTTACACACACACACACACACACGCACACGCACGCACGCACACACACACACACACACACATACACACACACACACACACACACTTCTGCAAAAAAAAAAAAGATCACAGCATCATAATGAAACCCAAAATCAAACCAAATGAATGCAACAGAACAAAGCACATCATTACCAAAACAATACTGTCACATAACATTCCTGAAAATTAAAGCTTAATTAAGCACACAGTACACATCAAACACATACACTGCAGCATAACATGACAAACCAAATAATTTCCAATGCCCAAAACAGAATTCAAAATTTTAGTTACACAAAATGGTGATAAACTTTCAATTTAGCAGAGACATACATAGCACACATTATTCCTGAAAAGCAAAGCTCAATTAAGCATTAGTCAGTGAAACAACAATAAAAATTTAGCATACCTGTCTGATTTGTGACACTTTTTCATTTGTTCAAACTTTGGCACACTCAATGTTCACATACTTACAGGTTTTTTTTTTCTTTTCTTTCTTTTTACCACAAAATGGTGCAAGTTTCCAAAATCTGGTAACACACATATAGCTGATCCAACAACATCCAAGTCCTACTGGTCCATATTGGAGCCAAATAAAACCTATTTAGGTGAAGATACTGGCACAGCTGGTGGTAGCTGAAACTAACTAACATTGCCTAACTAGATAAACCAAACATGGCAACAGTGAAGCAAAATTATTATTAGTAATATTAGTAATATGTAATATTTATTTCATCATTATTACAATAATACAAATAAAGCTTACATCTAAAACTTATGTCTAGTGCACCAGTTTTCTAGCTCCCCCATATTTAGCCCCTAGGCTGTGTATATTGGGATAAAGCTACTATACCATCTCTCCACTTTACAAACTATGCTCGTTCAGCTGTACCTTTCTTAAGCTCCTTATCCACTTATCCCTTGTGTTGCCTAAAAATGTCCCCATCATTTTAATTGTTTCTACTTTTGTGCTTCCCAACATTCTTAATGCTACTGCTTCTTTGTTTAGCTTGTCCCATTTTTTATTCCATATAACCTCTCTCCACCTTTTAACCTTATCACATTCTATTAGACAATGATAAGTACTACCCGATTCATCACACATAATACATCTCCCCGAACAATTATATCCATTCCTTTTTAAAAATATTACTCCTGTGCGCATCCACGCAAGACCTATTCTACCAAATTGATTACATATATCTACATACTTCTCCCTTCCCCAATCTCTTTTAACTGATTTATACAAAATCAATGACCTTTTATCCTCAAAACTAGCCCATATCTCTTGTTGCTCGATATCTTCCACCCTCAATCTCACTTCTTTCCAAAACCCACTGTTATTATATTTATCTAATAGGAAAATATTCCTCATGCCAATTTCTTTTAGGACATTTCCCATCTCCCCTAACCAACACTCTTCTCCTAGGACAGCTTTTTGAAACTGTATACATTCTTTTAATATATTATTATCTTCTAAATTTAAACATCTATACCAATACTTCAAAATTCTTTCCACTATTATACCTTTTCTCCCTACCCTTCCTAGCTCTGCCAGTGCCACGCCCCTTGGTGAACTCTTGGGTAAACCCAAAACTTCTTTACAAAACATTCTATGGACTATATCAATCTTAATCCATCCCTTTGCCACCTCCCATATTTCTATTCCATATAACATTTTTTACTCTACTACAGCTTCATATAGCCTTTCCAACCAGTTCATTGTTAGCATGGGTGTTTTGCACAAGCAAACTCTTAACAGCTTTCATCGCTAGCTTTCCTTTCAATTGTACATATTTAGATTGTGCTTCCCACTTCCCGTTGCTTGAGAATCTAATCCCCAAGTAATCAAATTCTTTTACCACCTCTATTTGCCTTCCATTTATATACCATCTTTCCTCTCTTTTTAATTTTGATCCTTTCTTGAACACTATTATCTTGGACTTTTTTGTATTCACGTTTAGCCCCCATTCCATACAAAATTTTGCAATTTCATTGATAGCATGTTGCAACCCTATCACTGTTACTGCCCCAGCTATTAGATCATTTGCAAATAATAACCCTGGTATTTCCTTTTTCCCTATGACTGGACAGTGTTTATTACTTTTCATTATTCTATCTTAAATATCATCTATAAATAAGTTAAATAATATTGGACTGAGTTTACAACCTTGCCTCAGACCTAAATTTTGCTGTATATAATCAGTAGTACTATTTCTTCCACATTTTACACAAAATTTAATTCCTTCATACAATTTTTGTATCCCCTCGATGAATGCAGTGATGACTCCTTTGTTCCTCAATTTATATACCAAAGCCTCTCTGTTTATAGTATCAAAAGCCTTCTCGAAGTCTGCAAAAAATATGTATACCCTACCCCTTTTATTTCTTAAGTATTTGTTTACTATGGTTTGAATTATCATTATGTTATCTATTGTTCTTTTTCCTCTCCTAAAACCTGCTTGGTATTCTGATAGCTTATCTTCCCTCTCTACCCACTCGTATAATCTTCTAGCTAATATACCAGTGTATATTTTGCCTAATATAGATAATAAACTAATTCCTCTGTAGTTGCATGGATTATTTGTATCTCCCTTTCCTTTATACAATGGTGCAATAATGCTCACTTTCCAGCTCTCCGGTATCACTTTCTTCTCTTTGATTCTGTTCAACAACTTTGTACCCTCTCCTAACTCCCCAAAATTTTTCCAAAATTCCCCCGGAATTCCATCGGCCCCTGTAGCCTTCTTCTGTTTTAATTTTTTTATTTCATACTCTACCTCTATGGTTGTAATCTCTTTGTCTAAGTGGTCCACTCTGTTCTCAAAATTTCCCCAATATACTTCACTTTTTTTAACTCTTCCTCCCCCCAATAAACCTTCGAAATGATATTTCCATTCCCTTGGTGTTATCTTATTAACTACCTGTTTCTTTCTGTACATTTGCTTAACAACTGACCATATATATTTATTTTCTTTCCCTCTGACCGCCTCCTTAATCTTTTGTCCTATTCTTTGCTGCCAATCCTTCTTTTTCTCATCTAGTAAACATTTATAACCCCTTTTATTTGCTAAAACAATTTGCCTATCTTCCTCCTCTTCTGACCTTCTCCATCTTTCCATTTCTTTCATCACTTCTTTCTTAGCCTTTCCACACTCTTCATCATACCACCCACACTGATTTTCATTCACTTTAGGTTTCACTTCCATCCTGCTACCTGCCCACTTAACCATTGATTCTAGCCTTTCCAGTGCTCCCTCTATCCTCCCACATTGTAATGCTTCTATAATACCAAGTTTCCTTAATTCACCACACTTTGAATTCAAATTACACCTAAATTGTTCTGCGTTCTCCTCTTTCCATTTGTAACTTCTGATTTGTTTTAATGCTAATTTTTCATCTTCCTTGTAACATAACCCTAGTCTTATTCTCATCTTTAATGGAAATTTGTTATTATGTTCATAATCTTGAATTCTTCCATCACCTCTTCGACTCCTATACTACATATCATATAGTCTATTACACTTACAAATGTAAACTCTCCCCACTGGTCCTCTCCTTTGTATCCATTACATATTATTAAATTATTCTGTTCGCAGAATTCTATTAACTTTCTACCTTCTGCATTTATCACTTTATCTCTACTTCCCCTCTCCTTTTCCTCATTTTTTTCCCAGATACATTCACTTTCTACATTTAAACTTCTTGGATTATGTTCCCCTACTACAGTGAACTCTATGTAGGATTTCTGCTTCTTAATTCTTCCATACTATCATTCAGTATATTAGTACTACCACTATGCGTACCACGACGAGCGTACAATGCACGAATATATATGCTCTTCTTGACTTCTTTTTTGTTTTATTATTTTAAACAGATGCGCCTCACTTTTTATACACATGCAACTTTAAACATGCAACACGCGAACTGTAAAATATTTGCTTCACATTCTAGACGTTAATAAATTAGAAAATCACGCAATCAATAACGCAATATTACGTACACCAGCTAACACATGCAACTATATCATCAAAGTTCCAAAATATCAGTACATTTTCCAGAATTCACAAAAATAAGTAATTTAGAATGGACAGTACAAACAATTTATCACAGAAACAGAATTTAGCAGAAGTGAAGCCATGGTAAGGGGAAAAATGGAGCCAAAAGTTTTACTGCCATGCCACCGACAGACAATGCAAAAATTTTAAAAGTGAGCTTGAAATTAAGATACAGACATGGGACTTTTAGGAAACTATGCAAGATGAATTTAGAATATAAAACCACAAATTACAAAACAAAACCCTTACCCTTAAGCCAACAAAAAAAATTTACATTTTTAACGAACACGTGGAGGACCAAACACGCTACATTTCAGAGAATTTTTTTTTTTTTTTTTTTTTTGCAGCCTCCACCAATTACTCGGCGCCCCACCAATTGTCGTAACCTCTCTACTTATTTAGCTCAATGGGGGGTAGAGCAACAGGTACTGTGAACAGATTGAGTATTCTATCACACATAATGCGAGGAACAACGGGGAATAACTCAACGAAATTATGAAAAATATACCAAAATGTCCCTAGCAATATCTATAATTCATTATGTGGATAAGGGAAGGGTCTATCTACTATAGAAATTTACATTAATACGAACTGGATGGCAAATGTATTTTATGATAAAAAGGAATTACAATACCTCCTTGCCTGTCGATGGGGACGCCATGCTGTATGCATGGACAAGCTGCACACACCTGATCGCTAGCAGAACCTCGACTCAACTGACTCAACCCACGCTAAAACTCGGCGTGGGCACGCTACACTAGGAACTGGTTTTTCATCCCCTCCACTCTTGCACAATATCCGATCTGGGCCACCAGGTCACGTACGCAATAATGCTAATAATATTACAAATGTTGCAATATATATATATATATATATATATATATTATATAATTAGCCTGAAATCATATAAGTGTTAAAAATACTGCCTCAAAGTATTGCGCCCTTCTGGCTTGCTGCAAATTAGAAGTAAGTGCAAGTAATGAAAGTTGTGCAAATAAATACACTAACATAAAATTCCTAATTTTCATCATCTTTATTATAACAACAGAAACATCTTACACTAAATATATTCAACTTCAGCTTTTCTGATATATTTCACTTCTCCATATGCTACCCACCTTGGTAAGGGGCGAGCAAGTCTCTGACCATCACTAGTCCTGAGCAGCATGTCCATGTCTTCAATAAGGACTCTTTTCCACAAATTTTGAGGACAAATCATCTTGTAGAAGGTCTCCTACTCTCAAATTCACCCTATTGGCACTCAGCTTGACTTAATGGAAGTTGTGAAGCTCAAGAAGGTTCTCCCATGTTTGTACTGCTGGAGGTGAAACTGCTTCTTCAAGTTGCTGCTTAAACATGATTCAGGTTCTGTAAGGATGTTATCTAGACGGCATCCATTGAGGAAGTGAGCTGGGTTCAGCGCAGTGGAGCCTTTGCCCTGCAGTACAACACAAACATCTTACACTGAAGGTATTCAACTTTCCCTTTTCTGATATCTTCAAAGATATTTCACTTCTCCGCATGCTTTTCTAATTTCTGATGTAGGTTCCCTAACTTCTGATCTAATATAGAGCTGTCAAGGAGTCATTTCATATGGTACATAATGAATGTTCCAAAATAAATGTCATACAAGTTTTATATACAACTTTCATTCAGGATTTGTGTGAGAAGAAAAAGAAAAGACAACTCAGAGTTATGTGTATAAACATTTTAAAATAAGCATTACAAATTATATATAATACAATGAATTAAATAATGATTATTTATTCTTTAAATTCCAGAAATTGCACAACTGTCATTAATGCAAATTACACTACTGCTAACCTTTAACACAAATTAAGGTTAACTCAAAAGTTGTTGCTTTACCAACTTTAATGCTGTATGTAATGTTTGTATCTATTATTGCATTTTGTTTTAAAGAGATACAAAGTAAAGACCTGAGAATAAGCTCAGTAATAACAAAAATCTCAAATGAAAAATTATGATACTTGATAGCACCTTAATGCTATAAATACACTGCTTGATAAAAAAATTAAGCACCTAAAAGGAGTGGAAGAAATGAAATGAAACTTCACATGTTGAAGGGTTATGTGACTATATTTCAGTGATACATTCAACAATGTTGGCAGTACAAGCCCACTTATCAGTATGTTGTTTCACCTTCTCTGGCCTGGAATTTGGTTGGAAAGGGTGTCCTATAGCCAGCATATACTCTCCTGAGGCCAGTTGGTTCACAACTGTTGTAATTGGTCCTCAATATCCTGGATATGGGCACTGGGATGGAGTTGATGTCTGAGCTGGTCAAATCTAGGGATCTTGCTGGCCACGGGAGTACCTCAACCCAATGCAGGAGTTCATAGACATGTCCTGCTGATAGATGGTACTGTCACATAAGAGGTAACACTTGAGGATGCAGGATTTCTGTGACGTACTGTTGTGCCGTCAGAATTCCCCGAATCACTACCATCTGTTACCTAAAATGGTCATATCCAAAGGTTGCTTACACCATGACGCAGGAGTAACATTGCTGTGGCTCTCCAACACATAGGCAGAATGGCACCTCTCCATAGGTCGCTGCCATACTCGCACACTACAGTCATCCAAAGTAATGCAGAACCAGGATTCATCACTAAACACAATGCAACACTACTCATCAGCAGTCCATCCTTCGCGGGCACGGCACCACTCCAAATGTCATGATGTTCTGGCAGCTTATGCATGGGACGGCTGCTACTAGTCGCTGGCCAATGGTGCGGGAAGACACAGGGTGTTGCAGTGAGCCAATCTGGGCCTGGAACAGAATACTTTATACAAGAGGATTTTTGCACATTCACAACATTGTGAATGCCAGAGTGATTGTAGTGTAAATTTACATTATTGTATGACAATGATTTTAGATGTTTGTTAGCTATAAGTATTGTTAGGAAATAAGTTTACACGACCTCACTGAAACTGACAATAGGAGTGGGTAACAAATGAAGCGATGGGGTGAGTTGTTTATCACTTAGAAGAGACAAACAAATGACGCCAGGGTAGCGTGCCTTTCTTTAGAAATGGAGGAAATATCTTCCCTAAAGCGTATGTATTAGTAATTGTGATTGGCTTACAAAACAGACGCTAATGCTGGCGCAATTTAGTAACCAATAGTAGCTCTATTATAATGTTTAGGCATATCGGGGTGAGTGAGTATAAATTCTTGAGCCAAAAGCAAGTATCGCGCAGTTCAAAAGAATCATTCGCGAGGTACACATCACGCAGTTCTACAGAATCTCTCGCATTGTAAAGTTAGTTACAAAATGTGAAGTAGGTACTCGACAACTATTATGACAGTAATTACCTTCGGAAATATAACAGCTTCAGTCAGGCGTGTATAAAGATTACAGATGTGAACTATTAATTAAGTGTGACTGCAATAAAAGTGTAAAAATAAATTTTTTTATCAATGTTATCTTTTAGTAACAACTCCTTTCCGTTTACATGCCCTGCTTAGAGATATTTGCTCGACTGAGTAATAATAGCTAGCCAGAGGACAAAGAACTCAAAATTCAAAATAATAAAACAATAACAGGCGCTCAGCAAATAAGATAACATGAAAGATTACTGCAACATGGAATATCATTAGGCTTTATAAAATCACATTTCTAAGAAGCAATGAGAGTGCATAAAACAAATAGAATCTTTTAAATCACTATGCTTAGTTTATAATGCTTTAAAAGTACAGATGCTTAAACAATCTTAATAAAAACATCATTATATGCTCTGTGGTGGCCAACGCAGTCACCCACACCTCGCTTCCGAAACCCAACATCAGCCGAGCCGAAAGCCTGGCACTGAAGCAGCTACGCGCAGAAGATAGCTTGGTCGTCCTACCGGCCAACAAGGGGAATGCGATGGTCATCCTCTCCACCAACCAGTACCAGGACAAGATGAAGCAACTCCTAGATGATCCGGCCTACAAGCTCCTAAAAAAAGGACCCCACGGCATCCATAGAACGTTGCACCAAACTTCTCATCAAGAATTCCAGCCTCACTCCAGACACTAAGCAGTTTCTTTCACCCTCAGGCTCCAGACCGCCCAGAATGTATGGGCTGCCCAAGGTTCACAAAGCTGAGGTCCCTCTCCGACCCATTGTGAATGCCATAGACAGTCCTACATACAGACTAGCACGCCACCTAGCCAACTTGCTGCAGCCTTTAGTCGGGAGTTGCCCACATCACGTCAGCAATTCCGCTGAATTTGTTCATATACTTAACGCCATCACCATTGCGCCAACTGATCTTCTCGTCAGTTTTGACGTAGTTTCTCTCTTCACCAGAGTTTCGCTTCCAGAAACCAAACAACTTTTAACTGATCATTTTCCCACCGACATCACTGAACTGTTCCGACACACCTTGTCTTCCACCTTCTTCCTGTACAACGGCAACTTCTATGATCAGGTAGACGGCATAGCCATGGGCTCTCCACTGACATCAGCCATAGCCAACTTCTACATGGAGCACCTAGAACATGAAATTCTGGCCACCTCTCCACTGAAACCTTCTCACTTCTTCAGCTATGTCGACGACACTTTCCTTGTTTGGCCGCATGGCCCTGACACACTACAGGACTTCCTCACACACATCAATAGCCTCCGGCCTCAGATCCAGTTCACCATGGAAGTTGAAAAGGACGGAACTCTGCCATTCTTAGACATCCTAATATCTAAGAACAGCAACGGTACACTTGGGCACGCTGTTTACCGCAAGCCCACACATACAGACCTCTACCTTAAGGCCAACAGTTTTCACCACAAATCACAAAAGATCAGCGTACTAAACACCTTGGCCCACAGAGCAGTCGCCGTCTCAGATCTGAGCCATCTAACACAAGAGCTGCAGCATTTAAAATACACCTTCTGACAAAATGGCTACTCCGATTATGACGTCACTGCTGCACTCACCAAAGCCAAGAAAGCAGAGCCTACCACACAGCCAACTCCAGAGAAACCCACCGCCACAGCCTGCATTCCATACACCGGTAACCTATCCGGCAAAATCAGCAGAATCCTGGCCAAACACAACATCAGGACCATACACAAACCTCCTCCGAAGATAAAAAACCTAATCAGGCCAGTGAAAGATCAGCTAGGCCTCCAAGTACCGGGAGTCTATCGCATTCCTTGTGAATGTGGTGCCCCGTACATAGGACAAACAGGCAGGACCATAACTACCAGGGTCAAGGAACATAAGACGTCTATCCGGCTAATGCAGCCAGAAAAATCTGGGTTGACTGAACACTGCTTTGATATGGACCACAGAGCCAACTTCCGCGAGACCACCATCGTTGCCCGGTGCAACGGCTACTGGGAGCGTAGGGTCAAGGAGGCGCTGGCCATCGCCTCAGAGAAGGGCACGCTCAACCAGGATGCTGGCCTACAGCTCAGTTCCTCCTGGAAACCGGCTACCAATATCGAAATTGACAGGCTCAAACGACACAGAAAACACAAAACACCAACACATTAGCTACCCTCCGAAGAAACATGTTTTCTTCGAGGTCCGCCACTTTAAACACAGCGAAGGTCAGCTCGCGTTTTCTACGCAGTCCGTGCCCGCCGCCATGTCAACGAGTATATAAACGGGCCCAAAATACCGATCCAATCATTCGGCATCCTGAAGATGGGAGAGATGTACGCTCCCGAAACGTCAGTGTCTCCACATCACTTCACCTGGCTTGAAGCCCGAGAACGTCTAGTGCATCATTTGGAGGTTTAAAAGAATTTGTGGAATACACATTCAAAAGTTTAAAATTCAGCAATGTAATGCAGCTAATGAGTGTCTTTAAGAAGCCTGTATTTATATAACGTTACAAATGTATTATTACTACATTAAGTTTAATGAACAAGTTATATTAACCATTATCTAGAGGGTGTGCAAATGCATACAAACGCACCAATGCATCAAAACAGTAGCTTTAACATTTATATTCAAATGTAGCCATTAACAGTAACAAAGTATTTTATAAAGATATAGCGAAAACATTGCCTGCTGATATTCAACAAAACTAGGAAGAATTCTTGCATTTAGCAGTACTGAGTTACACAGTACACCCCATGGTTTCTCATAACCTCTTTATCTTTGAGGTCATGAATGGGAGGTCCATTTCAAATCCTACTAGGACTGTCCTCCCTGGGTGAAGTTTTCTTCAGGCCTCATTACTAGCAAATGGTACCACAAACTTACGCCTGGAATGTTTTCTTCCCAAATTTCCTTTTCCATTATCATTTCATGTCTCATAAGTGTTCTCAGCCTGTGGTGCTATATATATATATATATATATATATATATATATATATATATATATATATATATATATAGTAGAGTGTTCTTATTTTGCCTCCAAAATTTTCTTTTTGAAAATTTTTGCACTCATTCCTTAAATGTTTTATATTTGGTTACATTTACTCAGGGTAAAAATTTCATCTCAATAGAATGACATTGACCCATGCCAACTTGAGCAACAGCTTTGAATATTAGGAATTATAGGTTTTGTAGTTTTTAGTCAGTGTAAAAGTTATTGATGAGTGCATAAAATAAAAAGAAATTAAATACCTTTTTGCTTTTTGGAATGTGTTTAGTACTCTTGAGGTTATTTTCTTTTTAGTGTTTCTTTCATGCAATCCGGGTACAGTCTGCAATGTTCTTGAACACAACACAATACAAATTCCTCATCTATGGTCAATAGTCCGTGAAAATCTTGTATTAATTTAACACACCTTTCACCAGAGTCATTAACAGCTTTTAAGGCCTTAACCATCCTTTTAGCTTCTAAGTATGAAGTGCTGCTTGTCTATGTTGAAGGGCATTCTTGAATAAAACTGATGTCCATAATCTTCTTACAAGAGCTGGTATTTTCTCTGAAATGAAGTTGAGTTTAGATTAGGGGATGTAAATTAATGAATTAAAACCAATAGAAATGGTATTAAACTTACCATATAATAATCTATCCACTTCTCCACAAAAACAAATATATCTCTTTTCCATTTGTAGATTATCTTTGTCCAAATTTGCTACCATTTTGATTTTGGTTTGTACATCTACTTCATCATCAAATACCACAAATGATGACTAAATTTCCTTATAGTTGGTTTTGAAATCCTGGAATCTATCCTTTCATATGATTTCAGATCTTTTAAGAAGTAGAGATCCAGATGAGGAGCTTCTACAGCTCCACTGCACTGAAGCCACAGTTTGACACAAACAGTTTCACTGAAAAGAGGGACATCTCTCAATGGATAGTTCAAGTTGTGATCTTAGCAGAAACATTTTAAGCAATAAATTGCTCTTGCCTGAAGCATTGCCCCTGGAGGGTATATTTTCAGTTTTTTTTCCAAAGTCTCCTCTCAAAAATATTACACAGAACTGTATCACATCTTGCTTTATCTAATTCACATTCATAAAAGTCTAACATCTCCTTAATTTCTGGCTCATTAAAAAATAATTGCACAATCTTTTTGCCACTGTGAAAATGACTGGCATTGTTTTCCCTCAAGTGTTTAAAAACTGGTATGTTAGGACTGCTGTACTTTACATTCAAATACACTTTTTAAAATAAATATGTGATGACGGCATGGGAAATACAACTCCCTGTTCAAGTAAGATGAATGCTAGTGTTTGAGGCAGTTGCAGAGAATTTCTACATTGTCTTCAATATGTTCGCTTGTTCTTTACCAGAACCATTCTGTGATTTTGGAACACCAATGAGCTGTTCACTGTCTTCAAATGTAATAATGATTGCAAGTCTTTCTTCTTTTTGGTCCCTGCTGGCAACAGTTTACCATTCCAATGTACAGTAAGAACTGCAGGGATATCATTCTTGAAAGCTGATTTTATTGTTTCAGATTTATTAATACAGAGCTCTTCAGTGCCTCGTCTGTTGTCTAAATCTTACACTCAGCTGGCATCTATCCAACAAGGCAGCTGCTAATTTTTCATAATAAAATCTTTGTTACCTCGCTTTACAGCATTCTCCAATGAACCACTCTCAGGAGTCTGCTCTAAAACTTCACCATCACCAATGTCAATTTCATCTGAACTTGAAAATGCCTTATCTGATTCTTCGGATGACGAAAAAGAAGGTACAGCAGAAGATGTAGAGCTTTCACATTTTTGTTTCTCTTGCTTTTTATCCTCTTCCAATTTTCTCTGCCTCACCCTTTCTTCTTTATCCGTAAGTTTTCAGTCTACTCCTGCAAGGTAGCCTCTCTGTTGAAGTAAAACCATTCTGTCGTCTTCCAACTTGATTATTTGTAAAGCATTGGCATGTGCAATACCAAATACATTGTCCAAATTCTCACGGCACTTAAAAATATCCTGACCCTTTTTTTCTAAATGCAATTTTCCTCCACTCCAAATACAAGTTAATAAGCTTCTTTGAGCTCTTGTCAGAATTCTTGCTTTCTCCCAAAATATAATGCACTTGTGAACCACAAGATTAGCACTTTCACCAACAGTTAATTTTACTTCCCGTATGTTGCAAAATAAAACTTCCAGCATTTGTCTATTTGATGGTAATTTTTGTCCAGTTATTTGGTGTTTTATATCTCCTATTAAAAAACACATGTTCCTTGGCACTGCATAATTGATGTGACATCTTAGAGTAGGGACTGGAAAATACATGCGACACTATCGATAACAAATAAGCAACTGACTGCACTGCACGTGCACCTATTGATAAGCTGAGGTGACGTCGGTTCGACATCTGCAAACAATGTTCCTCATGCAAGGTCACACCCAAGTCAGCACAGCTTGCAGTGCTTCGACCACAACAAAATTTTGTGCAGACATGTTTTAGACTCATTCAAACAATATTGGAGGGTGAGCATTAAAAAATATTGAAGTTGGAACATAAGGGACACCCTAATATAACAGGCATTAAACACTACAAACCCCCCCCCAAAAATAAATAAATATAACTCCATTATCAATAACCACAAGGTGTATTTGAACATATTTTGGAGTAAGAATTAAAAACGGCAATGAAAGTGAAAATATTTCTACAGTTTCCCAGGAAATAACTGTTTCCTATATTTTCTAACATGAGCACATTACACTTATATTAAATTTCTGAGATACAAGGCATTTACACTGTTTAAATATATGGAGTAGAAATTTGGGTAGTGCCAAAGGGGTGGTTAAAGATCAATGTGATACATAAGTACAATGTTCTACAGAGAAGTTTTGTATCTAAGGTACCTAAGAGTTCACCAAGGTAGAATGGCAAACCTAGCCAAGTTTGGGAGAAAAGGTATTAGCAGAGAGAATTTTCAAATATTGACACAGATGTTTAAAATTGGATGAGTTGGTTTGGGAAGATAGTAAAATTGCTAGAAGAGAATGGTATTGGGGATATTTGGCTCTTAGGTGAAAACAATAGTAGTGAATTTTTGAAATAAATAACAAAGAGGGTGGAAGACATAGAGATCTAGGTTAGTGTTCAGAACAAAAGCTCTTTAGTTTTGTATAAAATAATTAAACAAACATGGGGAATGCAGAAATGTGTGAGATTGGTTACTTTGGAAGATAGATTATGCATGGATGCAAGCAGTACTTTTTCTGTAACATCACAAGAAACATCTAAAGAGTGACAGCACTTCAAAAATGACAAAGTACTGAAAAACTCAAATAATAACAAATATTTCAGAAATGGCTGATGCCATTGAAATAAATTGTACATTTTAACGAGATGTTCATTCTTTGTGCAGTAACTTTTTGTCTGTCTCTTATGATTTATATGAAATTATACAAAATTCGTTTTGAAGAGGACTTTATTGCTATTCCCAGAAAATTCAAGATATATGTACATTTTGTCATGTAAATATCTTAAATATAGATTATTTTAATCAAACTCGTTAAAGCAATTTTTGAGAAAATCAAACATTTCAAGAAAAATTTCCATGTAAAGCAGAATTTTTGAGGTGGGGGGATTTTGCTGGAAATCCCTGAGTCGCATGTTTGGAAGATACTGAATTTAAATACCAAGTTTAGTATTTATCCCACAATTCATTTTTGGCTTATGAAGTTAAACACAAGATACACATAAACATTTTTTTTTTTAAGTGTTATTCATAATGTGATATTCTGAACAAGTGTTTTCAGTGAAATTACCATATAGAATTTTTGGGTGGAATGCACTACTTCCTCTACATACTAGGTACATGGTAGAGAAAGTAAAAAGCGTTGACATGAAATTTAAGATTGGAAAGATTTTTATATAGTTGTGTTCAACATATCTTACTCGGCTAATACTAAAAGTTTAAGTTATTAGCCATTTCTAACCCCAATTACAAACTTACACTTGCAGATAATTATACCATGAAAAGATGAGATAATGAATTTAACACACGTTCCTTTATGTAGGACATGTTTTAGGCACTTTCTTCCTTGAACTTGTATGGGGTTCTCTGGTGAAGGGGAATAAGTACACTTATTGAGCTTGTCCACTGGTGTGACATAAAAATTCTTGGTATCTTTTTGGTGTTTCAGAATAAAAAATTTTCACAGGTGGATAGTTCCATTATGAAGTTTTTACAGAAGTAGGCTCTCGGGGTTTATTTCATTATTACATTGCCAAAGGTGTGTCACAGCTGGTGATTTTTGTATTTCTTTTAGATGATTCTGGTATTCTCTTAGAGCCCATTGCCAAATTTCTGAAATGTCAACTTGATTTCTTTTTCTGTTTTAATATGCATAATTTTTGTTATAATAGTTGGTGGCAGTAGGACAATATTAAATCCATTGTCTATTCCTGTTTGGATTCAAAATCCTTTCCTTTTTGTATTGTGCATCTGAGATGGGAATGTTGCTGATAAAGACTTCATATTATGTGAGATTGAGTTCTAATGTTCTGTATGGTTAAAGTTGAGTTCTGTGTGTATTTTATGGTAGAAGTGGGAGCCAGTAATTTGTGTGCTAACAGATTTAATAATAATAGTAACAACAACAACAACAACAACAACAATAATAATAATAATAATAATAATAATAATAATAATTACTGATTCATTTAATCATTTTAGTGCATAGAAAAATTTGATGTAGGACACTTCAAAATGAAAATCCAGTAGTTACGTACAAGAATAGCAATGGACCATATATTGATTACAAATATGTCTATCCTCTTAAGGCTGGTTCACAACCAACGAGAACAGTAATCAGAACGAGAACGAGAAAGTTGAAATACATGTATTCAAATGGGAATGTTCACAACCGACGGGAAGCCTTCCCGGGCACCAGGAACAGGTAAGAAGAATTGCCCAACTTTTAACTTTCTTGTTCTCAGGCATGGCATATTAGATCCCTATTTTGCATATCAGACTCTTCACTCTAGAGGTTGTTTTAGGCGGCCATGACATGAAACAGCCACTAGTGCTCTCTATAGTCGCAAGCTGGAAACATGAAACTGGAAGGAATTGGTAGTAAATGTGCTTCCTAACCTCATCCCGACACCTGCAAATCTAATCAGCGTTGCTTCCTCTGGTGAAGGGGTCATTTTTAGTTTGCTTATATGCAACTCAAAACTGGCTAAGTTTGTTTATATGCAACTCAAAACTGGCTATTACCTAAAAAACAATGGCAAAAGCTACAAAGAACACCTAAAACCGGTGGAAACGAAAAAAGAACAATAAACAATTTTAATGTATGCCATTAAATAAAGGAATGAAAGTTTGGCATAACTAGAGCGATCGGAAATGTAATGGATATACATTTAGATAATGTTTACTCTATGAATTTTGACGTTGGCTTGGCTAAATTGGAAGTAGGTGAAAAAATGTTATTGGTCAGTTAAAAACAAATGAAATCCCAATGCGCAAAATCGACTTTCACTTTGTGATTGATATGCATTCCCGTTCTCGTTACCTGGCTGTTGTGAACCAATATCTTGCATAGTGCATTGCTTCCCGTTCTCGTTTCCGTTCTGGTTACCGTTCTCAGGTGGTTGTGAACCAGCCTTTACAACAAAACTGTCTTTTATGCACTCTGTATTTTTAAGACATTAATGAAGTTGGAATATGTTATGTACGTAGCTGTGCCAAGTTTTAAAAATAAGTAAAAGTTCATTTTGATATGTGTTTCATGTGTATTGTATCCAATGGTAAGCCTTTCCATAATTTAAAAAAGAAAAGAAAGAAAAAAAATGTTCAAAGCATGTGATCATCAATTAGATTATCCATTTCCACTGCATGTAGGCCAAAATTGATTTCAGCCATTTCCTTAATAATTCCTGGCATTTTTGTCTAGGGATTTTGGGAAACAAAGCTTTGATGTTGAATGAATACATAGCTCATTTTAAGAGCTGAGGATGGAAGCAATTGTTCCTAAAACATATAAGCAAAATCTACATAAGATGCATTCCCTTGGCTTTGGAATACATATTAAGGTACATTTGCAAACAAACTTACAGCTAAAGAACTGATATTAGTAAAATGTATAGTCACTTGGATTATAGAGTTAACCTCTAACATAAGTGCAAGCTGACATATGCAGTATCCGAGTAATAAAAACTGCTTTGTTTATCTATAAAGGTGTGTTTGCCCAATCAGAATCCTTTACATTGTGTCTCTCTGACAAATCTTTTGACATGCACTGCCATTTGTGAAAATTGCAACACCAAGAAAGAATTTCCTGAATAACTCCAAACTTGGTGGAAGTGTAGAAGAGTGTGCAAGTAATAAGTGATTAGGTTTACAGAGAGATAAGGAACACGTAGGCCGAGCAGAGCCCTCTCGTGTCGGTCCGACAAGGTCAGTGTTGCGCCAGTGTAGTCATTGCAGAGCTGTCAAACAAGGTGGAAACAATAAAGTGAGTGCCAGTATGCCTCGTCGACGTCGAAGGGAGCCTTATCGGCATGTGAGTGAGTTCGAACGGGGCAGAATGATTGGTCCCCGGGAAGCGGTTTGTCATACCGTGAATTTTCGGCTCGTACAGGGCATGCTGCTACGACAGTGATGCGTGTGTGGAAGGAGTGGATAGATGAAGGTCGTACACAGCGAACGGACCATACAGCTTTATCCGCAGTGTTGGCTCGACGCTGGAGCACTGCAACAGATGTGAACTTGTTTGCATCAGCGGTTCGTCGCCGTCTGCTGCAGGTTGGACTGGTTGCATGCATGCCATTATGTCCATTGTCCAGAAACCACAATCTCCTCCGACTGCAATGGGCACGTGAACACCGTCACTGGGGTGCTGAGTTGCAAAATGTAGTCTTTTCGGACGATTCCCGCTTCAACGTGTCCTACAGATGGCCGCATACGCGTCCGGCAGTGCCGTGGTGAGCGCAACCTGGAGGGCTGCATTGTTGAGCAGCATAACGGACAAACACCAGGTGTGATGGTTTGGGGCGCCATTGGTTACAAGCTATCTCGCCTCCTACAAATGAGGGCACTTTGAACAGCAACCTGTACATAACGGTGCTTGTAGCGCCTGAGGTACTCCCCGTGCTTCAGGCATCTACACAGGCCATATTTCAATAGGACAATGCCCGGCCACATATTGCGAGGAATGTACAAGCCTTCTTCGAAGAGCGACGGGTACCATTGCTTCCCTGGCCTGCATGTTCGCTTCACATGTCGCCCATTGAACATGTCTGGGATATGGTTGGTCGGCACTTGGTGCGTCACAGTCCTCCAGTAACCAGTGTCGCGGATTTGTGGGCTCGAATACAAACTGCGTGGAGGGAAATCCCTCAGGAACTTATTCAGAACCTTTTTGATTCAATGCCATGGCGTATAGCAGCTCTAATTGCAGCGCAAGGAGGCCGCACCAAATGCTGAATATTAGGGCTCAAAGGTCATGTATAGATTTGAAATATTTATCATTTGTTACTTGTCATGTACTTAACCTGTGCTATCAAATTCATTGAATTCATGCGTTTCCTTCTTGCAATTTTCACAAAGGGCAGTGTATTATGAATGTTTTACATGTGTAGTTGTAAACAAAACATTGGAGGCCTTTGGAAGTCTTCACAAGCAAAATACAAAAAATTCTTGATAACATTGTAGCTACACCTGGAACCAGCAGAACTATTAGGAAGGACAACTGTTACCTGACTTAAGACATAAAGAAATAATAACACACACCCAATCTCCTTCTCTCTGTTAAAGGAAAAGGCAAGTATTACAATATTGTTCATATTGTGACTTCTCCACTTTCCTCCAGTCATTTTTCAGTGTTTACTTATCGTAGCTCTTCACAAAAGGCCTCACCAACTCACTCACTGTTTGCAGGCTGAGGGCACCCTAAAGGAGTGATATATATGTACCTGCCCTGAATAGAGCTTAGCCATGTTCAGACAGGGTGTGGAGTTTGCAGGCTGGTAGGTGTAGTTTAGACAGCGTTGTAAGCAGAGGTTACAAGATTTGCTCAATGGTTGCCGGTCATGGTCAGCAACCCTTATGCACTGGTGGTATTTTAGTTTGTTTTAATTTTCAAAGGTTTTAATTTTGGGTTAATGAAAATGTTGAATGTCCAAGCATCTCTGGGATGGATTGTATAAGAGCTCAGCCTTAGCTGCTAGTGGAATTGCTCCGATGTTGCCGAATGTGCCCAATGCCTTGCGGGGAAGCCGGTGGCATAGCTTTGCCGCTATCAAGCTCCTGTTTATACTCGCACGGGCCCTCGAAAAGGTTCAATACAGGGGGGAATGTGAAGTCTAGAAGCTGCCAATATCGTCCCGATTAAAGTTCTGGCAGTTCGATAGCTCAGCTCGCCCTCCCCCCTCCTCTCTCTCTGTCTCTCCCTCCCTCTCTCTCTCTCTCACCATACACCGCATAGCAATGAAGAGCATGACCGACCCAAGGCGCGGAAAGCTGGCAAAGGCTCCATCTGATCTCGAACAGCTCCGGGATATGGGGCAAGGCGATCAAGATATACCACCATCAACTTTTCTCGGGGTTGATGCTGAATGTGCTATACCACATCGTAAATCCCGGTGATAACGGGTCCCAAGAACGCTGCAACTTCGGAGATGATGAATATCTTTCAGCCTGTCTGTTAGTGCCCAGATATAATCTGTTGCTAGTAATACGCAATTTTTTTCTCGGGTACTTCTTGCACCTTGCTCTTGTTCCTTGGCATCACTGGCTTATTCACCTTATTTTTCCCCTCAGTAGACTCCCCCATTCTTCAATACACCGTTCCACCAGGAAATCCCACTGCGTCCAATAGCTCTTGAAAATTTAGCCTCTGGAGGCGATATCCGCTAACGCATGACGTTCACCATATTATTTATCCGTAAGTGTCGGCCCTATGTCTCGATTCTTCAGTTGCTCCCACTTGAAGGTTTCGTCATCCCAACCGGCCTCAGATTTCACCGTCACCTAACGTAAGACTGCAATTTCACCTCCACTCTTACACAGTGGCTACAGTTTTACTGATACGGCCTTCCTGCCCGATGCTCCAAAGTAAAGTTGTACTCCTTTAGCCGTTGGACCTAGCGGGCCATCTACACAAGGTACGGCTAAGTTAGTGTGTAATGCTCCGCTCGAAATTGAAATTCTTGTCCGTAAAGGTGCTTGTGGAACAGCTTCAGTGTGTCCATAACCACCAGCAGCAGTAGTTCTGTTCGGCCTTGGACAGGTTGTTACTTAAGTACACCAATACTGTCTTCTCCGTTCTTCTCTTTTGACAGGATCACCCGATGTCGAGCTTACTAGCATCCGTGTTCACAATGAATTTCGTACCGGGATGGGATATCCTAGGACCGGGCCGGGCACAGGGCGTTCTTCGTGGCCTGGAAAGCCGCCTCAACTGGAAGGTCACCATTCCTCAGTCAGTTGCGGCAAAGTTTGCATACCCGCAACGAGTTTTCAGTAGTACGTGCAGAGACTCAAGAACCGTTGTAGTTCCACACCCTCAAGCACATAGGTCTTTCGCTCCCTTTCTACGGTGTTTAAGCTGTTGTCGCCGGCTCCCTTCATTCGCAACAGTCACAGCTCTGGCCGGCACCAGGTGTTTCTTCGGGCTGTCATTTTCACCGCTTCAATGTGAAGAGCAGTCTCCAAAGCGTCGATGTTACGGTGTTCAGCTACTGTTTCACCTCCCTATCTCTTACGTCGCTGATAAATGTGTGGGTTGCTTCTCCGAAAATAAGTAGTTGACAAATCTGTCAGCTGCTGCACCAGCCGCTCTTCTTCAGACAAATTTCTGTAAGATCTTACTGTTGCAGTCATGTCATCAGCTGGGACCGGTAATTGATGGCCAGGTGATGCTCTTCCAATGTGCCTCCGGCGGGAAAAGTGCGGCGAGTTTCCGCTACTTGACCCTGGAGGGCGGCTAAAAGGCGAATCGACTTCTCCGTCAGCGTCCATCCATTGTGAGTAGCAATGGCATCAAAGTGCCTCAAAAACCACACGGTAAAATGCCGACGAATTTCGGAGGCTTTACCGCTATAGCTTTAACCGGTGTCGTAATCGTGCAACCTTCTATAACTTCGGCACAGATCTTAAGTGCTAGGTCGTGGCACATCTCCACTACGGCGTCCCTCATTCCCTTGCTGGTCTAATCGTCTTTCCTACTGATCCAGACGTTCTTCCACGCATTCGTTTTTCTTTCTGTGCCAGTTTTAATTTGTTTTAGCTCTTTTGCAAAGTTGTCTTTCACAGTAGCATTTTTCTCGGATTTTACAGAGACATTGTCAAGATCGATTTCAGTTTCGGGTCATGGCCAAGTTCAGGTTTCATATTCTCTGCTTCGTTCTTCGTTTTCTTCTCCATTCCGAATTTCACTTTCTTCATTTCAGTTCCTATCTCCATCATTCCTGATTTAACTGTCTTCATTTTGGTTATTAGCAGTTTAAGTATTTCCTCCATCATTACATTTAAAGCCTGTAGTCTGACTTCATCCATTTTTCCTCTAGTTACTTCAGTTTTTCCTTGACACTTAGTGCTTTATATAATGATGCACAAATCAGCCCCTTCTCTCTTCTGGTTGCTCACTTGTCAAACACAGGACTCATTTCCTTGCCTGAAGCAGATGAAACTCATTGTATGAAAGCAGACAGCACTGAACTGAACCTCACAACTTGTATTCACAGCGATTAAACTTCCTTTTATACTTGCATGAACCTTGAACCTTAGCATGAATTTTGAGAAGGTTCGGTAGAGGCACAGGAGGTCTGAACTTCCAGCTAGCACGAGGAACATGCCTGGCCTAATGATTTGTCACAATATTGTTGAAACCTCTATTATATTCACTCCAGCACATAGAGCACAGTACCGGGATCTAAAACATCACATTATCACAGTTTCCTAACACGAGGTTCGATGGGGGCAAGCTACCAGAATATTTAGTAACACTTGAAAATCACTGAGATATTATTAAATGATCAAGAATTAGGAAGGAATAGATCAGCTGCGTAATTGATTCACATGTTCAAAAAGTTTAGATGCCAAATATATTATACCAGATAAAAGCGGTACAGATTACCATTTTGTTTGACGCAGCGCCATGCCAGAAACACGTCTTGCTGTCCCCACAGGCCAGCCTCAAAGAGGAAGCAAGCTACGCGTTACCTCAGGACAAAACCAGTTAAACCCTCCCCCTTCTACGTCACTATCTGTTTACGCTGCCAACCTATGACTTGACCATACAGGATTGTCACGCCACATGTTTTCACAATGTTACCACCATACACCACATCTCCCCCTAGCTACCCAAGTCGACGTCCTCGTCAAAACAAAAAGGCATAAAAAAAAAAGAATACATAAAACCAAATAAATGACATACTTCACATAAGATAATTACACAAGCAAAATTGTTTTTACAAAGGTTAGCATCTTGATGTTTGAAATTATATAATAAAGCAGTAATGTCTATCAAAAGCAGTTGAGTTTCTTATTTCCTGTTAACATTTTTGTCATATATATAAGGTAATCATGGAGACTTGAGTGCCACCAACTATATTTGTTCAAACGTGTATATTACAAGTTTCCGAATGAGCCCCGCACACGCATTTTGTACATTGCTGCTACTGTAAAACTGCACTACATTTGAGGTATTTGTTTATGAGTAAACCTCCAACATCACCCATACTAAAGAAATATCAGCTGCAGAGTCCTTTCTCACTGGCGATGTAATTCGATGGTGGTAATGAGTTGCACCCTTTGCCGCATAAAGTGCAGGCTTACATCCAGCACAGCGGGCTCACTCCATAGTGTGCACTCATACTCTCTACAACATGAATTCCAAACAGGTATAACTTGTGCTCCCAAAACAACATTATACATAAAAGAAGAAAAATAGTATATCATTTAAAATAGCATGAACAGAAAATGCCACAAATTTGGCAAAAGTTTACAAACATATACTTTTAGGATAAAAAAATAATTACATACTAACATAGAAACTGAAGTTTACAAAAGATTACAAGTCAAAGTTGTACAGTAATTCTTAAGAATCATAGTAAAGATACATGAAAATGTCATGGTAAATAAACGTTGTATCAATTATATCAGTCATCTACACATAGTAAATATAGCAAATCAATTGGGATCCCAATATTAAATCTAACCAGCTGATACAAAATAATTAACAAAATGAATAAGTGCACTTATCATTCATACATAACAATGACAAAATCATTCATAATAGCCATATCTCAAATAATACAAAACACCCAATTTTAATAACTACCAAAACTACTGCGAACATTACTACATGCTTCAAAATAAGCACCTCACTACATACACCAAACTACAAATACTCATGCCTAACTCTCAATGACAGCACAAATTCTCATTCTCATTACTATCATTAATTCATTACCCTCCTATTCTGCTCATTAGCATCATCATCATCATACACAGTAATTGCTGAGGAAAAAAAATTTATTCACTGACATCTCTCGTCCAACTAGCTGCAAAATAGTGCAAAAACAAAAGTACCTGACATAGGCATAAATTCAGAAAAAGTCACATTAGCATTTCAGGAATGACACAAAATAATACAGCGTTACACTGTTCCATCCACATCTACAGGATCAGATGAAGCTGGAAAACATACGGTACTAAAACTTGTTGCATAAAGTCAAAAAAAATTATTCTCATTGTATTACACCTCTTTTATAAACACATCACACATGCTATACTGGCTACGTTTTAGCAACACCAATATGCAAAACATCTCTCAACTCGTCACCAATTTCCAGGGACGTGCTAGCCCTCCTGAAAACTTATAACATTCAAACTTCAAGGGTACATTATAGCCATCCCATCGAAGCCCATATCAACTCATGATATCTTTAACACTACCACCATCAGGGTTACTCTTCGGCACTCCCACCAAGGCAAATCTTCCATATACTATTCACATAACCCCACACAAATACACAAAATTTATGCAACAACTTCTGCAAAAGAGGATCACAGCATCATAATGAACCACAAAATCAAGCCAAAAGAATACAACAGAATAAAGCACATCATTAACAAAGTAACACTTTCACATATCATTCCTGGCAGTCAAAATTAAACAAGCAGTACACATCCAAACAAATACACTGCAGCATAACATAACAAACCAAATAATAATCTCCATTACTCAAAACAGAACCCAAAATTTTCATTACCCAAAATGGTTACAAACCTTCAATTTAGCAAAAACATATAATACATTTCATTCCAACATCAAGGCAAATATGAGGATGAAAGCAGCATATACAAAACTCAAAATTTATAGTCTATAAGGGCCCACAGGATCATAATAAAGGTAAAGGTGTGACACATGAACACTTTGATGTTTGGTACGAGGAGCATGAGGTCGACCAACAAGATAAGTGACAGGAGTGATCTGTTTGATAACTTCAAAAGGTCCAAAATATCTATGTAACAACTTAGTACATTTGCCATTCTTCCTAATAGGGGTGAATGCTTTCACTAATTCACCTACAGTATACACCACATCTCTGGTTTTGCATCAAATGTTTCTTTTTGTTTCACTTGTTGTTTAGTAACCTCACGTGCCTTCTGAATATCTGTAAAGTTTGTTTCACAAAAGGGTCTTTAGATGTAGCTTGCAGTTGAACTTGATTAGGCAAAGAAGGTTCCGACCATATATCAAGAAAAAAGGTGAAAATTTAGTAGACTCTTGAATACTTGAATTATAAGAAAAAATTACATAGGGCAGAATTGAGTCCCAGTTCTTTTAGTTGGTATCAACAAAATGGCTAGGCATATTCAAAAGAGTTTGATTGAATCTTTCAGTTAATCCATTACAAGCTGGATGGTAAGCACTAGTAAAACTGGAAGACACTGGGTGAGATCTCAACAATTCTTGTGTCACTTCACTGAGAAAAACTGAGCCTCCATCTGACAACAAGGTAGCAGGGGCTCCATGCCTACAGATGATATTATGCAGAATAAACTTAGCAACTTGTGGAATTGTTGCTGAAGATAGCGAAGCAGACTTGACCCAACAAGAAGCATACTTGGTTGCGATGACAATGTATTAATGTCCAAAATGGAAGAGGACCAAGCAAATCAATACCCCACCACTCACCCACTGATGTAACAGGAATTGGATGTAATAGACCCGTAGGCTTCTGATTTTCAAGTCCTTTTCTAGTTTGACAACTGGGGCAGATATGCACAAAGTGCTCAATATCTTTTTTCATCCCAATCCAATAATACCTGGAGTGAATTTTGGCAAATGTTTTGGAGAAACCCAAATGACCTGAAAGGGGATCAACATGACACAATAAAATTTCATGTTTAAGTACTTCTGGAATAACCAGCAGATGAAGAGGGCCAGTGGAGCCAGCATTTTTGCGATAAAGAACACCTGATTTGAGAGTGTATGTTGAAGCTTGTCTCTGGATTTTAGCAGGAGCTGACTGAGGGTCATTAGGAGCATTAGTAAGCTGAAGTAACACAGGATGTTGTTTCTGTTTGTCAGCCACTTCAACTGAAAACAATAAGCATGTGGGAAGTTCCTCAAGCTGCTCAACTTCATTCTCTTTGCGTTGCAACACAGGAAATCTTGATAAAGCATCAGCATCATGGTGTTTCTTGCCAGATTTATAACATATAGTATAATCAAATTCTTGCAATTTCAAACTCCACTGCGCTAGGCGTCCAATTAAATCTTTTAAATTATTCAAATAGCAAAGAGAATGGTGATCAGACACAATGTGGACCTTATAGCCATATACAAAACTTTGAAAGTGAGTAAGTTCAAACAGAATAGCTAACAATTCCAACTCAGGAACACTGTAATTACGTTCACATTTAGACAATGTTCTTGAGGCATAGCCCACTGGTTTCAACACGCTATCAATCTTTTGATACAAAACAGAAGGAATCCTTAGTCCACTGGCATCAGAATGTAATTCAGTATGTGCACCAGGAGTATAGTGAGCTAAGACAGGAGCAGAGACTAATGAGTCTTTTAAACTTTGAAATGCAGATTGCTGATCAGTTCCCCAAACAAACCTTTGATCCTTCCTGGTCATTTGAATAAGAGGCTGCACAATATTTGCATAATCTTTGATAAACTTCCTATAGAAGTGAAATAAACCTAAAACTTTCCTTACATCTCGGACATTTTTAGGACGAGACAAATTTTGAATAGAAATTACTTTGTCAGTATCAGAGGAAATGCCATCTTTAGACACTTCAAAACCTAACAACTTGTCTGCAACGTAACTAAAAATTCTAGGAGCATTTGCAAGTCCAAAACTTAAGCGAGTAAACTGGTATTGTCCTTGAAAAGCAACAAAGGAGGTATATTTCTGACTATCCTCTGCAATAGGCACCTGAAAATAAGCTGACAAGTCCAATGACACAAACCATTTAGCCTCCCCCAGATAACTTAACAAATCATCTATCAGTGGCAAAGGGAAAGAGGTGGTTTCAGCATTTAATTTCCTGTAATCAACACAAAAACGCATGGAACCATCTTTTTTTTCACCAAAACCACAGACGAAGCCCAAGGGTTCTGTGATTCCTGAATAATTCCAGCATCTTGCATTTCCGTAACTTGTTCAGAAATTATTTCTTTTTGCTTATGAGGAACTCTATAAGGTCTTTGTGTAATTGGTTTAGAGTCAGTAACTTTGATATCAAATTCTGCAACATCAGTAGTACCTAGGTCTTGTAATGAGGCGGCAAAGATATGAGTATATTTCAACAAGTGTAACTGAGCTTTTTAATTCTCTGATAATTGTCTGTTTACATTAAAGTCAAACTTTGACCCTGGCATAGAAGTGACATTGGATGGCGAAACAGAATTACTCTGAACTAATGCAACATCATATGCTTTAGCTAAGACTGTGTTAGCAAACAATGTTTGTGGAACTGCAGTATTATTATGAACTGGTATGTCTAGTTCAGATACAGAGTGACATAACAATGGGGGGATTCAAAGGTGTTTGTTTTGCATAATGCTACAAGTAGGTTCGAACATAATCTCATTACTTATTTCTGACGAGGGTTGAACTGTTACATAGCAAGTAGATAACGGTGGAATTTTCACATCATTTACAACCACCACTTTAATACAAGAGTCATTATGACATTCATTATCTTGCAAAGGATTCACTGCCATATCAACAAAGGGACCTTGAGTTACCTGGTGAATTGGTATGCTAAAAGAATTATCCTCAGAGGAATTCAGTGTTATTAGATGTTCTGCATAATCGATTACAACACCATGAGCATGTAAAACGTCATTGCCTAAAATTAAGTCATGAGAAAGATTTTTCACAACTAATACATCTTCCTGAAATAGAACATCATTAATATGAAATGTCAAAGCAGTATGATAAGGCGCAATAAGTAACTTGTTACCGGCAGTTCTAAGGTTTCAATTCAGAGAGATCACTAATATGAGCAGCATTTACAATACTAACTGCAATTCCTGTGTCAAGCAAAATAGGAACTTCTGTATGGTCAATATGACCAAGAACTTGTAAGATTTGACCTGATAGAGCAGCGACATCCTGTTGAGGTGATGGGCAGCTGTGGTACCGCTAGGTCTTGTCGTGTGGAGAACGGCTGTGACAAAAGTGATGCCGATTACATCTGCAGCAGATGATGGATGATCATGGAAGCTGTGTAGATCTCTGAGAAAGTGGCACAGCAGATGGTGGCTGAAACCGATTAAACTTGTTCCACACGATCAATTAGCTGTCTCACTGGATCGACAGCTACATCACTAGCAGAAGTGGTATGTGCTAACTGACCAGAAACTGGGAAAGCAACAGTAGGTGATGTAGATACTGCAACCTGTGACTGGGTAGATGGTAAATGTTGTCGATTCTGCGCATAAAGTTGTGCCTTATCAACTTGTCTAATAATTTGAATAACTTTGTCTGCAGATCTAGTGGTAGCAATGCTTGGACATACAGAGGCTGAAGACCCTTAAACAGGTGTTTAATTTGTTCAGCTTAAGACATATCTGGGTTAACCTGATCACACACGTCATACACAAGTTCATCATCCAATTGTACACGCTGTCTGAGTTTTATTTCTAACATATCACTTTGATTAGTCATCTGGAATGCACTCAAAAAGTGCATGGTGGCCAAGCAAAGCCAATTATGGCGAGGATGCCGGTGGCGAAAAGTTTGAAACCACACTGCAGCAGCATCTTTCAAATAAAATGGAAAACATTTCAACTTCATATCATCAGACCATGCATTGGCAGTAGCGACCATTTGAAAGTTTTGAAGAAACTCTTGTGCAGACAATTTACTAGAATTTTCAAAATAAGAAGGTTCAATGATTGGTCTAAACACAGCTGGCTACATTGTACTAACAGAAACAAGCGGATTAGTCACTGCTGGTAACAATTGTGTAAAGAAGGTACACTAGCACTAGAGATGGGCTCTTCCTCACCATGTTCACTAATTGGTGCAATAAGCACATCAGAACTTTGCGTAGTACGTCGTCTAGGCATAATGACAGCACACAATAACCACTTTACAATATTAAAAGGATTATAGCCTCAACCAGTGAATGAGAAAAAATATTAAAAGTCAAAATTACAAATTATAGCAAACTAAGCACTTACATCACCACAGAGCATCAAATGTAATTTTTATAATAATAAGTAACGGTTTCTATTAGAGCTGAAGGACAATAATATATTTTCAAACTTGAAATATATTAAGTGTGGTACTAAAAGGACATATTAACAACCCTCACAACTAAGGTAGAGAAACTATAAGCAAACAGCATGTAAGAACAATGCAAATTATGTAAAAAGACCATTTACAACTTTTGGTGAAATTCTGGATAGCTACTAACACCCTACAAGATAATAAAACAGTTAGGGATATCTAACTCACCTTCAAAAACACCCAGGTGCACCATGTGCACCACTCATAAAGCACAAATTGTGAAGAGGGGGTTAAGATCACCGATAAACGACCAGAGAAGTAGAATTCACCATAAGAGAATTAAATCACACTGACTAACAATTTTAAGCAAATAAATGCACTTAGAGTAGAGCAGCAACCGAACGGTTGAAACAGGAAGAAATTAATGCAACATGCCATCAGCATGAAAGCAATATTGTTTCAGAACATGCCCACAAGCCCAGAACAGCAACAAAGCAAAATCACGATGCAGATTACAATACGCACAGTATAAATTATAGCATCAGCAAATGAATCAAAATAAAAAAGCAATATAGTGGAGTCAGTATTCAAGACAGCATAAAAACATAGTTTTTCTACAACGAATATAAACGCACAATAGCAAGGACAACACCATCAGAACTACTAGATAATTAGGAGCTCAAATACAATAAAACAGCACGGGGAACAGCACTAAACCCACATTACTTCAACTGGGAATACCACAACGTGGCCAGCTAAGAACCAATATCATCAGTAGTATTACAACTAAGTGCCCATGGTGAAATGTTTATAGGGGATTAAAACACCATACTATATTTTCACAAACTTGACACCCAAGCCACTTGGATACAACACCAAGATTTTAAAACAGACAATACGCATGGGCAAAATGATGTCTTCAGTGAGGAAACTCAAACTGGAGGTAAAAAAAGAAATATAAAGTCACACCTACTGTGACTATCGCTCAAATTAACATATGAAAACACCATACCCAATGCACCTTAGTACGATGCACAAATATGAACTCTTAACATATCCACTTCACTTTCTGTATAAGCACCCGCAAATTAATGCACAAAACACGTAAACTGTAAGAAATTTACTTCATAATCTATAATTCCTTCTAAGTTACAAAAACAAGCAAGATTACGCAACAGAAAGCAACACATAACACTTGCAAGGAAAAAATGCACCAAAAAATATGGTAATATGTACAAGCCTACAATAACTGCAAAATACAATGAAAGCTCTGAGAAATATTAGTATTTAACACTGAAAATAAAAATTTCAGAGACACAAGGTAACACGTGATGATTACATTAGCAAATTTCAAGATGCAACTCAAATTCCCACAGGTCATAAAAGTACATCAAAACACGAGAAATCTATAAAGAATATTCTAGAAGGTTTCTCATAGAAAAGAATTTAAACCATGGTAAGGGGAAGGGTTTTTAACAATAAGTCAAAGTTAACAACGCTCCGCTAAAACAAAAAAAAAAACATTGTAAAAATTCAAAGTGTACTCAAAATAATGCTAGAAACACGGTACTTTTGGTAAAATACTTAAACTTTTAAGTTTAAACCAAAAGACAATTTCCAAAGAGAAACCCTTACCAGCAAGCTGAAACTAGAAACTTACATATTACATTAGCATATGTGGAGGGCCAAATTACGTGAAGTAAATATTCATGGTAGAGAAAAAAATTCTACACCCCAAAATATTAAATTATACCCGCGCTCCTCCACCAATTTGTTGAAACCTCTATTATATTCACTCCATTATAGGGCGGTAGAGCACAGTACTGGAATCTAAAACATCACATTATCACAGTTTCCTAACACGAGGTTCGACAGGGGGCAAGCTACCAGAATATTTAGTAACACCTGAAAACCACTGAGATATTAAATCATCAGGAATTAGGAAGGAATACATCAGCTGCATAATTAATTCACATGTTCAAAAATATTAGATACTAAATACATTATACCAGATAAAAGCGGTACAGATTACCTTTTTGTTTGACGAAGCGCCATGCCAGAAACACATCTTGCTGTCCCCACAGGCCAGCCTCAAAGAGGAAGCAAGCTATGCGTTACCTCAAGACAAAACCAGTTAACCCCTTCTACGTCGCTACCTGTTTACGCTGCCAAACTATGACTTGACCGTACAGGATTGCCACACCACATGTTTTCACAATGTTACCACCATACGCCACAATATTCTGTTTAGTTCTTTGGAGCATATTTAAAATATTCTCTTGAAACTAAAGTATTATATTTAATATTATTTTAATAAAATTAAACAGTATAACTTATCAAGAACTCAGGCATTTAAATGTACTTTAGAACTAAACTTGTCTCATTACCTTCTGAGTTCCATTATATGTGCTGGTTTATTAAACTAGACATAATCCATAAGGAAAAACGTGCTTTAAGATTGCATTGCCATTAAAGTGATGTAAACTCAAGTGCTATGTAAGATCACGATGATTTATGTAAATTTGAAAGCTTCCATGTGGCATTCTATCTGTGGTAGCTCGTTGTAAGACAGAGTGATCAGATTTTATCTAAGTTCAACTCGGTGTATGAGCCTTTATCACCATTCATATTGTGTTTGTGCTGCTGCTAAATGTGGACTGAGAGCTCAGTGGTACTTTGCAAGGAGAGCTACCGAGATTTGTAAATGTTTCTTTTTTTGCAGATAAATGATTTTTATTTATAATTTCCTATTGCAAAGGCATATTTGACTTCAAGGCATTTAGCTCACTTAAATAATGTGCTTTTTATTTTCAAACTTAATATGAAATACATAAATACTGCTCAATGATAAAGCAAATTAAAATAATAACACACTTAATATTGGGTGTGTAATAACTCATTGGTTCTATTACTGCCCTCAGGGATTAAATCAAACTGCTAGTCAAATTTTGATGAGAGGGTACTTCCTCCTAAGTATCCCACAAAACCTCATTTACACTACCTCTGCCCATACATTTTCAATAGGTTTCAAATCATGATATTTCGCTATTGTGAGAATCAGTTTGACTCCTACTGACTTTATGGACAGAATGGTTATGCTGCTGGAATCCATCAGAATATTTCTCACAATCCAGGAGTGTGCAAACTGGAACACAATACTGATGATCCATTTGTGCGACATTTTTTTTTTTTTTTTTTTCCTCTGGAGTGATAGATGATTAATTTCCTGCATTTGTGGATGAAAATAGCACCTAATCTGTGAATATAACATATTCCAGTTTTGGTTGAGATTTTCTTCTGAAAATGTGAGGTGAAATAACCTGTAAGATGCTGCTTCTTAGCAGCTGATTGAGCAGAGCCCTGCGATTGTCAAGTGACTCGGGTTCTGCAGTTCTACCCAGGGAAATTAGAATTAATTATAATTAAAGACACATGCTGAAAGCTGAGATTGCACAAATGTTTAGGACTCAACCAGGTCAACAGCGAACAATCTGGATAATTTATTTAAAGGTGAGTCGAAATTGTTACACTAACATCACTTAAGTTTACTCACTTAACATGTTTCGGGAAACCGTTGTTCCCATCCTCAGAAGGTTAACTCGACTGGCCCGTGTTGTTGGTGTTTCCGTTTTTTGGACTGGATCCTGTGGTGGAGAAATGTACTTCCAGAGAGGATTTGGTGGCGGCAAATCAAAATTCATTAGATGTGTGTTGTGTTTTAGAATGGTGATCTTCTCCCATGCATCTAATTCGGCTGCAAATTTGGCTGGTTTGACTAATGTAATATTGGGTTTGATGTTGTGATTAGTGATCCAAAAATGGTGTGAAACTGCAGATTTGTCCATTTGTTTGTATTTAATACATCTCATGTGCTCCTTTAGCCTAGTTTCTAAGTTTCTTTTTGTCTTACCAATGTATACTTTATTGCAATCTGAACAATTGATTTTATAGATTCCAGCTTTTTTGTCTTGTGGAATGGGGTCTTTTAACTTGTTACAAAGTAATTTCTCTATGTTAAATTTGTTCTGTGGAGCTAGGCTGATGTTATGTTTCATGAAAATCTTCTTAAATTTGTGAAATGTTCCTGGGTGGTATGTGAATTTCTTGAACTTTAGTTCTTTATCTTGCTGGCTGAGATTAGTTGTGTTTCTGATGTGCATCTGTCGTTTGAATTTTGCAATTTTTTTGTCAATAGTTGTTTTGTTGTACCCATTATGTATTGCTGTGTCTACTATATGCTGGTATTCTAACTGGTATTCTTTTTTATTTAAGGGGGTATATACCAGTCTATATGTTAGGCTGTTTAGTACTGCATGTTTGTGTGTGGTTGGATTGAAACTCTTATTTTTTATGTAATTAGTAGAGTGTGTTGGCTTCCTGTATATGCCAAAGGTTAGGTTCTTTTGTTCTCTGATGATTTTTAGGTCTAAAAATGGTAGCATGCCTTCTTTTTCTATTTCTATGGTGAATTTTATTGATTGGTTCTGTAGGTTTAGTAAGGCTAAGGAGTCTTGTATGAACCTATTAGGGACAACAGCGAAGATGTCGTCAACATATCTGTGCCAAACTTTAAACATGTATGGAAAGGAAGTTGTTATGTGTATTTCTAAGTAGCTCATAAATAAATCTGCCAAGAAGGGTGAAAGTGGGTTGCCCATGGTTAGACCAGTTGGTTGTTGATAGAACTTCTTATTGAAACTAAAACAATTTTGTCCAATGCATAAATTGGTAAGTTGTATGAGGTCTTCTATTTCTTCTTCAAGTAGGTTAGTCTGCTGTAGCCATTTCTTTAATTGACGCAGGAGTTGATCTGTAGGGACACTTGGAAATAGTGCAGTGACATCAAAGGAAACTAATCTGTCTTCTGGTTCGAGTTCCAGGGATTTTATCTTCTGTATTAAATCTTCTGAATTCATTATGTTTTTGCTGTTGAATTTTGGTAGTGAAGAGAATCTCTGTACTAACCATTTTGCCAGTTTGTAGGTAGGAGAATCAATATTGCTGACGATTGGTCTCATCTTATTACCCGGTTTGTGTATTTTAGGTAGAGCATACATTCTTGGTAAAATGAACAACGGTTTCCCGAAACATGTTAAGTGAGTAAACTTAAGTGATGTTAGTGTAACAATTTCGACTCACCTTTAAATAAATTCAATACACATCACTGTTTCTAGCTTCTTTTCATTACAATACATACGTAATCTGGATAACCTTACCCACCTCGTGGCCATAGATAATGCAGGGCTTCAAGCGATCTTGCAGCCTGAGACACAGATTAACCAGCAGCGTTCACTAATGTAATGAGAGTATCCTTGTGGCTTCATCTTAATGTGTGTGCTAAGCCACTTAGCCATAGCAGAATCAGTATAATTCTTGAAAAATCATGCAGAGCTCAAAGATTTAAGGTGCATGTACATGATCACGCCAGAGCTGAAGAATGAGGATGATAACAGAGACGAAGTTGACACATCCAATATTAATTAAGTGTTTGGTTTATTATTTATGTTATTTATTTTGATTATTTATTATTTATTTTGACAACAAAAACAATTGGTTTGTGTTTGGTTAGAGCATGGATGACTTAAAATGAAAATATACACATCTTGTCCATACAAAACATATTGCATTTCTGAATACTAAACGAAGCAAAAAAAAGTATACCAAGGTTTTGACCTGTTCCAATTACTAGATTTGGGCATCTCACCGCTCAGTCATTAGGTACCTGACCAAATTGATAGGCATCTTCCTATTCATCATGTACTCTGCAAATGAATACATGATGGTGTTAAACTGTGTAATATGAACACACCGTCAGCAAAGATTCCAATGGTTTTCCAAATCGAACTCCCTATTGGACTGTTGCTCATTTTATCTGTCTTAGGATATGCATACTAATATTTGTATTTTAAAAAATAATAAATTTTGATTTCAATGTTAATTATTAATTGTATCTGCATTTCTAAAAGAATAAATGGACAGTGTGGCTGTCAGCATGGTACAAGGGCTTGTGATCAGGCTGTTACCAGTCGCTCATAATACAGAATGAACAGATATTAGTGATTTAAATATTCTGGCTATAAAGGGAGATCTATCAAACTATAGCTACCAATTCACTAAATGATAAAGGGGTATATAACTTCAATCACAGCATTAGCAATAGTGTTATTTTGGTATTTGTGGTCCCATTTTCTTCAGGTGCACGAGCTGGATGAGCATCCTCAGTTTTACTTGAAAGAGGAGGTTGTTAAGGTTGAGGAAAGCAACTTTTCTTCATCAGAGGAAGTTGGGTAAGTTCATAATATAAAGTAGTAATATTTTGGTCATGGGCCATTTATTATAAGAGGAAACAAACAAACTTTTTGAGTATATCCATAATGTAATATAGATTCTAACATAAGATGGTTTGTGCATGTGAATAGTGGCCAGGGCCAATTTCAAAGGAAATTCCAATACATGTAATGTCTTAGTTCTTCAATAAACTAATTATTATTATTAAATTAATTTTATGACAATTTGTGTCTACTGTTTTAAGTGAAGGATATTTTATGTCATTTGTTACTATCCAATACATTTTGATATATTGTATGTTTAAATTAGTAATTTGATGTGTTTGCTGGTGAAGCAGCATTTTTAATTGTCTATATAAATACAGATAATGGTTACTAATTAATCTTTAATTTATGTCTTGCAGGATAAAAATGAAATGCATGTCTTGAGTTTTCAATGAATGGTACTGCAGTTCCCTTATATAAATTGGAAACCATATTATGAGATGGACAAAATGTTAGTCAAGAAAACAGAGCTCATTAAAATACATATATATATCAAATTAGCCATTTTTAAAGTATTTGATGTTGTATGTTTACATTTTCCAAGGTTTTGGGGAATTTACACATCTTCTTCACCTGTTTTGCCTGAGTTGAAACCATTTGTAGGGAAACTTTATTCTGATGAAAAGCTGATAAAGAATTACTCTTAGTTTTTGTACAGTAATGAGAGAAAAAGTAATGTTAATGTCACTTATTACTAAAGTAATTACAAACATCAAACCTATTGTAAATATTGTGACGAATCCGGCTCCACCCAGCGGCGGGTGGCATCGTTCCTATAAGTGCTCGCCAGAAATTATTGGAAAGGGAGAAGAGGCGTGGCACTCACCTCGCCGTAAATATCAGGAATGGCTTCAAGACACGACCAAATAGTTCTGGATGCTTCTATTTCTCTCGCCTCCTGCAAACATCCTGGAACTCTCCAACAGTTATATATAAGCGTGCTCACGAGTAAGTCAGTTAGTCGGTGAGTTCCGTTTGTTGATGCGATGTAAAGTGCTGTTTTCCGAGTTGTGACATGGAGTGAGAGGTGCTACTGCAAGCGATTAGAGAGGTTTTGTCTTCGGTATTATTAATAATAATAATAATAATTTTATTCACCATTTAGTTATTACAATAGGTTTCGTCAGATAAAAGAATAGCATAAAATCTATACAGTATTTGTTACATTATAAAAAATACAATTTTACATTTCACTTTTATTTGCTGTCTCAAATTCCTGTACACTATACAACGGACGTTGTATTAGCCATTTGTACACTTTATCTTTGAAAACTAGAATATTCGCATTCGCTATTTTTGGGGGAAGTAAATTGAAAAATGTTATGCCTATTACTTTGTGAAGCTTTGAGGTCTTCTTTAGTCTATGGTATGCCATATCTACCTTATTCCTACTACGTGTATTATATGTGTGTATATCACTTCTTATATCATAGGTATGTAGATTTTTTTTTTTTTACATGCACCAAAACATCATAAATATATAAATTCACAACTGTAGGGATTTCTAGCGCCTTGAACAATGGTTTACAGTGTTCTGTTTTCTTTGAGTGAGTTTGTCAGGATTCTTATAACCTTTTTTTGAATTTTTAGTACCTCCACTATCCGTTAACTACTGCCCCATAATATTAGACCATATCTTAAGATACTTTGAAAAAATGAAAAATAGACCATACGAACAAAATCTTTTGGCACTGCCTGTTTTAAGTTTGCCAAAAGAAATACCATGCAGGATAACTTATTACATATATAACAAATGTGTGGATTCCAGGATAGATGTTTGTCAATTATGACACCAAGTAGTTTCACACTATCACAGGTATTGTTCATATGTTTTAAGCTGAAAATTATAGTTTGTGTTTTGGTGGCGTTCATCAGGAAGCCATTGATTCCAAACCATGTTTGTGCTTGATGCGTGGTTTTATTAACCACCTGTATTATATTCTTTATTTATATTAAGGAATGTTGTGTCATCTGCATAAACAACTGTATGGCATTGATAACATTTAGATATATCATTTATCATTATTAAAAAAAGCAGAGGCCCCAGCACCGAGCCCTGTGGAACTCCAGTTTTCACTTCTTTTATGCTGATACCACCTGTCTCCAATCACCTAAATAGGATTTAAATATTCTTAAGCTTTACTCTTTGACTCTGTATATTTCCAACTTTTTTTAATAAAATGCAATGTTGTACACTATCAAATGCTTTCCTTAGGTCACAAAGAGTGGCCTGAGCCATATTACCTTCCTCAAAAGCTTGATAGATTTTTTCTACTAGTGTATCAACTGCCAGTATTGTTGATTTCGCTCTATGATATCCAAATTGATGACTAGAAAATAAGTTATGTTTTTCAAAATAATTTTGTAGTTAGCTTTTTATCAGACATTCCATAATTTTAGCTATTGTGGGAATTATTGAAATGGGTCTATAATTTGTCACACTTTCTTTGTCGCCCCTTTTTATGTATTGGTATTACTTTAGAAAATTTTAGTTCTTTTGGGAACGTGCCTTCGCTGAAACATCTATTTATACAAATGGTCAACGGGACATCAATATATTGTATTATTTCTTTAATTTGGTTATTGGAGAAATCGTATATGTCCATAGTTTTCAAACTCTTTAGCCTTTTTGTGATTTTTTGAACCTCCAGACATGTTACATCTCTGAGCGAGAAACTCATTTTCATTCCCTATTGTTACTTCATTCATAAAGCTCATAGCAACATCTGGGCGTGATTTTACATGTAAAGTTATATCTTCTACTAACTGCAAGAGGAAACTGTTGAATTCATCAGGAGTTATTCCTTCGTCTATTCCACTGTTGTTATTTTTACCTGTTATGGAGAGTATGCCTGACCAGGCTGCCTTACATTTGCTGTCAGACTTTTCTATCTGTGACTGATTAGCATTTCTTTTTGTCTCAACTAGCACTTTCCTATGTTGTTTTCTGTAGTCTTTCACTGTGTTTAACAAAAACCTGTTTGGTAATTTTTTATACATATCTTGCATAATTATTAATTTATTTTTCATTCTGTCTAGCTCTAGGTTATACCACTTGTATGTACTAATTGCTTTTGTTGTTTTCTTACCATTTACAAGTCTTTTTTTTATTTTGCAAGTGTTATTAAATAAATCAACTAGTTTTTTAAAGACGACCTCAAAACTTTGTTCTGCTGATCCTTGAAAGTCGCCAAGCATTGCTTCCCAGTTCACCCTGCCAAAGGGTCCTTGAATTTATTAACATTTTCTAAGCTAAGATCCCTAACTTCTGTAACAGTTTTTTCTACTTTCTGTAACATATTTTTTTTCAGTGTTTACACTGAAAAATAGAGCCTGATGATCTGCTACTTTGCGCTCTGATACTGTAAGCGTATAGTTTTTTGGTAGCACATTAGTTATGATATTATCTAGGCAAGAGTCTTTCGAGTAGGAGTTGTGTTTACAACAGTGGTATCCCATCTGTTGTACTAAATTTAGAAACTGCCCTACTGTTTTACTTGTTTTAGTTATGTCAAAGTGAGCATATAGGTCTCCACAGATTATTACACTACACTTGAAGTTGAACAAATATGTAAGTACCTTTTCCATACTTTCAAGAAATAGGTTCGGTTCCCCTAAGTATTGTAATCTTTGAGTAATATCCCTGCCACTTCAAATACTTTTTCTATACAAAATTTATTTAGTTCGATCGCTTTTGTTTCCAAAGAATTTTGAGTGTATATTGCAACACCACCATTTTTATATCTGTTTCTACAGAAAGAACTAGCTAGTTTTAAGTTTTCGATCACTACATAATCTATTTCTTTTTCTTGCAGCCAATGCTCACTCAGACATAATACATTACAGTTAATTGGGATCCAGTGCAGAGGAGTGAAGAGGAAGGAAGAAGAGGCTACTCGCGCGTGATTAATTTCACTGCTACGCGCAAAGTAAAGTGACAGTTAAGACCGAATTAAGTTAAACTAGTTAAGTGAAACAGAACTAAGTCATACTAAAGAAAAAGTGTAGTTCATTGAAAAGTGAATAAAGTCACATTGGTATCAAGAGTGGGATCTAAGCACCACGATGGAAGAGATGCTTCACAACGCATTAACCAGAATGGAGAAGATGGAGACGGAAGTGAAATCTGGAATGGACAAGGCTGAGACGAAAATTGAGTCCGGGTGAATGATTGAGGCGCAAATGGAGAAAATGTAGAGTGAAATGAAGAATGTAAATTCCGAAATGGAGAAGATTGAACTAAAATTAAATCCAAACTTGGCGATGAACGAAATGGGGGAACTCTGTTTCGACCTTGACTCTGAAATATGAGATAAATGCCACCGTGAAAGACTTGAAAGATAGCATCGCTAAGGCGATACAAGAAATCAAATCTGATATATGGAAGGAGAGATTGATGCGTTAGAAGAGCGTCTACACCGTCGTAGAAATGGGGGCGGGAGATCAACGTGTTGTGGCTGCGGAGAGTCCGGATACCTAAGAGCACACTGTGGGTGCACTTCGGCCGAGGATCAGGAAAACTACTAAGTGTCGGCGTGAAGAGCGGTACATCCGCGCCGTAATCAGCATTCCCTCGCTTCACGCTGGGAATATCGAATAGCGCACCAATGGATTCGAGACCATCTCTGCAATGTGCTTGTAGATACGGGGACCTCACTAACGATCGTTAGGCTCGATGTGGTGCGCGGACTACTAAAGAGGACGCCGGTCAGTCGCTACGAGCTATAAATTGCCTGGAATGAAACTCTGCCGGTGACAGAGGCAGCTTACCTGAAGTTGACCATTTGCAGGAGTAGCTAAAATTGTGGGTGTCCGTTGCCGCAATCGCCGAGGAAGTCATCCTGGACTTGGACGCCCTTCGGTTCTTCGATGCCAATGTGGGCCATAACGATGATGCTGCTGAACCATCCGTAGTAGAGCTTGCAGTCCGTGAGGCTCTTACTCGAGAAGTGGTTACGACACTAACGAGGAACAATACTGGAAAGAGGAGGACCCTGCCGAGATGGGCTGTATGTCACGAGGGCTCGGGAGAGTCCTAATGAGAGTCATTAATGCCACTGATCGAGACCAGCACCTGCTTAGCGGAAATCTTTTGGGGAATTATGAGCCCGTCGCCTGTATAATGCCTCCTAAATTGAATTGAGATTTATGGAGGTTTTGGTTCTTAGCGTCCCATTCTATATCGGGCGTGAAAGCATAATGCCTCCGATCAGAGACACCAATCGAACATCAAGAAACAGGATGGTCGTCTGGCTAACCTTGTCCAGGGGGCGGGTGAGAATCTCGCGAGGCGAGAAGCAGCAGATGCTTAATCTGCTTGCGGAATTTTAGGACATCTTGAACCTATCAGAATATGCTTACGACTTACTGATAAGAGTGGTACATCGACACCGGCGATGCTCGAACCAATTAGACAACTGCCTTGCCATGTACCGCTAGCGAAGCAGAAGGAACAACTGCATAGTGTACATGAAGACCAGAGGCATAGCAGAGGAATCCAATATCCCGTGGTTCTCACCGGTAGTGCTAATAAAATAGGATGGAGATCTGCGCTTCTGCGTTGACTACCGGAAGCTGAGCGACGTCACCTAGAAAGACTGCTTTCCGCTACCACGGATTGATGACACCTTGGACCCCTAGCGGGAGTCCAGAATTTCACTACCCTCGATCTGAAGTCGGGGTACTGGCAAGTGGCACTTCACCCCGACTGCAGGATGACTGTGGCAGTTCACTGTAATGTCTTTCGGACTTTGCAACGGCTTCTCGAAGTTGCGGAGACTCATGAAGTCTGTGACGATAGGCCTCACCTACGGCACTTGCCTCCTTTACCGCGATAAACAAGGAGCAACCTGAGAAAGACCACCAGGTCAACTTCAAGCGAAACCTTCAAAAGTGTCAGAAAGCAAATGTGCTGCGATTTTTCGTTAGCCCTGATGGATTGGCTACGGACTCTCAGAAGCTTCAGGCCGTCAAGGAATAAATAACCACTAGGACAATTCCTGGGTCTCTGCGCATACTACTGGGCGTTCCTGGCGGGGTATGTAAACATCGCATAAACCGCTGATACAACTACAGAGGGGACGACAAGCCTTTCATTGGTCCAATCTAGCTGAGACGGCTTCCCAGACCCCGAAAAACGCCCTCTTCATGGTTCCGATCCTGGGATACCCCATCCCCGGTAAGAACTTCATCTTGAACACGGATGCGAGTGATGTCGGCATAGGGGTTACCCTGTCGCAAGAGCAGGGCGCGAATGATAGAGTACTGGCTTACTGAACCCTGTCCAAGGCTCAACAAAATTGCTGCTTGACCCGCCTCTTTATCAGGCTTGAGGTTCTTTTACGTGCCGTAAATCTACGACACGGGACCACCAGCTTTACTTCCCTTCCGAAGGAAGCCATGCAAACGATTTTTACGCCCGAAAAGATCCATAGCCCACCACCGGGTTTGAACCCGCGACCTCGGTAACCAGAGGCTAGCATGGTACCCCTAAACCACGGAGGACGACTGCAAAGGGAACATTCCGCCCTTGCTTGGCTATTGGGCTTTCGCAATTTGGAAGAACATATGTTGGCGTAAAAATCCTTAGCATGGCTTCCTTCGGAAGGGAAGTAAAGTCAGTGGTAGCATGTCGTAGATTTACGGCACATAAAAAGAACCTCAAAGCCTGATAGAGGCCTCTGAGCAAAATTACAGGTCTTTCATGCCCAATATAGAATAGGACGCTAATAAGGACCACAGCAGTTAAAGAGCGACCATAAATAAAACTCAATTTGGGAACGGTGTGTTTGGGAGTCCACAGACGCAAAATGCAAGGTGGAGCAAGTCCTCGGGTAGATTTATGCTGGTATTACCTGCGTGTAGATAACACATTGGAGCAGCTACGTCACCTTTTCTTTTTCTGCGAAGCGACACGGAGAGATGGTGCCAACAGTGCGACATTAGTGTGGTAATTCGTGGGCCTCACACTCATAGTCATGGCCGAATGTAACAGTACAATATCGGAGCGCCATTGACGTGGCAGCCGTTACACAAGGATAGACGTGGGAAATCGCTACCTATTGCTCACTTGGACTATTTCACCAAGTGGCCGGTTTACGCGAACCCGAATCAAGAGCTTTCAACTGTGACTAATGCACTGGCGAACAACTTTACCGATTCGGAGTCTCCAGGGGACTAATTTCCAATCCAACTTTATGCAAGAGCTGCTCCAACGCGTACCATTCCCTTTCATCCACTGCCGGACGGAATGGTGAAGCTTTATATTAAGACGGTCGAGGAGCACACCCAGAAAATAAATCCAGCCATCAGCATGTGCCATTATTCCTTCTTGTCTACCGAGAATCAGTGCACGAGTCCACGAGCATGGCCAATACGGTGTTACGACGTGATCGCCTACTGATGTTGACCAGCCCGTTATGGATTATTTCGGGGCGCTAACGGACATGCTAAAAGACATTCCATTTCTACAGGGAGCACCTGAAGATGGCAAGAGTCTGGATGAAGGCTCGCTATGACCGTTTGGCGAACAGTGCTGGAATCCAGGAGGGTGACGTGTGGCACTGTCATCCCATGAGAACTAGAGGAAGTCGCCGAAGTAGCAAATTAAATTAAATTGGGTTTTATTTATGGACGCTCTTTAACTGCTGTGGTCCTTAGCATCCCATTCTATATTGGGCTTGAAAGATCGGTAATTTTGTAGAGAGGCTTCTTTATCATGCTTGAGATTCTTTTACATGCCGTAAACCTACACCGGCTTCACTTTCCTTCTGAAGGAAGCCATGTTAAGGCTTTTACGCCCAAAAAAAATCCATCTCCCTCAGCTGGTTTTGAACCCGCAACCTCGGGAACTAGAAGCTAGCATGGTAACCACTACACCATGGAGGACGACACCGAAGTAGCAACGTTTACTGGAATGGCCCATATAAGGTAATCATTGCTGTCAGCAGTGTGGTATACTGCATTCGACGTCAACCCCAGGAATCTGGTTGTGATATACCTTGATCGTCTTGCTCTCGCGACTACCACCTATAAGGAGAGAGCTATATAACAAATTCAATTCTCGTGCACTGTGGCAACTTGTCCTTCAGTGCTTACCAGCAATTAGTTGGAGAGGCAGAGCAGATGGGGCATCTCCCAAACATACATTCCAGGAACGTTTTTGAGACATGACCAGATAATTCTGGATGCATCTTTTCACCCTGCCTGTCGCAAATATTTTAGAACTTTCTCACATTATATGTAAGTGAGCGTGTGTAGTCAGTGGTTATGTGAATTGTTGAGTTCGTGTTTATGGTGCAGCATAAAGTGCTGCTCTCCGAGTTGTAACATGCTGTGAGCAGTTAGAGAGGCCTTGTGTCCAAAATGCCAGTGAATGATGTGGAATGAAAAAGTGGTTCTTCACATGTGATGCATTTCACTACTAAGAGCAAAGAGAAGTAAAATGACAGTGAGTCACATTAGTAACCAGTGACAGTGAAACTGAATAGTCTCAATAACACTAATTCTTCACGTAGGAATCAGAACCTTGGTTCTCCAGGAGGGAACAAACGCTTTTCCTTGGTGACACATACTTTTGCTTTCATACTTAAGTAGAACCTTAAAAATTGGCTTCAGAGCTTAAAGTTTCCATGCAATAAATAAAATTGGTACTTGAGTTTTATTTATGATACAGCACAAAGTACTAGTTGCATTTCAAGTTATAGTTTTGAACATGTAGGTTTTCATCAGGGTAATGTGGGTGTAAAGCATTGGCACAGAAACTTGAAGATTTATGGTTTAAGCCCCACCATTTGATTCTGCTTGGTAATAAGTGTTTAGTAAAACAATGGTTCACATGACCTCGCCCATAACTGTTATAGTACTCATAAAACTGGTTCTTCTAACATTGTGTTACTCAAGATATATTATTGTTTAGGAATGATTTCAAATTAAGCAAGAAGTTGCAACATACAGGTACAGTTTGTTGGTATAATACTTGTGATGGAAGGAAAAGCAAGAAAGTCGGGTCACTATGAAATTTGTAGGAATTCTGTTCTCTCCTTAACTGCATCATTGTAGTTCTCACCACTATGTCACTGAAGCAGGGTCGACGAGGTTGAAATTTTCTAACATAGTATGTGGGAGTGGTAATAACAGGATATTGTCTAGAAAGAAACATAGTTTTCACTTTTCTCATTCTGGCGCATCTTTATGATACAAATCTTACAACACTCTCTTGTTGTCACTAACATGTGCGTTTCTTATAGCCATATTCCCACGATTACCACTTGGTTCACCAACATCTGCTCCAGCTAATTCGTCAATAACTCAGTGCTATATCACCATTCTTTAGTCTCAAGTGAACTTGAAATACTCACTTAATAGATATTAAATTATTTATAAGTTGGAATAAAAATTTACATCGATGAATACTAATAGCACAGTAGATAAATATACCACACAAATCACTCTGTAGTTACATAATTGTGCAGCACTTAACAAATTTAGGAACTTAGCATCCTTTTCTGACTTGGAGTAATACATGTTGCCTTAGCAAGGAATCATGACAAACTTTGTAAAATCCACACTTAGTTCACATATATAAAGTTACTACTCGCCTGTGGATTTCTGTACAGAAGCCACATCTTTCTATCTTCTCATTGGTGCTAACAATCATCCTGTATCTTTATTGGCTCTCCGGTTGAAAATTCGAAGCATAAACAGTAAGAAGAGACCATTACCCGTAGCATCTACTTTCTCTTGAAATTTGGTTCATCCCCTCAAAATGCAAAGAATGTTGGATTTTTATAGCCCCATGCTCGGAAAAATACAATGAACATTTTGAAACGATGCTACTCTATTTCTCCCAAATCTTGCAGATTTTCTTATGCAATTACTCGTTTATTTATTTAACAGTGTTTATGAAACTTAGAACGTATTTACACTTTTTGAAGGGCTCTTGATTGATTTAGTTTTTGTTCCAGTTATGCTAAAATTGTAGAAAATTATCAAGTGGCACATTAAACAACCACTAATAATTCATAAACTATAATTAGTTAAGATTTCCTTATTGTGCAGATGTACTCATATGGAAATATCACTACAAATTCCAATCACTTTCCAAGACAACTGAGTGGTGACCAGAAAAACAACGGAGTATGAGAAATTCAAACCAATAACAATGAATATATCAGAAATGGTGATATCAAAATTTTTGGGTGCAATACATTAGGATGGTCACACAGAAAGTTTTGAGAATGAAGGCAATAAAATTTTAAAAATTTAGATCTGTCATTGCATCTTTACAAAATATTCTCCATTGCATTCTGTGTAACATCTCATCCTTCCAAACCACTTTTCAAATGCCAAATGCCACTCTTCTTCAGAGAGATTGCAGATAAATACCTTTTGCAGCTTCAGGTGAATTCAAATTGTTGACCTCAAAGTTTTTCTTTGATTTTGGGGAATAGAAAAAATGTCAGATGGACTGTAGGGAAGATGGGCAAATATTTTACTCTTAACTCCTACAGAAATTGGGTTGTTTGTAATGCAGTGGACAGAGGTACCATCTGGCAGTGTCTCTCAAGCGCAATTGGCTGAGAAGAACAAACAGATAATTTGCTTTTTGTTGGGGGATCCTCTCCTGGGAACACCCAGACTGGTTGCTTGTTATGATGTTAAATGTGTTTTTGGATCTTCCCCCATCAAAGTTTTCTATCATGCTCATCTGTGACTGCAGTGAAGTTTTCCTTTAAGGATGGAATTCATTGCTGCCAATCCAATATTCAGGGCTTCTTGAATCTAATAATAAGTGCAACCATGGTCCTCCCCAACTTTCATCACATTTTCATCTGTTGTTGCTGTAGCTCTCCATCCTGCACAGTCTTATCTTTGAGGTAATCCCTTCCTCTTCTAAACTCTGCAAACCATCGTAAATCATAGATTGCAAACGGCAAAGATCCCCAAATCCCAATGCAATCTTTCAAGGCATTCTCTCTCCCCTTGCAGATATATTATGCAATTCACTGTTTTTGCTTACATTCCACTTAAAAATTCAATATCAAGCTTTCAGCAGAAATTGGTATCCACTGAATCCAAGAAAAGTATTTTTAGTAAAAGATATGGTAAGTGTTCATATCCCCCACTGCTTGAACAATTTTCGTTATTTTTTTATTTTTTCAAAACTGTCTCAGGATTACCATATATATAAAATATTTACTTGACTAGTAAAATTTATGTCTTGAATTTTCTAGGAATAGCCTGTGAAGTTGACTTCATTCAGAATGATTTTTTATGAGTGGTAAACCATAAGAGTTAGACAATGAAGCCTGACTATATCTAAAATAGACAGAGACTTAACTACAAAACATGTAAATCTTGTAATGGAATTGAATCTTGAGTCAGTGTTACGTAAATCTCCTTAAAACACACAGTTTAATTCAAATAACTTTTTATTTCGCATTTATTTGTGTGGGGGTGGGTGGGTGGTTTAAATTTTTCAATATTTTTTTTAATTTTTAAGTGGTCATCATTCAGTTAATCTTGTGATGCCATGGGAAGAGCATAGAATTTCAAAGCCAGCATATAGCCACCTGCTTTTATACCCTTTATTTCCATGCAGGAGCTTGTTACCAAAATAAACATTTAAATGCCCGAAAATGTTGAATCAGACACAGTGTAACACAATAATTTACAATCAAATTACTGAGGAGTCTATGACATGTCCTAAGTTAAAATTAGCAAGTGTAATGTACAGTTGACTCCTCATAATTTGGTTGAAAATTTGAATACTGTTTCTGCATCTTGTAAATAACACTTTTTGCTTAATCTGAAATATATCAGGTAATTTAATGCGATTAAAAGAATCACTTTTTATATGAATATTATAATTATAATGCACAGAGTTTGTCATTGGTAGAAAAAGTTGTGTAAATGTATTATAAAAGATTTTTTTTATAACTGGTTTTTTATAATCATACAGACCTCAATTATGAAACTTTGTGCACATTGCATCAATAGTCAGAGATTATTAATTACATAAGTTATGGATTGCAAAAACTTATTTTGTCTTTGCATAAGTAGCAAGCTTGTGTTTAGTCATGTATATTCATCATTGTGATTTTTTAAAAAATTTTAAAGTGTTTATTGCCCATTCTTTCTACAGGAAAGGAAATTTAGGGAAAAAATGTTCCAGGCATAAGTTTTAGGTATCTCCCCGACTTTACTGGTTATGAGGAAAACCTTAGTCAGGGAAGATGGTTCTGGTGGAATTTAGAACCGTGTTACTGTGGAGCCATCTCACCTTTATTAGTTTATAGACTCATTTACAAGCCTCATCAAAATTATAACAGATTTACAAATTTATTTACAATTCATTTAGTCTGTACAAGCATTTTTTTTATTAAGAATGTTTTTAACTTCCTTTGAAATGTTACCATTTTAATTCTTTGGTAGCTTGTTTGTCCAAAATTTTGCCCATTGTGAGGGGATCATTCTCTGTGGCTTTTATAATTATTTCTGCATAATATTTTGTTTTGTTTTCCCCCTCCATTCTTCTAGTATACCTATGACCAGAGGCCTGAAGTTTAGGCATTATAAATCATTAAAATAGGCAGGCAAAAAGGCATTATAAATAGCTAAAATAGGCAGGCAAAAAGGCATTATAAATACTAAAACAGGCAATTAGAAAAACCCATTTATTTAATAGATTACACTATTCAATAACTCGATCGCCATATTTTAAAGAACTTCAAAGTTTTAAACAAAATGCTAGTGTTGTAATTGACAAAAAAATGAATTTTTTTAAGAAGGCCTGTGTATTGCAATGCCTTATTCATTGCACATGACAACCAAATGCTTTTTCAAGTTCTCTGAGGTCATGTTGAGACTCCTGTCAGATAACACATTTTTCATATGAGAAAATGACTTCTCAACATCGACAGAGGCTATTGGAGCAAATCTAAAACACAGCATCATTGTAGTATCCATTTCAACTGCAACAGAATTGTCACCTTGTAGAATTTTTTAAATGTTTCTAAGTTTATCCAGATCACAATTTTTCGATAACACTTTTTTACACTTTTTGCTAACTAATGAACCCTGTTTCCCTGGTACACTGCCCAGTCTTTGCACTGCATCATTCACAATTTTCACTGACTTCGTTAAAGGGTGTCCTCTTTCTTGAAGCTGGCAGATCACCTGTGGCAGGAACCCAAACTCGGCCGCAATGAAAGTTAAGTCTTTTTTCACTTCCGAAGAGTTGAGAAGTTTCTTGGCTGCTACAATTGAAGATGCATCATCCTCCAGAGGGTTCACTACCTCAGTTATACTCTGGAAATTTGAAGCGTAGTAAAATACTGCTGAGATCCATGTCCCCCATCTTGTTATGATAGGTTGGGGGTGGGGGGGGGGTGTAATGGATTTAAATGTCAGGATTCTTGATGGGGCATTCACAAAGATCTTTTTAATACTGGAAATCAATTTGTCAACATCCGGAAACAAGCATCGTATCTCTTCTGACACCCTGTGAAAGACATGTGCTACGCAGATCACGTGAAGCATGTTTGGAAATAGCCTTTTTCATATATGGTGCGGTGTCACTGATGAAAAGCAAGAGATTGTCGTATTGAATCTCTTCAGGCCACAGCAGCTGTAATGAACTGGTGAATAACTGCGCGATAGTTGAATTGTTAACTTTCTTAAGACACACTGTTGTAAGCAGAAATGGTTTCATTGCTTCGTCTTCTGTAGGATCTAATGTCCAATAACAGCATTGGCAATGAAACGGCCCATGGTATCAGTTGACTCATCGATAGAAATCCAGATCTTCTTATTTTTCATTTTATCTTTAATGATTTTCATTGTCATCGTAACATTCGATTAAGTAAGAGTTTCACAAACTTGACTCCTTAGGTACAGTTTGGTTAGTACGCTTCTCCAAAAAATGTGATAATGTAGGATTCTGTAATTTCCACAAGGTGCTGAGGAAACCTTTACATAAGTTGAATGCAAACTGGGATTTTCGACTCGATGTTGCAATTACTGTTGGAAGCAAAGAAATCTTCTTCCCAGCAGCCTTGGAAAGTGCATTTTTGTGTTTGATTGTGCCGATATGCTGTGATATAAAATACTTCTTTTCTTAGTTCTCTGACTGCTTGCATATTTTGCATGTGAGTACTTTACCATCAGTACAAAATATGTCGGATCCAAAAGTATTAACGTAACTTTGTAATTTACTGCGTAAAGAAACTCTGAGTTTCGGCATCTTGCTGTAAGCTACAACAACATCGCAATGAAAACTGAAAGAAAAACAAAGTTAGACCTGCACTCATTATTGCCTTTTAAAATAAACAGAAGCGGTAATTCAAATGCTTTCTGTTATCTATACATTTATTTGCGCGACAGCACTCATTGTTGCAAAGAAAATAATGAACTGAATGAAGGACGCCTGTGTTGTCTGCAACTTAAAGAGAATAATATACATTCTGCGAACTAACTTTCATTGTCACAGACTAACGGTTACCTAAAGGAAATGTTTAATAATTAATAAATAATAGATAAGTAATGAAATAAGGCAAGAAAAAGCTTTATTTTGTAGAATAGGCCTTTATATTTAAAAAGGCAAATAAAACTGTGGCATTTCAATCACAAAGGTATAATTCGTACAGATTCTCTTTCAAATTGAAGATAGATTTGACACATTTAAAAAGGCATTGTGCTTATGACCATGTGGCATTCTTTTTTTACTACAAACCTAACTAAACTGACTCCATGTTTTTGTCATTTTCTGTGTATGCTGCCTGTATCTGTAGGAATTCCCCAAGATGCACTGAACTGTGATGCAACACTGACAGAAATGGGAACAATGATATGTAACGGCTTTCTTCTGTTTAGTTAATGTACTAATGATGTGTAATTCTCCATTAACAAATTATCAACAGTACTAAGCTAATCAGTCAACTTTTACTTGAATTAATTTTATAGCTGCTGTTATATGTGTTTATTACGGGAGAATGCACTATTTTATTGCTGTGTGTAATAACTTACAATTGCATTCCCATCTGTTCCAAAATAAATAAATATATAAATTGTTTGTGTGCAAAGATGATTTCTAATTATTTATGCTTTAAATTAATCATATTCCCAATAAACTCCACATGCTATATGCTGTTAAATAGCAAATCAATGCAATGGTTTTCCAAGGATTTTCAGTTTAATAAAAATATGAATTTACAAAAAGAAAAAAAAAATTAAATTAGGGGAAAAGAAATCAAATTTAGTTGGAATGGCATCGGTAGGAGGAGTACTGCATTATCAACAGTTATGAGCATGAGCTTTCAAACTCTACCACCAGCTGCATTGTCAACATGTGTAGGGTTTATAATTTTAACCGCTGTTGGGCTCATGTGGTTAAATGCATTACGTTTGTTTTTCAGTCAGTAAGTGTACTACTACTAAACAGCCTTCTAGTGATGAAAGGAATTTACCTTTGGTTTTGTGCCGCTGAACCTGGTTGAAGTACCTAATTTTTTATAACACTGTGCCGGAACATGTCTGCAATACTGACAGACCAATTGAACTAGCCTTAGCTCTATATCATCCATATGACTTAAATTTATTCTAATTCCCTGTAAGTGTAATTTTGGGAGTTTGCTACAATTACTATTTCTTACCCTTAATACTTTAGCTACACAGCATATATCATCCAAAAGCTGTAAAAAGTTTTCTGATTCCCTTTGTTTTCAAAAGTAAGAAGATACTGGAAGGAGGCGTGATGTCAATTCTGGTCTTCCAACAACGCTTACAAATTATTATCCATGAGATGATGTATCATTTAAAGTAATATTGACACCCCATACTCGCTTCCTTGTTTTTAACCACTTTCTAGAAATTGCAAAATTTCTTCCTGGCCATCAGAGTTTGCATAATTTGCTCCATGCAAGAATGACACATGTTATCACAACAGTTTGCCATGGATTTGGTAAATGTACCTTGCCGAATTGAATTGCCCCATATTTCTGTCCCTTCATTTCATTCAGCTTAAACAGTAAATTATCACCGACCTTTGGACTTTATATTAATTTATGTACTTTCATTGTGTTACTTGCACCTGTGCATATTAGAGCTAAGAATTTCTACCATCTGTTGTAATAATTTATCAAAGCCTGATTCTAAACCTATTGTCCATTTCATTTCTTTCTTTGTCGGTGATTTTGCAAATAATTCGATACTTCTAATACTGGAGACAACCTTTGATCATAGGTCACTGTGCATTGGTAAGCTCTGCCTATTCCTGTAACATCAGAAGTTGTGGCTTCTTCCAAATTGTTTGCAGGATTTACACACAACTTCCCCCATTGTACAATGTTTTGCCTTCTTTACGTATCATCTGCGATTGATCCTGAAATCCAGTACAGCTTCACTGGCCTCTGGGACTTCTCCCTGCACCTTTCACCTTTATTAAACTCTGCCTGAAACACAAGATCCATGATTAGTCCAGTAACATACTAGAGCTTCATAACTGTTGAAGCTTTAAGCTGGTAATATTTTCATTTAACTATTTAGGCACCTCCCCCTGGCCAACAGTTGTGTGAATACTTATTAAAAGGAATCCCAAAAGTATTATCTTCCAGGATTAAGGGAAGCAACATGGTTTTGTAAAAGCGATAATGACAGAATAAATTAAACCATTTAACCACAAGTTATAAACTTTAAACAAATAAATGTGTTATATTCAAATTGCAATAATGCAAAAACTTATATACTTTCGAAAGAATATGCATGTACTAATCTTTAAGGAGCAGATTAAACTATTTGAAATCTACAGCTAAGTATATGTACTGTGTAATAGTGAAAATTAATGAATTGTCATAAATATACAATGATATATGACTATTCATTCAATTTCACTATGCAGGATTATTCAAAAAGAAGGAGCAGATTTTAAATATTAATTTATAATGCAACAATAGATGGGGACACATGTTATACATCACTGAATAGAGGAAAGCCCCCACGTATTAGTTCCATTCAGTCCTACAGCAGCACTGTGCTGCATTATACACAGAGCAAATCCATTGTTTCAGAGCAGCATACATTTCATTTTAAATTCAACTCATCATAAACAGATTTACAATTGGTATAAGATGGCTGCATATGCAAAGAGAAAAACACTGGTTGTCCTCACATAATAAATTATGCTCATGTTGAATGCATAAAATACAACTTGCTTTCCTCTGTCCAGTGCTGTAATCTCTATTGAAGTTTATTAGAAATACAAACTTAAAATCTGCTCCTTTTTTAATAATCCTGTATATGTATGTGTGTATGCTGAAGTGATGCAACCTAGTCACCGTGATGTGGCCAAAATTTTTGGGGGGCATGAAAGCGATTTTGCTTTCTAAAGTATTGATAATCAATTGTGACAACTATAAATTTTGTTAGCCATATTTTTTTTTACGTTGTATGTTTATAACTCTCAGAAGAATAGTTCTTAGCATTGCCAGGTTTGTTCTTTCTTCGCACAAGTACATACACTGTATATGAATATGAATTTTAACATAACACTTAATGGGAAACACAGTGAAGTAGATAAAATATTAATAAAAATCTAGTGGCAACACACTAAGTGTGAAAGAGAAAAGTTAGAGTGTGTTGCCACTAGATTTTTATTAATATGAATGTGAATGTTTAACAATTGCTCAGTTCTTTTATAAATTACACCTTTGGCCTGTAATTGTATACAAAGACTTTAATTTAATGAACCATTCCATCATTCTGTCATCTAATCCTGCATTTCACTGATAATGCCCTTAACAACTGTTGTTTGCCACTGTATTTCTTAAAAATGTATTTATCCTTTACAGAGTGGAAAAACAATGTTTAGGTATGCAGTTGTCATCAGCATTGTTATTAAATTTTCAAAAGTTTTGTGATGCTGATGAAAGGTTATTTTCATTTATGAACTGAAGAAGTTTCAATGCTCCTTTAATATGAAAGTAATTTTGTCTGTAAACTAGTTCCAACTCTAGCAGTAGAAAAGGATAGGTTACCACACTCATATGAAAATTTCTTCAAGCAAACTTTCACAATAATCCTTAAATTAATCATTACACAAAAAAGATGAAGCTTCTAGATGTCAATTGTAGGCAAATCTATCTGTACAGTAGTTGTAATGACATCTCTCACCTGCTTGGCATCTCCTGCCCTTGTACATTTCCTTTCTCTTAGTGGTTACAGAAAATCTTTTGACTGTTTGTGTTCTTCATCAATATTCAGTACTAATCAATACTTCCTTTTCCATTTGATGTTTAAACACTAAGATGCCATTCTTTAACATCACACTATCTTTGCTATTCTTCTATGTTGTTGGTACATGGGGTAGAATTTTATGGAAAACTGTAACCAGAAAATAAAACTTGGATCTCCAAGAGCTTTTCTATAGCTACTGGCTTCATTTATTGTCGTTGTACAGAGAGAGCCAAAAAATTGCAAACCGCTGCACAGTGTTTTTCCTGTCTGCATCCTCAGTGCTTGTTGCCTTCTGCTGCTATCATAGAAAGGTGCAAATGAAGCCATACATTTTTAAAACTACTTTTAAAGGCTTTACTTACCAACTTTTATTAAAGAAGATGCTGAAACTGGTCCATTGTCCATACATTTTTGACTTGGCACCCCTTTAGGAAATTATCCATCACTCGCTGTAGTTCACGTTGAGAAATACTGGCAATTTCCTGGCAGATATTTTGTTTTAATTCTTCCAGGGGGTGTGGGTTTGTCTTGTACACTTTGTTTTAAGTTACCTCAGAGATAGAAATCACAGGGGGTTAGATTGGGGGACCAAGGGGGCCACAAATCTCTACTAATAATTCTGTCCTCAAACGTACTTTCAATTGTTCTCATCGAAATATTGACCATATAAGCTGTTGCAGAGTCTTGTTGAAAAAAGGCAAAATCTCACTCTCTGGCTGTTAATTCTCTAAAAAAAAAAAGGGGGGGTGCAAAATTGTATTCACATATGTAAGGGCGTCAACTGTTGACTCAAAAAAAATTGGTCCTATAACGCTTTCTCCGCTCGTGGCGCACCATACATCAATTTTTTCGTCTGAAGGGGTACTTCATGAACAATATTACCAGCTGCGGGGTGTTTTTCCACTGGGCATGTGGAAACATGATAACGCACTGCTGCTATAAACAAGATCATGCCTGTTGACATGGTTTTGCTCTACATTGAGTTGGTGATGTGACGTTCACTTATTATGAGTTATTTATTATTTGGCCTGTACTTAGTCACAAAGTATATTATGGCTCAGTATATGTTTTCTACTGCACAGCGTGTATTTATTTATCATTCGTATGTGTTAACTCAGTCGCTCGCCAAGTGAAAGTACAATTTGCAGAAAGATTTCCAGGTGTAAAGGTTCCAGGCCGTACAACAGTTCATGAACTTTACAATAAATTTCAGGCCATGGAAGTGTTTAAGCTAAGAAATCTAAAAGACAGTGAAACAGTTATAGGGTCAATTTTTTTGAGTCAGTAGTTGAAGCCCGTGCATACGTGAATACAATTTTGCCCCTTGTTTTTAGAGATTTAACAGACAGGAGTGTGATTTTGCCTTTTTTCAACAAGACTCTGCAACAGCTCATACAACCAATATTTCGATGAGAACAATTGAAAATGTGTTTGAGGACAGAATTATTAGTAGAAATTTGTGTCCCCCTCGGTCTCTCGATCTAACCCCCTGGAATTTCCATCTCTGGGGTAACTTAAAACATGAAGTGTACAAGACAAACCCACACACCCTGAAAGAATTAAAACAAAATATCTGCCAGGAAGTTGCCAGCATTTCTCAACGTGAACTACGGCGAGTGATGGATAGTTGGTAAGTAAAGCCTGTAAAAGTAGTTTTAAAATTGTTGTAGGTTTCATCCGCGCTTTTCTATGATAGCAGCAGATGGCAACAAGCGTCGAGGACCAGACCGAAAACACTGTGCAGCCGATTCTAGTTTTTTGACTCTCCTATATTAGTGCACCTCTCTTCGATAATTTAAAGCAATGTTTCAGATTTTCTATGCTTTCATACACAACCTTGACAGTACAGCTACTATAATTATACCTTATTAACGCAACTGGGAAGTCTTGCCTGCACTACTTCTAAAATATAGATTGCAAAAATGAATTACAGAAATCTGATGTCTTTCTGTACCCTCTATTGTTTATTAGTGGGTATACAAACTATTCTTACTAAAGCTTATTTTTCTATCTACTACATTTTAATCCAAATAAACCTTTGCAGAAATAGCTACATTACACATTTCATTATACATACAAAGAGAAAAGTGATAATCAAATGTTTAAGAACTGGTCACTATACGCTGACCTTAAAATTCCATACTCTTCCCATGCAATCATGAGAAACAACCGAATGTTGACAGGACTATTAGAGAATGGCAAAGAATGAACAATTCAAATCATTACCAACAGATATTTATATTAGCTTATGCCACAAAAAAGCATATTTGAAATCAATTGTGTGTTTTAAGAGATCTACATTTGCTTGCCCAGTACGTTTTTGTCTATTGCTTAACATTTATACAAGATTCCTTCTGAATGAAGAGGACTTCACAGACTATTCCCAGAAAAATTCAACATATAGATTTCATTTGTCATGTAAACATGTTTAATATATGGTATTTTAATCAAAATCATTAGAGCCATATTTTATATAATAAATTTTAAAAAGTTCCATGTAAAGGGTAGTTTGGGGTGGGGGGATTTTCTTGAAAATCTCTGTGTTGCATCTTTGGAAGGTACTGAACTTAAATACCAAGTTTGGTATTTATTAGACTTTTTGAGTTATGCTGTTCACACACGCAATCTCGGTATCACATTTTTAGTAGAATGCAATACCTTCTCTACCTACTATGTATGTGGTAGAGAAAGTAAAAAATGCTGGAATATCTAAGAGATTTGAGAACTGCACAGATACTTGGGAATTGGCCTTTGTATAATTAAATTCAACTGGTACGCTTATGGATACATTTCCCTGTACTCCACTAGTGCTTCCACTCAATCAAAGATTTGTGCAAAGAGTTTTTCTTTGGCATTTCCCCGAAGTGCATTCCTTATGAACTTTGTCAGAGATCTTACAAGTTCAGGATTTATAAATACCCATACACAGATTCCTCATATACATAACTATTTGAAACATCAATTGTCTCATCATACTGAATGGCAACAAATTCAGCAGCTCTATCCTGCAGACATCCAATATGTAATCTAACAATTCATTTTGAATACTATGGCTGTTTCTAAGTGTTCCTTCATTGCTGAGGCAGTTGTGTATCCTGGATTCAAAAACGTAACAATCTCATCAAGGTCTTGTAGTACCAGCACAAATCTTAAGACGTGAAATCATTTTATTTTGCTCACTTTAATTTTTTTTTTTAATGAGTCAAGACAGGAAGCAATAGTTTGTTTTGCTAAGAGTGAAAGATATATAGTACTGCCCATATGGAATAATCTTATTTCATGTTGTTTTTTTAATTTTTACTGATGTTTTATATCATTCACACCTTTCATTGACCACAAATAATTTGCCACTTTGGGGCGAACAGAATACACAGATGTTGCTTCTTTAGCTACTTCATCAGCTTTTTCATTTCCAGATATGCCCATGTGAGATGGTATCACACGTTTATTGCTTGCTTTTATATCATGCCACTCTCCAAGCCTGGCCGACCTCAAGGTTCTGCATCATGATTTCCAAAATTTCCTCAAGTATGAAATATGTAAGAAATGGAAGCTACACATCCAATAGCAAACTAATCGCCTTAGGCTCCAATCCTAGTTTCAGTTACCCAATAAAACATCTAATTCGTGGTGACCAGGCTACGTATCGGACATACTACAATTATCTCCTTGGAAAATATCATCAGCCTACATGTCACTCCATTCTCACAGTTCACCATATAGTTGCAGAGTGCCCTATCTACGATGTTCATTGGCTTCAGTGTGGTATTCCTGCTAACCTTTCGGTGGCCTTGAGTGATCCAACCATCTGTCATAACATAGTAAAGGTTTTAAAAGAAATAAAATTCTATAATGTTATATAATCAATGTTGTAATTTGTTTCAAAATATTGTAATTATTAAAATTTATTGTAGTCGCGTTATGACTTTATTGTTAAAGCAACAATAATAAATTAAAAGAAAAAAAAATACACAGATAGCAGAAAAGGGATTTATGAATTTCACAGTCACAGATCTTGTCATATTGGTCATACGTGTTCTTTGAGTTAAGCTGCCTTTTAAATATGCAGTTTTCATTTCTTTTATTTTCCTTTTTCTGTTAACCATTTGGGAGTTGGTCTTCCTAAAAATTTTAAATCTATTCTTTTTTTCAAGAGTTGACTTTTGAAACTGCACTTCCATAAGTGATTGTACAGAGTTATCCACCTTTCTATAGTCAATAACTTAAAAAAACCACCTACTACACTCTATTTAAGTAAATCCACAAAGAACTCGTTGGGAAAGTGCAAAGGAATTCCAAAGTTGAGTGTGCCAGATCAAAGCATTTACCATGTGGAAATGGCTTCCCTGTTGGCGAAACAGTCCTGGTGCTTCATCTTCCATGCTGAACTACATGCGATATAAAAATATAATTTCTACCACCTAATAAGTTTTCTCATATTTTAAAAATAAAATGGTCTTAAAATTTATGTCACTGTGAATTTAATACCTTAAAATTTTTTATGGTGGCACCCTGTTTGAGCATTTATAAGGAGGCTCTGTGCATCATGCACACCATTGTATTCAAGTCTTTAACTTGACTTGTGCCAGTCACCTCATTACCTTACATGCAAACATTTTTCCAAAAGGATAAGTTGAATCTAACATATTATGAAAAAACACATATTCCCTTCTTACTTGCATGAAGACAGATGTTTTAGCCTTGGGAAACATAAAAGCCTGAAGATTACCTGAGTCACCTAATTATTGTTTCAAAACTGCACAAGGAAATTTAGAATATCATGTTTGTGAATCACCTCCCACAGGAATGATTACAGCTGAATGTGAGAGGCAAGAAGCTGTGAATGAGCATGCTTATCTCATGACAAAACAGTTGTTCAATCATGCCACATCACAAGCAAGCACACTCATATTCAGTCATCAGAACATTTGAACATTTTACATCTTAAAGTCCAGCTAGGAGGTAAAGCAGTGAAAAGCAGTCGGATGATCTTACTAACTGAGACATAAGGCCAGACACAACTTTTTGAAGCAAAGATTAAAATGAATGCAATTCAAAAGCATAAGAACACCATTGATTCCCATTATGCAGCAAGGGAGGTTTTAGCATTAGAAAAAAAATCAAAGTAATTTTAAAGGTGAATTTAAGTGAAATAACTTCAAAGGAGATTTTGAGAAGTACACCATGACAAGAGCATACATATCATTGTGAAACTATGAAGAAGCCAGCACACAGGCACATGTTAATGCATGCTTGCAACTTTGAAGAAAGAGGATATCTGCTGTACTACTTAAGCACAAGTGCTGAGTCAATAGAAAGTGGTGCGTTTGCTTAGAATTTAACAAATTCATTAATTTTATTAATTAGAATGAAAAACATGTAACAATATATACCAACATTTTTGAACAATTTATAGACTAAAATGTAAATTTCTTCTACAAAATAAAGAATTAAACTGCTAGCCAATTTCACATTATGAAGGCACAGTTGATGGAAGAATCAATGCACACCTGCCAAACATTTGTTTTCAAATGCGACTAAAGTAAAACAGGATCATAAATTTTAGTATGAAGTCTAGTGTAGAACACAGATGTATGCAGGGAAAAATGTTTAATTTAATTACATATTTTGTTTAGATAATAACATTTAAAATTGTCTTTGAAACCAGATTTTTTTACATCTTTCTCATTCCAAATATAAAAGTCTTATCATTAAACTGAGGTAATTCCAATGAAAAAAATCTGAATTATTTTCACATGCTGATGTTAGATTCTATTTATATGTAAAAATACATTGCTTTGAAAAAATAAATTATAAAAAAACTCTGGGTTTTTTATTTGTACGGTGGAAAATGTTGTTGCTGGCTAATTGTTGTAAAACTTCCAGTTCTCAATAGAATTTTGAAATGATTTTTAACATCACAAAAAGGTCCAGAGGAACAACACTTGCATGAATCAACAATATTGTAAACGCTGCACACTAGAGAGCCTGGTTATCATGATTTGGAGATGTAAAGCCAGATGTGGCGTAATGGTTCAAGGGGGTGATAATGGGTCAGTTTCTGTGCTTCAGGGATCCAAGGCTTATGTGGTTTCTCTAGTGCTCTATCCAGTAAACCTTAAATGGCCTTGTGCTTTGTAATTTTAAATCTGCATCTTAATTCATATAATTGCTATACATATGTTATCGATCATTTATTTCTCTGTGAACTGTGTCTCCTGGCCCTGTATTTACTCTTTATTCATACTCACTGTCCATTTCCATTTATTTTTCACCTTGTACAAAAGCTGTTCTAATTTTATGCAATCTTTGCTAAATGTTTCTTTTATTGCCATTTCTCTGATCATTTAAGTCATTTATCTCTCCATTCATTTATGCAATCACATTCAAATACAGTTATAAGAGATCATAGTGCACACAGAGTGGATCACAGAAAAATGGGCAAAATTATTAAAAGTGGGAAGAAAAAATAAATTTTGGTAGTGTTCCAGTACTTGAAGGAAAAGAACCCCAGACACAGTGACTCAGTGTTAATGAACATTGTAAGGGGAGTGGCATTGGTAGATGATTAAGAAATAATCTGAAACAGAGCCCCTTGTTACACTGCAGAAGAGAGCTTAAATACAAAACTAGCAGGAAGCAAAATTTAATGATTTTGTGGATTGTGCTTATACAACTTTAATGCATTCCTGTTTTAAAATATCTGTATTGAACAAAGTTAATTGTGATGTAGATACACCAAATTTTAAATGTACAACTTTTTATCGTTTGATGTAAGAAATGAGCTTTGATTGTGAGAAGCAAGGAAATAAATTGGTTGTCATTGAGAGAAATGATATTGTGTGGCAAAATTTGTACAGAAAATAAAATAATCAGGAAAGAGGGATGAAAAATTGTCTACCATATTGAAAGATGGATGTGTAGGATACATTTTATTAGAAGTTTGAAAAGATAAGCATATAAAAACTAAAGAAGCCCTTTTAGCTGGATTATTCACAGGTCTACTGCTTGCAAACCACGATTCGTGATGTTGCTCTGAACAGTTAGAAAACAAACGGTGATGCCATGACAAAATGGACAGCACTGACAATGACTCAGCCAGTGTTATTAATCTTTGTATCAGAAACTCTCCCCACTTGCAACACTTATAAAGAGTGGCTGGTATCAAAAAATATCCACTATGAAGATATCAAAGACAATTTCTGCCATTGTAAATTCTGTACAAGATAAATTTAGTGCCACTTTTATAGACTAGAACATGGAGTAATACTTTGTAGACAGAAACTGCCTCTAAAGTATTGTGAAATAACTCTGTAAAATAATTTTAATTCAGTTACCTTTTGTGCAACATAAATCATACTTGTAACTTTATAAATTCAAAATTAAATGAACACAGCTTATAATATGAATAAATTGTAGTTTCTTAGATCTATCATGGTAAACACAAATGGTAGTTTCTTGTTTCAGTCTTGCACAGGAGTACATAAACTAATGGGAAGATGTGTTCATCAATGGGACAGGGTGTCTTTAGAAGGACTTATAGTTGTCTTTCTCTGTATATTTTCATTTTCTTGTGGGCCAACCCTCATATCTCTTTCTCTGGGATCATCTTCAAAATTCAGACCATCGGCATCACATACCTGACTTAGCCACTAAAGCGTTATAACAATGTTTCTTCATCCACTTCCGTTCTCTGAAGGAGTATTACATACCTGGAAACCTTTTGTCAATTCCAAGAAAAAATGCCAAATGGGTTTAATTATAAGCGTGATGCTTTTTCCTCTGCAATGTCTCATAACAGTAATTATTGATGAAGAGAAGACAATTGAAAACCAAGTCACAGTATGTTTTTATCCATCTGGTGATACTATGTATGCATTTCACAAATAAGAAAACCAAAAGCAGCAGGTACATAATTAATTGATTACATCTTCCTTATGTAACTAGATTTACATAATTTCAATTGGTAAGCACCTTAAAACTCTGTTCAAAAAAAAAAAAAGCCAGAGTGGGGGGGGGGGGAGTTCAATGATCAAATACAGTAATGTTTATATGTGCTTTTCAACAATTGTAAAATGTTTTTGCATCAACAAAACATTTTACACTCTTTTTAAGAGTATGATGGCTTTAAATGGTTGCTAAAATGAAAGGTCCCTAACTATTTTTATTATAACTGTCAAGATATATAGGCTAACACTTCCAAATTTCTCCATATTGTTTTTAGTAAGGTGAATCAAATAGGTATAAAAATTAATTTTTGCTAATCGTTAATTTTAAAAAATTAAAGAGCTATATCTCAGTACAAATGAAATACAAGTTTATATGGGTACATTTTCAGCTAAAACAATGAAGCAAAAGAGAATTAATAACAAGAAATAAATAATGCTCTCTGAAACTTGAACACTGAAATACATTTGTTGGGACTTATTGCATTTTATACTGTATTGTTTATAAACATTCAGGCTGTGAAACTAACAAACTTTAGTTATGTAAATACATGAGCAGATTACTGTAGAAAGTCTGCACGTGCCTGGATAAATTAATTAATTTGTTACTTATATTATTAATAACTGCAATTTTTACAGTATATTCATAAATAGTCCAAATTTAAGTGTATTGATCAGTAATTTTGGGAGGGAGGAGTTGTCAACACTGTGCACTTGGACCACCAGCTTAAGCAGCAGTTCATTCAGTAGTGACATCAGTTCTTGTGAGCAGGCTCTTGTTCGATGTTAAATAAGCAGCTATTTTGTATTGCTTAGCTACCTATTCCAAGACAGCAGCCAATGAGAGGTGAACCCGTTTGTGATTAATGTAAAACATTAATTGCTAATGTATTATATTTATATTTAGATAAAATATTAAAGTGCTGAGAGATATTAAGTAACCTAATAAATTCAGACAAAAATGAATGTTGGTTTAGGAAATAAATATGAAGTATGTAATAATTAATCAATAATAATAATAATAATAATAATAATAATAATAATAATAATAATAATAATGCACAATTCAATTTAATTTTATTGCATCACGAATACATGAAATGGAATTGCCAACTTATGTTTAACAATATTGTGTATATCACAATATATAAATATGAAATAACAGTATTTTACAATATACAATTTATAAAAAAATGTTTATAGTGAATTTGCAAAACGACTTAAGTCCACATTTTCATGGATTGGAGTTACGATTACAGAGATGGTCTGAGGCCCAAGCTGCATCATTTGATGGCAAAATGGCTTTAGTCTGTGGCTTCTGTACCGCATTTTCATTGTTTGATTAGTCGTGATTAGTGGTAAAACAACTTTAGTCCAGGATTTAAGCTGTTTTGCTTGTAATTAATTTTAGGCATAGATCAACGTTGGAAATACATTAGTTTGTTTGTGTGGTAGAACTAAGTTTAGACAGTAAAAAATCACAATGGCATCTAATAGCAGTGGTTTATGTATGGATAGTGCAGAAAGTTGTGATAATGGTGGAAAAAGGGGGAGGGGCATTAAAAGAAGTTCTGAATATAAGAGAGCTACAGTAAAACATGCATAAATTAAAGGCTTGGAGCACGTAAATCATGTGGAAACACTGAGGTTTATTAACTAAACAGTGAACTGACTATAAAAAAAAAAGTGCATGGTATGTTTCTTCCAAATATCCTAAGAGCAATGCTTCTTATCACTATTATCACAAATATTTCAATACCCATTTCCGTTTAAGGTTTGGTAGGCCCAGTGTAGACACATGCATTACGTGTGAAGAACTGAACGTTAAAATAAAAAGCAATTCACTAAAGGATTGTGGTGCAGTTGCAGCAGAACATTTTACAAAGTACTGGAAGATGCAACCAAATTAAGTGTCAAGAGAGAGGATTTTCTTGGTGTTACGTTTGACTAAATGCAAAACATATGCTTGCCTAAAATACCAGTACAGGACATCTATTATTATTATCATCGACAACTTACTGTTCCGGTTTTCTCTGTGCATAACATGAAAACTAATTCAGCATCCTTCTATATCTATCATGAGGGATAGGCTAGAAAAAGCCCAATTGAGGTATGCAGTTTTCTCCTCCATTACTTCAACACCTTTATTTCAACCAGTATTAAAGAACTCTGGTTGTTTTACGACAGTTGTCCGGGGCAAAATAAGAACAACACACTTATCAGGTTTTTAATGGCACTAACTGCTCAGAAGCATTTCTTGAGCATCAGACTTCTTTTCCCTATCAGAGGACACTCCATTTTACCATCAGATAGGGACTTTGCTATAGTGAAAAGACGTTTGAGGCATGTTGACAGACTTTATACGATGAAGGACATGTGTGAACACATAGTTTGTTCGAGTGCTAAAGGAAATTTTACAGTTATTAGTTGAAAGTGAGGATGTATATGATTTCAATAACTGGTGGCCACATGTTTACAAAAAAACTGCCAATTCCATAGAAACTTCTGTTAAGGATGTTCCCAGAGACAAAAAGGTATCCTTCAGTGTTTCAACCTTCATGGAATTCTGCTTTTCTGCAGAACAATTGGGTTTAGTAGTGGCAAAACCATTCATTGAGGGAGCAATTCAACATTCTTTCATACTTGGGCCAACGTATCCACATTTCCTGACCTTCCTACCAGAAAGGCCTATCCTCACGGTCTATGTTCAATCAATGAGATCAAACTTCAAGATATACACAAAATGTTTAAATACATTCCAGACAATGGAGACATCAAAACATTTTATGAAGGCATTTTAGCCTGGGAAACAAAAACAGAATCACTATAACCACAAGGTATATTGTGGGTTGATTTTGAAGAGTATTTGTTACGTGCTTATACACACTGGTGATATTGTTTCAGATAATTTAATTAAGCAATTTCTATGTATTCTTTATCTTTTAATGAATAAATGCCATACTATAATATCTTATTGTACCTCAGAATTACAATTCTATGAACTAAAATTAAAGTTAATTTGAAAAATGACTTAAGCCCCACTTACATTTTATTTTTTTTTTAACCTGAAGAGGGGAAGAAAGGTATATACTTCTGTGGTAGTTTCATGCAGCATGCTTTTATATTTAAAATTATATTATAGTTCCTTACAAAACACACTTCTGTGCGACTATAAACAGTTTTTTGTTGTGCCTGAAAATTTATGCCTAGGGACTTAAGTCATTTTGCAAATTCACTATTCTAGTTGTAATCCACGTAATTATAATCGTTGTTATATCTGTTTGAAAAAATCCTGTCAATGCTATAAAAACAGTAATCCATTAAAAGATTTGGCAATTTATGTTTAAAGATAGCTACATTTTTTATGACCTTAAGTACACATTTGGTAAGCAATTTTAGAGTTTTAAGCCAGTTACAATAAAACTTTCTACAAATAGTGTGTGTTGTGTGTTATTAAACCCAACTGTGGAAAAAAGTACGGTATTCATGGCAACAAAATAGATATACTATGTAGATTCTCCACAAGAACCTTCATGATATGAAAACCACTATAGCTCCATTTAATTGGGCATCCAAGTAGAGTCATTGAAATAACCCATCAGATAATGGGTTATAAAATATAAGTAATGTTATTGCAATCATTCTTGGATTTTGTGAATTTCTATAGAAAATAAACTACCTTTTGTAGTTAAGTTAGTTTTGTAATAAGTGGTTTATTTGCATTTTAGATTGGAGGATCCATTGACAGATGAAAGAAATACTGGCAGTCCAGGAGACCATAGAAATGTGCTTCAAGATGGCAATACCAATGATGCTAGTAGGACATATCATTATTGTGAAATCTGTGGCAAGCCCTTCATTCGTTTTCACAGCCTAAAGCGTCACAAGCTGACACATACTGGGAAAAAGCTGTACAAATGTGACATATGTAGTAAAGCTTTCACTTTGTCCTCATATCTTCGAGTGCACAGAATGATACATTTAGAAGTGAAACCTCATGTATGTGATGTGTGTGGTAAATCATTTACCACAAGTGGAAATCTTAAAGCACATAGTGCAGTTCACAATAGTTTTAAACCATATAAATGTGAAATTTGTGTTAAGATTTTTATGAGAATAGGTGACCTACGTGTTCACAGGCTCGGTCACAGTGATGCAGAACCCACACAGTGTGACATTTGTAAAAAATGCTTCACGCATTCACGCTACCTCAAGAGACATCGAAAGATTCACTCACTGTATAAACCCTATCATTGTAATTATTGTGAGAAATCATTTACTAAACCTTCTGTTCTTAAAGCTCATACTCTTATCCACACTGGTGAAAAAAGTCATAAGTGCTGTGTATGTAATAAATCATTTACAGAACGTTCAGGCTTGACCAGACATAATCTTACACACACAGGTGCCAAACCTCATTCATGTGACATATGTGGCAAAGCATTTTCACTTTCATCAAACCTCAAAGCACATAAAATTATACATTCTGGTGAAAAACCGTTTGTATGTGATATATGTGATAAGCCATTTAGTACAAATGGAAATTTAAATAGGCATAAAATGGGTCACATGGACATTAAACCACATGCATGTAACACCTGTGGCAAGACATATAGAGAAAGAGCTTCCCTCAAGAAACATAAAGAAACCAAATCATGTAAATAATATGTTTATGTAGTCCAGAGAATAAAGTAATTGTTACTAAAATTTGTGGAATTATATTACCTCAGGACTTGAAATAGATAAGGTTAGAACTGCCATTTTTACTTTTCTACTACGTATAGTAAGTAGGGGAAGTATTGTATTCCACCCAAAAATTCAATGTCAAGATTTCACCAGAAATATATGTTTTCAGGCCCCCTGAATTCAGAAAAAGCATTTTTAGATAAAGCTCTGCACATGTGTGTGTGTGTGTGTGTGTGTGTGAGAGAGAGAGAGAGAGAGAGAGAGAGAGAGAGAGAGAGAGAGAGAGAGAGAGGGGTAAGAATAACTCAAAAACGAAAAATCAAATAAGTACCAAACTTACTTGGTATTTAAGTTCAGTATTTTCTAAGGATCTGACATGAAGATTTTCAAGAAAACCCCTCACCCCCAATACCCTTTACATACAACATTTTTTTGAAAATTTTTATTTTCTAAAGAAAGGCTCCAACAATTTTGATTAAAATACCATATATTAAATATATTTACATTACAAATACAATGTATATCTTGAATATATCCTGGAATAGCCTTTGAAGTCCTCTTCATTCGGAAAGAATTTTGTATAATCTTGTATAACTGATAAACATTAAGCGATGGAAAAAAATGTTACTACACAAGAAATGTAGATCGCTTTAAAACACACATTTTATTTCCAATAAGTTTTTTTGTGGCATAAGCCATTTCTGAGATATCCATTATTAATCGTTGGAATTGTTAATTTCTTGGTAATTCTTTAGAGTCCTTTCAACATTCAGTTGTTTCTCACAATTGCATGGAAACAGTATGCAATTTTAAGGCTAGCATATAGCGTCCAGTTTTTAAACATCTGACTATCGCTGTTCTCTTTATATCTATAACAAAATGTGTAATTTAGCTATTTCTGCCACAGGTTTATTTTTATTAAAATGTGGTAGATAATTTATAAGCTTTACTAAGAATACTTTGTATTATCACCAATAACTGATAGAGGTTAGAGAAAGTCATGTGAATGTATCACATCAGATTTTTTAAACTTTCTGGCTTACCAAATAATTGTATTTATGCCATAAAAATTCATTTTTAATTATTAAAATAGTTAAAGCATTTCTGCACTAAATAAAATAGCTAGAATGCTCTTTCTAAAACAGTACCAAAATTTGAAGTCTTAAGTGTACTGAAATTGCCAGAGGTGTTTACAGAAAGTATGAGCATAGTACCAAGGTATTTTATGGCTTAGAAGAATTTTGTATATTATTTGTCTATTTTATGTAAACTCTTATTTAAAAGTAACAAATAAGACCTGTTATTATGGTTTGAGACATTTTACTAATGATTTATATTGTTTGTTAAAGCTGCAGCTCTTCACAAAAGTTTTTATGCTGCTGAGTTTCTTTTAGGACATAAATCTAGGATTGATCCAGAATTTCTCTACAGGGAAGACACAGGTTGTGGGAACGGTGGTTTTGCTTGTGTTACTAAATAACAATAGCAGTTATATGATGATAAGAATCATCACACAGGACAATAGCTTAGGTTTGGCAATTACAAGACACCAACTCATACTGACAATTACATAAACCTCCACCCAAAACAGCGGTATACAGTAGCCTCCTCATACACAGACTGGTAAACATTCTGATGAATGAAGTAAAATACAACAAAGAAAAGCAACTCTTCATGAAAGCCACAGCACAACTACAATAAATAAAAAACAAAAACCTTGGAAGTGGAAACAAAAGAAATCAGCACCCTGGGAGAGGTTTTTAACCTAATCTGTAACAGGAGGAGGAGGAAATCAGCACTCTCCACAGAAAAAGAAGAAGTCAGTTACAAAAAATTCACATTCCATCCAGCGGCTCACAACAAGTTTAAGAGGAGCACAACATGATATCAGCTCCAGTTGCTCTATTGAAAGCCTCCTAAATTTGCAACTAAAGGACACCACAACCAAAACTTGGATGTGTTACATTCACATGATTTGCTGCAACCACTCATTTATTTTTACATAGCTTCTACAAACTATTCTTCCAAAATCCATTTTTCCATCTAATTTATGTATAATCATTATGTATAAATAGAGCCTGGATTTGTATGCATAATCAAATACTAAATTATGCATGCAAATATACATGAAAAATGCAAAAATTGTGCACAAACAAATGAACACATAAATCCTGTTGCATATGACCAAGAACTGAGACCTTAAATCAGTGGACAGGAAGACAGAAGGCCCATCTCCAATGGTAGAAAAAGTAGAAAATCGTTGAATCTATGTCAAGAATGTTATTAATATTTACTAATAATTAAAACTTGTTTATGTTTTAATGATTGCATTGTAAACTCATTACTCTTTGTATATACTAATGTAAATTATGTTTGAGGTTTCCCAAGTTACATTAGTATGACTTGAGGATAAAATAAATTACAATTAGAATCAGATAAACCATTTTTTGTAGGTAATGTTAACTTTTTGTGGTTGTTACAGTAGATACAGGAAAGTTTTCCTGAGGTTTTCTTGTGTGAAGCTCATATGTCTGTCAGTGAAGGTTTTGTACAATGACAAAAGCACATGTCACAGGTGCATGTGAAAAAAACACTCTTCATTAGTGAATTTCTCTTCTGTTACAGTTTTTTCACCGTCGCCAGACAACATTTTGCTAATATGACAGATTGTTTTGTAACCAAGATTTTATACCTGACTAACCTTATTGAATGCAATTTCAGCAATACCATGAGTTTCTGAAGACAATACATTTGAACTAGATCTATCAGAGAAAGTGAATACTCCAAAGAATTATTTTGACCTCCAAATATGTTATAATTTAAAGTAATTTCGAGAAGCAGTTGTGAATATAATGGATCTTTTTCTTAAAGCCATTTTCAAAAAAACATTCCTGAGCTATTGCAATACTAGCTGCACCTTCCACATTTAAGAAATGTATCAGTGCTTTCATTTTATTGAAATGTTCTGCATAGTCTGTAACCACATATCTCAGTGAGTTAAAACTGGCTGAGGGGCTAAAAGCAAAGTTTGAAATAGTCCAAAAAGTTTTGAACTAAGTGATGTCTTCACAAATATTTCATAAAACTGCAGACACAGTCTGTAACCACATACCTCAGTGAGTTAAAACTGGCTGAGGGGAAAAGGCAAAGTTGGAAATACTCCAGAGAAGTTTTGAACTGTAAGTGGTGCCTTCACAAATATTTCATAAAAATGGAGACATAGTCTGTAACCACATACCTCAGTGAGTTAAAACTAGCTGAGGGGAAAAGGCAAAGTTGGAAATAGTCCACAAAAGATTTGAACTAAGTGGTGCCTTCGCAAATATTTCATAAAACTGGCTGAGGGGATAAAGGCAAAGCTGGACATAGTCTAGAAAAGTTTTGAACTAAGTGGTGCCTTCACAAATATTTCATAAAACTGGCTGAGGGGATAAAGGCAAAGCTGGACATAGTCTAGAAAAGTTTTGAACTAAGTGGTGCCTTCACAAATATTTCACAAAACTGGAGACATAGTAACCACATACACCAGTGAGCTAAAACTGGCTGCGGGGATATAGGCAAAGTTGGAAAAAGTCCACAAATGTTTTGAACTAAGTGGTGCCTTCACAAACATTTCATAAAACTGGCTAAGGGGATAAAGGCAAATTTGGAAATAGTCCACTAAGTTCTGAACTAAGTGGTGCCTTCACAAATATTTCATAAAACTTGCTGAGGGGATAAAGGCAAAGTTGGAAATAGCCCAGTAAGTTTTGAACTAAATGGTGCCTTCACAAATATTTCATAAAACTGTCTGTGGGGATAAAGGCAAAGTCGGAAATAGTCCAGAAAAGTTTTGAACTAAGTGGTGCCTTCACAAATATTTCATAAAACTGGAAACATAGTCAGTAACCAAATACCTCAGTAATTAAAAGCTGTCTGAGTGGATAAAGGTAAAGTTTTAAATAGCCCACAAAAGTTTTGAACTAAGTGGTGCCTTCACAAATATTTCACAAAACTGGAGACATAGTAACCACATACAACAGTGAGTTAAAACTCGCTGAGGGGATAAAGGCAAAGTTTGAAATAGTCCACAAAAGATTTGAACTAAGTGGTGCCTTCGCAAATATTTCATAAAACTGACTGAGGGGATAAAGGCAAAGTTCGAAATAGTCCAGAAAAGTTATGAAGTAAGTGGTGCCTTCACAAATATTTCATAAAACTGTAGACATAGTCTGTAACCGGGTAGCTCAGTGAATTAAAACTGGCTGAGGCGATAATGGCAAAGTTGGAAATAGTCCACTAAAGTTTGGAACTAAGTGGTTCCTTTACAAATATTTTACAAAACTAAAGACATAGTCTGTAACCACATACCTCAGTGAGTTAAAACTGGATGAGGGGATAAAGGCAAAGTTGGAAATAGGCCACAAAAGTTTTAAACCAATTGGTGCCTTCACAAATATTTCATAAAACTGGAGACAGTCTCTACTCACATACCCCAGTGAGTTAAAACTGGCTGAGGGGATAAAGGTAAAGTTGGAAATAGACCAGAAAAGTTTTGAACTAAGTGGTGCCTTTAAAAATATTTCATAAAACTGGAGACATACTCTTTAACCGCATACCCCAGTGAGTTAAAACAGGTTGAGCGGAATAAGGGTAAAGTTGAAAATAGCCCACAAGAGTTTTGAACTAAACGGTGCCTTCACAAATATTTTCATAAAACTGGAGACATAGTCTGTAACCACATACCCCAGTGAGTTAAAACCGGTTCAGAATATAAAGGTAAAGTTGAAAATAGCCCACAAAAGTTTTGAACTGTAAGTGGTGCCTTCACAAATATTTCCTAAAACTGGAGACATACTCTGAAACCACATACCCCAGTGAGTTAAAATTGGCTGAGGGGGTAAAGGCAAGTTAGAAGTAGTGCACAAAAGTTCTGAACTGTAAGTGGTGCCTTCACAAATATTTCCTAAAACTGGAGACATACTCTGTAACCACATACCCCAGTGAGTTAAAATTGGCTGAGGGGATAAAGGCAAAGTTAGAAGTAGTCCACAAAAGGTTTGAACTGTAAGTGGTGCCTTCACAAATATTTCATAAAACCGGCTCAGGGGATAAAGGTAAAGTTGGAAATAGTGCACAAATGTTTTGAACTGTAATTGGTGCCTTCAGGAATATTTCATAAAACTGGAGGCATCGTCTGTAACCACATACCTCAGTGAGCTAAAAGTGGCTGAGGGGATAAAGGCAAAGTTGGAAATTGTACAGAAATGTTTTGAACTAAGTGGAGACTTCACAAATATTTCATTAAACTTGAGAGACAGCCTGTAACCACACACCCCAGTAAGTTAAAACTGGCTGAAGGGATAACAGCAAAGTTGTAAATAGTCCACAAAAATTTTGAAGTAAGTGGTGCCTTTACAAATATTTCATAAAACCGGAGACATACTCTGTAACCACCAACCCAGGGAGTTAAAACTGGCTGAGGGGATAAAGACAAAGCTGGAAATTCCCCACAAAAGTTTTGAACTGTAAGTGGTGTCTTCACAAATATTTCATAAAACCGGCTCAGGGGATAAAGGTAAAGTTGGGTCGTCCTCCGTGGACTAGTGGTACCGTGCTAACCTCTAGTTCCCAAGGTCGCGGGTTCAAACCCGGCGGAGGGCGATGGATTTTTTCGGGCGTAAAAATCATTAGCACGGCTTCCTTCGGAAGGGAAGTAAAGCCGGTGGTCCCGTGTCGTAGATTTACGGCACGTAAAAGAACCTCAAGCTTGATAAAGAGGCCTCTTAGCAAAATTACAGGTGTTTCACGCCCAATATAGAATGGGACGCTAAGAACCATAGTAGTTAAAGAGCGTCCATAAATAAAACTCAATTTTAAAGGTAAAGTTGGAAATAGTCCACAAAGGTTTTGAACTGTAGTGGTGCCTTCAGGAATATTTCATAAAACCGGCTCAGGGGATAAAGGTAAAGTTGGAAATAACCCACAAAAGTTTTAAACTGTAAGTGGTGCCTTCACAAATATTTCATAAAACCGGCTCAGGGGATAAAGGTAAAGTTGGAAATAGGCCACAAAAGTTTTCAACTGTAATTGGTGCCTTTACAAATATTTTATAAAACTGGCTGAGGGGATAAAGGAAAAAGTTAGAAGTAGTCCACAAAAGTTTTGAACTGTAAGTGGTGCCTTCACAATAATTTCATAAAACTGGAAACAGTCTTTAATCACATACCACAGTAACTTAAAGCTGGCTCAGCGGATAAAGGTAAAGTTTTAAATAGCCCACAAAAGTTTGGAACTAGGTGGTGCCTTCACAAATATTTCATAAAACTAGAGACAGTCTGTAACCACACAGCTCAATGAGTTAAAACTGGCTGAGGGGATAAAGTCAAAGTTGAAATAACCCACAAACGTTTTGAACTGTAAAAGGTGCCTTCACAAATATTTCCTAAAACTGGAGACATACTGTGTACCCACATACCCCACTGAGTTAAAACTGGCTGAGGGGAGAATGGCAAAGCTGGAAAGAGTCCACAAAGTATTGAACTAAATGGTGCCTTCACAAATATTTCATAAAACTGGCTGAGTTGATAAAGGCAAAGTTGGAAATACTCTTGAAAAGTTTTGAAGTAAGTGGTGCTTTCACAAATATTTCATAAAACTGGAGACTTTGTCTGTAACCACATACCTCAGTGAATTAAAACTGGCTGAGGCGATAATGGCAAAGTTGGAAATAGTCCACAAAAGTTTCGAACTAAGTGGTTCTTTCACAAATATTTCACAAAACTGGAGACATAGTCCGTAACCACATACCTCAGTGAATAAGAACTGGCTGAGGGGATAAGGCAAAGTTTGAAATTGTCCAGAAAATTATGAACTAAGTGGTGCCCTCACAAATATTTCATTAAACTCCAGAGACATTCTGTGACCACCTACCTCACTGAGTTAAAACTATCTGAGTGGAAAAACGCAAACTTGGAAATAGCCCACAAAAGTTTGGAACTGTAAGTGGTGCCTTCACAAATATTTCCTAAAACTGAAGACATACTGTGTAACCACATACCCCAGTGAGTTAAAATTGGCTGAGGGGATAAAGGCAAAGTTAGAATCAGTCCACAAAAGTTTTGAACTGTAAGTGGTTCCTTCACAAATATTTCATAAAACCGGCTCAGGGGATAAAGGTAAAGTTGGAAATAGCCCACAAAAGTTTTAAACTGTAAGTGGTGCCTTCACAAATATTTCATAAAACCGGCTCAGGGGATAAAGGTAAAGTTGGAAATAGGCCACAAAAGTTTTCAACTGTAATTGGTGCCTTTACAAATATTTTATAAAACTGGCTGAGGGGATAAAGGCAAAGTTAGAAGTAGTCCACAAAAGTTTTGAACTTTAAGTGGTGCCTTCACAATAACTTCATAAAACTGGAAACACAGTCTTTAATCACATACCTCAGTAACGTAAAGCTGGCTCAGCGGATAAAGGTAAAGTTTTATATAGCCCACAAAAGTTTGGAACTAGGTGGTGCCTTCACAAATATTTCATAAAACTAGAGACAGTCTGTAACCACACAGCTCAATGAGTTAAAACTGGCTGAGGGGATAAAGTGAAAGTTGGAAATAACCCACAAAAGTTTTGAACTGTAAAAGGTGCCTTCACAAATATTTCCTAAAACTGGAGACATACTGTGTACCCACATAACCCACTGAGTTAAAACTGGCTGAGGGGAGAATGGCAAAGCTGGAAAGAGTCCACAAAGTATTGAACTAAATGGTGCCTTCACAAATATTTCATAAAACTGGCTGAGTTGATAAAGGCAAAGTTGGAAATACTCCTGAAAAGTTTTGAAGTAAGTGGTGCTTTCACAAATATTTCATAAAACTGGAGACTTTGTCTGTAACCACATACCTCAGTGAATTAAAACTGGCTGAGGCGATAATGGCAAAGTTGGAAATAGTCCACAAAAGTTTCGAACTAAGTGGTTCTTTCACAAATATTTCACAAAACTGGAGACATAGTCTGTAACCACATACCTCAGTGAATAAGAACTGGCTGAGGGGAAAAGGCAAAGTTTGAAATTGTCCAGAAAATTATGAACTAAGTGGTGCCCTCACAAATATTTCATTAAACTCCAGAGACATTCTGTGACCACCTACCTCACTGAGTTAAAACTATCTGAGTGGAAAAACGCAAACTTGGAAATAGCCCACAAAAGTTTGGAACTGTAAGTGGTGCCTTCACAAATATTTCCTAAAACTGAAGACATACTGTGTAACCACATACCCCAGTGAGTTAAAATTGGCTGAGGGGATAAAGGCAAAGTTAGAATCAGTCCACAAAAGTTTTGAACTGTAAGTGGTTCCTTCACAAATATTTCATAAAACCGGCTCAGGGGATAAAGGTAAAGTTGGAAATAGCCCACAAAAGTTTTAAACTGTAAGTGGTGCCTTCACAAATATTTCATAAAACCGGCTCAGGGGATAAAGGTAAAGTTGGAAATAGGCCACAAAAGTTTTCAACTGTAATTGGTGCCTTTACAAATATTTTATAAAACTGGCTGAGGGGATAAAGGCAAAGTTAGAAGTAGTCCACAAAAGTTTTGAACTTTAAGTGGTGCCTTCACAATAATTTCATAAAACTGGAAACACAGTCTTTAATCACATACCTCAGTAACGTAAAGCTGGCTCAGCGGATAAAGGTAAAGTTTTATATAGCCCACAAAAGTTTGGAACTAGGTGGTGCCTTCACAAATATTTCATAAAACTAGAGACAGTCTGTAACCACACAGCTCAATGAGTTAAAACTGGCTGAGGGGATAAAGTGAAAGTTGGAAATAACCCACAAAAGTTTTGAACTGTAAAAGGTGCCTTCACAAATATTTCCTAAAACTGGAGACATACTGTGTACCCACATACCCCACTGAGTTAAAACTGGCTGAGGGGAGAATGGCAAAGCTGGAAACAGTCCACAAAGTTTTGAAATAAATGGTGCCTTCACAAATAGTACATTAAACTCCAGAAACATTCTGTGACCACCTACCTCAGTGAGTTAAAACTATCTGAGTGGAAAAACGCAAACTTGGAAATAGCCCACAAAAGTTTGGAACTGTAAGTGGTGCCTTCACAAATATTTCCTAAAACTGAAGACATACTGTGTAACCACATACCCCAGTGAGTTAAAATTGGCTGAGGGGATAAAGGCAAAGTTAGAAGTAGTCCACAAAAGTTTTGAACTGTAAGTGGTGCCTTCACAAATATTTCATAAAACCGGCTCAGGGGATAAAGGTAAAGTTGGAAATAGTCCACAAAGGTTTTGAACTGTAAGTGGTGCCTTCAGGAATATTTCATAAAAGTGTAGACCTCGTCTGTAACCACATACCTCAGTGAGTTAAAAGTGGATGAGGGGATAAGGCCAAATTTGGAAATTGTACAAAAAAGTTTTGAACTAAGTGGTGACTTCACAAATATTTGATTAAACTGGAGAGACAGCCTGTAACCACACACCCCAGTAAGTTAAACCTGTCTCTGGGGATAATGCCAAGTTGGAAACAGTCCACAAAAATTTTGAACTAAGTGGTGCCTTTACAAATATTTCATAAAACTGGCTGAGGGGATAAAGGTAAAGTTGGAAATAGTCCAGAAATGTTTTGAACTGTAAGTGGTGCCTTCACAAATATTTCATAAAACTGGAGACATACTCTGTAACCACATTCCTCAGTGAGTAAAAACTGGCTGAGCGGATAAACGCAAAGTTGGAAATAGTCCACAAAGTTTTTAACCAAGGGTGCCTTCACAAATATTTCATAAAACTGGAGAGATAGTCTATAACCACATAGTCTGTGAGTTAAAACTGGCTGAGGGGAATAAGACAAATTTGGAAATTGTCCAGAAAAGTTTTGAACTAAGTGGTGCCATCACAAATATTTCCTAAAACTGGAGACATACTCTGTAACCACTAACCCAGTGAGTTAAAACTGGCTGCGTGGATAAAGGCAAAGTTGAAAATAGTTCACATAAGTTTTGAACTAAGTGGAGCCTTCGCAAATATTTCATAAAATTGGAGACATTCTGTGTAACCACATACTCCAGTGAATTAAAGCTGGCTGAGGGGATAAAGGTAAAGTTGGAAATAGTCCACAAAGGTTTTGAACTAAGTGGTAACTTCGCAAATATTTCTTAAAATTGGAGACATTCTGTGTAACCACATACTCCAGTGAGTTAAAACTGGCTGAGGGGATAAAGCCAAAGTTGGAAATAGTCCAAAAAGTTGTGATCTAAGTGGTGCCTTCACAAATACTTTCATAAAACTGGCTGAGGAGATAAATACAAAGTTGGAAATAGTCCGCAAAGTCTTGAACTAAGTGGTGTCTTCACAAATATAATATAAAACTGGCTCAGGTGATAAAGGCAAAGTTGCAAAACTTTCGAAGTAAGTGGTGCCTTCACAATAATTTCATAAAACTGGAAACACAGTCTTTAACCACATACCTCAGTAACTTAAAGCTGGCTCAGCGGATAAAGGTAAAGTATTAAATAGCCCACAAAGGTTTGGAAATAGGTGATGCCTTCACAAATATTTCATAAAACTAGAGACAGTCTGTAACCACACACCTCAGTGAGTTAAAACTGGCTGAGGGGATAAAGTGAAAGTTGGAAATAACCCACAAAAGTTTTGAACTGTAAAAGGTGCCTTCACAAATATTTCCTAAAACTGGAGACATACTGTGTACCCACATACCCCACTGAGTTAAAACTGTCTGAGGGGAGAATGGCAAAGCTGGAAACAATCCACAAAGTTTTGAAATAAATGGTGCCTTCACAAATATTTCATAAAACTGGCTGAGGTGATAAAGGCAGTTGGAAATACTCCTGAAAAGTTTTGAAGTAAGTGGTGCTTTCACAAATATTTCATAAAACTGGAGACATTGTCTGTAACCACATACCCCAATGAGTTAAAACTGGCTGAGGAGATAAAGGCAAAATTAGAAGTTGTCCACAAAAGTTTTCAACTAAGTGGTTTCTTCACAAATATTTCATAAAACTTGCTGAGGGAATAAAGGCAAACTTGGAAATAGTCCACAAAGTTATTGAACTAAGTGGTGCCTGCACAAATATTTCATAAAACTTGCTGAGGGAATAAAGGCAAACTTGCAAATAGTCCACAAAAGTTTTGAACTAAGTGGTGCCTCCTCACATATTTCATAAAACTTGCTGAAGGGATAAAGGCAAAGTTGGAAATAGTCCAGAAAAGTTGTGAACTAAGTGGTGCCTTCACAAATATTTCATAAAACTTGATACATAGTCAGTAACCACATACCTCAGAGAGTTAAACCTGCCTAAAGGGGATAAAGGCAAAATCGAAATAGTCCAGAAAAGTTTTGAAGTAAGTGGTGCCTTCACAAATATTTCATAAAACTGGAGACATAGTCTTGAACCGGATACATCAGTGAATTAAAACTGGTTGAGGCGATAATGGCAAAGTTGGAAATAGTCCACAAAAGTTTGGAACTAACTGGTTCCTTTACAAATATTTGACAAAACTAAAGACATAGTCTGTAACCACATATCTCAGTGAGTTTAAACTGGCTGAGGGGATAAAGGCAGAGTTGGAAATAGTCCACAAAAGTTTGGAACTAACTGGTTCCTTTACAAATATTTGACAAAACTAAAGACATAGTCTGTAACCACATATCTCAGTGAGTTTAAACTGGCAGAGGGGATAAAGGCAGAGTTGGAAATAGTCCAGAAATGTTTTCTACTATGTTGTGCCTTCACAAATATTTCACAAAACTGGAGACATCGGGTGTAACCACATACCTCAGTGAGTAAGAACTGGCTGAGGGGATAAGTCGAAGTTCGAAATTGTCCAGAAAATATTGAACTAAGTGGTGCCTTCACAAATATTTCATTAAACCGGAGTGACAGCCTGTGACCACCTACCTCAGTGAGTTAAAACTAGCTGAGGGGGAAAAGCCAAAGTTGGAAATAGTCCAGAAAAGTTTTGAACTAAGTGGTGTCTTCACAAATACTTTCATACAACTGGAGACATAGTCTGTAACCACATACCTCAGAGAGTTAAAACTGGCTGAGAGCATAAAGGCAAAGTTGGAAATAGTCCACTTAGTTTTGAACTAAGTTATGCCTTCACAAATATTTCATAAATCTGGTGACAGTGTGTAACAACATATCTCAGTAAGTTAAAACTGGCTGAGGGAAACAGGCAAAGTTGAAAATAGCGACAAAAGTTTTGAACTAAGTGGTGCCTCAAGAAATAGTTTATACAACGGGAGACAGTCTGTAACCACACACCTCAGCGAGTTAAAAATGGCTGAGGGAAAAACACAAAGTTCAAAATAGTCCACAAAAGTTTTAAACCAATTGGTGCCTTCACAAATATTTCATAAAGCTGGTGACCGTCTCTACTTACATACCCCAGTGAGTTAAAACTGGCTGAGGGGATAAAGGTAATGTTGGAAATAGACCAGAAAGGTGTTGAACTAAGTGGTGCCTTCACAAATATTTCATAAAACTGGAGACATATTCTGTAACCACATACCCCAGTGAGTTAAAACTGGTTGAGCGGATAACGGTAAAGTTGAAAATAGCCCACAAAAGTTTTGAACTAAACGCTGCCTTCACAAATATTTCATAAAACTGGAGACATACTCTGTAACCACATACCCCAGTGATATAAAATTGGCTCAGGGGATAAAGGCAAAGTTAAAAGTAGTCCACTAAAGTTTTGAACTAAGTGGTGCCTTCACAAATATTTCATAAAACTGGCTGAGGGAATAAAGGGAAAGTTGTAAATAGTCCACAAAAGTTTTGAACCAAGTGGTGCCTATAACAAATATTTTATACAACTATACAACTGGTGACAATCTGTAACCATGTACCTCAGGGAATTAATACTGGCTGAGGGGATAAAGGCAAAGTTGGAAATAGTCCAGAAAAGTTTTCAACAAAGTGGTGCCTTCACAAATATTTCATAAAACTGGAGACATAGTCAGTAACCACATACCTCAGAGAGTTAAAACTGGCTGAGGGGATAAAGGCAAAGTTCCAAATTGTCCAGAAAAGTTTTGAACAGTAAGTGGTGCTACAGAAATATTTCATAAAACTGGAGACAGTCTGTAACAACATACCTCAGTGAGTTAAAACTGGCTGATGGGATAAAGGCAAAGTTGTAAACACCCCAGAAACGTTTTGAAGTAATTGGTGCCATCACAAATGTTTCATAAAACTGGAGACATACTGTGTAACCACATAACCCAGTGAGTTAAAACTGGCTGCGGGGATATAGGCAAAGTTGGAAATAGTCCACAAAAGTTTTGAACTAAGTGGTGCGTTCACAAATATTTCATAACACTGGCTGAGGGAATAAAGGCAACGTTGGAAATAGTCCAGAAAGGTTTTGAAATAAGTGGTGCCTTAACAGATATTCCATAAAACTGGAGACATATTCAGTAACCACAACTCAGTGAGTTAAAGCTGCCTGAGGGAATAGAATAAAGGTAAAGTTGGAAATAGCCCACAAACGTTTGGAACTAAGTGGTGCCTTCACAAATATTTCATAAAACTGGAGACATACACTGAACCGCATACACCAGCGATTTAAAACTGGTTGAGGGGATAAAAGTAAAGTTTGAAATAGCCCACAAAAGTTTTGAACTGTAAGTGGTGCCTTCACAAATATTTCCTAAAACTGGAGACATACTCTGTAACCACATACATCAGCGAGTTAAAACTGGCTGAGGGGATAATCGTAAAGTTGGAAGTAGCCCACAAATGTTTTGAACTGTAAGTGTTGCCTTCACAAATATTTCCTAATGCTGGAGACATGCTCTGTAGCCACATACCTCTGTAAGTTAAAACTGGCTGAGCAGATAAAGGCAAAGTAGTCCACAAAAGTTTTGAACTGTAAGTGGTTCCTTCTCAAATATTTCATAAAACCGGCTGAGGGGATAAAGGTAAAGTTGGAAATAGTCCACAAAGGTTTTGAAATTTAAGTGGTGCCTTCAGGAATATTTCATAAAACTGGAAACATAGTCTGTAATCACATACCTCAGTGAGTTAAAACTGGCTGAGGGGATAAAGGCAAATTTGGAAATTGTCCAGAAAAGTTTTGAACTAAGCGATGCCTTCACAAATATTTCATTGAACTGGAGAGACATCCTGTAACCCCACAACTTAGTGAGTTAAACCTGGCTGATGGGATAACGGCAAAGTTGGAAATAGTCCACAAAGGTTTTGAACTAATTGGTGCCTTCACCAATATTTCATAAAACTGGCTGAGGAGATAAAGGCAAAGTTGAAAATAGTCCACAAAGATTTTGAACTAAGTGCTGCATTTACAAATATTTCATAAAACTGGAGACAGTCTGTAACAACATATCACATATGAGTTAAAGCATGCTGAGGTGAAAAGGCAAAGGTGAAAATAGTCCACAAAAGTTTTGAACTAAGTGGTGACTTAACAAATATTTTATACAACTGGAGACAGTCTGTACTCACATACCACAGTGAGTTAAAACTGACTAAGGCAAAAAACGTAAAGTTGGAAATAGTCCAGAAAATGTTTGAACTAAGTGGTGCCTTCACAAATATTGCATAAAACTGGAGACAGTCTGTACCCACATACCCCTGTAAGATAAAGCTGACTGAGGGGAAAAACGTAAAGTTGGAAATAGCCCAGAAAAGTTTTGAACTAAGTGGTGCCTTCACAAATATTTCATAAAACTGGAGACATACTCTGTAACCACATACCCCATTAAGTTAAAACTGGTTTAGCGGATAAAGGTAAAGTTGAAAATAGCCCACAAAAGATTTGAACAACACGGTTCCTTCACAAGTACTTCATAAAACTGAAGCCCTACTCTGTAACCACATACCCGAGTGAGTTAAAATACCTGAGGGTATAAAGGTAAAGTTGGATATAGTCCACAAAAATTTTGAACTAATTGTGCCTTCACAAATATTACATAAAACTGGCTGAAGGGATAAAGGCAAAGTTGCAAATAGTCCAGAAATGTTTTGATGTAAGTGGTGCCTTATCAAATATTTCATAAAACTGGAGCCAATCTGTGTAACCACTTACTCCAGTGAGTTAAACCTGGCTCAGGGGATAAAGGTAAAGTTGAAAATAGTCCAGAAAAGTTTTGAACTAACTGGTGTCTTCACGAATATTTCATAAAACTGGCTGAGCGGATAAAGGCAATGTTGGAAATAGTCCAAAAAACTTTTGAAGTAAGTGGTGCCTTCACAAATATTTCATAAAACTGGAGCCATTCTGTATAACCACTTACTCCAGTGAGTTAAACCTGGCTCAGGGGATAAAGGTAAAGTTGAAAATAGTCCAGAAAAGTTTTGAACTAACTGGTGTTTTCACGAATATTTCATAAAACTGGCTGAGCGGATAAAGGCAATGTTGGAAATAGTCCAAAAAACTTTTGAAGTAAGTGGTGCCTTCACAAATATTTCATAAAACTGGAGACAATCTTTAACCACATACCTCAGTAACTTAAAGCTGGCTCAACAGATAAAAGTAAAGTTATAAATAGCCCACAAAAGTTTGGAACTAGGTGGTGCCTTCACAAATATTTAATGAAGCTGGAGACAGCCTGTAGCCATACACCTCAGAGCATTAAAACTGGCTGAGGGGATAAATGCAAAGTAGGAAATAATCCACAAAGATTTTGAGCTGTAAGTTGTGCCTTCACAAATATTTCCTAAAACTGCAGACATACTGTGTAACCACAACCCAGTGAGTTAAAACCGGCTGATGGGATAAAGGCAAAGTTGGAAACAGTCCACAAAGTTTTGAACTAAATGGTGCCTTCACAAATATTTCATAAAACTGGCTGAGGGGATAAAGGCATACTTGGAAATAGTCCTGAAATGTTTTGATGTAAGTGGTGCCTTCATAAATATTTCATATAACTGTAGACATATTCTGTAACCGGATACCTCAGTGAATTAATACTGGCTGAGGGGATAAAGGTAAAGTTGGAAATAGTCCATAAATGTTTTGAAGTGTAAGTGGTGCCTTCACAAATATTTCATAAAACTGGCTGAGGGAATAAAGGCAAAGTTGGAAATAGTCCACAAGAGTTTTGAACTAAGTGGTGCCTTCACAAATATTTCATAAAACTGAAGACATGCTCTGTAACCACATACCCAGAAGAACTAAAACTGGCTGTGGGGATATAGGCAAAGTTGGAAATAGTCCACAAAAGTATTGAACTAAGCGGTGCCTTCACAAATATTTCATTAAACTTGCTGAGGGAATAAAGGCAAAGTTGGAAATAGTGCACAAAAGTTTTGAACTAAGTAGTGCGTTCACAAATATTTCATAAAACTTGCTGAGGGAATAAAAGCAAACTTTCAAGTAGTCCACAAATGTTTTGAACTCAGTGATGCTTTCACAAATATTTCATAAAGCTTGCTGAGGGGATAAAGGTAAAGTTGGAAATAGTCCACAAAGGTTTTGAACTAAGTGGTGCATTCACAAATATTTCATAAAACTGGTTGAGAGAATAAAGGGAAACTTGCAAATAGTCCACAAATGTTTTGAATTAAGTGGAGCCTTCACAAATATTTCATAAAACTTGCTGAGGAAATAAAGGCAAGGTTGGAAATAGTCCATAAAAGTTTTGAACTAAGTGGTGCCTTCACAACTATTTCATAAAACTGGCTGAGGGAATAAAGGCAAAGTTGGAAATAGTCCAGAAAAGCTTTGAACTAACTGGTGCCTTCACAAATATTTTAATAAAACTGGAGACATATTCAGTAACCACATATTTCAGAGAGTTAAAGCTGCCTGAGGGGATAAAGGTGAAGTTGTAAATAGCCCAGAACAGTTTTGAACTAAGTGGTGCCTTCACAAATATTTCATAAAACATGCTGAGGGGATAAAGGCAGAGTTTGAAATAGTCCACAAAAGTTTTGAAGGAACTGGTGCCTTCACAAGTTATCATAAAACTGAAGACATCGTCTGTAACCACATATCTCATTGCGTTAAAACTGGCTGATGGGATAAAGGCAAAGTTGGAAATACCCCACAAACGTGTTGAAATAAGTGGTGCCTTCACAAATATTTCCTAAAGCTGGAGAGATACTCTGTAACCACATACCCCAGTGAGTTAAAACTGGCTGAGGAGATAAAAGCAAAGTTTGAAGTAGTCCACAAAAGTTTTGAACTGTAAATGGTGCCTTCACAAATATTTCATAAAACCGGCTGAGGGGATAAAGGTAAAGTTGGAAATAGTCCACAAGGTTTTGAACTGTAAGTGGTGCCTTCAGGAATATTTCATAAAACTGGAGACATCGTCTGTAACCACATAGCTCATTGAGTTAAAACTGGCAGAGGGGAGAAAGGCAAAGTTGGAAATTTTACAGAATAGTTTTGAACTAAGTTGGGCCTTCACAAATATTTCATTAAACTGGAGAGACAGCCTGTAACCACACACCTAAGTGAGATATACCTGGCTGAGGGGATAACGGCAAAGTCTGAAATAGTCCACAAAAGTTTTGAACTAAGTGGTGCCTTTACAAATATTTCATAAAACTGCCTGAGGGGATAAAGGTAAAGTTGGAAATAGTCCAGAAAGGTTTTGAACTGTAAGTGGTGCCTTAGCAAATATATCATAAAACTGGAGACATACCTGGAACCACTAACCCCAGTGACTTAAAACTGGCTGCGTGGTTAAAGGCAAAGTTGAAAATAGTCCACAAAAGTTTTGAACTAAGTGGTGCCTTCGCAAATATTTCATAAAGCTGGAGACATTCTGTGTAACCACAGGCTCCAGTGAGTTAAATCTGGCTGAGGGGATAAAGGTAACGTTGAAAATAGTCCACCAAATTTTTCAACTAAGTGGTGGCTGTGCAAATACTTCATAAAATTGGAGACATTCTGTATAACCACATACTCCAGTGACCGATTTCTACGCGGTCCGCCACTTTTTGCCGGTCCAACTGACATCACTCACCGGCATCAACGCTGCCGACTCTGGGCACTTCCCAGCCACCGCAGATCCAGCCTGTGCCTCATGTGAGGTACAGCGCCGTCGTTCGAGGGGTCCCGAGGGACCTGCCAGCCAGGTTCCTCGTCACCGCAGCCCACCAGCAGTGGCCTTCAGCCTTGAAGGCCACCAGGATTCACGGAGCTCAGGGACCCACATCGCTCGTCAGGTTGGAGTTTGCAGATCCAGCAGACTACGAGGCTGCCTTGAGGGCGGGCCTGCTCTTGTTAGGGCGGTGCTTACGCATCGAGGCCAGCCGAGTGGAACGCCAGGCTCCCTGCAGACGCTGCTGTGCCTACGGGCACAGTGAGACGACCTGCGCAGCTCAACCCAGGTGCCACTACTGTGGAGCAGCCTGCACCACCGCATCGTGTACCCAGCACGACCTTCGCCGCCGACGCCGCTACTGTGCGACCTGTGGAGGGTCATCCCACTACACCGGCCAGGCGCTCTGCCCCCTGCATCCCCGCAGGAAGGCACCGCCGAAGCCACCAGCACCAACATCGCAGCCAGCATCACCTCCACAGATGTCGACACCAGCTCCATCACCAGCGCCGACACCATCATCAGCAGCGATCATCGAGGAAGTCCAGGGCCTACGCGACGCCGTTCAGGATCTCCACGCGGAGTTCCTGAACATGACGACGAAGCTTACAGCCCTGGAGGAACTCATCAAGGACCTTCAAGACACCTCAGCTGCTCAGCAAGTTTTTCTAGCTGGGCAGTTCGAGACCTTCACTTCAAGACTCAGCACCATAGAAACCTCCAGCCAGAACTCATCATCAGCAACAGACACCATCACAGAACATCTAGATTCAATCGACATCGCCATCAGATCCCTGGAAGAGCAGCAGCACCAACTGCGGGCCTACTTCCAGCAGACAACCATACCGGAGGCTCCAAGCAACCGCCGAAAGCCTCCGGCTAGCGCAGCATTCTCACAGGAATACATCAGCAGGATGCAACTTCACAGGAAGTAAGTTCCACGCCAACCTACACCTTCCATACAATCACCTTTCCAACCCTTAACTAAACCCTCGCCATTTTTCACTAGGGTTGCAGTCAGGTTTCATGGCTGCAACCTAGTACCCACCTATCCCGCTCCAGCCCATAGGGCGGAGACATCCATCTATCACTTACTAACGCGGGTGCTATGCGGGACCGCACAAAGCCACGTCATTCCACTTTTACCTTCTTCCTTTTTCCACCGGTGGAGGAGTTTTTAGTGGGTATGCCGACTATTGGGGATTCCCACACTCTCAGTCTCGACTCCCATCGGGGCTGGGGTAAGTGATTAAATCACTTTCTCCTCCACTCGAAAAAAAAAAAATCCGAGATGATATCACGTATGGATTCAATACAAGAAAATCCACAGGCGCACTGTTTCTTGACGTTGAACGTGCGTTCGACAGAGTATGGCACGCCGGGATATTAAAGAAACTTAAAACGCTTAACATTCATGACTCGCTGATCAAACTTATAGCGAATTATCTAAACAACAGAAAATTTCAATCGAAAGTTAACAACCATCTTTCTACAAAGCGACCAATCAGAGCAGGAGTCCCACAAGGGAGTTTGCTCGGGCCGACACTGTTCAATATATATATCAACGACATTCCAAAAACAGCTAACACAAACTTATACATTTACGCGGACGACACAGCAATTATGACACAATCGGGCAAAACCGAACTTATTCACAGAAGACTCCAAAACAGCCTCAATAGTTTGGAGGACTGGTTCACAAACTGGCGCATTAAAGTAAACGCCCCCAAAACGCAAGCGATAATATTCACAAAACGAATCAACCACAGATTCCCGAAACACCAGCTTCCACCGCTTACCATATTCGGTGAAAACATAAAGTGGAAGGACACGGTAACCTGGCTTGGCCTCAAAATGGATCAAGGCCTAACGTGGAAGAAACACATCACACAATTACGGGGAAAAGCAAACGCCCAATTAGGCAAGCTCTACCCGCTCATCAACATGGACACCCAGTTGAATCTCAACATGGGTCTCACGTTATATAAAACACTAATACACCAATATTTACTTATGCTGCACCTGTCTGGGGGTATGCCGCCAAAACATACATAAAAAAACTACAACAATTTCATAACAAAACATTGCGCATGGTAGCTAAGGTACCGTACGTAGCGCCATCTGATTTACTCCACGAGGAACTTAAAATGCATACAGTAGAAGAATTCGTTAAAAAGCTAGCTTACGACATGTACAAAAGCTTACGCGTACACCACAATGATCTAGTCAAAGCATTAGGCAACTACGATTCCGTAAATTACAAGCATAACAGACCACTCTCACTATTCGATAGAACGCTTTCCCGAGACGACACGCAAGAACAAATCCAACAGTTCTTAAACAATCTACTCCAAACATGACAAGGACATTGACCCAAGACTTCCTATTTCTATATCCCAGCACTAATCTTTCTCTTGCTTTCTACCCTTGTTTCAGCCCACGCCCGTCGCAGAGCCCTCAAGTCCTCAGCAACAGCTGAGGCGGCCCGGGAGAAGGGGCCTCCCAACGTGAACGACGTGCGCAGCGTAAGACGGGCCGCTGCATTATGGAGTCGTTCACACAGACGACAATGGCTACCATCAGGACAACGAGCTCAACGAAGGACCGAGAAGGCCGGATCTCAAGACAGACGCCTGTGCCCGATTGACTGCACAGGACACAATACAAAATTGTTCAATTTACCTAAATCTAATATAACAATAATAGTACAACCTAGCAGTAAGTTAATGCTAAGTCATGTGACACGCAGGCACTCCCTGCAAACAACACACATTTTAGATCTTAGGCATTATTTAACACATACTAGCAATATAAGAAACATACGCAAATAACCCACTGGTATTGCTCAGGTTCCATGGGCAATACCAGCAAGTAACATTTGACGCGCTCGCATGCAATGCATGCCAGCTAAGTAGCTATTCACATACTAACCGGGGTGCTATGCGGGACCCGACTAAAAGCATGTAAACAAATGCACGTTAACACTCAGCAATATACAATTAACTCGTGGTAGGGTTTTTTAGTGGGTATTCCGCTTCTAAGCGGCGAGCCCCACATATCCCCCCAGCCATTGCACACCGGCTGGGGGTCGAATGCAATAATGCATTTTTCCCCCCACGGAAAAAAAAAAAAATCCGAGATGGCCCCACACACAGCTCGAAGATGCCGAGGAAGAAGGGTCGCTCTGTCGCCGCTCCTGCTAAGGCAGGAACCTCTTCATCTCCTCCGGCACCCGCCGAGGAGATTCATCTTTCATTACGATCACTTGCATGGTGTTAACACCCGCGCCATACCATTTAATATTTAAGCCGTAGCTCTTAACGCATCCCTGTCACTCCCACCCAACCTAACCCATACTAACCCCCGAGCGCCAGCCAGGGCTTGCCATGGCTGGCGCCGGTAAACCCAACCAGGCACGCTTGCATGTCCTGCATGCTCGCATGAGTAGTTTAACATACTAACCGGGGTGCTTCCGCGGAACCCGACCATGTTTAACTCACATCTTTCTCCACGCGCTAGCACGTCACTACTAACAAAGCACCCCCCTAGTTGCATGTTAGAACTAACAGCACGGGGAGACGATGTAGCCTCTGAGGATGATCGTCACCGGGGCGGCGGGTTTGGGGCCGCCCCTTAAAAAAAAGAGGAGATTTCGCCGCAGCCGCCGCTGCCTAGGGCAAGCTACGCCTCGACCGCCGCCTCGCCACGTGCCAGCGCAGCTTCGCCGGGACTGCCTCCGCAGTTGCCGCCAGCTTCACCGCAGCCAACGCCGCCGATCCTGGATACTGTCCAGCCAGCGCAGCCACAGCCTGTGCCTCATGGGAGGTACAGTGCTGTAATTCGAGGGGTCCCGAGGGACCTGCCAGCCAGGTTCCTCGTCACCGCAGCCCACCAGCAGTGGCCTTTAGCCATGAAGGCCACTAGGACTCACGGAGCTCAGGGACCCACATCGCTCGTAAGGTTGGAGTTTGCAGATCCTGGCGACTACGAAGCTGCCTTGAGGGCGGGCCTGCCCTTGTTAGGGCGGTGCTTACGCATCGAGGCCAGCCGAGTGGAACGCCAGGCTCCCTGCAGACGCTGCTGTGCCTACGGGCACAATGAGACAACCTGCGCAGCTCAACCCAGGTGCCACTACTGTGGAGCAGCCTGCACCACTGCATCGTGCAGCCAGCACGACCTTCGCCGCCGACGCCGCTACTGTGCGACCTGTGGAGGGTCATTCCACTTCACTGGCCAGGCGCTCTGCCCCCTGCATCCCCGCAGGAAGGCATCGTCGACGCCGCCAGCACCTACGCCGCAGATAGTGACATCTCCACAGCCACCGCCTCCAGCAACATCACCAGCGCCGACACCAGTACCAACGCCGACACCAGCACCTTCACCCTCGCCGTTCATCGAGGAAGTCCAGGGCCTACGCGACGCCGTTCAGGATCTCCACGCGGAGTTGCTGAACATGACGACGAAGCTGACAGCCCTGGAGGAACTCATCCGGGAGCTTCAAGCATCATCAGCTACCCAACAGGTTTTCCTGTCTGGGCAGTTCGACAGCACATCTTCCAGACTCACAGCCATCACAGAAGCCATCCGGGTTTCATCGCTCGGTCACCGGCCAAAGCCAGACCCAGCCAGAGTCGCGAGCTTCTTGCAGCAATGCCAGGAGTTCAACCAGCAACAGGAACATTATCGTCAGCACCATCCTAATTCCTAACTTCTATTCACTTCCTAAACCCTCGCCATTCCCACTAGTGTTGCAGTCAGGTTTCATGGCTGCAACCTAGTAACTACCTTTACCCGCTTCCCGCCCACAGGGCGGCAGCCAAGCAGCATTCAGGTACTAACGCGGGTGCTATGCGGGACCGCAAGAAGCCACGCCATTCCACTTTTACCTTCTACCTTTTTCCAACTGGTGGAGGAGTTTTTAGTGGGTATGCTGACTATTGGTGAGTCCCACACTCTCAGTCCCGACTCCCATCGGGGCTGGGGTTAGTGATTGTTAGGGCGGTGCTTACGCATCGAGGCCAGCCGAGTGGAACGCCAGGCTCCCTGCAGGCGCTGCTGTGCCTACGGACACGTCGAGACATCCTGCACAGCGCAACCCAAGTGTCACTACTGTGGTGCCGCCAGCTCAACTGCAACGTGCAAGCAGCACGACCTTCGCCGCCGACGCCGCTACTGTGCGACCTGTGGAGGGTCAACACATTTCACCGGCCAAGCGCTCTGCCCCCTGCATCCTCGCAGGAAGGCAACGCCGAAGCCACCAGAACCTTCATCACAGCCAGCAGCACATCCACAGACGCCGCCACCAGCACCTCCTCAGACGCCGCCACCAGCACCATCACCAGCGCTGACACCAACATCTTGCGCACCGATCATCGAGGAAGTACAGGGCCTTCGCGACGCCGTTCAGGATCTCCACGCGGAGTTTCTGAACATGACGACGAAGCTGACAGCCCTGGAGGAACCCATCAGGGACCTTCAAGACACCTCAGCTGCTCAGCAAGATTTCCTAGCTGGGCAGTTCGAGACCATCACTACTAGACTCAGCACCATCGACAACTCAATCCAGACCTCAGCTTCAGCAACAGTCACCATCACACAACATCTAGATTCCATCGACATCACCTTCAGATCTCTGGACGAGCAGCAGCACGAACTTCGGGCCTACTTTCAGCAGACAGCCAAACCGGAGGCCCCAAGCAACCGCCGAAGGCCGCCGTCCAGCGCAACATACGCAGAAGAGTACATGAACAGGATGCATCATCACAAGAAGTAAGTTCTACGCCAACCTACACCTTCCATACAATCACCTTTCCAACTCTCACCTAAACCCTCGCTATTTTCAATAGCGTTGCAGTCTGTTTCATGGCTGCAACCTAGTAGCTACCTTTTCGCGCTCCCGCCCATAGGGCGGCAGCTTCAATCTTTCACATACTAACGCGGGTGGTATGCGGGACCGCACAAAGCCACGCCATTCCACTTTTATCATTCTTCCATTTTTCCACCCGGTGGAGGAGTTTTTAGTGGGTATGCCGACTATTGGTGAGCCCCACACTCTCAGTCCCGACTCCCATCGGGGCTGGGGTCAGTGATTAAATCATTTTCTCCTACACTCGAAAAAAGCACCTGTTTCAGCTCGAGATGGCGAAGAGGAAACATCGCAGTGTCGCCGAGCCTGCTAAGGCAGGAACCTCCTCTTCTGCCGAGGGAACCTCACTGCAGTCGCCACTGCCCGTGCCGTCTTACGCCTCGGCCGCAGCTTCGCCGCGACCGCGCCAGAAGTCGCCGCCTCACTCACCACCACCCACGCTGCCGATTCTGGGCGCTACCTAGTCACCGCAGTGCCAGCCTGTGCCTCATGGGAGGTACAGTGCTGTCATCAGAGGGGTCCCGAGGGACGTGCCAGTCAGGTTCCTCACCACCGCAGCTCACCAGCAGTGGCCTTCTGCCTTGAAAGCCACCAGGATCATCGGAGCACAGGCACCCACCTCGCTCGTCAGGATGGAGTTTCCAGACCCTGGTGACTACGGAGCGGCCTTGAAGGCGGGCCTGCCCTTATTAAGGCGGTGCTTACGTATTGAGGCTAGCCGAGTAGGACGTAAGGCTCCCTGCAGACGCTTCTGTGCCTACGGGCACTGTGAGACGTTCTGCACTGCACAACCAAGGTGCCACTACTGTGGTGCCTCCAGCACCACTGCTTCGTGCGAGCAGCACAACCTGCGCCACCGACGCCGCTACGGCGACATTTGTGGAGGAACGAACCACTTCACCGGTCAGGCGCTCTGCCCCCTGTATCCTCGCAGGAAGTCAACGCCGAAACCGCCTGCCTCCTCCACACCACCACAGATGACATCACAGCCAACATCAGATACATCACCAGTCACCGCATAATCAACACCACCACTTCAACCACAACCATCACCGACTACATCAATAGACGCCATAGAATCTTCACCATCACACTCATCCGAATCGGCGTCGCGGGAAGCCATTCAGGTTCTTCATGCTGAGTTCCTGAACATCGGTGTCCGCTTAGCCGCTCTGGAAGAGACCATAGCAGACATTATAGAGCAACTCAAAGGAATTCCAATTCTCCAAACACTGGCTGAAGTTAATCACCAAGCCATCGGCGAGTTTCCGGCTTGGCTGGAGAATGTCTACGACCGACTCTACGCCGTGGAGGATAAACTCGACAACTTCACGCAGCCGACCAGAAGGCATCAACGTCACCATCACTAACCTTACCATTGCCACCAGGAATCCTCTCTCATCCTCACCTTGAATTCGCCGCGTGTCAGACTGGGCCTCGGTCAAGTCTGTCTCCCGGCAATAACTCCTTACTCCACTGACGACCGTACTGCGGCCCAGCTTCAACCATCACCTTGGCCTGCGCGGGTCCTTTAGGCGGTACCGCAGCAAACCTTTTCTTTCAATCCGGTGGAGGAGTTTTTAGTGGGTATGCCGACGACTCGGTGAGTCCCACACTCTCAGTCCCGACTCCCATCGGGGCTGAGGTCAGTTATTAAATCATTTTCCCCTCCACTCGAAAAAAGCACCTGTCTTCTTGGCCAGGCAGCGCAGCAAGACCATAGCCAACTTTCCTCGGAAAGGTTAAACGGCGCACATCTGTGTCCGGTCCTCTGCTGCTCGCGTCTGCCAGGGACTCTTTCTCTCTGCACTTCTTGCTTCCTCTCTTTCGCTCCCTTACCACCCTTGACTACTGACATGGGTAAGGGCCGGACTAGGACTAACCAGACGACGCGACGCTCTCCGATGGCCTTACGGTCGACGCGACAGACGATCGTTAAAACCACCCTGGACTTCACCTCATCCCAAACACCTGCGCCTCATCCTCCTTGTCCTCAACCCAACACGCGATCTACCTCATCCACCGCCGTCCTACCCTCACCCAATCCTAACCTTCATGCGCCTAGTTCCCAAATCCTGAACACCCCGCTTCCACCCTCCCGCTCTAGCTCCAGTTCCTCTTCATCCTCTCGTTTTTCCCTCTCCGGCATCCATGATCCTCCTCCTGCTCTCTCTCCTCCCCGCACTCCTCCACCCCAGCACCTTACTCCTGTCAACTCCCGCACCTTTCCTGACCCATCCGCCCCTTCCTTCGTTCCTCGACCCGTGGTCTCACGCGCCTGACCAACTTGCCTAAAACCCATCCTAATCCCAAACCCAAAAGTTCTGCCCTGCCTAGACCCAATTCTCCATTCAATCCTCAACCTGGACCTTCCTCTACACCTGACCCTCAGCCTCTACCTTCTTCCCGTCCAAGCCCTCAACCCGGACCCTAATCCAGACCTGACCCGCAACCTCTACCTTCATCCCGTCCAAGCCCTCAACCCGGACCCTCTTCCAGACCTGACCCTCTACCTTCTTCCTGCCCAAGCCCTCAACCTGGCCCCTCCTTCAGACCTGACCCTCAACCTCTACCTTCTACCCGTCCAAGCCCTCAACCCGGACCCTCTTCCAGCGTCCCTCGTAGATCCTATGCCTATGTCGCCTCTCTCCAACCTCCCATCTACATCAACCAAGGACATAGCACTGACCTTAGCAAACTCTTAACGGACTTTACGAGACGGACCGGAATTGCAGACTTCGAGGTACGCCGGGCCTCACTGACGCATGACTACGAACTCAGGACCAGGACCCCTGAAGACTACAAACGTATGTGCGACCACCTGCGCCAGGCCAATGTGGGTTTCCATGTTATGGCACCCGCTCATTCAAAGAGCTGTAGGGCAGTAATAAAGCGCCTCTACATGAATGGTGCTGAGCCTGAGATAAGAGCGGAATTAGCGGCCTCTCGAATCTCAGTGGTGCGCGTTGCCCAACTACAAAGGTTCAACAAAGACAGGACTCCCCTACCTCGCTACCTTGTTGAACTAAAGACTCAAGGCGACCTTTGCCGGCTACTGACCAAGACAACTATACTCTACTTACGTGTGACAATAGAGGATTACCGCCCGCCCCGGTTTCCGAAGCAGTGCGGCAACTGCCAGCGGTTGGTCCATTTGGCTGTCAACTGCAGGGTGGCGGCAGCCTGCTCGAAGTGCGGAGGCGGACACGGATCCCAGACATGCGACGTGCCGTGGCCGCAGCGAAGGTGCCTCCTTTGTGGCTCACAGGGGCACGGGTCACGCTTTCGTGGCTGCCCTGTGTACCAGCGACACCTAGCTGCACTTCGGACCCCCGACACAAGGACCAACTACAACGCTGGGAGGAAGCCGGGACCACCAGTCCCAAGAGACGGTCCCACTGTCAACCCGGCAAGCGCCGGAGCCAGTGCGCCTCCTCCCAAGACAGCTGAAAGAGCTGCTGCCAGCTCACAGCGCGACGCTCCCCCAAGACGTGACAGACAGGACCACGTGACCCAAAAGCCCAAGCAGGCAAGACTCACCATCGACAGCCGGGAATGGCTATACAACCTCCGCATGTGTCTGCTTGGGATTGACGAACTGACCTACGGACCTGAGGAGAAGCTGGACACCCTTCAGTATTATCGCCAATACTTCGAACTGCTTCTTGACTCTGACAACTTCAATGGACGTTAGCTCTATAACAGGAAAATTAATGACTTGGAATGCACACGGACTGAGACAACGAAAATATGAATTGTTAGACTACTTGGCCAAACACAATGTTTAAATAGCTCTCCTAACGTAAACACACCTCAGCCCGCGAGACAGGTTAAATCTTCCGGGTTACCTACTATACCGTAACGACCGAGACAGACACGGCGACGGCACCGCTATTGCCGTCCGTCGGGACATCGCGCATCACCCGATCCAAATTCCGCCGCTCCAAAGGCTCCAAGCAAGCGCGATAAACGCCTCGTTAAACCAAACAAATCTGACAATAATTTCTGTTTACAATCCTCCGGGTGATTTAAACACAGCGGATTTAGATTCACTCCTTCAACTAAACCAACGCATAATAATACCAGGTGATTTCAACGCAAAGCACACACTCTGGAACCCTACGCACGCGAACACTGCCGGACAAACACTACTACGTCACGAAAATAGGTCCGACTATATAATTCATGCTCCCACTGAACCAACTTACATTCCATTTCAGGCAAATCAGACCCCGGATGTTCTCGACATCATATTAGAAAGACAGGCCGGCGCGCGCATCTCGCTAAAGGTACACAAGGATTTATCATCGGACCATTTACCAGTATTGATAAACCTAGAAGGCTCCCTTCAAACTGCACCAACCAGACCTAGAAGTAACTACAACAAAGCAAATTGGGACCTTTTCGCCGAAACAGTGGAGTCACAAATCTCGAAAATACGGACAGACTCTTTAGAGGACATTGACAATGCCACAGAAACAATAGAAAAAGCATTACAATACGCCACAATGGTGGCAGTCCCCTTACAGCGGCAAAGAAAGACCAACATGCGACTTCCAGCGGACATACAACACTTAACCAAACAACGTAACAGAACACGACGACAATGGCAACACACTCGAAGTGCCGCTACACAACATCACCTCCGAACACTAAACCAGCAACTTCGCGAGAGCACTGCTGCCGTTATTACAGCGCAGTGGAACAACACACTGCAGGCGCTAGAACCGCATAACACAGTATGGCGCATAGCCAAATGTCTCACCCGGGACAGGATCTCCGTTCCCCCCTCCACACGGGACAACATATTGCTACTACAGACGAAGAAAAAGCAGAAGCGCTAGCAGGCACACTGCAAAGCACTTGTTCCAAACCTAACACCAGCGCTACCCACATTTACGAACGAAACCGAAAGACTCACCGAAAATATACACAAAATGCAAACGCACCGCCAAATTCGTAAAACGCATCCCTCCGAAATCCAATGGCTTATAAAACACCTTCCGAAAAGAAAGATTCCGGTCCAGACCAAGTGCCAAATATCGTATTAAAAAACCTACCTTTCAACGCCCTAAAAACACTAGCAAGTCTTTTCAATCTTTGCCTACATCACGGTTGCTTCCCCAATAGGTGGAAAACAGCAAACGTGCTTCACTTCCCGAAGAAAGGCAAACACCAAGCGAATCCGCACAACTACAGGCCAATTAGCCTGCTTAACACAAGGAGCAAACTTTTTGAAAAGATCATATTAAAACGTGTCAACGCATTCGTGATTAAGCACAACATACTCATACCTGAACAGTTCGGTTTCAGGGGGAAACACTCGACTACGCTACAACTCCTTCGCGCTAATGAACACATTACGAAAGGCTTCAACATCCGGAAGTCAACGGGCGCCGTTCTTCTTGACATAGAACGCGCCTTCGACCTCGTGTGGCATGCGGGACTACTACGGAAATTGCTTAGTACAAATTCCCGGACACCATGACCAAGCTGATAGCAAACTACTTGCGCGACCGAACTTTCTCCTCGGTATTTAACGAAGTAAAGTCAACACCTCGCCCAATACTGGCGGGCGTCCCACAAGGTAGTATCTTGGGACCTCTGCTATTCAACCTTTATATAAACGACATTTCCAAAAGCTCAACCTGCCTGCATCTCCTGTACGCCTATGACACAACCATCATGGCACAATCAGGTAAAATTAAGTTTATACATAGAAACCTTCAAACAACGCTCACACACCTAGAACCAGGGCTAACAAAATGGAGAATCAAGGTAAACGCGAACAAAAGCATAGCGATAATCTTCACCAAACGCATAAAGCACTACTACACAAGACATAACTTACTTCCACTAAAACTCTTTACTGACAACATTAACTGGACCAACAAGGTCACATAGCTTGGGATAGTGATGGACCACGGCCAAACATGGCGACTACACACCAACGAAGTACGCAGAAAAGCCTACGCCCAACTACGCAAATTATACCCACTAATAAACTACAGCAATGCACTCAAACTAAACATGGGCTTAACGCTCTACAAATCGCTCATTCGCCCAATATTAACTTATGCAGCGCCGGTCTGGGGCTACGCATCTAAAACCCATATCCAACGCATAAAAACTCTTCAAAACAAGATACTCAGAATCGTAGCACCATCGAAAGAATTGCATGACGACCTAAAAATGCACACGATAGAAGAGTTTATTAAGAAATTAGCCTTCGACATGTATAACAAACTCCCTGCGCACCATAACACACAAATTTCTTCACTTGGCCAGACACGACGATAGATATACACAAACGACCTCTATCTCTGTTTGACAGAAATCTTTCCAATACAGACCACGACGACGAAATAACAGAATTTCTAGACAACCTTCTACAATAATTCATATTACAATAATCCACGTTCTCTCTGCTTACAGTACTTCTTTACAGCCTTCACACCATCCGCTTCACAGCTGCCCTTGAAGTCCTTCTGCTACCCTGCGAAGGCGGATCCGGGAGATGAGGGCCTCCCCGCGAGTGGCACTGGTCTGCACCTGCACCATTAGGCAGGCAGCCATCCGAGTGTGCACTCAAGACGACCCAGCACGAACACCGGACCCTGGATTGGAATTCATCGACGACGTCCTCAGGCCGCACACGGAAGTACCGACACGGCTCCGATTAAGGAGACCACGCAGAATCACAAACTCACTACCACTCCCACCATCCCATTACGCAACTGCATGCTAACTTCACGTAATTCTAGTTCTAGTTTGAGAAGGGGTGGGTTTTATGCCCAAGCACTGCGACCTTAACATCTATTGCGCATCCCCCCTTTCATCAGTTAAGTAGTCTGTTGCTCGATATGAACTTAACCAGACTGCTAACTGAGGCTTTCGATAGTTCATCTATCTTTGGAAAGTGACTGCCAAAAGTACTTGCTCTTTGACTCGCAAGAGCAGGGCAATCACATAGTAGATGAGTAACAGTCTCATCTCCTTCTAGACATCTACTACAGATAGGGTTGTTAAACAATCCCATTCTGTATAGATTAAACTTTAGGACACAGTGTCCTGTAATGAATCCTGTTGCCCATGCAAGTCTTCTTCTACTACGACCGCGCAAGTATTTTGCCCGGCTGTTATACAGGTCTGTAATGAACAACTTGGAATGTCTGCAACCCTCAATGGAGTTCCAGTAGTTCTTGTGTTCTGCTTGAGCCCAGCACTTAATAGCCTGTTTCACTGGTCTGTAGGACACTCCCAGTACAGGTTCCGGACCAAAAATGGGATTTCACTGCCAATCTTGGCTGCTTCATCTGCTTTCTTATTGCCTGGTATACCTATATGTCCTGGCACCCACATAAGTTGAACCTTATTGTGTTCAGCCAGTGCCATTAAGGATTCCCGGCATTCTGAGACGAGCTTTGATTTTATTGATGGTGATTCAAGTGCTTTAAGATCAGCTTGACTGTCTGAGAGGATAAGAACACTTCTATTCTTATATCTCCTTTTAATGCTTTCCATTACACTGGCTAGGATTGCATAAACCTCAGCCTGGAAGACTGTAGCTAAGGTACCAAGACTATAAGAAATCTTGGTACCATTACCGTAAAGCCCAGCCCCCGTTCCCGATTTGGTTCTAGAACCATCAGTATACCAGATTGGGCCTTTGTTATTATGAGGTTTTACCAGTCTTACCCATTCACTCCGCTGTGGATAGGATACCGTAAATTTCAAATCAAACTTGAATCTTGTTTCAAGAATGTCAGTCCCCATGTTGAGTATCTGTTGTACATTCTTATCCCAAGGAAGCTTGAGATGATTAATATGTCCAGTATTAGACACTTTGGTTTGGCGACAAATACGGTGATACGCGATCATGGCTTCTGCTTTCATCCATTTGTGAGAGGTGTGAGCCGGATCAGCATCTCCATTGCCGCAGTTGGAGTAGTTTTGAAGGCTCCCATAATTGAAATGCAGAAGGTCCTCTGTAATTTACAGAGTTCCTTTCTGCACACCTTTAAATTAACTCTAGGCCACCACATCAGTGCGGCATTAGAGAATATAGGTCTCACCATGGCAGTGTATATCAATACACTATGCTAGGTTTCAGACCCCATGTCTTACCAAGCATACCTCTACATGTCCAAAAGACTCTGTAGGCTTTGGTAATACATAATTCCACTTCACGTAATTAATAAAAATGCACGTACAAAGCACTACTAACAAAATCACCACACACCACTAGCAAGCCACCATATCTTCCCTCACACCATCAAACCCTCAGGCTGTACTCAGGACTTGTTCATGGCTGCAGCCTGGGAATTCATCCTTTGACGCGCTCGCACGCAAAGCGTGCCAGCAACACACATCACGTAACTAACCGGGGTGCTTATGCGGGACACGACTAACACACGCACTAACTCATAACCAACTCGCTGCATGTTAGACACTAACTGCACGAGGGAGGCGATGTAGTTTGCACGGCAACGCATGCCTGACGATCGTTTAGAAAGAAAAAAAGAAAGAAGGGTCGCTCTGTCGCCGCTCCTGCTAAGGCAGGAACCTCTTCATCTCCTCCAGTACCCACCGAGGAGATTTCGCCGCAGCCTCCGCAGCCTAGGGCAACCTACGCATCGACCGCCTCTTCGCCACGTGCCAGCGCAGCTTCGCCGGGACTACCTACGCAGTTGCCGCCAGCTTCACCGCAGCCAACGCCGCCGACCCTGGATACTGTCCAGCCAGCGCAGATACAGCCTGGCCTCATGGCAGGTACAGTGCTGTGATCCGAGGGGTCCCGAGGGACCTGCCAGACAGGTTCCTCATCAGCGCAGCACACCAACAGTGGTCTTCAGCCATGAAGGCCGCTCAGATCCAAGGAGCACAGGGACCCACATTGCTCGTTAGGATCGAGTTTGCAGACCCTGGTGACAAGGAAGCGGCCTTGAGGGCGGGCCTGCCCTTGTTAGGGCGGTGCTTACACATCGAGGCCAGCCGAATGGAACGCCAGGTTCCCTGCCGACGCTGCTGTGCCTACGGGCACAACGAGAGCTCCTGCACGGCGAAACCAAGGTGCCACTACTGTGGCGCTTCCAGCATCACGTCTTCGTGCACGCAGCACGACCTTCGCCGCCAACTCCGCTACTGTGCGACCTGTGGAGGCTCGAATCATTTCACCGGTCAAGTGCTCTGCCCCCTGCATCCTCGCAGGAAGGCAACTCCAAGGCCACCAGCACCTACATCACAGCCACCAGCACCTCCACAGACGCCACCACCAGCACCATCACCAGCGCCGAAACCAACATCTTCAGCACCGATCATCGAGGAAGTCCAGGGCCTACGCGACGCCGTTCAGGATCTCCACGCGGAGTTCCTGAACATGACGACGAAGCTGACAGCCCTGGAGGAACTCATAAGGGACCTTCAAGACAGCTCAGCTGCTCAGCAAGTTTTTTCTAGCTGGGCAGTTCGAGACCATCACTTCTAGACTCAGCACCATCGACAACTCCATCCAGAACTCATCTTCAGCAACGGACACCATCACACAACATCTAGATTCCAACGACATCACCTTCAGATCTCTGGACGAGCAGCAGCACGAACTTCGGGCCTACTTTCAGCAGACAGCCAAACCGGAGACCCCAAGCAACCCCGTAGGCCGCCGTCCAGCGCAACATACGCAGAAGAGTACATGAACAGGATGCATCTTCACAAGAAGTAAGTTCACGCCAACCTACACCTTCCATACAATCACCTTTCCAACTCTCACCTAAACCCTCGCTATTTTCAATAGTGTTGCAGTCAGGTTTCATGGCTGCAACCTAGTAGCTACCTTTACCCGCTCCCGCCCATAGGGTGGCAGCTTCCATCTTTCACATACTAACGCGGGTGGTATGCGGGACCGCACAAAGCCACGCCATTCCACTTTTATCCTTCTTCCATTTTTCCACCCGGTGGAGGAGTTTTTAGTGGGTATGCCGACTATTGGTGAGTCCCACACTCTCAGTCCCGACTCCCATCGGGGCTGGGGTCAGTGATTAAATCATTTTCTCCTCCACTCGAAAAAAGGGTCGCTCCTTTGCCGCTCCTGCTAAGGCAGGAACCTCTTCTTCTCCTCCTCCGGCACCCGCCGAGGAGATCTCGTCGCAGCCGCCGCAGCCTAGGGCTACCTACGCCGCCACCACCACTTCGCCGCCAGCCAGCGCAGCTTTGCCGCGACTGCCTCCGCAGCTTTACCGTGCCAACGCCACCGACACTGGGTTCTACCCAGCCACCGCAGACCCGGCCTGTGTCTCAGGGGAGGTACAGTGCCGTCGTCAGAAGGGTCCCGAGGGACCTGCCAGCCAGGTTCCTCATCACCGCATCTCACCAGCAGTGGCCTTCAGCCTTGAAGGCCACAAGGATCTTCGGAGCACAGGGACCCACGTCGCTCGTCAGGATGAAGTTTGCAGATCCTGGCGTCTACGAAGCTGCCTTGAGGGCGGGTCTGCTCTTGTTAGGGCGGTGCTTACGCATCGAGGCCAGCCGAGTAGAACGCCAGGCTCCCTACAGGCGCTGCTGTGCCTACGGGCACATCGAGACGTCCTGCGGAACTCAACCCAGGTGCCACTACTGTGGATGAGCCTGCATCACCTCATCGTGCACCCAGCACGACCTTCGCCGCCGACGCCGCTATTGTGCGACCTGTGGATGGTCAACACATTTCACCGGCCAAGCGCTCTGCCCCCTGCATCCTCGCAGGAAGGCAACGCCGAAGCCGCCAGCATTTTCATCGCAGTCAGCAGCACTTCCACAGACGCCGACACCAGCACCATCACCAGCGCGGACACCAACATCTTCAGCACCGATCATCGAGGAAGTCCAGGGCTTACGCGACGCCGTTCAGGATCTCCACGCGGAGTTCCTGAACATGACGACGAAGCTGACAAGCCTGGAGGAACTCATCAGGGACATTCAAGACACCTCAGCTGCTCAGTAGGTTTTCCTCATTGGGCAGTTCGAGATCATCACTACGAGAGTCAGCTCCATCGACAACTCCATCCAGACTTCATCTACAGCTTCGGACAAAAAAAATAAAAAAAAATATAAAAAATAAAAAAAAAAAATAAAATATACTCTGCATGACTTAAGGTCAGGCTTCTCGGATCTATACCTAACCTTGTTTGCTTCTATATTTAATTTTCTTAAATTTTCTTTAAAAAGTTGCAATTATACATTTAATTTGTTGCAGAAATAACTACCACTAACAAAAATCCTAACTACAGGTTACTGAAATCAGTTACCTTTCTATTCCTATATCTGTGTCTATATACTCTAAAACAGTCTCAACTCAATTATAATTACTTCTTAATAAAACAAAGTTAAACACTTCTATGTAATAATCTGAATTTAGATCAAAACAAAATTATTTATCAAACCTAACATGTTTTAGGTTATATAATTTAAATAAAAAAATAAACTATTATATTCTCTAAAGACTGTTTCCTATGCGTGTTTATATTCCTTTATCATTTGCATATATCCATTTTATCCTTATACAAGTCGATATCCTCTAATATCGGCTTTAGTACACGAAATCAATGTATAAATCAAAAAATAATTTAGTTAACTTCACACTTTCAATCTTCCAAATTCAAATTCTCTTCTTTAATTTAATTTCCCCTATGGAACTTGCCTCGGCCTTAAAATTCTTGAAGATGAAACTAGCGGTTGATCTTTCTTTCTTGCATTAATTCTCTTCTTATTCCGACATTGTTGATATTCATTGCGGCTTTTATTGAAATCATTTGTGTCATTTCTTCTAACTGACTGTACATCTCTTGGTTTCTCATAATATCCCATATTATTTGTCCTGACGGGAGGCATTACGATATTCAGATAAATCCTGCTTCCAAAAATGAAAATCCTATCCTTTACTTTAGAAATAGCATGCAAGCTTTATTGGATATTGTTTTAGATGTTACGAAACCCAGTGATATGGTGGGTCTGTCTATAAGCAACACTGTGAATGTACAAGACAAACCGATAGGAGTAAGCTTCCGCAGAAGCGATCAGGTATCTCTGGATGTATTAATGGCTGTTATAGAGAAAGTATGCCAATCTAACGCTACTTTTTATGCCACAGATACTTTATTCATAAAAGTAGATCACGTTGAAATGCGTTTAGGACATGGTAGAATCAAAACAAAAGGTAGACATTTATCCGCATTGACGCACATAAAAAGGTCCATCGTTAGAATTAAAAGCAGAACAAAATGCTTAGCTCATGCTCTATTGGTAGCTATAGCACATTTCGATAGAGACCCAAATTACATAAGTTATAGAAAAGGTCGAAAAATTTATTCCAAAGTCCATGAGCTTCTAAAGGCCGCAAATGTTGATCTAAGCAATGGTGGAGAAATAGCAGAATTGCAAAAATTTCAGGACCATCTTTCCGAATACAGAATCATAGTTTATGAAGGATTGCGTTGCGAAAATATAATATATGATGGGAACACAAATACACAAAAACGTTAAAATCTCCTGTATGATCCACAGGAAAAACACTATAATGTGATTGCAAGTCTCACGGGTGCCATGTCTAAAGAATATGTTTGCGAAGGATGCAATAAGGGAATGAGTTACGATGGAGCAAAGACGCATAAATGCAATTATCGATGCTTCGGATGTAATTCACTTCCGCCCTGCATTTTTGAAGGAAACTACATATACTGTAATAAATGCAATAGGTACTTTAGAAGCCAAAGCTGCATGAATAATCATGTGCAGAATAAAATTGGCACTTAAATAATTTGCGAATGGAAGCGGCATTGTTTAATTTGTAGTCAACGGTTAAAGCCAAATCATCAGTGCTATATGTCATATTGTAGAAGCTGTAAAAGTAACGAGATGCCGGGCCACTTTTGCTATATGCCAACGCTTAGCGCAAAAAAAACCATCATCGGAAAAGGTCTTATTCGTATTTTACGACATAGAATGTACTCAAAACACGCAAATAGGAGACAATGCATATCTTCATATTCCAAATTTACTCTGCTTAGAACACTATTGTTTTCTTTGCGAAAAAAACAAGGATATGACCGAAGGGTGCAGTCAGTGTGGAAAGCGTAGGCATTCATTTTGGGGCAATGGCTGCATCAAGCAATTTATGGAATATTTGCGCCAAAATAGACCTTTTTGTGAAAGGAAAATTGCAATTGCACATAATGCCAGAGCCTACGATCTCATGTTCATCTTAGATTATGCAATAAAACAGGGATGGGTACCGGATTTAGTAATGAATGGTGCTAAAATTTTATCCATGAAAAGGAACAAATAACCTTTCTGGATAGTTTGAACTTTTTACCCATGAAATTGAGAAGTTTACCGAAAGCTCTTGGAATAGATTGTGTGACAAAAGGCCACTTTCCGCATTACTTTAATACTCCTGAAAATATGAACTATGTAGGTTGTTATCCCGAGCCCGTTCATTACGGCATCGATTACATGATGCAAGACGAACGCAGAGAATTTTTCGAATGGTACGAGAAGGAAAAAGATGGCATTTTTTATTTTAGAAAAGAGATTGAAGCCTCTGTATGGCAGATGTTGGAGTGTTGAGAGAAGCGTGTTCTATATTTAGAAATACTTTCCTAGATATCGGAAGTATTGACGTATTTCAAGAATCTATTACGATAGCTTCGGCATGCAACAAAGTATTTAGAAAAAAATATTTGAAACCGAAAATTATAGGACTTATTCCTTGTGGAGGTTATAGGAAAGCCGATAAACAATCCAAAAAAACCTCTCATGTGGCTTAGGTATGAATAAATTAAAAGGGGGATTTGCATTAAACATGCAGGTAATGGTAGAGAGGTGAGAATACCCGAATTACCTAACTTCAAATTAGATGGTTTTTGTGAGGTGACGAGAGAGGTGTTTGAATTCATGGGGTGTTACCACCATGGCCACGTGTGTCTTACTAATAGAGATGTGCCCGTCGTAGACACGCGAACAGAGACGCTTGCAGATAGATAGAGCTCACCATGAGTCGAATAGATAAAATTGTGTCGCCAGGTTACGTCTGTCACGTCATGTGGGAGTGTGAATTTGAGGACATTCTAAAACAACATCCGGCTCTACACAACGATCCCGTTGTGAAAAATGTTCCACTCATTCTTAGGGATTCCCTCTACGGAGGTAGAACGGAAGCATTGAAAACCTATTGCAAAGCCGACGAAAAAACTCGCATTAAGTATTACGACGTGATATCTCTGTATCCTTATATATGTAAATATTTTAAATTTCCCGTAGGTCATCCCATAATTCACATTGGCGAAGATTGCGCCAATATTACGGAAATGCTTAAAAAAGAGGGGGTTATAAAATGTAGGGTTTCGGCAAAAAATAGAAGTCTTTATCACCCTGTCTTGCCCTTTAGATGTCGACAAAAGTTAATATTTGGTCTTTGTTACATCTGTGCGAAGGAGGAAGATGACGGTGAATGTAGCCACGACGGGGAGCTAATGGGTACTTGGATCGTAGACGAGGTACGAAAAGCCGTTGAAATGGGTTACGAAGTGAGAGAAATCTTTGAATTTTACGAATACAAAATGGAACAGTATGATAAAAATGAAAATAAAGGAGGGCTCTTTGTAGATTACATTAATAGTTTTTTTAAAATTAAAAGCAGAGGCCAGCGGGTATCCCTCTTGGGTTAAGAGCGAGCAGGATAAGGAGAAATACGTTCGAAACTTTTTTCAGAGCAAAGGAATTCTTTTGGATAACTCGACAATTAGAAAAAATCCAGGTGCAAGGTCTCTAGCAAAATTGTGTCTAAACAGTTTTTGGGAAAGCTCACCGAACAAAGCAATCGGTCGCGCACGAAAGTGATTAGGGAGCCCGCGGAATTGTTTACGTTCCTGACCACGCCCGGCATAGAGGTGCAGAACCTAATGTTTGCGAGCGACGAGATAGTCTGGCTCTCGAGGAAATATGCCGAAGAGGTCGAGTGTCCTCCACTGGCACACACCAATGAAGTGATAGGAACCTACGTTACCGCAGGTGCAAGGCTTAAGTTATACACCTACCTAGAGGCACTGAATAGGGACATATACACAGATATGGATTCGATACTGTTTACGGTTAGGGAAGGCGAGAAGTGTAACGTCGAATGCGGCGATAACCTGGGAGACATGACGGATGAGCTAGCGGACTATGGAACGGATTCCTACATTTCAGAATTCGTATCCGGAGGCCCAAAAAATTACGCGTATAAAATACGCCTACCAAATGGTGATTTCAAAGCTGTTTGTAAAGTGAGAGGGATAACATTGAATTAAGCCTCTTTACAGTTGGTTAATTTTGATTCAATAAAAGATTTAATTCTTGGAGAAAACGTGGATCGAAACATTGAAGTTATAACGGAAAAGAAAATAAAGCGCAAAAGATCCCATGTCGTGTATATCGTCTCCGAACCGGAAGATAAAATCTATAGAATTTGTTTTCACAAGAGAAGAAGAATTTCTAACGATTCCGTCCCTTTCGGATATATAAAGCCTGACTGAACGAGCCGCCTCCTCTCATTATGGATTCCGAGGTGGAACGAGCAGTATCCAAGTACGTGGAAAACCGAAGAAGGCAGAGAGGCTTAAAATATTGTACGAACGAGGAGATAGCGCTCATTCCCTTAGAAGTGTTTGCTCAATATCCTCCCTTCGATGTAGATTACGTAATGTACAGGTTAACGGACGAATTGAGGGAAAAACTAAAGATATTTCGACGATGTAATGTTTCCCGTAGTAAAACTTAAGCACCCCTTTACGCTGATCGTTAGTGGTAGTTCGGGTTCTGGTAAGACCGTATTTTGTGTAAATTTAGTAAAACATTTGAAGCATTTGTGCACTGTTGGAAAATTTAAAGAAATATTGTGGTGTTATAGCGAAAAATCGGCCGTGCCAAAGTTAAAACACGTAAAATTTCATGTAGGTGTGCCGGAGTTTGAGAACCAGAAAAGAGAGCCAAAACTAGTAATATTAGACGATCTCTTAAACTCTGCATATTCCAGAGAGGTGTGCGACCTGTTCACGAAAGGAAGTCATCATAGAAACGTAAGCGTAATTTTAATCACTCAAAATTTGTTTCATCAAGGCAGGTATTGCAGAGACATCTCGTTAAACGCTAAATACATTGTGGTTTTTAAAAACGTAAGAGATAAAAATCAAGTGGCTCATCTAGCCAGACAAATATACCCCGAAAATTGGAAATCGCTTTTCGAGGCGTATCTGGATGCTACGGAAAAGCCTCACGGCTATATGCTTTTCGATCTGTGCCAGGAGACGATAACAGATTACGATTTAGAACCAACATCTTTCCATCGGAGCTCCCTGTCGTAGCATATCAGCATGAGCAAGCGGATAAGATCCAACTATCACATGCTGCACGTGTTTAAAAGCGCCAAGCCTAAGCTTAGGAAAGCCATTTTGGAGAAGTCCGACAAAGAGTTAGTGTTGACTATTGCAGAATGCGCTCTAAATGTTCTAAAGGGAAATTGTAATTTAAGCAAGTGCACCATTCGCAATCTAGGAAGATATAAAACTAGTCTGAGGCGAGTGGTGGATAAATCTCTAAAGGTTAACAATAAGAGAAGGTTTATAGTGCCCCGCTCAAAGCTGATCTATGGTAACATAAGGTAGGTCAGGGGAAACAGCTGTTGCATATACCACTGTTTACTTATAGGGTTTCTGGAAGCTTCCTGTTCCCTATAATTTGATATTTTATTGTAAAATATACATTTCGCACTCTGTGAGAAACTCAGAGGAACTTACTCACACAAGTAGACTTTAATCTTCCTGCTTGCAAGCTGTTGCGGTCATGATAATCCCCGCGAGAGCCTACGTGACAACCTTTATCCATACCATATAAGGTAAGGGAACAACGCCTCAGGAAAAGACTATAAAAGCTTGCAGAACTCTGATTCTGGGTTCTTAGTGTTATTGTGGTGCTACAGGACTCCACGTCGCTGTGTGTCACGATGCAGACGTCCTTTGTCGTCTTCAGCCTAATATGTGAGTAAAAAGGGAATATTACTGTCTAGGAAACTGCCAGAGTATGTGTACTACAACCTAGGGAAATCATATTTACAGTGCAAGTCAATATACAGGGCGTATAGGGCGCTATGTTAGCTTAGAGTGTTTAGATTGTAAGGTGGGGGTTTTGTGTAGTATTTTAGGAGAGTAATTGTTTTCATTTTTACGTATTATTAAATGTTGTTAATATTAATAAATTAGTGTTAGGATATTTTGCATAATTATTTCACGCACCTAGTTCCCTCCTAGAGCACGTAACCGTTATAGATTGGTGGCAGCGTATTGGGATAAATAATATATATATTGAGAGGAAACAAAAAATTTCATTACATGCGTGTGTAGATTTGTTTTCTACGAAATCCAAGGATTTCGCGAACCTAAGGAATGGGGTTACATTTGAACTAGGTGTGGTGCTCAGTATGTTCAGATGTCTTTTCAGATGCGAGAGGGATATTAAACCTATTACTTTCACTATTATTTATGTACATGTGGTTGCAACTACAAGCGCTTTGGCACTTAGGCATTCAGACGAGTACGCCTTTACGCTCATTACCAACTTTTTTAGAAAGTACACGAAGTTTGACGTGTCATTATTAGATAAACATAGGAGAAAATTCGCAGGTCTCGTCACTGACTCACGTATAGAGATAGCTATCAAGGGTAAACTGAAGGGTTTTCCATGTCCATCCTATAAGATTTATACACATTACAATGGGCACGGAACTGTTACGTTTGATGTAGAAACTCGCGTGTTACTAAGACATATTGATCCAGGCTGTGAAATTGAAGTTTTAGAGATAGAGAGAACTGATTACCTGTATGATTATGCATCTGGTGAGGTGCTGCTGCAACAAAAGATAGGAACTCCAGAACCAGGTAGGAGGGTGTCTGTCTTTCCTAAGGAGAAAGGTGTGATAAGGGAACAGCTTAGGTCTGTGAAATAATACGACTGTAGTCGGGATAGGAATTCCTGTTTATTGCCCAGTAGAGTTTGCAATCCAGGGGGGCCATTTCACATTTGAAAAAAATCGATTTTGTTTTTTTTTTGTTCTGAATGTTTGTTTTTGGTATTGCCCAGTAGAGTTGCAGTCCAGGGGAGCTATATCACATTTGAAAAGAAAAGGGAGAAATCAATCCTTTTGTATGTTGGGCTTTGGGGAATAGGCATCCGCTTTCATCCGGGCTGCTACCACTTTTGCGGCCGCTCGCAGGTGACGCGCTTGTTGATCCCTGGCCCTCTGTAATCCCAGCTCCAAAGGCAACGACTCCGTCCTTTCCAGCCGAGGGACGCCCTGAAATTTGAGAAATACTGAAATAACATAACGTACAATTCAACATGGCCACCACTGAAGAGAAGTTAAGGGATTTGGAGGAGAAAATGGCACGCCTAACAGCTGCCAAAACTAAAGACGTCAGCATAGCTAACGTAATAAGGGAATATACAGGGGAACCAAAAGGAAGACCGGTCAGAGATTTCATTAGCAATATTGAGCAAATGGCGATAGTGGGTAATTGGGATAAAAAGGATCAAATAAACATTGCTAGGGCTAAGCTAGGGGGTATGGCATTGCACTTTTATCGGGGAAGAGCCGATTTACAGAAGAAGGACGTCACATGGGAACAATTCTCGGAAGCTCTAATCGAAAGATTTACAGAAAAATTGCCCCCTCAATATCATTATACGGCGTTACAAAATGCTATTCAGAAAACTGATGAGAGTGTGGAAGCGTTCGCCGATAGATGTCGACAGTTATGTCATAAAACAATCAGATCGGTTAAAAGTGCCGAAATACAGCAGACTATAAACGAAGAGGCAGAAAGGAGGCTGTTAGCTGCCTTCATAAATGGCCTAAGGGGTGTTGTAGGACAGCAAGTTAGGTTTCAGCTACCTGATACTCTTACGACTGCTATTAGGATTGCAACTACTGTTGAGAATTCTGAAAAACAAAGGGGCAACGCAGCAAGCAATGTACAAGGCGCCACGTCAGAAAAGAAAGTGTTTATGGTCCGCACAAATAAAACGTGTTTCCACTGCAACAAAAAAGGACATATAGCTACAGACTGTCGCAGTAAGCAGCTGCCTTTGGCCAACCCTTGGCAAGGACAAGGGCAAGGTCGGAATGCGGTCTCACGACCGAGACAGCTGACAGTGAGCGGAAATCCAAATCAAAGGCGGGTAACCTTTCAGAAGGGTGTAGATAACAGCCGTTGTTTTAAATGCAACATGCCAGGTCACATTTCAAAACACTGTAAATGGCAACGACCCCAGGGAAACGGGAACGGCATGTCGAGGTACGGGAACTCGGCAGCCCCAGGTCAGAATCGTATCCCGTCTCAGCATACGACTCAAAATTTAAGGAACTATTACTAGAAGTGAGGTTAGGTGGAAATAGGCCGTATTCTATGCTAATAGATACCGGTGCAAGCTTTTCTGCCATAAGGCATGGTTTGGTGGACGGACAAAATTTAAGGAAACCAAGGTTTAACGGGTTAAGTGTAACAGGTGCACAGTTTAAAATTTATGGAGAACAAGAAATTGCATTCACTATGGGAGATAACCCCGAGTTAATATGTCACGAATTTTGTGTAATACAGTTAAAATTCAAAAAGTACGATGGCATATTGGGTATGGATTTTTTGGCTGATGTCGAGGCAATTATAGATGTACACCGAGGGAAGTTAACGACAAAGTATGGATCAGCAAAGCTCATAACACAAATAGATTATGGTCCGGGACCAAGGGTGGACCTGATCACTCCGCTCGCGGTACCTAGCCGTATGATGTCAGGTGCTCCAATCGCGGGCAACTACCTTGATGAAAATGAAAGAAGAATTGCAGAAAACGATGACGATTGGAAGTGGGAAGTAATGCTGGCCGAAAATGTCGTGATACCTCCCAAATCGGAGAACCAGGTACTCACTCGTTTGCAAAGAATTGATAAAGAATCCTTTTCCCCGGAAGTATATATAGAGCCTGCGGAGATTGAGAATCAGAAATTGTATGTGGCTAGAGTGGTGTCTAGGGTGATGACTAGAGATGATGAGGAAAAATTAACGTGGCTTAGACAAACTGACGAGAGAATGGCGAGAGATGCGAAATATTGTATGATGAAAATTTTAAATATGGGAGTAATCTGTGTACCTTTGGCCAAAGGGACAAAAATGGGTAAAGCAGTAAAGTTTGACACATTTATGAGAGTAAATAGTACACCCTATAACTCGTTTAGAGAGGCAGATGTAATGATGTGTAAAATCTGTAGAGATTTTTGTGAGGATCCTCAAATAACGAAGAATGGTGAACCTGCAGTCCGAAGATCGAGGCATGGTGACCTTGATAAGAGTTGGGGCGCAGTGGTGCCGGACATGCGGAAGGGGTTTGGTGATGTACCTTACTCAGCGGGCAATGTTCCTACCTCTGGAGGAGGGGTAGAAGGGGGATGGTCGTCTAGCTTTAAGCTGGGGGATCAAAAAGGGCGGCAGCTCGTCTCCCCATGCGGCTTGAGTCACTGGCCAGTGCCCGAATTCTCAGGAGTAGCCGAGGTTCGGAAGCCGAACGAAGTGTGCGTAGCTAGCAGGGGACCTGAACGTTTCCGGAGCGAGAGGGGAACCATACGCCACGGAGTAGAGTACCTGGGGAAGTGGGGAAAAGGAGAAGGAAGAGAGGTAAGACCCGCACGCCCGAAGACCGATGAGCAGGCAATCGGCAAGTTAGTGGGAGTCATGAACCCGCAACTTTTAAGTATAAAGAAAAATTGTATTTTATGTGAGAAAGATATTGAAACAGACGTACAGATGCTACGTGTAACAAAGTCCGTATTAAGAGAAAAACGTGAAAATGCAGAAATAAATGGAGCCACAAATATAAATGAGCTTTATAAAGTGATAGAAGAAAAGGTAGCACATTTGAGCCCAAGGGAGAAGGACGTAATCTCGAAAGTTTTGTACGAATATATTCCATTGTATTTAGATGAACCAACGGGTGAATTACCGTGTACTAGCATAGTCGAGCATGAAATTGACACAGGAGATGCGAAACCGATTAGGCAAAATCCATATAGGGTTCCGTTTGCTTTAAAGGGTGAATTAAAGAAACAGATACAGGAAATGTTGGAAAAAAGAATTATTGAACATACTAAATCAGATTGGGCGAGTCCATGTCTATTTGTTCCTAAGAAAGCAATCAATGGAATAGTAAAATATAGACTTTGTGTCGATTATCGTAGATTAAATGCTGTAACTAAGGTACCAACGTGGCCTATGCCAGACATAAAGGAGAATCTATCTATGTTATCGGGAAATGCTTATTTCTCTATTGTCGATATAGATTCGGCATATCATGCTATTAAGGTAAAGGAAGCTGATAAACACAAAACTGCTTTTATATGTCCAGAAGGATCTTACCAGTATATTCGTTTACCATACGGGCTGGTACATGCACCGATGACATGGTCGAAGGCTATCGATCTTATCCTGGGAAACCTTAAGGGACTAGTGTGTTTAGTCTATATGGATGATATCCTCGTGATAGGAAGAACTATAGAAGAACACGCAGATAATTTGCGTCAATTATTTGACAAACTGAAGGAAGCTAACTTAAAGCCAGGATTAGACAAATGTCAATTTGCACAAAAGGAAGTAATTTATGTTGGACATAATGTAAGTGCTGGAGGCATAAAACCGGATTCTACAAAAGTTGAGGCTATTAGGAAATTAGCAAGGCCCGGTACTGTAAAACAGGTACGATCATTTTTAGGAGCAGTAGGTTATTACAGAACTTTTATACCAGACTTCTCAGCCATTAGTAAGCCGCTTACACAACTAACCAAGAAAAATCAAAAGTTTGTATGGTCAGACACTACTGAGAATGCTTTTAATACTTTGAAAAATGCACTTACTTCTTCTACTTTACTAGCTCACCCAGACATGCGACGCATCTAATTATAGTATCGCGGCGGTACTTAGTCAGAAGCAAGGAGAACTAGAGAAGCCAATAGGATTCGTTAGTCGATTACTTGCTCCTGCAGAACAAAATTACACTACTACCGAGAAGGAATTGTTAAGTGTAGTGTTCGGTGTGAAAAAATTTAGAATCTATCTATTTGGACATAAATTCACGATCTATACCGATCACAAAGCACTGACATGGTTGTTAACCACGAAAAATCCTCTAAGTGCGAGGTTAACGAGGTGGATGCTAGCACTCAGCGAGTACGAATTCACTATAAATCATAGGCCGGGTAAAGCAAATGTTGTACCTGATTCATTGTCGCGTCTTGAAGTTCTGGAAGAGGAGTGCGACCCTCAGTGGGCCGAGGAGGTGGCGTCGGCGGCTGCCGCCGTTGCAGTTCCTGTTGAACTTCCACCTCATGATCTGAAGGAGGAGATGGCGGACAATCTTGTTCCATCTTCCCGAAATGACCTGAAAATGCAACAAAGATGTGATGAATATTGTCAACAATTGGTAAAAGAATTTAAGCTAGGATTAAATCACGAAGTTTTCTTAGATAATGATGGATTGCTATACACAGGAAATAATAACAATTTCAAAATTGTAATACCCAGGTCAATGGTGACAAAGATAATTTCAATGCACCATGACACAACATACAGTGCGCACCAAGGCGTGAAGCGCACACAATCGGTGATTGAGAAAAGATATTTTTGGCCTTCACTAAAACAGGATGTGAAAAGTTATATACAAACATGTGAAACTTGTGCCAAACGAAAAATAACTAAACATCCAACAGCCCCATTGGGTATTTCAGAAACAGCTACACGACCGTTCCAAACGATATCAATTGACATCACAGGACCATTACCAGTCACCAGGTCCGGAAATAAATACGTGTTGACAATGGTAGATCAATTCACGAAATTCCCAGAAGCCGTACCTATGCCTGATCAATCTGCAAATACTGTAGCTAGAGCATTGGTAACTAACATATTTTGCAGGTACGGATCCCCGGAGAAAATACTAAGTGATCAAGGAACGAACTTTCAGTCAGCCTTATTTACGGAAATATGCAAATTATTTCGCGTAAAACACGTAAATAGCAGTCCTTTCCATCCCCAGTCGAACTCAGTAATCGAACGATTTCATAGGTATCTGAACGATTCCCTATCAATGATCATTTCGGAACACGAAGATGATTGGGATCGCATGGTGCCGTTTACTTTGCTGGCATACAGATCAGCTCCTCACGCTATAACTACTTATAGTCCATTCTACTTGTTATATGCGAGAGAAATGAGATTACCGACAATGATTGAGTTAGAACCAAGAACTGATACAAACGAACTTAGTAGCACCGAAGAACATCTCGAAGCTATGAAACAAAGATTGGGAGAAGCTTACAATAATACATATCATTATATCCTTGAAAATAAATATGCGCAAAAACAGCAATATGACAAGAAAGCCACGGAGAGAGAGTTTGAAGTAGGTGAATACGTATACTTAGATCATCCGTACCTAGGGAAAAAAGCAAATAGAAAATTAGCTCCTAAATATAGTGGACCGTGGAAAATAATAGAGAAACTTACCCCGCTGAATTATAAACTACTACTGGGACCGAAACGAACTGTGTGTGTCCATATAAACAGATTAAAGAAAAGTTATGTAGGAGGAGAACCGGAAGCTAGACCGGAAACGGACGACTGTGCAGTTGCGATTAGTAGCTCGCCTTTCATGCTGGAGAATTCGGAAGTTATGGTACCCAGCGATAATGAAATGAACGCTGAAAATTTAGAAGGAGAAGAAGATGAAATAAACTCACCACAAAAGGATGATGAACGCGGGGATCCTACTTGGACATATAGGGGAAATAGTTTAAGAAACCCGACGGGATTTGAACCGACTATACCATGGAATCTAAGGTCGCGGGTTCGAAACCAAGGGGGGTCCTCCCAAACTCAAGTGACAACAGAGTCAGTGGCGGAGGCGCAAAACAATGAAATTAGAAACCAATCAGAGCGAAATGAAGCTCAACTAAGTGACGTCAGGGCGTACAGATTTAAGGGAAGAAGGCGATTCTAATCTATTTCGTATATCTTTTGTTTGATATTTCAGGTCAGGTTTTGGCAAAGCGTGACTTCATCGATCCTTACGACGTGTCACCAAAAAGGCCACTTATGACGAAAGGAATTATATTCGCTTACCAAGAGACTATACTAGTTACAGGGAGTCGTTGGACAGTCAGCATAGATGTGCCTGTTCAACACTATACAAATACTGTAGGAAACATAGCAAATTTCTTTGCGAAATTGCAGCAACAAAGGTCAAACGACACAGGGAATGAAATCGATTGGGTGGAGATAGATAAACTCGAAAATATATTCTATTCATTACAAATTGAATTAAGGAATATCGAGCAATATTTGCCTTCTAAGGATGTTAGGAGACGACGCGGAGATATCGATGTAGGAGGTTCTGTATTAAAAGTCTTATTTGGTACTCCGGATAGAGGTGAAATCGATAAGGTACATGAGCAAATTGCTAAATATGCAACCACCACTACTAAATTGGTTCACGTAGCGGAAGAACAGTTCACGTATGTTAAGGAATTAGACAGTCGAACCACTCGTAATACAAAACAATTAGAGAGGCTATCTAATGAATTGCTACTTAATGTAAAACAAATTATCGCTAACGGGGACGCGGTGTCAGATGACTTAGAAGATTTGAAGAAATGGACAATTAATCAGTTTAGAATGACATCGGCAATACGAGAGTTGTCTCTATCCATGTTAAATCTAAAACAACAGTTGATTCAGTTGCAAGAGGGACTAGATGTTATCGCGTCAGGCAGATTAAGTGCTACCATTGTACCTCCTCGAAATTTATCACAAATTCTGCAACTAGTCGGGCTTCGATTACCTCTAGGAACTTCTCTCCTAGCAGGTGCAGAAATTTCAGATATGCATACTTACTATAATTTATGTGACGTCGTGGCATACTCTATGCCCGCCGCCATTAGGGTACTTATCCAAATTCCGTTGAGAGGAGCGGATAGAACTTTAGAATTATACAGGGTGTTACCCTTACCCACAAAGGTCGAGGATATAGGGAAATTTGTCACTATACATACTTCTATACCATACCTGGCAGTATCCAGTGATAGACAGAAATACGCCCTACTCACCGACTCCAACCTACACCGATGTAAAACCGGAACCATATCTGTGTGTCCTGCAGAATTCGCCCTATATTCCTCCTCCTCTCCAACATGCATATCTTCCTCATTCTTTGGACAAGAACAAAACGTCCATTCCTTGTGTAAAAGGGTAATCCTTCAACCCGATTTTTCTCCCGTCTGGTATCACGTGAGAACACAAAAAGGAAACTATTGGGTCTACTCAGTAGCTAAACCACTAAAAATAGCTAAAACATGCTCTGGTAGAAAGACTCGTTTCAGACCAATGTTACTACATTCTACTGGACTACTTACTGATGACTTGGATTGCTACTACCACTCCGAGGCGATGACGTTGCTGCCTATTGTCTCTGGAGAGACACAACTACACCTGGAAGAAGATGCTATTGTCGTGCCAGACATTAGTCACCTATTGTCGGCTGTAGAACGACATAATTTATCTGTTCCCAAACGCAGGCCCTTGGACCTAAGACAGCTAGAATCACTTCAGACCGAACTCAGGGTGGACGACAAGCCGCCTCAGGTGTCACTCCAACACCTGGCAAATAGCGTGCGCGAGGCACGTGACTCAACCCTTGATGAGCAACCAGTAACCTTACACCTATGGACAGGTATTGGGTTAGCAGTTTCCGTCTTGGTGATTGCAGTACTTATTGGTGCCGCCAGCAAGCGGAGGTGTCCGAGATGGCTACGACAGAGGCCTACGTTTGCACAACGCAGGAATCCAACTCGCCAACCCAACGACGCCAGAATCGAAGAAGGACGAGAACTCGTGGGAACCGACGCTACGACGAGTGACCACCGTCAAGCTGAAACCGCAAACCAGGATGTGACACCAACTGTGTGTTACACGACCACAAGTGCCTTGTACTAATTATGTTTTATTCACAGGGAGTTTTAAGCAACTTTTATCTACAGGGAGTTCAAGAAACAAGTAAAAACAAAATAACCATTGTGTTTTCTGTAATCCCTCACATAAACTCTGAAGCATCTGTATGACCATGAAAGTATTTGTTTATGCATTGTTAGATGTAAGATTACATTGAGATGTTCATACTTACTAAGTTACGAGTAGCCCTTTGGCTTAGCACTCGCAGGTTATTTCTGGAACAAAACAAACTTATTAATGCTAGTAATGATGGCAAAATCTTATTTTTTATGTAATCTGGCAGAAATGAACAGTATTTTGACACTTACCTCTAGTATTGTGGTAACTTCGCAATTGGCATAGCATCCCATTGCTCATGTTAAGGTGGGGAGGGTATAGTGCCCCGCTCAAAGCTGATCTATGGTAACATAAGGTAGGTCAGGGGAAACAGCTGTTGCATATACCACTGTTTACTTATAGGGTTTCTGGAAGCTTCCTGTTCCCTATAATTTGATATTTTATTGTAAAATATACATTTCGCACTCTGTGAGAAACTCAGAGGAACTTACTCACACAAGTAGACTTTAATCTTCCTGCTTGCAAGCTGTTGCGGTCATGATAATCCCCGCGAGAGCCTACGTGACAACCTTTATCCATACCATATAAGGTAAGGGAACAACGCCTCAGGAAAAGACTATAAAAGCTTGCAGAACTCTGATTCTGGGTTCTTAGTGTTATTGTGGTGCTACAGGACTCCACGTCGCTGTGTGTCACGATGCAGACGTCCTTTGTCGTCTTCAGCCTAATATGTGAGTAAAAAGGGAATATTACTGTCTAGGAAACTGCCAGAGTATGTGTACTACAACCTAGGGAAATCATATTTACAGTGCAAGTCAATATACAGGGCGTATAGGGCGCTATGTTAGCTTAGAGTGTTTAGATTGTAAGGTGGGGGTTTTGTGTAGTATTTTAGGAGAGTAATTGTTTTCATTTTTACGTATTATTAAATGTTGTTAATATTAATAAATTAGTGTTAGGATATTTTGCATAATTATTTCACGCACCTAGTTCCCTCCTAGAGCACGTAACCGTTATAGGTTTTTAATTCACAAGGGAGGATTTTTGATTCCTCTGCTGACTGCCGTACTGACCGGACTTTAGTCTCTAATACAGCGTTAGATGCTGCAAAAATCATTTTTAGTTTCTCAGCGTTACATAGACACCCACTGCTTGAAGAAAAAGGCGACGTCGAAGAAGAAGCGGAGAAAAAGGGATGCGTACGAGCAGCTGATCAAATTTAAATCCAGTGGCCGCCGCCGCCACTGCCACTTCCCCGAACCTCCCCTTCTCCTCGAGTCAAAAAGAGGATCGTCTTCCCTCCAGAAACGGTCTACGGGAAGCAGGAAGAAGAAGAAGAAGAAGAGCAAGAAGAAGAAGAGTTTGACGAAGAACAAGTAAGGCCTCTGCCATTGCCGGCCCACGAGAAAAAAGAAGTAGAACAGTTTACAAATAGAAGCTTTGGGTACATAGCAGGTCCTTACCTAGCTCCATAATTGCACACTCCTAGGGCAATGGATACCGTATTCGGCATTTACAAGGATAGGGACGGCAACTTTAAAATTGGCGATTCCATTATTCGTATAGAAGACAACAATTTGTATGTAAAGGATAGATATTTTAAGGGAACTCTGGGTCTCTGGGAATTGCTCACTAGGAAGAAGGTAGATCTCTCGAAAATCACCTCTTCGGACAAGAGTAAATATAGACAAATTCTTCTTTTAACCAACGGCCACCTGCAGAATAACGAAGCCTTTAATCAGATAAAATCAAACAGAGGTAGCAAATATAAAGAAATAATTGCCGAGTTGTTTCCGTCCAAGACGTGGACGGATTATTAGCAATGAATAAGCAGTATTTTTACGATCCCGAACAACCTTCAGCTTTTTCCACCGTGCAGAAACTTGCATCTCTTACGGGAAATAGACGTAAAACGGAGGATTGGCTTCTCCAACAAGATGCCTACACTTTGCACAAACCTGCGAGGAGAAAATTTCAGAGGAACCACTACACGGTGAATAACGTTAACGATGTGTGGGAAGTCGACTTGGCCGATTTTAAAAGCATTAGAAAGTATAACGATGGAGTTCAGTATCTCCTAACGTGTGTAGATTGTTTTTCCAGATTTGCACGTGTAAAACCCATAAGATCAAAATCTAGTACGGAAACTGCAAACGCCTTTGAAGCCATCTTAGATTCCGTTCCTCTAGCAGTCAGATCCGACAGAGGAAAAGAATTTTTAGGATCTGCATTTCAGAAGCTTTTAAAAGAGAAGGACATCGAGCATCAAGTTTGCAGAAACCCCGATGTAAAGTGCGCCATGGTCGAGAGATTTAATCGCACCATTAAGTCTAAAATATACAAGTATTTTACTTGCAGGAACTCGTACAGATATATAGAGATCTTGATAAATTTGTTCGCGCATATAATCGCACCATCCATTCGTCAATAGGAGTGGCTCCAACCGAAGTGAATGAGAAAAACGTGTTACAAATATGGAAAAGGCTAGATAGAAAACGAGGTAGCATTAAACCCAGACCCGTCAAGTTCGCCGAAGGACAAACCGTGAGAATAAGCAAAGAAAAGATGAAATTTGCCAAAGGCTACGAAAAAATTTTCTCAACGGAGATTTTCAAAGTTGTAAAGGTTATAAAACGTTCGCCGCAACCCGTGTACGAACTACACGATCTGAACGGAACTCCCATAGAAGGTCAATTTTACAGTTACGAACTAACTCCGGTAAAAATTAACAAATCCACATTGTATAAAATAGAATAAAATACTAAAAACTAGGGTGAGGAATGGCAGAACGCAGCATCTCGTCCGCTGGAAAGGATATGGTCCCGACTTTGACAGCTGGATCGATGCATCATGGATGAGTTTTACGTAACCGTGTTGAGCGATTCTATCGTCGATTTGTATCCCGAGAATTTGCATGCTAGTTTTCGTAACGATTTAGCACAACCGATCAATCTTCAGAGAGATAAGTGGGTTGTAGGTCTCGCAGAGCTTTCGTATTCTTACGGTTACGAGTCCATAGATGAGAACATACTTAACGAAGCCGGAGAACTGACCAAAAATGTCGTCATAACAAGAGCTGGTAGAATTGCGTTTGAAAAAATGGAGTTTAAGGGCTTTAAGGAGTTGTACACTTCGCTAAAGAATCAGGTAACAGACGATGAACATCGGGAATTGCTCCTGTCGGAGCTGCAGGGTTACCTCATTTCTCATCAGAGAGAGATAAAAGAATTGGAAAACGCTAAGAAAGTATGGGTCCCAACACATTCCATTCCACAAAAACCAAGCGGAAAGGCTAACAGTATTCATTTAAGGATTACTAAAAGTAAAACGGAAACAATTTTTAACGGAAAAATATTTTTTCCTACCAGAATATATTATGGTCTAGGCGATCTTGTGGACGCCATAAAAAATTCTCTGCCAAATCTCGATTCCTATAAAATTGTTAATCAAAATATGCTCACAGAAGTAACTAACGATATGAAAACCCTTTTCCTTAGATCGCACAGGAAAAGCTCTTTTCAGTTTCTTTCTGGAACCGAACCCATTTTTGTTTACTGCAATCTCATCGAACCGCAGCTGCTCGGTAGTTCCTACGTTAGGTGCATAAGAATTATTCAGTTTCCCTCGTACACTAGTCATCACAAGTTTGAAAACATATTTTACGTTCCGGTAGAACTTAATTATTTTCGAACCGTAGCAATTGAAATGGTTAACAAGTTTGGTGATCTGGCTCGCTTGAGCAGTAGCGTTATGCCTACCATTACTGTGCTGCATTTTAAGAAAATTAAATATTTTTTTGTTTTTTTTTCAGATGGCCGTTGAATACTCTTCAGCCTTTCAAGGATTTTATAATCCCGAGGGAAAAGTTATGATAAAAGAATTGGCCGTCGTGAAAATTGAGACGGAACAGGTGGTGTTGCACCAACTGATCCGTAAACCAAATCTTCCGCAAAATGCGTGGCCAATAAAGTTTAGACGGACAAACACATGGTTATCCGAAAATTTTCACGGTATACCATGGAGTTTAGGCCACGTCGAGTTTGCTCCCAAAATTCCAAATGGAATATTGTTTGTAAAGGGGTGCATGCTTGGTAACGTATTGCAACCCACAGCTGAAGATGACTTTAGAGTCCACAATACAGAAAACCTAGGGTGCAACCTAAATATTGAATTTTTAGTTACTGCACCTGCCTGTCGGTGGCATCAGTTTAACACCGTCAGGCGTGCCAGATCGGAGGCACTAGGTATAGCTAGATGGGTAAACGAAAACCGTTGGGAATTTAATAATTAAATTTAAATTCATTCCCAATGGTTTTCTTTAAGCGGGTCAATATGAATTAGGCCCCTAAATTTAAAATCCATGCATTTGGCAATGGACCCGCTTACAGCGTACTATGTAAACCAGAGTGGAGGGCGCCTCGGTCAGTACATCGGACCGCTGTACGTAGGAAGCCCATACGTACAGCAAGGTAGAGGCATAGGTAACTGTTTGGGTAGTCTATTCAGAATTGTTAAGCCCATCCTCCTATCCGGGGCAAAACTTTGGGCAGGGAAGCCCTCACCACGGATGCAAACATCATAACCGATATTGCTGCACGACAGGAAGGTACCAAAGTCAAAGATATCGTGGCAAAACGAGTCACGGAAGGTATAAAAAAGTTAGTTGGTAGGTTACAACAAGGAAAGGGCAAGAGAAAGAGATCAGCTCCATATAAAGCCAAAAAAGCTAGAGACATTTTTGATTAAATACAGGGTGCAACACGATGCCACCAGCACATGCTCCCGAGATAGCAACATGATCGCCTGCACAAAATCCGAATTTGATATTTTTGCAAAAAAACCAATTCAGTCGGCAGTGTTAGGAAACTTCACTACCCTAATCAAACCCATCGCACCAGTAGATCAATCCGTATTGGAATTTGTTATTCCTGGAGACAAGGAACACTACATCGATTTAAATGTTTATTTGATGGTAAAAGGAAAATTTGTAAAGCCGGATGGTTCCAACTTAGCAGCAACAGATAAAACGACGGGTGTTAACAATTTATTGCACTCCTTGTTTAGTCAGTTGAGCGTTTCCCTAAATGGAACATCCATCACTCCGTCTGAAGATCTTTATCATTATCGTAGCTATTTAGAAACCTTATTAACGTACGGTCACGATGCATCGAAAAACCATCTTACTAACGCTTTCTGGTATATCGACATGGCTCTCCACGGTCTCTCCGGGGCCGATGCTTCGAAAAACGGAACGCTGGAAGCCGGAGATTCTATTCGCGGATGGAAAGAACGTCATCACAGGAGCAATGCGTCTAAAGAAATAGTCATGTTTGGTAGATTACATGGGGATATTTTCAATTTACCCACTTTGTTACTACCGGGACTTACACTTCAAATCAAGTTGAATAAAGCGAAGGACTCGTTTTATATAATGAGTGAAAGTGCGGATCTACATGCTAGATTTCAATTCCTAGATGCCACTCTATACGTGAAAAAGATAAAAACAGCTTCTAGCCCCTTAATGGCCCATATGAACGCTTTAGAAAAAGTAAATGCGAGATACGATATAACGCGAGTCGATGTCAGGTCCTTTACTTTCGCAGCAGGGCAAAGTACGATCTCTATAGACAATGCTGTATTAGGTCCGCTACTAAAAGGATACTCGTAGGTATGACAGAAAATACAAATTTTTCCGGAACTCACACCACAAACCCTTTCAATTTTAAGCACTTCCATTTGGAATATTTTGCGATTTACGTTAAAGGCCAGCAAATTCCGGCAGAAGGTCTTTATATCGATACCTCTAACGAAAAAGGTTCAACGTTAGCCTACCAAACGCTCTTTTCCGGTTCTGGCATCCATCACACCAACAGCGGAATTCAAATCACGCACGATATGTATATAATGGGTTATTTCCTAGTGCTTTTCGATTTAACGCCAGACAGTGCCGCTTCAGAAGGTCATGTTTCTCTATTAAATAACGGAAATATAAGAATAGAGCTCAGATTTAAAACAAAGTTAACACAAGCCATCACGTGTATCATGTACTGTGAGTACGAAAATTCTATTCAGATAGACAAAGATCTGAGAGTGCACACCGATTATTAATTATGAACACCTTACAAATAGAACAAACTTTGCGAGGCATTCCAAATTTTGCAGGCGTTTTTGCATCGGACATGTTGCCTACAGAGTTTACTAAACCGTCAACATTCGTAATAAATTTAGATCCTCACAACCTACCTGGTTCACACTGGATAGCTGTAACTAAAAATTCAAATTCTTTTGCATGGTATTTCGATTCGTACGGCCTCCCTCCCTTTATAAAATCCTTGAATAGGTTTATGCCATTTCACTTTATTGTGAATCATTGCCAACTTCAAAGCCTCTACTCCGACATCTGCGGCCAGTACGCGTGCCTCTATACTCTCTACGTCTACACCAGAGGGTACACCATGAACGAGTTCGTAGCCCTGTTCAACTCTGCCGATCCAGATCGTCAGGCCAGGGAGATGTTCCACAGAGAGTTTCCAGTCTGGCGGTGCAACAAGGGACAGCGATGCCTACCGGGTATAAAGGTAAGTAGCTCATTTATTTTTCGGCCAGTGTTTGTGCAAGATGGAAGGAGGTCTTGTCGTAGATTATACAGCGCTCAGAGGAAACGGCAAAGAATTAATCATAAAGGAATTGGCGATCATTGGAAAAGGGATTGTTCAAACCTTTCATTTTGCAAGTCCATACCCTTGGAATAGTAAATTAGATGCATTTAACAAAGAAAATAAAAATGGAATGCATTTCATGGATGGTTACGTCCCTTATAGCATGCTAAAACTGTGCTGGAAGAGGTGGTGGCGGGGCACATCTCTCTCTTCGCTTATGACGAGGATAAATGTGAAGTTCTTTCCGCACTCTGCGATAGAACGTTTATCAATTTAAGAAAAGAATTTAGTTGTCCCAAGCCAGAAAATCTCTATCATCAGTTACACTGCGGATTTCCTTGTCATAAGTTCTCAAACACTCACTGTGCATTCAAACACGCTCACGCCATGTTCAATTGGTTGAAGCATCATAAGCTTAAAAAACTTAACACCAGATGTCCTGCTGATAGCTCTAACAGACACGATGCTTCTTTTGTTTCAGCTGTGGAGCAGTCGACGAGATGAGTTCAAGAGGTAAACAGATCAGAATGCCACTGCGCCGGGTGACTCCTCCTCTGGAACCCGTGTTGCATCGCAGGACCTCTTTCTCAACAAACATCACTCCAGATACATCAGCCTGGGTTTCTTCAAAAGAAGAAATTACGAAGCTCAAGTGGAAATTGGCGGAGTAAAGCAGGGAAGAGTCGTCCTCTCGTCCTACTACTTCGCGACTCTGCTGAATCACCTACCTAAACTTGCCGAACATCTCTGCAAAGGGCAGTCGTACAGATGCATCGAAGAACAGTGTCGCCTCAAATCCATAAATGGGCATCGTGCCAGGATACAATGCGAACACTCACAAGTCATCCTTTGTTTAGATGATGTAAACTTTCTATTGTGCAATGCAAATGTGTTGCAACTCAACTTGCAAAATATGTCTTAGCCACAACAGATATAAAAGACTATGTTAACAGTGCTTCAGGTAGTAGCACTTATGTACTTCCAAAAGAAAATGCTTCATTTTTCGTCCTTTACGATGTTATTTGTCACGAAATAAATTCGACACTTGTATCTTATAAGAATGAATAAAAAACGAACTTACCTTCACGACTTTTTATTTTCCAACTTTTTTCCTTTACATCCGAATATAGGGGAAATCCTCTCCCATCCTCAATTATACCTAGAAAAATCAGTAGTAATTAAAGAAAAGGATCAGCTAGTGCAATATTTTATTTAGATGATAAATTCAAGCTTCAGTGCCAAGAACGTGCTAGCTAGACCAAGGCCGGGTTCTAATAAACGCCTGTTTAGGTGTGGTCGCAGCGACCTTCATGCCTTAGGGTGATCACGTGCTAGCTACACCAAGGTCGACGCAACAACACGTGGACGCAGCAGCAGCAGCGACTGCGGCGGCGGCCTTGTTTATGTTACATGCCCTGCGGCGATGACGTCATCAGGGGTCAACGAACGGACTCAAGAGCCTGCTATACTACTTACCCCGACGTTATACATAATTGAACTTTGAATAGCGCGCGCGCACACACACACACCAATACATTCCACTACCTACAGCAGCCAAGGCCACTATCTCTATTTAAGAGAACCATAGGTCTCGGGGAGCCGGCAATTGACATGCAGCAATACCTAGACAATTTAGTTAATTACCCCGACGTTATACATAACAACTTTGAATAGCACACACACACCAATACATTCCACTACCTACAGCAGCCCGCAAGTCCTTGCGCTTACACCAAGCCAAGGCGGACCCGGGGGACGACGCCCCCCCCGCAAGTGGCACCGGCTCGCACCTGCATTTTCAGGCAGGCAGCCCGCCGGATGCGCACTCTATGTGGCCCAGCTTACTAAAAGGAGGACACGCTCAATGAAACACATAATGACATTCGCTGTTAGGGAGAAACACCATTTACTATATATCAACAACACTATTTATTACATAAGAAGCCAACACAAGACGATGCCACATGGCGGAAAACTACATTATCCGACAATGTCCCCACAGGGCATTAATTAACATTAGAATGTGTACATAGTATAACGTATCACCATCAAATGCCAATGTCATGCAATACACATGTGTGTATGTATATATATATATATGAATCCATTTACAGAATAAGTTCAACATAGGGACGCAGCTGCCGGCTCAGCCAACCACTGACTCGCATACAAGCCAATTACTTGTGATGCACGACAGAGCTACCACTAGCGGACGCAGCGCTACGGCGCGAATAAGGAACACCTATTACTACTAGAATAACACACTAACCCTGGAATATCCTCACTCAATACACAAAATCCAAAAACAATCCTCTCCTGGAATCCGCTAGGGGGAATGCGCGGGTGCTCCAGGCGGTACCGCAGCAAACCCATTCTATCCACTCCGGTGGAGGAGTTTTTAGTGGGTATGCCAATTTATTCGTGAGTCCCACACTCCCAGTTCCGACTCCCATCGGGTCTGGGTTTAGTGATTAAATCATTTTCTCCTCTACTCGAAAAAAGCTCTGTCGCCGCTCCTGCTAAGGCAGGAACCTCTTCGTCTCCTCCGGCACCCGCCATGGAGAACTCGCCGCAGTCGCCGCAGCCTAGGGCAACCTTTGCCAGGACCGCCGCTTCGTCGCCAGCCAGCGCAGCTTTGCATCAACTGCCTTTGTAGTTGCCGTCAACCTTACCGGTGCCAACGTCGCCGATCCTGGAAACCATCCAGCCAGCGCAGATTCAATCTGTGCCTTATGGGAGGTACAGCGCTGTTATCCGAGGGGTCTCGAGGGACCTGCCTGCCAGGTTCCTCACCAGCGCAACTCACCAGCAGTGGCCTTCAGCCTTGAAGACCACACGAATCTTCGGAGCCCAGGGACCCACATCGCTCGTGAGGATCGAGTTCGCAGATTCTGGCGACTATAAAGCTCCCTTGAGGACGGGCCTGCCCTTGTTAGGGCGGTGCTTACAAATCGAGGTTAGCCGATAAGTATGCCAGGCACCCTTCAGGCGCTGCTGTGCCTACGGGCACGAGGAGTCGACCTGTTCAGCACAACCTAGGTGCCACTACTGTGGTACATCCAGCACCACGTCTTCGTGCACCCAGCACGACCTTCGCCGCCGACGTCCCTACTGTGCGACCTGTGGAGTGTCAACTCACTTCACAGGCCAAGCGCTCTGCTCCCTGCAACTTTGCAGGAAGGCACCGCTGAAGCCACCAGCACCTACGCCGCAGCCAGTGACCGCTCTACAGCCACCAACACGAGCGCAGACACCTGTACCATCACCAGCGCCGACACCATCATTCACGCCGATCGTCGAGGAAGTCCAGGACTTACGTGACGCCGTTCAGGATCTCCAAGCGGAGTTCCTGAACATGACGACGAAGCTGACAGCCCTGCATGAACTCATCAGGGATCTTCAAGCATCATTAGTTGTTCAACAGGTTTTCCTGGCTGGGCAGTTCGACAGCACTTCATCCAGACTCACAGCAATCACCGAAGCCATCTGGGTCTCTTTCCTTGGTCCCAGGATCAAGACGAACCCGGAACTCATCCGAGAACTTCAAGCGACATCGGCTGCTCGGCAAGGTTTCCTAACTGAGCAGTTCCACACCATTTCATCATGACTTAACGCCATAGACGACTCCATCAGAAACTGTGCTCCAACATCCAGATTCAGGAAAGACTCAGCGAGTGTCGCACGCTTCTTGCAGCAATGCAAGGAGTACAACCAGCAGCAGCCGTATCACCAGTACGATCCTCAAACCTAACCTACATGACAATCCTAACCCTCACCTTTTCCACTAGGGTTGCAGCCAGGTTTCATGGCTGCAACTTAGTAATTACCTTTACCCGCTCGCGCCCATAGGGCGGCAGTTTCCATCTTTCACTTATTAACGCGGCTGCTATGCGCCACGTCACTCCACTTTTCCTTCTTCCTTTTTCCATCCGGTGGAGGAGTTTTCAGTGGGTATGCCGAATATTGGTGAGTCCCACACTCTCAGTCCCGACTCCCATCGGGGCTGGGGTTAGTGATTAAACCATTATCTCCTCCAATCGAAAAAAAATTGCACAGGGACCGACACAAGGTGGGGACTCCACATCGAGATGTCGACTGCGCCTCATCAGAACCGTCTATTTCAATCAGCATGCTGGTTGCACCGCTACGCCGACGAAACAGAATGGGACCATGGGCCACGGGGAACGCCGCAGATACATCGGCAACCGCCGAATCGTCGCCGCCACTGCCAAGGGAGCAGTCGGCCGCAGTAGGCCCCGCCCTCTTGCCAGAGCCGGCCCAATCAGAATCACCGCGAGGTACTAGCTCCTCTCCTCAGCCGGAACTGAAAAACGCTTCGCACAAGAAGGCCTCTAGGCCTTGTAGGTCGAAGACGGCCTTTTCTACAACACAGACCGCCACCGTCTCGGCTCCTCGGGAGTCGAGCACACAGATGCTGCCAGTTACTGCCTCGGCCTTCTAGGCCGAAAATGGTCTCCTCCACAGCACAGACGCCGCCAGTTACTGACCCGGCTTCTCCAACGGAAGCGGATCAGCGACCAATCACCCCTGTCTCTGCCTCTTCAATAAAAGAGAGACAATCGACGCCGTCAGCCGATTTCACAGCACCTTCGAGAAATCTTGGACTATAACCGACGCCGGCGCACTCACAGATCGAAGGGCGTCATAGCGCCGTCATCTGTGGTGTGCCCAGAGATCTATCACCGCATTTTGTGCTGGAAGCAGCACGACAGCAACGGCGCTCGGCAATACGGGCCTCACGCATCACTTCCGCTAGAGGCCCAACATTGCTGGTCGCCTGCACCTGGGAGCCGCATCGGACGTGGAAGTGGTCATTGCCACAGGTCTGCCTCTACTTTGGAGGAGCCTGCGTGTAGAGGCCACCAGAGGTGAACGTCGGGTGCCCTGCCGACGCTGCTGTGTCTTCGGGCACTCAGAGGAAGCCTGCACGCTGCGCCCAGATGCCACTACTGTGGGTCAGGCTCCGTTACGGCAGCCTGCACACAACACGACCTCGGACGACGCTTCTGCGCCACCTGCTCCGAGAACACTCATTTTACAGGGCAGGCCCTATGCCCCCTGTATCCCCGGAGCAGGCAACAGGAACAACCACGACCGAAGACAACACCTGCTAAATCCACCAGTGACTGGACACAGCCTTAGAAAGGGCCAAGCAGACAACCAGTGGCAATACAACCAACAGTCACCAAGGACTTCAAGGCACCCTGTCAGCAATTCAGGCAGGGATCAAGGACCTGTCCTCACAGCTGTCTGAGCTACGCCGCGCAACCTTCACACGCCTTTCGGCTGTAGAGGCCAAGCAGCGAACTTCAGCCAGGATGATCACTGCACTCACCAATAGGATCATCAAGCTACAGGACGAAGACGGGGTTCTCGCATCTGCCCAGCGTACGCTGGAACGAATCCAGTGCCACCTCGTCGAACCCTACACCGACGGCAGCGACGATCGGTCCACGCGACTGGGCGCCCTCGGCGCTTCAGTTGCGGGGATCCGAGAGCTACAAACCAACACCAACAACTCCAACAGACAGAACTTCAAGGAACTCACCGACCACTACAACCACCCACAAGAGAGCTTCATCCTAATTCGGAACTTCATCGAAACCTATGTTATACCACAGCGCTCTCCATCCTCTTCCCATCCACATCAACCTAATCGAAAATCCAAGCGCCACCAATCCTTCACACTATCACCTGGAATCCCTAACATTTTCTCCCTTACTTCGCTGCAGGGGCAGACTGGGCTTGGTCAAGTGTGTCTCGCGGCAACAATTCCTTACTCCCCTGGTGACCGCACTGCGGCCCGTTTTCAAACATCAGCTTGGAATGCGCGGGTGCTTTAGGCGGTATCGCAGCAAACATTATCCTTTCAATCCGGTGGAGGAGTTTTTACTGGGTATGTCGACGCTCGGAGAGTCCCCACTCCCATCGGGGCTGAGTTCAGTGATTAAACCATTTTCTCCTCCACTCGAAAAAAATTGTGCAGCAGCACTCCACCAGCGGCATCACAGACCAAACGCACCACGGACTTCAAGGCCTCCTGTCAGCCATACAGGCAGGAATACAGGACTTTTCTTCACAACTGGTTGAGCTACGCCGTGCAACCTTCAAACGTCTCCCGGCTGTGGACGCCAAACGGCGAACTTCAGCCAGGGTCATCAGCGCACTCTCGAATAGAATCACCAAACTGCAAGACGACGATTGCGTGCTCGCATCTGCCCTGGGCAAGCTGGAACGAATCGAGTGCCACCTAGTCGAAACTTCCACCGACGACTGACCAACGCGACCGGTTGTCCTTGAGGCCTCAGTCGCGGGGATTCGAGAGCTCCAAACGACAACAAACAACGCCATCAAGGTTCTTCATGACCACTTCATTCAACTTCAAGAAAGCTACATCGTCATCCGCAACTTCCTGGAAACCCACGTGATGCCACACTCTTCTCAATTATCTAACCCCTATCGCAAATCTAAGCGCCACTAATCCTTCACAATATCACCTGGAATCACACTATTTTCTCCTTTACTTCGCTGCGGGGGCAGACTGGGCCCTGGTCAAGTCTGCCTCCCGGCAGCAATTCCTTACTCCCCTGGTGTCCGCACTGTGGCCCATTTTCAAACATCAGCTTGGAATGCGCGGGTGCTTAGGGCGGTACTGCTGCAAACCTTTTCCTTTCCTACTCCGGTGGAGGAGTTTTTAGTGGGTATGTCATTCACTAGTGAGTCCCACACTCCCAGTTCCGACTTCCATCGGGGCTGGGGTTAGTAATGATATCATTTTCTCCTCCACTCGAAAAAAATGTGCTTGTGTTCAGCTCCGAGATGGCTAAGGCAGAACCTTCTTCTCCGGCACCCGCCGATGAGAACTCGACGCAGCCACCGGTTCGACGCCATTCTGCGCAGCTTCGCCGCGACTGCAGCTGTGCCTCATGGGAGGTACAGCACTGTCATTCGAGGGGTTCCGAGGGAACTGCCAGTCAGGTTCCTCAAAGCGTAGCTCATCAGTAGTGGCCTACAGCCTTGCAGGCCACTCGGATCTTCGGAGCACAGAGACTTACATCGCTCGTCAGGATCGAGTACGCAGACGCTGGGGACTATGAAGCTGCCTTGAGGACGGGCCTGCCCTTCTTAGGGCGGTGCTTACGAATCGAGGTTAGCAGATTAGAATGCCAAGCAGCCTGCAGGCACTGCTGTGCCTACGGGCACGAGGAGTCGACCTGCTCAGCACAACCCAGGTGCCACTACTGTGGTTCCGCCTGCACCACGTCTTCGTGCACCCAGCACGACCTGCGCCGCCGACGCCGCTATTGTGCGACCTGTGGAGCGTCAACTCACTTCACCGGCCAGGCACTCTGCCCCCTGCATCCCCGCAGGAAGGCACCGCCGCTGCCGCCAGCACCTACTCCGCAGCCAGTGGCAACTCCACAGCCGTTGACACCAGCACCATCACTCACGGCGATCATCGAGGAAGTCCAGGGTCTACGTGACGCCGTTCAGGATCTCCATGCGGAGTTCCTGAACATGACGACAAAGCTGACAGCCCTGGAGAAACTCATCAGGGACCTTCAGACCTCATCAGCTGCCCAATCTCTGGGTCTCATCTCTTGGTTCCAGGATAAGAGTAACCCGTAGAGAGTCGCGAACTTCTTGCAGCAATGCAAGGAGTACAACCAACAGCAGCACTATCATCGCTACGATACTCAACATTAACCTACATTCTCTTCCTAACCCTCGCCATTCCCACTAGTGTTGCAGTCAGGTTTCGTGCCTACAACCTACTAACTACTTTATCCGCTTCCGCCCACAGGGCGGCAGCCAACAGCCTTCACTTATTAACGCGGGTGCTATGCGGGACCGCAAAAAGCCACGTTATTCCACTTTTCCTTCCTCATTTTTCCATCCGTGGAGGAGTTTTTACTGGGTATGCCGACTATTGGTGAGTCCCACACTCTCAGTCCCGACTCCCATTGGGGCTGGGGTCATGATTAAATCATTTTCTCCTCCATTCGAAATAAACAATTGTACTTGTGTGTTTCAGATTCAACTGCATCCGAAGGTCCAAGTATTACGGTTCTTAGCTGGGTTGAGTGGTAAGGCTTTACCAACGGTCCTGCCCGTTTTCTAGCGCCCTTTGGGTTGGCGCTCTACCACTCACGCTTTTTAGCGCCCACTAGCCGTCTGTTTCTTATACTTTTACTCCATCCTCTTTTCTTCTCTCCTCTATTTTAAACTAAAATCTGAATAGTACCTAATTATGGTCAATTGCGGGGGTGAGACGAAGATCGGGTCCCCAACAGATCTGAATTTCGCTGGTGATCGGGTAGTGGCCAGAAACCTCATGGAAGAGGCCAGAGGAATCAGGCCAACATCTCCACCTCCTGACAATCCCTCTTCCTCCTCTCCCGCATCACCATGCTCCACTACTTCACTTACATCACCAAACATATCCAAAGATGAATCTCCATTCCCACAGACAACCACTTCCAATCCTATGATTACTCCCATCTCGACCTGACTTGACAATCTCTCGCCCCAGCGCACCTGATCCTACTCCTTCCCCACCTGATACCAACCCTAACCCAGCTACTGCTCCACAACCACCAACAGTACCATACCCCTCCGAACCTTCCACTTCTCACACCAACCCATCCTCCTCTTCCGCAGACTCTTTACAAGCTCAGAACCCTCCCAGTCCAACCCCTACCCGTACTTATGCATAAGTGACAGGCTCATCCACACCAACACCTAATCCTAATTCCTCACGCTCCCTTCCTATCTCTACCCAGGCTCAACCTGCGGCGCAGCATCCGCCGATCTACATTTGAAGGGACCAGAATCAACTTGGAGCACTTCTTTTGCGGTTCGACCGATTGCACCGCCCCTCTGAATACACCTGCTCTCCGGCGCCAGTGTCGGGGGATATGGTGCGGGTCTCCTCCGTCAGGAACTATCGCAATTTGCGCGGTTTCCTGGAGGAGAGAGGCGCGTCCAATTCCCTGACCACGAGGGAGGTCGACAGAGCTCACCGTCTGGAGGTCAGAAATCTCCCTCTTGACAGGGTTCATGAGGAGCTGTAGTCTGAACTACAGAGCGCCGGAGTACGGATCCACAGGGTGGTGCAGATGCGGCGATTTGCCAGAGGCCGACCTCCTCTTCCCATGTACATGGTCGAAGTTAACACCACTGAAGATCGACTCCTCCTACTCCAGATCCGCCAGCTATATCATTTTCAAGTGGAAATTGAAGCCTACCAACCACCGGTCACCCCACAACAGTGCAACCAATGCCAACGCAGGGATGCATGGCATCACACCAGGTGTGCTCTAATTGCACGCTGAACCACGACTCCGATCCTGCGACGTGCCTCTGGAACAAAGAAAATGCGCCTTGTGTTTCAGGACGGGTCATGGAGCGCGCTACAAAGCCTGCGATGAGTACAGGCGTCAACTGGATCGCCTGAGGTCGGGAGCTGTCTCTCGGCAGACTCGTCCTGCGGCTGATTCCAGCGCTCTTCGCGCGGCGCGTCCCCCTCCTTAAGCACAGGCGCAGGCCCCTATGAAGCAAAGAAGTTCCTCTGGTCGTCGCTACCAGGGGGACCTCGTGCTGGTATGGATAACCCCCGTCCCGGCGCTGGCCCTTCCACTTCCCTCCCTACCCACACTCCTCATCCCACCTGCTTACCCAACAACCCAAAATTTATTCCCCCAACCACACGTACAGTTCCTGAGCTTCAGCAAGCATTATTGTTCCCAAGAATGTCCTGGTTCGAGGCCAGACATGAAGCCATTCACATCCTCAGTCTTCTTTCCAGACCCTCAATAACACACGAACTACTGTCAACATTTTCCGGATACTTCGCTCTGTTCACCAATCCAACCAATTTGTATGACGACGAGATCCAAGACTAACATAATCAACTGGAATGCAAATGGTCTACGTCGACAAAAACATGAACTCATTGACTTCCTGCATACACAACCCTGAAATCATACTTATCACTGAAACTCACCTAAAACCTAACACCCGATTTGCAGATTTGACCGCGATCGACTTGGCGGAGGCGCTGCAGTCACCGTCAAGAACGAGATTGCACATGAAGAAGCCCACCTGCCCGCCCTTACCCGTATTGAAGCTGCCGGCATTTTTGTCCAAATTAACAACACACGCACTGTAGTCATTTCCGGATATATTCTACCTGGATACTTGGACACCAACGACCTTGATGCGCTATTTTCATTAAATTATACTATCATCATAGCTGGCGACCTAAATGCTAAACATCACCTTTGGGACTGCCATACTATCAACTCTGCTGGTATTGCTTTAACGCGACATGAAAATAATTGTAATTATATTATTTATGCTCCACGTGACCCTACATTTGTTCCCAATACACTTCACATGCACCCAAACATACTTGGCATGGCTTTAATCCGTGGACTAAATTATCGTACCACACTTACAACAATAAACGAACTCTCATCAGACCATCTTCCCGTACATATACATATTGAAGGCACCTTAATACCTCATATGCCATTTCCTAGAAGGAATTATAACAAAGCTAACTGGGACGTTTACTCAAACACCATTCGCCACGAGCTCATATTCACACCTATCAACAGCACAGCAGACCTCAACCGAGCCACTAAATCAATCGAAAATACCATACAACATGTCATCACAGTTGCAATTCCTCTACATCTACCATCCTTTCCGAAACAACACCTACCTCCTGACATTAAAGCACTCACTTCCGAGCGTAATAAAGCACGCCGGAGATGGCAACAATCTCGACACCCTCGTAATCGCGAAGAATTACAACATATCTACGCTAAAATACAGCTGACCATCTGTCCCAACAATGGAACACCACCTTGGAGAACCTTGACCCCAATCACTCATCCGTCTGGCGAATTTCACGGTGTCTCACTCGTGACAAATTCAACATACCTCCTATACATTTTAACCAACGCATAGCCACCTCTGACAATAGTAAAGCGGAAGCACTAGTTGACGCCTTCCAGAACACACTCATTCCACACATTATTCCTTCCAACCCACAATTCACACTAGAAACTGATTTCCTCACTCGTAACATAAGCATTGCACCTACTCCAACCAAATACGCAAAACCTGCGCCGCAGAAGTTGAATGGATTATAGAACATCTCCCAGACAAGAAGGCCCCCGGACCAGATGGCATTCCCAATATTGCAATAAAACACCTCCCACTTCCCGCGATACAAAGACTTGCCGAAATATACAACTTTTCATTAAATAACGGACTATATCCAGACAACTGGAAAATAGCCAAAGTATTACATTTCCCTAAACAACAAAAAGACATCATCACTACAGGCCAATTAGTTTATTAAATACTACCAGCAACATTTTTGAGAAAATAATTCTTAAGCGATTAAACGCGTTTCATATCAAACACAACATACTTATCAATTAACAGTTTGGCTTTCGAGCCAAACATTCCACTACTTTATAACTTCTCAGAAAAACAAAGTATTACTTACGGGTTCAACACCAACAGTTCCACAGGTGCTGTGTTACTAGACATTGAGCGCGCTTTTGACAGAGTATGGCACACTGGTCTACTTCGCAAACTCGTCAACATCAAGATACACGCTTCCATTATTAAACTTATAGATAACTATCTTAATAACCGATTATTTTATTCATCTGTTAATTACAAATCTACCCTACGCCCAATTCTTGGAGGCGTACTACAAGGTAGCCTGGTCGGACCTATTTTATCTAATATTTACATGAATGATATACCAAACGTTCCTATAACACCTCTCTAAATTTATATGCTGATGATACTTCCATCACAACTCTAGCTAACAGAATCAACACTATACATAACAGACTACAAACTGCACACAAAACCATTCAACCGTGGTTGGAAAAATGGCGTATCAAGGTTAATAACAACAAATCCAAACCCATAATTTTACTAAGCGCGGATTACACCGATACCCCTCACATTCACTCCATCCCCTCCAATTGTTTGGAGAGGATATTCATTGGACAGACCGGGCTACCTATCTTGGTGTAACCATGGATCAGGGTTTAATCTGGAAAGCCCACATCAAAAACATCGGAAACAAAGCTGAGGCACAATTACGTATACTGTACCCTTACTAAATCTAAACAGTGGGCAAAGCCCCAAATTAGGTACTACACTTTATAAAAGTCTCATTCGACCGATTATCACCTATGCCGCTCCGGTTTGGGAACAAAATTCTTCGCATTGCTGTCGAAGTTCCTCCTTTCGCTCCCACGCCCAAATTACATGAAGAACTCCATATGCACACTCTCGAACAATTTATCAAAATGCTTGCCTACAATTTATACCATACCATATCTGACAATCACAAACCACTTATCAATCAACTTGGTAACTACGATACTGACGACTTACAATACAAACGACCCTTGCATCTCTTCGACCGCTCCATTACCAATGACGTCTCGACCATTGACACAGCTGTTCACTTATACAAACTAACTCGAAACATTAATATTTGAATTCTTACCCTCAGAATTCTGCAATAGATAATCAACGGAATGCATCATCTCAGCCTCGAACCAGCACAGCAGCACAACTAATAGTACCACGGGTCCGCATCTACACTTCAGGTAGGCAGCCAGCCTGTGAGAACTACCATTTTACAGCTCTATAGTAAGTTAATTTCCTGGTAATACATCCACTTCCTCCCCCACCATTTACCACACACTAAGATCACACCTCATGTATCGTGTAGTCAGTCCGTTCCTGCCAATGCAGCACATCCCAAACACATCTGTCAAACTACCAGTACTCCAACTGTCCATACCACCCCTCATTTCCCCAGGGTTCTGCACAGACTTCGGTATGTGTAGAACCCGGGCAATCATCGCTCACTTGCATGTTATTGCAAGCCATCATGTACTTTCCGGAGTGCTTAGCCGAACCCGGCTACCACGCATGCACTACACCACTACCTCTCCCCTGATTATATTGCATGTTGCATGGGGAGGCGATGTAGCTCCTGCGGATGATCACCACCAGTTGCGGCGGGAGTGGGGCCGCCCCATTAATTAAAAAAGATAACGTATAAGATGGAAGAGAGGAGCAAGTATCGACTCCGAGAGATGGCGAAGAGGAAACAACGCAGACTCGCCGAGTCTCCTAAGGCAGGTAACTCTTCTTCTCCCCCGGCAGTTCGCCTCAGTCACCACAGCCTGGACTTTCCTATGCCTCGCCCGTAGCTTCGCCGCCCACCAGCGCAGCTTTGCCGCGACCGCACCAGCAGTCGCCGCCTCACTCACCGGGAACCACGCTGCCGACTCTAGGTAGTACGCAGCCACCGCAGACCCAGCCTGTACCTCAAGGGAGGTACAGTGCAGTCGTCAGAGGGGTCCCGAGGGACCTGCCAGCCAGGTTCCTCTTCATCGCAGCACACCAGGAGTGGCCTTCAGCCTTGAAGGCCACAAGGATCATCGGAGCACAGGGACCCACGTCGCTCGTCAGAATGGAGTTTGCAGACCCTGGCGACTACGAAGCGGCCTTGAGGGCGGGCCTGCCCTTGTTAGGGCGGTGCTAACGCATCGAGGCCAGCCGAGTGGAACGCCAGGCTCCCTGCAGGCGCTGTTGTGCCTGCGGGCACAACGAGACGTACTGCGCAGCACAACCGAGGTGCAACTACTGTGGTTCCTCCTGCACCACCTCATCGTGCACCCAGCACGACCTTCGCCGCCGACGCCGCTATTGTGTGACCTGTAGAGGGTCAACTGACTTAACCGGTCAAGCGCTCTGCCCCCTGCATCCTCGCAGGAAGGCACCGCTGAAGCCACCAGCACTTACGCCGCAGCCAGTGACCACTCCACAGCCACCGACACCAGAAACCTCACCTGCGCCGACACCAGCACCATCAACGCCGATCATCTAGGAAGTCCAGAGTCTGCGAGACGCCGTTCAGGATCTCCACACGGAGGTCCTGGACATTGGTGTGCGTATTGCGGCATTGGACGACTTCATCACCACCACCACCGAGAAGCTCCAGGAACTGCAGACCGCCATCACTGTTGGCTTCACCCAGCAACAGACCACCGCCGCTGACATGACGACAAAACTGCACATCATCACTGCAACACTGCAGAACCTGGAGGCCAGCTTCGAGGAAGGCAGACAACGCACATTCCACTACAAGCAGAGAAGTCATCTCAGGACATCAGTGACAACCAGAAGCGCATCCTTGCACAATGCCGTGCGTTTGTGCAAGAGCAGAACAAACGACGACGGCAACCACCGGAGTAAGTACACCTTCATCCTTCACAACCTAATTTCTCCTCTTAACCTCTTATACCTTCACCTTCCAACCTCTAGGCTGCAGTCAGGGCAATCTGCCATGTCTGTACCCTAGGAACGCACTTTACGCCGCTCCCGCCCATTGGGCGGCAGCTCAAAATCTTTCGCAAGATTAGCACGGGTGCTATGCGGGACCGTACTACCTTTCCTTACGAACGTCCTTCCAAATCTCACGACCTAACCGGTGGAGGAGTTTTTAATGGGTATGCAGACGATCGGAGAGACCCACACTCTCAGTCCCGATTCCCACCGGGGCTGAGGTCAGTGATTAAATCATTTTCTCCTCCACTCGAAAAAAAAATCGACTCCGTGATTTCTTCGAGGTCCGCCACTTATCCAGCAAAACCGGACCGTTAAAATTTTCTGCGCGGTCCGCCACTTTAACGGGGTCTCGTGAAAAAACAGAAGTGCACATTAGGCACATCTTTCTACAAAGCGACCAATCAGAGCAGGAGTCCCACAAGGGAGTTTGCTCGGGCCGACACTGTTCAATATATATATCAACGACATTCCAAAAACAGCTAACACAAACTTATACATTTACGCGGACAACACAGCAATTATGACACAATCGGGCAAAACCGAACTTATTCACAGAAGACTCCAAAACAGCCTCAATGGCTTGGAGGACTGGTTCACAAACTGGCGCATTAAAGTAAACGCCCCCAAAACGCAAGCGATAATATTCACAAAACGAAACAACCACAGATTCCCGAAACACCAGCTTCCACCGCTTACCATATTCGGTGAAAACATAAAGTGGAAGGACACGGTAACCTGGCTTGGCCTCAAAATGGATCAAGGCCTAACGTGGAAGAAACACATCACGCAATTACGGGGAAAAGCAAACGCCCAATTAGGCAAGCTCTACCCGCTCATAAACATGGACACCCAGCTGAATCTCAACATGGGTCTCACGTTATATAAAACACTAATACGACCAATATTTACTTATGCTGCACCTGTCTGGGGGTATGCCGCCAAAACATACATCAAAAAACTACAACAATTTCAAAACAAAACATTGCGCATGGTAGCTAAGGTACCGTACGTAGCGCCATCTGATTTACTCCACGAGGAACTTAAAATGCATACAGTAGAAGAATTCGTTAAAAAGCTTGCTTACGACATGTACAAAAGCTTACGCGTACACCACAATGATCTAGTCAAAGCATTAGGCAACTACGTTTCCGTAAATTACAAGCATAACAGACCACTCTCGCTATTCGATAGAACGCTTTCCCAAGACGACACGCAAGGACAAATCCAACAGCTCTTAAACAATCTACTCCAAACATGACAAGGACATTGACACAGGACTTCCTATTTCTATATCCCAGCACTAATCTTTCTCTTGCTTTCTACCCTTGTTTCAGCCCACGCCCGTCGCAGAGCCCTCAAGCCCTCAGCAACAGCTGAGGCGGCCCGGGAGAAGGGGCCTCCCAACGTGAACGACGTGCGCAGCGTAAGACGAGCCGCTGCATTATGGAGTCGTTCACACAGACGACAATGGCTACCATCAGGACAACGAGCTCAACGAAGGACCGAGAAGGCCGGATCTTAAGACAGACGCCTGTGCCCAATTGACTGCACAGGACACAACACAAAATATTTCAATTTATCTAAATCTAATATAACACAATATTAGTACAACCTAGCAGTAAGTTAATGCTAAGTCATGTGACACGCAGGCACTCCCTGCAAACAACACACAGTTTAGATCTTAGGCATTATTAACCAAATACTACCAATATAAGAAACATACGCAATAACCCACTGGTATTGCTCAGGTTCCATGGGCAGTACCAGCAAGTAACATTTGACGCGCTCGCATGCAATGCATGCCAGCTAAGTAGCTATTCACATACTAACCGGGGTGCTATGCGGGACCCGACTAAAAGCATGCAAACAAATGCACGTTAACACTCAGCAATATACAATTAACTCGTGGTAGGGTTTTTAGTGGGTATTCCGCTTCTGAGCGGCGAGCCCCACATATCCCCCCAGCCATTGCACACCGGCTGGGGGTCGAATGCAATAATGCATTTTCCCCCCCACGGAAAAAAAGGCAAACTTCTCAAAAAAGTAATTCCCAAACGACTCAACACACAACTAATTAAGCAAAATATCCTAATTCCGGAACAGTTTGGGTTCAGAGTCAAACATTCGAAAACACTACAATTAATTAGAGCAACCGAAAACATCAGCTACGGTTTCAACATAAACAAATCAACAGGTGCACTAATGCTTGACGTTGAACGAGCATTCGACCGAGTATGGCACGCGGGCCTACTAAAGAAACTCAAAACTATAAACATACACGAATCGCTAATCAAACTAATAGCGAACTACTTAAACAACAGAAAATTCCAATCTAGAGTGAGCAATCACCTCTCAACGGAGCGGCCAATCAAAGCATGAGTACCACAAGGAAGTCTGCTCGGGCCGACGCTATTTAATATATACATAAACGACATACCGAAAACCGCGAACACAAACTTATACATTTATGCTGATGACACAGAATAATGACGCAATCCGGCAAAACCGAATTTATACAACGAAGACTACAAAGCGCCCTCAATAATCTTGAGGACTGGCTTACAAAATGGCGCATTAAGGTAAATGCACCAAAAACACAAGCCATCATATTCACAAAGCGTATTAACCACAGATTTCCCAAACACCAGCTACCACCGCTCACAATATTTGGAGACAACATTGAGTGGAAAGACACGGTAACCTGGTTAGGACTAAAAATGGACCAAGGTCTAACGTGGAAAAAGCACATACAGCAGATACGGGGAAAAGCCAATGCCCAACTGGGCAGGCTCTACCCAACGCTGATTCCCAACTAAATCTAAACATGGGACTCACGCTATATAAAACATTATTACGACCAATATTCACTTATGCTGCACCAGTATGGGGATATGCCGCCTTAACCTACATCAAAATATTACAAAGATTTCAAAACAAGATCCTGTGCATGATAGCCAAAGTACCGTACACAGCACCATCCGATCTACTTCACGAACAGCTTAAAATGCACACAGTTGAAGAGTTCATTAAGAAACTAACATGCGATATGTACGACAAATTACTCCGCCATCACAACCCACTAATATCAACATTAGGAACCTACGATACAGAAAATAACAAACACAACAGACCCCTATCACTATTCGATAGAACATTATCCATTGATTACACTATCGAAATACAACACTTCCTCGACAATCTCATTCAAATATGACAAAGACACTAACAAAGGACTACTCCCCACTAAACACCCAACATTAATCTTTTTCTTCTTCCTTGTTTCAGAACAGCCCGTTGCAGTGCCCCCAAATCCTCAGCAATCGCTGAGGCGGCCCGGGAAGAGGGACCTCCCACCGTGAACGACGTGGGCAGCGAAAGACGGGCCACTGCATTATGGAGTCGTTCACACAGACGACATTGGCGACCATCAGGACAACGAGTATATCGAAGGACCTAGAAGGCCGGATGCTAAGACAGACCCTGTGCCCCTCTTGACGAACAGGAACCCCTGGAAAGGACAGTACAGGACGCAACATATCAATCTTTCAGTTATGCATAGAATTAGCTCTATATACAACTAACTTAGCAGTAAGTTAAAGTTAAATCGCATGACACGCAGGTACTCCCTGCAAACAACACACAAATTAGACCTTAAGCATAAATTAAGCATATATAACAACATAAGAGAATACGCATATAACCCACCGGTATTGTTCAGATTTCATGGGCAATACCAGCAAGTAACACTTGACGCGCTCGTATGCAATGCATGCCAGCCAAGTAGCTATTCACATACTAACCGGGGTGCTATGCGGGACCCGACTAAAGCATGCAAGCATGAATGCACGATCATACACAGCATTACAAAATTAACACGTGGTAGGGTTTTTTATTGGGTATTCCGCTTCTGAGCGGCGAGCCACACATATCCCCCTAGCCACTGCACACCGGCTGGGGGTCGAATACAATAATGAATTTCCCCCCACGGAAAAAAAAGTGCTCTTCAAGGCTCAGAATCATCATTACTTTGTCGGAGATGGGAAAGCGAAGGATACGCCGAGCAGCTACCGAAGAACTCGCCGCCGAAGAGGCCGCAGCTACGCCGTCCTCACATGAAGCTGCTTCGGGCCTCGCCGCCGAGTTGCCGGCCACTCCTCTGGCATCTGCCGGGAGCGCTGGCTCACCGCCGCCGGTGGTCGGGCCATCATGGGCATCTGTCACGGCTACGACCGGACACCAGCAGCAAGACAATTCACGCCCAGTCAGCACCACACCTCACCTTCCGCCGCAGCAGTTGATTTCACCCGCATCACACCTCAACACAGCAGTTCAACAACCAGCTTCACCACCTACTTCTTCGCCGCCGCTGTCATCTCGATGCAGCGCGGTGATCGCCGGAGTTCCCCGGGATCTGCCATCGAGATTTATCTTCACCGCCGCTCCACAGCGGTGACCTTCAGCATTGAAGGCCACAAGGATCATCACTTCCAGGGGACCCACAACTATGATTCGCCTGGTATTCGCCGATCCGTCCGACCGTGAGGCTGCCTTGAGGTCCGGCCTGCCCTTGTTAGGGCAGGTTTATCATGTAGAGGTTAGCCGAGCGGAAAGCCACCGGCCATGCCGCCAAAACTGCTGCTACGGTCATGACTCCACCACATGTGCTGCACCTCCGAGGTGCCACTACTGCGGAGCACCAACGCTGACATCTCGATGCACCAACCATGACCTCCGCCTACGCCGCAGGTACTGTGCCACCTGCAATGGCCACAGCCATTTCACCGGGCAGGCACAGTGCCCGCTCTATCCGAGAAGCCGTCGAACTACTCCGGCTTCAACTGCACTCAACCATCCAGCGCCTCCGACTTCAACACCGCCACCACTTCCAGCACCTGCAGTAGCAGACTCCAGCCTGCGAGATGTGATCCAGGATCTCCATTCAGAGGTCCTGAACATCGGATGCAAAATCTCACAACACGATGAAATCCTGGCTTCACTCGTCACCGCCGGTCACTCTACCAACACAGAGCAACAATTCCGCCGCCATGCCGCAATGGAATCCGCCATACAGGACCTACACAACATCGCCACTGCCTTCTCAGCGGCATTCCAAAGTTTCACCACCAGCTGCCTACAGCGGCTCGACAGCGTCGACAACGCCATTAATGGCCTGGGTGAATCCATCGACAGCCTGCCATCGACTTCAGCACCGCCATCTCCGACAGCTTGCCTAGAGGAGATTAGGCACACGACAGCCGGTCTCGCCGATCTAGTGAAATCCGTGGTCACAACGATGGCTGAGTGGACTTCTGTACTCTCTGACCTGAAGAGTGGGCAGGACCGCATGATCGACTTCAGGACGGCACTACAAAACTCTCGCTACAATACGACTGCACACGCCAGCTACTTGCGCCACAACTGAGCGCTCCTCTCGAGGGGCACTCAACAACGTCCTACGCTGACACAATAAAATAATCAACAACGCTACATCCCTTCCAAATCCTATCCACGCAGCTCCCCGTGTGTGGCGGCCAGAACCTCGGTCATGGTCGTCACCCGGACACTTCCTTACTCCACTGCCAGCGCAATAAGCTGGCAGTTATCCTACCACGCACTAACGGGGGTGCATCAGCGGAACCGCAATACCCATCCTGACTTCTCCTTCTAATCCACGCTAAATGCTACCTATTCCCGAAAGCCCCCCCCCCCCCCAAAAGTGCTCTTGCGGGAGACGTTATGGTGAAGAAAAATTGCCGCCGTCAGCCCACCGACGAAGAAATGTCAACTGATACACCCACATCGGCCATAGCGGCAACTGCTGATGCCAGATAAGTGTGTGACAGCTGCCTCGCCACCAAAATCGCCACGATTGCAGGAGCAAGCTTCATGACACCAACAGTGTAATGCTGTAATTTCAGCTGTGGATACTAATTCCACCTCTCCACTGGTAATTTCTGCATTATTTGCAGCGACCACGCCGATAACGATAGCTAACGTATTCAACATAGCTGCACCGGACTCCAAGGAAGCTCCTCGGAGAGCCGTCATAGCGCCATTAGCTGCACAGCCTGACATAGCTAATGTCCGGGCGCACCTACATTCAAATTCAACATCGAAACAACTCAGTACCACACTTCACCTTAACCCGGAGCCGCCAACGCCGCCTACTCAACATAGATCTACACAACCAGTCCGCATGTCAACTCATCACACACTGCAATCAACACAATAGACCCCTAGTTCTTCACCGCCGCCGTCTACACCTATCACACGATGGAGTGTTGTGATATTTGGACTTCCCCGGGTCCTACCAACCCGATACATCTTCGCCGCAGGTAAACATGGCCTTCAGCAACGAAAGCCACCAGAATTTTGTCGTCTCAGGGAACTACAACTCTCGTACGACTGGCACTGGCAGATTCGTCCGACCTTGTGGCAGCCTTAAGTTCGGGCCTCCCCTTACGGGAAGGTTTTCCGGATTGAGGCAAGTCGCACGGAGAACCATGCGCCTTGTCGTCGATGCTGCGCTTTTGGCTACAGCTCAACACACTGCACATCACCGCCGAAGTGCCATTACTGCGGGTGGTCGGATCTTACCATAGAGTGCACACCACGACCTACGCCGCCGGTATTGCGCCACCTGCGATGTCTTTGGCCATTTCACAGGGCAGATGCAATGCCCTAGATATCCTCAACAGATACAACATCCTTCACTGCACCGGCCTCTGCTACAGATGGAACCACCTCAGGCGCACCAATGAACACCCACATCAAGACCGGTAGAATACACTAGTTACCATTGCTAGGTCAACACACCAAACAACTACCACTGCATCACCAACACCAGTCAACCAAGCAGCAATCGACTCCTTTACACCCGGCACTGAGCGCCGGATTCGCGCCGACATATAGGATCTACACTCAATAATGCAACAACTGCAACTATGCATCACCCGCATGGAAGAAGCAACAGCCAGCACTATCACCACAGTCAACTTTTCATCGCAGCAAACCTCAACAAACAACTGAGAGACCAAAAACCACAAATTTCCAGACGACACCTATCACACTGAAGCTTTTCTCTCTGGAGGACTCAGTTGAACACTTAGACCAGTCTCACCTTGAACATCACAACGAAATCCGTACTCAACTCAGCCAACTTCAAGATCAACTCCGACAGCTCGAAGAAGGCCACGTTCTCTTACGTACCTTCTTCGAACAACTCCTGCTAACGTCTTCAACTACAAGCACAACACGCCGCGGGAAATCTTAAATACATGCAATCTCCAACCAAACCGTATATCACTCTCAGCATTTCCTTCCTAATACCTAATTTCACCCGGGGGCAGCCAGGGTTGGTCTTCTCTTTAACCTAATATAAAATCTTCCAGCTCTTTTAGAAACACTTTGGGGTTGTCTCTCGCCTCCTTTTCAAAAGATGTAATAAGTAGTTTGCTTACAGTGCGTAAGTTTGATGTGTGTGTGATGACATATTATTGTATACACATCATTATTTACATTTACGAATTGGTTACGTGATTTAACAATATTACTCTTCTGACCATCTGAATTGTTACATGTATCGTCGTCCTCCGTGGTCTTGATGTATCATGTTAGCCTTAGGTTCCCGAGGTCAAAAAATTGAGGTTTATTTATTGACCCTCTTTAACTGCTGAGGTCCTGAGCGTCCCATTCCATATTGGACTTGAAATACCGGAAATGTTGCTCAGAGGGTTCTTTATCAGGGTCGAGGTTCTTTCACGTGCATAAAACTACGACACAGGATCATCTGCTTTACTTCCCTTCCGAAGGAAGCCATACTAAGGATTTATACGTCCGAAAAAAATCCATCGCTCTCCGTCGGGTTTGAACCCGCGACTTCGGGAACTACAGGTTGGTATTGTACCACTAGACCTCGTAGAAGGACACCGCAGCCGTATGCGATGAGATCTCTTCTTATCCCAGATGTGGTCGTGAGGAGATGGATCTTGTTGAATATTTAAATATCACTCCGAATATATACTTGTACTTTGTTTTGTTATTAAAACTACGCAACATGCGTGCTCTTAATACTATTATAAAATACAGCATCGATTTTACTAGACGACGCTAAAACAATACACTCTCCTCCCGATGTCCAGTGTTTATTCACCATGCCAATGCATTTTAGCGGTCGTGAATATTACACCAACAATTCAAACCTTTGAGCATCGCTCTTCATTTTTTTCAATAAATCCCCTGTTCATATTATTTAACTATGTTTAACATAAACATTAACCCCAGTTCTGTAGAAAACAATAATTAGTTACATTTTAGATTCCGATAAAGTGTATGAAAATTCACATATTTAACATAACACTCTAAAACAAAAGAATTACGTATGAACGGTTATACAAATGTTTTCCGCCTTTCACATAATGTCTTCCTAACTATTAAATCATTCAGCCGCCTTAAGCTTCAGCTTTAAATATTTTAAGATGTGTGATCCAGGTTAACTTTCGATCAAATTGCAATCGATCAATTGCAATTGTATACGAATTTTATTGACAATTGGTACGCGATTATTGTTCATTAGCGACTCGGGTTATGGAAGTGGTTTCTGGATCTAGAGAAAGCTATGCATTGGCTTTTTAAAGGTGAGACTCGAAGGCCAGTACTGCAGCTCCAAGTATGAGGATTTCAGAGGGTCAAGTGTAGCAATTCTTGAGTTGGCTTTATTTCTTGTCCTTTACAAAATATGGTAATATTGTCAGCGTACTAGTGTCATGCCTTAACAGGTGGTTGAAGGCATGACACTTCTATTGATGACCACTAAAAATAGTGTCACACTTAAGAAGAGATTATTGTGGTGTTATTTTATAAACCAACAGGCTGGGATAAGAAGCCATTAGCACTTATTCGCATGTTTTGCAGAAAACTGTAGAAGAATGAGATCATCTTTCCATTGACTCCAAATTCCATTACAGACTAAATTATGTAAGTTCGCCAGATGCAATCGTATGTCTTTTCTATGTCAAGACTGATTAAAATCATATACTGTCGGTTACCAAAAGCCTCAGTTACTTCGGACTAAAGCATGGCCAGAGTATCTATTGTCGTATGCCTCACTTTGTATTATTATTTAACTTCAGAGGGGAGCTACTCGCTTGCGAGAGGGATCGTTAACCAAACAAAGAACTTTAAACTCGAGGCAACGACGAAGGCTGGTAGCTCCTGAAACTTTTGCTTACATGAGTAACTGCGAAAGATTTTCCCCTAAAAATATGCATTGCGGAATTAAATAAACCAAACTTGGCAACGGTGAAGCAAAATTATCATCATTATCATTTTCTCAGAGCGGCCATTAGCAGTAATAGCGAACATTTCAAAATTCTAAAGTAACTCATACGCCGACAACTTGCTGGAATTCTCCACGTGAGAGGGGTCAATGACCGGGCGGCAGACAGCTGGCTGCGTTGCAGGGGCCACGACAGGCGGATTAGACATCGCTAGTAACTGAGTAACCACAGGCGTACTAACACTGGACATAGATTCTACTTCACTGTGCTCGCTAACTGGAGCAATTGCTATATCAGATTTCTGTGCAATACGTCGCTTAGGCATGATTGCAGCACAAAAGATAACGCAACCAATAAACAAACAGTAGGACAAAGCAATACAGATTACACCAAACTAAACACTTATAGCATCACATGAATGTAAGTAGCAAGATCAGAACGTATCCAAATAAAACAGTTGCAGAAAGAATACAATTAAGCGCCCGCGGCAAAATATCAGAAAATTATACCAACACGCGTCTACACAAGCCACTTGGACACAATACCAAGATATTTAATCAGAATGAACACATGGAAGAAAACAAAATGATGGCTTCAGTGAGAAACCTCGAACTGGAAGTTAAAAAAAACCACGTCACACCTACTGTGACCACCGCTAACATTATCTCAAAAGGAGCAGAATACAGACTTGTAATTTATACGTAGCACACAAAACTTCTCTTTTTTTCTTTCCTTAAAACAAATGTATCTGATCTGATATACACACGCAAATAAACGCGCCAAAACACGTGCTGAGGAAGACTGGTTTCACAAGCTAAAATTATTGCTGATATGCATGACCACGCGGGAATTACATAACACACGTGCGTACATAAAAGTTACACGAAAAATGTCCCAGAAAAGTATAATAAACAGCTAGAAATCACAATCACTGGAATAGAAAGTGATAAGTTTCCAGAACCACTGCTAATAAGCACAGAAAACAAAATTTTCAACTAGATGGCCAACACGTGACGAGCACATTTTCAAAGCTACAACAATCTCGCTCGTTATCTCACTCGTTTCACAACTCAACTTTCACAAAAACATGTTTGAAAATAACCAGCACGAACCACTTAGCACAGCAATACAATTCAAAGGAAATGAAGCCAAAACAAGGGGAAAATGGAGTCAGAAGTTTTAGCGTCACGCCGGCAGACAATGGAAAAGTGCAAAAATGAGCTCAAAATTAAAATTTCGAAACCAGACTTTCAGATATGATAGTAACAAAATTTAGAAGAAGAGAATCACAAATTAAAGTATAAAAATCCTTACCCTTAAGCCAGAAACAAATTTAGATTTTTTCGCGACCACGTGGAGGGCTAGAAACCGTTACATTTTAGAGGGAAAAAAAATTTTGCACTTGAAAATCTCACAACAAATTCAATTATACCTGGCGCCACCGCCAATTGTCGTATGCCTCACTTTGTATTATTATTTAACTTCAGAGGGGAGCTGCTCGCTTGCGAGAGGGATCGTTAACCAAACAAAGCACTTTAAACTCGAGGCAACGACGAGGACGCAGCTAAGTTAAATCACAAAATAATTAATACACCAACACAATGCCTGGCTCAAGGGAGAGGAAAGGAACTCTACACTATCATAATTAAAACTGCCAGAGAATGGATAGCTGGTAGATTTATTATAAAAGATTTCTTACCCCATGTGTCTGCCGGGCGAGGACGCCATGTCTTAGGCAGTTGCCCGTCTGACTCACTCGAAGCCTACTCACTGAATGATACAAGAAGCCACGCTAAGTTGGCGTCAGTAACGCCATATCCCTTCCAATGACACTGTTTCCCCTGAATCGCCCCTACTCAGACAAACTGCCGTGCTTCGGAGTCCAGAGAGCGTCTTAACATTAATATCTGTGCACATGCCACACTATTGTGGAACAATTTTAACGAAGGCCGGTTTGTATGATGCTAAGCAAGTGGTCAGTTTCCAAAAACCAACCAAATATTTTCGTATTACCTTTTCAAGGAGCTTTCACAGGGTATATGTACAGAAATCTGCCGATAATTTATTGGTAAAGAATAATCCTAATTAGCTTTCGGAATAGGAATCACTGTTGACATTCGCCATTGATCAGGGCACACTTTGTTAAACCATATATGGTTGTAAATATTTCGTAGATACTGCAGTGCATTCTCTGACATATGTTTTATTATTTCCCATGGAATTTTGTCTGGTTCAGGGCATTTGCTATTGCGGTGTCAAAGACCTTCCAATATTGCTTCAAGACACACCTTTTCATTGAATGGTTGGCTTGTGTCAGCAACATTCAGGAACAAGTTATCATGTTAGAGTACATTTCTGTTCTGGAACTTCAGGATCATAATTAGATTCACTTGAGGTATCGGAGAATGTCTTTGCTAAAGTATCTGCGAATAATTTGTGAATCGCAATCTGTATATCAGAATGTGGTAACAAAAGGTGAGAAATCCTATTTAAACTCCTGGAACCATAAAAGACGAACTTTACACCATATGCCAGATTGAGTAGTCCTATCATTAAAGCAAGACACGAAAGTCAACCAGGAATTTCTCTTGCTACGCTTAACAGCTCAATGGGCAGCTTCACGAATTCGCTTATAACTGAATTCGGTATTAATAGTTATTATATAATTTGTTATTATATTTGTAGTATGCTTTATTCTTTAGTTTTATAGCTTCTCTGCATTCTTGGTTCCATTAAGGAAATGACTGTGTTTGGATACATAGAAACTGAATAGAATACAAAGTTCCGCCTGTTTTATGATAGCAGTAGAAAAAAGATCGCCTGTAGTGTCAAGAAGCGTAATGGAAAATATTTTGGGCTGTGGAAGTTTGTCTACAGCAACCTGAAGAAGATCTTTAAATTTCAACCAGTTTCCTTTATGTAAGTTCTAAGACTGATAACTTATATGCGAATTAGGCGAATAATCGACTGTAATAATAATAATAATAATAATAATAATAATAATAATAATAATAATAATAATAATAATAATAGGAAAATCGTCACTTTCATAAGGTGTGGAGTACACCGACCAACTAAACAACGGAACAAATAAGAGAAGCCGATGTTGCTGAAGGAGCTATAGGCAACGATGTAATGAGTTGGATACGGAGAATTTAAAAGTACTAAGTCATAGGCATAAATAAGTTTCTCAATAATTTTGCCGCAACGATAGGTGATATTGCAACCCCAGAGCAGGTCCTGGCGTTAATACTCACCAAGTATAATATGAGATGGGGTAATTGAGATATTAAGTCAGAAAAATCAATCAAATCAATATCCATACGTTAGGAAAATAAACATTACAGAAACAAATATATGTAGTAAAAAAGCTGACCCTTCTGCAGCCTCCAGGCATGTTTTGAGGGAGACTTCTCTATGGGGTATATTATTACCAAACCTGGTTCAGCGAGAGTTGATATGTATATATCCTTCCGCGTGTAAGTGGAAAGGAGAAGAGAGGGAGGAGTGGGGGAAGAAAAGGATGCATTTTGTTCGGTTCACGCTACTGGTGGAGATTTGAGACTGCATCACAGTGCATTCACAATGAAATGTAAGCGCTAACGTAATGCAGCAAAGCGCAGGCGTGAGGAAACACCATTCACAATACAACCGTAGGCGTAACCAAGACGTTTGCACGGGCTTTTAAATCCTTAAACTAACTACGGAAATGTTCCGAGTGCACCATAAGTTTCAAATTGAATAATATAACCAACAATACCGAATACGAAAGTTCACCCAATATTTTATAAATAAGAGGACACAAAAAATACATACATACGCCCAATAGCCGTCCATAGTGTTAGTGACATCACGACTGTTTGACCAAAACATTGAAAGTAGCTGTGCAAGTACTACGGAAACTGGGACATTATTCCGTATCTGGGTAGTGAGCACTTTTGCTAGCAACATGTAACATACGCATTTGCATCATGTTAGCCTTGCTATTGTTGGCATCGAGAACCCTCAGTCTCAACGCGTAGCTGAGGGATGTTTTTAGAATGAGAGGAGTGGAGTGCCGCAGCTCGGAGCGACGACAGGGCGTCTAAACTCGATTGATCCACTTTAGCTACATTTTCCATGATTCGCAACATTCCGTTGGCCATATTTTTTTCATCACGTGCGCAATATCTTCTGACAAGATTTCCGCAAAAGCTAAGCGGTCGCCAAGAACGGCCCAATATTTTCGATAAAGCAACAACTCCTACATCATTTAAGAACCCGGATACTACACAATGGATTCTGCGTATTAAAAAGAACCGATTCCGTAAGTTTCTTAAAATGTCATACCTCCTTCCCGAATATGGAATAATGTCTGGAAACTGCAGCAAGTTATATGCGAGTAGTATAAGTCCCGGATGAGCCAATTGGATTAACGATAATCCTGCCGCTAGGGGCGCTAGTGTCGCTGCGAGCGACGGCGGCAAGTTTGAAAAGCGCCATGAGCGGAAGGATTATCGTTATTGCAATTGGTTCATCCGGGACGAGTTAAAAGAATTGAGGATTAGGGAAAGATGAAGGAAAAACAGGAAGTGACGTGGAGTTTTTTGATTGTTTCGTTAATTCGGGTGGAAGATGAAGGAAGGAAGATGAAAGAGTATGGAGGACACGTGATGGAGAGGAGCGGGGTGGCGAGGTGTTGTGTGTGCGGAGGTCGGGACTGAAAGAGGGAAAAGATGGCGAACGAGGGATAAAAAGTATAACAGAAAGTGACGTGTGAAGTTGTGATTGGTGGGAATAAGAAGTGATGTTATTGGTGGAAAGAAACAACTGAAAGTTGTTGATTGGTAAGAATAAGAGAGATTATGATTGGTGGAAAGAAAAAGGTGTGGGAGTGGGGTATGTTGGAGGTGATGGGAAAGGTAAGTTTTGCTAACAACAAGATTTGCAAAAGCCTCTCCAGAACTCATCAGCAATTTTTGAACGTTGGATGGTGGTTTTCATGACTGGATAGAGAGATGGGACGATATGAGATGCGGTGGCGAAAATGGGAACTAAACAAGATGGCTGAGACAAGAGGTTTAAGGACGAGAAAATTTGGAGGTTAGTGGTGAACATGGCGGTCGCAAGAGGTGGGGCAAGGAGACGCGGTGGTGAGAATGGGAACTAAAAGAAGATGGCGGTAGCAAGAGCTTAGAAGAGCAGATTTTGAGGTTAAAATAGTGGGAACTAAAAATGGCGGAGGGTCGGCGACAAGGAGATGCGGTGAGAACTAAACAAGATGGCGGACGCAAGAGGAGGGTAAGGAGATTTGAGGTTACAGTACCAAAACACGAAAGGATATATTCCTACGCCAAGCAGGCCCGAACAATAATTATGCGCGTGGTACTTACCTGTTACTGGTGTTGATGCGTCACCAAAAGCGCAGCAGCTTCACGCGACGCGAAAAAAATAAAAGCAAACTGTTTTTGAAAATGCTTAACCAGCTTTAAGATCAACCAACATCGATACGCACTGATATACCTAGGTTTTTTAAAGCGGTACAGACGCCCTTTGCACAGACGTAATTTAACTATACCAAAAACCTGGTACTGGACCATCGTAATGGTCGCTAGCGTACGTAGGAGCAGGGTTCTCATAGCCGGTCGAAAGCGGTCAAAAAAGTGTACGACGTAGGTGTTGACAGTAGCTGCTGTCGAGTGAACCGTCGAGGTGTGAATGAACGAGATCTGTTCTTGCCGGCAATCTGGTTCGGAGATGTGAGGAGCGGCGAGGTGTTGTCTGTGCGGAGGTCGGGACTGAAAGAGGGAAAAGATGGCGAACGAGGGATAAAAAGTATAACAGAAAGTGACGTGTGAAGTTGTAATTGGTGGGGATAAGAAGTGATGTTATTGGTGGAAAGGAAGAACTGAAAGTTGTTGATTGGTAAGAATAAGGGAGATTATGATTGGTGGAAAGAAAAAGGTGTGGGAGTGGGGTATGTTGGAGGTGATGGGAAAGGTAAGTTTTGCTACCAAAAAGATTTGCAAAAGCCTCTCCAGAACTCATCAGCAATTTCAGCAGTCGATGTGCGTGGCGATAGGCCCGCTGCGATGAAAGAGCTGCAAACTGCGCGATACTTGAAAATATTGCCCGTCGTGACGCATTGCGCGCGCGCGTTTGCCGAAAACCGTTACAGTTGCCATACTTATATTATCCGTCTTTTTCTTTTTTTTTCTTTTTTTTCGTTTGTTTTTAAAAAAAATAACTGTTTTTTCGGGGGTTTTCTCTGGTTGGTAGGCGAATGCAAGCTCTTTCTGCTTTTTCACAGGTTTTCCCTGGTTGGTAGGCGTTTGCTGTAGTGGTTGACGAAGCCCTTTCTAATTTTCGAGGTTTTTCAGGTTTTTCGTGGTTGTCCCTGCCCGGTAGGCAAATGATGAAGTTTTCCCTTGTCGGCGCACGCATACTAGGCACATACTCGCACACACACACACACTATAATAGCAGCGTGTAAAGAAATTAAAAAATCATATAAATGGTTGTTTCACGTCATAATAAGCCTATATATACCAAGAATACTGAGTTTTTAAAAAGTCAAGAAATTCGATTTTCTAGCCCCTAGTGAGTGTAAAATCGCGTTTACTTCACTTCTTTCAAACTGCTTAAAAATCATATAAATGGATGTATCACCTCATAATAAGCCTCTATATACCAAGAATATTGAGTTTTTAACAAGTCAAGAAAATCGATTTTCTAGCCCCTAGTGAGTGTAAAATCGCGTTTACTTCACTTCTTTCAAACTTCGAAAAAATCATATAAATGGTTGGTTCACGTCACAATAAGCATATATATACCAAGAATACTGAGTTTTTAAAAAGTCAAGAAATTCGATTTTCTAGCCCCTAGTGAGTGTAAAATCGCGTTTACTTCACTTCTTTCAAACTGCTTAAAAATCATATAAATGGCTGTATCACCTCATAATAAGCATATATATACCAAGAATATTGAGTTTTTAACTAGTCAAGAAAATCGATTTTCTTGCCCCTAGTGAGTGTAAAATCGCGTTTACTTCACTTCTTTCAAACTGCTTAAAAATCACATAAATGGGTGTATCACCTCATAATAAGGCTCTATATACCAAGAATATTGAGTTTTTAACTAGTCAAGAAAATCGATTTTCTCGCCCCTAGTGAGTGTAAAATCGCGTTTACTTCACTTTCAAACTGCTTAAAAATCATATAAACGGCTGTATCACCTCATAATAAGCATATATATACCAAGAATATTGAGTTTTTAACTAGTCAAGAAAATCGATTTTCTTGCCCCTAGTGAGTGTAAAATCGCGTTTACTTCACTTCTTTCAAACTGCTTAAAAATCATATAAACGGCTGTATCACCTCATAATAAGCATATATATATACCAAGAATATTGAGTTTTTAACTAGTCAAGAAAATCGATTTTCTTGCCCCTAGTGAGTGTAAAATCGCGTTTACTTCACTTCTTTCAAACTGCTTAAAAATCATATAAATGGCTGTATCACCTCATAATAAGCATATATATACCAAGAATATTGAGTTTTTAACTAGTCAAGAAAATCGATTTTCTCGCAGGGCAATGCATGTTGAAAGTTGGTGTACTGGAAAAGTGCATGTTGAAAGTTAGCACACAGGCAAGCTGGGTCGCGCTGTGTCAGCATGGTTCCCACGGCCAGGTTTCATGCTAGCGCGAAGATTGCACAAAGTGTACAGCACTGCTTCCCGTATGATGGCCAAACACAGACACAGCTGTGATAGCTTGTCGGCTTATTTCATGTTCATATTCCTTTTCAACGCATTTCGTTTAGAGGTATTGTTTATTTGTTTTTGATGGCAATACGTTTTTGGCATAAGTTTCTTGCATTAATTTTATATAACGGATTGCGAAAATGGAAGTTCTTTTATTAGTTGCTTTAAAATCCTTGTCATTTCATTTACTGTGGTTTGGCGTAGTTACATTTATGCCTTCCAAGAAACACTAAACTAACCGTATCTTTAAATCAGATTTCGAAAAAGTAATTAACGTTCATAGTGAGCATAGAGGGAATTACTTTCGGTGAAAAAATACCATAGTTATCACATGTATAACCATCAAATTTGTGACAACAACGCTAAGTTTCGAGCTAGCTATACTCACTTTTCTTGCAATTTTTAAAAACGATTAAGGAACTATATAAGTTTAAACCAATATTAACAAATTTCTCGTAATCCCAGAATTTATTAATCATAGCTGTAATATTTTTCACAACTGCATGTAATAATATTGATTTAGGGGCTTTTAGTAATTTGCTATTCGTTCTAAAACCTTTTATATTGTTAAGCTGGACAACTGTGGACCTGTGCATCCTATAAACATTGACATGCACATTAGTATAAACTTCCCTACAGTGTTTTATATACAATTTTACAAGTTGTTTTAAGAAATTGTTAAATTTGGGTACCGAAAAAAAATAAAGATAGGGTTTTCCAAAAGATTTCGAAAGAACTAAGTTGCTGTATCAAAATTTCCTTGTTACAAATTGTGCATTTATTTCTTAAGCAAACCAGGAATACAGATTTTTTTATAAATTTAGCGTGCACCGATCTATATTTTCAACTTTTTACGCCTACGTTTCTCGTCAATAAACACCATTGCTGAAGAGGTTGATATTTCTACTCTCTCTACCACGTAAAATAGTAGGTAGAGGAGGTATGCATTGCATCCAAATATTCAATATTGAGATTTCACTGGAAAACTAAATACTTGTTTTGAGGCCCCCTGAATAAAAACATTTTTAGAAAATTCTGCGTGTGTGTGTCTGTGTGTATGTGTCAGAGCAGCATAACTCAAAAATGAAAAGTCGGATGAATACTAAACTTGGTATTTAGGTTGAGTACCTTCCAAAGATACGACACAGAGATTTTCAAGGAAGTCCCTCCACCCCAAACTACCCTTTACATGAACTATTTTCCGAAATGTTTTGTTTTCTAAAACTGTCTTTGACGATTTTAATTACAACACCATATATTAAAGACATTTATATGAAAAATAAAATGTATATCTTGAATTTTGTGGAAATAGCCTGTGAAGTCCTGTTGATTCGGAAGAAATTTTCTATGATCTTGTACAACTGCTAAGGTTTGAGGAAAACATACAATACAAAAAATTTAGATCTCTTTAAAAACACACACAATTTATTTGAAATAACTTTTTTGTGACGTCAGCCATTTCCAAGATATCTGTTATAAATGGTTCGAATTGTACAATGCTTAGCCATTCTTTTAAAGTCATGTCGCTTTTCAGTTCTTGCTCGCCATGTTGATGGAAAGAATTTAGAATTTTAAGGCCAGTGTATAGCGTCCCTTTGTATGTATAACGGATGTGTAATGTAACTATTCCCCGAAAAGTTTATCTGGATTAAAATTAAGTGGATATGAAAATAAACTTTCGTACTCACCTATAAGAGATAGAGGGTAGTGGTCATACAATGTAACACTTCAGAATTTTTTATTCTGCAGTTGGTGTTACTCCTTAGAAAGGAAGTATCTGTTGATTCTATTTAATCCTTACATTTTACATAACACGTATGCACAGCACAACACAAAAACACTACACACGACACTGATAGTTTTAAATATTTGACACCGATGTTGAAGTTGGGGCAGGGTACTGTTTTTAACTCCACCCGCACTTAATAAAACACATAACCGTGCGGAAATACCGTGAATACCGCAGTACGTGAATGACCGTGTGCTGATAGAGCAGTCGATGTGTGTTTCAAAATGGCAGCCACGGTTAAAGAACTGCCAACTGCGCCGTGGGAACGGAAGCTGACAAAGCAGCGGCGTTTAAAGAGTTGCGAACGGATGCTCGTCAGCGACAAAATGTTTTAAATGCGGTTTTATGGTCGATGGTAGGGAAACGTGCAGCGGTTGATGGATGGATGGTGTGACCGGAAATGTCTGCGATTACAACTTGGCAAGCTGTGGCGAAATAAGGCGTCAGGAGTTTTAATGAGGCATTTAACTCGACGCGCATGCTGAAACTGCGGTTGCGATAAGCGAACTTATAAAAACCCAGTGCCTAGAGCAGCAGGCCGTAGTGACAAACGGAAGCGATAGTGGATTATGCTGAAAATCGTGCTATTTGACGTGATATAAGTTTTAGAGCAATACGTGCACATGTGCGGGTGTCTTCATCGATCGGTATTGACCATCGCCCTAGTGATAGCAGAACATACGCCGCAGCAGTTGTTCCCAGAGTGTTAAAGCCGAGAAAAATATTTTAAAATAAAAACAAAATAGCAGCAGCACTTTGCAGGCAAAGAGCGATCGGTGCATTCGGACGATAAGATGGAGCTGCAACCCGGGGGAAGTCGCGATGGCACCTTGCAGCCTACGTTCGAAATTATAGGGCACAAGCAGAGAACGCTGCCAAGGCTTTTTTCCGGCTTTACAGAGTCGCAAATTACCGTAAACCCGGTCCCCAGAGATGTTATCCCGGAGCAATGGGTATCGCATTTGTTTAACGATATTCTAAACTTTGCGAAAGAGAACCTGTTAGAAAACGAACCCGGATATTTAGACATATCCATAACAGACGAAAAGGAGACGTCTAAAGCCTTCAATATGAGCGTGAGGCGCGTAGAGCATTGAATGCGGATGTCATTGTTGGAAGCATCGAAAAAGTAATGCAAAGTAACCAACAATTCTTGCTAAGCGGGCCTCTTCATGTGACGTTTGTGTGGACCAAGGAGGTCTCGGGTTCGTGTCACCAACCTTGCGATGCCTGTAGGGACAATAAAGGCATTGTCGAAATAGCCAACAAAGACAACTTGTGTTTAGCAAGAGCCATTGTTGTAGTTAAAGCCAAAGTGGATCGCGACGTCAACTATAAAACGATGACGCGCTCCGACTATCTGCAAAAATCGAAGGCCGTAGCCTTGTGTGCGAGCATCGGTCAAGGCCACGACAGCTGCACGATAAATGACGTCAGACGCTTTGACGCTGCGTTAAAGGGCTACGCTGTGACGGTGTTTGGCGATCATACGGGGAAGCACGTGCTGTACGCGTCGGATAAGAAATGCGATAAATACATCGACGTCATGCTCCACGCCGGGCACTTTAATGCTATCGTGAACCTTCACAAGTGCTTTAAATGCAAATGGTATTGCCGCCAGTGTCATTATCCCTCGGCACACAAAAAAGAATTTCATAGGTGTGACGCCAGGTGTGCTAAATGCCATCAGCAGTGCGATGCGCGATTTGACGCCTACATACGCTGCGCCGGGTGCAACAGAGATTTTAAGGGACCGACATGCTTTGCAAACCACGCAAAGAAAGGCGTTTTTTACCCAAAGGCGCTGTCGGTGTGCGATGTAGAAAAGGTGTGCACGTCTTGCAATAAGCTGGTGAATGCGAGGCACAGAAAAACCGCGCACGAGTGCGGGGAAAAGTACTGCTATCATTGCAAGACACACGTGAATTCTAGCCACATGTGCTATATGCAGCCGTATGCCGCAAAGAACAAAAGAAACCGGTACGTGTTTATATTTATCGACTTTGAATGCACGCAACACATTCCATATACCGGCAAAAAGGACACATACGAGCATGTACCTAACTTGTGCGTGTTGTACCAAGCCTGCCCGCACTGCATCGACGAACGCCACAAGACGGCATACTGTACCGAATGCGGTTGCAAAGAATGGGTGTTTATGGACGAACCCGTGAAGCAGCTTTTCGAGCACATCGCGCAGGCGAGGTTCGAAGCCTGGGACGTCTACGTCGTGGCGCATAACCTCAGAGCTTACGACGGACAGTTTTTATTAAAGTACATGGTGGTGCACTTAGACTGGGCGCCGGAGCTCATCATGAACGGAAGCAAGATCTACAGGATGAGGTACGGTGACGTCACATTTCTAGACTCGCTCAACTTCATACCCATGCCACTCTCCCGCTTTTCCAAGACCTTCGGATTGAAGGAATGCAAAGGTTATTTCCCGTACCTGTTTAACACGAAGGAAAACGAGCAGTACGTGGGTTCGATTCCCGACAAAAGGCATTACTGTCCGGAGAGCATGTCGGCGGAGGGTCGGAAAGCCTTCGAGCAGTGGCACGAAGAAAAGGCGTCCTCCGGGTACGTCTTCGACATGAGGGCGGAAATGGTGGCGTATTGCAAGATGGACGTATTTCTACTCAGTCAGGGAGTTTCCAAATTCAGAAGGGAATTCTTGGACGAGAACGGAATAGACCCGTTCAGAGAATGCGTCACCATCGCGCAGGCGTGCATGTGCGTGTATAGAAAGCGCTTCATGCCGCTTAAAAAATTGCCCTCTTGCCAGCGGGCGGGTATCGACTAGCGGACCGGCAGTCTCGCGCTGCATGCATATCGCTAACTTGGCTAGAGATGAAAAACCGCATCGTCATCCAGCACGCCATGCGAGGACGCGAAGTTAAAATCGTGGGGCACAAGGTGGACGGGTACAGAGAGGCTGAAAAAACCGCGTACTTTTTCCACGGCTGCTTTTACCACGGCTGCAGGCGGTGCTTTCACAATCGCCATGCGGTGATATACAACTCGGGACACGAAACCATGACCTCCAGGTTACAGAGCACCGAGAAGGCCACGGCCAAGATCAAGGCCGCCGGCTACACCGTGGTGGAAATGTGGGAGTGCGAGTTCAACGCCGCGATGGAGGCCAACCAAGACCTCGCGCGCCACGCAAGGGACTTTGCGGTACCGGAACCCCTGAACCCCAGAGACGCCTTCTACGGAGGTCGCACCAACTGCACCAAGACGTACTGCGAGGCGAAGGGGGATAGCAAGATCTACTACTACGACGTATGCAGCCTGTACCCGTACGTGAACAAGACGAAGCCCTACCCCGCGGGCCATCCCAAGATCCACGTGGATCGATTCCCGCGCTTGGAAGACGTGGGGGGCGGGTTGGTGAAGTACGAGGTTCTACCGCCGCAACACATGTACCACCCGGTGCTACCGGCGCGCATCGGCGGCAAGCTGATGTTCCCGCTATGCCGCGCTTGTGCGGAGGCGGAGAACCAAGACGAGTGCCACCACGGTGAGCGCGAGAGGGCGTTGTCGGGTACCTGGGTGGTCGAAGAGATGAAGGTCGCCCTGGAGGAGGGGTACCGCCTCCTCCGTGTCCACGAAATCTGGGAGTACGACGTGGTGCAGCACGAGCCGACCACCGGAGCCAAGGGTCTCTTCAAGGACTACGTGAATCAGTTCTTGAAGATCAAGACCGAAGCCTCCGGCTGGCCCTCGGGTTGCGACGACCCTGCCGCAAAGCAGCAGTACGTGGAGCAATTCATCGAACACGAAGGCGTAGCCCTGGATCCCCAGGCCATCGCCACCAACCCCGGCAGGCGGGAGCTGGCCAAGCTGATGCTCAACAGCTTCTGGGGCAAACTGGGGCAGAGAGAAAACCTCCCCACGTGCGAGCTGGTGGACCGGTACGACCGCCTCCTGGAGCTGCTCAACGACCCTGGCGTGGAAGTGCAGACCTACGTGCCCGTCTCCGACCGGATCATGTACGCGGTGTGGAAGTACTACGAGCAGCACCGCAAGGTCAACCCCACCGCCAACGCCGTCCTGGCGGCCTACACCACGGCTCACGCGCGCCTGGTGCTCTACTCCTACCTCAAGAGGCTGGGAGAACGGGTCTGCTACTTCGACACCGATTCCGTCGTCGTCGCCGCCGCTCCGGGTGACTGGACGCCGTCCGTTGGACGCCTCCTGGGGGACATGACGGACGAGCTGGAGAAGTGCGGGCAAGGCTCTTACATCGCCCGGTTCGCCTCCGCGGGGCCCAAGAGCTACTGCATGGAGATCGTTTGCCCCGAGACGGGCAAGACCTTCTCGGTGTGCAAGGTGAAGGGGATCACGCTCAATTCGGGCAACCTGGAGCTGGTGAACGCGGAGGTGATTCGCGACGTGGTGCTGAGGGACAACGACCGTGCGGTGAAGCTGGCGGGCACGCAGATTTCGCGGAAACCGTCTTGGACGGTCGTCACCGAACCCAGCTCGAAGACGTTTAGGATGGTGGTCAACAAGCGCGTACTCGCCGGCGATCACGATTCCTATCCCTACGGGTTCAAGAGGAACGCATAAATGAGACCTCTACAGCCGCGCCAAAGTCATTTCGAACCGGGCGCCCCTGAGGAGACGATGCCCGGTCCCCGAGACCTGGGGCGATTCGAGTTTCCCAGCACGATGCTCGTGGCGGGGCCGTCGCGCTGCGGCAAGTCGACCTTCGTGAAAAACCTGTTACGCCACACGCACCGGATTTTCGACGTGCGCCCCAGGAGGGTGCTGTGGTGCCACCCTCCGGAGTATTCGCCGAGACTCGAACCCTTTGGCTCTGCGTTGCGAGACCCACGCGGGCATACCCGAACTTGCTTCGGTGGGCGAGAACGACCTGGTCGTCCTCGACGATCTGATGCTGGAGGTTGGCGGGAAGGACGTGTCCAATTTTTTCACCAGAGACTCCCATCACAAGCGTTTCGGCATCGTCTACATCCTGCAGAACGTGTTTCCGCAGGGTCAGAAATATCGCAACATCTCTCTGAATGCAAACTACGTCGTGGTCTTCAAGAACAACCGGGACAAGATGCAGATCGAGAGACTGTGCCAGCAGATCGAACCCAGGAACTCTAGGTTTCTCTTGGAGGCCTTCGAGAAGGCCACCGAACGCCCTCACGGGTATCTCGTGTTGGACTGCACTCAGTACACGCCCGCCCGATACAGGTATCGAACCGGCGTGCTGCCGGGGGAAAACCTCTCTTATTTCGTAACCAACTGAGACCGCCGAGAGGACTCGGGTTCGTTTCGTTCTATATTATCCCGGCAGAGTCTTACCCAACTGAGGCCATTGAGTCTAAATAAAAAGTACCGCTTTCGGAGCGAACGTCATTATCGCGCAAGCATGGCTAGAGGTAGGTTAAGGCTTGCGACGCTGACCAGTCCTCGCATAGCGAGACAGCACGGTAGTTTGACGGCTCTGGCCAAGGCGAAGGCCCCTCTGCGCAAAAAGTTGTTAAAAAAATGCCGATGGCGATCTGATCAAGGCCATTAGCGAATGTATGTTCAACGTGTGCAGAGGTCACGTGCAACTTCCCGCAAAGTGCTTGGGTCGCCTAAAGAATCACAAGGCTTCTTGGAGGAAGTTGACGGATAAACGGGTTCCTCTGAAGAAGAAGAAGAAGAAGAAGAGCATCTTGGTTCAAAAAGGAGGTTTTTTCCGGCATTTCTCCTACCCGTCTTGGCTTCGCTTGGCGGCGCGCTAGTGTCGAAATTAACAGGATGAAGTACGGCAAGCAGATCCTCGTTGCACCGCAACCAAAGACCGTCGATAAGCTTCACGCTATAGACCGCACCATATCCAGATTGGCTAAAGAAATTCAGAACCTGCAGAGCGCAAAGCTCTCTGCCGACGAAAAGTGGCGGCTCGTAAAACATAAATTGGACAACTACCTCGATCTCGTGGCACAAGTCAGAAAGCCCTTCCTCGGCGACGACGACGACGACGACGATTACGAAGACGTGCACGAACGCGTGCCGGTGAAGCAGGAGGTCGAACCCCGAACCATAAAGGTCAACCTCCTCTCGCCTCGCAAAAAGAAGAGGGCAAACCCTGCCACTCCGAAAAAGAAATCGAAATCGCCTTCCGCGTCGTACCATTTTCGCAAACGCGTCTGGCAACCCCTGTACAAGTAAAGCATGAAGGAATGGAAGGCGCTAAGGCGATACTATGCCAAACCGGAACACTATGCCGGTTTGGGTACGGTCCAGCCCCTTCGAAAGGCCACGGGTGCGTCTAAGGCGAACATCGAGTCCTTCCTTCAAACCCAGGACAGTTACACTCTGCACAAACCGGTCAGAAAGCGGTTTCCCACCAGATATTATCACGTGACGAATATGGACGATCTTTGGGAGGCCGATCTAAACGTCATGAACAGCGTGAGGGAACATAACAAACCTTACGTGTACATTCTGACCGTTATCGACGTATTTTCCAAATATGCTTGGGCCGTACCCCTGAAATCGAAGCTGGGTACCGAGGTTGCGCAAGCGTTTCGCTCTATATTCTCCCAACGCGTCCCCAGGGTCCTCCAAACGGACAAGGGAACCGAGTTTACCAACAAGACTTTTCGCGACTTTCTGAAGAAACACGACGTGAAACATTACACAACCAAAAATAACGTTAAAGCCAGCGTCGTGGAGCGCTTCAACCGCACCTTAAAAACCAAGATGTGGAGGTATTTCACGCACAAAAACAGTTACAGATACCTGGAAGTCCTTCCGGCCTTACTCGAGTCGTACAATAGCTCGCATCACAGGTCCATAAAAATGGCTCCGAAGGACGTGAACGAATCTAACATTTTACGAGTGTACCGCAATCTCTACGGAAATAGGACCCTACCTTGCGCAGGGAAACCCAGATTTTCCGTCGGCGATCACGTGCGCATCTCTAAAGAAAAAATGAAATTCGACAAGGGCTACGAGCAGAATTGGACGGACGAAATATTTCGGATAGCCGAGGTGGTGCGCGGTCGACCAGTGGTATATAAGTTGAAGGATCTGGCCGGAGAAGCCATAGACGGCACATTTTACACCGAGGAGCTACAAAAGGTCGCGCTACCTCGGACGTTTAAGATCGAACGCGTTTTACAGACCAAGGGCCGAAGGCGCAACAAGCATGTCTTGGCAAAGTGGAAGGGGTATCCGGCAAAGTTTAACTCGTGGGTTCTGGCTTCGACCATCGATTCGACATGATTAAGACCAAGCCCTTCTCCATCACTCTCGTGAGCAACGCTTCCATAGAACACTTTACCGACAACACCACGGCCAGATTTTCTAACATCTTACCCGAGAGAATCGTTCTGCAGGGAGAATGGGAGGTCGCCCTGCAAAAGGTCAGGTATCCGGTGAAATTTTATAACCTTTCGCCAGACGATGCCCGTCTAGTGGGCACCAAGTACACCATGACGCTCCTCCCCACGCATTCCAAATTCAGTTTGCAAATGCCGCAAGGCATCGTGCACAATCCCAAAGACTTGGTGAACCTCGTCAACGCCGTTGTACTCTAACACTTGCACGTGGAAAACTTCTTCCTCTTCGACGAGCGCAAGCAGACGGTGGGCGTAAATGCCGCCGTCGCCCATCCCGAACCACTACCCGACATTCCGTTTGACGGGTTTGTGGAAAATGTCGCGCGCACGACCGTACCGTACGCGGTCGGCGAATACGAATCTCTGAACGATGCGGCCCACCAGAGACCCAAGCCGAAACGGAAACCGAAGCCCCGGGCTTCGGGGCAGCAGAAACCCGCGGCGGCTCGTCCCGTCAGACCCAAACCAGACGTTTCAAAATCGGAGGACCCTCCGGGACCTCTACACCGCATCCACAGTTTGCTCTTAACGCCCGCTATGGCAAAAATATTGGGTTTCGAGCCCTACGTCAACGTCATTCTCGAAAAAGCTGCTAAACACCCCGTAGATCCTTATATGGGGTTTCCTTACGAAATGTTCATCTATTGTAATCTAGTGACCCCGCAAGTCGTGAGCGACACCTTCGCCCAAGTCATAGAGAGCGCGGCCGTGGAATACGAAAGAAACAACAACACTTACATGAGCGACGAAAAGACGTTTTTTCCCCAAAATTGGGTACCCTTGATTCAGCAAGACTTCAAGACGGTCAACATAGATTTAAGGAACGGTTACGGCGATCTCTTGCCATTCGCCGACGGATTTTCCTCTACTATAGTTCTCGCTTTTCCTCCAAAACAGGCGTAATGGACGTGCACGCCGTAACGCGGTAATACCTCAATCAGACCGGCGGCGCGTTCCACGATCGCGATTTCATTCTCTACAGGGGCAAGCGCTACCAAAGAGGCAGCGGTCTCTTTTCAGCCCTCGGAGGACTCTTCAGAAGGTTGCTACCGTTTTTAAAGAGCGGAGCAAAAGCAGTCGGAAAGGAGGCCTTAAAGGCGGGCGCTCACGTTCTGTCCGATGTGACTGTGGCGGAAGCAGCGCCAAAGCAAGCGCTCCAACGGAGGCTGAAGGAGTCCGCATACAATTTAAAGCGAAAAGCCGACGAAAAGCTCGATGCCATGCTCGGTTCCGGCGCCAGGCGCCTCAAGAGAATAAAACCGAGCAAATCCAAAAAGAGTAAGCAGTCGAAGCTGAAATGCGGTAGGCGTAAGGTGCAAGACGTATTTTCGTAATGACAGACGCGGCCGTCCACATGAGTTCCGAACTAGACCTCTTTACAGAGGTGCCGGTTCAGATGAGCATCGAGGAGTCACGGTTCCTATACCTTAACCCTCAAAACACTTTAATGAAAAATGCCCCCATCACCTTTTATTATTCCGGAAATGCGGACGATTACCTAGACTTGACCTACGTCGTACTCGAACTCATGGTGCGCATTGTAGATGACAAAGGAGAGGCCTTAAACGCTGACGCTAACGCCACTCTGGTCAACAACGCCTTAAATTCCCTGTTTCAACAGGTGGAGGTAACCCCCAATAACGTCATCGTCTCCATGCCGCAAGCCGGTTACCCCTATAGAACCTACCTCGAGACGCTTCTCAATTACTCCGAAGATGCCATGAACACCAAACTAGAATCCACCCTCTGGAGAAAGGACACGGCAGGCATCATGGACACTTTTATCGCCAATGCGGGTTTTCAGTGGCGTCAGGGGTTTACCAAAGGGAGCAACGTCGTACAGCTCATCGGTCCTCTGTCCAACGCTCTGTTTAGACAGGATAAGCTGCTTTTGAACAACGTTAGCATGACCGTTAAGCTCACTCCCGCCTCTCCCCAGTTTTATCTGTTTTCCGACGTAGATACCTTTAAGGGGTACGCCGACATCGTGTCTGCCACGCTGCGCTTAAAATTGGTGCGGCCCTCGCCGACCATAAAGCTCGCGCACCAGGCCGTGCTCGCAAAGGGCAACGCAAAGTACCATCTCAAGGACGTTAGCTTTCACGCTCTCAGCATCCCCAAGGAGTCCAGGGCAATGACGTTTAGCGACGTGTGCGTAGGGCAAGTTCCCAGGAGAGTGGTAGTAGCCATGGTCACCGACAAGGCCTATTCCGGCCATTTTAACTCAAATCCGTACAACTTGAAACATTTTAAAATGAACTTCTTTCAGCTCTACGTGAACGGGCAACCCGTTCCCTCCCAACCTCTGCAACCCGACTTTACAAAGGGACACTATTTGCAATGCTTTCAAACCCTGCAGGACGGCCTAGGCATTCATTTCAAGGACGAGGGACACTCCATCTCCAGAGAAACCTACCCGCAAGGGTATACGATAATGGTTTTCGATCTCACTGCAGACATGAGCGCTAACGAGTCTCACATCTCGGGTCAGCGCCACGGAACCGTCTCTATAAGCATCGGTTTTGCCGATAAATTGACAGAACCGGTCATACTTCTGCTGCTAGCGGAAATACATCGCACGGTCGAAATCGACGCCAACCGATCCATTTTGGTATCATGAACACCTTTCAAATTCAACGGTTTCTATCGACATGCCCCTCTACGCGCTCTCACTTTTTAGGCGTCTACCCCTGCGATAAACTACCCGTACTTCACGGCATTCGAACGCCTCCCTTGGCGCTAGTGGCTAACACCGACCCCAGCACCAAATCCGGGCAACACTGGATTTGCATCTTTGTGGAAAAAAACTCGCATGGAGAATATTTTGACAGTTACGGCATAGGACCGCTTTCGCCCCATTTTCTCCGGTTCTTAAATTCGGTCTGCGGGACGCGTTGGTCCACCAACGCCAGAAGGCTGCAAGGTTTCGACAGCACCACTTGCGGTCATTACGTCATCGCCTACCTCACCCACCGCTGCTCCGGCTTACCTAAGCATAAATTCTTCTCAAAATTTCACGTCAGCAATCACGCGCATAATGATGTCGTCATTCGCAAAACGTACAAAGACGCATGCCGCGCAAAGTGCTCTGACGCTCAGCAAACTTGTCAACCCTTGAAGGTGAGTACGTGTGTGTGTGTGTGTGTGTGTGTGTGTGTGTGTCACTATTCATCACATCTAACCTAATCCATCCTCTTGCACGTGCTTTCAGAAGACGCTCCTGCTCATATAAAAAGCAACGTCACGGTGCCGCTCGCCTCATTCAGAGTGTGCCATGCAGCACGCGGATACAGTCATGCTGCCATGCAGCACGCCGACCAGGTAGGTCCGCACCTATGTATTAGCTTGCTTTTTTCTATTCCGTTTATCTCTCTATCCCTCACATTATTATTATTATTATTATTATTATTATTATTATTATTATTATTATTATTATTGTTTTGTGTGTTCCAGTATAACCGGATGTCAAACCCCGACCACCTCGAAACCCGGGGAAAAAAGGAAACTACCCATCTTCGACCTCCAACAGCATCCCGACAGTCCTGCTCCGCCAGCACAGTTCCAACACAGTGCAGTTGTGGGTCCTCTGGCGGATATCTACTTCCTCAACCCGCAACAAACTAAATTCGTCAGTGTGGGATTCTCCCCCCAGCCGCCGCACCATCTCGTCGTCACCATTGCCAAATGTGGACAGCACTACGCAGTCGTCATGAGTTCCTCGCAGTGGCACAAACTCGTCGAAGCCATCCCCATCATTCACAAACGCTTGAATGACCCACAGGGACGTCTACAGCAATTTCAATTCAGCGACAGCGTCACCATCGTGTTTAAGCTTGTGTTCGGAAAGCTAAAGCTCGTTTTCAAAGAACCGCAAGGCGCATCCGTTACGCTCAACCAACAAGAATGGCACGTGTTGCATGCCCTGCAGCGCATCATTACCGACATCATGTATCACAAAAAGAAGGAAGAGACAGACGTGCAAAATCAAATCATGGCATACCACAAGTACATGCTTCACAACCATGCCTCCAACGTTCCCTTACATAACATGAATTTCACGCAGTTCACCAAGTACATACGGTGCGCCAATTTTAGAACATTCCTCGAGATTCATCATTTCCTCAACACCCATTTCGCACTGCGCATCTCACAAAATAATCCTTAGTGCGCATGTATTTCTACCAGCGTTCCAACCGCACCTCACCCAATCATCTCGCGCCCTTCGCTCCCGCATCATGGGTTACAGAAATTACCTGTCGGTGTACTACCATGACAGTAAGGTGTTTAAGAACTACGAGGTGGACGGTCACCCCCATAAAAACACACCTTATGCACTTCGCTTCGTCGACAACACCTACGACGGAAAATCCGTCTCCGCCAGAGTTCACAGCTGCGAAACCAAAATTCATTTTGTGCTATCTAACATGTACTTCAACGATATCCATTTCAAAGCAGATAAAGAAGACGCACAACATCAGTGGTTCCAATTTGTGCCCACAAGAGGTTTATACATCGTTTTCTACGAACAGCAATACATTTCCACAGACAAAATGCAGCAAATGTTAAACGAAAACCCCATGTGCTACGGCACATGCTTAGCGGCGCATTTGGGTCGCGAATCACCCTATATCATACCCGATCACATTCACGGCGTTTGCATGTTCAGCACCGTTCAAAACAGAGTTCTCCTCCAAGACGAAAACCGTTAAATCAACGGATACAGTGTTTTTCCTGCGGATGTTGTGCAATAATCGCTAAGCGCTTCCGGCGGATGTAGTGAACCTCCAACGAACGTTTCCCCCACCAGTGCTTCCCCTGATGTGGTAATTCTCCAACGAACTTTTCCCCCACCAGTGCTTCCCCCTGATGTGGTCGTTTTGCATGTTCAGCACCGTTCAAAACAGAGTTCCCCTCCAAGACGAAAACCGTTAAATCAACGGACACAGTGTTTTTCCTGCGGATGTTGTGCAATAATCGATAAACGCTTCCGGCGGATGTAGTGAACCTCCAACCAACGTTTCCCCCACCAATGCTTCCCCTTGATGTGGTAATTCTCCAACGAACTTTTCCCCCACCAGTGCTTCCCCTAATGTGGTCGTTTGCATGTTCAGCACCGTTCAAAACAGTTCTCCTCCAAGACGAAAACCGTTAAATCAACGGACACAGTGTTTTTCCTGCGGATGTTGTGCAATAATCGCTAAGCGCTTCCGGCGGATGTAGTCAACCTCCAACGAACGTTTCCCCCACCACTGCTTCCCCTGATGTGGTGTTTCTCCAATCAACTTTTCCCCCACCAGTGCTTCCCCTGATGTGGTAAATCTCCAACGAACTTTTCCCCCACCAGTGATTTCCTGCTTCCGGCAGTTGGGTTATATTTATGCACGCGCATTCTTTTCCCCTTCATTCGGTGCTGGCCAGCCGTGGGGGAATGCCAGGACCGACGTGTAAAGACTTCCACTGCTCGTTTTGCTTTCACCAAACGTGCAGCTGCGAACTTAGGCACCGTCTCACCCGCCTGTGCACACAGTGTCAACTCGGTTTCTACGAAGACCTCGATCAACTCAATAAGCAAATTCAACAATTCCTTCGAAGGTACTCCGCTAGAAACACCACATGAACTGCTTCATCGTGCTCTTTCGGTATCTCGATAACGGACGAAGAATCCACCTGCTACTGCCCAGGGAACGCCAAGTGCTGCTGCAGAACGGCATATTCATCTTTGAACGTTATCCCCCAAGCGACGTCGACCTTGTGTGGAACCAACTTCCCAAAGACGCACAGGTAGTTTGCGCACCTTATCGCAGGTGTAAACAACACTACAACCTTCCTCATCAAACCACTCATATAGACGGTCCTCCCCCGTTTATCAAAAACTGTCATCTGTGTCGTCATAATGTCACAGGACGCTCTTAAAGAGCTAGAAGAACTTTCCCGCAGCGCCGACACTCTCAGCGTATCTACGCTTCAACAGCACGTACCGTATCGTGTCGTCGGCGTCAAAACACTCGACACCGTTCACGGTTCAAAGCTCCTCGCCAAACTCGAGAACGACACAGAAGTTTTCCTACCAACAAGATTTGCAAAAGCCTCTCCAGAACTCATCAACAAACTCAACTCTACCTCATTCTGCATCATATACGCAGGCGAGGAAAAACTACGCAACGGTTTCAAACGTCACATCGTCACGTTCTCCCCATATAACCCTAAATAATGTCCGACGAAACCTATCCCGTCCCCGTGGGGAACAATCTTAACCTACAACTCATTCTCAACGCAACTTCACCTATCCGTACCCTCTGCATCTCCAACTCCTATTTCCGCAACAGCAGAGTTGTCACCATCACACTCGACGTCCAAGGGGCTCACGCCGTCCACGTCAAATGCGTACCTACCAAAGTGCACCAGCATCAACAAGACGCACTATGCATCATATACCTCGGCAACAGCAACATTCCTGCTCTAACCAACAAAGTCACATCCACAGGATGCTTCTCAACCAGCCATTACAACGAATTTACCATCCCCATCTATATACCAACCTTCACCGAGTTCGTCAACGAAAGTTTCTCTCACCTGCTCGTCACCTGCATCACCAAACCTATCCACCAATTTACCGTCGATAGCAGCAGCAGCGATGACGAGGACTCAAAGTGCACCACGTACTTTAAAATCATTGTTGTGCGCGAAATCTGTGTGTCCTAGCGCCTCAACAAACTATGAATTTTAATGTGCTTTTTTTCTCCTAATATTTCTTATATTGTTCATTTATTGTATTCATATGTTAATCTCCTGTAATCAAATAATCCATTATGTTATTCTCAAACTATGTATTCATATGTTAAGCAAATAATACATCATGTTAATCTAAACTATGTATTCATATCTTTATCCAATGTACTGTATTTCAAATTATAAATAAAGAAAACAGTCCCGGATGAGCCAATTGCAATAACGATAATCCTTCCGCTCATGGCGCTTTTCAAACTTGCCGCCGTCGCTCGCAGCGACACTAGCGACACTAGCGCCCCTAGCGGCAGGATTATCGTTAATCCAATTGGCTCATCCGGGACTTATACTACTTATGCGTGATGATACAGCTGCACAAGTTATATTAATGCAATGTTCATTATCTCCTTGCGCCTTATGATTTGTGAGCCAAGAAATCTAGGCTTAGATGCTGGGTTCATCCACTAAATGAAAGAGGATTCAGTAAGAAGACTACCATAACCACTTGAGAGAAATGGGAGATCGTGACCCACAATTTGTGTGGCACGGGCAATTGGAGGAGTGCACACATGTACATTAGACGGCTAAAGTCTCGCAAAGCGGTCGTCTGCTTTTGAACAGCAGGCAATGCAAAGAGAAAGAAATGCAGAATTCTTCCTCTATGCACGCAATGCAAGCATAAAGTTTGGAGTTTGCGTGACTCTATGTGAATGCTTCCATCAAATAACATGAATGCAAAGTCTTGCGCTTACATTTCATTGAGAATGAGCCTAATGCTTAAATGCTTACTGGACATTTGTTCCCTTTGTAATAAGCTACTTTGTATATAACCAATATATCACTGGAGGCAAATAATAATATTAATACATTTTCGCTTAGTGATCACTTTTATTCCGATTCTGGCAGCGGCTGTAGAACAGATTCTGAATCTTCTGAATCACTCTCGGCGGCATTAATGACTAGATGGTCCACCACACGGTCTATTAAACCGTCTAGTTCCCACATTTTTGTTTCCTCCTTTATTACATGCACCGAACATTCGTGCCACTTTTCTGGTGTGATTTGTTGGAGAGCGCTGTCAAACAAACCCCTTATCTCAGTAAGTTTAAATGATTTGTTTCTTACTGGCAGTGCCCCCCTTTACCTGAGCCCATATCAATCCTATGGTGTTTAAAACACAATGATAAGGAGGTAAATGCAGTACTTCCTTGCCATCTGCCCTCGCAATGTACGTATTTTATTACTCGGTTCTTTTTTACTTTCTCTACTACATATAGTAAGTAGGGGAAGTATTGTATTCCACCCAAAAATTCGATACCGAGATTTCACAAGAAATATATGTTTTGAGACCCCCTGAATCCAAAAAAAGCATTTTTGGAAACATGTCCGTGTGTGTCTTTGTGTGTGTGTGTCTGTGAACAGCATAACTCAGAAACGAACAGTCGGATAAACACCAAATTTGGTATTTAGGTTCAGTATCTTCCAGAGATGCGACACGAAGGTTTTCAACAAATTCCCCCACCCCAGAGTACCCTTTACTTGGAAGATTTTTCGAAAATTTTAATTTTCTCAAAAATGGCTCTAACGATTTTGATTAAAATATCATATGTTTAAGATACTTTCATGACAAATAAAATGTATATCTTGAATTTTCTGGGAATGTCTCCTAAAGTATTCTTCATTGTGAACGACTTTTGCATAACTGGTAAACCATAAGAGATAGACAAAATTTTACTACACAAAAAATGTAGATCGCGTTAAAATACATAATTTATGTCATATACATTTTTGTTGACGAGTGAACCATTTTCGAGATATTGCTTGTTATTCCCTTAAATTTTTCAATACTTATTTTCTCAAATGGGAATTCGTTATTCATTTTTACTTTCTCTACTGCGTATAGTAAGTAGGGGAAGTATTGTATTCCACCCAAAAATTCGATACCGAGATTTCACCGGAAATACATGTTTTGAGACCCCCTGAATCCAAAAAAAGCATTTTTGGAAACATGTCCGTGTGTGTGTGTCTGTGAACAGCATAACTCAGAAACGAACTGTCGGATAAACACCAAACTTGGTATTTAGGTTCAGTATCTTCCAAGGATGCGACACGAAGGTTGTCAAGAAAATCACCCCACCCCAGAGTACCCTTTACATGGAAGATTTTTCGAAAATTTTAATTTTCTCAAAAATGGCTCTAACGATTTTGATTAAAATATCATATGTTTAAGATATTTTTATGACAAATAAAATGTATATCTTGAATTTCCTGGGAATGTCTCCAAAAGTATTCTTTATTGTGAACGACTTTTGCATAACTGGTAAACCATAAGAGATAGACAAAATTTTACTACACAAAGAATGTAGATCGCGTTAAAATACACAATTTATGTCATAGATTTTTTTGTTGAGTGAACCATTTTCGAGATATTACTTGTTATTCCCTTAAATTTTTCAATACTTATTTTCTAAATGGGAATTCGTTATTCATTTTTTTGTGTTGGATATGCAAAGAGTATTAATTTGTGGCAAACAGAATGGTGCTGCACATAGCAACCAGCTATTGAGAGATATGTATGTGCTTATATTGCCCTTGCAAATACAAAACAAGGGGAACATATTAGGCCTTAAGCGATGGTTAAATATTTTTAGAACTGGTCGCTATGTGTAAAATGTAATTCTCTGTGCATGTCAAAAGATCGTTTCTGCAAATGTTTATCTCGATTAATACGAAATAGATGGAGAATAAGCGTTTGTAAAAATAGTTTGTACAAGAGTAGAGAAAGTCATGTGAGTGTAACACATCAGACTTTTTTGTCTTGGATATGCAAAGAGTATTAATCTGTGGGAAAGGGAATGGTGCTGCACCTAGCAACCAGCTATTAAGAGATATGTATGTGCTTAAAGGCTACTGTATTTCCAAATTGCCCTTGTAAATATATATTCCCCTTACATCTACAAGAAAATTAGCAATAAGATAGAGTCTGCAAATGTTTATCTCCATTAACATGAAGTTGATGGAGAATAAGCGTTTGTATAAATAGTTTGTACAAGAGTAGAGAAAGTCATGTGAGTGTAACACATCAGATTTTTTAACCTCCTTTGCTAATTTCAATAGTTCGACTTTCACCATTGGCTCGTCATAGTTGATATTATTTGTTTTAGGTAAGACTGAATATCAGCTTTTCTCCGTGAATTATTTGGCGCACTTTGAGTTTTCACTGAGCGATATGAGGCGTTGTCGATCACTATCATACTATTTGGAGGTAGTTTTGCCAAAATGTCCTCAAACCAGTTTTGGAAAACCTCCCCAGAAATTTCATTGTATTGCTGTTTAGTTTTAATAATGGAATCGATCCATATCTTGCCTGTAGTAATTCCCTCATTTACCGAGGTATCGCCAGAATAAAATATATTTTGTCCTTTAATCCTATAATCACGCACAGCACGTAAATATTTACGACGTCACACAACAATATCTTCTCTGCCACTAATTGCTTTTGTTTTTTTCCTGTTCACACAATCATAGCCGATCTGCTTCAATACTAAGCAAAATAATGTCCTTTTGTAAATCGGTAATTCCTTGTCACTATTTACCTATTTAGCACCTTTTCTACTGTGGGCGGCTCATTGTTAAAAAAACGCTATGCACATTTTTGCATATGGCAGTTTCTAGAAAATTATCTACACTTGTCAAAACTTTTACCTTTGTCTTCTCTTCCTAGGTGTAATCAGTACACCTTTTTCCAATCTTTCTTTCCTTGCCGTATGTACACTCCCGTTAATTCAGATGTGTATTTAGCAACATCGATCAAAGTCGATTGGGTATTTTTCTCACACAATTTGTCGAAAACGTTTAATACAATTGTTTTTTCGCCACTTTTTAAAGGTTTGCCTTTTTTAAAACTTGCCACAACTAGAACCATACCGTAGCTGAATGGCAATAACTTATTGGTACGCAAAAACAGAATCGTTTTTACCTGAAAATGACTCAACCTGGAGAGAGGGACGGGGAAGTAAGGCACGTGCATAATACAATGGAAGGGACATCTGCCCTCTTCCGCATCTTTTGTGGTATTTGTCAGAAACAGAGATATTTGCACCATCAAATAAAGCATTTATGGAATAGCATAACTAATCCAGCTATATGCAACCATTTTATGGGTATATAAATAACATTAAATAACCATTAAAAAGTTTAAATAGCACTAATGTTTGGGAACTATTTGTAACAGAGGAAGAATACGGCATCGATGCTACGGACAAGAACGCTGCAACTCAACTCTCGCTGATCAAGCTATAACGTACGCGTCTACACCACCACTGGAATGACGAGGCTCAAGACGATTACGTTTATAGCCAGAATAATTTCTTAGGAAGAGAATGTTTTTATGTTTGAATTTTGTTTCCTGCAAACAATTAATACTAGGTTGATGTGCATGTACCTGCATATTTAAATATTCTAATTGAGAGAGAAAAAAAATAACCATATACGTTTCACTGGATTATACTGTAACTGTTATCACGGCTGCAAGTTGCATTAATCCTGGTCCTTAGATATGTCCGGTGGTCTGGAGTATGTAAATTTCGCACATCTCCGATTGCAGACAGTAGTTTCTTTTCCATCCGTGTGGTTCTATTCTTAAGATTAATACATTTCATATGTGAGTACAGTTTGCGCAAAACTTTAACTAGTCCTTTTATCTTTAATGTATAATTTAATGGTAGTTTTGGGACATCAACAGACCCTTTGGCATTCTCATAAAAATGACAACTGAGCAAAGTCGAATACATGCCCCTATGGACTCTCCTGTATGAGAACTTCACAGCTGAAAGCGATTCACTAATCCCAATAGATGTTTTCTCTGAGGGTTTTTTTTTCTTAGCTAGTGGTTTACCTCTGGAGCTAGTACCGGCGTTGTCATCCGAAGACTCATCTTGGTAGTTAGTGTGTTTGTGAACCTCGCTCTTCCCCTGAGAATTAGTGCTCTAGTTTTATGAGGTTTTGAATTTCCATTGGCAATCTCAAAGGAGATTACAGCGTACTATTTATAGCAGGAGCCAGGTTGCAACTACTGATGGATCAGGTTGTTTAGCAGAATTACAGACAGGTGGATCAGATCAGGGAGCCGGAGTAGGACCTACTGAGGCTAGGCGCTAGCAGATATAGGAGGAAATTCGTTGGGATTTGTTAACGGCTGGTCTGGTAGGTCAGCAGGTTCACTTGGACCCTTGTTGCTTTGACGGACCAAATGACTTGCACAAAAACAAGTAGGTGTACATACACCCAGTAGTTAGTGCCCTCAAAATTGATCTGAAGACTCTCTGGAAGTTTGTCGAAATCTTCAGGGTGTAAATACAACTGTTGTCGAAAGCTGTATTAAACTTGCTGCTCTGACGTAAGTAATAGAATATGTAGGATGAGTACCGTGTCAAACTTGTGGTGAGATATTTTTGGGCATACGTTAAATAATATGACTACTGTATTTAATTATCAATGATCTAAACTCCAGCATCGTGTTATTGATTGCTGTCTTGTGGTGGCTAACATTAAGCTGCTCAGCCATATTTTTTCTTGCTAAGAACGTGCGTATTCTATTTCTAGATACGCGTGAGACAAATCGGATGTTTGTTGGATCAGTGAGTTTACCTATTGCAAAAATATATTCCTTGGTGCATACACTGCCAAGTGCCTCAATAACTATTGCTTGTTCTTTAGTGGATCCGCTCTGTGCTATTACAGAATAACTTTGTGATGGGTTAACACAGTGGGTTTGGAAAACATTATATTTTCCTGATACATAACCCGGAATTCACGCAACTTCAAAAGACCGAGTCGTCTGTGGCCCGGGCGTTATTTTCAAATACAGCTATTCTTCTAAAAGAATGTATAACTATTGTTGTGCTACAAGAAGGTGTAAATGTTGTATAGAGGTGCAGATAAATCGGGAAAATTTAGCGATTACATCTCAGGAAGAGGATACATGGCCTACTCTATGTAAAACTTAGAAGAACCATATCATCCAAAAACAAGTGTGCAACAGGTATTCCTGTGCAGCCATAATTAATGAGCAGACGGAAGCCTCAAATAAGCACTAAAACATGCCAACAAAACGAAATACCTCCATAGATGTCTGCTTCTGTAAAATAAATAAATAAATAAAAGCCTAAAGCTTTCCATTCAATATTCGATGTATTTTAAGAAATACGTCACTTGGTAAAAGTTACTTTTGGATTTTTATTTTCCCCGTTTCCTTTCATTATCCATCAAAAAAATATGTAGCAGGGCTCGGAACTTTCCATGTTTTGGTATGGTACAAGTTGTAGAAAGCAGTGTGATTTATGACTTGAAATAGAATCTGGGTTAGACAAGTCATATAAATACTTGTAAAAGAGCTTAGTACAAATAAGTGTTATAATTGGATGGTACAAGGAATTAGGTTTTTAACTACTAAAAGATGGTAGGATGGAGAAGAGAACACTTCCGAATTAACAATGCAATTAACTTGATTCCATGTAAATATTTTATTTTCCAAGAATTGCATTTTTTTATTTTTTGTATAATATAATAAGCATAATCTCAAACCAGCAAAATTTGGTTAGTTACACTGCAAATGCTTTTTTTCTGAAAATACAAATGCAACAATTTTATGCACATTTACAGTATTTTTGGCATTAATAATTTTCAGTCCACAACTCACATATTTCATGACTTGAGCAATACTACGCTTGTATTACACTTATACAGTGCGGTCGCTTTAAGATGAGGCCACAGACATGTTATATGCGTAGCACGCTGTACTGCAGTGACCTCGGTATTTTTACGATGCGCAACTGGCGTCGCATGACTCGTTCAAGGTTATCTATATCACCTGTACTTCAGTTGCTACTGTGTTCGTGCTGTAAAGAGAATTGACATTGTGCGTTTCAAAAGTGAACATTTATTCAAGACATGTTGTATGTGATTTGCTTAAGATGTTAATGTCCACTGCAATGCCTGCCGACAAATTCACGCTTCAACAAGAAATTTTATGTAGGATACATACGTAAAAACCGAATCATGTGTGTAGACAATTTCAGGAGACATTTCCTGGTATTCCAGTTCCAGGTGGACAAAGCCTTACACGTTTAGGGCGACGGGATCGCTAAACGCTAAACCTAAGAGATGTTCTAACGGAGGAAGCTAGTGCGTCTATTTGTGGGGAAATAAAGTTTATAGGAAGAATCCCCCACACCTTACACGAACTTAAGGACAATAGAAAAACAGAAATTATGAACATTACGCAATGAAAATTTCATTTGAAGATGCTAGGAAGGTGGACACCACTTGTAACAAGCTGCATGTTACTATCACTCGTAAGTAACGTGGAAGTTACGGTACGAAAAACCCTTAGTGTAATAGTGTGCGGAGCACGCGATCCGTGAACTCACCGCACTGCATATCTCTCCATTTCCTTTTCTTTCTGTTGCTCGCCAGTTGCCACAACGAATTATACTTGTTTTATCCTGAGGTTGAAGGGAACCAAAACAAAACCTAAGCACGCACATGAACCGTCGGGCTCATATTGTATACGCGCGGAGAAACAGTTCCGCGCATATATGTAATTTGTAGCAATTAAATAGATCAGTATGGTCCAACCTTTTATTAGCTAAGTGCCAATAGGAAATTCTTTATTATGGGGCGAGGGCCATCACTTCAATTATTCCAATTGATAACTACAGAAGAATAAATAAGATATACCACAATGCTTTTATAGAAATATTGAAAGCTTTACTTGCATATTATGTGTAAAAGCTTCAATTTACTCATTAATGAAAAGACAGATAAGAGATTTATGAAACACAGCTCGCTTGTTTAAAACTAGGCAGGCAATATTTAAAAACATGTTCACAGAAAAAAATCAATTTATACATCTGACACACTTTATGATTAGGAAAGTTCATGTGAAGATTGACACCGCTTTTCAGACACAAGTTTCTCAATGTCCACTTCAAGTTCTGTTAGGAAATGTCTAGGCTTGATTCTAGTGAAGTACTTTCAATGTGATTTCTCGTTTGATTTAATTAATTTAAGAACTGAAAATGCACTTTCACACACATATGTACTACCAAATGGAGATAGACTTTTCAGCGAGAATTTGTGCAATTTGTATAATTCTAAACATTCTCAGGAACATCCTACTTTTTGGCCTGGAAGAATGGATCAGCCTGAAAATCACCAATCTCCATGTGAAGGTCAGAGGGCACCTGACTCACATCGGTTTTCATGGGGTTGTTGACGAGAGCAAGTTTGGCTTCAGAGACTAAGCATCAGAGGCTTAGAATCTGTTCTTGAACTCTTCCTTCACTTCACTTATGATTTCCTGAAACTCACTAAAATTTATATCCTTTTCCTCTTGCAGACGTTGGCAAGATGGAAAGTGTGCTGTATCATTTTCTTTCAATCTAATTTTATTAGATCTAGTTTACTGCGGAATCCTTGAATATGCCCATGGTGCTGGGAGATATTTTGTTGAAATTTCAGATTCAAAGCATTTAGATATGATGTTAACAAGGCGAGTGTATGAATGAGTTGGCTATCTCTCAACTTATCTTGATGTTCATGCCCAATATTTTCATTGGTGAGAAAGGTAAGAATTTCTTTCCTTAACTCAAAAAAACTGCTTAAGGCAATTTCCAGCCCTAAGCCAGTGCAATTCACAGTACAATGAAATGTCACCATATTCAGTTTCCAGAGTATTCAAGAATGCAACAAATGCTCTGAGTCTTTAAGCTATTTTGCTTCCTCTTATTAGATTTACAGTATTTACAACTGTCCTCATTCTGTTACTGAGTTTTATAATTGTCACACAACGTGCCTGTTGATGTACAATACAATAAAAAACAAACCATGTATCCCCTTGTCTTTCATGAGTCCAACAAGCCCAATTTTATGACCAACTATAGATTTGGCTACGTCTGTTACTATGCCAGAGCATTTACCAAAACCACCACTTTGAGAAACGCCCTAAATATATCAATGCTTTTAGTACTGACTTCTAAAGCTTGTAGTTTCGGGAGTTCTTCGTGAATTTCAACTGTCAGAGTTCATAGTTCTGACAAAGACACGAAGCTGACTGATACCATATATATCAATGCTTTCATCTAATGCCAGAGAGTAGAATTCACACTTCCGCATAATGCCCTGAAGAGTAGTAGAAACATCATTTCTCACTTCATTAACCCTTCTGCTAAGTGTTTGATGGGACAAAGACACTGTTTCAAAACTTTTGGCTACCTTATTTTCCCGAAAGGCAATTGCCATTTTTATAGCATATCGTTCCTAAAAGGCTTTTTGTTCTTTGCTAGTTCCAAACATACCTCATAAGATGCTGTCAGACCTGCGGTGTCTAATGGCTGCGGAAAAATATCCTTTTGCTTTGTCAGCTTCTGCCTCAAATCACTGAACACGCAATTCCGAAAAACCCGTACGGGAGCCGCGGGTTGGACCATACTGGAATAGATAATAATAACAAAATTTAAATTCCGTTTTATTTATGGAGCTCTTGAACTACTATGTCCCTTATCGTCCCATTCCATATTGGGCGTAAAAACAGCAAATTTTGCTCAGAGGCCACTATTAGGTTTGAGGTTATTTTACGTGCCTAAATCTACGACACGGGACCACCGGCTTCACTTCCCTTCCGAAGCCATGGTAAGGATTTTAACGCCCGAAAAAAGTTCATCGCCCTCCGCCGGGTTTGAACCCGCGACCTATAGATAATACAGGTTGAATATTAGCACTATATTAACACACTAATAAAGAATACGAATTAGGATTGAACAAAAAGGGATACGAGTAAAAGAATTACGGTAATTCCCTGCTCACTTCTAGTATGTCATACAGATAGAGAGCGAATGGCACGACCTCTCCCATGTTGAGACTTGAAACCAACATCGAGGTCACGTGACAAAAGTATAAAAAGGCAATGTCGTCCATAAGCCGTAATGCAAACGTGGAATGAAAATGTTAAAATAAAGCTGAATATTCATATCCACAAGTAAATTGTGTAAATGTAAGAGTTCCTAGTGATAACTTATTAATATAGAACACTAAATGACGCGCATTGCATGTTTAAAACATTAACCTGGCCTGAAAGCCTAGTACGGAAGAAGATAGGTTATGTGGTGAAAATCGCAACTTTATGTCGTTTTAATGAAAAATTAAACAAGCTGTTAGTGTTTAACCATAAAAGGGGCTGTAACTTAGTATGTTAACGTGCTAAAATGTGGGTTTATGTTATTTGATGTTCAAATGTTCTTCGAAAATAGCGAGTACGTTTTTAGAAGTTCATGTTTTTGTGGACTGAACAGTGATAACTTAAAATTAACTTAAGAAGGCATTATGATGCGTTATTAAAGATAGGTTTCATTCTCTAAAGCGAGATTGACCCTGTTATTATGTAACGAACAAAGTATAACATAAAAATTACCTACCTCTTCATTGTTAAACCATGCAAACAATTTCTTTACATTCTTTGTATGTAGGCTATTATTTATCACTCCTACTTGCATTCAGAAAAGCTGTTCCGATTTCATTTGTATTTATGACATTTTTAATTACAGAATGATCTAGGAAGCTTCAGATAAAGCAGTTAAAATTATAAATGAAATTTAACACCCAAAATAAGACATTTGACACTTACGAAGAATGTATAATGAGGTTCTGAGTTTCATGTCCATTAATTCCACAGAGGTAACTGAAAACAAAAATATGCATCTTCTTGAAAATAATTCTTGTTAATTGAAATACTACCTCATATTCTGTAAAAAGTATATGCATATACACTGGTGTGCAAAAGCTAAGGACGAGATGGGTAAAGTAACGTAACAAATGAACTACTTGGTGGAAGTAGATGAAGGTGCGGGAGCATGTTGCCAGAGGTCTCTCACACGTGCACAGAAAGCTGGACATCACATGGCGTGAGGGTAGCGAGTCTATAGTGCCAAATGGGTCTGGTCCCGCAACACGGGGAAGTTGACGAAACAGGACAAGACGGTGTGTGGCAATTAGCGAGCTGTTACGGTGCAATGTAGTGGTGTTCTTCATTTAACATGGCCTGTAGACACCATTTGGATAACTTCACACGGGGAAGAATCATCGGGAAACTGGAAGAAGGGCGAAGTGTGACGGGTGTTGCTCAGGAGTTTGGAATTTCTCACAGCATTGTTTCACGTGTATGGGGAACCTTATAAACTACAGGCACGGCTGTCCCAAGGAGAGGTGGTGGTCGACCCGCTCAACTACAGCTCAGATGACCGCTGCATTGTGCAACAGGCAAGAAGGGATCCACGCCAAACAGCGGGTGCAATTGCAACCACATTTAATAGGACAGCTAGACACGCAATCTCACGATACACAGTGGCATGGCGACTACACAGAGGTAGTCTCTTTGCCCGACGGCCAGTACGTAGTGTTCCATTGACATCCGCACATCGGATGGTCCCAAGAGCATCAAAATTGGACCAACGAGGAATGGGGTCGCGTGCTCTTCTCGGATGAGAGCAGATTCAGTCTTAAGTAGTGATTCTCGACGTACCCTCTTTTGGCGAGAGGTGGGAACACGTAATGAACCCAGGAACATCCTTGGTGGTCCGGGTGTTAAGGTTTGGGGAGGCATAATGTTGCATGGGCGCGCCGACCTCCAAATTTTTTAACACGATACGCTCACTGGTCAACGTTATTGTTACTTTACTCCTTCCCCATGTGCGTCTTTTCAGGGGTGCAGTCGGCCCTGACTTCATTTTTATGGATGACAATGCGCGACCGCATCGAACAGCGCAGGTGGAGGATCTCTTGGAACGAGAGGATATTCGGCGAATGGACTGGCCTGCCCGTTCCCCTGATTTAAATCCCATCGAACACGTGTGGGATGCTTTGGGGAGACGCATTGCAGTACATCCACATGCACCAACGACCATCCAACAGTTGTCAACAGCGCTGGTGGAGGAATGGAACGCCCTACCACAAGAACTGCTTACGAACCTTGTGGCCACATGGGAGCACGATGCAGAGCATGCATTGCTGTCCGTGGTGATCATACACTCTTTTAAGCACCATGTATCTGTTTCTGTATATCTAGGGAACCATCATATGTCGTATTGACTTTAGTGTAGCTTACATATGGTCTATGAATAAAAGTGGCATTTCTGTTCGTCTCATTGCATATTTCGTTTAATTGCTTACTGTAGCATACCGTAGGAGTTCCCTCTAGGTATGATTCAAGTTTCATCGAGCTATGTTACTTGGCTGTGTCACAGCATGCGAAGATTACTTTCGTCTTTAGGTTTTGCACATTAGTGTGTGTGTGTGTGTTTATATATCTGTATATATATATAAAAGAAGTTGAAGAATTTTTTCCTCTCAAAAGTCCTACACTATTTGTGTTGCATTGTTAATTTACTAAATACGAAACGGTGGGTGGGAATTGGTAGCTTCTAGGGTAAAAGGTTGTTTTTCTTCCTTTTTCCAGGTTTTGCACATCAATATATTTAGGCTGAGATATGGGTACAAGGCTGTCATAAGGTGTTTAAGAACCTGAATGTCAGCAACGCTAAGCAAGCTAACCAAGCATATTTTTCTAGACTCAACGCTTTTTAAATTCAGCTTCTGTCTCTCTTCCCATATAGAGTTTCTTAAATATTAATGTAAAATTGTACCAGTGTCTTCTTTGTTGAAGTAATAGAAAATACTGCTATAAAAACAAGCGGAAATAAGACCGTATTCTTCAAAAATAGAAGATGTAGGGAAAAGATTCCTCCATTAGGTCCCCGTTATGGACCTACGAAAAAGAAGCTGGAAGAGTGTTGATCTTCGGAAATAGCCATGGCAGAGTTGCAGCTGCAAGTGTCTGCAAAAAACAAAATAGTCCGGAAACTAAAGCGATGATAAAACCCAGTGCAGGTATTATTATTAGTGTTACTGACTCAATCTGTGCTACTACAGTGTAATGATAATTGGTGGAATGAACGAAAAGTGCCTAGAAAAGTTACCAAGTTGTCCCATACAAATGTAGTGTTAATGTATCTTCCAATAAGATATGACTTCAGCAAATGCTCTCCAATACATAAAGTTGTGAATATGGTACACACAAGCATGGTCTCTGTATCAAAAGTTTTGAACATGTAAAAATAGTAAAGGCATCTACTGCTGACCACTGCATGCACATGAGACATGGCTTGCACTTAAAATTCATATGGTAAAAAAGTGCTGGGCAATATTATATATCAAGCATATGTAGATGCAGTAGAATCTAGTGATATTAATCTCACTTCACAGTCAGGACAAAATGAGCTACAAGATATAGGTAACATGTCAAAACAGAAATTTGATAGTGGAAATCAAGGACATGTGCAAAGTGAATAACATTAATGAAACAACATTACCACTTCACATAAAAAAACTAGGCCGCTTTTCTGCGCACAGTCAAGAAGGTTACTCTATGACATTTATTTACCAAAAGATACAACTAGTGACAAACAAAATTGATCAATTAAATATTTTTGTGCGCGAGACACTGCCTGATATTCTTATTCTAACTGAACACGGATTAAAGGACTATAAAATAGGCAATAATTTAATTTAAAATATGAGCCTAGCAGCCAGATTTTGTCGGAAGACCAAAGCATTGGGAGGGGTTGGCATCTTTGCAAGAAGTAATTTCAGAGAAAATATTAGTGAACTAAGTCTAGAAAAATTATACATAGAAGGCCATATATAAATATCAGGAGTTAACTTACGTTGCAGTCATATAATTATCATTGGAATATATCGAACACTCAATGGAACTATAAAGCTATTTCTGGAAAATATGCCTTCATTATTAGATCAAACTGTTAAAAACAGTGCATCAAAATTAGTAATAATGGGAGATATAAACATTAACTTACTTCAAAATTCGCGAAATAAGACTAGGTTAATGAATAGCCTAAATGAATTCAATTTAAAACCTACTATAAATGAACCCACAAGAATCGCTAACAAATGTACCAAATGGATTAGATAACATCATAACATGTATTTCTGAAAATGCATAAAATGTAAATGTGGTAAATTCATGTCTATGTGACCATACAGCACAACAAATGGCATTAAGAACTGCTCTATATCACAAAAAGAAAAACAGAAAGGCACGGGCATCAAATGTTACCATTCAGTAAACATAGCCTAAAAAACCTAAGTCACATGCTAAGGGATGAAAATTGGAAATTGTGTATCAAGCACAAGACCCAATTAATAAACTTAGCACATTCTACAATACTTTAAACTACTATGTAAATATTTGTTGTCCACTTGTCTACGCTAGAAATCAGCATTCCAGAAAAAAAGAAAAATTTAATTCGATTGCCACAGATACAAAGAAATTACATATTCTCATTAAATTGATTACAGAAAAAATTAAGCACAGTAGATCCGAATTTATTAATATTGAACTAAATAAACTAAAAGCCACATATTACTAGACCATAGCTACAGACAAACGCAACTTCATGAGTAATCAAATCCTTGAATCCGAAAACATTAGTAAAATTAGCTGACATCACAAATGGATTCCTGAAATCTCATTCCACTCTTGTAAAAACAATTATAGAATTAAGTGATAAAAGTAACAAAATCTTAATTACTGAACAAACAGCGATTTCCGAAGTCGCAAGTTGTATTGTAGCATAGAATATGTGTTTATATGGGAGAGATACGGAATACGAGGAGAGATGCTAGGCTTGACAGCGGTTGATGTGTAGAATATATGTTTTTATGGAAGAGATAGGGAATACGAGGAGAGATGCTAGGCTTGACAGCGGATGAAGTGTAGAATATAGGTTTATATGAACGTGATAGGGAAAACGAGGAGAGGTGCTAGGCTTGACAGCGGTTGATTTGTAAAATATACGTTTATATGGGAGAGATAGGGAATACGAGGAGAGATGCTAGGCTTGACAGCGATTGATTTGTAAAATATACGTTCATATGGAAGAGATAGGGAATACGAGGAGAGATGTTAGGCTTGGCAGCGATTGATTTGTAAAATATACGTTTATGTGGAAGAGAAAGGGAATATGAATAGGGATGCTAGGCTTGACAGCGATTGATTTGTAAAATATACGTTTATATGGAAGAGATAGGGAATACGAGGAGAGGTGTTAGACTTGACAGCGGTTGATTTGTAGAATATACGTTTATATGGAAGAGATAGGGAATACGAGGAGAGGTGTTAGACTTGACAGCGGTTTTTTTTTTGTCTTGGATATAAAAAGAGTATTAATCTGTGATTCTGTGCAAAGAGAACGGTGCTGCACATAGCAACCAGCTATTAAGAAATATGTCTATGCTTAAAGCATACAGTATTTTTATATTGCCCTTGCAGAGGGGAACATAGTACGCCTTAAGCGATAGTCAAATATTTTTATAACTGGTCCCTATTTGTAAAAATGTAATTCTCTTTGCATGTCAAGAACTTAAAAAAATTCTGATGTGTTACACTCACGTGACTTTCTCTACTCTTGCACAAACTATTTTTACAAACGCTTATTCTCCATCTACTTCATGTTAATCGAGATAAACATTTGCAGACTCTATCTTATTGCTAATTTTCTTGTAGATGTAACAGGAAAATATATTTACAAGGGTAATATAGAAAAACAGTAGCCTTTAAGCACATACATATCTCTTAATAGCTGGTTGCTAGGTGCAGCACCATTCCCTTTGCCACAGATTATAACTCTTTGCATATCCAAGACAAAAAAATCTGATGTGTTACACTCACAAGACTTTCTCTACTCTTGTACAATCTAATTTTACAAACGGCTATTCTCCATATGCTTCATGTTAATCGAGATATCGAGATGTCAATCTTATTGGTAATGTACATGTAGATGCAAGGGGAATATGCTAGATTTTAAGCGATAGTCAAATATTTTAACGTTGGTTGCTATGTGGCGCATTCCATTCTCTTTGCATGTCCAGTACATAAAAAATCTGATGTGTTACACTCACATGACTTTTTCTACTCTTGTACAATCCAATTTTACAAACGCCTATTCTCCATATGATTCATGTTAATCGAGATATCGAGATGTCAATCTTATTGGTAATTTTCTTGTAGATGCAAGGGAAATATGGTAGCTTTTAAGCGATAGTCAAATATTTTAACGCTGGTTGCTATGTGGCGCATTCCATTCTCTTTGCATGTCCAGGACATAAAAAAAATGAATAACGAATTTGAGAAAAAGTATAAGTATTGGAAAATTTAAGGAAATAACAAGCCATATCTCGAAAACGTTTCACTCAACAAAAGAAATGTATATGACATAAGTTGTGTATTTTAACGCGATCTACATTTTTTGTGTAGTAAAATTTAGTCTATCTTATGGTTTACCAGTTATGCAAAAGTCGTTCACAATGAAGAATACGTTTGGAGACATTCCCAGAAAATTCTAGATATACATTTCATTTCTCATGACATTATCTTAAACATATGATATTTTCATCAAAATCGTTAGAGCCATTTTTGAGAAAATTAAAATTTTCGAAAAATCTTCCATGTAAAGGGTAGTCTGGAGTGGGGGGATTTTCTTGAAAACCTTCGTGTCGCATCTCTGGAAGATACTGAACCTAAATACCAAGTTTGGTGTTTATCCGACTCTTCGTTTTTGAGTTATGATGTTCACAGACACACAGACACACAGACACACAGACACACAGACAGACACACAGACAGACACACACACGGACATGTTTCCAAAAATGCTTTTTTTGGATTCAGTGAGTCTCAAAACATGTATTTCCGGTGAAATCTCGGTATCGAAATTTTGGGTGGAATACAATACTTCCCCTACTTACTATACGTAGTAGAGAAAGTAAAAAAAATCTGATGTGTTACACTCACATGACTTTCTCTACTCTTCTACAATCTATTTTTACAAACGCCTATTCTCCATATGCTTCATGTTAATCGAGATATCGAGATGTCAATCTTATTGCTAATTTTCTTGTAGATGCAAGGGAAATATGGTAGCTTTTAAGCGATAGTCAAATATTTTAGCGCTGGTTGCTATGTGGCGCATTCCATTCTCTTTGCATGTCCAGGACATAAAAAAAATGAATAACGAATTTGAGAAAAAGTGTAAGTATTGGAAAATTTAAGGAAATAACAAGCAATATCTCGAAAACGGTTCACTCAACAAAAGAAATGTATATGACATAAGTTGTGTATTTTAACGCGATCTACATTTTTTGTGTAGTAAAATTTTGTCTATCTCTTATGGTTTACCAGTTATGCAAAAGTCGTTCACAATGAAGAATACTTTTGGAGACATTCCCAGAAAATTCAAGATATACATTTTATTTGCCATAAAAGAATGTTAAACATATAATATTTTAGTCAAAATCGTTAGAGCCATTTTTGAGAAAATTAAAATTTTCGAAAAATGTTCCATGTAAAGGGTAGTCTGGGGTGGGGGGATTTTCTTGAAAACCTTCGTGTCGCATCTCTGGAAGATACTGAACCTAAATACCAAGTTTGGTGTTTATACGACTGTTCGTTTCTGAGTTATGCTGTTCACAGACACACAGACACACAGACACACAGACAGACACACACACGGACATGTTTCCAAAAATGCTTTTTTTGGATTCAGTGAGTCTCAAAACATGTATTTCCGGTGAAATCTCGGTATCGAATTTTTGGGTGGAATGCAATACTTCCCCTACTTACTATACGTAGTAGAGAAAGTAAAAATCTGATGTGTTACACTCACATGACTTTCTCTACCCTTGTACACACTATTTTTACAAACGCTTAATCTCCATATGCTTCATGTTAATCGAGATATCGAGATGTCGATCTTATTGATAATTTTCTTGTAGATGCAAGGGGAATATGGTAAATTTTAAGCGATAGTCAAATATTTTAACGTGGTTGCTATGTGGCGCATTCCATTCTCTTTGCATGTCCAGGACATAAAAAAATCTGACGTGTTATACTCACATGACTTTCTCTACTCTTATACAAACTATTTTCACAAACTCTTATTCTCCATCTATTTCATATTAATCGAGACAAACATTTGCAGAAACGATCTTTTGACATGCAAAGAGAATTACATTTTACACATAGCGACCAGTTCTAAAAATATTTGACTATCGCTTAAGGCGTACTATGTTCCCCTTGTTTTGTATTTGCAAGGGCAATATAGAAATGCAGTAGCCTTTAAGCATAGGCATCTCTCTTAATAGCTGGTTGCTAGGTGCAGCACCATTCTCTTTGCCACAGATTAATACTGTTTGCATATCCAACGCAAAAAAAATCTGATGTGTTACACTCACATGACTTTCTCTACTCTTGTACAATCTAATTTTACAAACGCCTTTTCTCCATATGCTTCATGTTAATCGAGATATCGAGATGTCAATCTTATTGGTAATTTTCTTGTAGATGCAAGGGAAATATGGTAGCTTTTAAGCGATAGTCAAATATTTTAACGCTGGTTGCTATGTGGCGCATTCCATTCTCTTTGAATGTCTAGGACATAAAAAAATGAATAACGAATTTGAGAAAAAGTATAAGTATTGGAAAATTTAAGGAAATAACAAGCAATATCTCGAAAACGGTTCACTCAACAAAACAAATGTATATGACATAAGTTGTGTATTTAAACGCGATCTACATTTTTTGTATAGTAACATTTTGTCTATCTCTTATGGTTTACCAGTTATGCAAAAGTCGTTCACAATGAAGAATACGTTTGGAGACATTCCCAGAAAATTCTAGATATACATTTCATTTCTCATGACATTATCTTAAACATATGATATTTTCATCAAAATCGTTAGAGCCATTTTTGAGAAAATTAAAATTTTCGAAAAACCTTCCATGTAAAGGGTAGTCTGGGGTGGGGGGATTTTCTTGAAAACCTTCGTGTCCCATCTCTGGAAGATACTGAACCTAAATTCCAAGTTTGGTGTTTATCCGACTGTTCGTTTTTGAGTTATGCTGTTCACAGACACACACACACACAGACACACACACAGACACACACACGGACATGTTTCCAAAAATGCTTTTTTTGGATTCAGGAGGTCTTAAAACATGTATTTCCGGTGAAATCACGGTATCGAATTTTTGGGTGGAATGCAATACTTCCCCTACTTACTATACGTAGTAGAGAAAGTAAAAATGAATAACGAATTTGAGAAAAAGTATAAGTATTGGAAAATTTAAGGGAATAACAAGCAATATCTCGCAAACGGTTCACTCAACAAAACAAATGTATATGACATAAGTTGTGTATTTTAACGCGATCTACATTTTTTGTATAGTAACATTTTGTCTATCTCTTATGGTTTACCAGTTATGCAAAAGTCGTTCACAATGAAGAATACGTTTGGAGACATTCCCAGAAAATTCTAGATATACATTTCATTTCTCATGACATTATCTTAAACATATGATATTTTCATCAAAATCGTTAGAGCCATTTTTGAGAAAATTAAAATTTTCGAAAAACCTTCCATGTAAAGGGTAGTCTGGGGTGGGGGGATTTTCTTGAAAACCTTCGTGTCCCATCTCTGGAAGATACTGAACCTAAATTCCAAGTTTGGTGTTTATCCGACTGTTCGTTTTTGAGTTATGCTGTTCACAGACACACACACACACAGACACACACACAGACACACACACGGACATGTTTCCAAAAATGCTTTTTTTGGATTCAGGAGGTCTTAAAACATGTATTTCCGGTGAAATCACGGTATCGAATTTTTGGGTGGAATGCAATACTTCCCCTACTTACTATACGTAGTAGAGAAAGTAAAAATGAATAACGAATTTGAGAAAAAGTATAAGTATTGGAAAATTTAAGGGAATAACAAGCAATATCTCGCAAACGGTTCACTCAACAAAAGAAATGTATATGACATAAATTGTGTATTTTAACGCGATCTACATTTTTCGTGTAGTAAAATTTTGTCTATCTCTTATGGTTTACCAGTTATGAAAAAGTCGTTCATAACGAAGAATACTTTTGGAAACATTCCCAGAAAATTCGAGATATACATTTTATTTGTAATGACAATATCTTAAACATATGATATTTTAATCAAAATCGTTAGAGCCGTTTTTGAGAAAATTAAAATTTTCGAAAAATGTTCCATGTAAAGGGTAGTCTGGGGTAGGGGGATTTTCTTGAAAACCTTCGTGTCGCATCTCTGGAAGATACTGAACGTAAATACCAAGTTTGGTGTTTATTCGACTGTTAGTTTTTGAGTTATGCTGTTCACAGACACACAGACAGACACAGACACACAGACACACAGACAGACAGACACACACCCGGACATGTTTCCAAAAATACTTTTTTTGGATTCAGTGAGTCTCAAAACATGTATTTCCGGTGAAATCTCGGTATCGAATTTTTGGGTGGAATGCAATACTTCCCCTACTTACTATACGTAGTAGAGAAAGTAAAAATGAATAACGAATTCCCATTTTAGAAAATAAGTATTGCAAAATTTAAGGAAATAACAAGCAATATCTCGAAAACGGTTCACTCAACAAAAAAATGTATATGATATAAGTTGTGTATTTTAACGCGATCTACATTGTTTGTGTAGTAAAATTTTGTCTATCTCTTATGGTTTACCAGTTATGCAAAAGTCGTTCATAATGAAGAATACTTTTGGAGACATTCCCAGAAATTTCGAGATATACATTTCATTTCTCATGACATTATCTTAAACATATGATATTTTGATAAAAATCGTTATAGCAATTTTTGAGAAAATTAAAATTTTCGAAAAATGTTCCATGTAAAGGGTACTCTGGGGTGATGGGATTTTCTTGAAAACCTTCGTGTCGCATCGCTGGAAGATACTGAACCTAAATACCAAGTTTGGTGTTTATCCGACTGTTTGTTTCTGAGTTATGCTGTTCACAGACAGCTACACACACGGACATGTTTCCAAAAATGCTTTTTCTGGATTCAGGGGATCTCAAAACATGTATTTCCGGTGAAATCTCGGTATCGAATTTTTGGGTGGAATACAATACTTCCCCTACTTACTATACGTAGTAGAGAAAGTAAAAATGAATAACGAATTTGAGAAAAAGTATAAGTATTGGAAAATTTAAGGGAATAACAAGCAATATCTCGCAAACGGTTCACTCAACAAAACAAAAGTATTGCATTCCACCCAAAAATTCGATACCGTGATTTCACCGGAAATACATGTTTGAGACCTCCTGAATCCAAAAAAAAGCATTTTTGGAAACATGTCCGTGTGTGTGTCTGTGTGTGTGTCTGTGTGTCTGTGTGTGTGTGTGTCTGTGAACAGCATAACTCAAAAACTAACAGTCGGATAAACACCAAACTTGATACTTACGTTCAGTATCTTCCAGAGATGCGACACGAAGATTTTCAAGAAAATCCCCCCACCCCAGACTACCCTTTACATGGAACATTTTTCGAAAATTTTAATTTTCTCAAAAATGGCTTTAACGATTTTTATGAAAATATCATATGTTTAAGATAATGTCATGAGAAATGAAATGTATATCTCGAAATTTCTGGGAATATCTCCAAAAGTATTCTTCATTATGAACGACTTTTGCATAACTGGTAAACCATAAGAGATAGACAAAATTTTACTACACAAACAATGTAGATCGCGTTAAAATACACAACTTATATCATATACATTTTTTTTGTTGAGTGAACCGTTTTCGAGATATTGCTTGTTATTTCCTTAAATTTTCCAATACTTATACTTTTTCTCAAATTCGTTATTCATTTTTTTATGTCCTGGACATGCAAAGAGAATGGAATGCGCCACATAGCAACCAGTGATAAAATATTTGACTATCGCTTAAAAGCTACCATATTCCCCTTGCATCTACAAGAAAATTACAAATAAGATTGACATCTCGATATCTCGATTAATATGAAGCATATGGAGAATAGACGTTTGTAAAAATAGATTGTGCAAGAGTAGAGAAAGTCATGTGAGTGTAACACATCAGATTTTTACTTTCTCTACTACGTATAGTAAGTAGGGGAAGTATTGCATTCGACCCAAAAATTCGATACCGAGATTTCACCGGAAATACATGTTTTGAGACTCCCTGAATCCAAAAAAAGCATTTTTGGAAACATGTCCGTGTGTGTGTCTGTGTGTGTGTGTGTGTGTGTCTGTGTGTGTGTGTGTGTGTCTGTGTGTGTGTCTGTGAACAGCATAGCTCAGAAACGAACAGTCGGATAAACACCAAACTTGGTATTTAGGTTTAGTATCTTCCAGAGATGCGACACGAAGGTTTTCAAGAAAATCCCCCCACCCCAGACTACCCTTTACATGGAACATTTTTCGAAAATTTTAATTTTCTCAAAAATGGCTCTAACGATTTTGATGAAAATATCATATGTTTAAGATAATGTCATGAGAAATGAAATGTATATCTAGAATTTTCTGGGAATGTCTCCAAAAGTGTTCTTCATTCTGAACGACTTTTGCATAACTGGTAAATCATAAGAGATAGACAAAATTTTACTGCACAAAAAATGTAGATCGCGTTACAATACACAATTTATGTCATATACATTTTTTTTGTTGAGTGAACCGTTTTCGAGATATTGCTTGTTATTCCCTTAAATTTTCCAATACTTTAATTTTTCTCAAATTCGTTACTCAGTTTTTTATGTCCTGGACATGCAAAGAGAATGGAATGCGCCACATAGCAACCAGCGTTAAAATATTTGACTATCGCTTAAAAGCTACCATATTTCCCTTGCATCTACAGGAAAATTACCAATAAGATTGACATCTCGATATCTCGATTAACATGAAGCATATGGAGAAAAGGCGTTTGTAAAATTAGATTGTACAAGAGTAGAGAAAGTCATGTGAGTGTAACACATCAGATTTTTTTTGCGTTGGATATGCAAACAGTATTAATCTGTGGCAAAGAGAATGGTGCTGCACCTAGCAACCAGCTATTAAGAGAGATGCCTATGCTTAAAGGCTACTGCATTTCTATATTGCCCTTGCAAATACAAACCAAGGGGAACATAGTACGCCTTAAGCGATAGTCAAATATTTTTAGAACTGGTCGCTATGTGTAAAATGTAATTCTCTTTGCATGTCAAAAGATCGTTTCTGCAAATGTTTGTCTCGATTAATATGAAATAGATGGAGAATAAGAGTTTGTGAAAATAGTTTGTATAAGAGTAGAGAAAGTCATGTGAGTATAACACGTCAGATTTTTTTATGTCCTGGACATGCAAAGAGAATGGAATGCGCCACATAGCAACCACGTTAAAATATTTGACTATCGCTTAAAATTTACCATATTCCCCTTGCATCTACAAGAAAATTATCAATAAGATCGACATCTCGATATCTCGATTAACATGAAGCATATGGAGAATAGGCGTTTGTAAAAATAGATTGTACAAGAGTAGAGAAAGTCATGTGAGTGTAACACATCAGATTTTTTTATGTCCTGTACATGCAAAGAGATTGGAATGCGCCACATAGCAACCAGCGTTAAAATATTTGACTATCGCTTAAAAGCTACCATATCCCCCTTGCATCTAAAAGAAAATTACCAATAAGATTGACATCTCGATATCTCGATTAACATGAAGCATATGGAGAATAGGCGTTTGTAAAAATAGATTGTACAAGAGTAGAGAAAGTCATGTGAGTGTAACACATCAGATTTTTTTATGTCCTGAACATGCAAAGAGAATGGAATACTCCACATTGCAACCAGCTCTTAAAACATTTGACTATCGCTTAAAGCCTACCATATTCCCCTTGCACCTACAAGAAAATTAGCAATAAGATAGAGTCTACAAACCTTTATCTCGATTAACATGAAGTAGATGGAGAATAAGCGTTTGTAAAAATAGTTTGTACAAGATTAGAGAAAGTCATGTGAGTGTAACACAGAGATTATTGTTATTGTTTTAGAGATTTCAGGTATGGACACAGACTTTCACAACATTCTGGAAAACGAGAGCACCTAGGATTTGTTCCTCACTACAGAGTTAACGCCTTCCCTTTCATCATCTTATTCTTCTTTCTTCATCGGATGTCTGCTAGGTGTATACACAACACCTGAGTAAACTTCCATGTTTTAAATTGTAGACTACGAGATAATATTATATTGAGATCAAGTTTACATTCTTTTAAGAAATGCTTATAGTGCTGCAATGTCCATATGCATATTTCGTTATTCCATCCTTGGCAATGACTCTTTTGTCGTCGTATGGAGTCAACGTAATTTTATTCACTTGCACTGAGTGACAACATGTTTTCGTGACAGGATTAGATCATGGGCGATCTTATTATTTATTTGGTTTTAAGACAATCTGTATAGCTGTCGAATGTAATGTACTGCTTAATAACACTACACTTTATACCTTTAATCTTTTTATCATTGAGACGTGTATATCTAGTGCATACAAGTTAGGCGGTAGTCCGATAAATCGTAGGGTGATTTTGCCTTTAGCCACATTTTTAAATTTTCCAAACACCTTTTTGTTTTGAGGGAGTGGCATATATGGTTGGCAGGGTAATCAGCTCTATTAAGATGCTCAAGAAAATGTAGCTATCTTCAGTAGTCACCCGATGAATGAATCAGTGTCCATATACATAAGCTTCAGGTTTTCAGCTCCATTATACGCAAACAACATATCATAATGTTAGTGGCACATTAATGTCTTATAAATGTCCAACTCACTGATCCCAATGTATGGATTCGAGTGCTAACGGCTGACATCGTGTCTGTGCGCTTATATATTTTGTGACCAACACACCTTCATTTTACAATAAACTATTACATTGTTGATTCAGTTATGTTACACCGACCCATTCTTCAATGGGAAACTATAAATACATTTAATCCTGCGCTTATTCGCGCAAAGAACCGTGTGCGTGTTACGCTCATTACAAAAGTGTAAATATGTGTACATAAAACTTCGTGTAAACATTGTGCTTGTGTGTTCTGTGTTTGTGCTAAGTGTTGTGTTTCATGTTCAGTGTGTAGGCTAACTTAAGACAGTAAGCGGCAACTACTACAGTTCATAGCGTGGGACGCGTGGCCGTGTGCCGCTGTTGCACGCACCGCGTCCCGACGCCAGGCGGCTATCCCAGCAACACTTGCGGCTGGAGGTTGCTGACCGCCAGCACCAACATGGCGGCAGCCGCAACAAACATACAGAAGGCCGTGACCACGGCAGCATCAACTCCAGCTCCTCAACCAGCAGTGACTGACAGCAAAATGAGCCGAAATGATTTTTTTTTTTTTTTTTTTCGAGTGGAGGAGAAAATGATTTATTCACTTACCCCAGCCCCGATGGGAGTCGAGACTGAGAGTGTGGGAATCACCATTAGTAGGCATACCCACTAAAAACTCCTCCACCGGAATGGAAATAGGAAGAAGGAAGAAAGAGGAATTCTGTGTGATAATGCGGCCGTACCGCTGTTGCACCGGCGTATTCAGGGTAAGGATATATTGGCTGGCCACTAGGGCTTAGCCAGGTGAAGGAGAGGCGCCAGGACGCAAGCATGACCGAGGCCCTACTTGCGCCCTTGGGAATTCAGGAGTGCAGTGTGAAAGGAAGTTAGGGGTGAATGTGCGGCAGCAGTTCCCACCTGCGCCATTCGGAATTCAGGGTGTAAGGAATGAAAAGGAAGTTGTTAGGCATATCTGCGCTAGCGGCCGGACCGGCCACCGCGAAACTTTGCTGCCTGAGAATGGCTGAATGTCGGCGGCGGAAGTCTCTCGTCCAACATCGTCGCAAGGCCTGCTACCTCCGCCTTGACGATCTTGGTGATGTGGGCTACTTTGTCCGTCAACATCACAGAGGTGACGACCGGGAACCTGATAGCATCGGGATCTGGTCTGGGGTTGATGTCGAAACGGATTTCGGTGACTTCCTCCTCCAGGCTCGCAATCTTCTCTGACAAGTGCAGTAGTTCAGCCTGAATGTCCTCCAGTTTCTGGAGTATTTCAGGGGCAGCGTCGGCCGTGATGCTCGGAGCCTGAGCCTGGGGAGGTGGTGCGATGAACTGCGGTGGAGATGTTGAGCTCTGCGTTGTTTCAGCGACGTGCGGCGTAGCTCTGCGTGGGTAGAGTGGACACACGGCCTGACCGGTGAAATGCGCGTTGCTCCCGCAGGAGGCGCAGAAGCGGCGTCGTTGAGTCAGGTCGTGCGCCCTGCAGTCGGCTGTGAGTGTCCCACTACCACAGTAATGGCAGCGGGGCGCGGCGTCGCATGTTGTGTCTGTGTGCCCGTACAGGCAGCAGCGGCGGCATGGCGTTGGACGAGTACTACGGCTTGCCTCGAGCTGCAGGGTTTGCCCTAACAAGGGCAGTCCTGCGTCAAGGGCGGCCAAGTAATCCCCCTCCTCCAAAAAGATGAGCCTGACAAGTGGTGTAGGACCTCTGATGTTGCGAATTCGCGTCGCCCTGGCTGCAGACGGCCAAAAGCGCTGAGCGGCGGTGAGGAGTAGAGTGTCCGGTAGCTGTCGATGAACTCCCCGGACAACAGCGGAGTGGCGTGCGTGCACGCGGTTCTGAGGTGTGCGGTTGGCTGCGATGGCGCTGGATGCTCCGTCTGGTGGCAGCGGTGAGGCGGGAAGCTGGTCGGCTTCTGCGGCGTTGGCGATGGCCTCCTGACGAGGAGGCTTTGCGGCTGCGGCTGTCTTCTTTCTTCCCATGTTGTCTCGGCGAGAGCTCGGAGCGAAGTCCCCGAAATGACGGCCGGCCGCCCTCTCTTATACCTGAGAGGGGCGGAGCCGACACCGCGCTGAGGCAGCCCTCTGAGCAGCTACTGGCCACAGCCGCCGTAGATGCGGCAATGGACACGCAAACTCCCGGCGACCCAGCGGAGGAATTCCGAGTGACACAACTTAAAAAAGAAGTCCTGGAATTGGAGGCGGAAATCGTCTACTACAGGAACGTGGTAACTGAAGTGAGAGATGGCAGCACTCACTTCACAAAAATCTGCTTGGACTTGGGACGCTGCTACCAAGACTTGGCCAAGAAGAAGCACCTCCTGGGGGAGCTGGAAGAGGGCTGGCTCTCAACCATCCCCAGAAAGAGACGCCATCATCCCGGCAGCGGGCCGGACAGTGACACTCAAACCGACAAACCGTGCCCAAAGCCGGGAAAAAAGAACAAACAGGAAACAACAACCACCATCACGACCGCCAACTCGTTCCAGGTGCTGACGCCGGACGAAGAGGACGAACAACAGGAAGACGAAACACAAATGGAGACAGCAAACAACACCAGAACCACAACAGGACGACCCAAGCAGCAGCGCCCGAGGAGAACTTCAGGCCCGGCACAGCCATCCGCGTCATCACAGCGACCAGCAGAAAACACTCCCATCCCCTCCACCTCCACAGCCATCCCTACCCCTACCACCCAACCCAACAGTGACAGCCAGAAACCACCAAGAATTATCATCCCAGACCCAAGTCTGACATCAAAACTCCTCCCCCTCCTCCGTGCCTCCCTGCCGGCTGACACCTTCAAAATCCAATGCACCAGGGAGTGCATCAAACTCTTCCTGCAGAGGAAGGCTGACGCCGGGCCCACCATGCAGCGACTGGCCGCAGCAGGAATTAAATTCTACAGCTTCGCGCCGCGCAGCGACCAACCGCTGCGCTTCATGATCAAGCGACTGCCGACCGACCTCGATGTCGGGTTCGTCAAAGAGCACCTCGAGGAGAAAGGCTACACCGGGGTGCAGGTCCGGCAGTTAAAACCACGCGGGTGGCCCCTACCAAACTATCAGGTAACACGTAATACCTTCAACCAGAACCTCATCAAGGAGCGGGTCATTTGTAATATGATAGTCACCGTGGAGGTCCTTAAAAACTAGTAACAACATAACCCAGTGTTTCAATTGCCAGCAATTGGGACACACCTATAAATGTTGCAATCTGACCTCCCGGTGCGTCCTGTGCAGTGGCCTCCACCGCCTGGCTGACTGCCCTAAGAAGGCTAAGGATGATACTACTCCCTTATGCGCCAATTGCGGGGAGACTCATCCCGCCAGCTACAGGGGGTGTGAGACGTTCACAAACGAACGCCACCGCCGCCAACTGGTCGTCATGGCTAGGGCCAACCCAAGTGCCGCACCAGGGCCAACTCCCATCACAAAACCGGCCCGATGAAAACCGGGCTGTCATACGCTGGGGCAGCCCGTGGGGAAAGTGCGGAAACGCTGCCACCAGCTGGCGCCCAACAACCCCCCCCACTTCCCAGGGGTCCTCAACTGACCTGGGAAGCATTTCGGAATTGCTATCCCTCCTTAAAGCTTTCAACTTACCAGCGCTGCTACCCAAGGTGAAACCTTTTTTTAGAAAAATTCAAAAGTTGCACGGGTACTTGGGACAAACTAGAAGCCATTCTATCTTTCCTTTCTTCTGCTCTGGACTAGATGGCTACCTTAAGGGGAGGTGCATCTTTAACACGTGCTCTCCTGTGGAATGCCGATGGCATCTACAGGGAACAGTACGAACTTGAAGGTTACCTGAGGCGCAACAAAATTGATGTCGCATTCATTTGCGAAACAAAATTACAAACAGAGTACACTTTTAAACTCAGGGGATACGACATTTTTCGGACCGACAGAATTGGCAGACTGGGGGGAGGAACAGCTATTTTAATAAAAAACGTTATTGCTCGTGCTTCTGTCACGCTTCCGGCACTGGAGGCGTTAGAGTGCACAGCACTAAAAACCCAAATAAACAACAACACGATGGTGCTAGTAGCGCTTTACAGACCCCCCCCAACTCACCCTATTTCTTGAGAGACCTCAAAAAAATCCTCGATTTAGGGGAGCACGTAATACTTGCAGGAGATTTCAACGCCCCGTACCCTTGGTGGCAGTCACGCCGGGCAAACGCGGCCGGAAATCTCCTGGTAGATTTCTTACTTGGACATGACGATGTGGAGGTACACACCCCCCTTGACCCCACTTTTTGGCATCGTTCAGGTCATTTTGACCCTGAAGTTTTGGATTTCGTCTTAACAAAAAATGCGGCCATCTCACAAAATTTCACTGTGTATCATAACCTGGACTCCGACCATCTTCCTGTGCATTTCGAAATCTGTGGTGCCATCACAGCTCAGGCACCCAGACCCACAAAACGAGCTGAAATCAGCTGGGAGAAATACAAAATCGAAATGCACAAGATGGCGCAGCCCAGGCTATCATACCGCAGCGAGGCGGAAATTGACGCCGCCATTGAAAACTTTACCGCCTCGCTGCACACAGCCAAACGAAGCGCTACCACATACACCTCAAGCCCACCCAGCTTCTGCACGTACCCCGAGGTGGAGCAGCTCATTGCCAGGCGGCGACGCCTGATGAGGCTCTGGAGGCAAACCCGCCAGCCCCAAGTTAAAATGCTAGCAAACTGGCTATGCAACACCACTCGGCAACAAATTAGACTAAACAAAATTGAACAGTGGGAGAACAAAATGTTGAGTACCACCCATTCGGACAACTCCTTGTGGAAATTGTTAAGGGCATTTAAGACCTCCTCAAGCGTCAACACTGGCACTGAGGCACTCCACACTCACCTCGGCCTGCACTTCTCCTCAGAGGAGAAAGCCGAGCTGTTTGCAGACTGCCTAGAAGAGAGATTTACAGAGCACAACAGCATCCCAGCACAGCGGCATGAAGTGCAAACATGGGTACAAGCATGGGTGGCGCGGAAGCACGAGCAACCACTACCACACATTACACCTCAGGAAGTTGTCAATCTCATTAGGAAATTGCCTAATGGGAAAGCCGCCGGCCCGGACAGGGTGACCAATGAGGAGCTAAAACATCTCCGTGGAAAGCCCTGGTACACATCACAAAAAATCTTCAATGCTTGCCTGAAAGGCAATTACTTCCCCAAAACTTGGAAACAAGCCAAGGTCATTATGCTCCCAAAGCCAGGGAAGAGTACCAGGCACCCTCAAAATTACAGGCCCATTAGTCTCCTGTCCAACATTGGAAAATTGTTCGAGAGAATTTTACTTTTTCGGCTAAAAAACAAATCTCAGAGCTACAGGAACTTTCAAATGCTCAATTTGGATTTAGATTCCACTGATTTGCAATTACTACGTCTTGTTGATGACGTCACCGAACAATTCAACAATGGGGCTTCAACGTTGGCTTTATTTCTGGACGTAGAAGCCGCATTCGACCGGTGCTGGCACGATGGCCTGATCTATAAACTGTACCGCAACTTTCCCGGCCTTCAAAATTACTTATATTTGATTCACAGCTTTTTAGAAAACCGGCGCTTCTACGTCCAGGTGCGACGTTCTTCATCACGTGAGCGAACTATGCGGGCAGGCGTACCACAAGGGGCAATCACCTCCCCTCTCCTTTACCTCCTCTTCACAAATGACTTTCCCGTGGACGCCCGATGCAAGGTCGCCATGTACGCTGACGACACTGCAATTTACAACCACCATAGAAATTCACACTTTGGCATATTAGAAATGCAGCGGTACACTGACCGCTTCATTTCATGGCTACATGACTGGAAAATCCAAATTAACGCACACAAGTGCCAGCTTATTTATTTCTCAAAGAAGCTGAACCTTCCGGCCATGGACCTCACGGTTGGTGGTCAAATCTTGCATTGTCGTCAGCACGTGAAGTACTTAGCAGTCAAATTAGACAGCCGACTCTCCTGGAACGCCCACCTCACCGATACAGCCAACAGAGCGCGGCAACGCTTAAAGATGTGCGCCCCCGTCCTCAGAAGTAAGCAGTTAAAGACCCGCTCCAAACTCATCCTGTACAAATCTTTCATCCTCTCTGTCATGCTTTACGCATGTGTGGCCTGGGCTAATGCATCCCAAACATTGCTAAAAAAAGCTACAAACAGAACCTTACACTTCGAAAAATACTCCGACCACCATTCCTGACCTCCAACCAACAAATCCACAATGAACTCTCTACACCCTACCTAACAGAATCATTGCAAAAACGAGCCACCACTACGTGGGCGCGCATACGATTACATGCAAACACATTAATATCCAACATCTGCAGCGGGGATCCCAAGCATCGCAAACATAAAAGAATTAAAGTGTTCTAAACAGGTGAACCGCTTCCCGATGCATGCGCACCCGCTTCCACTGGCTCACGGCCACGCAAAATCTACACGAGGGGCCTCCGCCTGCGAAACCATCCAATAGGCACTGACCGCAGCACAACCAGCGGTAAAAACATGTAAGTAGTGTAAATAGTGCGGGCAAATGCAGTGGTATGTATGTGTGTATGAATGAGAGTGTGCGTGAGTGTAAATAAGTGTATATAGTTTCTGTAAATAGTGTAAATAGCCAACATAAAGTGTGCAATAAACACTACTGGCACAAACCAGAACTGTTCTCTGCCGCCCACAGAAGGCAGCAGTATGGGTTCTGGCTAACCCAAGAAGACAAAGCCATGTAAAACCGAAACCTATAAATTAAATGTAAATTTTCCTGAAAGCCAGGTCCAATGTACTGGCTCCAGGCGCTCTGTCTTTAATAAAATACCTTGAACCTTGAATCCCAATGTATACCCGTATAGGCTTGTTGAACACGATCTGTCGAGAGGCCATATGCACAGCAGCTAGATTCGTGGAATATATTGCTCTATCAATAAACGTGGGCTTGGCAATTAACTTTTCCAGAGTCTTCTCGCTTGAACCAACCGGATGTATATACGTTTACGCATGTTCTCCATTGTTTTCCAAACAAGGCATTATTGAATAGTCCATAGAGATCCTTATAGAAATCATTTGCAGGCTGTTGCCGTTGTCTGTTGTTAGTATCTTTGTAGACGACTCCTTAGGCTCCATACGCTCAGGCAGGAAAGATAGATCGTTTGTAGATCCTGAAGTTCAGCAGGATACTCGACGTCAACTTCTATAATATATCCATGAGGATCATTCTCTCGTAGTCTTTCAATGTTGATTATGTTAAGCCAAACTCAGTGAAACCCACCATAAGGAAGAGCGTGGCACATTGCCCAACCATATTGGTTGTTTGCATCCTCGTATGTGATAAATTGGATTGGTCTTGACAGATCAAACTTTTCCGTGTAAACACTATTACCCTCTGCAGATCGATGGGAAACTTGGCATAAACCTCCTCTTATTCCCGATTCCACCATGGATAGTTCATAGTAATCCACAAGAAGTTGTAGCTGAATTCCAGTATACAGTAACATAGCGTCCCAGGTAATTCCTGGAGAGGTGAAATACTGTGCAGGATTAACCTTATTTATTTTCAGGGTCTGCTCTCTGAATGTCTCAAACACATAAGCTAGAAGAAGAACATCTAAGGTTAAGTAGAGATGGCTGTATTCATCCAGGTTTCTCACATTATCCAGTCACCATACATATCTATAATGATCGTAGTAGGCATAATTAATTTCTTCTTCGTTTAATCTATTGTAGAATGACTCTTTAGGGGGCGGGAAGGTTTCGTTCAAGACATCCCATGAGGTGATGTAATCAAAGGGAAATACTCCTTTACGAGTCATAAACTTCAGCTAGTATACTACGAAATACTTCAGTGTTTCAGGATATGATGTTAGATATTTTACCAGCTTATCCAAGCTTGTACTCAGGAACAGAAAGCTATCCACAAACCGGAGTTTTATATCTCCAATATACTTGGAGAATGAGATATAGTTTCCTTCAGATTTGGGGATTATCTCCACACGTTCACTTGTAATTCCAACTTCGTAACAATTAAATGAGTCCTATTCGCTAACGTTATGTATGAAGGCAGGAGTATATTTAGATGTTTTACTGGCCAAATTGCATTTATTATGAAGGCTTCCTCGGTATTCACCTCTTATGTGATCATGGTCGCGTACTTTGTAGTTCTCTTCCGTAAAGGTTTTTCCACAGAAGTAGCATACTGTAGAATACTCTAAATTTGTCTGTTGATGATCCCTAAGTTTCAGAGGCTTGGAAGATTCGTGTATATTATCAATCTTCTTCGCAAAGGATGACAGGCATTCCATGAACTTCGGAACAGCATCATAACCATGGTATACATTGGGTTGCTTAGGAAGAACAGTTTCAAGGTATTTAAACGCTGGTTGACGGTTTGACGTAAACACAGAAGCTCATGGATGTATGCTCCTATAACATTTTTAACTGTACCATGGATTTCTGCTTGGTAGGTATAACTACCCTTGCAAAACATTTTCGTTAGAAATGTCTGCATGTTCTTGTAGTTTTGCCAGTCCACTTCGTTCACACTGATCATCAAATGATGAGTTTTATTTTTAGACGCTCTTTAACTGCTGTGGTCATTAGCGTCCCATTTTATTTTTGGCCTGAAAGCGGGGTAATTTTGCGCAGAGGCCTCTTTGCAGGCTTGAGGTTCGTTTACGTGCCGTAAATCTATGACATGGGACAACCGGCTTTACTTCTCTTCCGAAGGAAGCCATGCTAATAATTTCTACGCCCAAAAACTACATCACATTCCGCCGAGTTTAAAATTTGTAACGCAACGATTGCAAGTATGTTTTCAAAATTCTTGATATATACATAGTGGTGTTTTCCACTTCTGTCACTCAATAGTTACAGGTCACGGTGCTAATGTAGTTCAGTATCAGCAATCTTTTTGGGAAATACTTCTTGCTTCTCATCCAGTGCGACAATGTTGATAGGCTACTGTTAAGCTTCTGAAACTTAGGTATTTGAGCCAGTGAAGTAGGGTAGAACTCAATTGCTGAAGACGTACTTATTTCAAAGTTGTATTTTGTATCGCGTTGTTCATCCTTCTCAAAAGAATTGGCTAATACAAAATATATGAAGCATTTCTCCTCGGTATAATTCTGGATGCTTATGCAGGTCTTTCTTGCATCAACAGATGGAAGTAGTGGTATGTAACTATTTCCTCGTAACGGGTTGTACTATTTGATACGAAGTCGAACTTCTTCCACGGCAAGCAGGGCCTAGTTGCTCTCTTTAAGCTGAGACTCCTCCATTTCGGTAGGCAATTTCTTGAATTTCGCTTCCAACATGGAGTCCAGATCAGTTTCTCGAAACACGGGCTGATTCCGTGTTTCAAATATTTTGTCACAGGTTTCTCCGATACTGTTCACAAATCGGCACTCAACCAGCAGGTTAATTTTCATCTCAATAAATTTCACTTAATTTTCTTAACTGTGAATATCAAACTCTTTATGTACTGCCCGGATTATACGTTGTTTTGCCTCATGCAGGTACGTATTCAGATCCTTGGATGAATTGCATCATACAAAATACGATTTCAATCGTCCTTCGAATGAAGTTTCGTATTCTTTCATGTCACAGTGATCCATTGTTAATAATAACTGATGTTAAGTTGGCTCCAATCTGTTTTTCTTCCCAGGTATGCATATTTCACATAGATCCTCGTGCCACTGTCTCTTATAGCCATAATTGAATGATAAATCATAACACTTGCACTTAAAGACTCGTTTACAAGTCATTTCATGCCTTCTCTTGCGATAACCTCGCGTGAATTTCTTCCCGCATTTACCGCAGGAATATCCTGATGCACTAGGAATGATATCCATGTATGCGGAGTTATTTATCATTACTCTTGATGTAATAATTATTAAGCCTTGTTCAAGGAAATGTAGATCTCTGCATCGTAATAACACTCTCGAAAGCTGATTACTCTTGGAGGGAACACGTTCTTGACACCTCAAGACTAATTAGCGCAATGAAAACAAGTGCCGAAGGCATCTATTTATAGCGAGGGCATGATCTTTTCAGTTCAATCATGCACTGAATTTAACAATAAACGATGATTAAGTGTCTAAACCCTTATATTTCAATAGAAGTTGTATATGTGTCCGGATATGTCCATAGGATCTCGTGCAGATCCGTGTGCTTGGAAAGGTGCTTGTATGTGTTTACATATGTACGTACGTGTGTGTGTGTCTGACTGTCTCTGGTAGTGCTTTGCCTATTTGACTGTCTCTGGGTGTATTTCGGAGAGTGCTTTTTGTGTTTCTTTGTGTGTCGATACATATCTGTATTGCTATGTGTGTTTTACGTGTGTGTGCGTGTATGTCTAACTGTTTCTGTTAGTGTTTACCTGTTTGACTGTCCCTGGGTCTGCTTGTGTGTGAGTGTATGTCTGTGTTTCTAGGTGTGTTTACACATCTATGTTTGCGTGTGTTGTGTGCGTGTTTCTCACTGTTTCTGTTAGTGCTTCGGGTGCTTGACTGACTCTGGTGTACTTGGGCGAGTTCTTTTTCATGTGTTTCGTTGTTTATGTGTCAGTGCAAGTCTCTGTTTCTAGGTGTGTTTATGCGTGTGTGCCCGTATATGTTTCTTATAGTGTTTGCCTATCTGACTGTCTCTGGGGTGTGTGGGCCAGTGTTTTTTGAGTTTCTTTGTGTTCCTGTGTTTGTGTGTTGGTACATTTATATGCTTATTGGCGCGTATGTGTCTGTGTATTTATGGCCGTCGATGAGTCTCTGAGCATGCGCCTGAGTGTGTGTATCTATATATGTATTTGGGTGTCTGTGGATCAAGATGAAGTAAGAAAGAAAAAGAAAGGAAAGAAAGAGAAAGAAAATTAAGAATCGAACCCAGACCTCAGTATACCTAAGTATATACCAGGGTTTAATACAGATAATAATTTTGATCCACCCGACTATGTCTTCTAGTTTAATACGAGGGTTGGGACTTAAATAGTGGCAACACTGCTGTAGAGACGCTATGCAACGGAATCTAATATTGTCGCTGATAGCACACGTTAGTTACACACCTACCTTACTTCAGAGCAACTGAATTCTCCCTTCCCACTTCACCTGCGTGTGCACAGTCGAGAGAAACAGAGTCACTTGTGAGCTAGCGGTCTAACGTAGTGTTGTCACGATGTTTTCGAAACAGGAACAACGGAGTTGGATCAAGATTGAATGTGCCAGAGGTCGTACTGCACGACAGGTCATCAAGGTCTTCAAGAGGCTTGCGGGGAATCTGCATTGCCTTACAGAACAGTGGCACGTGGGGTAAAAGCCTTCAACGATGGTCGGCAAACTGTGGCAGACATGCATCGGGCAGGTCGTCCTAACGTCAGTGAAGAAGTGCATGCTCTTGCCGCGTTGCTGGACAGTGATCGACGCCAGACGATTCGTGAGCTCGCCCAAGAACCCAGATTAGCGCATACGACTGTGCTTCACATCCTGAAGAAACGTTTGGGCATGCGAAAAATTGCATCACGATGGGTTCCGCATTATTTGACGGAAATGCAGAAATGATTGCGTTACGACGTTGCTAGGACGCACTTGGAGCGCTATGAGCGCGAAGAGAGACTTTCGTATGCCATATCATAACACTGGATGAGACATGGGCCAAATCGTATGAGCCAAAACTTAAACACCAATCGAACGAATGGCGTCATTATGGGTCGCCACGAAAATTGAAAGTTCGTCAGAGCCTCAGCAATGTGAAAGTTATGGCGATTCTCATGTACGACGTGATGGTGTTATCCTAACACATTACATTCCTCCACGACAGACCGTATTACCTTCGTTTTTGGAGCACCACCTGCAACCAGCTGTAAGAAAGAAGCGGTAACACTTTCTACAGAATCCAGCCATCATTTTGCACGACAATGCTCGGGCGCATACAGCGCAAGCTGTGGCTGATTTGTTAGGTCGATAGGACTGGGAAGTGCTGTACCATCCATCATACTCCCCGGACTTAAGTCCTTGTTACTTTGATTTGATTCCGAAGATAAAGGAACCACTTCGTGGCATTCGCTTCAGAACTGTTCCAGAGATTCGTCAGGCAGTAGACCGCTCCATTCTGACTGTCAACAGAACAGGCTCTGCTAAAGGTATACTACGACTTCCACATCGCTGACAACGGGTTATACACAACGCTGGTGACTACATTGAAGGGCAGTAAAGGTTGCTAACGTGTAACTCTTTTGTATCGGATGTAAATAAATATTTGCCACTATTTAAGTTCCAACCCTCGTATTTATCACGTTAGAGTTTTGTGCAGTAAGATTCAAAGTGAGACCTCAGGATACCTAAGAATACCCTACATTTAAGCCTCGTAATGATATAAAATTATTGTGATTTTCTCTGCTCGTCTATGTCCCTTAGTTTAATAGTTATTAAACGCTAGGTTTTGTGATATTAAGACTCGAGGTCGGACCTCTGAATACTTAAGAACGCCTTTCATTAAGCCTCGTAATGCTATAAAAGTATTGTGAATTACACTACTTGGCTGTCTCTTAGTTTACGTTTCGCTACAATAAGACTAGAAGTCGAACCTCTGGATACCTGAGAACGCCTTTCATTAATCACATAATGCTATAACATTATTGTTATTAACTCCACGCGATTAAGTACCAATCTCCATTAGCAATTAAACATTTACGTTTTGCCGCTCAGGAAGTCGAACAAGAACAGGTTTCCCATCGGTATGCAGATGGTAATAGTGTTTACATGGAAAAGTTTGATCCGTCGAGAATAACCCAATTTATCACATAAGAGGATGCAAATAACCAATAAGGTTGGGCAATGAGCCGCGCTCTTCCTTATGGTGGGTTTCTCCTGAGAATAGAGTTCTTAACTATTTGAAAGAAGATTATCCTCATGGGTATATATAGGGTGATTCAAAAGTCTCTTGCATTTTCCTGGATTTCTTTTATAGGTGCTTTGAAAAAATGCTCATCGAGAGGAATTGCAGTCGTTTCAGCTCGAATGCATGGAATGAGTTATGAACAGGTCCAGCAAGATTTCGAGAGAAAATTCAGGAAACTGCGTACTAGCAGGCAAGCTATCACAGATCTGCTGAACAAATTCCAAGGAACTGGCAATGTTGAAGATGAGAAGCATTCAGAGAGACCGGTTGCAACACCATAAACAGTGGAAGCTACAGGATGCCATCACATGGAGTCTAACAGGGAGCTTGATGTTTCACAAAGCACTTTACGCTATACCTTGAAGAAACGCCCAGGTACTACACAAGCTGGAACCTGAGAAATCAACAACTTGACAAACTATGTGTTTTGACTTGTTAGCAGCCGTCAGAATGAAAAAGTGATGAAGAATGTGCTGTTCAGTGATGAAGCTACATCGCATACATGTGGTCACGTGAACAGACACAGTTGCAGCATTTGGGCAGAAGAACAGCCAAATGTGATCCAAGAGTGGCAATAGGACTCACTGAAGGTAAATGTCTGGATGGGGATGACTTTATTGACCTTTTATGTCTGCAGAACGATCAATTGCAGGGAATATCCACCTTGACATGCTACAACAATTCTTGGTGCCGCAGCCGGAAGATGATGAAATAAGACACCATTGCGTATGTATTGTAATGAAAAGAAGCTAGAAACAGTGATGTGTATTGAATTTATTTAAAGGTGAGTCGGAATTGTTACACTAACATCACTTAAGTTTACTCACTTAACATGTTTCGGGAAACAGTTGTTGCCATCCTCAGAAGGTTAATTCGACTGGCCCGTGTTGTTGGTGTTTCCGTTTTTTGGACTGGATCCTGTGGTGGCATCTTGTGGTGGAGAAATGTACTTCCAGAGAGGATTTGGTGGCGGCAAATCAAAATTCATTAGATTTGTGTTGTGTTTTAGAATGGTGATCTTCTCCCATGCATCTAATTCGGCTGCAAATTTGGCTGGTTTGACTAATGTAATATTGGGTTTGATGTTGTGATTAGTGATCCAAAAATGGTGTGAAACTGCAGATTTGTCCATTTGTTTGTATTTAATACATCTCATGTGCTCCTTTAGCCTAGTTTCTAAGTTTCTTTTTGTCTTACCTATGTATACTTTATTGCAATCTGAACAATTGATTTTATAGATTCCAGCTTTTTTGTCTTGTGGAATGGGGTCTTTTAACTTGTTACAAAGTAATTTCTCTATGTTAAATTTGTTCTGTGAGCTAGGCTGATGTTATGTTTCATGAAAATCTTCTTAAATTTGTGAAATGTTCCTGGGTGGTATGTGAATTTCTTGAACTTTAGCTCTTTATCTTGCTGGCTGAGATTTGTTGTGTTTCTGATGTGCATCTGTCGTTTGAATTTTGCAATTTTTTTGTCAATAGTTGCTTTGTTGTACCCATTATGTATTGCTATGTCTACTATATGCTGGTATTCTAACTGGTATTCTTTTTTATTTAAGGGGGTATATACCAGTCTATGTGTTAGGCTGTTTAGTACTGCATGTTTGTGTGGTTGGATTGAAACTCTTATTTTTTATGTAATTAGTAGAGTGTGTTGGCTTCCTGTATATGCCAAAGGTTAGGTTCTTTTGTTCTCTGATGATTTTTAGGTCTAAAAATGGTAGCATGCCTTCTTTTTTTATATTTCTATGGTGAATTTCATTGATTGGTTCTGTAGGTTTAGTAAGGCTAAGGAGTCTTGTATGAACCTATTAGGGACAACAGCGAAGATGTCGTCAACATATCTGTGCCAAACTTTAAACATGTATGGAAAGGAAGTTGTTATGTGTATTTCTAAGTAGCTCATAAATAAATCTGCCAAGAAGGGTGAAAGTGGGTTGCCCATGGTTAGACCAGTTGGTTGTTGATAGAACTTCTTATTGAAACTAAAACAATTTTGTGCAATGCATAAATTGGTAAGTTGTATGAGGTCTTCTATTTCTTCTTCAAGTAGGTTAGTCTGCTGTAGCCATTTCTTTAATTGACGCAGGAGTTGATCTGTAGGGACACTTGGAAATAGTGCAGTGACATCAAAGGAAACTAATCTGTCTTCTGGTTCGAGTTCCAGGGATTTTATCTTCTGTATTAAATCTTCTGAATTCTTTATGTTTTTGCTGTTGAATTTTGGTAGTGAAGAGAATCTCTGTACTAACCATTTTGCCAGTTTGTAGGTAGGAGAATCAATATTGCTGACGATTGGTCTCATCTTATTACCCGGTTTGTGTATTTTAGGTAGAGCATACATTCTTGGTAAAGTGGGGTGGTCTGGTTTTAATCTAGATTTATCAGTGTCTGTTATAGTTTTGCTTTCCTGGATGGTTTGATTGAAGGCTTTTAAATGTGATTTTAATGGGTCTTCTTGCATTTGTATGTAATTTTCTTGTTGCAGCATATTTTCTACTCTGGTAATATAATCATCTTTTTGCAGTACAACTAGTTTATTTCCCTTGTCAGCTTTTGCGTATACTACTGGTTTTGATTTTAATGTTTTAATCACATGTTTGGTTGGGAAATTGTTATGTTTATCTGCTTGTATTTCTTGGAGAACCATTTCACATTCTTTTTTTATAGTGGTTTTACTATTTTCATTTAGGTTGTAAGTAGCAATCTCAATGTCTGCGACTATTTCATCGGTTGTTTTTGTGTAGCCAACACATGTTTTTAGGCCAAGGTTTAATACCGATAATTCCGCTTTGGTGAAAGTTACATTTGAAAGATTAATTACGTCAGAGTATGGCGTCGTTTTTTCATTTTTTAGGTTAGGTTTATATGAATGTTGCTTCCGGCGTAGTATGTCTAGTTTTTTCTTTAATTTCAGCGTTTTTGTTTTCATCCTGTAGCTAAGAATAGTGAGGAATTTTGATTGCATGTTTTGCCAAAGTGGGTAGCCGAGTGTGTCCATTAATTTAAGGTGAAGAGCATATAATTCCAGTTCCAATTTTTGTAATTTTGCGTAGTGGTTGCTTCTCTCAATTATTATTACTTTTTTATCGGCTGATGTTTGGTGTTTGCTGTTTTTGTCGTATTTTACAATTCTCCTTACAAACTTTGGTGTGACTTTGCTTTGTATGCATAGGTTTAAAAAACGGATGTCCGCAAATGTGTTTTTTCTCTTTTCTTCAATTTTTTGGTATCTTTTGATGTCACTTTTTATTCCACTGAAATCTGCATTGAAATTTAGGGTTTCTAATCTTACCTTGTTTTCTGCCATGACTTGTATCTTTTCCACGTGGTGGCCAATTATAAAATTTTGCTTCTTGTGACTTGTTGGTCATAAATTACGTATGTATTGTAATGAAAAGAAGCTAGAAACAGTGATGTGTATTGAATTTATTTAAAGGTGAGTCGGAATTGTTACACTAACATCACTTAAGTTTACTCACTTAACATGTTTCGGGAAACAGTTGTTCCCATCCTCAGAAGGCTAATTCGACTGGCCTAAGTTGTTGGTGTTTCCGTTTTTTGGACTGGATCCTGTGGTGGCAACTTGTGGTGGAGAAATGTACTTCCAGAGAGGATTTGGTGGCGGCAAATCAAAATTCATTAGATTTGTGTTGTGTTTTAGAATGGTGATCTTCTCCCATGCATCTAATTCGGCTGTAAATTTGGCTGGCTTGACTAATGTAATATTGGGTTTGATGTTGTGATTAGTGATCCAAAAATGGTGTGAAACTGGTATATACCCCCTTAAATAAAAAAGAATACCAGTTAGAATACCAGCATATAGTAGACACAGCAATACATAATGGGTACAACAAAGCAACTATTGACAAAAAAATTGCAAAATTCAAACGACAGATGCACATCAGAAACACAACAAATCTCAGCCAGCAAGATAAAGAGCTAAAGTTCAAGAAATTCACATACCACCCAGGAACATTTCACAAATTTAAGAAGATTTTCATGAAACATAACATCAGCCTAGCTCCGCAGAACAAATTTAACATAGAGAAATTACTTTGTAACAAGTTAAAAGACCCCATTCCACAAGACAAAAAGCTGGAATCTATAAAATCAATTGTTCAGATTGCAATAAAGTATACATAGGTAAGACAAAAAGAAACTTAGAAACTAGGCTAAAGGAGCACATGAGATGTATTAAATACAAACAAATGGACAAATCTGCAGTTTCACACCATTTTGGGATCACTAATCACAACATCAAACCCAATATTACATTAGTCAAACCAGCCAAATTTGCAGCCGAATTAGATGCATGGGAGAAGATCACCATTCTAAAATACAACACAAATCTAATGAATTTTGATTTGCCGCCACCAAATCCTCTCTGGAAGTACATTTCTCCACCACAAGATGCCACCACATGATCCAGTCCAAAAAACGGAAACACCAACAACACGGGCCAATCGAATTAACCTTCTGAGGATGGGAACAACTGTTTCCCGAAACATGTTAAGTGAGTAAACTTAAGTGATGTTAGTGTAACAATTCCGACTCACCTTTAAATAAAGACACCATTGCTTTCCAGAAAGTTGGCGTACGACCTCATTTTATCTTTATTGTAAAAGAATATCTCAATGACAACTTTATAAATGATAGGTAGATTGGTTGTTGCTCACGGAGAATTTGGGCACCCTACTCTCCAAACCCGTCACCCTAAATATTTTTGTGTAAGGGTTCATTAAATCTGACGTGTATAAAACACAGATCAACACCCTAAAGCAGTTATGACAGTAAATAACTGCAGCAGCAGATATCATACCCGCTATGCTAAAGAAAGCGTTCCGGTCTGCGGAAGAAAGATGGAAGCTCTGCCTAATCTTAGAGGGCATTTACATGAAATGCACTAAATGTAGTATTCTGTATAGTATGTTTCTGAAGTACAGAAACTTTTTCAATTAAATGCCTTTTTCATTAAAATGTAAACAAACTTTTGGATCACCCTGATTCGAAGTTGACATCCGAAGCATCCGACTGAATTTCGCGATCTACACAACGACCTACCTTTCCTGCTTGGAGTGTATGAAGCCTAAGGAGTCGTCTATGTGATACCCCATCTTTGACTTCGGTAGAAGTATGTAGTACATTACATGACTTTGAAGCAAGCTCTTATTCATGGATTACGTTTGAGTAAAATCCATCGTGTGTTACAATTCCGACAGATTCACTGGTTAAATGCGTATGTAGAATTTAACAAAAGACTACGGCAACAGGCTGTAAATAATTTGGAGAAGGATCTCTACACACTGTTCAATAATGCCTTGTTTGGGAAAACTATGGAGAACCTGCGTAATTGTATGGATATACAGCTGGTTACAAGCGAGAAAACTCTGGAAAAGTTAATTTCCAAGACTACATTTATCGATAGAATATATGCTACCAATCTAGCTGCTGTGCATATGGCCTCCCGACAGATCGAGTTCAACAAGCCTATTTACATTGGAATGAAAGTGTTGGACAATTATAAGACATTAATGTACCACTATCATTATGATGTGTTGTTACCGTATTATGGGGCTGAAAATCTGAAGCTTACGTATATGGACACTTATTCATTCATCGAGTGACAACTAAAGATGTTTACCATGATAAGCTACGTTTTCTTGAGCATCTAGATACAGCTGATTATCCTACAAACTCTGTATGTTATTCAGCTCGAAACAAGAAGGTGCTGGGAAAATTTAAGGATGAGGTTAATGGTAAAACCATCCATCGCTTTGTCGGACTACTACCTGAGATGTATGGACTAGATATCCACGGCTCAATGATAAAAAAGATTAAAGCCATAAACCATAATGCTATTAAGCAGTACATTGCATTCGACAGCTATACAGACTGTCTTAAAACCAAAAAAATAATAAGAACGCACATGAATCTGATCCTGACACGAGAGCATACTGTCACCTCAGTGCAAGTGAATAAAATTACGTTGACTCCACATGACGACAAAAGTCATTGCCGAGGATGGAATAACGACATATGCATATGGACATTACAGCACTTCAAACAATGTTTAAGAGAATGTAACTTGATATCAAGATGGTGATTGTCCCGTAGTCTACAATTTAAAAACAGGGTAGTTTATTCAGGTGCTGTGTATACACCTAGCAGACACCTGATGAAGAAAGAAGAATAAGATTATGAAAGGGGAGGCGTTACAAACAAATCCTAGCGCTGGTCTCAAGCTCAGAAAAAGAGAAGAGGCACCTACCCTTATAATCCTTATCTAATAAAGCATCGATTAACTGGTAAAGTCAATATACCTGCCAAAAAATATAACCACATAAAAGACAGGAGAAACTGAATAAAAACAATATCACTGAAGGAGCTTAAGGCTGGGTTAGAAGAGACAGCTCTACATAGTTTATCACAAGTTAGCATTACAATATACAGAAGGACATAAAAGCAGCCGATATGACTATAAAATGATGGCAATGATTATAGAACATCTCAAGCTGTGTTTACTACAAGAAAAAAACCCTATAGAACACAAGATAATGGCTCAAAGTATGTTCTAGCTCGAAAATACCTCTGCAATGCCCGGAATTTTCCTGTCTATCTATTAAAAACGTCGTAAAATGCCTGTCCCATACCTAATTCCATAGTCTAAAATACCTTTAGAACATCAAATACTCTTATCAAACCCTCGAAAAAATACCTGCGGAAGTGTTGAAATACTTTAAAGAGCACAAAATGTCTCGCAATACTCTAAAAACCTCTGCAATTCTAAAAACCATCAGTATACCTAAACCCGTGTGTCATTACCATAAAAATGACTGCTAAGCTTCTAAAAACCCTTCAGAATACTCTAAAAGTCTCAGTCCTTGCCACATCCATAGCCTAAAATGCCTTCAAAGAGCCAAAATACTCCTATTAGTAGCCTCAAAAATACCTGCATAGGTGTTAAAAATACCTTAAAACAACTTGAAATACATTCAAAATGTGCTGAAAAACCTTTAAAAAAAACCTGTACCAATGCCCTAAAACTACCTGCTCGAGATTCTGAAATGCCTTTGAAACACCTGAAATTGTCCCGTGCTTGTACCAGAATGTCCTGAATGCCTGTGTCCATACCTGAAATGCTCTAAAAACAATAAAAAAATACCTGTGTCTAAAAAGCCCATAAATTGAAGTCAAAATGCTTCACAATTCTTACTACTGTGGCTAAAATACCTTCGAAATGCTTACACAAGCACCCTAAAATACTTGCTTCTGTGTCTAAAAATGCCCTCTAGCCCGTAATAGAATGCTAAATGTCTGTTCCACCACATCGAAACACCATTAGAATACAAGTTAAACGTGTACCCAACATGGCTCCTAAGTGGCTCCCGAAATATCTATAGCTACACCGGTGATCTGAATACATTCTAAACCATTCACCCCTCCAGAAATCCCTAAATACCTTCAACCCCTTTCTTCCCTACCATCTCTCCTCCCATTACCTATCCCTAACCCATATAAACACATTTTAGTCCTCTGACCCCGCCTAGCCTCTCTCCTTGTTTTCCTATCCCTCCCATATAATACACATATTCTACCCTTTAACCCTGCCTAGCCTAGCATCTCTCCTCGTATTCGCTATCTCTTCCCATATAACGCATTTTCTAGTCATCTGCCCCCCACACCTAGCCTAGCATTCTCCTCGAATTCCCTGTCTCTCGCATATAAATGCATATTCTACCCTTCAACCCGTCTAGCCTAGCATCTCTCCTAGTTATCTCTATCTCTTGTCATATACACATATTCTACCCTTTATCCCTGTCCAGTCTAGCATGTCTCCTCGTATCCCCTTCTCCTCCATTTAAAACGATATTCTGCCCTTAAACCCCTATTCAGCTTAGCATCTATTCTCGTATTCCCATTTCTCTCATATAAAACGCATATCCTTGCCTCAGACCTTGTCTAGCCCACCATATCCCCTCGTTTTCCCTAACTTTTTCCATATTCTACCCTTCAAGCCCTGTCTAGCCTAGCATCTCTCCTCGTATTCCCTATCTCCCCTATATAAATGCATTTTCCTCCATGAAACCTCTCCTAGCCTAGCATCTCCCCTCGTTTTCCCATGTAAACGCAAAAAGTGGCCTCGCTGCCCTTTAGATATCCTACTTATAACGCAATGTGTGGGTAATGCAGCTATTTTTGGAAAGGTTTACCTCGCTTAAAATTAAGTAGATAAACCTTTTTAATAATTTGTATACCCACAAATAAGCGATAGAGAGTGAAGAATCATGAGAATATAACACATATTTTTTATAAAAAGGTCCGCATGTTTATCTATCAACACCATATCTCGAAAACGGAAAGTTGGATAAATACCAAAGTCCTATCAATGTTTCTCGCTTCCGAGGTCGCGGCTTCAAACCCGGCGGATGACGATGGAGTTTTTCGGGCGTAAAAATCCTTGGCATGGCTTCCTTCGGAAGGGAAGTAAAGCCGGTGGTCCCGTGTCATAGATTTACGGCACGTAAAAGAAAGAACCGTAAGCCTGATGATGAGCATTCTGAGCAAAATTTCCGTTCTTTCACGCCCAGTATAGAATGGGACGCTGGACCATAGTAGTTAAATAGCGTCTATAAATAAAGCTCAAGTTAATTTAATGTTTCTCGCGATTGCATGCAAATAGTATTGCTATTTTTTGGGAGCGGGCTACTATGAAGTAACGCATCACTCCGCCGCGTACGTGGCGAGCACATGCAGAAGTTGTGCCAACCTTCCATTATAATGGTAAGGCGGCAGCCTAACAATGCAATGCCCTGCTCCCGCCAAATCATCCACAACGTATGTTTCACACGCATCTTTAAAGGCTTTACCAAATTTAATGATTCAATCTTCACCAAACTTTCGTTACAATCGATGCATTTGTTTTGCAGCCAAATTGAAGATTTTTCCTCCGTGATTTCTTTGGGACAGCCTCTGATTATACATATGGTACGGTGCTTCGCCCGTAAAAATGGCGCGGTTTGGCTCCAATTTAGGAAGAATTTCTTCGAAACAAGATCTAAAAGCATTGCCAGTCATTTCTTCATGGTAGTTCCCACCTCTTTTGGATTAAAAATCTACTCCCCATCTATAAAAGACCAGAATCCTACCTATAATGGAGGAGAATCAACCTCTTGCCCTTCCCACTTGAATTTTTAAGAGTCGTGGTTGGTCATGTCAAAAATGATGTTGCTTTGTTTTAACAATACTGTCAAACCAAGCCTTTGTACTTGTACGACCATCAATGACCCAGGTCTCAATATTTTATCCCCCATTTGCCTTAGTTCTATTTTACGCAAGTAACGTCTGCGGCACAGCACAATATCGCCCCTATCAACAACATTTTTACGACTTCTGCGTAAAATTTCAAACCCTATTTCTTTTAATAGATTATACAGGGTAAATTGTTTCAAGTATGGTAAATCAGGATCACTCTATAGCTATCGACACTTTTTTTTTAATTAGTAAAGTTTATTTGCGTAAAACGCGTGCACTTTGTGACGCAACTCAGATATCACAAATTCAACGAAGTCACATCCAGAACCTTTGGCGCACGTGTCATTTTCTTGCCCGGAATGTAGACCTTGCCTGTAGCAGTTCATTCTTTTAGCACTGTAAATGCTCATCTTAGACAAACCAGTGAATCCTGAGGTTATCTTCACAATGTCTCATACGGAAGAGGTTGACCAGTTCTTTCAAAACTTACTGAACACGTTGAGAACAATTGCTTTCTAACAACTGTTTAAAGGCTTTCATTTTCTCTTCTGCTATTGCACAAAAAGCACCCTGCTCGCTGTCACACATGCTTACACTCACAAGTACCAGACTGACTAGAATGTACAGTACGATTTTTTTTGTCGTGGCAGGCTTATCTGTGTGCGCAGTAATTGGAGAAATCCATTTATCTTCTGGAAGGGGTGTTGGTTCAGTTATAACAGAGCAGCAGCCGCGTACATAACGTGAGGTAAGGTGACATCATTACAGTCAGAGTGAGTGTTTGTTCCACGCAATCGAATATTGCCAGCGTTTTCCCCCGCCCTAGACTACCTTTTCCTCCTCTGCGTTTCTGCCTTTTCACGATGAAAAATTCGGCCTTTAACGTTGACTATACTGCAACAAAAAGACGACTCGTCCAGGGAATTGCTAACCTTAACTCTTTTAGGTACTCTTAATGTCCCTTTTTGTTCAACCTTAATTCGTATTCTTTAGTCGAGTGTTAATATTCAATCTGCTTTCTCTATTTAATTATTATTAGTTGTGTGTATGCGCGGGAAGTATTCCTACTTCCGCAACCAACAAGAGCCCTGAAGCTGATGTGCGTGTTTAGGTTGCTTTGGTTTACATCAACCTTAGGACAAAACGAAATGGGCACCACTTTTATAGTGGATTATGGTGAAAATAGCAGCTTTTATGTTACGAAATCGTTTTTTATTCTTTTTATCCACAGTAATTCTTGGTTAATGAGGAACATTTTGGTGTGGTAGATGTTGCTCCGGGATTAATATATTGCCCCCCCACCTCCCTTTTATGCGGCCTTTTTATATAGTCGTTTTTGGAATTGCTGCCAACGTGAATCATTCGAATTTTAGACGCGCAGATCCCTCGGCTACGCCCTGTCGTCGAAGGCCGCCACTGCTCCAGTCCTTCTAAAAAGACATCCCTCGGCTGCGCCTTGAGGCTGAGGGCCCTCAATCGTGTTTTCAGCCATGTTGGGATTCCAAATGTTGGTAGCGGAAAGACAACGCAACCAACGTTTCAATGGTGCTACTTTTGAGAGTCAAAAATATGGAACAAAATATGCCATATATTGATGAAAATAAATAAAGCATCATGATATTTGTTCTTTATTTCATGGAATGGTGTTCTGAAATCAATAAAAGTTGTGCAGTGCATGCATATTACTTAGTATATATAATGATACCGGCCATAATCCAATATCAAAGTTTATCCACGAATTGTATACCTTCTGCAAAGGTCTGTCTCGATTAAAATGAAGTATATAGAAAAATAAGCTTTCGTAAGAACAGTTTTTATGCCCATAAATAAATGACAGGAGGTACAGAAAGTAATGTGAACACATCAGAATTTTTGCTTCTCGTTTTTCTCTTATCCTAAACAAATATTGAGTAGCTCCAGTTGCTTTGGCTCATTTAGCATTAATGATACTCATCTCGTGCATTGGTATGTAAAAAGTGATGCGACGATAATTCACGTGAATTTCTCTATCCTATATCGTTTATTAGTGGGTATAGAAACTATTCCTAATAAAGCTTATCGTTCTATTTACTAGATTTTTATCCAAATAAATCTTTGCACAAATACCTAATTACACATTTTGCTAGGGCACAATGAGAACAGCCCGGGATCTCCGGTTTCCCCCGCCATTCATTCCACCAACTGCTCCATCATCACCTTTCCTTTCATCCATTTCTTCATCTACTTCCTTCATCCCATACCAGGCATCGGGCTGATCACCCATCCTGGATGTTCTGTCTGATCCATGAGTGTCTGCTCCTCGACGGGTCTCTGACCCCAGGCACCCGCCTGTAAGTCCTGGGAGGGTGTAAGTCCTACATAAGAGGAGGGTAAACAGATAATGAATGAATGAACAATGAGAACAGCGATAATCAAATGTTTAAGGACTGGACGCTATATGCTGGCCCTAACCTTTAAAAAGGATCTTTCAGAAATAGCTTATACCACATAAAGCTTATTTAAAATAAATTGTGTGTTTAAAGGATCTACATTTTTTATATGGTACGTTTTCGTCTATCGTTTAACGTTCGCCAGTTACACAAAATTCCTTCCGAATGAAGAGGACTTTATAGGCTATTCCCAGAAAATTCAAGAGTAACATTTTATTTGTCATGTATATATCCTTCATATATGGTATTTTAATCAAAATCGTTAGAGCCATTTTTTTAGAGAATCAAAGTTTTCGAAAAAATGTTCCATGTAAAGGGTAGTTGGGGTGGGTAGATTTTGTTGAAAGTCTTCATATCGCATCCTTGGAAGATAATAAACTTGAATACAAAGTTTGGTACTTACCTGACTTTTCATTTTTGAGTTATGTTGTTCACAGACGCAGACATGTTTCCAAAAATGCTTTATTTGGATTCAGGGAACCTCAAAACATGTATTTCCGGTGAAATATCGATATCGAATTTTTGGGTGGAATACAATACGTCCCCTACTTTAGGTAGTGGGTATTGCATTCCACCCAAAAATTCGATACCGAGATTTGAAAATCTTTGTGTCACATCTTTGGAAGATATTGAACCTAAATACCAAATATATTTATCCAACTTTTCGTTTTTAAGTTATGCTGTTCCCACACTCACACACACACATTTTCCTAAGAACGCTTTATCGAGTTAAGGTGCCTCAAAACATATATTTCCGGTGAAGTCTCGGCGTCGAATTTTTGGGTGGAGTGCAATGCAATGCTACTATGCATGTGGTAGAAAAAGTAAAAATACAATTAATGAGTCTAACATCCGGTCATGTTCATTATCGAGCACATCATGTTGATGCTTACCATATTCAAGAAACTGTAAGGATGGAATAACGAGAAGATAACGTTAATTGGCATTTAACTATGAGTTCTGTAAAATGTTACGTTTTATTTCGTGTTAAATAAATTCAACTTCTTATAGGACATATATATTTTGTTCTTCAAATTGACTTAGCACAGTAATTTTGGGGTGCGCAGTAGAGTGCTCCTCTTCACACCACGCTAGCGATGTCCCTGCCCTGGAAACAACTGAGAAGAATGGATGCTGTGATGTACCCCTATTATGCGGTCCAAATCTCTTGACGTTAGAGGCGTGTCCATTAAAACGGCAGCAGTGCAGCGTTGCCTCATACGGACAGCACATCTCGCCGCTGGTAAAAAAAACTAATTGGAAAATCATGTGCGCGCATGCGTATTTCATATTTCAGAAAAGCAACAAGTAGACAGGATAAAAGGCGACATTTTCCTGAACAAGTACAAAAAAGAATCGTATTTTTACACCCAATGGTTCACCATTAATTTATAACTATCTTTCGTAGTGTTTAAATGAAGGCTTTTAGTCATAGTCATGCCTGTAATAGTAATAAAATCCAGTGCTGTCGTAGTTATTTTATATATTATGTCATAGACATAATTATCACTTAATAATGTGCAATTCTCCATGTCCTAAATAAATTTAGAAATGGTTATTCCACGAGGTTTTCTAATACAGCTACAAACTCATCGTGAAAATCCTTTCGAAACCCTCTGACGCAGCTCTACAAAACCATACATAGCTATTTTTTTTAAATCAATAACGTCATGTATGGTAATTATGCTTTATTTCTGCATTATGCAGAGTCGTAGAATCAAGCGCGTATCCCTTATTTGGAACGCACTACCCCCCAAAATTATTAATAATAATAATAATAATAATAATAATAAGCCATATAAAGTGTAAGCCAACTCAGAACTTTAAGCAAAGAATCAGCAACTGCTACCATATTCTCGAGGAAGCATCAACAATGGAATTCATTGCACCATCGACGCGATAGCTCAAGATTAAAACATTGTTAAAGCAAAAACACTGCTGGTGTACTTTTTACAGCACGCTTGTGACTCAGTTGTGAATTCAACTGCGGCGTACTCAGTTCTTACAGTGATAGGTTTTGTTCTAGCGTTTATAAAATTAACTCTTTCATAAAAATGTGCCTTAGTAAGCCTAGTAGTACACGTGGATATAACAGTAAAGTTAGGACTGTGCTCTTCAGTGTGCAAAATTTCTTTAAAAAGTATGCCAACGAAGAAAACCGCAAAAATCTTAACTTCACGAAATGTCAAGAACTTACGGCTAAGGCGTGTTCGTTAAGTACATCAACTGTTTCATGTGTGTGTAGGGAAGCGAAAACGGCGCATACAGAAGGAGCCGCGAAATTGTTTACATCGCCGAGAAAGCATATACGTTTAACTAAGAGAGTGACAAACCTGGACGCTTTCGAAAAAAGATGTACGTCGCAGTGTTTTTGAATTTTATGATAAAGTAGAATTTTCGACAGCAAATATGTTAACGGTGGTGCTTAGAGAAAAGATAGGATATGCAGGTTCTGTTTCTTCCACTAAGAGGCTTCTGAAACGTTTAGGATTTAGATACAAAAAAAAAAAAAAAAAAAACACGATGGGCGACAGTTTCTAATGGAAGGAAGGGACATTGTTGCTGCAAGACGTTATGTTTTTGCGCACCATGCGTATCAATCAGGTGACACTCGGTCAATATATTACTTAGACGAAACATGGGTAAACCAGAATCACATAATGAAATATATTTTGCAGGACTCTTCTAGAAATGGAGGTCTAAAAGTTCCGGTAGGGAAAGGAAGCAGATTTATAGTTTGTCATGTAGGATCGGCTCATACAGGTTTCCTTTCAGACTGCAAATGGGTGTTTAAATAGAAGGAAACGGGCGATTAACAAGAGATGACATCCGATTCATTTCGGTTTTTAAATTATCTAGAGGAAGGCAGTATAATTATTATGGGCAATGCGCCTTATCACTCTGTTAACATTCTTAATACTTCCTCCAGAAAAGGCGATATAGTTCAGTGGTTAGAAGAAAGAGGCGTTGTTTTCTCATTTGGAAACAAAAGCCGAGCTTTTACAAAGAGTGCAGCCTCTAAAAAACAATGAGAAAGTTTTTGAACTAGATCTACTGGCCAATGAAATGGGACATCAGGTTATAAGACCCCCTTATCACTGCAAGTTCAATCACATAGAGCTTAAGAAAAAAAAAGAAGTCGCTAAAAAACATAATTCTTTTAAAATTGCGGATGTGGAAACGTTAATCAATGATGAACAAAGTGTCTCGAGAAGACTGGGTTGCATGTGTAAAACACGCAGAAAAATTACAAGAGGATTTCCAGAATGAAATAGGACGTCAAGACATTTTAGAACCCATTATCATTAACCTCAAAGACGACAGTGAGGCTGCTGCTGACGACATTTGCAGTGATACCGAGGACAATGAGGACATGCGTTAGCTGTGCCACTTGAATAACAAAGGACGCATAGAAAGATATGGTTTTTATTTCTCTATTTGTGTATACATTTCCATTATTGTCTCTCTTCTTGTAGCTATAGCATTTATAACAAAAGCGTAACCTTCTGACGAAGCGAAGTGGAGTTGAGTTTGACAACCACGCGATCATTTCATATTGGTTGTCAGGAAACATCAGGAGATTTGGACCGCACAGTAAGATTCTTGTTGAAAGTGGGACGTTTCTAAAGAGAGATTCCACCCAATATGTACGTGCTGGTAGTAAGTCCCTTACTGAATAACTATGATAATATAAGGATTTTTGTTTCTGATGGTGCCCAATATATGACTTGTTCATGTTCAATGTTGGGCTGGTAACATCTTCAGTGAAGAACTGGAGAAACTTAATGATGTTGTGGGTAGCTTGAAGAAGGAATTCTCGAATACAAGGTGAAACATCAGTACAGACAATTTTTGCAGCACAAGCATAAACTATTTCCTCTCCCTATTAAGACCCATTGGAATTCCTGGTTTTAGTGTATTGTAGATTATTTGGAGGGCATGGTTGAATTCATCCCCACCAGTTGGGAATGCTGGAATGGTCACATACATTCGTTTTCAGTCTTCTATCAACACTGTTCAAGTTACAGCAGTATTTGTTGAGGAAAGTGCTCATGACCTTAGTGAATTATTGACAGCTGGAAGAGGTATTTGAAGCAGTGAAAAACTGTGATGTTGATGGCAATACTTAATTGAAAAAAAAATCCCCAGCAATGTTAGGGTAGAGGAATAGCAGTGTTTCTCTGCTTAAGCAGTATTTATATCGGAAGTTGTTTTCATCACTATCATCTCTGTGTTAAAACCATTAACTTTCAATACATCATTGATCCTGTTGTGCATTGCATTAATATGATTTGATGATGCACCCTCAATCATAGAGAATGTTATGAAGAAATAAATTAATATGGTGAACTTAATACGGCTTTCTAAAGAAATACTGTTGCATTCTTTTCAAATTAATATTTCAAGTTCTTTCATTTTACTAGTAAAACATGTGTTGCCTTTGGAATGTGGCTTACTTAAAAATCAAGTCTGTCCTTGTGATCTCGCAGTTTTAGTTATATTCTTAACAAAAGGTTACAAGGAAAAGACTCTTGGTTTCCACTCGTCCAATAAAAAAAAATTACTTTTATTTATGGACTCTCTTTTTAACTGCTATGATTCTTAGCGTCCCATTCTATACGGGTGTGAAAGACGGGACATTTTTTCTCAGACCTCTTTATCAGGCTTGAGGTTTTTACATGCCGTAAATCTACGACACGTGACCACTTCCCTTCCAAAGGAAGCCATGGTAAGGATTTTTACGCCCGAAAAACATCCACTGCCCTCCGCCGGGTTTGAACCCGCGACCTCGGGAACTAGAGGTTAGAATGAAGACAACACTTAAGTTGAAGCTAAAATTGTTTTATAACAATATTAGTGCAGTACATTCAACATAAGCTAAGCAATCCAGTAATTGTATCCTGGGCATTATAAAATACAAAAGTAGTTATTACATCTCTGTGCGAGGCATTTTCAACTTGATTTTCCTCTTACAAATCTTAGTAACAGATATTATTCATAAATCCATTTTAAATTTCAGAGCCTGAGATTCATAAATGCTTCCCAGCCTTGCAAACGGGAATTATAGAAATTCATAACCACTCAGAATTTTGGGCTAAATTTAACATTGTGAATCACCCACTTCTTCGACTTTTAATTTTGGAAAGGTGTCCCTTCAAACCAGTTCCCTGTAATTCACAATAATCTTGCTCCAAGGCAGATTAGGATCCACATGCATTTGTGAGCTAATTTTTTCTGCAATGAATGTTATTGAGAATAAATTATTACATATAAACTCTTAACTCATTCTGTGCAAATCAAAAGTTATACCTAATGTTGAGAAATTGGTAATTGAAATGTTAAAATGTCATATTAACATGTCTCCAAAATTAATTAGAATATTCTTATTAAATAGTGTAATAAGGATATTTCTATTATAATTCAATGTGTTTCCTTTTATGGTCATTTTAAAAGACAAGATGATATGTTTTTTCAAAGTAAAAAAGTTAGTAATAAGACTCCCTGATTACTTTTAAAAAATGTTTCATATATATCAGCCTACAGCTGCACGACAGCTACAGCTACGAGTTCAAACCTGGTGGAGGGTGCTGGATTTTTTTGGACATAAAAATCCTTAGCATGGCTTCCTTCGGGTCAGTGGTCCTGTGTTGTAGATTTATGGCATGTAAAAGAACCTGCAGCCTGATAAACAGGCCTCTGAGCAAAATTTCTGATCTTTCATGCCCAATATAGAATGGGACGCTAAGGACTGTAGTAGTTAAGAAATCCATGAATAAAACTGAATTTAATTTTTTTCTACAATACACTTACCTGAGTACTTTAATAATATTTATATAATACTTTAGTTCAGATTAAAAATAGTTACAGTGGACTCATGATCGGACAAGACTTCCTTGGATACGGAAAAACTCAAGATAATATGGAGGTATTGTTCGAAAAATGGCTTAAAACTGTAGAGTAATTATTTATTACAATATTATTCCTTAACATACAAACACAAAATTTTATACACTTCAATTAAAAAATACAGTGAAATACTTATTTCTGAAAAGTATGATATACTAAAAAAAGGAATTTAATAAGTACAAAAATTCAATAGAATCCAAGAGCTTATAATTGACAGATTTATTAGCAGATGCAAGATAGATTACAACAGCATAATACATAATAATACAGTATAATACCTTTAATTCTATCACTGCAGCTCTATTGAAATTCTTGTGTCGACCATCTGCCCCCCCCCCTACACACACACACACACACGTATCTACAATATATGTGTCAAAATGCATCACTAAATCAATGATATTTTCCAGATTACACACAGGTCCTAAAGAAGTCAATTATCTTAGTTTGTTTTGGCTTTTTCAACAAATTCTCTTGCACAAATTATTCAAGCTCACTAAGGGACTTCAAAATGTTTTCTGGCACCTTGTCAGTTTTCTCCACATATCAGCCTAACTGCAGTTTTAACTTCTTCCTCTTCACTGTCGTCTTGAGGAGCTGCTAGAGTCAAAGAATCTTTGTAAGGTGATGTGTTGTCTCTGCCTTAGCATTCACAGAGACATATTCTTCAAAGTAAGTGAAGTTTTTCCCTCAACTTGCAAGAGACTTCAAAGATGTCATCTGGTGCTGTAAATGGCTGAACATTTAGGATGCCATAAACACTGCACTTGCTTTCACATTCCATCAGGTCTCTGCTATCATATGGATACCTTACAGTATACTGATGTTGGTAGGCACCTCAAGTTTTACGTTTATAAATACATGTTGCACCAGATGTTTGTGAAAGTGCACTTTGATATTTTGAATAATTACCTGGTGCAGTGGCTGAGCAATTAGCAGGTCTGTATTAAAGCCTGGTATTTTCTAACCTGCAGTCTACTTTATGCATAGAGCAGTTGTCTATTATTAGAATTTTCTTCATATCTCTGCCCATCTCTTTGTCCACTTCAATGAGCCAGTCTGAGCAAATATTTTTTATAATCCATGTTTTGTTGTTGGTCATATATTTTACAGGCAAAGATGCAACACCTTTAAAACACCTTGGTCTAACAAACTGCTCTAGTTGCCGAGGTCAAGGGTTCAAACCCAGCGGAGAGCAGTGGACTTTTTTTTTAAGGGTGTAAAAATCCTTAGCATGGTTTCCTTTGGAAGGGTAGTAAAGCTGGTGGTCCCCTGTTGTAGATTTACAGCATGTAAAAGAGCTTCAAGCCCGATATAAGAGGCCTCTGAGCAAAATTTCTGGTCATTCATGGCCAATATAGAATGGGATGATAAGAACCATTGCAGTTAAAGAGCATCCATAAATAAAACTCAATTTATTTATCTATTTATTTCTAGACAGTTGCCCTATTATTAATGGCTTAAGGTTCCTTGTATCTCTGGCACTACAACAGAATAATGCTGTCAATCTCTATTCTGATTGCTTACCACCAGTACAGGTCTCAACACTTGTAAGCCATTGTCCATTTGGCAGCATTTATAAAAAATTCGGTGTTACATTCACATGCCTTTTTGTACCTGCTATCGCTTATTAGCAGGTATACAAATTGTTCTTACGAAAGTTTACTTTCCTATCTACTTCATTTTAATTGAGATAAGCATTTCTGAAAATAGCTACATTACCCATTTGGTTACAGATACAAAGGGAATAGCAATAGTCAAATGTTTAAGAACTGGACACTATATGCTCGCCTTAAAATTCCATATGCTTTCCATGCAATCACGAGACAAAACTGTTGACAGGACTTAACGGCCAAGTATTGAGCAATCTGAACCATGAATGATTGATATCTCAGATATGGCTGATGTCACAAAAAAAGTTATTTGAAATAAATTGTGTGATTTAGAAAGATCAACTTTTTTTTGTGTAATGTATTTTCATCTATTGCTTAACATTTACCTGTTATACAAGATTATACAAAATTCCTTCTGAATGAGGACAATTTCACAGGCTATTTCCAAAAACATCTAAATATACATTTTGTCATGTAAATATCCTTAATATACATGGTAGTTTAATAATCAACGTTAGAGCCATTTCTTAGAAAATGAAAAATTTTGACAAATGTTCCATATAAAAGGTTTTGGGATGGGGGAAATTTTGTAAAACTCTTTTGTGTCGCATCTCTGAAAGGTACTAAATACCAAGTTTGGTATTTATCCGAGATTTTGTTTTTAAATTATGCAATTCACAGACAGATACTTTATCAAAATGTTTTTTTGGGGAGGGAGGTTCAGTGGCCGCTAAACATATATTTCTGGTGAAATATGGACATTGAATTTTTGGATGGAATATAATACTTCCCCTACCTGCTATATGTAGTAGATAAAGTAAAAAATGCAGTTTCATCTGAGTCAAAAATGTCTTCTGGTTTGTAATTTATGGCATTCTTATAATTTTCCGTCCATTCCTGAGTAGCTTCTACGTTGACATCTCTTGCTTCTTCACTTATGGTCTTACAGATAAATGCTGTATCTCTCTCGAAAAGGGAAAAAACTACGCAGCACTTGCTTAGAAGTCTTTGACGTCCAAAAATGTTGCAAACTACTTTGCTTTTGCTTGGAGCATAAGTCCAGAAATAGTTACACCTTTGGCATCCTTGAACCATGTGTCCACTGCTGCTTCCACTTGATGGAAATCACAAACATGAATCTTCTTTCTGTTGGAGCAAATAGTTGATCCTTCATATGCCTGAAGTATTGTTGAAAGAATGTGGGTTTGATGTAATGCAAACACGCTACTTTGATCTGCTTCATTCTGTTTTCTATTTTCTTTATCGCCTGAATTTTCTGTTGTATAGAAAATTGCTTCCCTTTCTTTGCCTCCATTATGTTGTAACAGTACAAACAACCCTTTTGTAAATGATCAACAAAAATGTAGGACAAACTTTAACAAACAAATGCAAGAGGCAAACTTAATAACTATCTACCTATGTTTAAAAACAAAAACCACATGAAAATGAAACTTCCAATTCATACGAAATCGGGAATGCAAGCAAGCTCAAGCTAGAAACTGAAGTATGTTATGCATAACCAATGCCATATCACTACTCGAAAATATCAGATGCAAACCTTGGAAAGTGGCTACACATTTGTTGGTACTCTTGATAGATGTAAATATCTTGCTCAGAGAACTTAATGCAGCAGTTACTACATAGTGTGTTTCTGGAAAGCAGTTTGAAACTGAGGCAAAAATGTATCAATATACTTTATGTAATGAAATTTTTGTCCAAGAATAGGAGAAATAACGCCATCAAAGAAATATTTCATAGAAATTGAATACATAATTTTGAAATGTTTGCAATTAATAGGTACATAAACCCTAAAGTTCTTTGCATTATATTGTATGGGATTTAGGTGGGCGGTTTAAAATCTGTATGTAAAAGTGAGATACATGCTATAATGAGGTATGTTATTCTGAGATTTCACTGTAAACAGACTACAATATTAAATGAGAAGATTACTTTTTGAAAAAGTCTTTCATAGCTTTTTTAAGCTAACCTTTTTCCTCTCTCCCTCTTTTTTGTTTTGTTTTTAATTAGCAGCATTTAATGCTTATTCTTACAGCAGATGGCACCACAGGAAATGGATACTGATGGCTCATGAAATGAAATAATTAGAAAAGGAAATTTGGGATGGAAATGCTCCAGACCACAGTTTAGGGTACCTCCCAGCATTTGTCAATTGTAAGGATTGTAGAAAACCTGAAATAACCTCAGCCTGGGAGGATGGACTTGGCAGGATTTTAACAGCAGATCTGTCGTCATTCATGAGTCAGTGCCTTAATGGGCCTTGCATCTCTTGGACTGCATTGATGTATATAAAACTCCCTTGGTTATCCCAGAGCTTCGGTTAATCACGAGCCTACAGTATTAATATAAATTTAGTTAGATGACCTTTCAAACATTTTCTATCACATTACTGTACCAAGCTCAAAATAAGTTGGCCACCTCTATTCTATAGCAACAATGATTAGTAAAACTAGTTAAAACAAAAAAGGAAAGAAACTGAAAAAAATCAGAAGAATGGCTTATGGCAGGCAAAGAAATTCAAATTATAGATGACTATTTATTTGGTATTGGAGCGAGCAGGACAAGGTATTGCGGAAAAGAAAAAGTGAGTATTAGCTAAAGGGAGATCAGTAATAGGATTGGTGAGAAAAATGTTCATTTATACAACAAATGATAAAGGTAGTGTGATTTGAAAGGTTGTATAGAATCTAGTGGAGTCAAGATCGGAGTACACAGTTGCAATTTTGGGAATAAATGATGGATGGGAGAAAATGGATTTGTTAAAATCAGTTTACAAGCTGTTAGGTGTTCCTCTATACACAGTTAAGGAAAAATCATTATTAGAATTGGACAAGGTCAACATGAAGGGATCAGTGTCAGAAAGAATTATGAAATGTTGGTAGCATGTTAGTCACACGTCAGGAGAATATTTTAAAATATTTCCTTACGCACCAAGAACAACATTTGAGTCTGTCAAATGGCTGAAAAAAGATTAACTAGAGAAGAATGTTTTAGGTGATATTTGGTTACGAAGACATGGAATGGTGAGGGGATTTTGAAAATACATCCGTTCCAGATATGAAGATATTCTAACTTTATTCAGTTTTCAATATCACTTTACTACACTGTCACTTAACTTTTCTTTGTGTGTAGTAGTGAAATGAATCATGCACAAAGCATGAATCATTTCTTCCTACCTTTCACTTCACTCACTGAAGCATTGAACACAAGAGCTCTCTAATTGCTCGCAGCACACTCACTGTACACCACAAACCTCACTTGTAGAACACACTGAGTAGCTAGCACTTTATGTCTCACCAAGAAAATGCTCGCTAAGTTCTTTACTTGTCAGCATACTGACTTATACATTGTTGCAGTCTTTTTCTGGAAAAGTCATGCAGAACTTTTAGGAGAGTTTGAGAGCAGTGGAACATCCAGGAATTTCCCCTCCCTGCACCTTGAAGGCATTACTGATATTGAGAGTATGTCTCCCTCTTTATCTTCAGCCAATTGTGTTCTGGTTAGCTCTGACGGATATGCCCCGCTATCCACACAGCGAAAATGCTGACTAGATATACTCTGCATGAATGAGAGGAATTCTTTGATTTTTTTTTATAAAATTGCATAACTAACATTAATAACTTTATTCCATTTCTTACAAAGAAACTGCTGCATACATTATATGAACACATTAAGATAGAATTAAACAGAGAAAAGATTTAGATGTGAGACAAACAGGAGAAGAGAGAGGGCAGTGCATAGTTTAGGAGTGTGGAAACTAAGAGGTTTTCAAGGTAATCTTTAACATGGCAATGATCTGCGAAGATCACTGGTTACTAGATATTATAAGCTGGCTCATAGGCATGAAATTTACAATAAAACAGGTTCCTACGCAACCCAATTTTTGCCGATATCCCTAAATTTCTAGCAGACAACTATTATGTCTATGAAGTCTTGGTGATTTATTTAACATATTGTTTATATATTTAATGTTCATGATGCTATATAGTACTTAGATGGACCTTTATTGGTTGGAGATTTGAATTATACATAATAAATGGTTGACTTCTGTTATAAAATATAACGTAAATATATATATTCTTGATATACATGGAGATCCACCTCAAGTAACTTTCTCTTTCTCGCTGCTATACCGATCCAAGCATATTACAAATCACTGAACCGGCAGGAAATAAAGGAATTGTTTTGAGCTTTCCAATGAGCATATGTTTTACCACATGCAACACCTTTCAGTTAAGTAATAGTTTTTGCAGTCTGCATGTCTCTAAACTGAAATGTGTCATTTTTGCATTTAGCCACTAATTGAATAAAAAATGGTTTACAGCTGTGTACTTCACTGTAAGACAAGGTCAGTAAAAGAATGTGACTGGTCATTCCACATATTCCCAAAAGACAATGAACTAAAAAACAAATGGTGCACAGTAATTTCTCACCAAGGAGACAAACTGGGCTCTCTTCGGACACCAGGGCCAAAGTCAAGGCTTTTCAAACAAATTGATTAAGCATCAGCTCATCTCTACTTCCTAAAGTTGTGCCATCAATATTTGATGGTTTCCCACCACATAAAAGAAGTAAACAAAAGTAAACACAACACTGAAATGGGAAATGAAAATTGTCTCATAAAGAAAGTGAAATACTCCATACCAAGCACATATAGGGCGGCGTGCACCAACCTGGAGTAAGCTCTACTTTTGTAGTAAACTACTATTCAAGTCAACACTCGACGACTTCCATGTGAGAGTAAACTACTTCCGAAGAATTTTACTCCTTTCAGATACTACCTGATTAAATTAGTGCAGAAGTAAATGTCGGAGAGCACTGTCATGTAGTATGTTATTATGGAATTAAATAGAGCACAGATATAGGTTAGAATTTACCCTTGCGACCTGGCTGGAGTAACTAACCTGTCGATTGAACTAGAATACCATATCGTATTTGGAGGAAGACATTTTTGATGTGTTCATGGATTACTTAGGTTACATTGATGATCTCAACGAAAAAAACAAAAAAACAACAGGAATGCGAGAACCACATGATAGAGAGAAAGTTCAATGAACATTCCGGTATTAGGAAAGAATCATATACACACCTTTTGAACCTGCTTGGAGAACATTTCAACAAAACTCAAGACACAAATTCAGCTCTATAATCCAAACTGCAATTATTATTGTTATTCATCCTATTGGTGTTTTGTACCGGAATATTTCAGAAGCTTGAGCCGGCATTACGGTGAATATAACGTAATGTGACAGTCTTACACTGTATTAAATGGAGATATTTAGAATTGACTTAACGTGATGTAACTTAAAAGTTTGGCAATGTCAAACTTTTGCTTCCCGTTACGTCAAGTTTGATTTCACATGGTAATTAGAACCAATAGGCACTAGCTCGTAATAAAAGAACTGTCAATCAAGAATCATTCACATTACATTAAATGCATGCCAATTATGCCTTTTAGTTTACCAGCATTTTCATGTCACGTAAAGTAAAGTTCATCGTAATCCCGGTATTAACGCTGATCTTATAAATAAAGGTTCATCACGCATCTGCTGGCCGTGTATTTCATTGGGTTGTTAAAGCGCTTTTGAGGTTAAGAGCAAGGACACAAATATACACAAGTTTCAGAAAATAAAAGGCAATTCTTCTTCACTTTTACAGATTTCCCACATTGTGTGTGAAATCGACTGCACACATGTTACTATTCTGTACCCATCCGTGAATATGGTGAACTTTTCCAAAATCAGAAAGGGTATTTCTCTATCAACACGCAAGTTATCTGCAATGCAAAATGAAAATTACAATATTGTTTCCAGAACTTTAAGCTGCTCTTCAGTATGTTGCCCGTCGCTCGAATTATTAAACTCGTCAATTACGACTTTCCAACATGTTACGCTTTGTTGCATTACTTTGGTCTTCATTTGAAAACTTTAATAAAAGTAACTTCCCGTGAATCAGGAACCTAAGCTTATATTAAAGAAAAAGCTAACCCTAACCTAACCTCCTGTATATCAAAAACGTAAAAACTAATAAACCTAAAATAAAACCTAATTAGGAACGCAAACTGCGAGCGTTGGCGGTATCTCACTGGCTTTGAAGACCAATATAATGCAGGTTACCGCACGCTTTTTACACTCATATTGTTTAAATGCATTTTCTTTATTTCTAGGATATAGGGATCTTCAACCGGGCGTGAGCCAATTCACGTTAAAAGTGTAACAGTTATAACATTTATCTCTTTCGCTGACGTTTCTCCACTTTTCCTATCGCACATAACCTTATTCATGATCCCATAAAGTAAATCGCGTAAACAAAACAATACCTCCGGGAGTAATGAGCTGTTACTAAAGAGTAAATTGTAACTGAGCTCCCCAACGTTACTTCCGGGGTAAATTGCTCCCGTAGTAACCTACTTCCGTAGTGGGGACTTCTTTAGTAAACGTTACTTCCGAAGCAATTTACTCCAACATGGTGCACGCCGCTCATAATGTGACATTCATCAGTTTAACCATACCCACAAAATAATTTTATTCTTAGCACTAAATTAAATTAAAAAATTGTATTTTTCAATAATTAATCCATTTACTTATGTAATGTGTTGTATCTAACAAGGATGAAGACAGTATATGAACACTGCCATTAAGGTCTCTGTGTTAAGTTGCATGTAAGGCAAAATTTAAGAACAGAACTAATTAGTTTTAATATTTGCTGGGAAAGTGATGCAGATTTTTACAAAGTAGACTCAGTTAATTCCCCCTTGTTGCTGTAACGGTAACTTTAATTTTGGCCTTTTCTGAAAAAATTGTTTTGAACTTGGCGAGTTCTACCATAAAGCTGAAGATGTATATTGTTTATGTTCTAGTTATCATCATCATCATCATCATCATCAGGCTTACCTTTTTCTAGAATCTCCATACGTAACAATATATCAGGATATTTGGTGCATGCAGCTGAGCAACTGACATCCCGTGAAAACTGCTTGGAAATGATATCTTCTTCAGCATGTCAGAGCCCAGGAATAAGACATTTCCAAGACAGAGGAAGATTGTGATACCCAAATGTAGCTTTTTGCAATTTGATGCAATTAGTATACAAATTTACTGTTGGGGTTGTAAAGTACCTTCCAAGGAAATACCATTAACAGGAGCTGCATAAGGAAGATTTCTTGAAGAACTAAAGTATGGTATTTGCAGCGATCAGAAAATGGCCAGTATTCTTCCAGAAAAACTTTTAAGGCCTCTGCTTGTTAATATTGCAAAAGATGTCATACCAAAGCGAAACAGTGAAAAAACTTAACCAAAAGCCACTAAGCAGAAAAGTGCTGAAGTTAAATTAGACTACAGTATGCCGTGAAAATTTAAAGATACTTAATTAACCATCATACTCTGCAGTTTGAGTTAAAGTCTCCTTGGAATATTTTGTGAATTAACAGCAACAGGTCTTAATTTTTGTTCCAATCAGGGGATGGATTAATAGGCATGTTGATTCTTCAGTGAGTACATAACATGATTTTCAATATATGCATATTTTATTGCTGTATATTTTGTTAAAATTAGGCATTGTAAGCAAAGTTTACTAACTTTAACATATAAATGTCACTTATATGGGGTCATTATACATCACTAACTCCAGAATTTTCGAATATGGTTAAGAATGTTAAAATAAAAATAATATAACCTGATTTCTTCATAACTTTCATGTTCCCCATACAATTCATTAGCAATGTTTACAAGCTGCTATAACCTCAAAATATGTCGCTTAATGTTGGGTCCATTGTACATCACAGCACAGAGAACTAATGAAGGTATTTTGTCTTAACCTGATCAGTAATCTTAGAAGAACACAAATATACTCCCGATTTCTTTAAGTTTCACAAAATAGTTACAATTCATAATTATTCACTCACTTGACAGTTCCATAATACAAATCAATGGCAGGTTTCCAGACTTTTACAGGTAAACCAGTGATCCTAGTGGCAGTAGGTGCAAATATGTCCAGGGAGCCAATGAAGAACAAAAATTAGACAGCTTGGAATATTTAGTAAGCAATGGTGAAGATAATGAAGATGGGGTTCGTATTTTGATGGAATGTAGAGGATAAAACTGATTAGAGAACAGTAGCTTAAGAGCAACAGAAGTGTAATCTTAAGAAAACATTGATTGATAGTCTCAGTTAAGAAGGGGTAGAGTTTATGTAGATAACTTATAGCAATATAAAATGACTGGATAATAATTTTTTGTATCATTATTTGTACATAGTATGCCTTTGGGACAAGAGAGAAAGAAAGAAAAGAAAGAAAAAAAACCCCAAACAAACAAGAGAGACTTACCTGGGTTTTGAATGAAAAAGTCAGCCATAAGCGCATCCTTGTCACTGTATGTTTATAATATTCATTCATTCCTTATGATTCAACCTTCTGTTACCACCTTACAAACACAACTGCAATTTATAGTTTTAGTTAATTTGGACTTAGAAATGGTGCTTAACTGGTTTGTAATTTGACCCCTTCAATTGTCACCTATGTTATATCTTATGCTGTTTTAACCCTCCGTCAGTCGCTAGGGGCCTGAGAGACCTCTGGCATTATATAAATGTTATAATTTTCGAACGAACGCACCTATGCAATTGCCTGACTAGGACATCTAACATTACACCTTGCGTGATTATTTGCTGCAGCGATAACCTTATCTGTTTATTTGTTTGGCTGGAGGAATGAATAATCAGCAGTTACGTGTCGCACAGGTCAACCAGGCCCCGCGCGCCTGCTCTCGTTACATATTGTTGACAGATTTGTTTCTCATTAGCTTTTGTGCAATATTGCTTTACTATTGCAAGGAGCTGTTTCTGCTCAGTCATGAATACGAGTAAAAGGTACGATCTACAAAATCCGAATGATTTGGAAGAAGTACATCGCCTACTTTGCGATGATAATGCCTTGCCCGTGGTTGAAAACTTATATGAATAAGATGTCTCTGATTCAGAAGATAAACTCGAAACGAGATCTTTAGATTCAGAAACTGACCATGAAGATGAAGACCATGAAAGCAGCTTGTGTGATAACATGTATTTTATAGGTAACATCATATGCTTATCATAATAATTCTTCTTCTTTTTCTTCTTCTTCTTATTATTATTGACAATACATTCTGTTGTTATTCACAGGAAGAGATGGAACAAAATGAAAAAACAACACCTTTGAAAATAACACAGACAAGGGCTCACAATATATTGACCAAACTTCCTGGTGTGGTAGGAGCTGCCAAAAATGTGAAAATGGAAATTGATTGTTGGAACCTTTTTGTTACCGAAGAGTTAGTTGATTTGATTGTTGAAAGCTCAAATACTTCTACATTAGCAGTGTGCAGCACAAATTTGATTGTAAAAGAGACAGCAGACCTACAGATGTAATAGAAATAAAAGCTTTCCTAGGCTTATTGTACCTGGCAGGAATTTTTTGTGGTGGACGCCAGAATATTCATGAGTTTTGGAGAACCGATCTTGGAATTCTTCTATTCCGAATGGCTATGTCCGAAAAATGATTCAGTTTTCTAATACGCTGTATTCGCTTTGATGACAAAAGTGCAAGACTGGAGCGATGAAGATTGGATAAATTGGCTGTTGTTAGAGAAATGTTTGCATTGTTTCTGAACAACTGTCAGAACCATTATTCTCTTGGACAAAATGTCAGTTGACGAACAGTTGCCAGCGTTTCGTGGTCGATGTGCTTTTAGACAATATATACCATCCAAGCCAAACAAGTATGGCATAAAGATATTCTGTTTGAGTGATGCAAAACTGTTTTATACAACTAACATGGAGATTTATTGTGGACAGCAGCCGTACGGACCATATTTGCAAACTAACTCAGCAGAGGCTGTAGTGCTGAGACTAACTGAACCAATCTCTGGCACTGGACAAAACGTTACTGCAGATAATTGGTTTACCAGTGTATCGCTGATGAATGAATTGCGCAAAAGACAACTTTCTTTCGTCGATACAGTGCAAAAGAACAAAAAAGAGTTACCCACTAATTTCACTTCTCCAAAAGATCGCAGACAGTACGAAAGCATATTTGGCTTCACAAAAAATGAAACACTTGTTTCATATGTTCCAAAAAAGGGTAAAACAGTAGTTTTGCTCTCAAGTCTACATGTTTCACCCACACAGTTATCAGAAGGTGCTGAGAAAAATCCTGAAATAATCCTGCATTACGACACTAAATGTGGAGTTGATGCAGTGGACAAATTGTGTGCTACATACAATGTAGCCAGAACGAGAAGGTGGCCCATGGTAATTTTTGACCATATCTTGAACATTGCAGGTATTAATTCTAGGGTTATCTTCCTTGGAAACCAAAATAAATATTCCACAAGGCAGGAGTATTTGAAATCACTATCTTTAGCTTTACTGTTGCAACAGCTACAAAGGAGAGCAACAGCATCAAATCTATCCAATGATTTGAAAGGACTTTTGACAAAATATAAACCTAAAGAATCCGGCGTAGTAGAATTGTCAAATACACCACTATGCACATTGAAAAGGAAACGATGTGAACCCAGCAACAAAGACAAAATGAACTGCAAAACTAAATATGCATGTGGGAAATGCAACACCCCCCCCTTGTGTTTGAGCAAACATGCTAAAATTATTTGCGATAGTTGCTTAGTCGGGGAAAACACGGGTGAAATAGTAGATGATTCTGAGTAACTGAACATTTGAAATTACAAGTTGTATGTATACCTGGCAATGTATTTCTTTATACTTACTGTAATACAATTTATAACGTATATGTACTTATATTTTAGCTTGTATTTTTATGTTGTAAGATAATACCTATTAATGAAAGCCTTGTACGCTTAATCTAAATAAAGGTAAAAACAGGGAAAAAAAGAAAATAAACGAAAGAAAACAAAAATACAAACAATAACAACAAAAATATAGCGCGGGTCTACTAGTCCCCGCGCGACTAACGGCATTTTACCAAAGTGCGCGCCTGACGGAGGGTTAATAATGTTTTAAACTAACATGTCTATTTACCATTATATGAAAAAACTTTCATTTTTAAACTGCTGAAAGTTACATTTTTATACTGCTTTCTACTGAATTTATTCACCACTTTTCAGGTAACTAATTGAACATTTTTGCAACTAGATTCTGCACACAAACATTTTGAAATTAGAATGCATCTGCTAGAGGGACCATGATTTCAAATTTCAATTTTCAATCTTATTTTTACAAACCTCTTTTAAAGATTTTATTTTTTTATACTAAGCTTAACAAATGAAGATAATGTTATCTCCTTTAAGAAGCATTCTTAAACTGCAGTTGTATGCATATACACTTTCAAATATGGCCTTACATACAAGTTTTCCATCTTCAGGAGCGATTAACATTTTTGTTTCAAAGACATGGATGCTGTTATTTTGTGGATATAACGGTTTTATTTTAACACCTGTTTTATTTATCTTGTTTGCTTACAATAAGAGTTTACCTTTCTTTTCTTTATTATTTGTCATCAAATGCAACTAACAGATTCTTTCCACTTTATATTAAACCATATATTCTTTAAGCTTTTCCAACAGTTCATCAGCATCTGCACTTGTCTTTACTCTTAACAGCACAGGTACAGGTGGAGGTTCAGTCTCTGGAGTTGGTATACAAACCATCATTACAACATTGCTTCCTTTCCGTTGAGCAGCCATGCTGCTGCTTACTAGAGTGTTGATTAAAAGATTACCTAAACTATTTTCTGCACGGACAATAAGTTGTGTTTTGCTACTTGATTCTACTGGCTTTAAGTACAAAGTGCCAATTCCGCGGTCTTGCATTGCTGATCCCTTCTTCACAAACACTTTGCACCTAAAAAGATAAAACGGTTTACTGGTACATTGCCCCAAGTCAGATCCAGAAATAATCTGTAACAAAATCTATGCTTAAATTAACTTGCAAAGGGACTTTATAAAATGAAACCAACAACAATGTAAAAAATAGAGTTGGAGTCAACTAAACACTTGTAAGCTACTATACCATGTACTGCAGGAGCAAGACTGCCTACATTGTCAGCTGCTCTCAACTGGTTTGAACATCTGGGTCCCTCAAGGCTCGACTAAGTTTCCTGGCAGCAGAGCTTCAACAAAGTCACGTCTATCTGCATCTGTAGAAATATCTACATTCATATCTTGATCTTAGTGCTTCCTGATGAAAATTTTCTCCCATATATCTAACACCTTGGCATTTCTAGTGGTTTTTAATAATTTTATAGCACTTTATGTTGTGATGTGTGTTAGAAAAATGTGACATCAGCTACTGCAGTTTTGTCCATTTGCTTATGTATTTAATGTTTCTTAGCAGTCCTTTCAATCTAACATTCAGACTTCTTTAAGTTTTTCCAGTGTACACAACATATAAGTGGAAGTGTGGTGTCTGTAGTTAACAGAAAACTCCCAGATGCTCTTAAATTGTTAAACCTTTAGGAATTATCTATAGATTTCATCATGGATATACAAATATAAACATGTGAGTATTAACAGCTCAACCTATAGACTGATGAATGTACAATATGGAATACATTGAAATTGTAAAGCTAGCTTAGTATAATGAGTAAGGGTTTGGTAAACAGTAAGATGCGTTAATTAAAAGAAATTTTGAAAGAAATTACCACCTTAAATCTAGTGAGCAAGTCATGTCATTTAGGAAATTCACCTATTAACCTACAGCTATACATTTCCAAAATATATTCAAGAAACATAACATCTCTTTAGCCCCTCAAACCAGATAAAAACTTCATAAAATCTACCTTAATGAACTCAACAAAAAGATAGATCAGGAATAAGATTAACTGATCTGATTGTGATTTTGTATACATTGGAAAAACTGAAAGAAGTCTGAACGTTAGGTTGAAAGAACACCTAAGAAGCATTAAACATAAGCAAATGAATAAATCTGCAGCAGCTGACTGTTTTTGGAATACACAATATAAACTATCCCCAAAGTGTCCAGTAGCCACGCCAATCCTTCGCCCGGAAATCAGTGAAGATTAAGAAAGCATTGGCAATTCTTAACATTAGTACTGGAACGGGAAGCGGGGTATAAATGGAAAGAGACATCACATGATTAATGATTGAATGAAAATGAAGCATAAAAGGGGCATATTGTAATCAGAAAGGATTATGGACTACAGAGTTTATTCGGTTTAAGTTGCCTCATTCTATTCCACCTGTTAATTACTGTGCATCTGATTTAAAATAGCATTTAAATACTTGGCAATTTGCAGAAATTAATTTCCGGTAATATCGGATTGCTAAAGCATACCTTTGTCAATTATACACATGTAACTATAATGCAGCTTTGTATTTGTTAAACAAACATATACTACAAAATATATTCATATGAAACAGGCTATCTACCCATTGTGGAGGTTATGATTAACAATTAGTTCAGTTTGTTGTACTACCCATGCTTCTTCAATGATTACTTGTTAAATAAGCATATGTTACAAAATATATTCATATGAAACAGGCTATCTACCCATTGTGGAGGTTATGATTAACAATTAGTTCAGTTTGTCGTACTACCATGCCTCTGTAATGGTTATTTGTTAAATAAGCATATACAGCACAATCTCGCTAGTACATTTTTGCAGGGACCTAAGGATTTGGACGTCATAGGTAGGAAAATGTGTTAACGAAAATGCAAAATTTGCAATTTAAGAACGTAGTTATGTAATAAAAATCTAATAAATGGTAAGTCTACATGGGCAATTGAAATCGATTTTGAGTACAATTTCATACTGAATATGATCCGTGTTTACATGTTAAATTCAATATGTGTTCAAATGGATTTGGATACACAAAGCCTGAGAATAAATAATTGAAGCTTTTATGTTGTTCAACTTGGATTTTTGAGGTTATGAACGTTTTTGAAAAATAAATTGCAAATTATGGAAGCGACAATAGTGGCTTTGCTGTGTGTTTTATTACACATGTGATAACAATTTCCGCTAAAAAAGAAAACAATATTATTATCGTGCATCGTGTTATGATTACAATAGGCGACAGTATCTTTGGCGTATTCAATACAATTTGAATACGGTAGGTGTTTACATGCAACAAATTTTGTTCTGATCCTCTTTTCCAAGAGGAAAGTTTTGTTTTAGCATTTTTTCCTTCCTTAAAAGCAGTTTCAATCAATTTAAGTTTGCTAACAATTGTGTTTAAGGTTGACGGAGGAATGTTTAACTTCCGCAGTATATCCACGTTTCATATTTGGATTGTGATCTATTTCAAGGATTTTCAGTTTTACACTGTTGGTTATTTACTACACTTTATTTTTTTTCATTGCAAATGAAAAGTTAAAATACAATCTACGTATGTTTGGTCAACACTCAACAGTAGAAACTATCATGTAAAGCATTCTCTATCTTGCCCACACAAATCGTGTCACACAAATATTTACATACATGCATGTGATTAGCTGCCGGTATCCACCCGTGACCAAAGTAGCAAATGAGGACGTCAAACTTCAAACGTAGTAAGCGGGACTGGGAAAACGCATTAAGTAAACGTTATTTATTACATTTGACAATTTGGTACCGGGACTTTTATAATTCAATATAATACATGGGAAAACGTGTTAATGAGGAATGTGCTAACGAGATTCCACTGTATTATAAAATGAAATATATTAAAATTTTATGGTTATCTACCAATTAACTAATAATCATTTCAGTTTGTTATATTACCCATGCTTCTATAATAGTTATTTGTAAATAAACATATATTATGAAATATATTCACATTTTAATGTAATCCACTCATTGTGGAGGTTATTAATTAATAATTGTTCCAATTGGCGATTTTGATGATAATGGCATTTCCTGCCTTTCCTCATGGAAGCAATGCATATCTTATGCCAACTTAATACATTACATGCAATGATGCTTACACCGCAATTCCGCTATATTATGTTAGCATATGTTGCCATTATGCGGCCTTGTATGCTTTGGGAGCAAAATTACCCAATGATATAAAACAGCTAAAAACTGCCAGGAATGCCAAGCAGTTGGAGGTATGTCATCAAAAGATTGATATTCCTATGGATGTGGATAGACATACACATTTGTTCAATAATACGCTGCCAAGGGAAGCAGCTTTGGACAACTCATAAAAGCATGCTCCTACAGTATATGTATGGTAAGTGAAACCTTGCGAGTTTTTTGTTGACTCCAACTCTATTTTGTTTTTTTAACATTAAAATCTATACTAATAGCTCGCTGCCCAACGTTGCACAGATGGAGAAGGAAAAAGAAAGAAAAAAAAAGATATTCATACAAAAGGATGTGAAACATTGATGGAACATCCGGCTTCCTTAAAAGTATTCAAGTTCTGGAAATACTGCATACCTATATGTATGCTTTCATGGTGGAAAAATTATGGCAGAGTAATTTTTTAGATAATCACAGTAAGTGACATTTTAAACTTTTGTACCTTCTCTTTGGTCCCAGATTTGTTTAATAACATAAAAGCTACATAATTTTTACATAAAACCTTCACACTTAACATATACAAAGAAATAGACATGCGGCTGGTGAACATAATGGTTCCCCACTTCCAGGCCATAAGTTAATCTCTTTAGAAAATATGCATAGTCTGCAACCATAAAAAAAAATAATATTCTTAGTTGTTAATTACAAAATATTGGTAGACTGATTTCTTATGTTAGCTGGACATTATTTTATCTCTTTATACAATTATTAATCACACTAAAGGAATAAAGCAAAAACTTCTTACTTGAGAATTATAACAATATGTTGACATTGGCACATTCAATTCTCTTTTATTTTGCTATCTCATAGTTGTAAATTGTGAGCATCTACACATATATTGTTTGGAATGAAATATCCCCAGCATTTGTCTTATTTTAGATGCATATTCTTTGGAGTAACAACAACTATTTCCTACTCCATGGCAATCTCAACTAAAAGCCATGAGCATCTTCTTTTATAACAGCAATGTGTTCATGTTCAAGTTCAGGGACTTTGTAAATACCTTTTTTTAAATCTTTTAGAAATTTATGAAAAGAAGTTAACATTTTTTATATCCCCATGTCCATTACAATGAATTGGGCTTTTCAATGGTGAAAGAGTTATCAAAATTGGTTGAAAGGTTTTTGAGATTACCCTACATACAGCCCCCCCCCCACCAACAAATTTTCTCTTTTTATAATATTAATGTACAGTAGAACATTTTTGCATTCTTTGGTCATCTGTTAAAAGTGATGCCATTCTAACTTAAAAATGACACATAGAAACATGGCTGTTGGAAAGAAAATGTTATCACATGCTACCATAAGTAAACATTGTTATTGTATAAATTAATGATACTTTTAATAGACCTTAGCCTGGTCTTGGCAAGTTTTTTAATATAGAGTCAACTGAAAAATTCAACGCCACACACGGACTTCAACATGGCCCTCCTGCTCTCTGCGCGGTTGCTCTAACCATGGAGTCAGACAATAAAAAAAGTAAAGTAAAAAAAAAAAAAAAAAAAAAAAAAAAAATTACCCAGCACTGAAGTACTTGCGATAAGCAGGTTGCCGCTAAGATTGTCATCTCGAGTGAGATGCCTTAGTGGTCTGTCTGAGAAACAACTTGAATCAATTGAGGAATTTGGTGTCCCACCAGCATGTTCAAGTCCCGGCTGTGGCACTGAATTTTTCAGTTGATTCTATATTAAAAAAGAAGTATATTAGTTTACTGAGAATAACACATTCAGAAAATATGATAGAAGTTATCATCTAAGGCTCTGTTATACGTCCAAGATGTGCAGAATGCAATATTATGAAAGGTACCAGAATAGAGAGCATGTTTACAAAGAAGTTCAATAGATTTTCAAGTTGAAATTTATAAATGTTATCTCCACAATGCCGTTTTCTTAAATTTCTTTTAGTATATATTAGATACTGTTTAATATCAAAGAAGCAGAATGCTGAAACTGAACTTAAAAAAAACTGTTTCCATTTCACTATTGGTAATCACTTCCTCTACTTACCCAAAGTAAGTAGAGGAATATTGCAAACATTTGATACTGAGATTTTGTTGAAAATACTGAGGTCCCCTGAATAAAAAGAAAACAAACAGAAGTATGTCCATCGGTGTGTATGTCAGTCAACAGCATAACTCAAAAACATATTTAGCTTCCAAAGATGCAAAACACACCCCAAACTACCCTATATATGGAAAAAGTTTCATTATTTTTGTTTTTCTCAAAACTAGAGTAACAATTTTGATTAAAATACCATAGTTTACGATATTTGCAGACAAATAAAATGGTATGGAGATCTGCATTTCTGTATTGACTACTGGAAGCTGAACGTCACCAAGGAGGACTGCTTCCCGCTGCCATGGATTGATGAGTGGGAGCCCAGTGGTTTTCCACACTGGGGTACTGGCAAGTAGCACTTCACCCCACGGCAAGGAGAAGACAACTTTTCTATTGAACATGGTCTGTGGTAGTTCATGGCAATGTTCCAGAGACCGATGGAGTCTAATGAGAGGCCTCATATGTCACTTGATGCAGTAATTTGTATCACAAATTACTTAAATGTAAATAATGATTGTAGTATGAATATGCATTATTATGTGACATTGATTTGAGATGTTTGTTGACTGTAATTATTGTTGAGAAGTAAGTTTATACGACCTTACTGAAACTGACAATAATAGCGTGCAATAATGCAGCGAGGGGGTGAGCTGTTTATCATTATTGGAAACGAGGAAGTTACGTAATGTTGGCGCGTTTTCCCTTGAGAATCTTCTGGAACATTTCCCTAGAACATATGCATTCATAATTTTCATTGGATATAAAAATAGACGCTAATGTTGGCGCGTTTTATTAGCCAATTGCAGCTCAGTTATAATCTTTAGGCATATCTGGGTGAATGAGTATAAAAAGAGTAGGTTAGAGGTAGACCCCGTCAGTTCATCAAAATTCTTTGTACACTACACGTCGCATTCCCGTCAGTTCGTCGAAAATATTTTGTATGATACACGTCGCCTTCAGTCCAGCAGAAATATTACACGTCGGCTATAGATTCACAAGTTACGCGTAGCAGAATTATGAAAAATCTAAAGTGTTGTAAAGTTAATTATACAAAAGGTTGAAGTACATGGATTAAAAGTGATCAGTAAGAAGTTATTATAACAGTTTCAGTTTGGCGAGTGTCAAGATCAATGTGTAAATGTGATAGTGAAATGTGTGTTCGACAATAAAAGTGTAAAACAAAATTTCTTTCATCAGTGTTATCTTTGGATAAAAGATTCCTTTCCGTTTACACAACCTGTATAAAGAGAAGTGCTCGACCCAAGAAAAAGATAATAGCTAGCCGGAGGACAGAGAACCAAATTTAAATAAAATAACAGTAGCATTCTTTCAAACGAACATTAATATTGCCGCAAATTGCTAACACCAGATGGAGCTAACAAGCCTAACAAATGAATCACGTCACAAGATGGCTTCACCATGCTGAATAAACACAAATACAAACATATACAAATAAACGTTACTACACACTTTTCTCCTTTACCTCGACGATCATCTGAGCAACCTGAGGAAGGTGTTCGCCAAGCCAGCCTTAAATTGAATCTCAAGAAGTGTTAGCTGTTTAAAAAGGAAGTCTGCTACCTAGGACACATTGTAGGTCCTGACAGAGGAACGAAGAGACTTCCAGTGATCCGACCAAACTAAGACGTCTTTCCATATCCTGAAAAATGCCCTGTGCAAGTCCTTGGTACTAGAATACCCAATCCCTGGTAAAAAATTATTGTGGACACAGAGGGCACTGACGTTGACATTGGGGATAGTAGTTAAAGGGCATTCATAAATAAAACTCAATTTAATTTAACTATCGCAAGAGCAGGACAGAGAAGAGTGAGTATTGGTCTACTTCAGCAGAACACCATCCAAGGCCAAACGAAACTGTGTGACAAAACGAGAGTTCCTGGCTATTGTAAAGATCCTGTAGCACTTCGGAAGTACCTTTACAGATAAGAGTTTCACCTCCGAATGGACCACTCCGTCCTAACTTGGCTGTTAGGGTTTCGTAATTTGGAAGGACAGATGGCCTGCTGGGTCCATTGGTTGCAGGAATACAATTTTACCTCAGAGCACCGGGCAGGAACGCATCATTCTAATGCAGATGCCCTTCCCAGGAGATCGTGCCAGGAAAACTGCAACCACTGTGTTAAAGTTGAGTTGAAAGAGAGTGTTGCAGCCATACACCCAGTTGCAGTGCAACCTGCTGTCAGTTGTCAGAGATTTTGAAGGAGGAGCAGCTGGCAGATCAAGACATAGGGCTGATCCTGAAGGAAAAAGAATCTGGTGAATGACTTGCGTGGGCAGACAAATTCCAGGGGCCGCCCTGGTCTATAAGAGGTACTGGGTCCCCTGATGGTCAAGAATGATGTATTTAAGAGACTGTGCAAGTCTGCAGGTGGAACAGTTAGTACTCCCGAGGAGCGAGCTGAAAGGAGTTCTAAAGCATACCCATGCCAGTACTACCATAGGGCACCTGGGTTTAAATAAGAATGTAGAGAAGCTTCCTTGCCAATTTTATTGGTTGCATTTTCGTAGTGATGTAGAGAGGTGGTGCCTGCAATGTCACAGGTTCTGTTGCACATTCGGTGGCAACTCTGAGGGGGGCTAGTGGTGTTTCGTTGTGGTCGTCCTGCTGTAGATCATGGAGCTGTGTGACGCAGCAGCTATGACCCAAGCTTATCGGGAGGTCGGAGTAAACACCAATAACTGCCACTCGCCAGCATAAACACTGGGCATGCCATAACCAGACCTTCTCCCCCCTCCAGGGAGTGTTGAAATAGTTTGAGAACCTTGTGGAAAGATTCCACTGTCTATATAAGTATGTTGAGTTGCATTGGCCAGTCAGTGAGCTAGCAAATTGGCAGGTGCAAAAAAAGCGAGCTGCTGTGACGTGCTACTGCAGAGCAATAGACTGGAGGTCTTCCCAGTGGGCGAAAGAGGAAGCTATGTCATGAAGAAAATGAAGTGACAGAAAGTTAACAAGTTCACATGAGTGAATGATAGTGTGAACAAAGTAAACTCCAGTGAAATTGAACTGAATAAAAACAAAACAGTGAAGAGTGACAGTTGAAAATCTGGATAGTCACAATATATTTGATTTTCTCAAAAATGGCTATTGATTCTAATTAAATTACCATGTATTTAAGATATGTACATGGCAAATAAAATATATATCTTGAGTTTTCTGGGAATAGCCTGTGATGTCCTCGTTATTCGAAAGGAATTTGGTATAACAGGTAAACTATAAGACTTTCCAAGATATCTGTTCTTAGAAAGGTAGAATCAGACGACTGAAAAATTCAATGCCATAGCCAGGTTTTGAACCAGATCTTACGTTTCGTCCAGTTGCTCTAACTGAGCTGTCATGGCAACATGACATGTATGACATTACATTCACCAAATGACTCGCATTTTCGTGGTAAACCATTAGCTTTGAGATGACATACCCCAATGATGTTTACTTTAACTCCCAGGCTTCATAGTTTAACCAACATCAAAGGTAATTAATTGTTCTTCCAGACAATCGTGTGTAGGGCAAGGTAGGAAAGGTAGAATTAAAGGACTGAAAAATCCAATGCCATAGGAAGAACAATGAATTACTATACCTATTACAGTTTTACCCTGTATTTACGCTTCCATCTTTTGTTTTCTCATTGTTAAGACAATTTTGTTGGTCCCCTCAGATTTCTTATGCTCACAATGTATTAAACTCCTCAGGTTTACAATATTTCCCGTTGTTTATGTCATGCCAAGCAGTTCGAACGGGGGAAAAAGATCAAAGTAAAATGGCCATTCAGAAAACCTTCAACACTAAGTTTCTGCATTCCCATGCGGCCAGATGCAGCAATCTGCAGCGCACAGCTATTGTTTATTCCTTGAGAAGCTATATTAATGCATCAACATGAGATTATTTTTCATTTCATGTTTAGCGATTTTGTTGCTGCAGTTGAAGTTATTGTTGGTGGTTCATTGCATTTACTTTTTATGTTTTTCTTGTTGATTCATTACATTTATTGTTTAATTTTTTCTTGTTGATTATTTATCCTAATCAAGCAGCTAGTTATTTGTTGTGAGAGTTTACATTTTGTGTTGATCATGGAAAAAGAAAAGAAAGACTTTCACTATTGTGTTTTTTATTATCGCACTTGCACATGAGTTGTGTGCGATAATAAAAAAAAACAAAATATAACTTCCAGTGCTTCAGAATGTGGGCCGAACTCAAAGAAACGAAAATATGCAATGTATTCAAAATATGAGTAATTGACAGAAATCGCAAACAGCTGGTTTGCAACTACAACAGCAGCAGGTAACCCAGTTGACGGAATGCTTTTAAGGGAAAAAGCATTAAAGGTGGCCAACATGCTTGGAATTGAAAATTTCAGTGCTTCTAATGGCGGGATTACCGCTTCAAAAAAAAAGGCAAACATAACCTAAAATTGTCTGTGGAGAGTCAAATGCAGTTAATGATGATACTATGGAAGACTGGATTGGTGGAATATTGCAGGATCTTACCAGAAAATCTCACCCAGGAACATTTTTAATTTGGATGAAAAAACTGGACTGTTTTTTAGTATGTTGACCAGCAAACTAGCATTCAAAGGTGATAACTGCCATGGTGGGAAGCAAAGTAAAATAAGATTAACAGGTTTGTTGGGAGCCAATGCTGATGGTTCTGAGAAGCTCCATGTTTATACGATAGGGAAGCCTCGTTGCTTTAAAAATGTGCAGTCATTGCCAACCTCTTATGATGCCAATCAAAAAGCTTGATGACTTCTGAATTTTTTTGACAGCAATTGGCTGTTCTGGATGGAAGAATGAGGGCACAAAATAGCAAAAATCCTGCTTTTCATCGACCATTGCCCTGCACAGAAACCAATTGAAAATTCCTTAGGTACACATCTATAGGATGTGCAACCAAAGGATTTGGGGGTTATACACTCTTTCAAGACTCTTTATAGAAAGAGCTTGGTTAGGCAAGTTTTGTGCCTGATGAATGCCAGAAAGGATCCTGCATCTTTCAAGGTGTCAATCTTGGATGTACTCCACTTTATTGACAAGTTGTGGAAGGCTGTGAAGCAGTCTATTATCTCCAACTGATTTTTGAAAGCAGGATTTTTCAAGAACTGCACCAATTCCCAGCTGCCAGTAGGGCAGGTGGAAGGAGACAAACTGCTTCTTGCTACCTCGGAAATGTTGCAGCCAAACTGCACTTCTCAAGACTTTCTGCAGATGGATGATGCCGTGATTATACTACTGAGGAAAGAGATGTAGAAGAATTTGATGTGGAACAAAAGGCAGCCAAATCCACTATCAGTAGCAAAGACGAAGAATGTTTAAGCCAAGTGATGTCTACCAGTGCTGAGGCATATGCAGCAGTAAAAGTTTTGCATAGATATTGATCATCTGTTGCAGGGGGGTGGGGGAATTTGGCAATCTGTATGAACTTGAAAGTCAAATAGAAGATATAAGAAATAAGACATCCAAACAGAAATTCATTTTGCATTATTTTGGTACAAAGCAGTAATGTTTACAGTCTGTTATAAAAGTTCATTCATATTGTTATTTCTATGCCATGTACGTAGCTATTAAAGTTTAAATGTTTAATGCAGAGAAAGAATATTTATTGCATCTTAGGTAATTTCATACTCATACTATAAAAAAATAACCAAATTAAAAGAATGGAGGTATTACACAATACTTAAACTGCCCTTCTCTTAGCCAGTGAATAGACAGAATTACAAAGGCAGTGTAGTATCAGCAATACGTTTGCAATCTGAATATTCGAGATAAGTACTAGGAATAAGAACAAAACAATCTACAATATTAACAATGTGCATTTGGAAAATATTAACCTCTTTCTCAAGGCATCTTTAACTATGCATGTGCTTTTCCACGATTTAAGGCTGGTTCACAACCAACGAGAATGGTAACCAGAACGAGAACGTTGAAATACATGTATTCAAATGGGAGTGTTCACAATCGATGGGAAGGTTTCCTGGGCCCCAGGAATGGGAAAAGAGTTGCTCAACTTTTAACTTTCTCATTCTCGGGCATGGCATATTAGCTCCATGTTGTGCATATTAGACTCTTCACTCTAGAGATTAGTCTAGGCAGCCGTGACATGAAACAGCCACTGGTGCTCTCTATAGTTGCAAGCTAAAACCTTGAAACTGGAAGAAATTGTAGTAAATATGCTTCCTAACCTCATCCTGACACCTGCAAATCCAATGAGCGGTGGTTCCTGTGGTGAAAAGGTCATTTTTAGTTTGTTTATATGCAACTCAAAACTGGCTATTAGCTTAAAACAATGGTAAAAGCTACAAAGAACAGCAAAAATCGGTGGAAATTAAAAACAGCAATAAACAACTTTAATGCATGCCATTAAATAAAGGAATGAAAGCTTGGACCAACTAGAGGGATCAGAAATGTAATAGATATGCATTTAGATAATGTTTACTCTATCGAATTTTGATGTTGGCTAACCTGCGTTATATTGGCTAAATTGGAAGTAGGTGAAAAAATATCATTGGTCAGCTAAAAACAAACGAAATCCCAATGCGCAAAACCGACTTTCACTTTGTGATTGATATGATCGTCGATATGCATTCCCGTTCTCGTTACCGGGCTGTTGTGAACCAATGTCTTGTACGGTGCATTGTTTCCCGTTCTCGTTTCTATTCTGGTTACATTCTCGGGTGGTTGTGAACCAGCCTTTACACTTTTCCTCCGTTTACACCACTATTTCCCTGGTCTCTTGAAAAGTGTAAAAGTTGGGTAATACTGTAGTTTGAATGTTTCAATACGTTCACATTTTTTAAGTACTGTTGCTATTCAGTTCTTGCAATGTCATGAAAAGAATATGGAATTTTAAGGCCAGCATAATTATTGCAGTCTAGTTTAAAACATCCATGAATTCAGTTTCCTCTCCCCCCCCCCCCTTGTACTTTCAAAGAAATGTGTAATGAAACTATTTCTGCAAAGGTTTATCTCAATTAAGCTGAAGCAGATAGAAAAAATATCTGATGTGTTGTATTCATACGATTTCTCTACTCACTCTTCAACAAATTATTCTAACAAAAGCTTTTCTTCTATCTAGTTCTTGTTAATACACATAAACCATCATTATTCATTTATACATTTTGTTGTAAATCCAACAAGAGAACATAAATCAGTGCTAAGAAAACTTGAAACGGATTTATACATCATCCAAAAGAGCACACTGAAATATGTAAAATCCTTGAATATTACATCCTATCGCTCACACACACAGAGTTACAGAATGGTAAAGATGAACAGGTGGGGGATCGTCAGTGTCCAATCAGAATGACGTTCTTTTGAAGTGCTGACATGATGTAAAATAGAGAAGGGGGGAGGGAGGGGGAGGTTGTGAGTGCAGTGTGCCTGCCACAGGTCGTTCCACAGCAAGCTTCTGCCTATTTTTATGAATCCTCTTAGCATAGTGAATGCATTATATAATCACTTTAAAGAAAAGAATTTCCAGCTTTCTGTTTTAACCAAAGAAGACGAGACAATGTTTCAGTATTTACTAATGTATTAGAATCTGATACAGAAATTATATACATGCAGACTTTAGATATTAATCAATATGAAACACTATCTGAAACCGTGTTAGTACCTGACAAATACAAATCTCCTTCACCTTCCTCAAAATCAGAAGGTCCACAGAGCAAGGAAAAACAGAGTAGAATGGTCATTGAAAGAAAAAAGAAAGGTCATAAACACACAGTTGAGTGCAAAGAAGCGCAAGGCAAAGCAAACATTTCCTCACTTATCATGGAACTCTATGAAAAACATAGTCGTCCTCTGTGGACTAGTGGTACTGTGCTAGCCTCTAGTTCCCAAGGTCGCGGGTTCAAACCCGGCAGAAGGCGATGGATTTTTTCGGGCGTAAAAATCCTTAGCATGGCTTCCTTTGGAAGGGAAGTAAAGCTGGTATCCCGTGTCGTAGATTTACGGCACGTAAAAGAACCTCAAGCCTGATAAAGAGGCCTCTGAGCAAAATTACCAATCTTTCACGCCCAATATAGAAAGGGACGCTAAGGACCATGGTAGTTAAAGAGTGTCCATAAATAAAACTCAATTTAATTTTAATTTTATGAAAAACATACATCCTCGATTGTAACACGGAACGCAATTGTACCTTTTTAAGGAAGATATTGCAAAAGCAGATTCTGTTAGCAAGGCATCTTCTAGTTTAACAGTCACAGAGTTGTACCGGTTTGTGATATGAAATTTATGGAAGCTTGCGCAAACAACTTGATAGTGCAGATATGAACTTACAAAAATGAGCCCCTGAAAAAGGCAAATCATTTGATTTACCTTTGTCAGCATGTGCAACATGGTTATGGAATTTCAAGCAACATTTTCACGTAGGATCACAAAAAATTATACAGTTTGTCACAGGAAAAGAAGAAGTTGAAACTACTAACAATAGAGAAGAGACAATGTTACTTCTAGAGCAGTATGATGCACATCAATAAAGCAACACATTCTGGGAGAACAGTTGATCGCCTGGTGTTACACAATCACATTCATTCACAATTACGTCAATTGTATCATCTCCTTCCCTGTTGTGCTGCAGGAGCTAATGCCACCAAGTCAAGCTGTAGGGCAGGGTATGTTTAAAGAGCCCCTAATTTAATTGAGCAGTGGTAAAAATCTGGAAAAATGACAAAAAAACCTTTTCATATATTTCTGGAGTTGACATTTTTACCTCATACAGGTCCATACTCTTGGATTCCTGGGTGCCTCACAAAGATAATAATTTAATATATGAATAAGTATGAACCTGGAAAGTTTGAAGTGCAAATCATTCCAGCAAAAACATTTGAATTACAACTGTTAGGCATTATTTTTTAATGTTCAAAACAATGGACTGACATATGTGTGTGTTAAATAATATTAATGTAAACTTGCAACAGCGTAACAATATTCTCAAACATATGTCAAACTACAATCCAGAATGCTCACTGGGCTTCCGTTTGTCACAGAGAGGTGAATGGAAATTAGCATGTCTGATTAGCACGAATGAAACTTTTGAAAATGGCACAAACTATTGCATTAGGAAAGGAATTGTGACTTGTGAATTCCTTATGGAGGACAATAATAATTGAAATCAGCTTTCTTTACTCAAATGTAGCTGGTGCAAGAAGCTATTGTGTTTTGAACATTGTTTTCTTACTTTCCATCATCATTCAGAGGAGGTTGAATATGTTGAAGGGAATTAAACAGGACTGCCATATTATTGGTGAGTATGTAATTGTTTAATCAGTACACACACATACATACAGTGTTTAAATGTTTACCTTGAATATTTTATCCCTCATGCGATTACAATACAAATGCAGGTTAGTATTTAATTGTCTTTAAAACCCGCATAAATTAATTACAAGTTTTGTAATTACGGCATTATGATTTAAAAGAAATTAAAACACAGTTTAACAGGCGTACAATGTTCGCAAGGTTCACTGCACTCTGCCAGTGCTCTCTCGGCTGCCCAATTCCTATTACATCGTACCAGACTGTTTACTCTGATTGAACACTGACGGCTCCCACCCACACATCTTTACCACCCTGTAACTGCACATGAGCGCATGCATGTGTGTGTATATGCACCATAGGATGTAATATTCGAGGGATTTACATATTTCGGTGTGCTCTTTCAAATGGAGTATAAATCGGTTTCAAGTTTTCTTAACATAGATTGATGTTCCCTTGTAAGACGAATAAGTTAACTAACTTGAGTCAAATCTTTTCAAAGCCAGTCACTATTTGAAGGCTTTGAAAAAATAAATAAATAAATAAATAAAAAAGAAAAAACATCCAAAAAATAATAAAATAAAAAAAAGAATAGCAATTTGTAGTAGATGAAAGTATCAGTATTTAAAAATTCAAACCAATAACAAAGAATATCTTGGAAGTGGTTAACACCCCAAACAATTTTATTTGATGGAAATTGTGTGCTTTAACCTCTTATGGTTTACAAATTATGCAAAAGTCAATCAGAATAAAGAGGACTTCAGAGACTATTTCCAGAAAATTCAAGATATTCATTTCATTTGTCAGGAAAATATCTTAAACATATGGTATTTTAATACAAATTGTAGCGATTTTTGAGAAAATAAAAATGTTCGAAAAGCTTTCCATGTTAAAGGGTGGGATTTAAAAATCTTTGTGTTTCATCCTTAGAAGATGCTGAACTAGAATGCCAATTAAAGAAAAATTGAGTTGGAGTTAATCACTTACACTTTTTGTACTTGACTGCTAAGTTTTGATTTAGAACTATGTGCTCTCCACATCAAGTTATCAGCCATCCTAGTTTTCCAACCTCGCAAAATGTGTAATTTCCTTCTGATCATGAGTTTACAAAATGAGCACAAAAACTTATAAACTTCATGGTACTCTAACCTCAAAAAACCAAAAACTATGAACCAAGTCAACTACGAAGAAATAGTCAACCAGTCTAAACATATTGACTAATTTTGAAGATTTAGAAGCTAGTAACAGTGATGTGTCATAATTTAAAATAAAGAGAGTTGAGGGCTGTTACACTACATCACTAAAATATTCTTACTTGAACGCGTTTCGGGAGACGTTTGTTCCCATCGTCAGCATGTTCTCAACTGATTTTTCCGGTCATTGTCTGGGGGATGTGTGTGGCTAGTGGTGTTCTCTGGTGCTGGGCTGATGAACCTCCAAAGCTGTTGGGTGGCGGCAGTTCAAAATTCATTAGGTGATGCCTGTGTTTGACAATATGGGAACAAGCCGTCTCCCGAAACGCGTTCAAGTAAGAATATTTTAGTGATGTAGTGTAACAATCCTCAACTCTCTTTATTTAAAAAAAAAAGTCTAAACATAGTTTCAATACAGCAGGTCTTTAAACTTGTGTAGATTACCTAACAGAATAGAAGAAATAATTGCAGGTATTGATGTTATCACAAGTCACTTAGATGAAAACTTCAAAGTAATAATTCAGAAACAATGTACAACAATTCTTGAAGATGTGCAAACAAACACATTATTAAATCACTTAAACCTAAATCTGTAATTTATATAAAAGCAGACAAAGGTGGCAAATTAGTAATCCTAGAAAAAAAGATTACATTACCAGAGTGGAAAGCCTATTACAGGAGAAACGTATATAGAAATCAAAACAGATCCACTAAAATCTCAAATAAAATCCTTCAATCTTACTTTGAATTAAGTTAAAACCTTAATAGAAAAAGAAAAATCCATAACCAAATCGAACCACCCCACATTAACGAGACTGTATGCACTTCCAATACTCCAAATAAAGCAGGCAATAAAATGAGACACATAGTAAATATTGATTCACCCACTTATAACCTGGCAAAATGATGGACACAAAAATTTTCATCACTACCAAAATACAACAGATTAAGCATCACAAATTCTCAGAACTTAATTAGGAAAATAGAACATATAATAAAACTAAAACTGGGAGATAAACCAGTATCTTTTGATGTCACAGCCCTCTTCCCAAGTAACCCGACATACAAACTCCTATGCCAAATGAAGAGATAGCTTACCCAAAACTATTCCGCAGGAGGAAATAGATGATCTTTGAAATCTCACAGATCTTTGCATCACTCAAAACAATTTCGCATTCAACAATAGACACCATCATCATACTTCAGGCATAACCATGATCAATCCACTATCACTTTTCCTTGCTGAGTTTTTCATGAGTACATAACTACCTCTTTTCTGCACATATACAAAGTTTGGGATAGATATGTCAATGATATATTTGTACCTAACAAGCTCATCCAGATTCCCTCAAATTATTCAACTTACAGAACAAAGCTGTACAATTCACTATGGAAACTGAAAATGAAGGCACATTACCATTCCTAGATTTAAAAGTAATTAGAAGCCAGAACAAGATCAATTTTGGTATTTACAGGAAACCTATACATTCTGAAAACTACATAAAAAATCAATACTTTCAACCTGGCCCCACGCAAAGATGCAGTCCTAAACACTTACACCAATATAAAAGCGCGGTTTAACAAGTTCCCATGTTAGGAAGGAAGATGCAATTTTTTTCAAACACAAATTATTTATTTCTCAATATAGTCCCCTTTTAGGGATATACACTTCTCCCAACAGTCCTGCCATTTTTTTAACCCCTCCAAAAAGTAGGAAGTGTCAAGCATGCAAAATATGCCTCTGTCTCGATGATTTCTTCATTTGATCTAAATTTTGTTCCTGCAAGCCATTTCATATTTGGGAAGAAGAAATCGCACGGAGCCAGTTTAGGCAAATATGGGGGGAACGGCAGCAATTCATAATGCAATTCATACAGTTTGACGGGTACAACCCGGATAAATGTGCTGGTGCGCTGTCATGGTGAAACAGCACTTTCTTCTTTGCCAAATGGGACCATGTCTCCAACTTCTTGTTGAATCAGTCCAATAACTCACTGTAGTAATGTCCAGTGATCATTTTTCCTCTATGTAAGAAGTCAATGAGTATGACACCCTTCGCATCCCAAAAAATTGCCACCATCACCTTTCCAGCCAATGCCATCTTTGGAGCAGATTCACCAGAAACAACCCATTGATTTGATTGTTGCTTGGTTTCTGGAGTATAATGATCAATTCAGGTCTCATCAATAGTGACAACTCACACAAAATGTCCTTTGGATTTCACTTAAATTGCTCCAAACACAGCTTCGAAGTTGAAAGCTACACCCACTTGTTATTCACTGGGAGCAATCACAGCAACCATCGGTCCGAAAACTTTTTCATTTCCTCATACCCTCATAACAAAAGGAGAATACAAACATGTAGTCAACACCACAATAAACAATGGCTTCAATAAACAAATCGACAAGAAAACAGTAAAATTAAAAAACAAACAAACAAATTAAGAATATGACAAAACTCATCCAACAAAAACACAAAATGATTTTCAAAAAGTTCACTTTCTACCCAAGTACTCACTATAAATTCTGCATCATCTTCAAAAAACACAATATCTACCTAACTCCACAAAACAAATTCAGCATAAATCTCTGCAACAAATCGAAGGGTCAGATACTCGGAACAAGAAAGCAAGAACTTTTCAAATCAGTTGCTCAGAATGAAACCAAATTTATATAGGTAGAACTAAGAGCATATGAGATACATCAAATGCAAACAGACTGATAAATCTGCAGTTGCATACCACTTTTGATGACCAAACATAACACTCCTACAATCCACAAAATATACAATAATTTTGGGAAAAGATTTAATGATGAAACTGTGGATAGTTGGTCACTTCTGATGAGGGCAAGTGACTCTCGAAACCGTTCAGATGCAAAATTATGTAAGCGATGTTGTTAAGTTTTTCAACTCTCACTCAGATTTTCTATAATTTTAAATCCATACCATTATTACTAAGCTTATTTAAATATTACACAAAAACTAACTTGATATTTAATCAACTTTTCATTTTTGAATTATGCTGCTCTCTCTTTTTTGCGTGTACACACTTCCCTACCTTTTTCTAAAAATACTTTTTGGGGGGGGGGTGCTTCAGGGTCCTCAAAATATGTATTTCAGGTGAATTCTCGGTACTGAAATTTGAGGTGTAATACAATACTTCCCGTACTTTAAGTGCATACTAGAGAAAGTAATAAGCTTTCAAATAAAAATAGTTTGTAGATACTATATGCACTTAACGATAGTAGGTAGAGAAAGTCAATGAATGCATCACGGTTTTTAAAATACTACCGCCACCACCACTGAGGAAACTTAAAAATTTTCAGTTACTTTACAACATTCTTAGTCCTTCGTGGTTGGAAAGCAATTGTAATTATTGAGCTATTGGATGATATAAGCTGTTATATTTTGTTACTGAGTAAGCAGTTGTGGCTGGATCTTTCTGGTATTTGACCTCTTTCATGCTAGATGTCAGAAGTGTGCAGAGTTGTCTGATGAAATAGACCAGTGTCTGAAACCACATGTGCTACCTTTATGCGTGTTTCAGTCGACAAAGTGGAAGTTTTGAAGATTGTTATAGCATAATGGCATCAAAAACAGAGGTGAAATCTTGTCTATTTTCAATGAATAGAGAGAATTCTTTCAAATTTTGAGTCCTTTGACTCAGAAGATGATGAAATCGAAGAAAACATTGGCCAGTGATTCAGCAAGAATGATGATTTGCTGGTTAGGAACTAAGTGACATGGATCCTGGTCCACCAAAATGTGTTCCTATTTATAATGTGGCTCAGAAACCTGTTTTACCTTCCTCTTGTGATACTGAAACCACCCCCAAATGAGTACTTCCCTTTGATTCAAGAAGAAACAGTTTTGTGTGGTGAGGTCCAAAAAATGAAAAATACTCTCCCTAGAAAAAGATCTTGCCTTTCAAATTGGTCCCATCCTACTACAGCAGACCTAAAGTCTCTTCTTGGGGTAATTTTGAACATGGGGCTTCATCTCTCCCTGATATTTTCTATTTTTCAAAATCTTGGATAAATGTAATGCCATTTTTCTCCAGTGTTTTTTACAAAAGAAGAGATCTTTATAATCTTCATTTCAACCATAGCAGCACTCCAGGACTCAAGCCTAGAATTTTTCCCTATACAACCCATCATAGAACATGTGTAAAAGAAAATGTTCTCTTCGTTCTAATCCAAGCCATACCACAGCAATTGATGAAAGCACCATCAGCTTTAAGAGTCATGTTCCCTTCAAATGCTATAATCCAATGAAACCCGTGAAATTTGGAGTAAAAATATTTGTTCTTGCTGACAGTGTTAATGACTATATTTACAATTTCAAACCTATAGAGGTAAAACACAGTCATCTCTTTTTAAAACAACACTTTTTGTGAAAGCGTGGAGTTCTTTGCTCATCAAAGAGGAAAGCAACCCCCCCCCACCCCACCACCTGGATATCATATTTACATGGATAGGTATTATACCTCTCCTCAGCTCACAGAGGAACTGCTTGGAATGAATTTTACAACTGGTACTGTTCTACCATTTAAAATAAACATGCCACCACAGATGAAAAAGAAAACAATGTAGAAATCGAAAAAGGATGCCGTGCTGTCTTTCAGGAGGCATAATACTCGTATATTAGCACTAACTTGGAGGGATAAGGAAACTGTTCATACTTTCCACATATCACAGTGGCAGTAAACCAGACATGTCATAACACCTATAAGAATTCCAAATACTCCTGATGTCTTGAAACCCAATGTAGCTCTGGACTATACCAAACATATAGGTGGGGTGGACCGAAGTAATCATCTGATTTCTAATTATCAGTTCCAGCAAGTGGAGCAGCAAACTCTTCTGTGCCCTGAGCTTTCGGTCATAAATTCATATATTTTGTAACATCAGCAAAATTCCGAAGTTCCCATGTCACACAAAAAGTTTTGTCAAAGTCTTGTGGAGAGAATGATTAAAAATGAAGATTCAAAAAATTCAAATTTCACTATCCAGCGGAAGCCGTGGCAGACCATTTGATGGATCATGTTGTGGTGGAAGATGGCAAAGAACATCATAAAAGAAGCTGTGTATACTATTGTGAAATGTGTACCAACAAAGCATATCCCCATCTAGATAAGTGTACCAAACAACAAAGTGCTATACAGAATAACTGTGGGTGTATTAGGAGGGGTGGTCATTCAATGGAATGAAGGAAATGAGTCATTCCCTTATGTTCAGCATAGAAAAAATTGTGCCTCATAGCATACTGTTTATACTTGCATTTAAAAGCTTTGACTGCTCTCTAATCATGAGCATACCAGACAGCAATGGAATTGTACTTTCATCAGCAGTTCGTTGCTTCGGCTGTTTTCATACAGAATGTAACATGTCAACAGCATCTGTAGTTTCGTAATGTTTTTATTCTTTCTGGATGGAACACAGGAATGGGTTTTTAATTGCATTCCGCTGTGTGCATTGTTAAGACTAATATTTACAACGAATCTTTAGAATAAACATCTTTTGTGCAAGACTGTAATCTATGTAGGTACTTGATATTATAATCAAATCCATGGCATACCAGACAGCAATGGAATTGTTTGTCAGCAGTTCGTTGCTTCAGAATGTTTCGGCTGTTTTTATACAGAACATAACATCTCAACAGTGTCTGTAGTTTCGTAATGATTTTATTCTTTCCGGATGGAACACAGGAATGGGTTTTTAATTGCATTCCGCTGTGTGCATTGTTAAGACTAATATTTACAACGAATCTTTAGAATAAACATCTTTTGTGCATGACTGTAAAATCATGTAGGTACTTGATATTATAATCAAATCAAACCCATGGCATACCAGCCCAGAATCAAACAAAGGCCTACTGCCCTTACCACTACATGCATCATTGGTAAAGGGCAATACTGAGGGTGGGACAGATCAGTATCCCAGATCCCTCCTGGCCAATTACCAATACGTAATTACATTAAGTTAGTAAAATCGACTGAACTCATTGTGCTCAATTGTAGTGGTTCCAAGCCGGATGGACGAGAAAGGGAACGCACTGAGAAATTCATTCCATTAAGAGGCAGATAGAAGCTATGGTACAAGAGAGGATTGTGGGGGCGCAGGGGAGTGCATAAGACGAGGGAAGTGGAGATGTAGATCATTGCGGGTGCATATTGGAATCTCTATGCCAACAGTCATTTGGAGCGCAAAGTTTTGAAGAGAAGAAAACTCTTATTGCGAACAGAAGACCAACTCCTCTTTCTCTGCATTCCAAAGGATTCACATCTATGCAGGAATACACAAGGACAGAATAGACTTTCAAACCTGTCAATCCTTTCCATAGAGAAAAAGCTTTTGAAGCCTAAATGTGCCAAAAACGAGGAGTTCTACTGACTACGCATTGAGGAATTCAGCAAGAAGGATATGAGACTTAAATTAACGTTCAAGTAAAACTACTAACTTTACTTACAAAGGTACACATTTCTTTCTCTTTTCCATCATAAACTATATTAATTATTTTTACTACATGTTGAACCAATTGCAATACAAAGGTTTTAGATCAAATCTATATGCAATTTTAATATTCTTAAAATTTCTTAAACGACGGCCTTCATAAGTGCTTCGCCTTGTCTAAATGTTACCACATGCCATTGCTATATAGAAACCGTAAATAGGCCATTTATGCTCCAAACTAATCTGCATTTTTCAAGGAATAGACAAAAAACACCATGATTTCAGGTATGATTTTAAACATTTAAAAATAGTGTTACTTTCATACATAATTGAATTTGAAAACAATACTAGTTTTTCAATTTTTAGAAATTCATAAATTCTGGCCTAATTCAGAATGGGAAGATTAAAATGTATGTTTTACCACCACCACTACAGCTCTCTTTACAACAAAAACAAATCCATAACAATGTACAACAGCGAATTTTAATATGTGCTATTTTTCATGAATAGATAGGATGGTGCTTTTGCAAGAAAATAACAGAAGTAATAGTAATGGCATGGTATGAGAAAATATTGTTTGTTTACAACACTCCCCATAAGGCCATAAGGTTGATGACCTCTGGGGAATCCTCATTCCACAAAGTATGGACTCCATTTATTTTATTATCTAGAGCAACCGAGGGCAGACTCCATTACCTCCAACAGCAAATGGTGATGGAGTGAGAGGACTGGACTCCAAATCATGTTGGGCCTTGGGGATACTTCACACAAGCTAGTCAGAGGTGAAGGTTTGGATAGGACCTACTTCACAGCACCACCCTAGAGCTGGAAATAGAACCACGGACCCTCAGCACAACAGCTGCAAATGAAACCACTAAGCTACCCTGGCACCCTCTTAGAAAAAATGTCTACTGTATCAAATTTTTAAGTTAGTTAATTTTCATTACCTGAATAGCAAACAGGAGAAAGATATCATTGGTCAGTTAAAAGGACATTACAATGCATGCTGTTATTAGTATTGTCATCGCTATGCTTTCTTGTTCCTGGTATATGGTATATCAAACTAATATTTTTTTGCACTCCTTTGTCATTCTGGTTCCCTTCTCCATTTATTGTAGATCAGCCTTAACAATCACAAACTGCAGCACAAAGATTGCCTTCTGCATGAGCCTATGATACACATGAGACACTGTTGTAAATGATTCAATCTTCTCAAGGTGCAAATAATCGTTTAGTGCTGATGAAATAGCTTTTGCTGCTAGTTGTGGGATGCCTAGCATTGCAAACAAAATCTACCCTTGAATAACAAAGTTTGTGCAAATTTGTTAAAGATTATCTTCATAAAACATTTAAGTTAATATTAATACCTTTTAGAATATTTTGCTCCTTCTTCTACAATAGGTAAGAACTCCAGTTTTGGTGTTTCTTCACCTTCATCATCAGATGCCTTACTATCTTCTGCTGATTCTGTGACTGGCTTGTTTACATTGCTAAAAGTAAAAGGCTTATCACTGAAAAGAGAGAGAAAAGTTTTGTATTAATGGAAGCAATGTTAAAACTTAGTGCTGAAACTAAACAAGTCAAAATTTAATACTACTTTTGATTTACACTAACAAAGTCTAGGAAAATGTTTCGAAGAACAATTATCTCCATTTTCAACCTCTGTTTGACTGCTGACTTCTTGTTGATGTAGGCGAGTTGTAGCCATCCTGTGTTGGTTCCAGGAACTCGTTAAAAAAAATCTTTCAGTGGAATTTCAAAATTAAAAACTGTCCGTTTCTGCAAATGTAGATTTGCTCCCCAGTGGTATGGCTTTGTTAACTGTTTTAAAAGTATAGGAGTAGCATTTTAATCAAAGCTTTTATTCCATAAATGAGCGGCCACTGTTGGTTTTCTAATTGTTTACATTTTAATTGTCTTAAGTGTTCTTTAACTCAATTTCCACATTCCTCTTTATTTTTCAATGTAGAGGTCACAGTTGTTGCATTCTATTTTATACATACCAGACGTTTTGTTCAGGGAAATGGCGTCCTTTGTTATTGTGTTCAAAACATTTTTCAAGGAAAATCTACTCACTGGTGCTAATTGAAAGTTGTGCTGTTTTAAACATTTCAAGTAGTCAAAGTTACCTAGGTGGAATGTAAATTTGTCGAGGCAATTTCCTTTTTTTTCTTCTTTAACTGTAAGAGTTAGATTAAATTGAGTGATGGAGGACGACCAGTGTAAAGGTGTTGGTGCATTTCCTATATATGCCAAAATATATTCTGGAAAGGTAGAATCAGATGACTGAAAAGTTCAATGCCATAGCCGGGATTTGAACCACGGATCTCCCTGTCTCCGTCCGGTTGCTCTAACCACTGAGTTACCATGGCAACATACCAGTAGGACATTAAATTTCCCAACTGATTCACATATTTCCTGGTAAACCACAAGGAGATCTCAAATTGTATTGAGATGACATACCCCAATGGCGACCTACAATGTTGTAAGTAGTTTAAGTCCTGGGCTTCATAGTTTCAACCGCTATTAGGTCAATAATGGAATTAATTGTTCTTCCACACAAGCTGTGTGTTGGACAAGGTTGGATAGGTAGAATCAGACGATTGAAAAGTTCAATGCCGTAGCAGGGATTTGAACCACGATCTCCTGGTCTCTGTCCAGTTGCTCTAACTACTGAGTTACCATGGCAACATGCCGGTAGGACATTAAATTTCCCAACTGATTCACATGTTTCCCAGTAAACCACAAGGAGATCTCATTATTCTGTTTGCACATTTTATTATTTTCAAATCCAGGAATGGTAACTGGTCATCCTTTTGTTTTCACTTAAAATTTAATGGTCTTCTTTTGCAGGTTTAAAAATTTTTCTGTATCTACCGTTTTCTCAGAATAACAAAAATGGAGCCAAGTTTTGAAGATACATGGAAAACTCTTGGGTCAATTAGGTTTACAATGAGCACTGGTATAAATCAAACAACAATGGGGGCAACAATGCCTGGTGCTAAAATTTCTCCTTAAGTTAGAAGAAATTTTGTCTAAAGCATAGTTTTATCAGTTCAATCGGGGTATTCCAATTGAATTTAGCTATGCTATTGATCTGCAATGGTAGTTTGTTCAACGGCATACTTCTAATGTGTGACTCTCAAATTTGGAAAATGAGCTGAAGTGATTTACGGACATTTTGCTAGATTGTATGCAGGAAATTTAATACTGATTATTGGTCTTAATAGAATGTTTGGTTTATGGATATTAGGTGGTTTGTATCTTCTGCGCATGGTAGGGTGGTTAGGTTTTATCATGTGTTTATTTGCGATTATGCTGATATTAACTTTTTCATGCACATTGAAAGCAGTTTCTTGAATATTAATTCAAATTCCTCACTGTTAAGCATTATTTCCATTCTTTTGTAATCTGTGGTATCCACGACAACCATATTGTTCCCTTTGTCTTCTTTTGTGTGTATTATATCTTTCTGTTTTAATGATCGGTTAAGTTCTTGAGTATGATTTTACTGTTGAATACTCCCTTTGAAGTTATTTAAGATCTTTCCTCATTTTTTTTTATTACTAAAATCTTATTTGTTTCCCCTAGGTTTTCTGTGGCAATGTTAATGTCTGCAATACAGTCTTAAATTTTTGTTGAAAACTGTATGCATGTGTTTAATTCCAGACTTAGCAAATCCAATTCTGTGTTAAGAACCTGTCTTTTGATCACATTTTCTCTCGTATTAATGGATTGGGGGTTATCTACAATATGCTGATTCTCTTGTGTATTGCAGTCAAACAGGTTGAAAATGGAGACGATTGCTCTTTGTAAAATGTTCCTAGTTGTTGGTTTAAGTGTTGTATAATGGTCGGTAATTCACTCAAAAGCAGTTTTACATTACACTATTGTCTTTAATCACCTATATGGAATTCAACATTTGTTAATTTGTTTTATTCAATGATGCTAGTAGATGTAGAAACAGAAAGAAGTCAGTGTAATTTTTTATGAGTGGCATGGACATCAGCCAGAAGTCACATGATGATCATTAAATAACAATATTTTTTTTTACACTAGCATAATTTATTTATTTATGCTAAGCTATATACAGGTGTTCAGCCCTGGCTCTTTACCGGTCATACTCATATTTTACAATAGTTTATTACTCCATTTGTCTATTTACTGTCCATATCCATTTATTTCTCACTTTGTATAAAAATTGTCCCATCTTCTTACTGTCTTTTTTAAACATGTCAACTACCGCTACATTTCTATCTATTTTAAACCATTTCTTATTGATATCTCTTTTCTCCACATTTCAGTTCCCCTACATTCAAATAAAATGTGTTCCACATCCTCCTTTTCGCCACATATATGACATTGGTTTTGTGAAATACCTTTCCTTAAGCCTTTTAATCTCCATACACCTGCTTTCAGCCAGGCGATACCTTCCCGCTCCTCTTTATTTGTCACTTCTATATACTTTTCCCTTCCCCATGTGTCTTTCATTGGTATATAGAAGACTAAAGATCTCATGTCAGTTATCTCACTGAATATTTCTTGTATTTCTATGTCCTCAAATCCTTTTCTTGCCAACTTCCAGAAATTATTCACATTATTTTCCCTTCTTCTCCACATTTCCTCTAACCCACTGCTTTCCAAGCTATTTTTGAGACAGTCTACCCATCCCTTATTTTTTAAACTTTTCTCTTGATATACTAAACACAATTTTAACAAATTCCTTTCTTCCAATTTCAATATTCTATACCAAAATTTCAATGCCCTTTCCATGATCTTTCGCTTGCTTGGCACTCTACCCAGCTCTATTTGTGCTGTCTAGCGGTTGCATTTGGTAGCCCAAGTATTTCTTTGCAAAATTTCCTATGCACCTCATCTATGCCTTCCCATCCTCCTTCTAATCCCCATACTTCTATCCCATATAGCATTTTTGCCTCAACCACCATATTGTATACTTTTTCTAACGATCTAATATTTATATTAGGTACTTTGTATTTGCAGCTTCTAATAGCAGATAGAGCTCCTTTTCCTTTTGCCAGTACAAATTTCTTTTATTTATCCCAATTGCCCCCACTGTCTATTTTAACTCCTAGATAAATACATTCTCTCACTACCCTGTACTCTTTTTTATTCTCATTCTTCCATCTTTCATATTTGCTCAATTCCCCCCCCCCCCTTTTTTGAACACTACAATCTGTGTCTTTCCCTGGTTCACTTTTAAACTCCATTCTTTACAGTAATTATTTAACGCTTGCAAAGATTGTTTTAGGCCATTCACTGTAATTGTACCTATGACTAGATCATCTGCAAACAGTAATCCTGGAATTTGAATATTACTAATTATTGGCATAGAGTTATTATTTCTCCCAATTTCCATTAATACATCATCTATATTTAAATTAAATACGACTGGACTTAACTTGCATCCTTGTCTTGTTACAACCCCTTCCTCCACTCTTTACAAAAGGTATTTTCCTTATATAATGCTCTAAGGATATACACCATTTGTTTGCTCACTCCTTTAATCAGCAACTTATGCCACAACAATTGAAGCTCTATCCGATCATAAGCTTTCTCTAGATCCACAAATGCCATGTATAACTTTCCTCTTTTGTCTTTCAAATATTTATTTACCAGTGTTTTAATAATAAATAAATTATCAACTGTCCTCCTCCCTTTTCTAAAGCCCATCTGAAATTCCGAAAGAATGGTATATTCTTCAACCCATTTTTGTATCCTGCTTGCCATAATGCCAGTAAAAATGTTTCCTTCATTTGATAGTAGTGCAGTACCTCTATAGTTATTTGTTTTATCCACATTACCCTTGCCTTTGTATATTATATGTATGATTGCTTTCCTCCACATTTCTGGTATATAACCCTTCACTTTAATTGTGTCAAATAAGTCTATTAGAACCTTAATTCTATTTATTTCAGTGCACCATTCCTTAAGGAACTCTGTCGGTATCCCATCTATTCCAGTTGCTTTATTTCTCTTCATTAATTTCACCTGCTGAATTAGTTCTTCACTTCTTATTATATCATCGAGTATATCTACATAGTTGTTACCCATTTCCCAATTACCTATCTCATTTTTATTCCTCCATACAGTTTTTTAAAATATTCCATCCATTCTTCTGCTTGTATACTGGGTTATGTGATATATTTATTATACATTAATTTCATAACCTTCTATACCTCATTTGGATTATTTTCATTTAGGACTCGTATCAAATTATTTTCATATTTTTTCATCCAGCTTATTTTCTTTTGTTCCAGTAGTGAATTATATAAGCCCCTCCCTTGCATATACTCTTTCTTTAATTCTACGTATCCTAATTCCCTCCACTTTATGAGCAGCTGTTTGACTTGTCTTTTAGCTACTCTACATTGTTCATCAAACCAGCCCTCATCTCTTTTGTAAACCTTCTTTCTCCTTTTCATTTCCTACCCAGCCCTTTGCATAATGATATTTAAAATATTCATAGCACTTTCAATTTCTTGTTCTTTTATCATAAAACTTATTCCACTCTGACATATCTGGCCATAATTAGAATTTAGTGTCTGCCTAAATTTATTGCAATACTCTTCTTTCCATTTATATCTACTATATTACACTTTTCCTCCCTTAAATTACAGACCGTTTGCTCTGTGTGTATTTTTATGTCTACTGTTGGAACTTAAATTACTTACCCCATATTAATTGGCCATAGTACATAATCGATCACACTTTGCCCATTATTACTAACATACGTATATTCTCCATTCACATCTTCTCCATATTTCCCATTCAAAATATCAAATTTACAGAATTCTATAAATTTCATATACCCTTTATCGCCATCTTATCCTTGCTATGTGTAATCTTCTCAGGTTTCTCCAATATTTCATTACTCATCCAGCTATTCCATCCATTAACATCATTTTCGCCAATCCTAATGTTAAAATCTCCCATTAATATCACCTCAGAATTAACATATCTCTCCTTTAACTTTTCTATTTCTATTTCTAGGTGTTTGAGAAGGTCCGGATTATGAAAGCGCGACGGAAGAGGAGGATTGTATACTATACCTATACATATAACATTTTCAACTATTTGTTTCTCTACTAATACAATCCATAGTATTTCTTTACTCCTTGCCCAAGTTTCTTTCACTCCTTTACTTAATGTCTTCCTTATAAAAAAACCTATGCCTCCAGATGCCCTCCCCTTTCTTGCTACCCTATCTCCTTTTATCCCTACGAAATCAAAGTCCTTTACGTAAACCTGGTCCTCTTTTAGCCATGTTTCCACTACCGCAAAATAGTCAAGTTTCATCAATAATTGATTTACACTCCCCGCATATATTTTATTTTTGAGTCCTTCACAATTCCAGAATCCAAGCCTCCTTATATTTTCCCTTCCCTATTGTGAACCTGATCTAAATTTAAATGTTTCTAGTGTTTTTTTACTCCTTAATTGTATCCCTTCTCTGGAAGAAGCCTGTTTATTTTTATCTAAAACTAGAATACTGCCATGCTCGGATGATATAATGCTGTATTCTCCCCGCTACTCTGTTGCCATGCCTTCTTTCCCTTCGTCGCCAAGTTGTGTGCTGCTATTAGTTCCCCTCTTCTCGGATACTATTTTCTTGGATGACGTCTCTTCACTGGCTCCTCCTCCTATTGCTTCCTCTGCTGACGTCATTACTTCATCAGCTGTTGCTTCTCTCCTAGAGATGGATGATGTCCTGTCTGCATATGCTGTTCTCATCTCAGTGTTGACAAATGAGTTTTGGTTCAAACACACTCTTTCTCCGTCTTCACCCATATCCATTCCTTTTTGCTTGGACTTTGATCTTCCTGAAGTTGGCGTTGACTTCTGCTGAGTAATTTCCTCTGTGCCTGTTTGGGGCTCTCTTATCTCCTTCTTGTCCAGATATGGTATTCTTTTTCCATCGATCCACAACTGGAAATTTTTAATATAAGCTCTTCTTCTCTGGGCTCTTGCTTCTTTCATTTTTTGCATAAAATTTCTTTACAGAGCTCTCTTCTTGGGTTAAGAGTCTTTATTAATAAAGATTAGCATAATTCACTGACTTCTATTTTAAACATATTTTATTTCCATTTCTGTTTTTCTTTTTTAAATACATTACTTTTCTTCAAATCGAGTGTTGGCTGGATACAAAATACCTTTACGGCATTTATCAGGTACCTAACTTTTTGCTAAAGGAAAAGAGGGGTGAGTTGAAAAGGCAAGTTAAGCTCTCAAAATCTTGGAACTTACCATCATTAAGTTGCTGCTGGGTCGAAGGATCTTTTAAGGTCAAAGCCAGTGCTTTCTTTCTATCTGCTGGTCATTTGCCATTCTGCAGTGTGTAGTGTTTACTTCGCAATCTACTAGCTATTAACATGCAAATAGGTCAGGTAGAAAAGTTCATCACGCAGCACTAATTTTCACGTAGCAATTACATGACCATACTATTTGAAGACAGAAGATCTTATTCAGAATTTAGAGCTTTAGACAGTGAAACATGCTTTATTAGTTTATTTCATTGCAAAAAAATATTTTCAAGTGTAGATTCATTGCATACATTACAACACAAAAATATATTAAGCCAACACATTTTAAAACAAACAAAAGCCAATATTCTACATCCATAATACTCATAGATTTAATTCATAAAATAATTTTTAATGTTGCAAAGTAATAATTTATATAACTTTGCTATATCTGATAGAATTTGGGACAGCTGGAACCAAATATTTGGCTCCACCAGACAATATGATATCTTTATTGAGTGTTGAGCTAATACAATACATTTGGGCATGATCAGTGTCGAGCCGTGGCTCCTATTGCCGATCATACCCAAGCTTCCGCATTTACAACATGTGTGTTGAGTTAGCTTCATATCGCTAACAGTTTCTCATTTAAAGTCACTATACTGCTTAGTGTTCTTCTCGCATTCCCATCTCTTTCCCTTACTTCCTCCGATTGTCTTTGAATCTCCACTACCAGCAGGAAATGGCAGCTATTAGATGCAAATTTAATACCTTAAAGAATACTTATTGTATACCCCGTGCTAATCGGCCATAACAACACTTGCTTGTTCATATTAAGAAATGTATCTCTCCCTCCTAGCCCTCTCCGTGTTTACCGTACCAGACAATATAATGTTGTTGTGTCTGCATAAGCACAGAATCCTAATTAACATGAATAACTGGTTGCAAAGAGATGGTTTTAGGTTTATCACACAAAGCTTTGGAAAATGACTGTTGAAACTGGAGTAAACTTGAAGCTCATTTAAGATATCCCAGGCTTGTCTGAGTATAATTCTTCTACACTTCTTTATGCTCAAAGCTTGATTTTGTTTTTGAACCCTTACACTTTATTGCTGGCATCATACACTGTTATTTATTTTCCTTGAAACGAGAGGCTTAAATTATTAACTTTCTCAAAAATATCACCTAAACATTAGCTGTGAAATCATTGTTAGCCAGGAATGTTCTGACTTCAGTCCTCATTTCAGTGAGCAGAGATGTATGCATTTCATCAAAAACACTTTGAACAGCTGCTTTCATCCAGGTTGCCTTTTAGGGAAGGTGGTATTATCTTCACAGCAAAGGCTTGGAGGATACAGTGGATATTGCTCCACTCCGCTTTTTGTTTAATTTTTAAGACTCAGACGTTCCAGTCATGATCTTTATGCCAACTGTGCATACGTCAACACAATTATCACATGGGATGCCATTCACTGTGAAAAGTTCATCTATTAATGTACAATTTTAGTGCTAGTTGTGACAATTTGCAGAGAAGCAGTTCCTCTTGAAAAATCTCCAAGTACCAGTAGTGCACAAAAGCTATTAAAATTGCTAACCCAGCTGCGTCTGTTAACTCATCCATTTGAGATAAAACTTAAGTGAATTTTATTTATGAGAGTAAAGTAGCTTTCATGTCATCTGTCATGTTTCTAATAAGTCGTGAAATAATGTTATTTGGCAAAGGATTTGTGTGTATTAATTTTCATTCTGCATTACATTCAACTATGTCCTTTGTACAAGACTTTACTAGGTTTTTGGCAATAGTATGGGCTTCGCCAGTTTGAGCAAATCCATAACTTACTAAGTACGACGATATCTAAGGTTTTTCATTATTTTGTTCACTGCCCTTGCATTCTAGATGGATGAGCTCAAAATGATGCTGCATTTGGGAACACTGCTGCAAATTGTGTATTGTGGTTTGTTGCTAGTATCAACGATGTCCAAGTAGAACTACATTTCCGTGCCACTGATCTCTGAAGAATTTGGCATCTTGTATTTAGCTTCAGGAGGTGCTGTCAGATTCACTATCATTGAATTATGCAAAAAACTTTTATCTTCTCCACAAATTCTGACACCAGCAACTGCTCCATCCCCTTCCACATTACAATCTAAAAATAATATTCCAGGGTATCTATTGAATATGACAAGTGAAAATTAGTTACTTTTTAGTTACCTTCGGTTACTGTAGCGGGTGTCCTCGTGGCTGTTGACAGGCAACATTTTTACACTGAAAATGTATCGGTATATCTCACAAAACTGCAGTATGCATTTCCATGATGTGCTGTAAGCGTTGATTTGCTGCACAGATGTCTTGTTTTTTCAAGCTTGAAAAATAGCTCATGTATATGTACTTTTATTTGTCCTTGGCACGTGTATATAGTCTGAATCTCATAATTTACAGCAATTATCGCTCAACTGTATTCCTCTACTCTGTTAAAGTTTTAAAGTAAATTAATGAAGTTGATACCTGAAGGTATGGAAATCGAACACTTTACATTTAATATTACTGAATACATTGGCAAAAAGATTATACACACACTACACACCTAATGGTGATATGAAATTTATTTTTCAAGTTCTGCGACTTTCAAATGCAACACTCGAAACTCTCATTTTTTTTGTCTTCTATCAGCAATTGCTGCTTTATTTGCAACTCTATCTTTGCATTTTTCCTGGCCTGCTGTGCATCTTCTTCTTTCTTTTTAATCGACAACTTTTCCTTTCGTCTGGCTGATGCACTTCAAAAATTGTACTTCATATTTGCAATCTATATTGAGATCTACAATCCCACCTACAAAAATTAGCATGTACTAAAAGTTTTAAATTTTCTGTAGAAAAATATGAACATCAAATTTTGGCTGCATGCACTACTTCCTCTGCCTTGAACTTTGTGACGAAGAGTAACTGAAATAAGATGTATGGGCCTAATCAGAAGAATTTAATATGAGAAATGCAGCAAAAGTTCAGTGGTACAACCCACTTACAGACTATTGTTTTAAAGATTAACTACAACTTATTTGCTCCCCCCCCTCACAGAAAAACATTAGAAGCACCAAATGATCTGTCAATCGGACGTCAAACTCCACTCAATGCAACTGTTTGTCAGACCCACACATACTGCCGAAAATGTGAGGCACCACAACTCAAATGAGACACTAACATAATAAAGCCACAGTTTCAACTGCTAAGGCATTTCTCTATAATCAGTGAATTGCTTTGTTTAAACTACATTCTTTGCATGCTCCCAAAAAGTCACCGTCCTATTGACTAAATTGAAGCCTGAAATAGGTGTATTTACATCCCCAGTAAGTTTCAGATCTCACTTGAATTCAACATTTGCATTGAGAAAAAGCAAATAAAAATTAACTGGCTATTCTCTAAATGCACAGCCGAAACTTACTTGGAAGTTATCCAACAGCACCATGAAGGGATCTCTGTGCTATCAGAGATTTTCCACCACAAAGTTCTTGTTAGAAGATAAACTCCTTTCCACAGTAGCATTTCCATGGAAACACACTGGGAGCATCTTAATGAAATTTGTGGTACTGCTTACTGTGTTGTTCTTATGTAGAGCATCCAATCTCTCCTCCTTACAGTTGAAAGCATCTGTATTCTTCTCCACATTTCTCTTGCAGAAGGTTTTAAAATCACATATGATGTCATCACCATTGTGTTCAATCAATTGCTGATTTACAATTCTTTCTTAGCTTAGTTGACAGCAATATAACAGGTGACATGATGTACCCAAGATAGTTTTTTTCTTCAAAGGACTTAAGGCTTGTCAGCATATTAACAATAAAATTCTTGCATGCTTCTTTGAAGGCAGAGCGAATATAATTTTTTAAACTGTTTCAGACAGAAGCTTGCACCGAATCCAATATCAATATCCTCAATTTTTGTTATGTCTTTAGACAAAAATCTATTTCATGAAGTGCCTTTGCTTCATTAACGCCCCTCTTCACAATCCATCCTGCACGATTTTTCATTAACAAAAATACTTTATCATACAAAAATGGGAGTTTGCCTGAACATTTGTGAGAATTTCTTCTAACTCGGTGGCAATTATTATAATGAAAAGCAGTTGGAAGAAGGGATTCTTTTAGCATATCTTTCACCACCATAAAGTAGTGTGAATAAATCGAAGATATTTCAATGAATTTCTTGAGGTTCGGCAGCATCTCCAAGTATCCTTGTACAACCCTAGAATTCTCTATCCACCTGAAAGGACAGAACTTTTTAGGAAATGTATTCGACCCTGTCTGATGAATGTATAATGCCCATTGACTTGAATTCTTGAAGCACTTATATAAGCAGGTTAGAAAATTCATGAATGCCCAACTTGTGTATTTTAGTGCAGTTTTAAAGGCTCTGTTAATTATATGAAGTGCTGACATTTCCTTCTCTGAAGTTAAGAGTGCTTTTCATATGACTTCTTAGATCACACAGAAGCTTCAAATTCAATGGGTTATTGATTACCAAATTAATGAGTCTCTCCAGTGAAAGCTTACTTTCATCTAGGTAGTTTAATAACTGTTTCAAAATATTTGATGCTGTCGAAGTTTGAATTCAAATGCTTTGTTTGCAGAAGCTGAACTTCAGCATCCCAATAGTTGACAATAATTCCATCTGCTTCTTCCGTGCCACATCATTTAAGCTTTCAACTGAGAGGGCAAAGAAAGGACTCCGCTTTACACATTTTAGGACCAAATCCTTAAAAAGTGGCCCTAGACCATATGTAAAACTTGTCCTTTTGCAGCTTCATTCTTTGCACAATATTGCTATCTGGGAACAAATAACTGCAGTAGCAGCACACAATGGCATATTTGACATTACATGTCAGATGACTCTGCCTATGTTGGGGTTCAGATAGTTACCTAAAGTGACTGTAGATGTACTTGAATTTTACTTTACATTCACTGAAGAAGTTGCCAGAGTGGTAGATATAAAGTTTGATACTCCAGGGTCACCGTTACAATTATTAGAGCTTGTAGATTTATTTTTTTTGGAGCACGCACCACACTGAACTGTGCGCACTTTAGTTTGTGCACCCGATATAATGGCATCGGCTAAGCACAAGTGCTTCTTTTCTTTAGCGTGCAAACGGACATTGTAGATTCAAGATTTTGAAATATTGAACTCCTTGCACAAACAATAACATGCATTGTGTTTCTTTCCTTCCACTGGTCTCAGTCAAAACTGAATTCCTCCACTTCTAAGCATGTGGCCTGAAATGCTTTTTTTCCCAGCATCATTGTGCTATCTATCAAAAACACCAAAGTAACCACATTTAAGAAATACTACGTACTGAAACTAAATAATAATTCCTCACTCCGTGCAAAATCCTATAAACAGAGCCATGTTTATACTTACATACCTTCTAAAATTGTGAATCCAAACAATTAGTCTCACAGGACAAAACTTCAAATGATAAATATTTATAATGCAAAGATGTATTGCACCCAGAGCACTGATAATACTACCAAACATGGCAATGTTTCATTTGTAACAGCTATATTGCAAAGCACAGTGATAATTGCCAAGGTATATGTCGTTCAAATGATATTATCCAACATATGACTTACGAGCATGTTCCAAAGAATTAGTGAAAGGACAATGTTAATTAAAAGCCATATATATTTATTTGTGCTTCTTCAAGACTTTAATCTAAATTGATGGTTAAAGCATTTCAAAATGCTATATATATACAAAAAAGTGCATTAAAATTTCTTAAAATTTCACCCTATCTCTGCCATGAAAGAAAGGGCATATATATCACTCCATGATGCAGTTTCTGTCTGTGCGCAATATTTGCTATTGGCTGGCGAAGCATGCGAAAGTTGCCTGAAACAGCATACAGCTTTGTTTGTTTCTTTCTTTGCTGGCTTACCATGGGACTGTATTGGGGATGTACAAGCCAATGATTAAGGTCAGATTTATTTAGAACTGATTTTAAACACTTTTGTTTCATTAAAGTGAGGCCTACACAAGCATTATAAAACTCATCATTAACGCAAGGTTACTCTACAAAGAAGCATAGCAATGGAAATTATTGTTAGCGTTAGCATTAGCATTCCTGTGAAATAAATCATAGTAATGTTACAAAGCAGCATAAGAAATTAGGTTATACAAATAATACGTATGTAATGCTCAACTAAGTAGGAAATTATAGAGGCTCCTCGACCAATTTAACTTCCGCTATGTGTTTTTGTCTTTACAACTTATTTTGTAAAAGGATAGGAAGTAGAGAGAACCTCATGGCATCATAATATCAATCGATAAATTTAGCAAATGTGTAAGCCACAAATACTTGGATTTGGAGTAATTTATAACCTGTTGAGAATACAATAAGTAACATGGTTCCCCCCCCCTTCTTTCTTTGCATTGGACGTAATTACTGCAGTAATGCTGCCAACAAACAGCAAATTGTGATTGGCAGATTCAGAGTCATTTGTTCCCTAGATTGCGATTTCATTGGCACTATTCAAAACGTAATGGCAGAGTAGCAAATTAACAAATAGCACGTAGTTGTTTCATTTCTACAGCGATATCCATATATCTAAAAAGAAATTGTGCACGTGAGGGCTGAGTAATTAGAGTGGTGGGGTATCACAACACATGTCACTCGATCAAAGTTACTAGTAGGTGTTGTAATTGCTTGCAACTGACTTACCCCATCCCCTCCACTCAGAAACGAACTCACTGTGTATTACTCACTGTCTGTCACATTACAGCTTGGGAAAACAAGAGTCGAGTTTTCAGCCAAGTTGACATATGATTGAGATGTTAGGCAAAACTGACAAAATGAAAAATTTGTTATCTGTTGTAGACCGCATAGCGAAATTCATTACTTTTTAGTTATTTTCTTAACCAACTGTAAATTAGTTACTTTTTGTTACTGGTAGACACCCTGTATTCATATCAGCTAGGTGGAATAGATTAATAGTAATTTCATTGATGCAAATTTCCAATTGTAAGGCACACCCCCATTCAAAATATAGTTAAAAAAAAGAAGGTATTTTTACCACATATAAGGCACAACCCAAAATCAAAGATGTATGATATAAAAGTGAAAAGTTACAAGCAGATCTTGCAAATATTGAAGTATATATAAAAATATAATGTTTTGTCTTTGGATAGCTGTGATTTTTTAAAACTGTCTCTACTAAGCATGTATTGTTGAAAGCACTGTACTGATAAGTTTCTTAAAACAATGAAAATTATCATGTTTAACTGAAAAGAGAGATTAGTAAGAAACTAATAATGGAGAGAAATATGGTGCTAACCAAGCAAATGTCATTCTATGCATGTTTTAAAAGAAAAGATATCTATATACTGAAAAATATGGAAACAGGAATACAAGTTGTATGCTCCTTGTTACAGAAACAAATACTTGACGATGGAGACTTAAGCACAATGCCTTGTTACAGAAAGCAATTTAGACACATTCCAGAGATAAATCAAGTGATGATACAGAGACCAGTGATGAGGACAAATGACAATGATATCTGGTGAATGAAATGTTGTGATTGGCTGACCAACTTAATGATGCATGAATACAACAAATTAATGTTGATTTGTTTCTTAATAGGCATTATGAAAAGCCTTAATATATGAACAAGGAAAATTAGATAAAACAGGAACACTTGAAAACAAAGCTATAACAAATAATTAAAGTCAAAATGAAATGGTCTTACAAAATTGGTTTAATCAGCACTGAAAGAAGTTTCATAAAATGTATTTTTAATAACATTAATATGGATGTTTACATTCATTCAAAATAGAGCAGTAAATTGAAGTCTTCCATGTAAACAAGAAATGCATAGTTACAAGAAGTGGAACCTCATTCAAACTGCTTCTTTCATGATAAGTGCTTCTGATGAAAATAAAGACCAAAATAACAAAGAACCATAGGAGGACTGCAAACCATGTCTGTTAGATGATACAATATTGGCAAAAGTGTAAAACTGCAACATGGAATATTTCAAAACCCTTCAAAAAAAGAGATTTCTAATGAACTACTCACATAGCTTCCTCTATCCATTCTTTAACAAATTATTCTTACAAAAGCTTATTCTATTTACTTCATGTTAATCAAGATGAACATTTGTAGAAATGGTTTTACTACATATTTCCCTATGGGTACAATGGGAATACAGTACGCTTAATGGTTGTGTGCACTATTCTCGATCAAGGTTTTACCGTGGTGAATGGTCATTTGTGGTGCATCAATGCTGGTAAAAGTTCATCGACGGTTTTACCGCGGTTAAATCTGACCAGGCCTGAACGGGATAGGTTAGAATTCCCAACAAATAGATACACTCCATTTTTATCAATGAATACATCCTGAAAAAGTAATTTTAATGTACTTTATAATTTTTAATGCTTTCAGGCATTTTTGTGTGACCGGTGCCTTAAATATCCTGACCCAAGACATAATGAAAATCCACAGAGTCACAGTGTTACATATCATAATTATATCAGTTGAAGCATAGTTCCAAGAACAAGGCAGAAATAAGGGGAGTAATGAATGGATTTGTGCATTTTCAGGAATATTAGGTATATTAATTGCACAGATATAGGAATTCGGTAACCTGAAGAGGAGTGCTGAAGGCTGAAAGCTGAAGTCGCCATCATGATGTTGGGTAGCGTGTGGGCTTCCTATTCAAGTGGATTTGGGTTCAAATTTCGTTTGGGAATAATATAATTTTTTTTTTCCTGCCTGTCTTTCATAACTGAATAATGACTAAGCTAACTGGAATTAGTCTGTATGTAAAGAAAGAAAAAAGTGAATAATAGTTCACCGTACTTTTCTAATCAATTGTAAGGCCCGCTTTTCCTACGTGTCCATCTTTTGAATGAATGAAGTGGGAGGATGAGGGGCGCAAAACCAGAAAGGTCATTAGTGCCCGCCACAGATAAAATACAGCTAAGTGAGGAGTTAAAAATCCAGACAGATAATAAGGCCGAAAATGAAGGACTTAAAGGCTATAAAAGGTCAGGTTAAAAGTCCACGAAAAGGAGTAAAAGAGGCAGTGTCACAAAGTTATTGCTTCTATCTCTGCATGTTAAATTTAATAACATAATAGAGAAATTTGGGTCTGCTTTTGCTTTCCTCCATTGCACGCTGAACTACATGCAGGCGCTTCAGCAAAGAGGTAGAACAACTGAAGACGTGATGTACATCCGGGTGTTTTCAGTAGAGTTTACCTGCAAGAAAACTGTGGTGAAAACATTGGTGCACCGCTATGTGATGATTATCCCAGTCCCTCAAGGGTTTGTTTAATGAGGACGGCCATAAGTGATAGTCAAATCTGATCTCTATGTGATGAGAAAGAAAATGAATAATGACTTCCCAGTTGAGAAAAGCATTGGAACATTCAAATCAATAACAAGGAATATGTAGGAAATAGTTAACTTACAAAAGAAAGAAGGAAAACAAAAAAGAGTTGAGAGGTTTAACAAGATCTACATTTTTTGTGTAGTAAGATTTTATCTCTGTCTTATGGTTTAGGAGTTTTGCAAAAGTCGTTTAAAATGAAGAAGATATCATAGACTATTTCCAGAAAATTACAGTTATACCTTTCATTTGTCATGAAAATATCTTAAAATATGTTACTTTAAGCAAATGACTTTCGTTTTTCATATATGCTGTTTACAGAAATACACATGAACCTTTTTATAAAAATGATTTTTTTGGTTCAGGGGGCCTCAAAACATATATTTCTGCTGAAATGTCAAGATTAAATTTTTGGGTGGACTACAAATCTTTCCCTACATAGCATAAGTAGTAGAGAAATTAAAAATTATTTCATACAAAATGTGTTTTAATGAGCTCTGCTTTTACTCCATCTGTTATGGTTTTCCAATTATTACAAGATTCAATCAAATAATTCCCAGAAAATACAACGTATACACTCTAATTGTCATGTAAATGCCCTTAATACATGGTATTTTAAACAAAATTGTTAGAGCCATTTTTGAGAAGAGCAAAAAATTTTGAAAAATGTTCCATATAAAGGGTAATTTGGAATGGAGCGATTTTCTTGAAAAACCTGGTGTCACTTCTTTGGAAGATGCAAACTTAAATGCCAGGTTTGGTATTTATCTGACTTTTGGTTTTTGAGTTATGTTATTCTCTCTCCCCTACACTAATTCCAGAGGACTCGTGCTTCCAGTGAAATCTCAATATAAAATTTTTGGGTGAAATGCACCTTCCCTACTTACTACATACATGGTAGATAAAGTAAACGCCCCTGCCCAAAATAAAAACATATATATTTGTATATTTTTGGGGTGTGTCACCAAGCATTAAAAATTTATAGAGTAGAATTCACGAAATGCACAATATGTAATTTCAAAACTATTAATATTTTGCACTTCTTAAAAATACTGCTTGACTTTGCTATTTAAATTTACACACAAATACTTCTAATGCCTTAAATAAGAAAGATATTGCAGAAAAAATTATTTAGTATCACATTGATTTTATTTCATAGTCAACAAAAACATGTTTATATATTAATTTGGCATAGGTAGAGAAACTACAATGAAAGCAACACATTAGATTTTTATTAAAAGTTTTGAATATAGATGAAGTGCAATACAACATGTTAAAATATATGCATACTAATCTATTTTCTATGCAAAATAAACTAGGAAATATGATAAAACACACTATTGGAAATATGTCAGGGAAAATTATATATGTACATATTGTATATTTATCTTAACTCCAGTCATTGTTATCTGAAATAACACACTCACAAGAGCAGGAAAAACAGATTGAGTCATCAAAGTATCTTGTTGGCTAAAGCATTTTATGGCTTTCTTCAAATGCCTTTTCAGAACTTGAGCTGAAATAAATAATCTAAATTAAGTTTTTATTTATGGACACCTTTAACTACTATGGTTCTTAGCGTTCCATTCTACATTGGGTGTGAAAGATTGGAAATTCTGCTCAGAGGCCTTTTTATCAGGCTTGGGCTTCTTTTACATGCCATAAATCTATAACACAGGCTTTACTTCACTTCCAAAGGAAGTCATGTTAAGGATTTTTTCCATTGCTGCATTTGAACCTGCAACCTCAGGAACTAGAGGTATCCCTAAACCACAAAGGACGACACTTTCCCTAACAACAGAAATATCATAATTGTCATAATAAAACTTAACTTGCAATTTGGATTACGGAATTTGTTGAGGCTGGAAGCAAACAAAAATTAATGCCTGCTTTAAATGTAAGGCTCCAAAATCGAGTACCAAAGCACCCATTTAAACCTTAGGAAAGTAATACCTATAGAATTGCTGTAAGGTTGCAATGGAAGAAAGTGAATCCTGTGACACTTTAAACAGGAGGTATGTCAACTTATACTGCACACACAGTTACTATTGTTATATTCTAGCTAAGATGTCAATGACAGCCTTTTCCATGGCTACGCTCACAGAAATTTCAAGGTAGATTTTGGTATGAACAAGAAATCACTCTTAAAAGTATGAGAATCTAATAGAAGCATTAATATCACACCTACCTTCCAAATGTAAATCCAGCAGATTTATTCTCTACGGAAGATGCACCTGTTCCAAAACTAAATGTTAATGGCTTTCCTGATGTAAATGGGTTAGACTGCGGTGTTTTATCAGTGGATTTTTCAATTTGTCTCTTCTCCTGCTGCTTTTCAGCTGATTGCCTATAAGATCAAATAATTTTCTTATTACATTTCCTATAAAATTATGAATATAAGATAGTGTACTGCTTCAACTATGGGTTACAGATAAATGCTGTTTGAAATCCATTGCAGGGATAAGTATTTTTGTGCTTTACCTTCAATTTCACAAAATGATATATCCATTTTATTACAAATGAAATTTATCTATATGGTGAAATAAAATTAAAACATAAATGGATCATCACTCAGAATCTCAGTTCATAAAGCACTGATAAATATCTGTAAATATTTTCAGTGATCACTCGTCATATGATCATTATGAATTTATATAAAATGAAAATGCAAAGCTGCACCCTATTTATCTTGTGTTCTGTAATACTGTACCTTAAACATGTTCAATGTACTACACACCTCTGAAAAATGAATGTTGTAGCAAATTGTATAAATAGCGTATGAAGAACAACAACAGGCACACAGGAAAGTTTTCCACCTGCCCCATTAATCACTTATAAATTTTTGAAAAATGTATCTAACTTCAGAAATTTTACACTTCTTCATAAAAAGGGGGAAAGATATACCTGTATTATTAGTAAATGGGTGACAAAACTTTGCCAACATATGGCTCCCTTTGTTTAATTAGGGAACAATAAAAAAAATTAAATAAATAATGTTAATGCACAAACGACATGCTAAAGTTTTAATATCACGTTACAACTCTCGTGTTTTATCATGCTTTCCTGCTATAAAGAACACTGAGCAAAGTGATCGAGAGGTATCTGTGACTGAATCTTGTGGCTTCTAAACACTGAGGGTATGGGGTGAGAAAAATAAAACTCAAAACAGATGAGAATGTACACTGCTTTACTTCGCTGTACCTCAAACTTGTTTGCACACATAAAAAATTAGGTGCTTTATATAAGATATAATTACAATGTTAAAAGATACTTTCTCAAAAGGTATTTGTTATCTCTGAAACAGGACAATTTCAAAATGAGTTTTTAAAACCAGCATCCTTTCCAAAACTACTACTTATAGGAGATTAATGGTAATGGTATAATTTAATATCTGGGATAGACTTTGATTAATTAGTGACTTTATACATCACTTACACTAATAGCTAGGAACATGTTTTCAAGATCAATTATTTCTATTCTCAACCTAAGTTCAACTGCTGGTTCATTGTTGATGTAGGTGATTTGTAATCCCTCTTGTGGTGATTTCAGGGACTTGCTGAAAAAGTTGTTCAGTGGAATTTAAAATTAAAAAGTCTTTGTTTTTCAAAATTTAGGTTTGCTCCCAAATGGTCTGTTCCTGTTACTTTCATAGTGTCTAGCAATATTTGAAAACCAAATTCAAGGCAATTTCCAGGATTTTTAACAAGAAAAAGCAATTTTCAAGGAGAAACATAAATTTGTTTAGCAACAAAGCAACTAATAACTAGGGGGAAAATTATAATTAAATATCAAATTCACTTGCACTTTTTTATTTAAAACTTTTCATAGGAGAATTATTTACATTGTATTACATAAACATTTACCCAAAATATTCAATTTTTAGCAATCAACTACACATTTCTAAAATATATGCATTATATCAGGTAAACAAAAAGTTAATTTTCTTAAAATACTTACACTATTTAGACCAATAGTCAATGGAACAACATAGCAATTGTTAAAACAAATGCAATTTTGATAGCTGATTATGTTTACATCCTTGCTAAGTGTTTGAAATGTGAAACTAATATCACTAAAATTACTTTATTAAACCAACGAGTTAGTTTTGTTCAACAATATTACAGTAGTTGTGAAGTACTACACACTTCTATCATTCTAAAATCAATCCTTAGCTAATACATTAAAAGACAAAATCTTTAGTTCACAATGAATATTTAAGTTGTGCACATTATTGGGCCCTTCCTGCTGCAGAGACATTGTTGTGTTTGACAATGCCAGGCCTGTGTTTTAAGTTACTGTGCAGCAGCAGGAAACGTGTTGTCTTATCGTTGGCAGACAATCATTGGGAAACCCTCTTTTGGGGCTGATGATCTTCAAAAAAGCAAATTTGTCAGTTTGTCTTCATTTAATCTGAGCAATGGTTGACTATGGAACTTCAGGGCAAGGCACGGTATTCGTGAATTGGATTAAGTGGAGAGAAACTTTCAGCAGACCCAAAAGCAGTGGAAAATTTTATTGAAAAATTCAAAATTGAAACAGAACCTTATGAATCCTGAATTTTGATACAATGCAGATGAAACAGGCCTTATTTAGAAGGCTTTATCTAAAACAACTTTAACTTCTAAAAGGGAAAGAAGTGTTCCTGGCCATAAGGTGTTACTGTGCTACCTCTAGGGGTAACCACAAAATACTCATTCTGTTGAGAGGAAAACAAACGGGCTTTCAAAAATGTGAAAAAGCTTCTCCTCTTTTACAAGAATCAAATTCGATTGCTGTTTTGTTTACCGAATGTGCAAATGTGCAATTTTCATACCTGAAGTAAAAAATACCAAAGGGCCATAGGGAAAGAAGGCAGTAAGGTGATGTTAATTCTGGACAATGCACCCACAATGCCTTCTTGTTAGAGAAGATGGACGTTTCAAAACACACCAAACTTAACGAGTTTGCTGCAGCCAACGGACCAATCGGTTATCGAAACTATGAAGCAACATTACAGAAGACAACTGTTGCGGAAGGACAGATTTGATTGAAGATGAAAATATAAAGGATTGCGACTCACCACCAAAAATTGAATTTAAAAGACTATTTTTACATGCTGGCAGAAGCATAGAAGTTGGTAAAGAAAACCAAATTAAAAAGAGCTTGGAATAAATTAAAAGGCATTTCAACCAAGGAGGAGGTACAGAAAGAGAAGCATGAAAAGGAAGAGGACGGGGACGAAATGTCACTAGGACATAAGAGAGATCCTTTTGAAAATTCCTGGGCATTCTAAGTGCAGTGCAAAGGACGAGTGACTTGCTTGTGAGAATTCAGACTGGATTCCAAGACATTGTTGAACCAGATGCAGGACTGTCAGCTGGTGAAGCATTTGCCTGCTTGACACTGCTCTAACAGGATGGAACAGCAACCTGAGTGTCATCATATCACCAACAAGTGGATGCAAGAAAACGATTTAAGAAAGCAAAACAATCGACTTTGACTGATACATTCAAGAACTGACACTTTGTATAAGCACAGTAGTGATAAAATGTCAAAAAACGTTTTGTAGCCATTATCTTAACATTACAGTATACATAAATTTTGCTTTATGTTTTTTTTTCATGATTTATCCAATTATTTGGATATTCGATTACCTGGATCAGGTCTGGTCCCAATTAATCCAGATAACTGGAGTTCAACTGTACTAAATATCACAAACAAATATTTAACGTAGAAGTTACAAATGGGGTCACTGAAAACCAACAATACCTTAGTTAATATAAAAAAATTAACATACCTAATGAACTACTTATTTAACACCAAAACTATGAAGTGGGGAACTAAGATCCAGATTCATAGCTTTTCAGACCTGGTTCTTGCAATCTCAACCTGTTTTCTCACTAGCTCGCTGTCGTGCATTTTGTAAAATGGTTGCTTTTTCTTTCAGAAGTTGCTTAATTCGCTCCTTAAAAGCTCTTTTAGCAGTTTTTGCTTCATATGCAACTCTTTTGCCCTTTGCAAAGATTGCTTATATTAGCTATGAGCATTTTTTGCATTGTCCAGCAAAGATTTTGTAATTTCCGCATTTGATATATTTCCTTCTGCAGTTGCAAATAAAATCATGGACAGTCCATTGTGCAACAAGCAACTTTTCTTTCATGTTTTTGGCAATTAAGTTGCTATTTATAGAAAACTCCTGTTCAATGTTGGCATTGCCATGTGACAAAGTCAGCAAGACTTCAACAACTTTCTTGAGGTATTCACAGCCACTCACACCAGAGATTTCAGACAACACAAGGATGTTCGATCTAGCATTAACATTCGTTCCTGTACACACTGTTTTAAATGCTCTTGTTGCTTCATCAGCTTCCATTTCCACTATCCAGTTTTTTCGCATAACTCTTCTAGTGCCTCTACAAGCATAGTGGACACTGTTTAGCATGATTTGGGACTTAGATTAGACACACTTTTTGTTAATTTAAATTTCATATGGCTTCTTTCTTGTATTTTCTGAACCACCTTCACCAAACAAGCTTTAATGTGATCATCTAAATTTTAATTGCTCTTTGTGCAACAATTTAGTGTGTATTGCAATAGGTACTTTTAAGATGTGGAAGCATTCGAATGACTTGCTCAGCACAAACTTTGTTTTCAAGCAATTGAATATTGCAGAACTTCTGCAGAAAAATTTCTGAATTGGTAATGCAAGTGTAATTAGCTCAAATGGCTGGCATCCCTTTAAATAAGTAATACAGATTGCATAGAAAAACTACTAATGGCCAAGATGTACTCTTGATTCCATTCTTGAATGCTCCATGGATTGCATGGAGGCCACAACTTGCAATATCCAAAACCAATGGATCTCATCATTTGTTTTTATTTGCCATAAGTTTTTAAGCAGTTTAAAATCAACTGATGGAAAATCCATACTTATTTGCAACATTGTTATTCTTGTTATTCCTGAATCTGAGAGCGCATCCAACAATGCTTTTAACAGATCATTTGCTATTGTGTTGCTTAGAAAGGCTGAAGTAATGATGAACCACCTAATTTTTAGACTTCTCCCAAATTCCAATGTGGATGTCCATTTGTTTAAACCTCTTGGTGCCACGCGGTAGAGCGGCAGCCCTCCATTAAAGTGCCAGATACGAACAGATCGGCTTTTAAAATCCACCCACTTTAGTGCCAGCGCCAAGGAGATTGGCTTGCAAAAACTTAACATGTGAACATACTTTTGTGACATCCTATACCAACGGAATGCAACCCTAGGAAAGGTACATTTTTTGTCCTTCGACAGGAAGGTTTGTAATGGTATATTTGGCTTTAACGATAACAAACAACCCCTCAGTTTACGGTAGTCTGTTGTGCTGTAGTAGTGAAAGATGGCAAGTACTTCTCGTGATTTTTTCAAACCAGGCATAGACGAGGAAAAGTTGTTAAGAGTATTTCGATAATTGTGAAGTTGATACAGATGAACTATTATCGGATAGTGATAACGAAATTGATTCTTGAAATGGCATCATCCTGGGCACGCCTCCTGGTTCTCCACCACAAAAGAAGATGAAATTGAATGTTTCCTTTGGAGAACACAACGTATTTGTTAATGGAGTTGATTAGAATCCGAAAAGGATTCTACTGATGATGGCAACAATGAGGAAAACGATACCATGCAGGAAACCTTTACTGAAGTTTATCCTAATGATAGTGACCATGCCCCCTTACCTACATTCTCTTTTATGGAATTCCCTGGACCAAAGCATGCCGCTAGCCCTAATTATTCACCTATATTTTATTCCAATCTGTTTTTCACCACTACATTCCTGAACCTCATTGTTGCCGAAACAAATCGTTATGCAAATCAGATGCTTCAGGCACACAATTAGGCGTAAAAGAAAGGGAATCGACTGCTGCAAAGAATAAATTTAAAACAATATCAAACAAATACTTCAGGCAAGGACATTTGTTACTTGTAGCATCTAAGCAAAAAAATCTCAAAAGAATCAGTATTACTTTTGTCAACCTACGGAATTGCAAAAGAATCAAACGTGACTCTCACAGTTAGAAACACAAATGAGCCTAAAATGAAGCCCGACGTAATATTGGACTACAATTGCTATATGGGGGGAATAGATGTCAATGACATGATGCTGTATTTTTATTTAGATGAATGCAGGACTTTGAAATATTGGAAAAATGTTGCATTTAACATTACTTGAAGAATGGTGCTAAATACGTATCTGCTACATCTTGAAAACTGCAATGACTGTTACAGTTTTATGCTTCCATTATAAACTCATTAAGTGAAGAGTGGTTATCTGCCTTAAGTAACGTTTATTCAACATTACTGACCCTTGCAAATGACAACAGACCGGTGTGCAGTGTGAAATTGCTACCTGGAAAAAAGGAAAGACAGTGCATTGTGTGTCATACTCCAGGACAAAGACGACAATCGAGAACTGTGTGCGTCAAGTGTGACAAAGGATTGCATACAAAATGTGCAACCCTTCGTAAGTGTTAAAAATAAATTTGAGGTGTTTTGTAAACATTTATGTGCATAGACTCGTGTGCAATTTAAATCTGCTGAAGACACATTTTCTATTTTATATACCACATACCATATTGATTTAGCCCAACTTCATTAATTCGTATAATTATTATTTAGTGTTTATTACTGCCTTCAGTATCAAAAAATACATTAATATAGCTGAGTGGGGACAATTCGTAATGCTTACATTTCAACAAAAGAGTTTACACAATATACCTTGGCTTTAAAATGATACTATTCTTCATTTAAAGATTTTGGTGAGTACCAGAAAACTCTGCCTTGTTTACACTTTATTGTTTTATGATCTAAAATGTTAATACAATTTAAAAAACGGCTCTCTTTATGCATGTCACCTGTTTACGGAATGTCAGTCTTTAAATTTATATATTTTTATTAATTTTATGTACATTTTGAACACCAATTATTTAAATTTAAAGTACGAAAACTATGAACAAATGAGGAGTTTTCTTGCAAAAGTTCAATAGATGCAAAAATTTCCAAAAATGACATATATTGCATCTATACATATTTTAGCATCTGAATCAGTCTATGAAATCAGATTTAGCAAAACTCGATTCATACTGTAATTAAAGACAACCAAACATTCTAGGTTTTTACAAAACTCGGCAGATGCTGGATTCCTTATTTGAAACGTACACAAGGCGAAGTAAATGTTTTTCACCATAGTATAATGCAGTGTCTTCCAACTACACTACTGAGATTCTACAAGAAGGTTTTGGGGTGGCAAGGAGCGAAATATGCATCCTTGGACATACATTGGCTGCTTAAATACTTATATTTAAAGCTTTCAATGTAAGCGTGAGCTAATGTTTTCCACTTAACTTGTACTGTGCTGATGTAACATTTGTATTCGAAACCATGCAAGTACAAAGCTAGCAGATTCCTCTCACCACCTTTCTCCTGGTTGCAGATGAGTGCCATAATTTCTGACTCTCACTTGTGTGTGAATAAGGAGGTGAATTTATTATGGTTTAAGAAACAGCAGCTGGTAGAAAATCAAGAAATAAAGAGAAGAATCCTCCTCAGAATGTCCACACACGGACATGTTTCTAAAAATGTCTACTACGTATAGTAAGTAGGGGAAGTATTGTATTCCACGCAAAAATTTGATACCGAGATTTCACCGGAAATACATGTTTTGAGACACCCTGAATCCAAAAAAAGCATTTTTGGAAACATGTCCGTGTGTGTGTCTGTGAACAGCATAACTCAAAAACGAACAGTCGGATAAACATCAAACTTGGTATTTAGGTTCAGTATCTTTCAGAGATGCGACACAAAGGTTTTCAAGAAAATCCCCCCACCCCAGACTACCCTTTACATGGAACATTTTTCGAAAATTTTAATTTTCTCAAAAACGGCTCTAACGATTTTGATTAAAATATCATATGTTTAAGATATTGTCATGACAAATAAAATGTATATCTCGAATTTTCTGGGAATGTCTCCAAAAGTATTCTTCATTATGAACGACGTTTTCATAACTGGTAAACCATAAGAGATAGACAAAATTTTACTACACAACAAATGTAGATCGCGTTAAAATACACAATTTATGTCATATACATTTCTTTTGTTGAGTGAACCGTTTGCGAGATATTGCTTGTTATTTCCTTAAATTTTCCAATACTTATACTTTTTCTCAAATTCGTTATTCATTTTTTTTATGTCCTGGATATGCAAAGAGAATGGAATGCGCCACATAGCAACCAGCGTTAAAATATTTGACTATCGCTTAAAACCTACCATATTCCCCTTGCGCCTGCAAGAAAATTATCAATAAGATTGACATCTCGATATCTCCATTAACATGAAGCATATGGAGAATAAGCGTTTGTAAAAATAGTTTGTACAAGAGTAGAGAAAGTCATGTGAGTGTAACACATCAGATGTTTTTTTATTAAGGGGGTCTCAAAACATGTATTTCTGGTGAAATCTCGGTATCAAATTTTTGGGTGGAATACAATACTTCCCCTACTTACTGTACGTAGTAGAGAAAGTAATAATGCTGAGATGTGTAATAAATACCTTTTATGTTTTTCATTAAATTTGAAGATTTTATTTATAAAAGTTACTTGCCGTTCATGCAAAGTAACTTCAAATATAGATGCATATTGATTTCCTCAGTTATTTGGAATAGAATTGTATGCTTGTATGTTGCAAATATTGAAATTATTGTAAATCTTTTTAAAATGTCATTTTATATTTTCATTAAATTAAAAATGTTTAAGTCTTGGCAGTTATTTATCTCATTTGTAAAGTAGCTCCAGTGCAGATAGGCAGTATTGTTTCTTAAGCGACGTTATGTTACTTGTAGACAGGAGAGGGGAATGTAAAGGAAAAGTAGTTTTGTCTGTAGCGGAAATGTAATGGCTACACATTAAAATTTATTATATTGAATAAGAAAAGAAATAATTTAAAAACATTACATTATGTTATTGTATTACAATTAAGTATGATTTCTTTCCTTCTTTCTCTCACTTACACGTACATGAGTAATACTTGAAATAAAAATATCACAATTTCTTTTATACACAGCAGTTTGAACCACAGCCAACTTCAATGCCAGCACGAGGAGCTGAAGAATTACATCTGCCCTCTACTTCAACACCCAAAAGATGGGAGCAATGCAGGATGCCAGCAAAACCAAAACCTGCAACAAGCATTGCAGACGCTTGTGAGAAGCGAGTGGAGGTGCTAACTTCACAGTTAGAGATAATGAGAAATGAACATATCAAAGAAATGCAAATAAAAGATTACAAAATATTGGTTTTAAAAGAAAAACTCAAGTATTGGAAGAGTAAAAACAGCAGTTTAAATGATGTATAACAATTGTTATGAAAATAAATGTACATACATACCTTAATGAAAGTGTGTATTTATTATTGCCTGTCGCACTGCTCTTCCTGGTACTGCGTCACTGCGATGCATTTGATGCTCTGTTGGCACAGCATCATTTTCTTCAATGTCTGCTCCACTCACTCTCCGCAGATGATCCAGCAGCCTTTGAATTTCAGGATCATCTGGAGGTTCCTCGAAGCTGAAACTCCTTGCAATATTGTGTAGTACTGCTGTGGCTACGATGTTTGCCATAGCACTTTGCAGGTCACACCTTAACCCCAATGACAGCACTGGAAATCTTCTTTTCCAAACTCCATATTGCCTCTCCAATGTGTTCCTGGTTCTTATATGTGTACTGTTAAAACGTTGCTCAGCAGGAGTTTGGGGATTAATAATTGGGGTGATTAAGTATGGCCTGCAAGCATAGCCACTGTCCCCTAATAAATACCCATGAGGTATTTCACCATTTTGAAATTTTGCTCTTAGGCTAGAGTTCCTGAATATTGTACTGTCATGCACTGAACCTGGCCACCTTGCAACTATATCTCTAATGAGGAGGTTATGATCACTCACAGTTTGGCAGTTGAATGAAAAGTAACCTTTTCTATTTCGGAAAACTTCAGCATTTTCCCCTCCAGGCAATTGGATTCTTATATGCGTGCAATCTATAGTTCCAAGCACTCCTGGAAACGCGCTAATTGCACTAAAACCGTCAATTACAGACCTTGCGTCAGCATTATTTGCTGGAAAGCGTATATACCTCTGACCAAGATCGGCTATTGCTCGCGATACGTTGTTTATAATAGGCAACACTGTGGTGCGATGTATATTTGATACATCGCCGATTAGTACATTGTAGGCACCTGTTGCATAAAACCTTAATGTCGTCAGGACACGATTCACTGGAGACACCGGGTTGTTTCTGTTTGTCGGGAATTCTAACCTCTCGTTCATTTCATCCACTAACCACCACACTACTTCCTTGGATAATCGGAACATTTCTTGGAATCGCCTATCGCTCATTTCTTCAAAGGGATTTCCTCTATCCACAATCATGGGCATACGATTATTTTCATCACCGCGAATGAAATTCAAATATAATAACTCATCTTCAAAATCATCACGTTCCAAAACATTATAAGCCCCCATTTTGCTAAGCAATACAAGCAAAGGAGCCGAGATAATCGAAGAAAACCGACAGTTCATGGCCGGTCAGATTTAACCGCGGTGAAATCCTCAGTAAACTTTTACCATCGTCAATGCACCACAAATGACCATTCATCGCGGAAAAGTCAGTATTTTACCGCGGTAAAATTTTAATCGAGAATGGTGCACACGGCCAATAGTGTCTAAAGAAAAAAAAGGAATGACATTGCAGTATTTCAAAATACAGATGAGGCAAAGGGCTTCTATGCAACAGTTCTAGCAGAAGTGTCCCATTAGACTTTTGTGATTATTACAGTTTTGTACTAAAATTATTAATTTTGTTCAGTTTTACTACCGCGCTAATGAGACTCATATAAAGCATGACTGCATCTTTCGAGTTTTGAAGAAACCTAAGCTTTTTGGGAGTAAAACAGACTAATATTTAAAAAGTACTCATATTTTTGTTTAAGACTTTATTGCCTCTGAACACAGAATGCTTCATGTCAAAAGCTTTTGTTATAAATAATATGCTTGTTTGTTTAAAATAAAAAATGCAATTCCTGTAAAATTTTGATTTCTGCATTTATCGACTTTTGTAAAAATGCTCCTCAATTGTTCCAAAGGTGACCTCAGATGTTAAAGGAACACTAAAAAACATCAGAATAATTAGCAGGAGAAAGAGCCATGTTTCAGTTGGTAGTATTCCAACCTTTCTCAGATTTCTTCTACAACCCTGATGTTTCTGACTGCTTTGGACAGTCTGAATCACTTTAAAAATTTCTGCTCTTGCTGATTTTCAAAATGCCTGTGGCACATGGCTGTCCTTTGGTTAGCAATGACATTAAAAAACTTGAAATACAACAACTCTGTGTCACCATCTTGGTTTGCAGTAGCCATTTTCCAAAGTTTAATATTTGTTAACGCCTTAACACAAAGTTTAACACATTATCATGCTTAGCACTGTTAAATGGAACAGAATTTACATTAACTTCAATGTCAAATCCTTTTGCATTAAAAGTTAATATGGGCTGGTGAGAGCAGTTCTTAGGGTCATATAAAAAGGATGCTGCCAAACTAATTCTATTAATAAGTTGTCTTCAGCACTCGTGAATACCCTTTGTTGCACATGTGCCAGTGTTCTACATGTGCACTCTTACCTATACCAATCATGCTGGAATGCCACGTCATGCAGCAGCACCAGTATGAAAGGTTTTCTGTACATGCACCAAATGCCAAAGCTGCTAGTTACTTGAACAACAATACACTAAGGAATCACACCTTAAAATATTTAATGCAGGGAAACATATTTTAACTTAACACATTTTAAACATTCTTAAGGTTACTATTGGTTGATGAAACAACTTTTGCTGATTTGATTGCTAAAGTAGCTTTATATCTAGTTAAATCTTATCACATGTAAATGACACAGGATCTTAAAATAAATAATCTCATTTGTCTGTTTTTCTGTGTAATAAATTTAAGGTGTAATTTACTGGATATAGCATATAGTGCAGAAAGAATGACAGCAATTGCAATATTATCTGGTAGTTAAAATAAGTGCAAGAACAGAAGAAAATTGTCCAGTGTTATTTTATTGCAGAGAATGTTGGAACCAAACATTATGTACTTTATAACCCTGTTTCTTACCTTGCCGATATTCCTGTGCTTCCTTTGTTTGAGGATATATCTCTAAAGTTGGAGTTGCCGCTTTGTGTGGGTGACGTTTTCTGATTCAAAGAAGTGTTACCTTTCAAAATTTCATTTTGTTTTCTTTCAGTATTCTGACGCCTTGTTTCTTCAGTTTCGATGTCATTCAGATACCTTTCATAATCCTTAAATATAGGAGTTAAAATGCAGAATGGGTTACTGTCAACATGGCTTTTTATCCACTTGGACACGCTTTCATTCAAGCCCTTTATTTTTGAACAGTAATCCTGAGATTTGTTATCAGCTCCTGAGAGCATCGAGGTTGATGCTTCTGTAAGCTTCTCAACTGTCATGCTTGCTTTGGAGCTTTTAGTAATTGAACCATTTGTTGAATTTTCATTTTTGCTACTTGTTGTTGACGAAACTCTTTTAGGACTGGCTGCAAACCCACCAAAATTTGCGAATGGACTATTTGTTGCTGCTCTCTGTGAAGAAATAATAACAAATTAGTATTATTAGTAACTGTACCAGTGGCAGTGAGTGCCATGCCAAAAGCTTTTAGCTGCTCCTAACACGAGCATGCTGCTTCTCCTTCCATTAAGTTTTCTCAGATGGGTGTAATTGTCTTTTTAATGGGTGAAATGATGACGAAATGAGCTGAGTTATCTGACATTTATCTTAGGAGGATAAAAATAAGCCTGAGAAAATGCTTATCTTCCAAATGACACCTGAACTCAGGCCTATCAGTCCAAGACACGCTATCACACTATGATAAAATAGAATGCTGTTCTTCTTTAGCATGCGCTTTTGTGTATCTGTTCCATTTATGGCCACAACCAGAAATAGGTTTAACTTGACTAATTTTGAAGATTTAGAAGCTGGTAACAGTGATGTGTCATAATTTAAAATAGAGAGTTGAGGGTTGTTACACTACATCACTATGATATTCTTACTTGAACACGTTTCAGGAGACGGCTTGTTCCCATCGTCAGCATTTTCTCTCAACTGATTTTTGCCGGTCATCGTCTGGGGGATGTGTGTGGTTTGTGGTGTTCTCTGGTGCTGGGCTGATGAACCTCCAAAGGCTGTTGGGTGGCGGCAGTTCAAAATTCATTAGGTGAAACCTGTGTTTGACAATATGTATTTTTTCCCAGATGTCCAATTCATTGCTGCTGTGGATCGGTTTTAAGAGAGAACAGAGAACACCACAAACCACACACATCCCCCAGACGATGACCGGCAAAAATCAGTTGAGAGAAAATGCTGACGATGGGAACAAGCCGTCTCCCGAAACGCGTTCAAGTAAGAATATCATAGTGATGTAGTGTAACAACCCTCAACTCTCTATTTTAAATTAGGTTTAACTTATCTAGTGGTCAGCAAATTCCTGAAGATGAGGCTCAACCTAGCAACTGCAGTGACCCCAAAAAATGTTGGAAGCTTCTCATGCAACATTCTGCAATATGGAATGAATCCTAAGTATTAGATCAACTGTGATACACCTGTTAACCATTACGTTGACATCAAAGATTTCTCTGTTGGATGCTATACTCTCTAACCAATGCATGACAGACACTAGAGTAGACTGGTAGACTTTGGGATTTGGGGGGCAGTCTATTCAAAGACATGGAAAGCGATGCAATAAAGGTTTCATTCAAAGACATGGAAAGCGATGCAATAAAGGTTTCATTATGAAGGAAAAATGAAGCAGTTTTCTGTATTGTGCTTTCCTGGAGAGCAAGCACTACAAGCTCTCAAGAGTTGGAGAACTAGAAAGAAAACAGCAAGATTCTGACAGTAGATCTGTCTCAACAATATGTTAAAGAATGTCTTTCTAAAATCACCAATTGTTACATGGAGGTCACAATCCAAGTCAACTGAATCTCAACAATGCATTGGTACATAATGCTGCCACAACATTACATTTCTTGCAGAAGTAAAACTTCAAGTATCATTGCATCAATTCTATTCACCATGACCTTCATGTCATTTCATTTTCTGAAAACCAAGGGAAAAAAAATCTGCGTGGATTTCACTGAGTGAGGCCATTAAGAGTCCACAAAATTGCAATAAATTACATCACACATACAGCACAGGTTTAACAAGGAAAGTCCTCTGCCAATGATAAGCATCTTGATTAACTGGAAGCTTATTGTCACTGTTTTTCTTTAAAAGCTGCTAAAAGTTATTGGCATGACCCTCTGAACTTGCTGGCCAACCAATCAAGTTCCTGCAAGGGAGCAGCATTGTTAATTTTTAACTCTTGCATAATAAATAACCAAATAAAACTTCTGCATATAGTCCATTACTTCTTTTCTTTCTTTACCCACTTGAGACACTCTTTGCAATCATTTGTGATAATGGAGCAAGTGCAAAACAAACTGCAGCAGATATCAGGGCATCTGTGGAAAAGTGCTGGTCCACAGTGCTTTCACTACATTGTAACAAACACAGAGAAAATTGATGATACTCTTGTTTCTGTCTAACATGGATAAAAGAAACTGAATATTTAGTTTACTAACAAGGGACGTGTCAGATCCCTAATGCCAAAATCCACCCTAAAATTCCTGTGACACAAGCAATGTTCAAAACTTTAACTACAAACCCTCAAAAGTGAATGCCAAATCTTCCACAGTACATGGAAATAATATTTCTATTTCTGACTGCAATTGGATCATGCAAGGTGTGCGGACAGACTGCCAATTCTATGTTGGGAACAGCACCACATTCAAGCAACCATCTGGATCATATACAGAGTTGCCATTAAAGGATTTCAAATTAGACTTTGGCAGCTGATGCTACCTATATTATTTGTGTCACAATAATTTCAGGGTGGTTTCATCTGACGGGTCTGATTATTTTGTAAGCATTACAAACGAGTCTTCTATTTCAAATTAACCAATGGAGTGTACTATGAAGTTGACACTTTCTGGTACCTGTTTATCTGTTTTTTTTTTGTATATCCTACTGCCAAAAAAATATTATACATAATTAGACGTTCTGTATTAAAAGGCCAGAATGAACATACAATGTTTGAATCCTAGCAGTAGCAGTATTAAAAAAATCTGATGTGTTACACTCACATGACTTTCTCTACTCTTGTACAATCTATTTTTACAAACGCCTATTCTCCATATGCTTCATGTTAATCGAGATATCGAGATGTCAATGGTAATTTTCTTGTAGATGCAAGGGGAATATGGTAGCTTTTAAACGATAGTCAAATATTTTAATGCTGGTTGCTATGTGGCGCATTCCATTCTCTTTGCATGTCCAGGACATAAAAAAAATGAATAACGAATTTGAGAAAAAGTATAAGTATTGGAAATTTTAAGGAAATAACAAGCAATATCTCAAAAACGGTTCATTCAACAAAAGAAATGTATATGACATAAGTTGTGTATTTTAATGTGATCTACATTTTTTGTGTAGTAAAATATTGTCTATCTCTTATGGTTTACCAGTTATGCAAAAGTCGTTGTCAATGAAGAATACTTTTGGGGACATTCCCAGAAAATTCGAGATATACATTTCATTTCTCATGACATTATCTTAAACATATGATATTTTCATCAAAATCGTTAGAGCCATTTTTGAGAAAATTAAAATTTTCGAAAAATCTTCCATGTAAAGGGTACTCTGGGGTGGGGGGGATTTTCTTGAAAACCTTCGTGTCGCATCTCTGGAAGATACTGTACCTAAATACCAAGTTTGGTGTTTATCTGACTGTTCGTTTTTGAGTTATGCTGTTCACAGACACACAGACACACACACACACACACAGACATGTTTCCAAAAATGCTTTTTTTGGATTCAGGAGGTCTCAAAACATGTATTTCCGGTGAAATCTCGGTATCGAATTTTTGGGTGGAATGCAATACTTCCCCTACTTACTATACGTAGTAGAGAAAGTAAAAACTAATATGTGCATTTTGGTAATTCTTTTTACAACAAATGTGTAAATATGTTATCTCATGATATAATTTGTTATTTACAAACTACTTTAATGTGAAGAATATATTAAATATTTAAATTTTTTAAGGGAAAAAAAAGAAAAAAAGTCTTGCAGAACTTATCTGCAATAACCTGCTGTTAATGTCCATTCAAGCTCTGGAAGCACCCCTCTTCGAAAATGCAAAAATATGATAGTTTAGGACTTCTTCTCACCATAGAATTATTTATTTAAAATAATGTTAATTTTCTGAGTGTGCAGCATGAGAAGTAATAGTATTTCTCCTACACTATCATTACTAATGTTTGTAGGTATATAACTAGCTTTTAACACTTTTTAGTTTTCCTTAATTTTATATGTTGCAGATTATTGCTTACAGCACTTTCTGGTGTTCCCACTGATCTTCGTTTTGCTGATTTAATTACTCTGTTCTGTAGTACATCTGGTGCTGCTTTACAAAATGTGCCAGCTTTTTCTGGTGGCTCCTCTTCATTCCAGTTATCATGGTTTAATTCTGATGCAGCACTTCGTTTAGCCATCACTAAAATATAACAATTCGAACAAGAAATTAGAGCTGTATAGTGAATTACTTTATAACATGAAGACATGCTCATTTAATAAGGTAAAGCTGTTAAGGTAAAGGTAATACGGTTTATACATACAATATTAACAATAACATTTTAAATTTTGGGTCAACAAATTGGTGACCGAAGTACCTGCAGATAACTTCAAAATTAAATAACTTTACAAATGCAAAAACCAAATATGTAATACATGATTACCAATCACAAAACCACATTTTATCCCTTATATCACAAATTCTATATTAATATTACAAAGTAAGAAAATTAGTTAATATGTGTCTGTATATATGTACAGTAATCTTAGAAACCACTCAACTGATTTTGGTTATTCTTGACCTCTGAAAAGAGCTGTTATTATGGACAGAGGCTATAAAATATTTCAATTTTCAAAGTAATTTCAAAAAACAAGCTGGGGGGGGGATTTGTATTCATCTCACCCATTACAACCCTGTTCTGTTAAATATGAATATCAAAGGATTTTTGTTTTGTTTTGCATTTTAATGCATAAAATGGTAGATTTTTAATGACTTTCAGTCCAATGTGAAATTGAGTTATTGAAGGAGGTTGCAAGTAGTGTTTCTTTTGCCAAATTTCCTGATTTAGCTGAACTTTGATATCAAAGAGTATTTTTGGTATCATTTTTGTCAAAACTTGGTACACTAGGATTTCAGAATCTATCAAAAATGAACTACCCTATAACTTTCAAAAAGTTTCACTATCCTTATTTTCAATCGTACTTTCAAACCTTAACAATATAAATCAATGCTCTTTAATCTATTTATATAAAGCTTTGTACACTTATATTATTAGGAGCCAACAAAAATTATAGAATATCTTATGATCTCAAAAACTACCCCAACCATATTTTATCTCTTTATGTAGAAATATGCACTATTTTACTCATTTGATCAAAATATTGTATAATTATATTATGAGGGTCATTAATAAGTACAGTGACAACAAATAATGAATACTCATAGAAACGTTCTGTTTTCTCAAAGTACTCCCCTGGCACCTTATGTAGCATTCCATCTGGAAGCATTCACGAAACTCAGTTTCCTGGTATGCTGCAACTGCTTCTTCAGGGCTTAAAAAAATTGGTAACCTTGAAGTTGGTTCTACAGTAGGGAACAGGAAGAAATTGCATGATGCCAGGTTGGAACTACAGGGTGCATGAGTCAATAGTTTTGCCTCGGTTACTTGCAGAAACTCCATTGTTACACTAGCAGTGTAAGCTGATGCATTGTACTGGTGAAACAAAATACCCCTTAAAGCTGTCTTTGGATGCCATTCTTGGATGTTCTGAAAGTTTCAGAAGACAAACTTCTGTGTACCATTTTTCAGTAAAAGTTCCCAGATTTTCGAGCACAATATTTGCCACTTCACCACTTGTGGAGAGGAAAGAGCTACCATTTTCTTTCCCACACACCTTGGCTGACTCTGACAGGAAAAGCCAAGAAAATGGAGAACTGCATTTTGTTTTTGGATCAAACTCATATATCCATGTTTCAAGATCTGTAACATGACAAGACTTTCCACAGTTAAATCTTTGCAGCTTCAGACTAATTATGGGGAACCAATCTTGAAGATTGTTTGTTTTACACAAGATGGTTGAAACACTAATTGCTAATGCTAGCTTATGACCTAGTGGGTTAGTCTTGGATTTTCCCTGATCACTGTTTCCACAGATGTTATAGTTTTTTCAGCTACTACTGGTGTTGGTCTGCCACTCTTCTCTTTTAAAGGAAAATTAAACACAAGAATCATGTAACTTCCAAAATTAAGGATATGCCCTGTAAAATGCAGGGCTAAGATTATTCCTACCAGCCCCACACTCTTGATGTGTAAGCTAAATACATCATCAGTATGAACACAATGCATTGTAGGATCATAATCATTGCCACAATTGTTCTTGGTATTTTGTGGTGGTGTTGCCGAGTCACTTTAGTATTATACAATGTAATATTATGAAAAAGAAAATGCCTCTGTGTAGTACATATGACTGTAATGTGAAAAGAAACACACACAGATCTTATTTTCATAATTTTAAAGATAAATCTCTTAAAAGATAGGATACAATATTGTGAAAGAAAACATTTTTTGCTGGCCTGGGAGCTTATTTATGTTATGATTTTAAGTACACAGATTATGAAGCAACAGAGTTTTAAAAAGTACCTTATTTTGGAATGAAAATTTCAGAGGACCTTCATTAAAACCTGAAACTATTCCTAGTACCAGGAGAGGCAATGAACTATGAGCCGTTTTCCTGTTTAAGTTTTCAGCACTTGTTGCCACCTGTGGCTATTATAGAATGACACAGATGCAACCATACAAAATTTTTAAAGCCACAAAAGCTTTACTTACCAATGTTATGAAAGGAGGTGTTAAAACTGGTCACCGTCGTTGTCCATACATTTTAGGCACTTCTTTAGGAACTATCAATCACTCGCTGTAGTTCACATTGAGAAATGCTGCCAATTTCCTGGCAGATACTTTGTTTTAATTCTTCCAAGATGTGTGGGTTTATCTTATACACTTTATGGTTTAATTTACCCTAGATATAGAAATCGCAGGGGACCAAGGTGGCCACAAACCTCTACTAATAATTCTGTCCTCAAACACACTTTCACTGGTTTTCATTGAAATATTGGCCGTATGGGCTGTGGCAGTGTCTTGTTGAAAACAGGCAAAAACACACACTCCCTGCCTGCCTGCCTGTTAATTGTCTAAAAAAAGGGGGGGGGGGAATTGTATTCACATATGCTGGGATATCAACGGTTGATTAAAAAAAATTGGTCCTATAACCCTTTCTCCACTCATGGCGCACCATGCAGCAATTTTTTTGTCATGGAGAAGTACTTCATGAACAATATTCGGTTTGTCAGAGCTCCAATAATGATTAGTTTGAGTACACACATATCTATGAAGGTGGAGCCAAGCTTCGTCCGAGAAAAATATTAAATATGGGTCTATTTCGCCATTGTGTACACTATTGAGACAACATAAAATGTGCGCCTAATTACAGGATCAGCTGGTTGAAGAGCATGTGCCACAGTATTTTATATTGTTTTAATTTCAACAACTTAATAGCTCTTTGCACAGAGCCATAAGAAATGCCTGCCTGTTGTGAAAGACACCTAAGCGATTTTTGGGGGGAAGTCTCCAAATGATGACCAATGTTGTCTAATGTTTCTTCAATAAGAACCCTACACTGCCTTTTAGCGTTCTTAATCTGAACACTTCCTGAAATTTATTATTAAGGATATGGATTGTTGTTGCAACTTTTACACCAGAAAATCTTTCACTTGATGAGCTAACACACGGTGCAAGTAGAAAACATATACTGAGTCACTTTGTGACAAAATAATAACTGAACTACACTGTCAACCCAATACAGCAGAGCAAAGCTGCGTAGGTACTGTGATGTGATTGCAGCAGCAGCACAGTGAAGAAACACTGCAGCTGGTTCTTAGTTCATTAGCTCTCTCGGTAAATGAAAAAAAATTTTCAAATACCAAGTTCTAGTAATATAAGTGATCCTTCATCATCTTCATCCCAGCAAATGACAAAACACAATAATATGAGGCTAAAATTTCTAAATACATAGTTTCTGAGATATGCGATAATAGTATTGAAGGTGTTGAGAGTAGAAGAGCATTTGAAATAGAAAGTAATGAAAAAATTACAAATTCAGAAATACAATGTGAGCTAGGTACCGAAATGATAAGGAAATACATATTGTTGGAACCTAAAAATGTCTATGAAACAATCAGTAATGTAGATAAGGGTAAACTTAATCACAGTTTCTATGAAGCTGATACTTTCAAATTCTGATAGAAGCGAGAAACAGAAGGAAAAAAGAGCCCTTCACCACACATGGAAATGAAGCTACAGTGGAATATTTCATTGTTGCTTGGACATCCCTACTTTTATTTTTATAGTTATCTGTTTTATGTAGAAATGAAGTCCAACTATTTCTCATTACATTGGAAAAACAATGTGTTTCTATGGTAATACATTCATGTGGAACTACTCACAAAATTTATCAAGTTAGAAATCAGGACATGCCTTAATAGCAAGTTTACCGCTGGTGCCGCCACCACCATCATGGTATACTGTTTCAACAATTTTAAGTCCTTATGCAAATCATTGAGTTTGGCAATGAGGCCTACATTCAACAAAAACATTTGAAAGAACATTTTGCAGTCATTAAAAGGTGATGGAAGTCTATATGGTTAGCAAGTTATGGTCAATATGACTCCCAGGATTTTCAGATAGATATTTGGTATATATTCTGTTATGGATTTAAGTTCTCACAAAATTATTGATTTTGAACTTGTTTAAAGAGGTATGGTGAAAGGAGATTTGGAAAAGGGTGCTTAAGGTAACATAATGACTTGGCTTGCAAAACAAGAAATGTGTAGAATTAAACTATTTCTCTGTTAAAAACTCAGCATCGAAAAGTTGAACATGAGCTTGATGTATGGCATTTGCCTAAAATCTAATAATAAAAAACTGAAATTGAAAAAATAACCCTAGAGCTGATGACATAGAAAGCAAGTATAAATAACCATTTATGGTAGACACCACAAAACTGTAATGAGAACACACTGTTTTAATTGAAAACTTCAGGTCAATTCATCACATAATATCTTGGGCATTACTTGATGTTCCATCCATAACAAAAAAAGGTAAGAAAGTTTACATTGCAAATTAGAATAAAAAGACAAAGGTTAAACTGAAAATCTAAAGTAACATTTGTATAAGCAATTTATGCTAATCACGATTTCCAGCAAAAGTGTAAACCTAACTTCCCTGACCAAAAACACTATGTATTTCCCTGACCACAATTTTTAACAACCTCCCCCACTCCTACATAATGCCCGGCACCCCAATATTACAGAGTTTAAACTTCTTTCTGAATACTTTACAGTATACTTCAAAATTGATTGCCCAGTACATCACCAAACCATTCTACAAACATTGGATTAAGTGATGAATCTAGCCACTGATAGTTGAAAGCTTTTCCCTTGTGGGGGGGGGGGCACCAAAGTCTTATGATAGAGTAAATCAATCCAAACCTGCAGTAACCAAAAGATGAACAATCTTCTCTCTAATAACATGTGAAAGCATTTATATACATATCAGTTCTGCATTTAATTTGAAACTTGTCACTTCAAGGGATTAGAGAGGCTTTTAAGGAGTGAAAAATGTTGTAATCATCCTTAATAACTAGTTTTTTTTATCAGTATGAATTACCAGATATTTGATAATGTTGAATAAATTTCCGTGACACACACCAATTATTTTAACACTCCCCTGACAATTTTACAATTCCCTGACTTTATAGGATGCTGGGGACCCTGTCAAAGTTTTAAAAGCAGGTATTTAAGTTAACATTTTTAGTGAAATCTTAAAGTTCATAATGTATTTGGTATATTTATTTTAACACCTTAATAAGCTATTAATTCTGTGATTTATGAATTAGGTTATATAGTTTAGTAACTAGTGAATTTTGTATTATTTTTGCAGCAAATACAAAATCATGGAAGACAAATTAAGAGATAGGGAAAAAAACAGGCTAAGAATTAGAAAAGTTCAGGAAAAACTGAAACAGGATAAAGGGGTTAGAAAGTAACAAGAAGAAAGATACACAGTGCTAAAGAGAAGCTCGTGTGAAGGAAAAGAAAACCTTAGAAGCAAAACTTGCTACAGCAGAAGGTAGGAATGCAGTGGAATTAGAGTGTTAAAAAAACTGAGAGGAAGAAGAGGTACTGTTTGTCCACCAACTCATGGTCTCCAGGGAATGAGGCAAGACATTCCAAACATCCTTACTATCGTTATGCTGTTGCCAACTTAAGCATCTCTAATGTTATTCATGCTGTAAGTAATCATTGCTAATTTATCTTAGTTTCATTATGAAATCGTACAAGCTGCTAGGGTTAAAGAGAAAGATACACTTTGAGGGTTGGGAAATCATTAGGAAAGTGATAAAAGGATGTAATGAGGAAGCTAGGAAAGAGTTTATAAAGCTTCCACTGAGTCAAGCAACTGCAGATTCTGAAACTAGTTCTAGTGTTGTAACTACCCCAGGGAAACACTGTAAAAGAAGACCTAGGTATGTGATACAGAGAATTATACATGATTTTTACATTGTTGAGAAGTGTGTTCCTACTCTTAATAAATTGCTGCCTATTGTTTAACAAAAGATAAATTTTGCTGGGATGAAGTTTGCTTTGGAAAGTAATTTCAGAGCTAGGCTTTAAATGGAGAAAATGCCAGTACAAAGGAAAAATTCTAATGGAATGTCCTCATATGACTTGGCACACAATTCTCCCATTAGAATAAAGCATTTGTGAGAAAATGGACAACACAGTATTTTCTATTTGAATGAAGGTTGGGTGGATAATAACATCACGTTTGGCATTTATACAAACAGGAACATTCTGTTGTAGTCTTAGATAATGATGCTCTATATCACACTGTAGAGGTGAACAAGTCTCCAACTAGGAGTTCTGTGAAATCTGATATGACAAAGGGGTTCAGTGCAACGTTCTGTGTGTAAAGCAGAACTTTACAAGCTGATTGAAATAAACTAACCTAAAGAGAAGGTATTTAAACTGGATACATTTTTGGTTTCCTTGGGTTTGCTTGCTCCCACATATATGTGTGATCTAAATCCCATAGAACTAGATTGGGCTAAGATGAAATGAGTTGGAGAAAGAAATGTAACAGGTGATTTATTGCTTCAGAAATTGCACGATATAAAGCTTGAGGGCATATTGCCTGTGACCAAAACAGACTGGCAGAGTGTTTGCAAACATGCAGAAAGTTAGAAAAGGATTATTGGGAGAAAGATGGTGTAGTGGAAAACATCAACAGCATTGTCATTTCGGTGGGAGATGTCGCAGATTTTCTGTTTCTTCCTCCAATAAAAACAAGTCCGGCTTAGAAGAATCCACTTGTTTGAGGTCAGTCCATTATTTTATAAGCTAAACATAGTGCATGGAATTGAGTATTTGGTTTGGCTATCTTTAGCGACTTCTTTGCTTTAATGTAGCTTGATTACATATTCCAAAGTTGGCTTAAGCCATAAGCATATGTGTCTGCTGACCCACTGCATTCATGCTGGTGGGTAGACCGTATATACTGAAGCAGAGAAAGTCACAGTCAAGTATAAGCAATAATCTACTAAATCCACTTGGGTCTTTGTCATGTAAGCAAACTTATGGAAAAGTAGTAGTAAGAATCAAAAAAAGCTCTTCATATTAATCCAAGCAGAAAGTTGTCATTATTATGAGGATTAGTTTTAGATACAGCAGTATTGGTCTTCATCTTCATTTGGTAAAACTGTAGCAACAGCTTTACCTTATGAAACAAAACAAAATGTATATGATTTTTATACAAGAGATGATATCAGTCATCAATCCCCTGGCAACAGATATTAAAATGAAAAAACAGGAGTAAAAAAAAAAGGCTCAAAAGAGGAATGTAATTATAACAGTCAAAGAAAGTTTTACCCTGTTTGTGGAAGAAAATCCAGATGTTAAAATTAAAATAAGTAAATTTTATGAATTCCAGCCAAAACATGTAGAGCTCATAAGGGACTATCAATCAATGTTAAGAAAACATGAAATTTATTTATACATCATCCAAAAGAACACACTGAAATATGTAAAACCCTTGAATATTGTATCTCTCACACGCACACACAGAGGATGATAAAAATGTGTGGGTGGGTGTCGTCAGTGAAGTGGATGAGGCAATACTGACTGTGAATGCAGTGAACCTGGCACCATGAGTTCTGTATGAGTCATTACAAAGCAAACTTCTGCCTATAAAAATGAACTCTCTTAAAGTAATGAATGCATCCTATAATCACTTTAAAAAAAGAATTTCCAGCTCTCTGAACCAAAAAGGATGAGTAAATGTTTCAGTATTTAGTAGATACATTAGTCTGATACAAAAATATAATATATATGCAGATTTTAGATTATGATAAAAACGAACCAGTATCTTAAACAGTGCTAGTGCCCAAAGAATATGAATCTCCATCAGAAGAATCTACATCACTGTCATCAAAACAGAAATCAACATCAGAGCCCGGGAAAAAAATAAAGAGAAGAATGGTTATAAACACATGGTTAGGTGCAAAGAAATGCAAGCCAAAGCCTGTACTTCCTCACTTATCATGGAACTCCATGAAAAACAGATATCCTCTATTGCAGCACGAGACGTTGTTGTACTGCTTTAAGGAAAGTATTGCAAATGCGGATTCTATTGGCAAGACATCTTTAATTTAAGTCACAGATAAATATAAGCACTTGTATGATTTGGTGTCCAAGACATTTAAGGAAGCTAGCACTTGATAGTGCATGATACCTCACAAAAACGGGCCTGTGAAGAAGCCAAAACATTTGATTCACAAGAAAAGAAGCAAATAAAATTATTAATAGGATACTGCATTGCGGAGAGAAGAGACAATGTTGCTTATAGAGCAGTATAGTGCTAACAATGCAGATTAATTTGGCATCAAGTAACGTATTCCAGGAGAACACTTGATCGCTGTGGTAGTACATGGCGTTACACACTCACAAAGAGCACAGACACATTCATTCACAATTATATACTGCATGGCATGTCTTCTTCCCGGTTTATTGTGCTACAGAATCAATGCCACCATGTCAAGCTGTCCAGCAGGGCATGTTTAAAGTCTCTAATTTAATTGTGCAGTGGTCGAAATCTGCAAAAATGGCAAAAGAGCTTTTCCATATATTTCTGAAGGTGAGATTTTTACCTCTCGCCAGTCCATCGAACTGTTTACTGTTGGGATTCCTGGGTGCCTCACAAAGATAATAATTTAATACAGGAAGTACGTTCATTAAATAACTATGAACCTAAAAAGTTAAAAGTACAAATCATTCCAGCAAAAGCAAATTCTGAATTACAATCTTAACATTTTTGTGTTCAAAACAGTGGAATGGCAAATCTGTGATTTCATTCTGTTAACTTGCTGAACTTGCAACAGTATAACAATATTCTCAAATGCATGTCATTGAACTACAATCAAGAATGTTCACCGCTCTTCCATTTGTCACATAGACATGGATGGAAATTAGCAGGTCAGATTAGCACGAATGAAACAATAATTGTTTGTGATAGCTTTCTTTACTCAAATGTAGTAGCTGGCGCAAGAAACTTTGTTTCAAATTTTTTTTTTCTTAATTCCCACTATCATTCACAGGAGATTTAATATGTTGAAGGAGATTAAACAGGACTGCCACATTATTGGCGAGTACGTAATGGTTTAATATATATATAAAAAAACACACACACACAGATTGGTACAGTTGAAGAAGCAGTTAACGAGCTTCAAATAAAGTTATTACCATCTAAAATCTGTTGTTTTGTTAACATAAGAACAGCAGTTTGAACGAAAAAGAAAAATCTGGAGAATAGTTTTGGAAACTGACTTTGCAGAAAAGTTTACACCGATTGCACAAGATGAGATACAGAGTTTACACTGGAGCAATGCCCAAGTTGTATGGTTTACTGCTGCAGCTTGCAATGCAATGCTTCTCAGTATTTCGTGAATCCATCTCACATGACAAACATTGTATAGGTTTTCTTGAAAGAAATTGTAGGTTATTTAAAGGGAAAACATGGGATTGACGAAGTTTAAATTTTTTCTGATGGCTGTCAAGCACAATTCAAAAATAAATTTACTTTGCGCAACTTGTGTTACATGGAATTTGATTTTGGAGATGACTGGTGTTTCTTTGCAACTTTGCATGGAAAGGAAATTGTTAATGGCATGGGAAAGATGAAGGGAATGGTCTGGGATTGAGTGAAATTTAAAAAGGCAGCTGTTTCGACTTCCATGATTGCTCTACTGCAAACCAAAATAATGTTAACAGACTGTAATGCTATTGTCAATGAGATTCCTTGACAAATACATAGATGGGAATCCCATAACACCTGTACAATTAAAGCACTATTTCCAATCAGTTACACCAAAGCCATCTCTATCTACAGGCCTGGATCAACGATTCATGACATCACAATTCGAGGCTTATGTTCCAAGGAATTCAAACACATAATGTAATGTTTTACAAGTACTTTTACTATGCTTGCGCTGAAATAAGCATACAAGCATTTATATTCTCACATGTCCATATTAAAGGTTAGTGCATTAGAAAATAAATGGAAAACATGCTTTCTGTAGTTTGTGGCAGATCATCTTCGTATCTTCTCAGTGCGAATAAGTCTGCACTTTCATTTATGGTTTGCAAACTGTCTTGCTTAATAATACAGTAGGCTTTTTTAGAAGGATAATAGATATTGCTTGTATTATTTTTCTGACCAAAGCAGCAATTGGGAATTTGCAATCACTAGCATTGAGATCAGCACAAATATGTCACACTTCTTGGTATCTAAATGTAGAATTGGCTCTCTCTGATTTTCTACTTTAAGAAATTCTTGTTCATATGCATCAGAAATGAGAGACTAAAATATGCTGAAAATGCATGGTGATGGCCACTCCAAGCCTCCCTATCCGTCACCATTAAGAAAGCAATAATTTAAAAATTTTGAATCTCAAAATCCATACTGGGTTCACAGCATAAGATTTTCCTACAATTTTCACTCTTAAATTATGCACAACACTGTTAGCTGCACTAACTAAAATATAAATTTGGATATTTTATTCTGCTCCTTTTTATAAATGTTCCTACATTCATAAACTATATTTTCAAATGTGCCATAAAAATTTGAGCCAGTTTCTCAAAAGCATTTATATTGATTTTGATATCTGATATCAAAGTTCCCATCTTAAATCCATATTAACTCAAAAGCTTTAATGAAAATCATATTCATAGATACAATTTTTTGTACTGCTAAATTTTTTACTGGATACAGGGCTAAAACAACTTTATTCTTGGATGTTAAAGATGTTGTCATGTTTATGCAACATCTTGTGTATTTGAAATACTGAGTGTTACTCTCATTACAAGAAATTTCTAGTTTTACATGGTTTTCATGCGACAACAAATTCACTAATTTTTCATGATCACTGGGCACTAATTTTAAACATATACTATAAATGCAGAGATTGTTAATTACTATCAGACTTAGGGTTCAAGGATTGTCTGAGGTAGTCAGGATAGGGTAAAAAAAAAAGCACACAGGAATCATATTCTCTCTGTAAGCTGTTGAATGAGAAAAATTACTTGAGCACACACATAATGGGGTATCAGCTGTGTATTTCATTGCCTTTTGATTAACCTTCTCTTGTAAGAATTTAGTTTTAGGATATTCTATGGAATCTTCATTTATTTCCCTGCAATATTCTTTTAAACTGTTGAGAACCTAAAGTAGTTTATTCTCTGTTGTTCGTTTACAACTGTGTACCCATTCAGATGAGTTTAAAAGAGTACTAAATTTGGATGATTTATACAAGATCATTAATTTACCAAGCACCCATTTGAACTAATAATTGAATACTATAATCTTATTGTGTGAAACTCGAAGTTGCAGTTCACTTACAATGATGTTACAAACTTTGGAATTTCAAAGCATCAACTTTCAGCTAACACACATCGCTGTATTTTATGAAGACAACGAATCCCTGTAATTTCATGCAGTTAACTCTTTGGCAGCTAGTAGGACGGTAGATTAGAAAACAGTCAAGCGCAAGTATTTTAATAGTTTAGGAAGTGTTCTGGGTACTACAAGAACACTTCCATTTCACATACAGTAAATTTCTTCACTGTATGCTGTACAAAAAATTAATACATACAACAGTCAGACGTAGTTCATAATTATTCCTGTGAATAGCACGTACCCACTCTGTCTCCTATGTATCCTTTAGGAACAAAAACACTATTATTATATACTTTTCAGAACTTGTTAAACATACACCCCAGGACACAATATTATCTTGGCATTTTGTACTGGTAATTATACTGTTTTATATATTCTTTTGCTTGCTAAGTAGGTAATTTGGTTATTAATTATTGGTTCCATATGAAACAGCAACGAACTCATTAGCATTCCAAATCCACACGGACTAAGATGCAAGTTATGAACCACTATATCCCAAAGATGATGTAATTAACAGCTATCTTGTTTAGCCTCCTGATCTGTATACATTGAGACAGCCTTGGCACAGTTGATTCTGAGTTGGATGAACCTGAAGAGAAATATGATAGTGAAAAGAAAATAAGGTATGAAGAGGTACATCAGATTTTGATGAGAATAGTACTGCAAATGTTAATAAGAAACAAAAGGATATAAATACTTGTTGATTTAACATGTTGGGGAGGGCAAGTAAAAGAAGAAAAACAGATATGTTGGTCAAGGTGGTGTTGGAAGTGATGATAGTGTTGAAGTGAAACAATACATGAAACAAGTTCTTTCTAGTGCTCATAAAGAAGAGCTATTTAAACTAGATAAGCTGATTATATATGATTTTGAATTAACTGAAATAAAAGTCGTCCTCCGTGGTATAGTGGTTACCATGCTAGCTTCTAGTTCCCAAGGTTGCGGGTTCAAGCCCGGCGGAGGGCGATGGATTTTTTTGGGCGTAAAAATCCTTAGCATGGTTTCCTTCGGAAGGGAAGTAACGCCGGTGATTCCGTGTCGTAGATTTACGGCACGTAAAAGAACCTCAAGCCTGATAAAGAGACCTCTGAGCAAAATTACTGGTCTTTCACGCCCAATATAGAATGGGATGCTAAGGACCACAGAAGTTAAAGAGCATCCATAAATAACACTCAACTTAACTGAAACAATGGCTGCACTACCAGAACTAAAAGAATGGGCATGATAATTGTCTACCAATTTAAAGAAAACCTGGCCTTGTTTTTCGCATTCAAGAGGTCCTGGATTCGAATTGGTTAGGATGAGTTATCAGATAAGGTTTTTTCCAGAGGTTTTCCCTTATCCTGAAAGATGTATGTCAAAAGTAACTCTGAGTTCTATGGATCCTGGGCTCATTTGAGCATCATTTCACCCTTTTCATTCATCGTTCAATATGACCTAACCAGTTATAGGACATAAAGCCCCCCCAAAAAGGATATGTAGTTTACATGAAGCTTAGTTACATTTTACAATTAAAAATATGTATTACATTGAAAAAAAAACTATTTAATTTTTCCTAAGTAGTGTTTTGAAGCAATAAAATTCAAGGAGTAACACATTAAATTATGATAGATTAATATTTTTCAGGGATAGCAGAAATATTGTGAACACATGTGATACTTTCACTGGATGTAAGTTTTGTTCTATCCATAACAAACCATATTTTTGTGCATAAGAGGTAAAATTACAGATAAACTGCCCTGGTTTTAAATATAGTCAATATATAGTATATCACCTGATCTAAGTTTATCAACATTTAGATTCTTATAAGCATAAATAATGAATTTGTGGAGTTTTCAAATAGGAAAAGTAGCCAAGAATGTTCCATCTGTAAACATGGAATGGCTAGAAACATATATCCCACAGGCATAGAACACAAATAAGATAAATTATTTATGCTAGGGAGTTGACTTTACAATTCACATTGTCCATTACTGAATGTTTGCATCCATTTACTACTCATCAGTCACTAGTGATGCAATGAAATTTTAAATCTGCATGCTGTGCATTTTGTTGCAGCCTAGTAAAGGGGGGGACCATGATTATGATGCAGGGTAGACACCCAGATAAGCTCCGGCCTATCACAGTACTGTATACCGATTAATGTGGTAGAGTCAGTCTGTAATCTTAAGTAACTTATAATGCAATAGAATTCAATACTTTGTCATGCCTGTGGTGAAAATCTGTAACACTTTGAATCTCCCCACAAAGTGTAAAAATACCTCTTTTGTTGTAAAATCGTAAAAAAGGTGTCTGTACATTTTATAGACAAACTACAAAAGTTGGCATGCATGTATACATAAATGAAAAATACACATAACATTATTATATGAGCATCATGTGAAAAGTTCTTGGAATGACCCAAAGACTGCAGCAGCATTACCTAAACAGTTTTGCTTTCACAATCAGCCATCTTTCAAGAAACATCTATGCAATAACACAGAAATTGTTCAAGAATCATAGTAGGCTGTGTGTTACAGTGCGGATGTGTATATAAGGGAAACATGGCAAATATTGAGCAATGAATATTCATAAGGAAGAGTATGAATGCAATAGAAATTAATATAAATATGACAAACATTCTAGGGGACTCTGCATCATTTTCAACGATTCCCAAGTTGGCCACAGAGTATGCTGCAGCCATATAAACTTTGCAAATGGTGAGACCAAAATCTGTCATAAGAACTAAAATCATCAATAAATAAAAGACATGGTTCTGCAGGATCACTGAATGAAGATATTTGAAACTGCTGAAGATCTGAGCTTTCAGAGGAATGTGTTGTTTCACATTTTGAGAGAAGAGTTGGACACAAAAAAAAACTATCTGCAAGAATCTAGATCAAAGCTGAATCACTGTAAATCTCTGAGCTAAGTTTGGCTTGTTTTCAGAGAGATAGCACTGACTTTGTGTGTCAAATTATAACAAATGATGAAACATGATGCATTACAACAAGATTCTCTACCAACAAAGAAAGTAAAGCGTATGAAACAATTGGGGAAGATCACTTTTCTGAGATACCAAGGGTGTGCTGCTGATTATCTTCTGGACCAACTGAAGACAAAAATATGCCATAAAAAGCTGCATTTGGCAAAGATGTCTTCTTCCATCAAGCTAATGCAATAGCTGCCACATCCACCTTTCCCTGACTAATCTGTTCCTGTAACTGAGGAAGTTCCTTGGTGAAAAGAAACGTTTGTCTGATTAACCCATTGGCACCTTATTTAAATACCCTAATGGCTACCTTAGAAATCTGAATTAAAACCCTGCACAGCTGCATATGTGTTGTAAAGTTATAAAAATCAACCAATCTTTCCTGAAATTTTGTATGCATGATACTGGAAGCATTGACTCACTAATTTTAATGGCTTAATATGATTTTTGGGTGAGGAAAATCTCTAAACAGTTATCCAAATGAAGGCAACAACACTTTTTGTGCTGCCTAGCACTTTTGCTATTTTTCCTCCTACTGTAGCCAAAACAAATCTTTTTGTTCCATTCCCTTCATTTTTATATTATCTAAGGGTAGAATGTGCATTAAAAACAGGGTTGCAAGGTTTAGCTTACAGCCTTAATAGGGTGAAGGTGACCTCTAACACTTAACTCTGGTAGTGTTACACTTTGAAGCAGCTGATGAGCAACGTGGATTCTAAAGTCTATATACTTGGTCTTTCCTTACCAGTCATCTAGAAATACAATGAAACAATTGAACACACATGTGTCTAGCAGAGCATTGCATTATAAGAAACAAAGCAGTCACCTGAGCTTATAAATAGACAGTTTCCATTCCTTTCTGGTACTAAAGGGCACTCCTTGGTTTCCTTACCTTCTCTTTGGGTGCCTGACCTTTCCCCCTTCTCAGCTTGCCTGTTGCTGCAATGTCAGCAGCTTCCTGTTTCATTAATAGGAAATAAACATCTTTGTTATCCTCCACATGGCACATTCACGGCAGACCATGTTTCATTCTATGTTTTAGTTTATTGTGATACATATAAGTCCGGTAACACTTTTCTTAATTTATTACACAAAAAGTGCAAATGATACCAGTTTCGTATATGTCATATTAAAGAGGAACTCAAACGGTTTTGTTTTCAATGTTTGATTTCACAATGACTTGATATGGAAACCAAGTGTAAGTCTGCATATGTATACATGATAATCAAACTCTTGCCATACTCTTTGGATCACATCCTCATATACAGTGGTGGCAACTTCTGCAACCATAAGCTTGAGTTCTTCTAGATTTTGTGGTAAAGGTGGCACATACACACAATCTTTGATGTATCACTATAGGAAGAAGTCACAAGGAGTTAGATCCAGGAATCTGGGAGGCAGTTTTCAAAATAGTTATCATTATTCTTCACTACACTGAGGTAGCTCGTTGTTCAAAAAATCACGGACATTGTTATTGTAGTGGAGTGGGGCCCTGTCCTGCAGGAACAGGAAACTGTCGGAATATTCTTGCAATTGTGGAAACAATCATTGCTGTATCATATCTAGGTATGTATGTCTATTACAGTGTTTTCAGTGAAGAAGAATGGTCCATAAGGTTTCCACAATGACTCTGTGCAGAAAACATTCACTTTAGGTGAACCACGTTTGTATTCACCGAGCGGGATGGCTCAGGTGGTAACATCAGTGGCCCGCATTCGGGAGGCCCCGGATTCAAATGCTGTGGGCCGACCAATCGGACTGAGGTTTTCTCGTGCTTTCTCTCAGCCGTCAAGGTAAATACCGGATTGGATATTTAATACCACGACCCAAAGTTCCATATTAAGTCTAAAACAATAGTAAAAATGAAAAATAGGTGGTAATAGCAAATGCTGTGCCATCTATCCACAGATATTGAAAGCAGGTAGACTGGACAGCACCCTAATGCCTGGCACGAAACAGAAGATCCAGTTGCTATGTACTGTCTCTGTGGACATGTGACAAATCAAGATGGTATGGTTATAGGCATGAGACCTAGAAGGCTAACTGTATGCCACACATCGATCCAATAGTTATCAACTAACACATCCTTCACAATATGACCCTGTAGTTAAAGAGACATAGAATAAATAGATTAAACAACATTCATATTCAATGAATTCATGCGGATTCTGGGTACCCCATACTTGACAGCTATGTCAGTTGATTTTGCCATTTGTATGGAATGTTGCTTTGTCCTAAAGGTTATGCTATTCACAAAGTTGCCATCTTCTTCCATCCTTTGTTGCACTCTGATACAAAAATAATAACGCTGTTGTTTTTCATTTTGTTTCAACTGTTGCAACGCTTCATTTGCAGTCTTCCAAACTGTCGTATGTGGTACTTACAGCTCATATGATGCTCTATGAACTGATTTTTTTCGTATTCTTATGTATTCCTCCCTAGCACAGTTAGCTGTCTCTTCATTCATTGTGGGACAGACACTTCTTTTTTGAGGACACAACCAGTACTTACAAATTTGTTATGCAGGCGTAAATAGACTTTCTGAGTGGTGTTTCTTCATTGTACTTAGTCCGGAACTTCTGTAGCACTCTTATTTTTGTAGAATTCCAATACACAGAAAACATGACCTTCACCAGAAGTCGCCATCTTTACAAAACGCCAACTGTGGCGAATGTGGGAACTACGACCATTGGAGGTAAAATCCAAACAAAACCATTTGATGGAATTATTTGTTCTTTCACACAAGCTGTGTGTTGGACAGGGTTGGAAAGGTAGAATCAGATGACTGAAAAATTCAATGCCATAGCTGGGATTTGAACCACGTGGTTTCGTGGTACAAATCCCGGCTATGGCATTGAACTTTTCAGTCATCTGATTCTACTTTTCCAAAACCATTTGAGTTCCTCTTTAATATGACATATACGAAAGCTGTGTAATTTCTAGTTTTTGTGTAATAAATTAAGAAAAGTGTTAATGGACTTTACAGATATTATGAACATATTCTCATTATTTGCTATTGCTGTACCAATAGCATTAATTTTTCTGTTCATTTGCCTTCATATGCAGCTCCTTCGAAAGCCATCTTGAGTTAAAAAAGCAAATAGCACATGTATTTTAAGGGCCAGTGCACACTTATAAGCTGGGCTCATCAGGCGATTTAAATGCCATTACTAACTTATGTGAGTACAGTTCATCATATGATGTGAATGAATTAAGAAATAAAATCACCAGTTGCAAGATATTTTGCAGGCCTGGAGGAATCTGACTCTCATGACAGGTTAAAGGTCATGGAACACCACTGCACCAAGTGCATTGATATCAAGAGATACTGTGTTGAAAAAATTAGAAGAAACGAAACCTGTGGCATCATTTTGTGCTTCATTTCAAAAACTTTTCATGGCCCTCGTAGTTTACCTGAATAATTCAGATAACAATTAATTACAGTCACATATTAATAACACTTTCTATCTTGTAAGTGAATGTATTTCTGAAAAACCCATCAAAACCCCATCATTAAACTTGCCAAATGCCTGTATTGCAAGCCAATGAGGCTATCTTGTTGGCATCATCTTGAAACTCATCCCCATTCTTGGACTGTTAAGAGTTGGCATGTTTTCCAGTTGACATAAGCCACAACTCCTTGATATCACTTTAAGCAACACTGAGGATACAGGAGGCTGAAGTGATAATGAAATATTTAAAATGGGGGTCATTTTATGTTGCATTTCAAATTAAAGTAAATTCTCTTTGCATGACAACATGAGAAACATTAAAAGTCCAGTACTTAAAATGTAGAGGAGTTGCTGCCGACAGGCGGTCAAGTACAGATGTGTGTTGCATGAGCTCCTTGATGGGTGTTCCAATAGAAAATTATCATGTGAGAATCTGAGTTTTTAACAGTGTGAAAAAGTGGGAAGACTGTTAAAGGAACAATATCAGCAGTGATATGGCCGGCTATAATTTTGGCATATCTATTATCGGTGGAGTGGAATTGAACCCTGGGCTGGAGACGGAGGATGTTATGAATATGTTAAAGAAGATCGCACGGAAGATATGCTAGACATAAAGCAGATGGAAAAAAGAATTGATGAGATTAGCCAGAAATGTAGAAGAAATTAAAAAAGAAATGGGAAATTTTCAAAGAAAAGTGGTAGAGAAGGTATCAGAATTAAACCTAACATTGACATACTTGGAGAGAATGGAAGATAATAACAAAGGGAAATATAGTAACTTTTGGATATGAGGAAGAGAGAGAAAAAAGATGTTGGCAACAGGTACTGGATTTTGGCTGAAGATCGAATTGACAGGATGGGAAATAATTGATTCATTTAGAGTAGGAGGAGGAGCAAACCCTAGACCTATAATTTTAGAATTGGCAACGGTAAACTTTAAATGGAAAAGTTTAAACAATGCAACGAGGAACAAGAATTTTCATTGAACACGATTATGGGAAAAAAAGAAAGAGAGTCAGAAACTTTTTAATAACAGAGATGAAGTCGGTAAACGATCAAGGAAAGAAGGCATACCTAAGAGGACTTACATTATGGATACACGGCATCAGGCAGGAAATTAATCATCAGAATTTGATATGGGAGACACACGAGCAGGAAACAAGAGAAGTAACCCATTTTCTTCACCTGACGCAGGAGAGAAGAGTGATGACATACAGACAAGTGACGCAGTGTGACATCAGAAGAGGGGAGGCGTGTGGGATTGGAGAAAAAGGTCAGCTGATGACATCGCTGAGAAAGCGTGTTGAACCAACCCAGCAAATGAGGAACGACACCAGGCGACTAGCATTAGGGACAGTGGCAGGCTTAGACGTTTGGAACCAAGGCGATATGAGTGTAGTGTCAACAACGAGTGGTAGTATAATAAAGGGTCTTTCAACAAGAGTGACCTATCTTTAACATGTGATAGCTGCCGTTGTTATTGAGTTACAGCAGTCTTTTTTTCATGTGGTTACAGCTGTTATTGACAAATAGCCATGAAATGTTACAGCATTCAACAACGCGTAGAAATTGTGAAAATTTATTATTGAAATGGATCATCTGTTCGCCAAACCTTCAGTGTATTGCGTGAAGTTTACGGTGTGCATAACTGACCCTGCGAGAGAATGATTCGGCGCTTGATCGATAAATTTGAAAGAAATGGTTCTGTCAGTGATCAAAGAACGCCTGTACATAATCGACGTTAAGTGCTCCAAGAAAACATAGGTGCCGTTCATGAGAGTGTACACAAGTACGGAAACAAATCAATTGCTCGTCGAGCGCAAGAATTGGGGTTTTCGCCAACTACAACTTGGCGAAATCTGCATCTGCACTTGAAGTTTCACGCTTACAAAATGGTGTTAACTCAAGAAAGCCCAACGATCATAGGTTGCGCCGTGTATTCACTGACTGGGCTATGGAGCAATTGGAAGCTGACCTGGGGTTTTGTCAAAAAATCATCTTCAGCGACGAAGACCACTTTTGGATGGATGGTTGTGTTAACAAACAAAATTGCCGCTATTGGAACAATCACAATCCAATGCAGATTCAAGAACGACCACTTCATCCCCAAAAGGTTACTGTGTGTTGTGGATTTTGGTATGGTGGAATCATTGGTCCATATTTTTTCCAGGATGAAGATGGAGAAGCTCTAACTGTCAATGGAGAAAGATACAGGGCTCTTATAAGGGACTATTTTTGGCCTCAATTGGATGGTATGGATCTCAGAAACATCTGGTTCCAGCAAGATGGTGCCACATGTCATACTGCTCTCAAAACAATCGATCTTTTGAAGGAGAAGTTCAGAGGTTTCATCATTTCCCATGGTGGTGATGTTAATTGGCCCCCAAGGTCCTGTGATTTTAACGCTGTTGGATTACTTCTTGTGGGGTTATGTTAAATCTCGAGTTTACGTCAACAAGCCAGAAACAGCAAATGATCTTATGAATAATATCACGCGTGTTATTCGTGAAGTTGGACCTAATTTACGTTCTTCTGTCATTGAAAATTGGGTCAACCATATACGCGCAACCCAACAAAGTCGCGGCGGTCACTTAACTGATGTTCTCTTCCACACGTAATGACATTTTATGTTCCAAAATAAAAAAATAAATAAACCTCTATCATTTATAGAACGTGTTTTATTTAAGTTGAAAGATAGGACACTCTTGTTGAAAGACCCTATACAAGTGGAGGATGCTATGGGGGGTGAAGAAGAACAAAGAATGACACGTAATAGATCTAAGCTGAACCAATTTAGATTTGAAAGAGAAGCATAGGATAAGTATTTGGTGTTATATTTGAATGTCGAGGGTCTATGGGACAAAATGAGAAGTGGGGAAATCAAGCAATTGTTAATAGAGGCAGATATACTTGCAGTAGTTGAAACTTGGGTATGGAAATATGCGAAAATAGATATGGACGAATATGATTATTTCAGTCAACTAGCAATGAGAATCAGTCAAAAGGGAAGAGCATCAGGGGATTAGGAGTTTTTATAAAGAAGGAGAGAAATTTTCATGTTAAGATAGTAGACGAGCATAATATCTTGAGGCAATGTTTAATAATGCAAGAAAAATCCAGTGCTGCGATGAATTGGGTTAGTGAGGAACAGAGTGGAAGATATAGAGAAACAAGAATTATTTCAAAGTCTGGTAGGAAAGAAAAGTTTGGAACTATATAGACAATTAAAGGTGGACTGGGGAAGGGAGGAGTATGTGAATGTAGGGAATATGTTAGTGAGAGAAGGGTGGGTCTGGTCTAGATTAAGTGCACATAGGCTAAGAGGAGATAGGAAGGGATAGGTGTCCTCTTTGTGGAGAGATCAGTTTTTACCTAAAGAATGGGAGAATGTTAAGAAAGATGTATTAAAAGTTAGGATAATGAAAATACAAAAGGAGGGGGATATAAAAAGGATAGGAGAATATATGGGGGAAGTAAGAGAAAAATGGCTTAGAAAAATAAAGCAATATGAATCTGTTATGACCCACCATACATAAATAACCACGGCGTTGAAATGCAAGGTGGACTAAAGAATAAAATAGCAACTCAAAGTAATGTGTGAAAAATTGTAAGAATGTTGTATAGCATTATGCAAAATAAATACATGTATAAAATGTGGAAGTATTGGAAAATTAAAAAAATTCAAACCAACAGCAATGAAAAATTTCTTGGAAATGGTTAATGCCCCATGAAGAAAGAAAAAAGAGACATTTGATATAAATTGTACATCTGAACAAGATTTGCATTGATTGTGTGGCAAGTATTTGCCTCATGATTTACCGCCTAAAAAAAAAAAAATTACACAAAATTAATTCAGAACGAAGGGACATAATGGGTTATTACAGAAAACTCAAGAGATACATTTTATTAATCATACAAATATTTGAAATGCTTCAATCAAAATTATTACAAGATATTTTTTGAGAAAATAAAAAATAACCACAAAAATGCTCTATGCGGATACCCAGGGTAGGAAATTTTTGTGATAATGTTTCCAAGTTTCGTATTCACCCAACTTTTTGGATTTGAATTATGTGGTGGTTCACAGACCTTTTACTAAAAAGATTTCTTGGGGATTCAGGAGGCCAAAAAATGTCTATTTCCACTGAAATGTTGACATTAAATATTTGGGTAGATTACAAGTATTCTCTACTTACTATAAATGGGTGCTAGAGGACATAAAAGAATCTGGTTACATTCACATGACTTTCTACAGCCACATATTTTAGACAGTTTCTATAAACTAATCTTGCAGCTTATTTTTCTATCTACTTCATATTAACTGAGATAAATGCTTGAAGACATGATTTCATTTCATTACATATTTTTGTTGTAGTTACAAGGGGAATACAGGAGGTTGAAGGGATAGTCATCTCTTTTAAAACATATGTCGCTATATGGTACTCTTGAAATTCCTTACTCTTTTCATGAACATCACGAGAAACAAATGAATAGCGACAGTACTTTATTAAATGACAAAATCCAAATCAATAATAATGTATATATCGAAAATAGCTAATGCCACAAAAATATTTGAAATAAATTGGTATTTTAAAGAGATCTACATTTTTTGTGTACTATGTTTTTGCCTGTCTCTTATTGTTTACCAATTATACAGCATTTCTTCCAAATGAAGAGGACCTCACAAGCAATTCCCAGAAAATTCAAGATATATATTTATTTGACATGTCAACATTTTAAACATATGGTACCTACTTGAATAAAAATTGTTAAGGGCCATTTTTGAGAAAATCAAAAATTTAAAAAAGCCTTTTAAAGGGTATTTTGTTGAAAAACCTTGGGTCGCATCTCTAGAAGATGCTTGGTATTTATGCAACATTTTGTTTTGCATTATGCTGTACAGACATACACACAGAACCTTTTTCTAAAAAACTCTATGTTCTGTGGGCCTTAAAACTTTTATTTCTGTTGAAAATTCAACATCAACTTTTCGGTGGAAAACAATACTTCCTTTACTTACTATAAGTATGTAGTAAAAATCTGATGTGCTTCATTCACATGACTTTCCCTACTCAAGCTACTTACAAAAGCTTATCTTTAATGCACATAAACTTTCAGTTCACATTTTGTTACAGTAGCTTTTTTGTTACAGTACAGTCAGCTTTTTACAGAGTGTGCATGACCACGAGAAAATAATAAATAACTTACCAGTTGATACAAGTGTAAGTATTTAAAATTGAAACGAATAACAAGAAAGTTAACTCCATTAAAAGTATTGGTTTGACATAAATTGTGTGCTTTAACCTGATTTGTATTTTTTGTGTGGTAACTTTTTGTCACCATCTTATGATTTACCTGTTAAAATTATATGAAATTCATTCTGAATAAAGAGGCTATTCCCAGAATATTCAAGATATGTATTTTATTAGTCATACATATATCTTAAACATATGGTAATTTAATCAGTTATCAGAGCCATTTTTGAGAAAAAAAAATTTAAAAATTAGGAAAATTTACGTTTTCAATGTAAACGGTCATTTGGGATGGGAGGATTGTCTTGAAGATTGTGTCACATCTTTATTATTGAAAGGCAGCGGTAATTCAGTTAAAACTAGAAAAAGCATGAAAATAATTTCACAATAACCAAAACTTAATTCTTGGGAAGAAGGTTAAATTAACTCCTACAAATATTGTAAAGAATGTTGGACTCTAAATAAAGATTCTTTAAGACAGATAGGAGTTGCAGAAATGAAATTCTGTAAGGTTCATAGCAGGTTACACTCGAATGGACTAACAAAGAAGTGAAGTATTTAAACTAATGGGCAGGTTACAGAAAAAACTGGTATAACCATGTCTACAGAATGGAATATGATAGGATTTCCCAAAGAACACTAAATTATAAACCAGCAGTTCCGGGAAAACCTGCTAGAAGATGGATGGAGCAGCTTTAGTTTGGAGTTGGAACAGATCACCAGTGGTCTAATCCCTGTTTGTAAGATGATGAATTTACTTTTTAATCAATTTGGATTTAAGGTTGGATTTTATCCAATTAGATCATCACAATTACCTTTTACCCTGCATCTCTTTTTGATTGCATTATCTTTTTTTCCCTCTAATTTTGTAGTTTATTTAGGAATATTTAATTTATTGAATTTAATGGACTCTATAGATAGATATCACTGTAACATTCCAGCTTGTAATTTCAGTAGTAGACTGTTCAAACAAATTATCTTCATTTAAAAGCTTTGGATTGTCACAGATTTTTGTGTCCAGATAAATTAATTTGCCTTTTTTCCATTTATAATAATCTGCTACAGGAAAACCATGCAATTGGTATAATAATTGCACTTCCTCAGTTTAGCCAATCTGATTTATACATATTACTAATACATTTAGATTTGCTAATGATGCCAACAAAAAAATTAAATTGATCAATTTTATCCACTATTTTCCCCAAATATATAGGTGAAACCTTCTTTATGTGATTCATTTTTGACTATTCCAATTCTTTAGTACAACTTCATCTTTGCATTTGATAACACCCAAAGGTTTGGATATTAGTAAAAGCTTTCCAACTGTATACGATCCCTATGGCTTAGATGCAGACCATCCCTTCCAATACATGCGTATTCCAAATAGTTGCCTACATCTACCTAGAATATTGCATGCCCATCTTACATATTTACTAGCCTGTTATAAAGGCTGACATCTTTTACTACACTTTTTACTGCAACTTTGGGAATTTTTCCTTAGTGCTTTTTACAGCTTCATAAGTATCACCTGACATAGTCCATTATCAATTCAGGCAGGAGAGTTTGCCTTCTTAGTCTCAGATGTTATGGAATTTAACATTAAGATGTTAAAACTCAATACAAAACGACAAACCCATATTTTTTGTTTCGTCCAAAAACATTCCTGACCTGACACACATGTTATTTCAGGTGTCATTTCACACGCAATTTTTGGCAAAATGTTACAATGCTCTTATCTCTGGAAAGGTTCAAGACATTTTGCTGTTTTTCTTATTTGAAAAATAGTAATATTCTGATTAAAATGATATCCTATGCATGGAATTATTTCCAAGTTCTCTTGCAGTAGCCTTCTGAAAGTTGATATTCTTTCTTCAAGAATATAAACTCCAAAAATTTTGATTTTTTTTACTGCTGATCAGCACCATACGAACCACATTCCCTGAAAAGGAGAACTTCCATTTTTGAGATTAAGAGGTTTTAAAAACAATTTCATAACTTGCATGGCTAACTTCTTTATTGAAGTTATTTTTTGTCTCAAAAACACCAATCCCAAAAATTCTGAGAATTTTACAGGAAATATATATGTACGGTTACTACATATCCTGTAAAGGAGAACACACCATTTTTGTTCTGGATTTTTTTTTTTTTAAATCACTCTCAGACCAATGAGAAGTAATAAAAATGATACATTAAATAAAATTGGATCTGGTGAAATGCCTTTATTCTTCTTCATTAAAGATCTCCTAGAACAATCTGGAAGCATCCAGATAATTGTGTGTGTTTGGCTTAGCAAATAAAAGGGAGAACACGTGCATTCACAGTTCAGTTGCCAATGGGCAAACAATAAGAGCAGTTCACCAAAGTTTTGGTCCAACAATATCTGCAAGCTTTTGTGAGGATTCTGCTAATTGATTGAGTTGTTGGATGTTTTGTAGAAAGGACGAATTTGAAGTGTCTTCTGAGAGCAAGTGTTCCGACTATTTGCATATTCATAAAAGAGCGACATATAAGACTAGCAAAATATAGACTTTCTTCAGAATGGGAATAAGAGTGCTTATTACAAGACTCTTTTTCAAAGTCAAGATGTTCTGTATTCTACATGCTTTAACAGAAAATCAATAAAGACAGCAACTGAAGAAGAAGTCTCTCATATTGTGGATAATAAGGATTTTGTATTTGCAGAAGAAGAATTACTTTGCTGAATCAGTCAACCTCTATAGGTTGGTGTTACTTTCCTTAAGAAACCACGGTCAGTGAAGTAAAGCTGTATGCATAAAGAAAAGCTCTATGTGGGCAGGCCTAAACAAAACTGCCCAAACTCTTCAAAGTACAAAGTAACAATTCCATCTTCAGAAGAAAATGAACAAAAAAAGCTTGTGCAACTTGCCAGGAATTTATATCATAAATCAATGCAACTATTGAATTTTGTGGATCCTAGGTGGAAGTTCTAACACTTATCCCAGCGTTCCTTTCAAAAGTACAAATTTTGCACCACATTCTATCTGCAACAAAATACATGGTGGACAAAAAGAGTGTTTGAAAAAATGGATCCCTGTTACAGTTATCTTGCGAATGAAGCACACGTTCAAATTGCAGTCATTTTGTTTGGAAGATAAATGGGACTGATCTTGACAAAGTGCCAACTAAAAGGGATCACTACAACAGGTGCAGGAAAAAAAGTTGTGAAGTAAAAAGATACATGACCTGCAGTATTAAAGCAACTTTCGCCACATCCACCTAGAGATATCCATTTGTGTGTGTATTGTGCCAATTTGGAATCTTTTGTGGTAATCTGAAGAACTTACTTGAAGGCATGACATGATATCTTGGTTGGATGAGTGAAATAATTAAGAACTGGGATGTAGAGCGAGAAGAAAATATTGAGCAGTTTAACAAATTTTTAGATCCTGAACTGCTAATTTTTACTGCTACTCTATTAAATTACAACACTATCAAGATGAACAACATGTTTGTCTAGTCAGACACATACACCATAGTGATATACACAAAGACATTAATATGTATATTACAAATGAAGACAGAAAGAAGTGTCAACACTCTCCCTTATTCAATAACTTACAAACACCATTTTCTTGCATAACAACTTTAAATGTACAGTAACTGACGGCTTGGTTAGAACATCAGCAAGTTGCTCTTCTGTGGATACTCTCGAAATGCTAATGAAAAAATAACTGTATGATATGCTTTGTTGGAACTCTAGATTCTGTGCAAGAATACTTGCTTCATTATCTGCCTTAACTGATCTTGTTTCTTGTGCTACTTTAACTTGTGTGCAACTGGCTCATCCAAATAACAGCACAGTTAGAACGCCATGTGATAAGATCACTGAGAGGGTCAACTTTTGGAACATAAGTGCAAAATGTCCTATTATTCCATACTGTGCATTTTAATTGAGCTTTTAGGTTGCTTATTTATTTTGTTGCATATGGAGCCAATTTCTTCAAATTTCTGCTCAAGATTTATCACATGGTGATTTTCTTATAAAAACACCAACATGCTCATAAAAGAGCACAATGATTTTGAGCACTTAAAGAATAGTTATTTCTGTTCTGTGTCTTGAAGAGCACTCAACATTTTACAATAATTTAATATTTAATACAAATATTGTAATAAACGCTTTAATGGTTCTATTCTATTATCAATAGTAACAATAAAGAGTAAAGCCACAGTATTTCTGTGAGCCAAGCATAAAATTAATGAAAAACAACCGTGTAATAGATCATTAAGACTTCAAGTGTATTATTTAGATCTATAGATAATTTTGAAGTAAGGTAACCATTAGATGGGGAATTTGAAGATGTGTCTAGTTGTGTAAATTATTTGTTATGGGAGATATTTTATGATAGTTTAACCAGTAAATAATTAATTTAAAATATTTCTACCTATGTGTTAAAAAAAGAACACTAACAAATCTAGTGCCATGTCTTTACAAAACGCTTCGAGCAAAAAGGTCAGTGTTAAATTCTCTCAAAAACAGAACGATGTCCTGTACGTAACAAAATAACAGGCATTTAACATTTTTTATTAATGTAGAAAAATATTAATACATTTTTTTAAAAGTATGAAGTAGTGAGTTACTGAAAATGATTTGAGACTAAACATTATATTAAGCATTAAACTTTATTTACGAAATTATTTATTTTGGAACTGTGGAACTTTCCTTATACATATTTAGGAATTTCCATCTCTTGGATATATTTTTCCCAATTTTGAGAATCTATAGTGTTGGTAATGTTTTGGAGGCAGAAGCCAATATGAATTGGCTATATGAAAGTACTATCAGTATCATAAAGGAATGAATACAATAATTGAAAAGGTAATTTGCATTACCTAATACGATTTTAATGTTGTAACTTAATTTGTTGATCATTATAATTTAAACTATTAATTTGACTTTTGATTTGCTTTATTACTAGTATTTCTTTACAAAAATACACAGTTTTGAAGTTAAGAACCACAAATACTTACACAATGTATTATCGATGATATAAAGGCATGCAGTACTATACAACACTGTTTGAAGTGCATCACTGTCCGCATATCAGCTATGCTGCAGTTGCAGAAAGAGTAAGAAAACATATGACTCTGTCCAGTTTTTCAACTGCCACTCAGTTCTCACTGTCAAGTTCTAATCTGGTTCACTTCGTTCACACTTTTACTTCAATAAGGGAACTACTGTGTGGTCCAAATCTCTTGATGTTTCGTGATCACACAGCTGCCAAACTTCACTTTGTTTCATCAGAATGTTATGTGTTTGCTATAAATGTCATTGCAATGTTCACTTAAAACCTACAAGAAAACAAGAAGAGACATAATAATGGAAATGTAATACACAAGTAGGGAATAAAAACCACACCTTTCTTTGCGTGCTTTGTTATTTAAGTGGCACAGTTATTGGCATACCCTCATCATCCTTGGTATCACGTTTATCATAAAAATTAAAAAGGACTGAGCTGCACAACACCTTTTTCAATTTCGTTCAGGTTTGTCACTCTCTTAGGTAAGCCTATATGCTTTCTTGGCAATGTAAACAATTTTGCGTGCACCTTTTTCACTTCCCTACGCACACGTGAAACAGTTGATGTACTTAATGAGCATGACCTGGCCGTAAGTACTTGACATTTCGTGAAGTTAAGATTTTTGAGCTTTTCTTTGTTGGCATACTTTTTAAAGAAATGATACACACTGAAGACAACCCAAACATTACTGCTACATCCACTGGGCCTACTAAGCGACATTTTCATGAAAGAGTTAACTTTATAAATGCTAGCACAAAGCCTATCACTGTAAGAACTGAGTACACTGCTGAGTTCGCAACTGAGTCGCTTAACCTTCCAAAAACGCACTGTAAAAAGTACACCAGCAGTACTTTTGCTTTGTCAACATTTTAACAATGAGCTATCATGCCAATGGTGCAACAAATTTCATTGTTGATGCTTCTTTGAGAATGTGATAATTGCTGATTGTTTGCTTAAAGTTCTCAGCTTATCCTATTGTTTTTGGTGCATTCCAAGTAATGAGGTGTTGTAAATCGCACAACACACTCTTCTCAGTAATGGATACGTGCTTGGCTCTAGGGCTTGACATTATGCAGAAGCGAGCATAATAACCATTAAAATGAACTTATCTTTGGTTTTCCAATGATATTATTCTATGAAACAAAACCATACATGACATTTATTAAAATAAAACTTCATGGTTTTATAGAGCTGCATCAGAGGGCTTTGAAAGGATTTTCATGAGAAGTTTGTAGTTGTATTAGAAAAACCTTGTAAGAACTATTTCTAAATTTATGTGGAACATGGAGAATTGCACATTATTAAGTGATAATTATGCCTATGACATAACCATACACAAAATAACTATGACAGCAATGGATTTATTACTATTATCAGCATAACTATAACTTAAAGTCTCCGTTTAAACATCACAAAAGATAACTATAAATTAATGGCAAACCATTGTGTGTAAAAATATGATTCTTTTTGGTACTTGTTCAGGAAACCGTTACCTTTTATCCCAACTACTGGTTACTTTTCTGAAATATGAAATACGCATGCACACACATGATATTGCTATTTAGAGTTTTACCAGCGGTGAAGTGTACTGTGCGTATAAGGCAATGCTGCACTGCTGCTATTCATAGTGCCATATTAGTGGACACGCCTCAAATGTCAAGAGATTTGGACTGCATAATAGTTCAATTCTCCATTACTTCACTTCCTTGGTGACATAGCCTCTTTACACTGGACTTTTCACTTCACTCGGGAGTCGAACACAAGACCTGTACAACCTGTCACTTGCTGCATGCCATAACAGTCATCATCAACTCGCTAGGAGAATCACTCTTAATGCTGCACCAGAGTCACTTGCACTCCACTCGCAACTAACTCACAAGTGATTGGACTGCATCACATACCTCCCTCCTAAGAGCTTGTCATCCCGAACGGCTCCACGATCTGCAACAGGTGATCACAATGAACTACCACCAATCCCCCTCGGGGCTGACACAATGCACGACAGGCCCAGGACCTGCAGCACGGATGTTGCATGGCAGGCACCAATTCTCCACATTTCTTCGAAGATACAACCAACGTAGCTTTGTCAAGGTGTTGTTCACATCCAGGTGCCCCTAGTAGTGCTGGCATTAGCTTCCTCCACCTGTTTCACCCTGGTCCTTCTGACTATGAAATCCCACACTCTCTTGGGTACACTGTTCCTGACCACCAGGGAATCCCACTGCATCCAACAATTTCATAGCTCAGGCCTCTGTGTGAAACATCTGCCCCTTACACCAGATTCTTCATCCCTAAGGATTGTCCTTAGGTCTCCATCTTCCAGCTGCCCCATCCTCATCCAAACCAACTGCTGGTTGCACTGTAACTGGGCTTAAGGCTGCAGCGCTCTCCGCCATCTGCTGGTTCAGACATTCATTCCTTGCAGCCTCTATCACCCTCTTGCTTTCTTACGTCTGTCCGTCTAGCTGTTTTCCTTGCTGATCTAGACGCTCCTCCACCACATTAATGCAATCCTTCATGTCAGGTTTACTGACTTTTAACTCCTTTGCAAAGTCGTCTTTCACCAATGCATTTATTTCAGACTTTACACAGTTGATGTCACGAATGAGTTTGGATTTCAATTTCATTTCGGTTTTCACACTCTTCATTTACATCACCACTTATCCATTCCGGATTGCATTTTCGTCACCCTTCTTCATTTCGGAATTTACATTCTTTATTTCACTCTCTGTTTATAACCTGGGCACAGATTGCACAGAAGTGTCTCCTCATTGTGTTATTGAATTTTGTTAGTCAGAAGTGTCTGCAGAAAAAATGCCTAAAGTAAAGCAAAGTATTCGAGTAAAATTACAAAAGTTCATATCTCAAAATGGTGAAAGTGTTTTCAACTGATGATAAAATGCTGTATTGAACTGTGTGATATTAAGTGTTAGAAAAAAAATTAAGGGTATCATATATTGTGTTCCATTTTAATGATTTTGTTGGGTAAAAAGTTTTCTCTTAATCATTTACAATGGATTCAAATGACATTGTCTATTTCAAATATGCTCCTCTTGTGTCAGCTGAAGTAGAAAGAAGTTTTTTTGAATAACAAGCTTTGTTGGCTGAAAGTAGGACTATGTTTTATTTGAAAATTTGCAGAAATATTCATTGTACAATAGACCCTCGTTTAACTGAATTTCAAGAGACTGAAAAATAGCTAATTCGGTTTAACAAAGTTTAAATTAATAAGGTTTTGTAAAAATATTACCGTATTATCTGAAATGGCAAAATATGACTGTTGAGTTCATTTTCTCTCTTGTTATGTGTACCAACGAATGAGAGTGTTCCGCCTTCATGACCTCTAAGAAACTGTAAAAATAACTGCTGTATACAGTATATCTGGCATTTGTTTAATTCAGAAACTATACTGTCTAATTCTTGTCGTAATTTTTTTTAAAACAGTACTATTTGGAACAATATTGTACTCATTGAATTAGTGAGTCAGGTGATACAAAAAGCAATAATCTTAAACACTTTAAATGTACTGTTCTTTTAACACTAAGTTTTAATCAGAACACACGTTTTAGTTACAACTCTTATCCATTACACATTTTAGTTCTATAATTTGAAAAAATCATTAATTGTTGTTTTGGTGGACTGTTGGTTGTAATATTGTGGCACTCTTTGAAGATACCACATTCAGGGCATACTGAAATGCCATGGAGACATCAGAAGTGGCAGCAAATCTCTCGAGAACAGAAATTGCAACTGCAACTTCAGCATAGGGTCACGGTGTCGTATCTTCATGTTCCTCCTCAGAAGATGACAATACAGAATTATTACTCTTCTGCATCATCAGCAGAGACTGGTTCTTCAGCAGCACAGATGTTGTCTACCTGCATCCATTCTTCCATACTGATGGTACATGAGGGCACCAAACCTGTAGAAGAGCATTATCAGAATCCACATATGAGTAAGTTCAGAAGTTGGATCATCGGTTTCCTGTTCAGTTTCAGCTGCATTATCAGTTGCTGTCCAGGCCTTCTTAAAACAGTTAGTTATGGTGTCTGTTGTAACTTCATCCCAAGCAGCAGATATGTTGCGGATAGCTTATAGTACATTCCAATGTGGAACTGTTTCTTGTAGTTCTATTGCACTGATGACATGCTTAACCAGTTGACATCTGTAATTACGCTTCATTGAGGCGATTATTCCTTGATCCAATGGTTGCAGATGCTGTATTAGCTAGTAAGAAGACAACTTCTATGTTCGGAAGTTCCAGGTCATCGAACCGATCTGCCGAGCAGTGGTCCAAAGTTAGCAAAATATTCCTCTGTCTCGCAGCCATTTGTTGTTGAATCTTCAATGCTAGCTACGGAAGAGAGATTTGGTCATCCAAGCTTTATTGTTATTCTCATACTGACTTGGCAGATTGAATAAGTTGACATTTTTAAAACAACATGGATTTTTGTATTTTTCAATCACTAATAGTTTGAGCTTCTCAGAGCCATCTGAATTACAACACAAGACCACCGTCAGTCTCTTGTTTGCTGCATTTTCCTCCATGGCATGTAGTGTTTTTCCAGACATCAAGTTATTGAAAATGCCTGCTTCATCCATATTATACACATTTCTTGGGTGATGATGAGAGCGCTTAGATTGAAACTCCCACGCCCACTCATTGGCATCTTCCTCGTTCACTCTACGTGTCTCCTCACTGACAGCACTGATTTTATGCCTCTTCAGAAAACACCAGTCATCCCTCAGAAGACACAAACCCAGAAATTCCTTCTTTCTTTCTCGAGCCTTTTCTTGAAGCATGGGGCCAGACAGTGTAATTTGCTGTGAACGCGTGTGTTGGAACCATTCAAACAGTGAATCCTCCAACTCTTCATGTTTCGGTGGTCTCATGCGCTTGCTATTGCCACTATTAGTAAACGAAAAGCTTGTCAGATTTGCTGCTATTTTCTGTTTTGAACTTATAATTGATGAGAGAGTAGACTTCGGAATCTGAAAGTGTTCTGCAACCTGTGTTTTGGTCAAATTAAATTAAATTGAGTTTTTATTTATGGACACTCTTTAACTACTATGGTCCTTAGCGGCCCATTCTACATTGGGCGTGAAAGTATGGGAATTTTGCTCAGAGGCCTCTTTATCAGGCTTGAGGTTATTTTAAATCTACGACACAGGACCACCGGCTTTGCTTTACTTCCCTTCCGAAGGAAGCCATGTCAAAGATTTTTATGTCGAAAAAATCCATTGCCCTCCGTCGGGTTTGAACCTGCGACCTTGGGAACTGGAGGCTAGCATGGTACCACTAGTCCATGCAGGATGACTGTGTTTTGGTCTTCTCTCCATTATCGACCATATGTAAAACTTGTTTTTGTTTCAGCATGAGAGCATGTTTCTCTTTCAGTGGCATAGCAAGTGATGGAGCGAAAGGAGGAAAGAACAAAAATTCACTGTTCACAAGCACAGACACAGCTCTCTGGAATGTTGCAAATCGCGCGCCATGCATGGTCTGCTGACCAACCCCATCCTTGCATCATATGCTGTGGAAGTGACATATAAGTAGCAAGTGAGCAATTGGGCCATTGTTGAGAAAAATTATGTGAAATGCGCAACGGAAAATACCATAGTGCAGAGCACAACATACATATTCGATTTAAACGAAGAATAACATATGGAATATGTAATGAGGGGACCAAATTTTAGCTTGAGTACGAATTATCTGAAATACGGTTTAAGCAGTAGATTTTCCCATGTAATTCGGCAGAGACCGAGCAGCTTCTACGGGTTAACTGAGTTTTTGGTTTATCCGATTTTGAATTAGCGAGGGTCTACTGTATAATGCATCTCAGGACTCATAACTAAAGTAAAAAGAAGCATGTAAAAAAATCACAGCACATTTTAACTATGTACTGATAATTTTAATAAAATGAAAAACATACTACATTATTAAATTCCATAGTTTAGCCTGCTTCTCACATGCATTTTATTCTTACAAATAAATATTCATTGTCAAAACCTCTGAAACTCTACAACTAAATTTTATATCATTACATTGTTAGGTCATATTTTTTTATTGTGCATACTTTTGTAAATTTTAGGTCATAACAATTTTATTTTGTATATCATAAAATTCCCAGCCCTAGACATCACCAACTCACTCAGCTCTTGATGTCACACCAGATGCAGCCGCTAACTTACTTGCACACTACTTAACAACACTCTCACACTCAATTAACTGCATTGCATGAGAACACTCGCTTATATAGGTAGTAGAATAATCTTCCATAGAAAGTTCTTGAGCATTCTAGAACTATTTCAACACATTTTCTGGAAGAGGGGGTGAAGAAGCTTACAGAAGCTTCTGGTTATCTCTAATGCTGGCAAGTGGCCATTATCTCGTTTACTCTGACCGTTCGGTGCTAAAGAAAAAGAAAGAGGGGGATTGAAAATATATAGAACACTTAACGAAGTAAGAATGAATAAACAAGGGATTGCTCGAGTTTGAGTATGGGAAAGACAGAGAAAAAAAAGGTGCAATATGTTCAGTTAAAACAACAGACATTAACTTCCAAGATTTCCCAGAAATTATTAGGCAAGGCTGCCATGTGAGTTAAATGCAACCTTCAAAAATCTCCAACAAAAGTGATACAATTCTACAGAAGAGATGACATAAGCAGAATAAGACCAGGAAAGATGTATATTTATGTGAAAGATCTTGAAATTGGAAAGTGGAATCAAATACAGAGATGTATTTTAATCACGAAAGTTCAAGAGGCATATACTTTACTTAAAATGGAGTTCAATTTCAAAATATGATTATAATGTTTAAAACATTGAAACAGCCAGAAGTATTTTCAATAACGTGTAAAGATCATGAAGTATGCATGTGTTCTTGTCATGAAAACATAAACTATGTACAGTTAGTCAAAGAATGTTTGGTCGATTGTCCAAAACAAAAGTCCTGCTTCTGAACCCAGGCAAAGTCACAGGCAGGCTCCTACAAGCAATAAGGTGTTGTAAGAACATCGCATGGTATGATTGTGAACATTGAAATGAATCAACCTTCAATGACACAACTGTTTTCTCATGTAAAATGTAAGTTTACCTCTTTCCCCATTAAAGTATGAATAAGCATGGGCTTGCATTATTTAAATTGAATGTAGTCAGGAACTGTTTTCTAGTATGTAACAGTATTAAAAACAACAGAGTTGAAATTGCCATCTAAGAGTGTCCGTGCATGCCCCATAGATTTCAAATAGGGTGCTTCGAACCTCAATTTCTTTACTTTTGTTGTTTACATGACCAACAGCTCAGTAGAGGAAATTTTAAATATAAGAGGAAGCTTAAATGCTTTTAGTTTGAAAATGTACATTGCTGCCTTAAGACCTTTCCTCTGTGGTCTTAAAAGAATTATTTACACTGGAGACACTGTTCAGTCTCTATTAACATAAAAATAAATAAAACACAAAATAGAAGCAAATAAAAAATTTAATACCCAGTTCACTCTTCATACTCGAAAACTTGTTAATTTTTCTTGCAGTCTATCAGCTGCTGAAAATAATATGGTCTTTCTGTGAGGGAATCCCATATATCTTAGATCCTACCCCATAGCTCAGCATATGGAATTCCATAGAATCTCCTTTCTTTCTGCACAAACATTCTCAATAGAATTTAGATCAGGTGACTTGGGAGGGTGAGGTATCAAGTGAGATATCCTCTTGCCCATTAAACCAATGCTGAACTAAAGGGTAGTTAAATTATATTTGAACCCACTTGCGACCTCTCTCTACTGCACAAGACAGCCGGCAGTAGTCGTGGAAATTACGCTGGCAGAGGTGGACTAAAATCCTTACCTTATAATAGATGCTGGAAATGTTGACCTTCTGCTCTCAAACAGAAAGCATATCTCGTGCAAATATTCTCGCTCACTATCCGAAGCTCAGCAGCAGGAATTCTTGTGATTTCTTGCACAATGTTTTCTCTAAGTTCCTATAGTGTGCGAGGATTGGAATGATACACTTTGTGTTTTAAAGAACCCCATAAATAAAAATTACAACTTGTTAGGTCAGGAGAACGAGGGGGCCACAAATCAACACTAATTATTCTGTCATTACATGTAATGATTCGGCAGCCATATGTGCTGTTGCAGAATCTTGCTGGAACTAACCATACGATTTCTTTTCTTCTGTCAAGCGATTGCAAAATGGTCTCAGAATTAACCTCTGATATCACTCTGCATTTACTGTTTCATCAAAGAATATGGGCCCTATTATTCTTCTAGCACTTATCGCACACCACACTCCAATTTTCTCATCATGAGGAGTTTCATCCAGTAGCACAAGTTTTTCTGAAGCTCAGTATCGACTGTTGTGAATATTCACATGCCCACTTAGATGAAACCAAGATTCATCAGTGAAAAACAAAAGCTGTGGGTCAATGAAGCCCCTTTCTATGGATTGGAAAAACCAGTTACAATAATTCACACGTTTAGCGGGATCATTTGGCTTTAACGCTTGCACTCGTGCATAGCGATAGGGCTTCAGTTTCAACAAACGTATAGCATTTCTCGCAGAAGATCGAGATACACCTGTTTGCTGCGTTAGGTTTTTCAGCGATTTTCGAGACGAACGCTCCAAAGTGGCACCAATGTCATCAGTTGATTTTCAGTTAACACTGACCTTTTCCTAGAATGTTTCTTGTCCAACACCGAACCTGAAGCTTCAAGTTTATTTACGATCGCATGTACGGTTGACCTTGCAGGTGGTACAGAGTTCGGAAACTTTTCAACAAACTCCTTGCACGCACGGCAAGCAGATTCATGCTTGATGTAAACTTTACAAATAAACATGCGTTCTTCCACAGATAAGTGATGCACTATGTTTACTACATGACAGAGGCACACTGAATGACTGCACCTGAAGCAGCAATACCAATGAGAGTTGGCGCCGGCACACTTTCAAGCGGGCATTGCTAATCTGAAGTCCCGGCAGCTGGCGCGGGAGTAGCAAAGGAGGGAGAGGCAGTGAATAGGTGTGAATATAATTTAACTACCCTTTGTGAACGCTATGATTATCCTGACCAGATAGTTCCATTGTGATACCTTTCTCTGGCAGATGGGGCCAAAATGAATCCCATTATGTCACGATAGATCTAACCCAAAAAAATCTGTGTGTTAATTCAAGATATTCAGGACCTTCGAACATAATCCATCCCAAAGACGAGATGCTTACACGACCACTGTGGGCACGTTGACCATGTGGTCAGTACACATACACTGATCCATTATATGATAACGCCTGTGAAGATAACTCTCCTCCAGTCGATGTTCCTAGCATCCAAGGCATACACAAGGCGATCCACAGTGTGTTCATTGTTACGGACTTCTTTACGAGCAGCTATGTAGTTGCCTAACTTGCTGTAGAAAGTTTGCTACTATGTAGTAGCAATTCTCTACAACCATTCCTTATGGTCTTTAAAGAATCACGAACGTGAGAAGCTGCCTTCAATTCAGCAGCAGCTGAAAAGAGTCTTCTTTCTACCTCTGCCTGAATGGAAGGTCCTTCAGAGACTTGGGGCCCAATAGAGTGGGCTTGGGCAGCATTGGAGGAGCTCAATCTGAAAACATTAGGGATCATATCTGTGCTTGCGCCCATTTCATCAGATCTGGTCGCCCTTCGAGTCTCTCCCAGGGGCCGACTAGCATGCATGCGGTGCTCTGTCCTGCTTTCGGGGGTCCCTTCCATTCATCTGTACCTTTACCTCTGCCCGAGTAGAAAGTGCTATGTTATTTTTCTACATGTTGGTCTTCCCTATACTGCTGGGCCCAGTGCCTCCCAGGTCGTTCTTGTATGTTATGTCTGTGAGCAATGCATTAATCAAAGCTATTACAGTAGTAGCCCTAAGAAGGCAGTCACATTTCAATTGAAAGAAATGACGTCAGCAGCAAGGTGTATACTTTAATTCAGACAGTTGCAAAGAGGGGTAGTTGTGTGCCAAAGCACATATATGGGTCGCTCTAGAGTAGAATAACGAAGTGATAACAGATGTTTATGATACAGTAAGACATGCATATTTTAAATGAAGTTTTAATGTTTATAAACTACACAATTGCATACTTTTCTTTCTTAATAATGGAAGAATGCAATGTTATACAGATAATTAGTTTAATAAATACTTAAAATACACATTTTCTAAATTGCATTGTGCATACAAAAAATGAAACAATGCATAGAAAATATGAGGTTCAAATGTAAAAACAATGCAAGATTTGAACTTGCATACTCTCCGTCGCATTTTAATAGAGTACTTTTGCCACTTGGCTACAGCTGCAGTCTCCTGAAGGAAGTACTAATGTCTTATTGAAAACATGTTGCTTTTGCTTTACCTCTGAAATCTTTCATCTGTAGGGGGACTTAGTCATATATTACTGCCATTCAAGAGTATGGTCACTTTTTTACTTTCTCTACTACGTATAGTAAGTAGGGGAAGTATTGCATTCCACCCAAAAATTCGATACCGAGATTTCACCAGAAATACATGTTTTGAGACCTCCTGAATCCAAAAAAAGCATTTTTGGAAACATGTCCGTGTGTGTGTCTGTGTGTGTGTATGTGTGTCCGTGTGTGTCTGTGTGTGTGTGTGTGTCTGTGAACAGCATAACTCAAAAACGAACAGTCGGATAAGCACCAAACTTGGTATTTAGGTTCAGTATCTTCCAGAGATGCGACACGAAGGTTTTCAAGAAAATCCCCCCACCCCAGACTACCCTTTACATGGAAGATTTTTCGAAAATTTTAATTTTCTCAAAAATGGCTCTAACGATTTTGATGAAAATATCATATGTTTAAGATAATGTCATGAGAAATGAAATGTATATCTCGAATTTTCTGGGAATGTCTCCAAAAGTATTCTTCATTGTGAACGACTTTTGCATAACTGGTAAACCATAAGAGATAGACAAAATTTTACTACACAAAAAATGTAGATCGCGTTAAAATACACAACTTATGTCATATACATTTCTTTTGTTGAGTGAACCGTTTTCGAGATATTGCTTGTTATTTCCTTAAATTTTACAATACTTATATTTGTTCTCAAATTCGTTATTCATTTTTTTTATGTCCTGGACATGCAAAGAGAATGGAATGCGCCACATAGCAACCAGCGTTAAAATATTTGACTATCGCTTAAAAGCTACCATATTTCCCTTGCATCTACAAGAAAATTACCAATAACATTGACATCTCGATATCTCGATTAACATGAACCATATGGAGAATAAGCGTTTGTAAAATTAGATTGTACAAGAGTAGAGAAAGTCATGTGAGTGTAACACATCAGATTTTTTTTTTTGGTGTTTGTACATGTGGAAAGGCTGAATAAGATAAATGGCAATTTCAAGCCTCCACGTGATGCCAGAAAACTTGTCAAAGAAACAGTCTGTTCCTTAGATATACATAACAAAAAATTGTTGAAAGTGTTGCAGCATTCAATTGTGTGAGGAGTGTGGTCCTCAGAAGTGGGTTGAAGAGAGATTTGATCTGTATACTGTGATTAAAACTTTAAAGTTAGATTTTATGAGTGGCAGCATATGGAAGAGTCTTGAAAGAAATAAATGCCACAGACTTAGGGCAGACCAAGGAAGAGTTAATTAGTAAATTCAAACTATTTTCTCTTTATGTGTATACAATCCATCTCCAGCACTCAAGGAAAATTTGAAGACTCTTTAGATTAATTATAGTGCCTGAAGATTTTGCAGAAAATCATCAGCTCATGTATCAGTCAAAAGATAATATCTATTCATTGAAATTGTTCCCAAGTAATTTGATTCACATGTATTGTATATTATACAGACCCAGTAAACAGTCTTAGGCATAATTAACTGTGTTAGTGTGTCTGATTCACTACCACACTCAAAAGAAGCTCTATTTGTATTTAGTGTTGGATTGAAACATGCTAGTAGAGTAATGTCACCTTTAGGCGTAAACACAATGCATTATTGGTCTGATGACAGTAGCACCCAGTTCAAAAACAGGTACAACATACAAACTTTGACGTAAGGCTGATTGGAGTTCTTTTTTTGAAACTGCATGTGGCAAAGGGACTATAGATGGACTGGGACTAGTCTGACTGTGGTAAGAAAGAAATATGTACTTAATACTTCATGAATTTGCAGAAACTGCTGCAAAAGAAATAGGAGTAATCACTAAAATTTCTTAAAACCAGATAAAATAGCAAAACATGCTGAAAAAAAATTACAAGAATGTTGGGGAAAGGCCTCTCCAATTCAAAATATTCACAAATGCCATTATTTTGTACCACTACCCAATGGAAACTTTGGTACATGGTTATATTCAAGGTTCAGTTAAACATGCTACTACTTCACCATGAGGAGCACCAGCAATCCACTTTTTACAATAACTAAACATTGGGGAATGGGCGAATGCATCCTGTATGAAAATGAATGGTGGCCTGGTATCAAGAAAATATTAATGATCACATAACAGTTTAGTTCATGAAGCCTATGAGCTTTAACAAGTTTGTATGGCCTACAAAGCTAGAGAACAACAATCTCAATAAAGCTGGAATTTTATTAAAACAAATATGCTCCACATCCTGTAAATAGTCATGGACAATTTGAACTTCCAGCTGATGAAATTATGATTGACTCCACAATGCAAAATTTGGAGATTTAAGGCATATTGTGGAATGTTCTTTCAATAAACAACCAAGAACTGCAACCAGAAGAAGAATGACAAGTTGAAATACATATATTCTAATGGGTGTGTTCACAATTGATGCGAAGCTTACTCAGGCCCCGAGAATAGGAAAGAAAACTTGGCCAAGTTTTAACTTTCTCGCTCTTGTTCCAAGGTACAGCATACTAGATCTATATTGTGCATATTAAACTCTTCACTCTAGAGATTATTCTAGGCGACTGTGACATGAAACAGCCACTAGTGCTCTCTATAGTTCGCAAGCTGGAAACATGAAACTGGAAGGAATTAGTAGTAAACATGCTTCCTAAACTCATCCCGACACTCCGCAAATCTAATCAGCGTGGGTTCCTCTGGTGAAGGGGTCATTTGTAGTTTGTTTATATGCAACTCAAAACTGGCTATTAGCTGAAAAACAATGGTAAAAGCTACAAAGGACAGCTAAAACCGGTGGAAATGAAAAAAGAAGAAACAATTTTAATGTATGCCATTAAATAAACGAATGAAAGCTTGGCATAAGTAGAGGGATCAGAAATGTAATGGATATGCATTTAGATAATGTTTACTCTATGAATTTTGATGCTGGCTTGGCTATATTGGAAGTAGGTGAAAAAATGTCATTGGTCAGTTAAAAACAAATGAAGTCCCAATACGCAAAATCGACTTTCACTTTGTGATTGATATGCATTCCCGTTCTCGTTACCGGGCTGTTGTGAACCAATATCTTGCATGGTGCATTTCTTCCTGTTCTCGGGCGGTTGTGAACCAGCCTTTACACTTTAGTTTTCCAAGTTCCTTCATAGATAAAAATCACATATAGTTAAATCAAGGAATTCATGTGGGCCGTAACTCTTTATTAATTATCTCATTTTCAGAAACTTCCTGAATTATATTTTATGACTCATCAGGTGTGTGTGGTGCCAGTCTTGTTGGAAAATTCCAGACTAACATTCAATGTGGATCAGAGTTTAAAAAATGGTATAAGTCATTCCCAGTACCCAACTGCATTTGTTTGTTAAAATAATATAGGCGCTATTTTTCTGTATGCATTTAGTGCACACCAATTTTCACATCATGCAAGGGAATCTCACCCTCGAACAAACTTTCAAAATGGCAAGTACAAACATTTTCTATTTACCAAACTACCCTAGCTTGATCTTAAAGAATTTAGCAGGCCTAATCAAGAAAGTAAAAACAATGAACTAAAACCAGAAGACACATTGGGTGGTATGCATAAAAACTAAGCAATTGCTTTTGCTACAAATTTGTAGGAAAATCTAGCAAAAGCTTCAATAGATATGCATAATAATAAGTAGCAATTGCTTTTACTTTAGCAAAAGCTACATCATGTGCGCCAAGTTAAGTAAAAGCTATGCACATAGCAATTGCTACGATTGGTATGCATAACACCTAGGAATTGCTTTTGCTTCATAGCAAATGCTATGAAAAATTGAAGCCTGCCTCAGTTGTGACTTCGCTAGCCTAGCAAAAGGTTTTTCGTAAGCATAAATGGCTGCATTTATGAATATCCGGGAAAGGAAGGTTTACAAACCTAGGAGTAGTCCCGAAGAACGGGATTTCAAAAAGTTATATTGATTTAGCAGTGAAAATGTTATGTGGTTAAGTGATTATTTGGTGGGAGAAAATGATGAAACATGTGGTGGAGCTTTGAGCAGTCAGCAGAAAATGAGGACATTTTTGAGATACATAGGAGACCCCGGTTTTCAGGTTGGCGTTGGGTATATATCAAAGTACAGTGTCAAGAACTGTCACATACGTAGCAAAAAAAATTCTTCAAAAAACTCACCTCTGGATGTCCTTTCCATCAGATCAACAAAGTATGCACGATGCTAAGCTTTAGTGGCAGAGAAAGTACAATTTTCCATCTGCAATTGGTGTTTTCGATTGCACACATGTGAGGATTCCAAAACCACATCATCACAGAGAGGAATACGTCAATTGCAAAGGTTATGCATCTATAAATGTGCAAGCTACGTGTAATGCTAGGAATGTTTCACCAGTGTGGGATATTCAGTGGCCTGGGTCAGTGCATGACTCACGCATATGGCGTAACAGTGCACCGTGCGCAATGAAAAGAAGGATAAACACAGTGTTGATAGCAGATGAAGGCTACGGACTGGCACCATGGTTAATGATTCCATGTCGGAATCTGTTACACTGCAAGAAATTGCATATAATGGACTTATAAAAGCAGAACGGGGTATAATCGAACATTGTTTCGGACAGTTAAAGAAAAGGTTTCCAATTCTTCATTACGGATTAAGACTGAATTTAGCAACACACCAACACTAATACAAAGTTGCTTCATCCTACATAAGGTGACCAAGTATTTGGTTGATGATTTTGATGATTTGGACGGTGATGGGGATGATTTTGAAAATGAAAATGGCATTGAAAATGGTGGTGATGAAGCTGCAGTACGTGCAGAAGAAATAAGAAAGCGAAATGAAATTACTGAAATTATATATACTTTGTAAATCAGTAATACAAGTGGAAAAATCAAACAGACTTTAAATCCACATAATTTGAAAATTCTGCTATAAATGAAATATGGTTTAAATTAAAGTTATGTGGCAGCTTTAGAACTAGTTGGTTTTGCTTTTGAGAAGTTCTAGTTTTTTTGAAAAATAATCAATTTGTATTCTGGTCAACTTCAGCTGTTGGCTGATAAGTAATCTCTGATAATCGGCGGTGGACAATCCTCTGCTTTCTTCAGTTTCAAACATGCGCTGACGCTTTGCAGGTCTCTCAGGTTGTTGTTCTCCCACTGATGGTAGAGATGGACCCTCATTTCCTGTCACACCTCCCTGACATGCATCTGTTTAAAAAAGCATATTGCTTAATTTTCTTTCTTGCCCTTGAAATTTCAGAAAGTGTGCGATATGTAATCAAAATGAGCGAAAAAATTGTTTCTTTCAAAATCTTACCTGGAATCTTGTTTAGTGTTGCATTGTTATCTACTGACAGTAATAAAAAACAGTTGTTGCTGCCACTGATTCAGCTAATTTTTTTGTTTCCTGTTGCCTTCATGTTGGTCTTCCTTTTCACTACAGTTTTCATATTACTTATTTTCTTTGTTATTTGTTTGGAATTCAATTTTGTCACAAAGCTGCTCAATTTTCATAATCGCTTCCTCCTTTTCTTGCTTTATTTTTGAAACTTGCGCTTTATTTAACAACACCGGTTTGTCCTTAATTACATTCACAAACACATCATTAAACTCGTCCACTTCTATATCAGAACCATCTGATAACATGTTACCAAATTTAACAAAAGAACTCGATTAAGCGACAAGGAAGTACACTAAAATGCACAGCACAGTTTGAAAGGAACGTGAAGTCGTCTGCTTACATGATGCAATTGGATTGTGTATGCGTGCTAAGGGAATGATCACTGGTAGCGGCAAGCAATTCCTACGCATAGCTAGCAATTGCTTTTAAACAAAAGCATGTGTATGCGTACAATTTAGAGCAATTGCTTTTGCTTCCATCATTTGCTAGAGTGAAAGCAAAAGCAATTGCTAGGTTTTATGCATACCTGCCATTAGCATCATTGGATATTACAGCTCTGTATCCAAGCATACCCATATACCTAGAAATTGCAACACTTTGGTTAGTCCAAACAGGCATCCAGAAAATACAAATAGACAATTACCTAAAACTAAAGAACTATGCATAAACCAGAACTACATTTCATTCAACAGCAAAACAATCCAACAGAAAGCAATCTAATTCAAATGGAAGTAGAAGAAAACATTTTACTTTTCCTAGATTTTAAGACACAGTGGAATCTCGTTAGCATGTTCCTCATTAACACATTTATTATGTTGAATTATAAAAGTTTCGGCACCAAATGTAATAAATAACGTTTACTTAGTATGTTTTCTTGCTACCGCTTACTACATTCAAAGTTTGATATCCTCATTTGCTATTTTGGCCAATCCTTGGTCAGTTCATTGAGAGTAGGCACTTACTATGTTCAAAGTTTTGATGTCCTCATTTGCTAGTTTGGTCAATCCAGTCGGGGCCAATGACACGTGTGCATTTGTGACATGGTTTGTATGGTTGGGATAGACAATGCTTTAGCTTGGCGTGGTTAGTTTCTACTGTTAAGTGCTGACCAAACATACATAGATTGTATTTTAACTTTTCATTCACAATGGAGAAAAACAAAAGAGCAGCAAATAACCAACAGTGAAAAACTGAAAATTATTGAAGTAGAAGATCAGAATCCAAATATAAAATGTGTGGATATAGCACGGAAGTTAAACATTCCTCCATCAACCTTAAACACAATTGTTAGTAAACGTAAACTTTTCCTTTTTAAGAAGGAAAAAATGTGTAAGAAAAATGTAATCACCCTGGCCAGTTTCCAGAATTAGAAGATGTTCTACTACAGTGGAGCTTCAAATGTGGCAATAGAAGGTACTGTGGTTCAAGCTCAGGTGACACATTTAGCACAGAAGATGGGACCGGATGATTTCAAAGCGTCCAATGGCTGGGCTGAAAGATTCAAGAATCAACATGGCTTAGTTTACAGATGTGTGCAAGGTGAGGGTGTTGCCCTAGATAATGATGTTACACTGTGTGAAAATATAGAAATGTGGAAAAATACAATGCCATCAATTTTGAAAAGCTCTAGCCCAGACGATGTTTGTAATGCAGATGAAACGAGACCATTTGTACATCTTTTGCCAAACAAAACCCTGGATTTTAAGGGCATTAAGTGTCACAGCAGGAAACTCAATGAGGAGAGGATTACAGTTTTGCTGTGTGGGATGAAAACAGAATGGAGAAATTGGTACTGCTGGTTATTGGAAAAGCATGCAGCCTGCAATGCTTCAAGAATGTGCAATCTTTTCCATATAAAATACCTTTCAACACAAAAGCTTGGATAACTTCTGCAGAACTTGAAAATTTCTTATGAGCATGGGATGCAAGATGGGCATAAGAAGCAGGAAAATAGCTCTCTTCATTGATCAGTGTGTTGCTCATCCACCAACTGTTTCAAATTTAAGAAATGTAAAAATAATTTTCCTCACAGTTAACTGCACAAGTAAGCTAGAACCTTTAGATCAAGGCATAAGTCGGTGCATGAAGCAAACATATCGAAAGACGCTAGTACAGAGAAGGTTGGCTGCACTGACATTGACAAGAAAAATTGCTGTCTTAGATGCTATGCATTTCATTAGGACTCCCTGGGATTCTGTGATGGAAGATACCATTACGAACTGCTTTAATAAAGTTGGCTTTTGCTGGATTCTTCGTGATGACATCACACTGGAAGATGAGTTTTCCGAGAGTGAAGAATACCCAAATATCAGATGACGTCAGCATGTCTTTTGAAATATATATAATATATATAATATATATGTCTTTTGAAATTCCAGTATGTGAAACTGATGATAGATGATATACCTGAAGAGCAAATGAAAGAAACATCAGTGGGAGATGAAAGTGATGAGGAGCCAGATCCTGAGCCAATTCCTACAGTGTCAGAAGCGATGGAGGCAATGGACATAGTGAAGCGATATGTGTGCAGTTTCAAAGTTGATGAAAGACTTTACTAAAAAGATGGAAAGTAAACTTTTAGCATTAAAACCAACAAAGCAATCAACCATAGATATGCATTTCAAACCAGCATAAATAGTATTAATATTTCACATCCGTTTGGGAGGTAAGATGTATCATTAGATTTTATTACATAATCATGCTCTTAAATCCAGTGGTGAAGCTATTAGCTAATGAGTGGGTAGGCAGAAAGTCTTACCTTCAATTTTCTTGTAGAGTAGTTCCAAACGTCAAGTTTTCCTAGAGGCAAAATTGTCAATCACGTGGTCACTCATCAGTTCCTTTACAAATTCTTTTTCAATAGCAATGGTGATAAGACAGCTCAGTCGTTTATTGGCCATTAAGTTACATAAGTACGTTTTCACCCTTTTTCATAGTACTCATACTTCTTCCAGATGAAACGGTTGGCACAGGAAACGTTAAAATCAAATGGATCAGTCTGCAAACTTTGGTGTACACTGGTTCTAAGTCATTAATTAAGATAAATTCCAGAAGAGGACAAGTCTTTAACTATGTCAGGGTAAATATTTCTCAAATCGTTTTCTAATCTTTCTTTATTAAGGAAGGGGTACTTGTTTAGAAGACTGTTCGACTTAGTGCATGGGAAACTTTGTTTGTAAGCAACGAATTTATTTTTATCCAAATGCTCAACAAATTGAATACTTTCAAAATCACCAAAACGTTCTTCCATCTCGTAATCAGAGTGTTGAGAACTTCATATGTTAATTGTTTCAGACTTTGGAACGAGCTGTCATCTACATTTGAGCCAATGTTTATTAGACGACATTTCTCAATGCAAGAGGAAACAATTTTATCTGATTACCTCATTTCTTTTAGAGTAGCAGTGGTTTTCTTAATTTCATTATTGCAGAGAACTACATCAGAGACAGTTTTGTGTTGCAATAATGCAAAGAGATGGTCAGTATAGATGAATATTTGTTTATACAAAGCAAAAAAATGAAATAGATCTTTTTGAGAATGTTAAGCAACACAACAGCAGAATTGTACAACTCACTATCCTAAACTTCGTTTTCTTTAATGCCCTCAAAAACTTGTCCTAGAGCATCATAGCGGAAAAATATAGAGTGAACTGCTCTGGAATGGAAATTCCAACAGTTTGTGCATACTTGTGGAAGTCTGAATCCTTCAAACACCAAAAGCTGAGCTCTTTTTGAGGATCTACTAAAAAATGAATGAAAGGCTGTCAAATTATGAATGAAATGTCTGACTATTGTTTTGGAGCAATGAAGAAGAATGAGGTTTGGTTTGTGAGCATAACAGTGCAAGAATAATGTCCTTGGACAAGTTTAACATAGCACAGAATGCCTCCATGCTTCCCCACCATTACAGAGCAACCATCATGTCTGACTAACTACTTTGTCAGTTACTCCGTATTTTTGTAAAACATTGAGATAAAAACATGATGTAGTCTTATCTACTGAAACGTAATAAAATCCCATGAATCTTTCTATGGGACCTTCTTTTGAGAAGAATCTGAAAATTATGCTGATCTGAGATTTATTTGAAACATCTAAAGTTTCATCTGCCTGGATACCAATGAATCACAAGATGCTAACTCTTCCATAATCTTCTCTTTAATTATATCAGTTACAGATTCAATTAATTCATTTTGGATATCGCTTGAAGTACCTTTGAAGCCTGAGGTGGACTGGAGATGATCACGTATGTATTGTTCCTGCTTAGAAAGAAGATCTAACAATTCTAGATAATTGTCCCTGTTTACCGAATCTTCCTCTTCAAAATGGCCTTGAAATGCAAGTTCCTGTTTGCCAAGAAAGCATACAATGTCAATAAGTCTTTCAAAAACTAGCCTGTTTTGTTTTACGACTTCATTATGTTTAATAGCCTGAATTCTTGCACCTTGAGAGAGAACATGTTCTATTCTGCCGCATCCCAGTAAACGGAAGCTCTCTTCATTCTGAATATGTTTATTTGAATTATGTTTAACTGCTTTTCTGAGAAAGGTTTTTGTAACCGTAATTCTATGTAATGCCCATTCCTTTTCACCACCAAATAAAAGACACGTGTAACAAAAAAGTTTGTTAGTGGCTGTATATCCTGTCAACCATGAGCATCGCATGTACCACAAAAATCGAAAATTTCTAGTTACGTTACCATCAACACATTTGATGTCTAAATTAGGCATACATCTATTGTTTTTAACACTACATTTTTCTTCTTAAGTCAAGAAGAAAATGGTTTGGTTTTCAATAAATTTTAAATACTCAATAGGTTCATGAAAGAACCGTTTTACTCATGCTCACAATACACTTTTGCAGTCGCTTTGAATTCTTACTTAAAACCAGCACTGAACTGAGAAGAGGCATGCCTTCTTAACTATTAAGAGGGACAGTCATTCCTCTATCCCCCCTCCTTTCCGCTTCCCTCCTCTGAAGCCCAAGCATTGTGCTAGAAAGAAACCTTTCTGAGTCAGAAACATTCTTGCCTTGACATGTCTTATCCTCTCTGCTGAATCCATCTAGCTGTCTATGCAAGCACTACTTGCTCGCTGACAAACAATAAACTAGAACGATATCAGAATATTTCGGTCTCGTAATAGAGTAAAATTATTAAATATTATTTTTGTGTTGGGGAGGATTTTAGGGTAGGCAATGCCTAAATTGCTTCCAAGGAGCTTTGCCACTGCTTAAATCGCATATGTTGTAATTTCGTTAGCACGTTTTCCCATCTATGACTTCCAAATCCTTGGTCCCTAAAAAATATACTAATGAGATTCTAGTGTAATCAAAGAACGTAATCACCTAACCTTTGGAATTTACCACAAACCAACACAAGTTGAGAACTAAAGGTTATAGCCCCATAATGCACAAACATGCAGCATTGAACAGCCTAACTCACAGATTGGTTTTCGCACCTTTAAAGGAAACAGCTCCATAAAATTGAATATGAACACACAAAATCCACAGCACTAAACAATGGTTTCAGCCTGCAACTAATAGACAAGAAAATAAAAAAGTTCAAACAGAAGCAAATCGCGGATACCACAAAATTAAGTTAAACAAAAGACAAATCCAATTTCAAGAAAGTTACATATACCACCCAGAAATACATCATAAATTCCAAAACATTTTCAAACAACTTAAGCCTATAAAAATTATTGTGCACCAATATAAACGATCCCATCCCAGAACACTAAAAATCCAGCATTTACAAAATAAACTCTGCAGACTGCAACAAACTCTACATAGGAAACACCATTGTTGCACACACTTTATTTTTCAAGTTCCCCCATAGACAAAAATCAATGCAGTTAAATCAAGGGATCATAAGGGCCATAATTCTTTAGTAAAAATGTACAAATTAAATTTAATGACTCATCAGCTGTATGCACGGGAGCAAAGTCTTGTTGAAAAACTCAAACTGACATTCAGAGTCAGTCAGCTGTTAAAAAAATTGATTAAATCATTCCTGTTACCTCTCTCCATTTACCATTTGTTCAAAACACATAGGTCCTGTTATTCTGCATGCATTTACTGCACACCAATTTTCATGTCACACAAGGGCATCTCGTGTGTAAGACCTAGTTTCTCTGTACTCCAATATCTGTTATTTTGCGATGAAACATTGCTATATAAATGGAACTGTCCTTCATCAGAGAAGAATATTAACCGTGGATCAATTACTCTATCATTTTGCAACATCCAATTACACAAATTTACCCAACTCTGATCACATGAAAAATAATGTGTGCTCTTACACTAAGAACTGAAAGAAAACATCAGGCGAGAAATTCACTCAGTTTCGAATATTGAGTGTGATAAAAGTTTTCTGAGAGGATGCCCGAAATGTGTGGATAACATTTCTTATATGTGCTCCTTATCATTGTAATTTTAATTGTAGATATGAGAACACGAGGCGGTTGCAGGGATATTATAATTGTTTTAGCAGCAGTCCGAAGTACAGTGGTTGGCAAGTGAAGAGTCCTGAAATGGCCACAGTGTGAAGGAAAAGCACTGTATATTTAATAATTAATGGAGCCCTGGGAATGTGTAATTGTTTATTTTTGTGGTTACCAGTTGACATTTAAATAAGTGTGTATAACTTTATGAAGCTGGAATTTGCACAAAAACATCACAACCAAAAGAAATATGTGTTGGTGAAGAGGTTAAACAGTTTATTAAATAATGAGAAGAGGAGAAGGAGAAGAAGAAAGTTGGTTTACTTATGGGTAGAAGATACATTGAAAATGGTGAAAATATAAAAACAAATGTTACTGGTTAATCTGATGGTTTGAAGTATGCTCTATGCAAACATACATCATTGTTTTAAGGTCCTAAATCCCGTTTTAAATGACAGTTTGTAGACAGACACATGCCTCTTTTTGCCCTGTGATAATTTCTCTTGCTATAATTATAAGCCTAGGTACATTACTTTTTGTGACTTTAGGCTTTCAGCTGTTGGCTACTCTGGTTATGCATTCACTTGTTTCCTTATCCAAGAAGGTAGCACATGTGTGGTTTTCATTTTGAGCAAAGAAATGCCCAGATCAAGAGCCAAAGTTTTCAAGAAAAGGTCTGTACGACCTGGAAGGAAATAATAAATAAAAACATTTTGAATACACCAGAAGTGGAAAATTATTTTCCTAATCACAGTAATGTAGATATTAGGTTAGGTGATACAACCCGTTTAAGTGCTGAATTAAAGGAACGTGCCTCTACTTACAGTTCTTCAAGAAGGAAACTATTTTGCAGCCCTTCTACATATGATGATACAGAACACCCTGAAAACTGTGGTGGAAATGTTATATTGAATGTTAATGTATTTTTAGAAGCTGAAGTTTATTTTTAAAATGTAAACATTGTGATTCAAGTGACAGTATTATGTTTTGAAGACCTTTCAGCCAGATATGGATTAGTTTCCAAAATAGTTCTGAAATGCAATGTAGGTAGCGCTGAGCATGTTTCATAGCAGTAAAACTACAGAAAATGGTTTTGAAAACAATATTAGGTTTGTGTATGGCATGTGTGCTATTGGAAAGGGAAAACTTTATGTGCCATGAACTTATCAACGTCACCTACAACATTTCTGAAATATATTTGCTTTACTTCATATAGCATTATGAAGTCTGACTTGGAGGCAGAGGAACCCTACAAGAAAGCTAGACAGAAAGCCAGAAGCAAGAAGAAAGTAGAGAAAACTATGGCAATATGAGTATGGGGCAGGAATATTGTAAAGACACTGTGAGTGCTGTAAAACTTCAAACTCATTTTACTGTAGTTTTTTTATAAGTACCTTTTCTCTGAAACAGTTCATCCCAGGGCAATGCGATTTTGGCAATTTATTTGGATAATGCATGTGCATGAAGTGACATTGTTTCAGCATTATATCTATATTATATGATGTTTTTTCTTTTAAAAATGTACCCCAAAAAAAGTCACTAGAAAATTTTCCAAAATTACATTTTTCATGTGTTATACTGAAAAAAATTTGATTTGTTGGCAAATAGTGTAAGTGAAAAAGTTTCAGTACTCTACTGTGAATACTTCATGAGAAAAGGTACATAGAAAGTGATCAATTTAACATGGCAAAGATAGAAGATACCTTCTCCCCTTAAGACTAGAATTTTGTTATGCATTTAAAATTGTAATTTTATTGATTACTTTGGAAATAAGTAGGTTGCAATTTAATAAACTATTTATGTAACTTTTAATTCATGCAAATTACTTCATACTTCCTTTACTACATACCTAGTTAGTAAAGGGAGTACTGCATTCCTCCAAAAAATGTAAAATTTAGATAGCAATGGAAATACTGTTTTGGGGACCCCAAATAAAAACAAATTCTTGAAAGGTGTGTGAACAGCATTACTAAAAGATCTGATGTATTACATTCACATGACTTTCTCAACCATTAGTAGTTATACAAATTGTTGTTACAAAAGCTTACTTTTCTATCTACTTCATTTTAATTGCAGAAATAGCTAAATTACACATTTTGTTATAGATACAAAGTGAACCGTGATAGTCAAATATTTAAGAACAAGATGCTGGCCTTAAAATTTGATACTCTTTCCATGTAATCATGAAAAACAACTGACAGGACTGTAAACCATTAATATGAAGTATCTCAGAAATGGCTCATGCCACAAACAAAAAAATATTTGAAGTAAATTATGTGTTTTAGAGACATTAACATTTTTTGTGTAGTATGCTTTTGTCTATCGCTCAAGTTTACCAGTTATAGAACATTATATATTCACAGATTATTCACAGAAAATTCAAGCGTATGTTTTATTTGTCATGTAAATATCTTTGTATTGTAATTAAAATTGTTAGAGCCACTATTCAGAAAACAAAAAATATTGAAAAATCTTCCATGTAAAGGGCGTTGAAGTGGCGGGATGTTCTTGAAAACCTTTGTGTCACATCTTTGGATGCTACTGAATTTAAATACCAAGTTTGGTATTTATCCAGCTTTTTGTTTTTTGAGTTATGCTGTTCAAATACGCATAGACCTTTTTCTAAAAATGCCTTTTTTATAATTTATTTATTCAGGGGGCCTCAAAAACATGTATTTCCGTTGGAATCTCTAGATAAAAGTTTTAGGTGGAATGCAATACCTTTTCAACCTACTATATAAGTGGTAGAGAAAGTAAAAATGAAATGTTGGGGATAAATACCAAACTTAGTAAATTTAACTTCAGCATTTTCCAAAGGTGCAACATGATTTTCAAGAAAATCGTCTCCTCCAAACTACAAACATAGAAAGCTTTTCCAAATTTATTTTCGCAAAAATGGCTAACTATTTTGATCGAAACAGCATATATTTTCATGACAAATAAAATGTATATTTGGATTTTATCTTGAATTTTCTGGGAATAGATTGTGAAGACCTTGCATATGTGCCGTAGAAAAATGGTGTTACTTCTGCTACAAATATCACCCTACAATTGGGTGCAATTTACAAATATACAAACAAAATGCTGCCAAAATATGAATAGTTAACAGCGTAAACATAAGCAGAGCAAGAGTGCATTTCCTAACAATGTGAACGATTGACTAATTAAATAAGCTTAGGTTTCTGAACTCTCAGAAGATTAGTGTTAGGTTAGGTTTTTTTTTTTTAATATAAGCCTATGCTAATTACCAACCAGTGGTTACACCAAAGCATGCTAACAATGTTCCATGTTTATCATACAAGCTTAGGTTTCTGAATTCACAGAAGTTTAGCCTTAGGTTAGCTTTTTTTGTTATATAAATTTATGTTAATTACTAACCAATGGTTATACCAAAGTGTGCTAACGATTTCCACGTTTATCATATAAGCTTAGGTTTCTGAATTTATGGAAGGTTAGCCTTAGGTAAGGTTTTCTTTAGATAAGCTTAGGTTATTAGAGGGAAGCGAAAATAAAGAAGAATAACAAGGAAATTATTTCTAACCCTTGGGGTTTGCTTTCTCATTTCAGCTGGCGGTTCCCATCTTGCATGTGCAGTAGAAACCAGATGGCGATGTTTGTTGTTGTTACAGCATAATTCTGCTATAAAAGTAAAGCACATAAAACGGGCGGATAGGTGTGCACCAAGTCTAGAGGAGACAACATCTACTAATAAAACAACTCCTTTAGTGCTTTTAGGAATGACTTATTAACACATTTTATGTACCATGGCACTTAAGAAAGTTAAACCGGGAAGAGTTTTGTATAATTACTTTCTCTACTACGTATAGTAAGTAGGGGAAGTATTGCATTCCACCCAAAAATTCGATACCGAGATTTCACCAGAAATACATGTTTTGAGACCCCCTGAATCCAAAAAAAGCATTTTTGGAAACATGTCCATGTGTGTCTGTGAACAGCATAACTCAGAAACGAACAGTCGGATAAACACCAAACTGGGTATTTAGGTTCAGTATCTTCCAGAGATGCGACACGAAGGTTTTCAATAAAATCCCCCCACCCCAGATTACCCTTTACATGGAACATTTTTCGAAAATTTTAATTTTCTCAAAAATGGCTCTAACGATTTTGATTAAAATATATGTATAAGATATTTTCATGACATATAAAATGTATATTTGGAATTTTCTGGGAATGTCTCCAAAAATATTCATTGTAAACGACTTTTGCATAACTGGTAAACCATAAGAGATATACAAAGTTTTACTGCACAAAAAATGTTTGTTGTTGGGTGAACCATTTTCGAGATATTGCTTGTTATTCCCTTAAATTTTTCAACACTTCTTTTCTCAAATGGGAATCCATTATTCATTTTTTTTGTCTGGGATATGCAAACAGTATTAATCTGTGGCAAAGAGAATGGTGCTGTGCATAGCAACCAGCTATTAAGAGATATGTCTATGCTTAAAGGCTACTGTATTTCTATATTGCCCTTGCAAATACAAAACAAGGGGAACATAGTACGCCTTAAGCGATAGTCAAATATTTTTAGAACTGATCTCTATGTGTAAAATGTAATTCTCTTTGCATGTCAAAAGATCATTTCTGCAAATGTTTATCTCGATTAATATGAAATAGATGGAGAGTAAGAGTTTGTAAAAATAGTTTGTACACAAGTAGAGAAAGTTATGTGAGGGTAACACATCAGATTTTTTTTTTTATAAGTGGTGAACCATAAGAGACAAAATTACTGCACAAAAAATGTAGATACCTTTAAAGCATATAACTTATTTCAGTCTTTTTTTTTATTATTCTGTTGCTTCTCACATAAGTATTAAAAAGAATACAGAATTTCAAGACCAGCATATACGACCTGCTCTTAAAAATTGTATTATTGCTTTGGTTTCCTGTATCCCTCTTGTACAAGTACAAAGAATTGTGCAAATGTTTATCTTAACGTGAAGTAGATAGAAAAACAATGTTTTATAAGCATAATGGTTAAAATAAATGAACCGTCATCTGTATTTTCCCCCATAAGTGATTACAGTGCATTTTAAAAGAAGTTAACTAAATGACTCATAAATCATTTCAAGTTCAAAGAATTCATTCACCGAGTAAAATGGGTTATCAGCTAAAAGGTCACTTGATGTACTGGACAGTTCAATTATTAAAGACTAAATAAAGCCTAATTAATCATACCTATTTAGTCTGTGATATGGTGCATCAATGTTTCTTCCTTGTACTAACAATCTGAAGCAATAAAAGGTGTACTAAACGAGTTCTGGACACAGGCAAAAATAAATATATAGCGTATAGATAAAAGACAATTATTTTTATTTTACAGTTCATGAATGTAGGTATTGCGCAATATTCTAGGGCGCAATGTCAGATGTATTTCCTTAGGACAACTATCTTCGTACGATATCAGATTCTCTCGTAAATATAAAACCTACCTACCTATTGTATGGCATTTCAATCTACCTTTCTGTGAATGTTTTAAATTGTCTTAGCAAAAGATAGTTTAGCACGTCGTGTTACAAACGAAAACTGCTACTTAACTTGAACGAATTTATTTACCACTGTATTAGTGAAACAGGAATTTCAATTTATCTACAACAGTATCAAAATTTTACTTGTTGATTGTAGAACTGCACTTTTATGAAACTGGCATCATTTATGTTTTGCAACAGACAATTCACAAACTCTTAACCTCTAACAAGAAAATCACTTATTCCAGAGTGTATGTATTATATCTAAGAAAAAATTAAAAGTATAAAATTATGCATAAACCATTTCTATTCGTGGAAGTCTAATACCAAAATCTCTCCACCTTTACTATTAAAAATCATTCAAAACATTCCTTCAATCGGAATTCTTTCGCGCGAAACTTACTGAGGAAGTTGCGTCGTGTAGTTAGGTTAGTCTGTTCTGTGGAAGACCTTTAATCTTCCTTCCAGAATTACCACAGGTAGAAAACTGGGTACGAAAACTGCTGCAGACACTCAAAATAATATTGCAACCAATCTTCTAAATTTCGGTATTCTGCTTTCTAACTTCTTTTCCTCATTACACTGAAGTGATGTACTACCGCCAAAACATTCACATGTGCATTATCGTGCAGTGAAATATAGTTCTGAAGTAATCTAAGCTTCTTTCAGTTAAAAAACCGTAACCTTACCGGCGATAACATTTATGTTTATCTTCTTTATTGTACGCTGGTTTCTCTAATGAATAATTACATTCAAAAGAAATGCACACTATACCTTTCACTACAACTATACTCTGAACTGAGGATGAAAAGGTGATTGGTTTTATTTTTCTTGCTATTTGAAGAGATACCACCACTGCCACCTTCAGAAAGCGCCCAAGCTGTCGATTAAGTATCGCCGCTAAAAGCAGTGTTTAAGTAAATTTTTCTAAAGTTATACGATGGAATTGCCGAAATCACTTTTAGCGGATATTAAAGATATTCAAAATCAGCTTAAACTTGCCATCCAAAAGCACCAAGTAAGTAATAATTTCTTAATACTCGTGGATGCTGTGAACAGTTTTCCAGATAAATTTTGCTCAAATTGAGCACAGGCGCACTTGCTAAACAATCGGAAACAAGTTGCACTTTTTTTGATAGTTTGAGATGATGTGAAGAAACTTTTGAGTGTTTCAGAATTGTTCTGTTTCAAACTTGATGGAAAGTCACTTTTGTTTCAAAAGATACTCTTAACTGATGTTAAAAGATGCGGTAGAGCAAAATAAGTGTTGTAGCATTTAAGCGTTTGAATGTGGGCAGTTTCGAGCAAAACGAAAAACAATTCTTATGCTGCAGTTATTATATCCATCCATTTATCACATTGTAGCTAACGTAATATTTAACAGAGCGTTCAATATTTTAATTGAACATTGGCATTTTAGCCTACAATTAGTCATTAAAAAACTATTATGCAAGAATAGCATGGGACCGTTATTACTTATTAGCTTGAAATGTGAACAAAATGCAATCATTGTGCAGCTAATTATCAGATTTTTTTTGTTTGCCCCTGATATTGATTCAAGAGTTAACTTTTTCATGGAAACAATTCCAAGTTACAGCGTTCTTAAGTCGTTGGCATACGAAGATCACCGAAGTTGTACAGAGATACAGATAGCAAAACAAGTGGAAGTTGCTGTTTTCCAACTATTTTATGACAAATTACCGTATCTTCTCCTCTTTTATTACGCGAATTACAACGACTTTTTAATGGAACTGCTTATTCATGTTCAAGGTTAACCCTGTCCAGGTAGTGTTCATTTAGTATTCTGCTGCACAGGTGTCAAATGCGCATGTACTCCTTTATTAAATTTATTTATCCTTTAATGAGATTGATTATTTATCCACAATGCAAGAAAGGGAGATAAATTCGTATTCCATTACTTTCATCACTTATTTATTTGAATGAGTACCTGTTGCACCACCTGTGATGTATCTTAAAATAGGTATATGAAAAATGAGACAGAAAAGTTGGGCTAATAGAAAAAAGAAAGAAAGAGAACAGAAGCAACTCCACGTTTTCTATATAGACTGCATTTTTTTTTACAGCCAGAATTTTCTGACTCTTTTCACCCCTTTTCTCAGCTTCCCTGTCCTTCATATTGCCTCAGATATATTTATTTACATATTTAATAAAGACAGGATATAAATGCAGAACGTTTTTATGCCTTGGAATATTGATATATCAGGATGAAGTTTTAGTTTATTTGAAATATAAGTTAGCTCTTCCTTGGTAGTTCTTCAAACACTGGTTTGTTTTACATTTAAAAATGCATATTTAATGTTATACTTACAAACTTGGAAACTGACATGACATTCCAAATCTTATATTTGTTTGCATTAGAACCACATGGTCTTATAGTTCAACCTAAGAAAAAATTGCATATTAAAGCCCTTGCTAGTTCATTTTAGCTGCTTGACTCTGGCCCAAATAATTTAAATTCAGAATTACATAAAAGCAGAAGACATTCAAAAGTGTATTCGTGAAATAATGTTGCACATAGAAGCTTTTTGGGGAGAGCATATGTAAGGTTACTGTATTCTGAGGTAGATACAATAGGAAAGGACTGGTGTATGTGTACAGAAAATAGTAACATTCAAACAATATTCTGATAATTAGTATGTATGTTTATTTCCATAATGGTATACAAAATTCTTATAATTTTTAATACATTACTTTGAGTTGCTATTTTTTCTTTCTTTGGTCCATCATGCATTTTAACACTGTGGCTATTTATGCATGGTGGGTCATAACAAATTCATATTGCTTTATTTTTCTAAACCATTTTTCTCTTACTCTCCCCATATATTCTCCTATTGTTTTTATATCCCTCTCCTTTTGTATTTTCATTATCCTAACTTTTAGCAGGACAAATTCTCACCATTATATACTTTTTTTACTATATCATAAACATTTTAATTATTAATACTTCTTTTTTAACATTCTTCCATTCTTTAGGTAAAAAGTGATCTCTCCACAACTTAGTTTCTTCACATTCAATTATACAATGCAAATCGTTATCTAGAGGCAGATAATTAGTATGAAACATGTATATCCAAATTTAATTGTACTTATTTGTATATAAGTTTTTTTTAAAAAAAATATTTATGGACGTTCTTTAACTGCTGTGGTCCTTAGCGTTCCATTCTATATTGGGCTTGAAAGACCGGTAATTTTGCTCAGAGGGCTCTTTTATCAGGCTTGAGGTTCTTTTACCTGCAGTAAATCTACGACTCGGGACCACCAGCTTTACTTCCCTTTCGAAGGAAGCCATGCTAAGGATTTTTACGCCTGAAAAAAAATCCATTGCCCTCCTCCCTAGAGGCTAGCATTTGTATATAAGGGGAAGTAAGTGTAGGCAAATTATACTTTTTAAAATTATTTTTCTTAGCAATGCTAGAGAATATTGAACGTGCTAACCAGTGCATAATGCTATCACCATACCTATAACATTCAACAGTTATAACCACTTATAATGAGTTTCAAGTAAGTAGAAGCTTGTTACACCTATAAACTTTCACTGTAGAAAAGTGAACATTCTTTTTAGTTTTAAGAGTTTAGTTCCTATGCTAATTGACCCATACCACTTAGCTAGGTTGTTGTAAAGTCATCAAAGTTGTCTGCAAAATAGCTTGTGAGTGAATGAATATACCTTTCAGTAAGCTTATGTAAAACGTTCTGACAATCTTCCATTCCTGAGCAGTAGCACTGAGCAGCCCACTTGTCTAATAAGAGAGATGGGTGTCAGTGTTTCACGTGCTGTGAGTGTGATATTTTAAGCTTACATAGTTGTTTACAATGTGTTCTGTATGTGACTGCCTTTGAGTTTTGATATCTTTTCTAGTCCCTTGTTCCCCACCACTCTCACCATTTTTTGTTTCTGCTTTCTTGCGCTAATGGAGTGTCATGACATTTTACACAAGTTGTATATTCATATTTTTACTTTCTCTATTACATATAGGGGAAGTATTGTATTCCACCCAAAAATGCGATACCGAGATTTCACCGGAAATATATGTTTTGAGACTCCCTAAATCCAAAAAAAGCATTTATATATGTGTGTGTGTGTGTGTGTGTGTGTGTGTGTGTGTGTGTGTGTGTGTGTGTGTGTGTGTGTGTGTGTGTGTGTGTGTGTGTGTGTGTGTGTGTGTGTGTGTGTGTGTGTGTGTGTGTGTGTGTGTGTGTGTGTGTGTGTGTGTGTGTGTGTGTGTGTGTGTGTGTGTGTGTGTGTGTGTGTGTGTGTGTGTGTGTGTGTGTGTGTGTGTGTGTGTGTGTGTGTGTGTGTGTGTGTGTGTGTGTGTGTGTGTGTGTGTGTGTGTGTGTGTGTGTGTGTGTGTGTGTGTGTGTGTGTGTGTGTGTGTGTGTGTGTGTGTGTGTGTGTGTGTGTGTGTGTGTGTGTGTGTGTGTGTGTGTGTGTGTGTGTGTGTGTGTGTGTGTGTGTGTGTGTGTGTGTGTGTGTGTGTGTGTGTGTGTGTGTGTGTGTGTGTGTGTGTGTGTGTGTGTGTGTGTGTGTGTGTGTGTGTGTGTGTGTGTGTGTGTGTGTGTGTGTGTGTGTGTGTGTGTGTGTGTGTGTGTGTGTGTGTGTGTGTGTGTGTGTGTGTGTGTGTGTGTGTGTGTGTGTGTGTGTGTGTGTGTGTGTGTGTGTGTGTGTGTGTGTGTGTGTGTGTGTGTGTGTGTGTGTGTGTGTGTGTGTGTGTGTGTGTGTGTGTGTGTGTGTGTGTGTGTGTGTGTGTGTGTGTGTGTGTGTGTGTGTGTGTGTGTGTGTGTGTGTGTGTGTGTGTGTGTGTGTGTGTGTGTGTGTGTGTGTGTGTGTGTGTGTGTGTGTGTGTGTGTGTGTGTGTGTGTGTGTGTGTGTGTGTGTGTGTGTGTGTGTGTGTGTGTGTGTGTGTGTGTGTGTGTGTGTGTGTGTGTGTGTGTGTGTGTGTGTGTGTGTGTGTGTGTGTGTGTGTGTGTGTGTGTGTGTGTGTGTGTGTGTGTGTGTGTGTGTGTGTGTGTGTGTGTGTGTGTGTGTGTGTGTGTGTGTGTGTGTGTGTGTGTGTGTGTGTGTGTGTGTGTGTGTGTGTGTGTGTGTGTGTGTGTGTGTGTGTGTGTGTGTGTGTGTGTGTGTGTGTGTGTGTGTGTGTGTGTGTGTGTGTGTGTGTGTGTGTGTGTGTGTGTGTGTGTGTGTGTGTGTGTGTGTGTGTGTGTGTGTGTGTGTGTGTGTGTGTGTGTGTGTGTGTGTGTGTGTGTGTGTGTGTGTGTGTGTGTGTGTGTGTGTGTGTGTGTGTGTGTGTGTGTGTGTGTGTGTGTGTGTGTGTGTGTGTGTGTGTGTGTGTGTGTGTGTGTGTGTGTGTGTGTGTGTGTGTGTGTGTGTGTGTGTGTGTGTGTGTGTGTGTGTGTGTGTGTGTGTGTGTGTGTGTGTGTGTGTGTGTGTGTGTGTGTGTGTGTGTGTGTGTGTGTGTGTGTGTGTGTGTGTGTGTGTGTGTGTGTGTGTGTGTGTGTGTGTGTGTGTGTGTGTGTGTGTGTGTGTGTGTGTGTGTGTGTGTGTGTGTGTGTGTGTGTGTGTGTGTGTGTGTGTGTGTGTGTGTGTGTGTGTGTGTGTGTGTGTGTGTGTGTGTGTGTGTGTGTGTGTGTGTGTGTGTGTGTGTGTGTGTGTGTGTGTGTGTGTGTGTGTGTGTGTGTGTGTGTGTGTGTGTGTGTGTGTGTGTGTGTGTGTGTGTGTGTGTGTGTGTGTGTGTGTGTGTGTGTGTGTGTGTGTGTGTGTGTGTGTGTGTGTGTGTGTGTGTGTGTGTGTGTGTGTGTGTGTGTGTGTGTGTGTGTGTGTGTGTGTGTGTGTGTGTGTGTGTGTGTGTGTGTGTGTGTGTGTGTGTGTGTGTGTGTGTGTGTGTGTGTGTGTGTGTGTGTGTGTGTGTGTGTGTGTGTGTGTGTGTGTGTGTGTGTGTGTGTGTGTGTGTGTGTGTGTGTGTGTGTGTGTGTGTGTGTGTGTGTGTGTGAACAGCATAACTCAGAAACGAACAGTCGGATAAACACCAAACTTTGTATTTAGGTTCAGTATCTTCCAGAGATGCGACACGAGGTTTACAAGAAAATCCTCCCACCCCAGATTACCCTTTACATGGAACATTTTTCGAAAATTTTAATTTTCTCAAAAATGGCTCTAAGGATTTTGATTAAAATATCATATGTTTAAGATATTTTCATGACAAATGAAATGTATATCTCAAATTGTCTGGGAATGTCTCCAAAAGTATTCTTCATTGTGAACGACTTTTGCATAACTGGTAAACCATAAGAGATAGACAAAATTTTACTACACAAAAAATGTAGATCGCATTAAAATATGCCATTTATGTCATATACTTTTTTTTTGTTGAGTGAACCATTTTGGAGATATTGCTTGTTATTCCCTTAAATTTTCCAATACCTATACTTTTTCTCAAATTCGTTGTTCATTGTTTTTTTGTCCTGGTAATACAAAGAGAATGGAATACTCCACATAGCAACCACCTCTTAAAATATTTGACTAACGCTTAAAGTCTACCAATTCCCCTTGCATCTACAAGAAAATTAGCAATAAGATTAACATCTCGATATCTCGATTAACATGTAGCATATGGAGAATAAACGTTTGTAAAAATAGTTTGTACAAGAGTAGAGAAAGTCATGTGAGTGTAGCACATCAGATTTTTTTTGTTGAGTGAACTGTTTTCGAGATATTGCTTGTTATTCACTTAAAGTTTCCAATACTTATACTTTTTCTCAAATTCATTATTCATTTTTTTGTCTTGGATATGCAAACCGTATTAATTTGTGGCAAAGGGAATGGTGCTGCACCTAGCAACCAGCTATTAAGAGATATGTATGTGCTTAAAGGCTACTGTATTTCTATATTGCCCTTGTAAATATATATTCCCCTTACATCTACAAGAAAATTAGCAATAAGATAGAGTCTGCAAATGTTTATCTCGATTAACATAAGTACATGGAGAATCGAGACGATGTCAGGACACGAACCGACATCCACAACTACACCCAAATACGACGGTACGTCAACTTTCGAAATCTTCCGCTGACAATTCGCCGCCGTTGCCGCGCACAACCGATGGTCGTCAGAGGAGGAAGCCACACAGCTAATAGCCGCATCCAGGGACGGGCAGCAGGAATTCTGAATGCGATTCCGTCAGCGAAGCCCAGAGACATTTGGGAGGCCCTCGAAAACCGGTTCGGGACGATCGCTTGACCTCAGCCTTTCATAACCAACTCAGGTCAAAGCTGCAACAGCCAGGGGAGACGCTCAGAAGTTTGCCAGTTGAACAGCTAGTGTATCCCAGGAAGCTGCCTACTGCTTTGTCGACGGGGTGCGTAACACCGAGATATGAGAGTGTCTGATGCACAGCAATTACAAGACCATCCACGATATGCTAACGGCCGCGTTGAGGATGTAGGTGGTCAAGGCACCTACCTTGAAAACAGGAGCATTCGATACGGCGGGGACAGAGGATGAACACAAGGACGTCGACGAAGATTTTCAAGTGGGGTGTGTTGTGATTGTCGCCAACCAGGGCACCTAGTAAAGGACTGTCCACACCAAGCCTACGAGCAGCGCGAAGCGAATAAGCACCGGCGTGCGGAGGGGCACATCAGGGCCGTCTTCACCACCCCCTCGAGTGACGCTTCGTGCCTTGGCAGAAGAATGGATGATTGCCTCATCACGGACGGCTGGATAAAAGAGAAGCTGTGCCAGGTACTACTGCACACAGGTGCAGTCGTGACCATAATCAGACCTGACGTATCGAAGGGCTTGTCGTTGAGGAAATCGAATCGGCCCTACCAACTAGTGACGGCATTGGACGATACCTTGCCTGTGGAGAAGGAGGCCCTCTAGAGTTGACTCTAGGGAAGAGCATCGTAAGGTTGTGGGTATTCGTCGTGGGGATGGCTGAAGATGTGATACTGGGATTGGATGCTCTCGTGCCACGAGGCGACGGTCGACATCGGCAGGAGTGTCTTGAGACTCGGGAGACGTCCCAACTAACATCCGAAGATTTGCAGGGTGATCTGATGGAGGATATGGTTGTTTCCGTAAGAAGCGAGGTGGTGAAGGCGCGTCTGGAAGTCCAGCATTCAAGAAACCTGGTTTTGGACCGGAAGACACCATTGGATGGATTATGTGTCACCAGGGCATTGCTGCCTTACCTGGAGGAAGTGTCAGTGAGACTGCTCAATCCACCGGATACCAATCAGGATATACAAGCCGAAACAGAGTTAGGAGAATGTGAGCCAGCTGCGATTGTATCACCGTGTGGCGAACCTGAGGAACCAGCACACCGCCTCAAGATCTGGGGTCCTGGCTGGAAGACTTGTTGAAGATGGCGGCCGACCATCTGACGGCAGCACAACTGAAGAAGGTCCGGCACCTTCAGTCCACTTTCAGCCAAGGGGGCGGCGATTATGGCTGCACTGACAGAGTACTCCACCACATCGACAACGAAGATGCGTGGCCTATCCAGCAACCACCAAGGCGTGTTATTATGACGAAGCAAGCAGAGGTACGAGATATGCTTAAGGACGTGAGATCTCGGGGCATCATCAAATAATCCGACTGCCTTCGGTGTTCCCCTGTGGTCTTGGTGAAAAGGAATGGCGAGCTAAGCTTCTGCGTGGACTATAGGAAGTTGAACGTTGTCACCCAAAAGGACTGTTTTTCTTTACCCCGAATTGATAATACTTTGGACACTTTTGCTGATGTCTAGTGGTTCTCAATCTTGGACTTGAAATCGTGGCATTAGCAAGTGGCCCTGGACCTTAGAGATAGCAAAACACTGCATTCTTGACAGACCAAGGATTTTGGCAGTTTGCGGTTATGGCCTTAACAACACGTCAGCCACTTTCCAGTGCCTGGTGGAATTTGTGATGAGGGAATTGACTTACGACGCCTGCCTGCTGTACTTTGACGACATCATCGTCATTGGCAGCACTTTTGAAGTAGGGTGACCATGGACCTGGAGAAGGCTCGGCCTATGAGAGGAGGCAGCAGCTGGCGGACACCGACTTGGACCACTTTTGAGAGAAGAGGAGGCAGGAACCAGGCTGAGCTGGGAGAACATCGCACTCAGGAGTAGCGTGCATGTCCTACTGGGCTCATTGGGACTCACTGAAGGTGTGTTCAGAGTATGGGAGTCACCTGACGGGAAGACCCGGAGAGAGCAATTTATCCGTCCTTGAAGTAAGGTGCTGGAAGTCCTGGGGACTTCGGGAGGACTTGTTGGACCCAACCGAACAATTGACAAGCTCCGACAAATGTACTGCAGAAGATGCTGAGAGGTGGTGTGGCCAATGCAGCAAGTCGTTGCAACAGACTAGGAGCTGGGGTGTATGCAGTAGTACAACGTGGAAGCACCATTCGAACGTGTGGCCATCGGATATACTGAGTTTCGGTTCCTGCAGCTTTATTGGCTGATAAAAATAGTTGCCATGATTTATGAAATGACTCTCGTATTTGCATCAACCTCATCTGCAACTTTATCAAGCAACATCCCACTTAACTTCAAGTGATCAGGACTAACGTAACCAGGTCGCAATGTTTGAATCGTATGTTTGTATTCTTTACTTGAAGCTGTATTGAAGGCTTAATATTAGCTTAAAGGAACTTTGCTTTCAATAGATTCAGATTTCTGTTGATCAGTGGTTTTAATTAAAAACCCCAATCTAGTCACTTTTTGTCTTCAGTGGTGTTGAAGTTGAATGTTAACTGCCATGACTTACTAATAGTGTAGGATCACACCTGCTGCTACTGAAACAGCTACAGCTAAATACATTTCCAATATATGACTAATATTGTTTGTTGGTGGAGCTAAATCATTTAACTCTACCCTTCTTTTAGTGCACTTTTTCAGATGACATTTTATTCTTTTAATTTTGCCACTGATCTCAACATTGCAGCGGTTACAAAAAACTTTATTTTTGTCATATGAATCCTCTGACCAATCTGCTGCTGCCTTTCTTCCAGCCCCAAATGGCATGATGTTGGAAATTTACCTATAAGAAAATAAATTTACTGAGTTATTTAATGCAATTATAGAGCAGGTTATTTTTGTTACAATTAATTGATATGTAAATTGTTTGCAATTTCTACTTTCTCTACCACTTACTAGTAGGTAGAGAAGGTATTGCATTCCACCCAAAATTTCAATACCGGACATTATTTTTACCGGAAATGTATGTTTTGAGGACACCTGAATCCAAAAAGAAAGCATTTTTAGAAAAAGTTTGTGTGTGTGTGTGTGTGTGTGTGTGCGCGTGTGCGTGCGCGTGTGCGTGCGTGCGTGCGTGTGCGTGAGAGAGATGAGAGAAAACAGCATAACTCAAAAATGAAAAGTCGGATAAGTACCAAACTTGCTATTTGGGTTTAGTATCTTTCAAAGATATGACAAAGATTTTTCAAGAAAATCCTTTCACTCCCAACTACACTACCATAGGACATTTTCGAAATTTTTTATTTTCTAAAAAATGGTTATAATGATTTTGATTAAAATACCATATATTAAAACTATTTGCATTGCAAATAAATGTTGAATTTTCTGGGAATAGTTTGTGAGATCCTATTCATTTGGAAGGAATCTTATGTGAAGTTGTATAAATGGTAAACGTTAAGTGATATATGAAAATGCACTTCACAAAAAAATGTATATCTTTTTAAAACAGTTTATTTCAAATAAACTTTTTGTGGCATAAACCATTTTGGGGATACAAATTGGATTGCATTGTGAAGCAGAGGGGATTCGGCACTGATCCAGAAATAGGGATACTGTACTGATGTCCCATGAGGGATGCCCCTGGGAGAAAGGGATAAGGTGAAGAGAGATCCGGGCGGCTGGAACCAGGAGTGATGGTACAGCAATAACAGGGACCAGATATAGATGCCCCAGGGGTCAGACCGGCAGACCGGGGACCCTGCCCCACATTGGGTCCGTTTCCCCAAGGGGCTGTCCTTATACCCCGACAACCAGCCAAGGGATGGTGATAGTTCACAGAGAGCGTCCTTTTTCTCTGACACAATGCACTGAAACACCATCGCTGACACTTCCAAACCTGAAATAGACCAAACAGGGTGAAAAATGAATGAAATGGTTAATGGAACAAATTGAAGGTACAGGAAATTTGGGGTATGAAAGAAACAACTCCAGCATTTGCCTGATGACCCTGGAAAACCCTTGAAAAAACCTTGGGTCAGAGTGGGCAGATGCTGGGGAGTGAATCCGGGATCTCTTGAAAGCAGACCATGTCAGTTGTTTCTTGCAATTGCATGGGAAGAGTAAGGCCAGCACATTGTGTTCAGTTCTAAAACATTTGACTGTTGCCATTCCTTTGTATGAGTAATGAAGTGAGGTGCGATCACTGTGTTCCAGAAATGTGTCTGCTGTGACAAACAGATCGTGTAATTGACATGCATGCACAGCACAGATGAGTAATAACCTTGAAGACAAGCTGTGCAAAGTTTCAAAGCAATGGCATCATTGATACTTGTGTTACACAAATTTGCACTAGCACGTGTACCTTGGCGAAATCACGATAGACTTGAAACTGGAACAGAGAGCAAACATCAAATTCGTGTGAAACTCAGGAAATTGGCAACCAAAACCCATGAAATGTTGAAACAAGCTTACAGGAATGAAGCAGTGAGTCGGACGAGATGTTTTGAGCGGCATTCATGTTTCACAAATGGCAGAAATTGCTGGAGGACGACCAAGGGCATGATCATTGTTTTTTTCAATATTCACAGGATTGTGCAGTGTAAATTTGTTCCTGCGAGTCAAACAGTGACTACTGTTTTTTACTGTGACTTTTTGAGATTTCTCAAGGAGGACATTCATCGGAAACGACCACAACTGTGGGAAGAGAAAAATTGGATGCTCCAAGACGACAACACAGCTCTCACAGAGAGCTCTTACAACATGCCAGTTTTGTGCTTGTAACAACATGGTCATCCTTCTTCACACCTCGTATTCACCAGATTTGGCCTGCTGCAACTTTTTTTTTGTTCCCCAAGATGAAATTGAACTGAAGGGTTGCCATTTTGGTACAGTGGAGGTGATCCAACGTGAATATCAGCAGGTGCTTAACATGCTTCAAGAACAAGACTTCCAGGATGCATTCCAAAAATGGCAGAGGCGCTGGAATTGGTGCATAGCTGCCCAAGGGGAGACTACTTTGAAGGGAATGGCAGCCAAATTTAAATCAAGTAATTTTATTTCCATTTCCGGAACCTGTCCTGGAATTTAATGATTGTATCTCGTATAGCTATTTTTGCAAAGGATTATCTGGATTAAAATGAAGAAAAATGAACCTTCATAAGAGTAATTTTTATAGCCACTAATAAACAATTAGAGGGTGGAGAAAGTCATGTGAATGTAACACATATTTTGTGAATAGTAGTACACAACAAAGCATTTTTAATTTTCTTTGAAATGTGTTCAATGCATTTTACCTGATATGGAAAGAAAATAGAAAACGAAGAAAACCTCATTACTAAGACAAACTCACCTTATAATTTGGATTCAATGCTGGCACAAAGCATGAATTTTACCTACATTCTCTTTACAACTATGTGCTTAAACAGAGTATTGTGATAGTTATGCAAGCCAGTAATGCCAACACAATCATATGAAATATAGCCTATGCATAGGTGATAAGTAGCTAAAACAGTATATTACAAAATTTACATAGCTAAAGGTTTTAAAAAAACTTAAATCCCTTTTCTATAATATTAAATTCTATTATTTTCTATAGCTAAATGAAAGCTCAAACAGCTAGATTTAACTATAAAGTAGCTAATGTGGAGCACTGGTTCTGGCTGCCAACATAAAAATATTAATTTACGAATTTTTTGCCTGTTTAACTTATGTTTTTGTTTTTACTAATGAAGTAGTTATAAGAATTTTAAAGAAATTAACCATTCAGCTTTTATACCTAACATATTATGGTGTATGCTGTCAAATGCATAGACTAAAGCAGAAAATATTTCCTTAAGCAGTTCTTTTTATCTATATCTATTATTACTTTTAATAGTGAGCATGTGTATAATGTTTTCTGTTGACTTTCTTTCCTAAAAGCAAAATGAGATGCTGGTTTTAAATCCAGATAATTTACAACATGATTATATGCAGTTCTCTCCATGACCTGCAAAATGCTGGCAAGGCAATGAGAGATAGGTATATAATTACAAGGCAGAGCTCTGTCCCCTTTTTTGTAGCGTATTGTAGTTTAGTTTATCATTAGTTGTTAAATATAACTTAATAATGCAACAGACATCTTCAGTAATACAGCATATAAGTCAAAACATAAAAGCCTTATCACAGGCAAAACTAAAACACAATTATCTATGTAAATAAAAGAAATCTTGCAGAAAATAAAAATAATTATTTATCATCTAAGTATAAATTTTTGAACAAAAGGAGTTGTATGGCAAAACAAGATTTTGTGGTAGCTTCTTCAATAACTTAAGACATCTTATAAAAGCTCTTAAATTTACTAAGTCTGCCAAAATATACTGCAAGATGGTCCTTATTTTCTCGTGGCATAATATGTACCTCATGTTGCAGATAATCAGGTAACTTTGCAAATCCAATTTTTAACATATGGTGATGATGATGGAGTGTCCTCTTAAAAGAGGCTTGTATGTAGGTTCTTGGAGCCCTTTGTGCCTCATATTCTAAGCATTACTCAAGTTCGATGGAAAATGTCCTTGATATGTGTCCATCTTATATCCAAAAGAAGGACTCTAAGGATGCAAACCTATGCATAGAGGAACGTTCGCATTCACATAGTATATTGTGACGCAGTGGCTATAGCCCAAGGTTATTGAGAGGCGGCTCCAAGCGGTCCCGGTAAACAATGATAATGTCATCTGCAGCGTAAACACTGGGCGCTCTTTTGGGAGATACTAGAACTTTCTGAAAGCTTTATCTGCCCCTCCTCCAGAAAGTATGTTGAAATCGTTCTAAAATGTTCAAGAACCTTATATGGAAGATTTCACTGCCTATATAAGCAGGCGCTCTCGCGGGCAGTCGCAAGTTGAAAGCGAGTCAAGTGTGACAGAGTGAAGTTGAGTCAGTCAGTCAGTGAGCGTGTTAGCGACTGTGCTTCTGGTGTGACATCAAGAGCGGTTCTCTGAATGACTTGGTGACGGCTTCTCTGACGTGCAGCAAGTGCTACGGCGGAGCAGCAGTTGTGGAGGACTTGTGTTCTACTCCCAAGTGAAGTGATCGAGAATTGAACTAGTTCACCTTAGTCAAGTGAACTCCCAGTGATGGTGAACTACATGAAAATGAACTGAGAACGGAGTAAAAAGTGACAGTTGAAAAACAAAAACTAGACAAAGTCACATTGTGCTGTGAGGTCTCAAAATTCCTTGTTTATTTCTGACATACAGGGTCTTGTGTAAGACCCATTAAGTACAAATGTCTTCACAGAGTGTTGTGGCCCATAAGATAGCCCACAACTCCTCTGAGCTGGTCAAATTCAGGAAATCTCGCTCACTTTCTGGTCAGGTCCTAATATCAAAGCATGGGCTTGTTTAGCAGTGGTTAGCTTACTCCAGATTTCAAGATATACCCTTGCAGTAAGCTGGGTTATCTCGTACTTTGAGAGCTCTAGTTGACACACTGCAGAAGGGCTCAGTCCCAATAAAATTCAGATCCCCTTTTTGCAAGATGCTAAGTACCATAGTAGTTAAAGAACGTCCATAAATAAAACTCAGTTTAATTTCTTATCTCGTTTCCTCTAATACCAGCATGCCCAGGAACTCAAAAAAGTGTATACAGAGCCTAATCAACATCCTCTGGCATTGCCACACCAATCTGGATGTAATTTTAACTGCCCTAGAGGCTTTCAAAGCCGCCATACTGTGTAAATATGCATGGTGCAGGCTAGGATTGCATAGACCTTAGTCTGGAAAATTATGGCGACTTGAACAAGGTGAATGACAAGTCTAGTTCTAGGGCTCCAGTCCCCATCCTGCCCTCAAGGCGGGAACCGTCCGTGAACCACGTCTGCCCTCTGCCTTTGTGAGGGACCTGGTCTCTGGGTCCCACTCCTCCCTGGAAGGCATTACCACTGTATAGGATGGATTGATGATACTAGTCTGCTTCAAATCGCCATCATCAGGGTTATAGGATACTTCCCTGTAATCCAGAAAGAATCAGTGAGTGCCCTTTATGGGATAGCTTAAAACACCACCTCTCTACAGTCTAGAAGTAGTGCACACTCATTCTGGCTACCTCCTTTGAAACAAGTGCAAAGGGGGGGTCCACCAAGATCTCTAAGGTGGACTGAGGAGTCGTCCGCACTAACCCCGTTATCATCATGCATTCTAATCTTTGCAGTAAATCCAGCTTTGCAGCAACTACCTTCACATGCAGGGCACCAAATCAGCACCAAATGCGTTATTGCCAGTCTTACAACCAAGGTCTCAGGCCCCACCTCAGTCCTATAGATCTTTGGCAGCCCCACAAAGCATTGTGAGCCTTCTTAACTTTATAATCAACATGCATTTTCCAGCTCAGCCCAGCGCCCAGAATGACTGTTAGGTACTTGAATGCTCCAGAAAGCTTCAACTTCTTCCCAAACAGGTGGGGCCCTACCAAACTTGACAGTCTCCTCCCCCTTGTGAAGATCATTAAGTCCTGTCCAGATTAATTTACAAGTCCGTTTCTCTACACCTTCCTCTAGAGCCTGTAGGGAGTCTTGTATGAGCTGCGAAACAGTACTCAGGAATTTTCCACTTGTTACAAGGCATATGTCATCAGCATAACCTTGAGCATGAATTCCTCCCCTGTTGAGTCTATATCCAGAGTTAATCTGCCACTGCCTGACAGACTTCCAAGGAGGTCATAATCCAGTCCATAACTACTGAACTGACTCTTCTGCTCTGCAGACATTTCTAAATGGTGCCAAAAGTTATATGATTAGAGGCACCTTCAATGTACAGGAAAACTGCCATGGTGAGTTCTCCAAAGTCCAGCGCTCGCTCCAGCCTCACCACAAGCTGATTTGAGTGCTGTTTCCATGGATTTACCCAGCCAATAGATATATTTATGAGGGTGTATGTATCTGTCAACCAGTACCCCATCCTTAAATATCTACCAGTTTTTCCAAAACCTTCAACAGAAAGGATGTGAGACTGATAGGGCGAAAATCCTAGGTTAACTGTGGTAGGATTGTCTACCAGGCGAAAAATATGTCTCATAGCCAGACAGCCCTAAATATTCTCACTAGGTGGAATGAAACGATCTTCGAACCCTTCTGTAGGAGGGAAGACCCCATCCTCACCTGCACTTTTATAGGGCTCAAAAGTATGAGTGGCCTATTCAGCTAAATAAAACCAAATGCATAATTTTTAGCAACTTAAGTTGACACATTTTCTTCAATAACCACATTTTCATTATTATTAACAGATAATATGCTTGTTCCTCTACAATATTTGTACTGAAAACCTTTTCCAGTCCCATTGTGGATCAGATCTTTTTAATCCCAACTCTTTCTCTAGCTTTAGAGCTTCTAGTTTGGTTTTATAGATCTGCACATGTAGCAGTTCTTCTTAAAGGGCTGCCTTTTGTTTTTTTATCTAATTCATTAGTCCCTGCTTGGTTTGAAGTTTTTTCATTGGAAACTTGGCTTCTATTCCCTGAAATTGGAATATACATTTTTGAAATAAGAAATGCAGCTGTAAAACAGTTAAAACTGAAAGACAAATTAATTTACCTCTATTTGTAGGCCTGTAGCATGTGTCATCATTAATTACTGGTAGAGAACTCACTCCATCTTTATTTGTATTTTCTTGATTTTCTTTTCCCCATGTTTCATGTACTTCTAAGCTAGTAACCACAGGGGAATCATTCCCAATGATGTCAATAACTGCATTATCCACCTCTGTCAGCTTGGCATATCTAACACACCAGTAGAGTTTTCCTCGCATTATCCCGTTTAGCCTGGAATGAAAATAATCATATGTGTATTTGCATATTCCAGTTAAATTAAGATTTTAAACTTAAAATGTATAAGATTCCATAAATTACTATTCACTGTTTAAAAGTGAAAATGAGAAGAAACAGTTATTTAATACTTACAACAGTATTCTTCTTTAAATTCGGTCACAATAAATCCTTCACATAGGTAAAACCTGTATTTTGTGGAATTAGACCCAGAGATAAAGCTACACTGTGAATATTTTTCCATTCTCAGATTTTGTCTTCTTTTGCTAGAGTATCACTGAAGGCTCCCAATAGGATTTCTTTCACAGCCTTTATTTTATTTGTGAATATTAGCTTATTAGAAATTTGCTGATATTTAGAATTTATGTTTACCTCCATCAATCACAAAACAGGTAGGTAACCTGTAGAAAACAAATGAAACTTGTAGATAAATATACCAACATAACAACTGTAGAAACATACTTTATGAAACAAAATTTATCTACAACTTAACTACAACTTGTAGCTTGTAGACTTACAGCTTTATGAAATAGGCTCCTGGTCCTCCTTTGGAATAACTCCAAAAGAAACTTCTGCCCGGTTTCTTTTGGAGGTTTCAAAATAACCAGGCTCCGGCTCAGCCGTGGCTTCTGCATGGTCCCTATTACTAGGGACACCTGTTTCCCCCATGGTCTTGTCCAGTAGTCTAGCCTTTTTCCCCCTCTTCTCTGCATCACTAGGGTTTTGGCTTCAATTTTTGGGTACTGGCTTCTGTGGTCAATTCCCCCAAAGTATAAATTTTACTATCTTTCTTAGGATGTGGGGCCTGCATCTCCTCATCTTTGGGAGTTGCAGTTCCCACATCCATTTGTTCACTTTGCAGAGGAGTTCTCTATTGGGGATCCAGTCACTGTGCTTTTAATGATACTTTTCCTGGTGTGTCTATAAGGGACTTCCGGTTCTGGATGCAGGGCCTGCTTCTCCTCATTTCCGGGATTTGCAGTTGTTGTCTCCTTTGCTTTAGTCTGGGTGATAGGGTTTCCTTCGGGGCCCCAGCCACCCCAACTTTAATATTTAGTCTCTTGGAGTCCCCTGATAAGGAGCCCTCAGGTATGATCTATAGTTCCCATGATTAGCTAGGGTTATCACAGATCCGCCCAGGCAGAGCCCCGTATGCCTGGGTAAGACTGTATACTCTGAGAGGTATCTCAACGACGCATCTTCCCATGTACCCCATCGGCACAGATCGCTTAACACACTTGCAGTCTCCTATTTGTTATTCAGAGACAGGCCTGCAGTGGGCCAGTAATCAGCCAACATCACTGTTCAGGTCCTGGCTATCTACCACCTGCCGACGCATCTTTCAAGGTTCCGGCTTAAGGGCTGGTAGGCCGCTCCAATGGCCCTGGGCTGCAAACATTTTTAACACTTGATAAATTAATAAATTAAATAGTAGAATTTACCAGTTTTGTGAAAGAGAAGTTTACAATGGGCTCTTCGTTTATAACCTGTTATTCTTATAGATTTCTTTTGGATTAATAAACATCTTTCTAGTGCTATTGTCCCAGAAATGAAAAATAAAGCAAAATAAACAGATGTATGTACATAATCCAGTGGTACACATATTTCTTTAAACTTTGTAGCAAAAGGTTACTGTTGAAGTTTGGTGCATATATAAGGCATGTGAGTATTCCAAGAAAGATGCTTGTCATGCATAAGAATATGAAAACATTTGCCATGTTTTATCATTTATTACCTTGTCCACAATTTATTTTACAATCTGCTTGTGATCCTCTAAATAGGGTTTTTAACATATTTAGTTCTCTTTTCCTGATATAATGAATTTGTTTTCCCATTAAGATATCATGAGTCATACATCCCAACACCTTTCATAGAGGCTTGCCTTTGCACAACATTTTTTTTCAAAGCTACTCAAAGTGTGTAACATCGTCAACTGCATCAACAGAGACCTACCCTTTCAAAAGCCATATTATCCATCTGAAAAAAAAGCATTTATTGGCTTTTCTGCACTACTAAAGTCCGTTTGAAAATGCGATTAAAACTTAGAGGAAAGTAGTTAAATTACCTTATTTGTGTGTTTTGGAGTAGATGTGGACTGTTGCAGTAATGGTTCCATAATTAATCGGCAAATCATTCAACTTTTAGATGCACGGATCCTACAGCTATGCCCTGTCGTCGTTTTGGAATTGTGGCCAACTCTACTTCTAAAAGACATCCCTCGACTATCCTTTGCGGCTTAGGGCCCTCATTAGCATTTCCAGCCTATCAGAAACCTAAGGTTAGGAACACTATCACTTTGGTGGACCCTAGTAATACAGGTTACCCCATTTGTTTTCCAAGGAGGTTTATTATTTCAGTAATTTTACCAAATACAGGTACCAAAGCTATGCAACAGTAATTATTTGGCAATGCAGGATCACATTTTATGTCGAGGAGTTACCATAGATAATTTTAAACAATTTGGAAAAATACCTTCAATGGGACATTCATTAATATAATAGGTTAGTGGATTTAGAGTAACATAAACTGTTTCTTTACAATATTGTTCAGTATATCATATGTATCCCTATTTGTAGGGTTTTTGTGGTTACACACAGTCTAAGATATGACAACTTGATGTATACTCAAGTTTAAAATTTTAACTGGGATTTATCTATTAGTTGGTGATTCAGAAGCTGTATGAAAAAAGATATACAGATATCCATACTGAATGTCATATCTATAACAGATTGAGAGACGTTATTGTAAAAGAGTTCAGTGTTTTACAACATGAATTTACCATAAGTCCTTTATTTGTTTAGTGAACCCTCCAATAACCTTTCATTTGCATGTGTTTTGCTTTTGGCGAAGTTAATCTGTATTGCTTCCCAAGTGCAATCAATAAACTCTTAGTAGTTTCACTATATTTTTTCTTTTCTTGTTTTTCCATATAAGGTATTATAATAAAGAATTTAAAATTTTTGTCCCAACCATTGAGGAGTATGCCAACTCAGTGTGCTATTCTTAAGTTACAACACATATTTAGTTTAACAACCATGAGGATAGCAAGTATTATTTTGGCAGAAAAATACATTAACAGAAGTATGTCTTAGCACTTTCTTGCCTCACTCCTTCAGTTTTCCACTTATTTTTTTTATATGTGATCTTTATTGACAACATTACTGCATTTGGCCTAATATCAGTAAATAATGCAAATTCTAAATTGATAACATTTGATTTATGTTATATGTGAATTAGAAGACAATCTCATTTATAAGATATATTCAATGCAGAAAAATGTAATTGTAGATGCCTGTCTCTTTGAATGCCATTAAATGTTGAATCTATTTAAAATCTAGGGCATTTAAATCTACAGCGCTACACCTCTAAACTCGACGAGACATGGGAACTCTGTTGCTAGCACATTTTGGCTTGTGCATGTTTTAAGGAACTTCTGCGCATGTGCAACTGCTATGACGTAATTACCTTATGGGGCCAAATGCTAATGGTCGTGCATATGTGAAAAAGTGCACTAGGGCGGCAAGTTTTCCATGCACTCTGTTTCTATACACTCACTGTCAGTGTTATTAAGTGGTAACACATGGCAGAAGTACGTAATGTGCACAAGCACGGAAACTTTTCCTGGTTCTCCATACTATGCACAATCTCAACTACAATTCAATTTACAAATGACTTTGTTCTTGCCGTAACATAGTATACTTAATTATGCACACAATAAACATTGAAAAAAGTAACTTTTTTCATCAATCAAGTTTTGTATTATTATTATTATTATTATTATTATTATTATAATTATTATTGTTATTATTATTATTATTATTATTATTATTATTATTATTATTATTATTATTATTACTGCTGCTGCTGTTGCTGTTAGGGGAGGCTGCAATTTATCAATTTGTTCATAATCATAACTATTATACAGCAGATGGTATTTGACATTTTCAGGGCTATTCTGACCAAAATTTTGTGAGCACCCAAAATATGCACTCACAAGCTGTTATTGCAAATGTGCTTAGTTAACATTCAGATTACCAGAGGCAAGTATGTGCAACACTGTCATGCAGCATTACAGGAAGCTTGTGATGAACATAAACAGAACATGCCATCGCAGGTGCATTTCACACAGGGAGGGAATATTTCCATCCAAAATGTGTAGTTGGCAGACCACAATCTGGAAATGATAGTATCATGTGAACATTATAAGAACTAGAAGAACATCATACATTAACAATATGGTAATGTCTCTCTACCACAAGTTTCCTATCATTATGTATGATGTTTTGACTGGTAAACTGAATTATAATAAAGCTTCTTTGCATACATTTGCAAAGCACATGTAAAACATTATAGTTAAGTTACTATGCCCTTGTGCTACACAGGTAACACATAAAAATGATGCTCTTTCTCATGTTATCACCTTCCGTTATTTACTTATAGCAATGCCAGATATAGTCATTAATTTTCAAATGGCCAGTGTAAACTAAAACTTTCGAGTGTGATATTATTCTTTGTAATAATTATGACAAGTTTAACTAGAGGGATGGTTGCAAAGTCAACTCCCCCCCTCAACATAGCCATATTTCAACTCTGTACTCTCTTGGATGATACATCTAACTTTTTTATACCTCGACTATACAATCATTTGTCCAGCACTGAAAAATAAGAGTTTGTGGTGTATGTCTCTGTCCAGCAAGCCATTTCTTCAGATTTGAGAAGTGGAAAAATTCACTGGCAGTCAAAACTGGTGATTATGGTGCATATAACAGCTGTTCAGAGTTGCTTGGTATTTATGTTGGACAGTTAACAATGAAGCCATTTGTTCTCTTGCACTCCAATATTTTGATGAGAGGTTGGTATGTTGATCGATAGCTGGGCAGTGCAATGGGTGTCCATATCTTCAAGTTCACAGGAAGGGCATATAAGAGATTCTGCTATGCCAATCCTGTGTAGATGTTTGTTGAGGCAGTAATCTAAAAACTGCTACGGAGGATTTTCTTGATAGTGTAGTAATTCTTGATGTGTTATGTAGATTTTCCCATTGTTTTCCTTTTATTTGTGATGCATATTCTTTAATTTTTGTATTGTATGTTGATATAATTATTCTTTTCATAGAGTGTTTAAGACAGTTAATTCTGATATAATTTTACTACCTTTCTTGGTCAGAAAATCAGATGTTCCATTACTTTATATTCCACAGCGTGCTGGTATCCTTTAAAGTATTTTTATTTAAATTAATTAATTGTTTTATAATTCTGTGGCATTCTACAATATTTAAGGCTTTTAGCTGTTATATCAGATGCTATGGATATTATACTGCTTTAGAGTCGGATAATATTACAACTCCCTTAAATTTGTGTATTTGATAATAGAAGATTTTATAAACTGAGGAGGATTGCTAAAATTTCACCATAAAAATTTGTAGAATCTAAACTTAACCTTCTAAGAAAAGACATACTGGACATACATGTCCATAGAGTGGACATACTGCTTCAGCACCACCATTATTTGGTAAGCTGGATCCATGAATTTTTTTAAATAATTTCAAACTCACATCTCTGTTACTAGCTTATCCTTATATTATAGAAATTTACAATTCCAATTGAAGCAGGATTTGCCAGTGCAATGTTTTGGTGGAAAACAAATTTTTTCTTAATCAAATGTGCATGTTTTAGCTGCTCCAACAAAGGTGTATAGTACCTAGTCTCCATTAATGGTTTTGCCCTTTTCTAGACAGTCTACCAACACCACATCCCAGAAAACAATGTCCATTACCTTTCCTGCAGAAGAAATGCGCTTGACCTTGTTTGGACTGCTGGTGTGTGATGGTGAATCCCTATTTAGTCAGCAGTGATGAAATGTGACAAAAGTTGCATCTGAACTTATCAAGAGCACCTGTGAGATGTTCATTTGCAGTTAACAAATGTGGCATCCATTGTGCTGTGTCAAGCAAGCTCACATACCTTGATTCATCTTTCATTTAACACAGCAGCATTGCAATGTTTTCATCAGGGTAGTGGTAATTGGATGTCTTGAACATTCTTCATAAAAAAATGTTATAATGTACATGTTTAAACTCTGCAGCCCATTTCTCCACTGTAGAAAATGATTCTTCATAAAAAAATGTTATAATGTACATGTTTAAATTCTGCAGCCCATTGCTCCACTGTTGAAAATGGTTCTTCATAAAAAAATGTTATAATGTACTTGTTTAAACTCTGCAGCCCATTTCTCCACTGTAGAAAATGATTCTTCATAAAAAATGTTATAATGTACATGTTTAAATTCTGCAGCCCATTTCTCCACTGTAGAAAATGATTCTTCATAAAAAAAAATGTTATAATGTACTTGTTTAAACTCTGCAGCCCATTTCTCCACTGTAGAAAATGATTCTTCATAAAAAAATGTTATAATGTACATGTTTAAATTCTGCAGCCCATTTCTCCACTGTAAAAAATGATGCTAAAGAATCTTCCAAAGTGGAGTTCAGTTCCTTTTTACTTTCTCTATCATGCACCTAGTAGGTAGAGAAGGTATTATGTTTCACCCAAAATTCTAGATTTCACCGGCAATACATTTTTTCAGGTCCCCAAATAAAAAAAATGGGGGGATATTTAGAAAAAGGTCCATGTCTATGTCTCTTTGTGTGTGTTTGTGATCATCATAACTCAAAAACAAAAAGTCGGATCAACACCAACTTGGCATTTAAGTTCAGTACCTTCCAAAGATGCAACACAAGGATTTTCAAGAAAACCCCCTTACCCCAAACTACCCTTTACATGGAACATTTTTCAACATTGTTAATTTTCTAAAAAATGGCGAAGGATTTTTATTAAAATACCATATATTAAAGATATTTACGTGAGAAATAAAATGTATGTCTGGAATTTTCTGGGAATAGCCTTTGAATTCCTCTTCATTCAGAAGGAATTTTGTATAATCTTGTATAACTACTAAACGTTAAGTAATAGATGAAAATGTAGTACACAAGAAATGTAGATCTCTTTAAAAGAAACAGTTTATTTCAAATAACGTTTTTTGTGTCATCAGCCATTTCCGTGATATCCAAAGTCCTGTCAATATTCAGTTGTTTCTCGCAATTTCATTGAATCAGTATGGAATTTTAAGGCCAGCATATAGCGTCCAGTTCTTAAACATTTGACTATCGCTGTTCCCTTTGTATCTATAATGAAATGTGTAATGTAGCTGTTTCTGCAAAAGTTTATTTGAATTAAATGAAGCAGATATAAAAATAAGCTTTAGTAAGACTAAATTCTATACCCACTAATAAATGATGAAGGGTAGAGAAAGTCATGTGAGTGTATCAAATCAGGTTTTTCTGCTGTGTATATATGCAATAGGACAATATATGAAATTGAGCTTGCTCTGGAGCCTGTTCTATGTTTTTATACACCCTATCAGAACAACTGGATGAGTCATTTAAGATGAATGAGATCCTACAGAATCCGTAAAGTTATGCTCCATTACCAGTCCCATGGGAAGAGATTTCTGGAAGCATCCCTAAGAAGAAAATTCCTGTTTTATGAGATAGTAACAGGCTATATGGCCTGACACTTGTTTGGATGATGATACAGCAAGTAGAGGAAGTATTGTATTCCATCCCAAAATTTGATACCAAAATTCCACTGGAAATGCATGTTTTGAAGCCCTACGAACCTAAAAACAGGTTTTTAGAAAAGAAAGGTCTGTGTGCGTGAGCACGAGCAGCATAACTCAAAAATGAAGTGTCAGTGAAATACCAAACTTGGTATTAAATTCAGCATTTTCCAAGGATATGACACAAAGATTTTGAAGAAAATCACCCCACCCCATACTATATAAAATATTAATTATAATATTTTCTCAAAAATGATTAAGATTTTGATAAAAATAGCATATGTTTAAAGACATATGAAATGTATATCTTGAATTTTCTAGGAATAGCCTGTGAAGTCCCCTTCATTCTGAATGACTTGCAGAACTGGTGCATTGTAAGAGAGAGACAAAATCTTACTGCATAAAAAATGTAGATCTCGTTAAAGCACACAATTTATGTCAAAAAAATTGTTGTGGCATTAACCATTTCTGAGGTATTGCACTTCTTTGATATTCTTCATTGTTTGAATTTTGAAATACTTATAGTTTTCTCAAACGAAAAATGGCTATTCATTTTTTCTTTCTTTTGGTCATACAAAGAGAACTGAACTTCAAAGCTATCACATAGCGGCCTGCTCTTAAAAGATTTGCTTCAAGCCTACTGTATTCACCTAACCCCCATGTATCTACAAGGAAATATGCAATAGGACAATTTCTGCAAATGTTTAACTCGAGTAACAAAGTAGATAGAAGAATAAGCTTTTGTTGAAGAAGTTTGTTGAAGAATGGGTAGCAAAAGTCATTGAATGTAACTCACCAGATATTTATTTTGGTTGACATTAAAGCTTTTGCGTATTAGAAGTAGGCATACAAGCATTTAATTTTATCCATTTATGGAAGAAACCCAAACCTTTTTATGTTGCAGCATTATAACAATCAAACAAATGTGTATGAAATTGCATGTTGTTCCATCTAAAGGATGTACTCTCTTTGCTAATTCTATACTGCAGGTATCAAGTTTCTGAGCCATCATTGTCTGCTTTCCTGTATTATCCAGCTGATTTGCCCAGCTGAAATGTATAACAGTTCTTACTGATTACAAACAGTTCACAATTGCTACATTAAAATATACAAGCAGCTCTTGTAAGAAGTTAGCAGTATCAAATGTGCACTTTCTGATGGAGTACAAAACAGATATAATTTTGTTCTTTTACCAACTTTAATTAATTTATTTATTCTTGCAGGTTATAGTGTTAAAACTGAGAACTGATCCCCTGGTAAGTGAACAGCTGTGTATTTTTTGTATTATATAATTTAATGGTTTTTGTAATGCATTTTCAATTTGTAAGTCTATGGATGTGTTTGAATACCTGCACTTGGCAATAAGGAAGGTTACATTTAGTAAATGAAAGATGAAAAGAATAATATATGGAACAGAACATGCTTTAAAAAAATCAGTTACAAAAGTTTAAAAATGGTTACCTTGCTATATATAGTTATGTTCCGGGCTTGTGAGACCCAGAGAATGAGATGTAAGGAGAAGGGAAAATGCAATCCAAGTTATGCAGTGAGCTATACCATGCAGGGAACAATGGGTCCTCAATCACCATTCACGCAGCTACTTTGTACAGTGTATCCAAGTAGTTCACTAATGTCAGAATCAGATACGGAAATAGCATGCCCACTAATACAAAGTAGGCTGTATGTTATTGTTCATCACCATGTCTGACTGTGCTCAACTTTTGATTCATTACGTTATCACTGTATACTTGTGTGTACGCATTCCTTCCTGGGTTTTTGAGTTCGGAACACATCTATATTTAGGGAAGAAAAGGTAAAAAGGTATCACTGCACTAAATAAGGGCATTAACGTGGCTTTTAATTATCACAAATAAAACATTTTCAGCACTGATAATCATCATTAACTTACAATAGCAGCATTAGTATAGGTTGAAAGATTTTAGGAAACAGTTAAAAGAAAAGGAGAAAGATTACGACTAGCCACAACTTAATCATTTTTACAAAAATTTCCATGTTCAAGGGAACAATGGAGTTTTATTTGTGGACACTTTAACCACTGTGGTCCTTAGTGCCGTGTTCTACATTGGGACGTAAACCAATCTGTACCCTTAGACCACGGAGGATGACATTCAAAAGAACAATTTAAATAAAAGGGTCTATGGTAACATTTATCCATTAAGTTTTTATAATTGAATAGCAGTCCAGAACAACATTGTAACCTACAAAAGTAATTTTTTTCTGGGAAGCAGGAAAACATGATATTGCATAAACCTTACTTTCAAAGATAAAATTACAATGAAACATATTATACAGGGTGGCCCACATAAAGTGTTACAGGTGAATATCTCTTAAACAAATAGAACAAATTAAATGCCAAGAATTCCAAATCTTAAAGGAGCAAGGGGCCTTCCAAATTGTGATATGGAAAATATTTCCATGAAGGCACTTGGCACACAACCTCAGAATTTTAAATGAAACCATGATAATTTTATTTTTCTGGTTCCCCTCAATAAACTAAGCAACTTTTATTACATTTTTTTTTTCTAAAATAAATTGTTGAGCTGTTATAGGATGTTTTCATTGAGGCTGTTACACCTCATGAACTCGGAGTGGAAACAAAGTATCAAATGAAAGAACATGGGTAATGTGGTTTCAAAGCCACCTGAACTCCTAAAATACAACACTGTATGTGGTTAGTCATTTTGATCATTTACTGTGGCTCTTCAAAATTAAAAAAAATATTGCAGATTTGGATGGAGGTAGATATGATTTTAGTACTAGGTGAATACAGCAGAAATTATTGAACTGCATCAGAGTGTTCAGTGAGAAATATGGGATGAAAATGTCACATATGAAATTCAAATGACTGGAAACATGACTACATAAGTATGGAAGTGTAAAGAACAAGAAATACTTGAAGGTGAAATCGAAAGTGAATGATGAAAATATTATCAAAATTCTTGCTGCTGTAGAAGTAAATCTGCAAATAAGTCAACGTGAATTGTCCAAAGAGAATATGAAATTTTGAATACATGAAGTTGGGTCCTGTGTGCCCCATAAGGGGTCCCATGGAAATAATTTCCATATCACAATTTGGAAGGCCCCTTGCTCCAATAAGATTTGGAATTCTTGGCATTTGCTTTTTTCTTTTTGTTTAAGAGAGATTTAACTGTAACACTTAATGTGGGCCATCCCGTATATTGACTTCATTACAAAGCTTAGAACAGGACACAAGTAAATGGAAATGTTAATGTCTAGACATAGGTTGTAACCACAAAAATATATGAACGATTGTGTTTAAACACAGTAGTTAACAAAATGTTCTTATGAAACATAATCAGATTTGTGTATATCTGACAGTATTTTTATGTAGTTCATAGAAAATAATATTTCTGGGCTTTTTCCTTGTTGTTTATTATGCTAATTTCAGTCACAAAGATATAAATACACAATAATTCAGTTCTTCATAAAATTGCTTGAATTCCACTTGAATATCTTTGCACATATCCCTTAAGTCCTTCAACATATCGGCTTTTAATATAAAAATGATATAATAATAATAATAATAATAATAATAATAATAATATTAATAATACTTCAATATCCGGAATTGAGTGAATTTCTCGCCTGTTGTTTTCTTTTAATTCTTACAGCATATGGGGACTGTTGCATACTCTTAATTTTCAAGTTCCCTCATAGATAAAAATACAGTTAAATCAGCGGATCATGAGGCCCATAATTCTTTACTAATTACCCTGTCTTCAAAAAATTAACTGAATTAAATTTAGTGACTCAGCTGTATCGCGGTACCAGAGTCTTGTTCGAAAAATCCAGAGTGACTTTCAACGTCGGTCAGCTGTTAAAAAATGGTGTACGACATTTCTGTACCCCTCTCATTTATTGTATGTTCAAAAAATACATGTCCTATTAGTAGTATAGAATTGAGATTTCTGGCGCAATTAATATGCAGGAATGTGTATTCATATGCAAATGAGCTCCCCCACCTCCCCTCCCCCCTTCCTCCCAGCTCCTTGCGACTTCCAGGTGCAGCTGCGGGTCATAAATCTTGTCGAGTATAATGGAAGCTTGACAGTTAAGCAATTAAGGCTGTCAATCAACTGTCAAAACGCACAAAGGGGGTCGTAAATTTATGGTCCTGTAACAAAGGCGAGATGTTTTTTCTACCCATTCCACATCCGGTCACTTCTGCACCTGCAGCAGTTTACCCACCCCCACTCACATTCTTCAACAACAGCATGCAAGAGGCTATCCATCACTGTCAAAATGAACAAAGAGTATGTTGGACAAACGAACAGACGCTATTGTCTCCAGCTCTTTGTTTACTTTTAGGTGAAGCCACCTGGCATCTCATTCCACTAGCATTTAACAAAACAACAATGCTTGCCCAAAGGCCATGATAAATTAGGGTCGTGACAAGAGAGAACCTGAAGCCCATTAACAAAGAAACAAGTTCTATTGTATTCTCTTTCTATTGTCCGGGGCAAGGCTTCTTAGAAGGACCACATGGTATTCCCATTCCACTAGCATTTAACAAAACAACAATGCTTGCCCTTCAACTGTCAAAATGAACAAAGGCCATGATAAATTAGGGTCGTGACAAAAGAGAACTCAAGCCCGTTAACAAAGAAACAAGTTCCATTGTATCCCCCTTCTTTGTCCGGGGCAAGACTTCTTAGAAGGACCCCTGCGGGCATCCCATTCCCAACCCTATAACAAAAGAACAAAGCTGGTCCCTTTCCATTGCTCGAACACCTGCGTGCTTGACAAAAGAATCTGAGGGAGGCTTTATGCTCGCCCTGTCTTTGTTCGCGTGAAAGAGAGAGAGGTATGTTTACCTGCTATACGTAAACAATCTAACAACGTCAGAGTCAGCCATCATGGTTTTTGCCTTGAGGGGCTGTTCTCTCCGAATGTCTTAGCGAGGTCCTACGGTTATACCCGAGCATAGTTAACAAGCATTCTGTTTGGCTCATTTCAAGCAGCGATTCCGAAAAAGCGCTTAATGTATATTTCATTACATACATTAAACCTCTGTGTATACTTGGATATCCATAGATCAGTGTTCCATTCTTACTGAAATCAAAAGTTTAATGCTAATGAGAAATGGATTGATAATATTATATCATTACCCTAATTAATAAAAGGGTGTTCAGAGGGTCCTAGATCGAATCTTGCCATGCGAAACTCTAATGCGTAATAACTATTAAACTATACAAGATCATATTAAAATGTATTTAACAACTATAATTATTTATATTAAACACTATGCAAGGTCAGATTAAAATGTATTTAACAAATATAATTATTTATATTAAACACCGGTGTATACTTAGGCTTCCAAATTGATACTTTGCTAAGGTAAACATTATTATATCATTACCCTGATTAATGAAAGGGTGTTCAGAGGGTCCTACCTCGAATCTGCGAAACTCTAATGCTTAATAAATATTAAACTATGGGAGTATGTGCGGTCAGATTAAAATGTGTTTAACAAATATAATTTGATTTATATGACATTACAATGTTTGACGAGCTGTATTCTTAGGAACCCGGAGGCCCCTAGTTCGAATCTTACCCAGCGAAACGCTATAATATCTATTAAATTATTCAAGCATGGCCGGTCGGATTAAAATTGCATTTAACAAATATAATTATTTATATTAAACCCCTGCGTATACTTCGATATTCCGATGACTAGACACGATTCTTTATTTTCTTTCTTTCTTCTCGACTTGCATATATCCAAACGTTCGCATATACACATACACAGAGCCATTACACACACTCATTCACACACCCGATACAACAAACATACACCAGTACACTTACACACATACACATACACACACACTTACACACCCACACCCGGACGCATACACATACACAGCCCTGTTCACTTACAACCACCAACACCAGCCCAAACCCACCAACAAACACACACACACTCGCGCACATGTCCTGAATGAAAAAGACAAAATGATGCATTAAAAGCTAATTATAAGCTTGGGATGCAAGGCACCATTTACGAATTGTTCGAAACTGGTCTGGATGCATGGTTTGGAATCCTAGGAGCGATTACAAATTCATCTTCTAATAACTCCAAAACTAATTAAGATAAAGACGGCAAATAAACTTTATTACTTTCACGTCATTAGCTCGTTTCTTGTGAATTTATATTAGCGTACCAGGCGTCATGGTTTTGATCCTTAATTTTAAAATCTCAATTATCTCAGAAACTAGCAGGGATAGAGGAGCGGACCAAAGCATGATTGTTAGCTCCTATGAGGGACAATTAATGCTGTATATAATTTCCAATTAGTTGCCCCTAGTTCGAAGCCCGATCTTTTAATGACTTCCTTAATTTTCCTCTGTACTCTAGAATATATCACTTAGATCAATGTTGTAACTGCGTATACTTTTAAACATGTCAAACTAATATTATAAATAATTTTGTTTCTGGTGTTCTGAGTTCGAATACTGATTCAATGAAATTTACTTATAAATTTAATAACACAGTAAATAATTAAGATAAAGGCACCAAATAAACCTTATTACGTTTATGTCATCAGGTAGTATCTTGTGGGTGTATATTAGGGTACCTGGCGTCCAGGGTTCGATCCTTAAGTTTAAATTTCCATTATCCGAGAAACTAGCAGAGTTAGAGGTGTGGACGAAAGCATGTTTGATAGCTCCTACGATGAATAATTAATACTGTATATAATTTGCAATCAATTGCCCCTAGTTCGAATCCCGATCTTTCAATGACATCCTTAATTTTCCTCTGTACTCTAAAATATATCACATAGATTGATGCTGTAAATGTATACAGCTTTGTGTAAAGACATTATACATGTACGCTGAGAAAGAGAGAGAGAGAGAGAGAGCGAGCGAGAGGAAGTGAAACAAGTAGGGATAGAAGTGTGAGAGTCTCTGCGCATGCGCAAGTGATAATAATTCCATTGATGTAATAATCACGTGATGTGTAAGCATCACTACCATGATGACGTGATGGCATCGCCTGGAGGGGGTTTAGATCCTTATATAAACAGATATCAGCGCATGCTAGAACTGTTCTGAACTTATTAAATTTACATTTAAATTTTAAAGAACTTTAAAAGCAACGCGAGGTGTTTTTAATTTTAAGAAGAGGTGCAGGTCATCTACACGTACAGCACACATCACCACAAACAATGCAAGGTGAGTGAGTTTTTTTACATAACTATACAAAATCACTGCAGGTCTATACAATACATTTAATTTTGTTTAAACGTTACAGTACATGAAAGACGAATCGTTGCAAGAGCATCATATTTTCTAATCTGTACTTTACATTCACATGGATTTCTCTGCGTACTTTTTTCCAGTTCACAGGATTTTCTCTACTTCTTCTATAAACATTCACATGATTTTCGCTACACATTCTTCTTACGTAAACATTCATACGATTTTCTCCGCTCATTCTTTGTTTCTCTGCAGGTTCATACTCTATTAACATTCATACATTTTCTCTATTCATTCTTTGTTTTTCAACGCATTCATACGATTTCGCTACACATTCTTCTGTAACATTCATACGATTTTCTCCACTCATTCTTTGTTTCACTATACATTCACACGATTTCCTCTACTCATTCTTTGTTTCTCAGTAGGTTCATCTTCCATGAACATTCACATGATTTTCTGTACTTCATCTTTGTTTCTCACAGCATTCATACGATTTCGCTACACATTCTTCTTACATAAACATTATACGATTTTCTCCGCTCATTCTTTGTTTCTCATTCACACGATTTTCTCTACTCGTTCTTTGTTTCCCTGCAGGTTCATCTTCCATGAACATTCACATGATTTTCTGTACTTATTCTTTGTTTCTCTACACATTCATACGATTTCCGCTACACATTCTTCTATGAATATTCACACGATTTTCTCCATTCGTTCTTTGTTTCTCTACACATTCATAAGCATACTTACAAAACATTTGATGATGCAGCACAACACACACTTTAGTTGTAATATAAAGAAGTGTATAACTTGTTCTTCAACTTGAATAATGTAGTGAAATAATAATTCATGTCAATGTCTGTTACACATTGTTTAACTGATAGACTTAACAAGATGGTTGAAGAGCGTAGTTTCCTACTGACTCGCCGCGTTCAAGAGCTCGAAATAGGTCTTAACTGTGAGATAAAGTCCTTAAAGAGAGTTCAAACAAGATATGGTGCCAGGATCGTATCTTCACTGGAGGATTGCCGAGTGTTTTTGACAGAGCAAAGCGATCAAGAGATTGCAGAAGTACCTGGGAAAGTATACCTACAGTATAACGGTATGGCAGAGAGGGGGGAAATTTAAGACATGTAAATTGTCTTTTTTACATTCAGAGAAGGTGTGTAGAAGTGTTAAACTTAAGTATTGAATGCTCTCCTATTTTACAATGAAAAATTCATAAATAAAACAACTGACTCATTGATATTACATATAAACATACAAAAGATGCATGTTATAGAATTTTATAAAAAATTTACGAAATCACAATATCACATGTTTTGAATTTAGTTATATCTAACGCAATGAAATAACGATAAATATCCGAATGTTTATGCAGCAGCTAATCCATTTTTTGTTCAAGTGTAGCAGCTTTATTAATTAAATCATTGCTTCATTAAACAAGGAGTGCAAGGGTTGAGACTAACCCTTATCTAGGGTTGAGACTAACACTAGCATTTGCTCCTAATGGTATGGTTAATGCCTCCCCTTCCATCTTCACCTTTCTTCACATTTGTCTGCTATGTGCATACACAGCACATGAGTAAACTTTAATTTTTTAAGATGGTAGACACGCGGAGGAAATCTTCATCTTTGGGGTTATATTCTCTTAAGCACTGATTGTAATACTGTAATGTCCATGCGCATGGGTAGTTATTGCATCCTCGGTAATTACTCTTTTATCATCAATGGTATTCAATGTAATTTTATTCACTTGCACAGCGTGCTTTCATGATAGGATTTGATTCATGGGCGTTCTGATGATTTTAACAGGTTTTAAGACAGTCTGTATATCTGTCAGACGTAATGTACTGCTTAATAGCACTATGTTTTATACCTTTAATTTATTTTATCATTGAGCCGTGGATATCTAAGGCGTATATCTTAGGTTGTACTCCGACAAAGCGCTGGATGATTTTACCATTAGCGGCATCTTTAAATTTCCCAAGCACCTTCTTGTTTAGAGCTGAATAGCATATATAGCTTGTAGGATAATCAGCAGTACCCACATCCTCAAGTAAACGCAACTTGTCATGGTAAACATCTTCAGTTGTTACACGATGAATGAATGAATCAGTGTCCATGTACATAAGCTTTAGGTTTTCAGCCCTCCCGTAATAAGACAACACATCATAACGATAGTTATACATTAATCTCTTGGAGATGTCTAACACACTCGCACTAATGTATATGGGCTTGTTGAATACAATCTGACGAGGGTCATATGTACAGCAGCTAGATTAGCAGTATATATCGCCCTATCAATAAATGTAGGCTTGGCGATCAGCTTCTCCAGAGTCTTCTCATTTGTCACCATCATATATCCATACGGTTACGCAGGTTCTCTATAGTTTTTCCAAACATGACATTGTTAAAGAGCTTGTAGAGGCCCTTCTCGAAATCATTTGCAGCTTTTCACCAAATATAGGGAGACTCGCTCGAGCTAACTCTAAGCTATGCATTGACTTGTGTACAAAATTGTCTGTTTTTTCATCATATGCCCTGTAATCTTATATAAGAACCCTGTCTCAACGTGTTTCGGTGATGTAAATGTCTCGCCATCCGCTTCTTGCCGAAATGTTTCTTGGAGGTGCCGATGCTGCTTATTCTATCCTCCAATAGCGTCAGCCTCCTTGGCATGGCTGCAAAGCTGTTCCTCTTCTTATTCCTCTTATTGCACACCCTGAAACATTGCACAATGAAAGTCTTAGAAAACTGCCTTGGTCAAGTAAAGGCAACCTGAAAAGAATTACAATTTTTGTTATGATACATGTAAAATGAAGCACAAAAGATTTGCATAAACATTCGGGTATTTATCGTTATTTCATTGCGTTAGATATAACTAAATTCAAAACATGTGATATTGTGATTTCGTAAATTTTTTATAAAATTCTATAACATGCATCTTTTGTATGTTTATATGTAATATCAATGAGTCAGTTGTTTTATTTATGAATTTTTCATTGTAAAATAGGAGAGCATTCAATACTTAAGTTTAACACTTCTACACACCTTCTCTGAATGTAAAAAAGACAATTTACATGTCTTAAATTTCCCCCCTCTCTGCCATACCGTTATACTGTAGGTATACTTTCCCAGGTATTTCTGCAATCTCTTGATCGGTTAACGAATTATATTGCTCTGTCAAGAACACTTGGCAATCCTCCAGTGAAGATACGATCCTGTTACCATATCTTGTTTGAACTCTCTTTAAGGACTTTATCTCACAGTTAAGACCTATTTCGAGGTCTTGAACGCGGCGAGTCGGTAGGAAACTACGCTCTTCAACCATCTTGTTAAGTCTATCAGTTAAGCAATGTGTAACAGACATTGACATGAATTATTATTTCACTACATTATTCAAGTTGAAGAACAAGTTATACACTTCTTTATATTAGAACTAAAGTGTCTGTTGTGCTGCATCACCAAATGTTTTGTAAGTATGCTTATGAATGTGTAGAGAAACAAAGAACGAATGGAGAAAAACGTGTGAATAGTCATAGAAGAATGTGTAGCGAAAATCGTATGAATGTGTAGAGAAACAAAGAACGAGTAGAGAAAATCGTGTGAATGAGAAACAAAGAATGCGCGGAGAAAATCGTATAATGTTTATGTAAGAAGAATGTGTAGCGAAATCGTATGAATGCTGTGAGAAACAAAGATGAAGTACAGAAAATCATGTGAATGTTCATGGAAGATGAACCTACTGAGAAACAAAGAATGAGTAGAGGAAATCGTGTGAATGTATAGTGAAACAAAGAATGAGTGGAGAAAATCGTATGAATGTTACAGAAGAATGTGTAGCGAAATCGTATGAATGCGTTGAAAAACAAAGAATGAATAGAGAAAATGTATGAATGTTAATAGAGTATGAACCTGCAGAGAAACAAAGAATGAGCGGAGAAAATCGTATGAATGTTTACGTAAGAAGAATGTGTAGCGAAAATCATGTGAATGTTTATAGAAGAAGTAGAGAAAATCCTGTGAACTGGAAAAAAGTACGCAGAGAAATCCATGTGAATGTAAAGTACAGATTAGAAAATATGATGCTCTTGCAACGATTCGTCTTTCATGTACTGTAACGTTTAAACAAAATTAAATGTATTGTATAGACCTGCAGTGATTTTGTATAGTTATGTAAAAAAACTCACTCACCTTGCATTGTTTGTGGTGATGTGTGCTGTACGTGTAGATGACCTGCACCTCTTCTTAAAATTAAAAACACCTCGCGTTGCTTTTAAAGTTCTTTAAAATTTAAATGTAAATTTAATAAGTTCAGAACAGTTCTAGCATGCGCTGATATCTGTTTATATAAGGATCTAAACCCCCTCCAGGCGATGCCAACACGTCATCATGGTAGTGATGCTTACACATCACGTGATTATTACATCAATGGAATTATTATCACTTGCGCATGCGCAGAGACACTCACACTTCTATCCCTACTTGTTTCACTTCCTCTCGCTCGCTCTCTCTCTCTCTCTCTCTCTTTCTCAGCGTACATGTATAATGTCTTTACACAAAGCTGTATGCAGTTACAGCATCAATCTAAGTGATATATTCAGAGTACAGAGGAAAATTAAGGAAGTCATTGAAAGATCGGGATTCGAACTAGGGGCAATTGACTGGAAATTATATACGGTATTAATTATTCATCGTAGGAGCTATCAAACATGCTTTCGTCCACACCTCTATCTGTGCTAGTTTCTGGGATAATGGAAATTTAAACTTAAGGACCGAAACCTGGACGCCAGGTACCCTAATATACACCCACAAGATACTACCTGATGACATAAACGTAATAAGGTTTATTTGGTGCCTTTATCTTAATTATTTACTGTGTTATTAAATTTATAAATAAATTTCATTGAATCAGTATTCGAACTCAGAACACCAGAAACAAAATTATTTATAATATTAGTTTGACATGTTTAAAAGTATACGCAGTTACAACATTGATCTAAGTGATATATTCTAGAGTACAGTGGAAAATTAACGAAGTCATTGAAGATCGGGATTCGAACTAGGGGCAACTGATTGGAAATTATATACAGCATTAATTGTCCCTCATAGGAGCTAACAATCATGCTTTGGTCCGCTCCTCTATCCCTGCTAGTTTCTGAGATAATTGAGATTTTAAAATTAAGGATCGAACCCATGACGCGTGGTACGCTAATATAAATTCACAAGAAACGAGCTAATGACGTGAAAGTAATTAAGCTTATTTGCCGTCTTTATCTTAATTAGTTTTGGAGTTATTGGAAGATGAATTTGTAATCGCTCCTAGGATTCCAACCCATGCATCCAGACAAGATTCGAACAATTCGTAAATGGCGCCTTGCATCCTAAGCTTATAATTAGTTTTTAATGCATCATTTTGTCTGTTTCATTCAGGACATGTGCGCGAGTGTGTGTGTGTGTGTGTGTGTGTGTGTGTGTGGGTTTGGGTTGGTGTTGGTGGGTGTAAGTGAACAGGCATTTGTGTATGTGCATGCGTCCGGGTGTGGGTGTGTAAGTGTACTGGTGTATGTTTGTTGATGTATGTACTTGTATCAGGTGTGTAAATGAGTGTGTGTAATGGCTCTGTGTATGTGTATATGCGAACGTTTGGATATATGCAAGTCGAGAAGAAAGAAAGAGATAGAAAGAAAGAAAATAAAGAATTGTGTCTAGTCATCGGAATATCTAAGTATACGCAGGGGTTTAATATAAATAATTATATTTGTTAACTGCAATTTTAATCCGACCGGCCATGCTTGAATAATTTAATAGATATTATTGCGTTTCGCTGTGTAAGATTCGAACTAGGGGCCTCCGGGTTCCTAAGAATACAGCTCGTTAAACATTGTAATGCCATATAAATCAAATTGTATTTGTTAAACACATTTTAATCTGACCGCACATACTCCCATAGTTTAATATTTATTAAGCATTAGAGTTTCGCAGATTCGAGGTAGGACCCTCTGAACACCCTTTCATTAATCAGGGTAATGATATAATAATGTTTTACCTTAGCAAAGTATCAATTTGGATGCCTAAGTATACACCGGTGTTTAATATAAATAATTATATTTGTTAAATACATTTTAATCTGACCTTGCATAGTTTAATAGTTACTACGCATTAGAGTTTCGCATGGCAAGATTCGATCTAGGACCTTCTGAACACGCTTTTATTAATTAGGGTAATGATATAATATTATCAATCCATTTCTCATTAGCATTAAACTTTTGATTTCAGTATGAATGGAACACTGATCTATGGATATCCAAGTATACACAGAGGTTTAATGTATGTAATGAAATATACATTAAGCGCTTTTTCGGAATCGCTGCTTGAAATGAGCCTAACAGAATGCTTGTTAACTATGCTCGGGTATAACCGTAGGACCTCGCTAAGACATTCGGAGAGAACAGCCCCTCAAGGCAAAAACCATGATGGCTGACTCTGACGTTGTTAGATTGTTTACGTATAGCAGGTAAACATACCTCTCTCTCTTTCACGCGAACAAAGACAGGGCGAGCATAAAGCCTCCCTCAGATTCTTTTGTCAAGCACGCAGGTGTTCGAGCAATGGAAAGGGACCAGCTTTGTTCTTTTGTTATAGGGTTGGGAATGGGATGCCCGCAGGGGTCCTTCTAAGAAGCCTTGCCCGGACAAAGAAGGGGGATACAATGGAACTTGTTTCTTTGTTAACGGGCTTGAGTTCTCTTTTGTCACGACCCTAATTTATCATGGCCTTTGTTCATTTTGACAGTTGAAGGGCAAGCATTGTTGTCTTGTTAAATGCTAGTGGAATGGGAATACCATGTGGTCCTTCTAAGAAGCCTTGCCCCGGACAATAGAAAGAGAATACAATAGAACTTGTTTCTTTGTTAATGGGCTTCAGGCTCTCTTTTGTCACGACCCTAATTTATCATGGCCTTTGTTCATTTTGACAGTTGAAGGGCAAGCATTGTTCTTTTGTTAAGTGCTAGTGGAATGAGATGCCAGGTGGCTTCACCTAAAAGTAAACAAAGAGCTGGAGACAATAGCGTCTGTTCGTTTGTCCAACATACTCTTTGTTCATTTTGACAGTGATGGATAGCCTCTTGCACGCTGTTGTTGAAGAATGTGAGTGGGGGTGGGTAAACTGCTGCAGGTGCAGAAGTGACCGGATGTGGAATGGGTAGAAAAAACATCTCTCAGTAAAGAATATGGTGTAATGGCCGTCGTCCGAACCAAACAAAGAATTACACAACAAGTTTGGATAGCAGCCACAATAAACAATGTCACATTCAGTTTCTGTGTTTGGTAATAAATCGCATTGTAACAGATACCGTAGGAAGTAGCCTGTTAACCGTCCTTAATGCCGTAATCGATTACCAAAACTCTCAAATATCGCTTAGAGCGCCGAATGCTGAAATTACGGTCCCATTTATAAGTAACAGGCAAGAGGAAGATTGCTGCACGTCTGAAATGGAGACCCAAATAGAAAATCATGAATTCTTTGTTGAATATTTAAAAGTTGGAATGTGCCCGGAATTAATTAGGATGTTTGCACAATACCCATGTTCTTTCATTTGATACTTCATTTCCTCCCTGAGTTCATGAGGTATAACAACTTCAATGAAAACATCAGCTCAAAGTTCATTTTAAGAAAAAAACGTTTTAATAAAAGCTGCTTACTTTATTGAAGGAAACCAGAATGCATATAAAACATATTACGGTTTCATTTTAAATTCTGTGGTTGGGCCCCGTGTGCCCCTTAAGGGGTCCCATGGAAATAGTTTCCATATCACATTTTGGAAGGGCCCTTGCTCCTATAAGATTTGGAATTTTTGGTATTTGGTTTTTTTTTTCTATTCGTTTAACACCTTATGTGGGCCACTCTGTATATCAAAGTATCTAAATGGGGAAACGGTTGCCGTCTTGAATAAGGGACACACAGTAAGTTACACTAAAGAATGAGATTCTGGTTAGTTTCCTTACGAAATTAACATATTCGACATGTCTTAAATGGTGGAGAAATAAGAGTACTAGATGCGAAACTGTATGGATTTGACGAAGAAAAAATACGATATTTCAATTCTATGTTGTGTAAAGTGTTACAAGTCTGAAAGAAAAAGTAACATAATTCAGGATTCCATGGGTGATATGTAATTACGTATATGACACTACAATTTCTTTATGGTAAGCATTTATTGAAATAACACAAATGCAGAAAATTATAGGTATTCTCCGCTAGTGTCTATGCACCTTTACCATTGTTCTGGCAGTTTCCGTATTTGCGTAGCAAACCCTGCTTTGGGTATTTCTGGCGCCATGGGGGATAACTGCTTGAAGTTCGTCGAAGTTATTATCCCGCAAGCTTTCTATCATTGCATCAAATAGAACGTAGTCGCTATGGGCAAGATCTGGCGAATATGAAGGACTAGGTAGCACGATAAACCTTAGATTTTCGAGGGTGGCAATGTTCTGGCGACTGACACGTGGCCGAGCATTGTCTTGGAGAAGAATACCGCGCCCTCATTTTCGTTGCGGCGTTGCTGAATACGTCGCCTGAGTTGGCGCAATGAGCTGCAGTACTGTTGACTGTTGCTCGTACTAGGTCCAAGATCCCAGAAAACAGTAGTCATTTGCTTGCGGACGAATAGTCTGTTTTTGCTTCTTAGGACGAGGGCTCCTAGGGTGCTTCCACTTCACTGTCTTTCCTTTTCTGGAGTCTGGTGCAAGAACCATGACTCGTCGACAGAGACTAGACGTTCAAAATACTGCTGGAACCGCGCTGTGCAGTTACTGCTGGCATACCTCAACACGCTTCCGTTTCTGCGTATTTCTGAGGTTATGGACACCCATTGTGCAGACACTTAGTCATCTTCAACTCCTCATGGGTGATAGTGTGAAGAGTTTCCCGTAATAGTCCAGTTGTGGTCTCCATTTCATGAAATGCGACATGCCTGTTCTCGATTATCAAATCTAACAAGCATTGTGTATTGTCTGGTTTGCCTGTTTGTGCTTGACGTCCAGTGCTATCGCGTTTTTATGCACAGTTCTTGCCATCTTTGAACACTGAAATTCAACGAAACACGGATCTGCAAGTTGGTGCAACTTCCCCACATACAACGGCTAACCTCGTGCGAATGTCTGAAGCAGCCACTTCTTGCCTTCGGAGAAACCGCGCTCACCATCGTTGCCCATGATTCTATGCTTCCATGTTGCCTTTGTGCTGTCCATGATATCACTAGCATGCCTGATGCCGCAGCAATTGACGTTGCACTGGTCTACTTGTGGGATGCACCAACACCATCTGGTGGGAATAGGCGGTACTATAGCCTGTCTTGACACAGAACACATTGCCAACTCCCACTTTACCGGAGTTATGAGAAGAGTGCCAATCATCTTTGAACGATAGGCATAATATAGAACATCGAAAGAAGTCAAAGAGTGCATAACACCGGATACAATTTAATCGAGATGTAGCAATGCGAGTGGAATGAATGCACAACTGCTTGAAATTGCTGCACTTCTTAATCCAAGAGACGGTTTCTTTGACGGTAGGACAAATGTCATAAAGCTAAGAGCTAAGGCAGAAAAGATAAAATCATTGACGTATGTAGCCTGTATCGGGCAGTGCAGTACTACGACTTTTATCGAATTGGTCATCCAAAGAAAATACGTAACTGTAAATATTACAACAATTGGTACGATTTAACAAAATGCAAAGTAATAGCAACCTGTAAGTGTATCACGCTGTATTATCCGTAAAAACAAATGATAAATTGCTGTTTCCGTTTTGTGTAAAGTATGCGGAAAATCAAATCGAGAAATGTGATCACTGCGATAAAGAAACAAGGTTCTTTATCGGAGTGCACTTGGACAACAGATGAGATCGACAAAGGATATAACATTTTAAATATTTACGAAATCTGATTGTCGCTGAAGAGAGTAATAATTTGTTTAAAGACTATTTCAAGGATTTTATGAAAATAAAACTAGAAAGGAGTCCATGGCAAGAAAAGTTCTAAATTGTAGAAGAGTATATAATATTATACCGTTAGGAGGGATTAGACATTGATCCGGATAAAATGGGAATACAAGAAAATCAAAGTAAAAAAGTGGTTTCAAAAATTTGTTTAAACTCTTTGTGGGGTAAATTTGGTCAAAGACAAAAAACGAAGAAAGTTTAATACTTAACAGATCAGCAAGGATTTTATTCTTGAATAAAATGGATCATTGTAGTATTTGATAAAGATCTCTAACTCTAATGTATTTCTCAAAAACATCTAAAACTTGATCATATTATGTCGCTTTAAGAATGAACAAACTTATAACAAGCCATTACAATTTTATTAAAATGGTTTAATTACATTGTTTGGGTAATCCATTGGTATGCTATTACAATATTTGTAGAGGCAGCTGAAGGTTTATTTTCTTACCTAGGGATCTTTTCTAGACTATTGATAATTCTTGCACATTCGCTTCTTTTTTATTTGGCACGTAATTGTCTTGAAGGGTTGCCCTTACTACCCCTGTCTATTTGAAACTAGCTACTAAGGATTCTGTTCCCTAGCATACGGCTGTAATTAGCCCCACTATGTGTAGGTGGTGCCTGGAGCCTTCTTCACGAAAGTATAAATTATAAATTTGTGCATATTGTGTTTCACAAGCATAACTTTGTAAATGCACAGTAGAGTAGGAAATAATTAGTTCGAGATGATGGCTTTACAAATTTCAAATGCTATTTTCTACGTGTTACACTTTTACAAATTTTACATCGAATACATAGCCTACTCTTGATGCTGGTAAACAGCTGAATTGGGGAGTCGTTCAGATCTTAAAACCACGTGAAATGCGTTTTGTCTTTGGAAGTAATAGCTTTTGTCTTCTTCTTCAGATGAAATTAAACGAAAGGATCAAAATATATACTCTAAAGGGCTGGTCAGTTCCTTTCGTAACAGCAAATGTTATCGATGCAGCTCTTCCTAGATTTAACAGGGTCAACAGATCAACTAAATGTCAGTAGGGAATGCTACAGGGGTTAAAAAGAAACATTTCATGGTTAAATTATCACCACGTAGAACCCATTTGCTGCAAACCTATCTAATGTTGTACAGTCATGTGTAATGTAGCAAATCATGATATTGATTTATCCATGTCGAAAATGAACAACAAGCAGGACTAAGATGCCGATAATAAACACAATCAATAATTTCAACTGAATGCTCCACAAAGATTGAGTTCACTATTAACCGTATTGTGGCCAGTTTAAAATACATTGCGATATGGCAGTGCGAATAAGAATATAAACCCACGCAGATATTCATGTTGCTGTGAGATTTATTGTTGTAACTTAAATACCTTATACATAGGCAATACGTAACTTAAATTTATAGGTCTTTGACAAATCCTCTTGCCAATACCCGTTTTGCTATTAAAATATTCTGACTTAGACCGTTCCTTCTCTGGTCACCATTCGGGTTTTGCTGCTTCTCTGTTCGGTAGCTTTCTAATGTGTCGAAATTAGGACTCTTAGCTTCGTGCTACAAGAGCTCACTGAGGAAACAACAGCACTGAGGGATGTAAAACGCGGGGCAAGCTGCCAGATGCCCCTGTAATAGCTCCCTACTCAGTGCTGGTCATCCCAAACAGCTCCATGATATGGGACAATGGGACAAGGCGATCGTCAGCTTCCCTCCGAGTTGGCGCTAAATGCGGTGTACTATATCGTTTATCCGGCTGATAACTTTATACGGGTCGTTACAGGAACGTTGCAACTTAAGACAAATTTTCGATAAAACCACAAGAGCTCGCCGACCCAAATCTGTCACTGTTCACCGGACGTTCATATCCTGCTTGTCAGCTTCAGCAATTCCCTAGCGAGAAGGTGAGTACCTTTCAGCCTTCCTGTGGCATCCACCGTATCCCGTTGCTATGGGAGGCTTGCCGAACAACGACCCCATCCAAATACCTAGTTGGCAGGTGACATGCCAGTGGATTAATTTACTGAGGCTCGATAGGTTAAGAGGAAAAATGGCACGAACTCGTTGCAATTTCGTTGATAGCTGGATAGCACTCTCTAGAGATGTTCCGCTACCGTCTAGATATAACGCTGCACCATACATCTGATTGTGAACTAAGCTGAGTGGTTCGGGTCTTGTGTACTCCGAGGTGCTGGAGCACGTAGGCTAATTTTTCTCCTGATTATTATGGGGCTCTTGATTGGCTACTTGGCGAAGTAGTCCATAGCAAGGAATACGTAGCGATTTCCTGCGTCCGTTCTATGGAAGGGGCCTGCCATGTCATTGGCAATTCGTTCACAAGACACCCCGACGTACTGACGAACAGTTCTTTAAAGTGAGAGCACTTCCTCCGCTCCATGTTAAACCAACCACATTCCAGCCGGCGATAAAATGATGCCCTACCCAAGAGAAGGCAAGTAACCAGAAGTACTCTCCACAATAGCCATCTCAAGTTCCTGGTGCTATACTTCATCATCAATTTGAATTTTGGCACCCTGTTCACTCCAGGAGGAGAGGAGCAAGAAGAAGAATAAAAAAAAATCTGATGTGTTACACTAACATGACTTTCCCTACTCTTGTACAAACTATTTATACAAACGCTTATTCTCCATTTAGTTCATGTTAATCGAGATAAACATCTGCAGACCCTATCTTATTGCTAATTTTCTTGTAGATGTAAGGGGAATATATATTTACAAGGGCAATATAGAAAAATCTGATGTGTTACACTCACATGACTTTCTCTACTCTTGTACAATCTAATTTTACAAACGCTTATTCTCCATATGGTTCATGTTAATCGAGATATCGAGATGTCAATCTTATTGGTAATTTTCTTGTAGATGCAAGGGAAATATGGTACCTTTTAAGCGATAGTCAAATATTTTAACGCTGGTTGCTATGTGGCGCATTCCATTGTCTTTGCACGTCCAGGACATAAAAAAAATGAATAACGAATGTGAGAAAAAGTATAAGTATTGTAAAATTTAAGGAAATAACAAGCAATATCTCGAAAACGGTTCACTCAACAAAAGAAATGTATATGACATAAGTTGTGTATTTTAACGCGATCTACATTTTGTGTGTAGTAAAATTTTGTCTATCTCTTATGGTTTACCAGTTATGCAAAAGTCGTTCAAAATGAAGAATACTTTTGGAGACATTCCCAGAAAATTCGAGATATACATTTCATTTGTCATGAAAATACCTTAAACATATCATATTTTAATCAAAATCGTTAGAGCCATTTTTGAGAAAATTAAAATTTTCGAAAAATGTTCCATGTAAAGGGTAGTCTAGGGTGGGGAGATTTTCTTGAAAACCTTAGTGTCGCATCTCTGGAAGATACTGAACCTAAATACCAAGTTTGGTGTTTATCCGACTGTTACATTTCTGAGCTTTGCTGTTCACAGACACACAAACAGACACACACACACACACACACACACACACACACACACACACACACACACACACAGACACACACACGGACATGTTTCCAAAAATGCTTTTTTTGGATTCAGGGAGTCTCAAAACATGTATTTCCGGTGAAATCTCGGTATCGAATTTTTGGGTCGAATGCAATACTTCCCCTACTTACTATACGTAGTAGAGAAAGTAAGCATCTGATGTGTTACACTCACATGACTTTCTCTACTCTCTACTATTTTTACAAACGCTTATTCTCCATATGCTTCATGTTAATCGAGATATCGAGATGTCAATCTTATTGATAATTTTCTTGTAGATGCAAGGGGAATATGGTAGCTTTTAAGCGATAGTCAAATATTTTAACGCTGGTTGCTATGTGGCGCACTCCATTCTCTTTGCATGTCCAGGACATAAAAAAAATGAATAACGAATTTGAGAAAAAGTATAAGTATTGGAAAATTTAAGGGAATAACAAGCAATATCTCGCAAACGGTTCACTCAACAAAAGAAATGTATATGACATAAATTGTGTATTTTAACGCGATCTACATTTTTCATGTAGTAAACTTTTGTCTATCTCTTATGGTTTACCAGTTATGCAAAAGTCGTTCATAATGAAGAATACTTTTGAAGACATTCCCAGAAAATTCGAGATATACATTTTATTTGTCATGACAATATCTTAAACATATGATATTTTAATCAAAATCGTTAGAGCCGTTTTTGAGAAAATTAAAATTTTCGAAAAATGTTCCATGTAAAGGGTAGTCTGGGGTAGGGGGATTTTCTTGAAAACCTTCGTGTCGCATCTCTGAAAGATACTGAACCTAAATACCAAGTTTGGTGTTTATCCGACTCTTCGTTTTTGAGTTATGCTGTTCACAGACACACAGACAGACACACAGACACACAGACACACAGACACACAGACAGACACACACACGGACATGTTTCCAAAAATGCTTTTTTTGGATTCAGTGAGTCTCAAAACGTGTATTTCCGGTGAAATCTCGGTATCGAAATTTTGGGTGGAATACAATACTTCCCCTACCTACTATACGTAGTAGAGAAAGTAATATATTTCCTGATCTGGAATAGGGCCTTCCACTTGAGATTCTGCAATAGGTACTTTATCTTAAGTTTCTGTCACTGGAAGCTCCACAACAACAGATATCTTCTACCCAACGCTTTTAGTACAAATGCTTCACTTCATTTAATTTGAACTCGTTTTTACTTTCTTTACTACGCATAATAAGTAGGAAAAGTATGGTATTCCACCCAAATTTCTATATCGAGATTTCACCGGAAATACATGTTTTGAGGCCCCCTGAATAAAAAAAAGGAATTTTTGGAAAAAGGTTCCTGTGTGTATGTGTCTGCGAGTAACGTAACTCATAATCGAGTCCGATCAACACAATCATGGTATTTAAGTTCAGTACCTTCAAAGATTTGACACGAAGTTTCCCAAGAAAATGCCCCCACTCCAGATTACCCTTTACATGGAAGATTTTTTGAAAATTTTGATTTTCTAGAAAATAGCTCTGACAATTTTGATTAAAATACAACATATTTAAGATATTTACATGACAAAATGCACATCTTGAACGTTTTGGGAGTAGCCTACGAAGTCCACTTTATTCGAAAGAAATTTTGTATAATCTTGAATAACTGGTAAACGTTAAGCGACAGAGAAAACGTATTACACAAAAAAATGCAGATCTCCTTAAAACACGCAATTGATTTGAAATATCTTTGTTTTTATGGTATAAGCAGTTTTTGAGATATCGTTATTAAAGGCTCGAATCGTTCATTTCTTGGTCATTCTCTGAAAGTTATTTCAACATTCAGATGTTTCTCGCGATTGCATGGAAACAGTACGGAATTTTAAGGGCAGTATATAGCGTCCAGCTCTTAAACATTTGACTGGACTGTTCATGTTCTCTTTGTTATCTATAAGAAAATGTGTAATCTAGCTATTTCTGCAAAGGTTTGTTTGGATTAAAATGTAATTGATAGAAAAATCAGCTTGAGGAAGAATTAATTTGTATACCCACTAAAACCAGCACGCACCAGGTATCCAAAATTGATACATTTAACTTGCTTAGTTCATAGTCCACATAGAGTAGCTGAGCAAATTAGGGGGGCATTCCCTGATATTGACAGTCAAATAACAATGTCAAAAAGGTATTTTTAAAGTCCCCATCTAGGATACAGAAATTCCAGGAAACTATACCAGGAACCCGGTGGGGAACTTGGCTGCAGGCGGCGTTGTACTATTGTGAACATTACAGTGAGGTGAGGGATGTAATAAATACATTTGATAAAGAAGCGAGTGCGTCAATAAAGGCAGCAGAGTCATTTTCGGAACCGCTTTATGAAAATCACCTCTGTATAAAACACGCTTACAGCTATATACCCACTACAATAAAGCAACTAGAACCGTCAACTCTAGAAATGCCCAGCGGAGATGAAGTAGGTGCCCTACGTACGATACAAAGTTTCTGGTGGCCTTCACCCCATGTTTAAAAAAAATCAACTCTGTATTTGTTAATGTTTATTTAAATATTATATATGTATGTTTGCCTCGGCTGCGTCAGTAGTAATTTTGCAGAAACACTTATCTCTTAGCAGGGCTTGGTGCGGCTAAAGAATGAAGGCTTACACAAATTATAATGGTATTTAACTTCACTCCTTTTATTAATCCTTCACACAATTAAATAACACTTCACTGATGTATCCTACTGTAGAGCTGTGAGATTATTTATTAATTGCACTTCTTAGTACTTAAACTTTACATTATTCTCGCCGTAATGAATGTCTCACACTGAATACGTATGGAACTGCTCGGGAACGCTGCTTTCTAGCGTCTGGCTTCTACCGCTAAATTTACACTTTTTTTTATTTATTTCAATTCTTTGATTGGCTAATTCTACTCCAATAGAATACTTTTTAACTTAAAGCTTTTCTAGTTTTTTGATTGGCTATTTATAAACTGTTTTAAATATTACATTATTATTCCAAGAATTATTAGTAGCATTATTAAACTTTCTAATTTATTGTTGCTTCAAGGTTACCTCATTGTTAGCAACTTTCAGCTTCTATTCTATCATCTCCTACATTGTTAAATTACGTAACACATTCACATAACATTATTATAGATGCACATAATAATATTAACATAATACAATGATTGTTATATACACTTTATATATTATATTATACACATACTGCTTTTAGGTGGACTGTTATTATATTTTATATTACATAATTAGACTTATATCATTTAAGTTTAAAAATACTGCCTCAAATTGCCCCCCTTTTAGAAATATTAAAAAGAATTGTTCTTTAAATGTTTAAATACTTTCTGAAAGTCTCCTGAAAGAAAGAAAGATAACCTTTTTATTATAACTCTTGATATTTTTCACTGTCACTATTTACGTAACTCTCACTGGTTTTCACTACACTCATGTAGCAGGGTAGTTTTTCTCTGGTCTGCCATATGTTCAACACTTTTAACGTCAATGATTGGTGTTCAATGACCGGGTAAGGTTTGTTTATTCACTAACACAGCCACTTATAGCATCCAATCTGCTACACATTTAATACTTAATTAGGCATATTTACACTTGTTACCCTTTTATTTACAACTTATTTCTTAAACTTATTTATATTTATAACAATTTCTAACAGTTTCTATCTTATACATTATAAATGTAGTTGCTATTCAGATTTCTAATGTTTTTCTTACTAACAATGGATTTTCTTCTATTACATCTTTTTATTCACCCTCCTTTTTGTTGTATTGACAATTGGTTACATTTAGTAAACATATTATAAATTTTTAAATTACATTGCTTTCCCCTTTTATGTTCCAGATACTTTTTCTTTTTCTCTTCTTTTTCTGTTTCTTATTGTACCGCAGATAACCTGCGTACTTTATAACATAATCTGTCATTGATAAGTTGTCATCTCTACTATACTGTGAATAACTTAGACTTGCCCTAATCTTATGTTGCACAGTGATATTCCAAAACTTATTCATAAATAAAACTTTAAATGTCTCAAAATTCATTTCACTATCTGCTAGCATATGTAACCATTCTAAGGTTTTGTTATCCAAGCATTTTCTAACAAGTACCAGTTTTAATGCTTCAGGCACATTTTTCAATTTAAAATATTCTATTAGTTCATGAATAACTTGTACTGGACTTGAGGAAGCGTTAAAATAAGGTAATGGTAATTTATTTAGCACAGAATGATAGTTTGACATCTGATTTGTTACATGCACATGTGTGTTATCATTATTGTTTTGTGTTTGAGAGGCTGATGCTATGGAAAAAGCAGCAGCGTCTCTTGTGTTATTAGTTAACAAAGCTGATACACTTCTTTCAGCACTTGTATTATTATCATGCATTTGATTAGCACTTACAGACCTAGTTACATTTGCATTTACCCTTGGTACACTGGTACTTTAATTTTCAAAACTATTTGTAAGTTTATCTATTTCTTTACTACCCTCCTGTACTTTATCTTTAACTTCGTCAATCATTGACATTGCTTGTCCTTGCCCTGTTTTTGCTTCTTTAATTCCATCTGCATTTGTTTTAGCCATTTCATGCATTTTACTTATTTCCCTTGTGAGATCTATTTGTATTTGCACAGGAATTGCATTTGTATTTTCTACCATTGTTTTTAATTCTTCACCCTGTTTAGTATTAGTAAGTTTCAGCTCCATTTCACTTAGATTTTTATCAATATGACTTGGCAATTTCTGTTCTAGCAGATTACAACCTTTATTTACTTTAAAATCTATATCATTTTGAAGTGCTTTAGAAGATTGTTCTATTTTGGTTTCTAATCTCCTATTTTCAGCTTTGCTTTCTTTCATACAATTTTCTATCTGCTTAGCTAGTTAATTTTTTATACTAGATAGCTCTGTGTTAGTTTCATTTAGCTTATTATTGGTTTCAGTTAACTTATTACTTAATTCTGTACTAGTTTCATTTAGCTTATTTAAATCTGTTCTCAGCTCTGTACTAGTTTCGGTTAATTTATTATTCATTTCAACTCTCATTTCAGTTAATGCTTTTAGAAGGCACATAAAATTTTGTTGTGCTAAGTTTTCTTGCTCTTGTTGGCTAGATGTCTGAGGGATAGTATTTATTTCATTTCTGTTCCCTGCACTAACATATGTAAAGGTGAATGACCTTGCATACTACTGCTGCTGCTGCTATCTCTTTCTATGCTTGCCTGTGAATTTACAAATGATTGTTCTTCTACATTTAACCTATTTGTTTCCCCTCCTACTTCCATATTTCCATTGTTTCCATTTTATTTTTTATTTTGTATATTTGGTTTGGAATTGCTGAATTTTAATTTTCCACTTCTTAACAGCATGAAATTATCTTAATAACAATATATTCGTAACTATCATGACAATTGTATAAATATATATAGTATTGGACTTTTCTGAACTTTTGTTCTGGCTGTGTTAGTAAACCTTTATACTCAGGTGTTCCCTTGTAGATTCTAGTTGAATTGTTGACTGTGTGCCCCATACTCCTAAAATAATTTTTGCTGTCCTTGAATGATATTTCTTGAAGTTCTACGATGTTCTTGTAGTGAAGTCTTGTAGTTCGTTGATTTCTTCTTTTCACCTATTGTTGCCCATTCGAGCCCCACGTACGATACAAAGTTTCCGGTGGCCGTCGCCCCTGTTTAAAAAAAATCAACTCTGTATTTGTTAATGTTTTTTTGAATATTATATATGTATGTTTGCCTCGGCTGCGTCAGTAGTAATTTTGCAGAAACACTTATCTCTTAGCAGGGCTTGGTGCGGCTAAAGAATGAAGGCTTACACAAATTATAATGTTATTTAACTTCACTCCTTTTATTAATCCTTCACACGATTAAATAACACTTCACTGATATATCATACTGTAGAGCTGTGAGATTTTTTTTGTTAATTTGCACTTTTTAACACGTAAACTTTATATTATTCTCGCCGTAATGCATTTTTGTCTCACACTTAACCTGTATCGTACCGATCGGGTACGCAATCTTGTAGCGTCCGGTTGGGAACGCTGTCTAGTAGCGTCTGGCTTCTACCGCTAAAATTTGTACATTTTTACTATATTTCAAGTCTCTGGTTGACTAATTCTACTCCTATAGAATACTTTCATTTTAACTTAGAGCTTTTCTAGTTTTTAATTGGCTATTTTTAAACTGTTTTAAGTATTACATTATTGTTCCAAGAATTATTAGTAGCATTATTAAACTTTCTAATTTATTGTTATTCATTGTTAGCGGCTTTCTGCTTCCATTCTCACAGCTCCTACATTGTTAAATTGCGTAATACATTCACATAACATTATTATACATGCACATAATAATATAAACAATACAATGACTGTTACGTAGACTTTATATATTATATTATACACATATTGCTGACCGATATCGTTTAAGTGTTAAAAATACTGCCTCAGAGTCCAACTGGAACATTTCTACCAAAGTACCTGTACAGGAAACCCATATCCAAATTTGGAAAGAGGTAAGAAGAAATTTGGAACCGTGTTGGAAAAAACAGCAGATTTTCAGCAATGTGTGAAATAAGAGATATTTTGTCGATTAATGAGAATGCATCAAATAATACGTGTGACAGTTCATATTTTCGTTTTGCACTGCTCACTTCATGCGGTGGAACGAACCTTTGCTGAATACAAAGGATTTCTAAGTGATAAACGCAGTTTTTCTTTTGACACTTTACAAAAATGTATTGTTATTTATTGTAATAGGATTGTGGAAGCATACACAAGTGGGTCATAAAAGGAAATTGTTGTGTCAGTTGTATTTTATTGGCATATTCATTAACATTTTGTATTAGAATGTGTGACACTGAAATTACATTGCAAAAATGCTGACTGTCGTGCAAATCAAGCTGCAAATTTTGTTCTTCACCGCACTTTACCTGTACAACGGGACGAATGAGTAATTATTTCCTCGTCTCTCCATACCAGAATCTTGGCACACCTAACGTTTCAAGCGCAGGTGACTTAAACGCGCAATAAGTTCGAGGTCTGGAAATCACGTTTGGTGATAAATCCCTCAGAGTTCGCTTTGCTAACCCCTCTATTCCCACGAGAACTTCTATAAGGCATAACCCGGTTGTCACACTTACCTTCATTTGGGCCAGGCGATGTTCTCCATAGTCCCGCTCCATCAGTTCAATTAAGATGTCGATTGAGCCTCCGGCGGAGAAAATGCAAATAATTACGGTTGACCATGGTAGAGCTTTGTCCTCTTCTCCGTTTAATACCCTGGCAATGAAGCAGCAGATTTCCTCGCGAAGAAAGGATTTTTCATAGAACATTTACCAGCCTCTAAACCCAAGCCGTGCACCTCAGTAAAACGTCTCATAAAAGATGCAATTTAAGCCGCGAACAACACTAGACTCCGAGCAGCAGCACATGGGAATGCCATGAAACCATGCCACATCTGCCACGGAAAACGGCAGTCTCAGGCTGATAGCAGGACATGACTGCCTAACCAAACACATCTCCTAAGTGCATCTTATGCTACGATACAAATGAACACCATCTGGACAATGCAATACAAAGTGAAGATTTCAGGACAGTAAAATTCTGGAGAGCAGCATTGCAAATGCCATTGGCGTCAAATGCAGCACATTAGAAAACAGGAACAACATATATAATTGTTTTGATTTCAAGTGTCTCCCTGCTTGGGCATGTCCTTCCAAAACCCTACCTACTAATAAAATACACTTTGCACAATGTGCGGGTGGACTATTTAGGTTGAGACTGTACAATATCTCCAAAAGTAAGCGATGTAGGAAGAAATGCCTCGAATAAAAATTGCTTGATATTATGGGGGAAAGTGAATGCTATTAGTCGTGTTTAATTTGGAGGAAAAAGTTGTTTCTTTTTTTATGAGGCTGTGAAAGCGTACAAAATGTTGGTTCCCCCCCCCCAAAAAAAAAATTAAACTGGCACTAAAATGGCCATCATATCGCTCTCCAAACAAAATACGACTAATGGCTTAATGTCAAGAAAATTAAAGAGATTTCTTTCTACAGCGCTTAGTTTTGGAGATATTGTAGAACCTCAACTTAAACGGTCCGTCCTGTATATACAAGGTGAACCAGAACTCCGACACCTTCAGAGGTTCAGGGATGCCTTCTGAGTATTTTGGTATAAGGGACCCATGGTCTCCGGCTGTTGTTTATAGAGTAATAGTGTAATTATGATTTATTCCATTTATTACCGCAATCACCCTTTTTTCTGAGAAACTACCTTCACAACAGCGAAGAAGCTGGTATAATATATGGTAACCAAAACGTTTAACACTCAACACTGTGTAATACAACATCCCGCAGACGAAACACGTATACTTTATCATAATGTATTCTGTCAGGTACAGTACAGTAGGTAACAAATGCAGAACTGTTCCCTTACAGGTATTATTCCAAATGTCGACCTCTATGATCACGGCAGAGTGTATGGCGACGCACCGTCGACTGTCGTACGCGCTCAAGCATTCTAGGAATTGAACGTACTGCTTCCGCAGCTGCGATAATCCTAGCAACCAGGACCATGCGAGTATCGACCAGAGTTTCGTAAACTAGTCTTTTCACATGCCCCCAGAAGAAATCAATTGGTGTCATGTCTGAAAACCGAGCTGGCCATGGAACAGGACCACCACGACCAATCCATTGTTCATACTGTAGATCAATGTGGTTCCTAACATCGAGTACAAAGTGTGCCGGGACCCCATCATGTTGAAACCACAAGCTGAGGAATTCTCAGCGGTATATCTTCTAGGAACTGTGGGAGGACAGGTTCAGGGTATCAGTAAGTGTGTACGGTTGAATCACAAAATCATTGACAATACCAGCCCATATATTCACAGCAAACTGTTATTGATAGGATCCATACACCAATAAGTGTGGATTTTGGTAATCCCTTACATGGCTATTGCTGCTGTTGAACATGCCCTCTCTTGTAAACTTGGCTCGTCTGTAAACAATACCATTCATATATTGAACGTTAAAGACTGGAAAGTTTGCTCAGAGGCCTTTATCAGGCTTGAGGTTCTCTTACTTGCTATAAATCTACGATACGGGACTACCGGCTTTACTTCCCTTCCGAAGGAAGCCATGCTAAGGATTTTTAGCCTGAAAAATATCCATCGGCTCCCGCTGGGTTTGAACCCGCGACTTAGGAAACCTCTTGCTGTCCCAACACACCTAAATATTTCTTTACCTTTTTCGCATTTTTAGGATGCGGGATTTTCAATATGGCTTGTATGCTTCTGGGTCAGGTGATAAGCTTTTCCTGAGGCCACATAACCTAAAAATTTGATGTGGCGAAAAGTTCAATTTTTTCCAAGTTAATATCATGCCACATTCCTTTAGTCTACCTAACACAAAATGCGCATCGATCTCCGAGTCACGGATTAGAATTCATCCAAAACGTATGCAGGTTATCAGTATAGTGTACATTGTGCGCAAGAAAGCATTACCATTATTTTTAATCTCGAAGGCAGCTCTGGTGATGATAAAAGCGGTATGCTCGTATATCCGTAATGATGGATTTATTGCTATATGCAAATAGGAATTAAACCACTTTTGTTTGCCGATAAGGGCAAGAATCTCCTGATACTTTCTTTTCGAAAATTGTTGAGTTTAATGTACTGTTAAGTTTTCAAGTACCAATGGTAAGTCTAGCGGCAACATTCTTTTACGCACTAAAAGAAGGGGTTAACTATTGTGATCTCGTTGGTCCAAGTTTAACATAAATCGCGGCTTTTCCTAAATTTACCGTTAAGCTTGTTGTCTCTCTCACTTTGGTGACGGCGAATTAGCGTATAATGGAACAAAAGCTCTACGCCCTCGCTGTATGAACAATGCCCCTGCTACCTGAGAGACATCGTAAAACTAGACTTTCTGCTTTCGAAGACACTATTCCTGCAGCTAAAACATCTCGTCGTGGACAGTATTTTAACATAGCGCTTAAATTATTTACATTAAACGATTTATAACTCCTCTAATGTTAATAACCTAAATACAGACATATCGTTGAATCACTCTTCTTAAACTATACAAGCAGTAAAAGAAAGAGATATGTACATAGCATGATTTAACATCAATAAAAACTAATTAATCAAATTATCAATAATTACATATCTCGGGCTCGGCCTAGAGTTGCCGTTTCAAATTGCCCTGTTCTGGAAAAGAATAAATTTTTCAGCATTTGATACAATTTTCTTTTCCAGAATACTTCCTCTGAGTATACCTTTTTTTTTCGTTTGTTTTGTTTATAAAGAACCCTTCGCTATACCTGTTCCTTCACAAGGGTTCTGACAAACCGGCGGTGTTTCCACTTGGGTCATTCCCTCTTATGCTTTGTTGTGGGTTGTTCATTCTCTCGAAAGTGAAAATCCTTTTTAAAACAGGTTTTCCGAGAGGCATTCTGTCGCACAATACACTTTCACTCACACGAATAACTTGTAGCGCAGACAAATACGCTAATACCCAAATTAAGTTCTAACAATGAAATGCATTTACGTACATACATACTAATAAACAATAATTATTATGTATTTAGTTGTTTACTTATTTCTTTATTTATCGGGTATATTACCTTTACTACTTATTCATAGGTTTGATATCTCGTTTCGAGTAGAACTAACTTGATTATTTTCATTACATTCTTCATCCTTCTCATTCTCTAAACATTTGTAATGTTTGAGCAACTGTTTATGATATCTCCCTACGATCTTTGAATTCTTTATTTCTTGTAACTCAAATGTATCCGAGCCAAAAATGTTACTTACCCGGTATGGATCTTTAAACAAGTTTTCCATTCTATGATACCTTTTGTTCAGAATGCTAGACAATTTTTCTTGTCCCGTACTAATAGTAAGTCTCCAGTTCGATCAACCAGTGCTTTCGCTTTTTTTGTTTAAATTTTTCCTTCCTTTTCTGCGCCTTCTTCGACATTCTTTCAAAAGCTTTCTTAAACATCTCTTCTTCCGTTAGTGTTTTCGGATCTTTAGTTTCTAGCGTCTGTGGTAATTCCCCTTCAAGTGTTTCCATTAACTTCCCCTTCATCAGCTCAATGGGCTTATAACCGGTAGTAGGGCTCACACTTTCATTTAAAATATTTTCAATACGCTGGTAGTGATTTTCCCAATCGCTGTGTTTTTTATGGGCCAAAATTCTCAAATAAACAGAAATGTCCCGTATTATTCTTTCGCAGGGATTGCTTTGTGGGTGGTATTTTGAGCAATGATACAATGTGATTTCGTTTTCCTTTAATGTGTCTACAAATTTTCTGCTGGTAAATATTGAAGCATTATCACATAAAATTGCCTTCATCTTTCCAAATTGTGGAACATACGACTTTATTATCTTTCTTAGACATGTTTCACTTGTTATCTTCCTGACTGGGTAGATTTTCACGAATTTTGAAAATACATCTATTAGCACTGCTATATACCTAAATCCAAATTTACTACTAAGCATCTCACCATGACAGTCCAAGGTCACTAACATGCCTGGTTTTCTCTTAGGATGGAGTTTGTCTCGTATTCATATTGAAGATTCAATGGTTTTGCTTTTTGACATTGTAAGCATGTCGAAATTATTCTCCTTACTTTATGATGTAATTTTGGAATATACAGATTTTCCTGGATCATTAAAGCGGTCGTTCTGAGCCAGAATGTGCTAAAGCTTGATGAAACGTGCTTATGAGTTCATTCTCCATGATCTTAGGTATATACGTCTTCAATTTCTGTATTTCGCTGCCATGTAGTTTATATAACACGCCCCCTTTTACCCCTATGTTTCCCTTGATATTTTCAGCTATTTCTGGGACCTTTTTTATTAATTTATTTAATTTCTTATCTTGTCGCTGCTGGTCCCCTATTCCTTTTAATTCTTTTATCAATCTTTTGCTCAAGGGTATTTCGATCTCATTAATGTTACTTTATTTTTAGGGCGTTCTATTCTCTCCGGTATTTCGCTGTTGTTATGTAACCTAGACAGCAAGTCGCTAAAAACATTTGATTTTCCTGGAATGTGTTTCACCTCAACATCATACGAAAGAATCTCATGGATGTACCTAGATAATTTACTGCTTGTAAGCCGACGTTTCATAAATGAAAGACTCGCATGATCGGTGTATATAACAACCTTCTGTAGATATACGTATGATCTGAATTTCTGTAGTGCGTGATACACAGCACAGATCTCTAATTCGGTGACCGAAGCATTTTTCTCTGTTTGACTTAAACCTCTTGAAGCGGTACTTATCACGTGTAGTTGATTGTCTTCATCTGATTGGACTAGGACACACCCATATCCGTGTCCTGAAGCATCCACGTAAATTACATATGGTAAGTTGTCCTTGGGTCTCTCTAAGAGAATTGATTTTGCAAATAGTTCTTTTATCTTTTCAAAAGCCTTCTGGTGTATCTCGTCCCATTTCCATCGCACTTTCTTTTTAAGCAAATCGCGCAAAGGTGCTATTTCTGCGGCGTACCTTAGAATAAATTTGCTTTGATAATTTAGCACTCCAAGAAACGATCTGACCTGCTTAACACTCTTGGCCGCTGGTATTCTTCTCACAGCCGCTACTCTTTCTGCGTTTGGCTTTATTCCTCTATCATTAATTACATAACCCAGAAATTCCACCTCACGGATGCAAAATTTGGATTTATTAATGTTCACCGTCATACCGTTTTCTCAGTTTTCTAAGCACATAATCCACGTGTTTAATATGCTCACCAAAATTTTCATCAACTATTAGAAAATCGTCGATGTATTGGATCAAAAATTCGTCGGCCGTGTCGCCAAATATTGCATCGATGGCTCTTAATAGTCCACTACATGACGTAAGCATACCAAAAGGCATTCTCAAACATTCGAACTGTTTTCCAAAAAATAAAAAAGAAGTGTTCTTTCTAACATCCTCGTGAACTCGATCTGCCAGTATGACGCAGTTAAATCAATAGTGGAGAAATACTTGCCTTTGGTTATTTTTGACAGCAATTTTTCTACACTCGCTCCGAAATCTGTCTGACTGAGTGTGTTTGTTTATCTTTCGACCATCTATCGTCATCCTACGTTCGCCATTGCGCTTCGTCACCCAACATAATGGACTGCTATATTGAGAATTTGATTTTTGTATAATTCGGTCTCTCAACATTTTATCGATCACTTGTTTGGCTCTCTCCTTTAATGCAATCGGAATATCCCGGTACTTATGTGTGAAAGGTGCAATATCTTGTACTTTAAAGTTGTGTTTATATGCTTTGCACTTGCCTGGGACGTCCGAAAATACCGTTTTGTTTTCTTGTAGCATTCGCCTTAATAGATGCCTTTGTGTGTCTGTGAGATTGTCAGCAAGGGTCACTCTCTCCTCGACCGCTTCGTCTACCTGACTGCCGGTCGGCGCTAACGTAGTACCTCCTTTATTTTGTGCGTTACCATCATCTTTCTCATTGTGCTCCGTATATCCATCGTAAAACCTGTCAGCGAACGCATGCATCTCATCGGTTTCTTCCCCTTGTACTATAGCAATTCGTTTCTCACTCCTACCTGTTTGTACTAATTGTACGAAAAATCTTTCTTCGGCGATATGTTCTTCTCCTTTGGTTTTGTTGTAATTATCTTGCTTCATACCTTCAAAAAAGGGATTTCTAATAGTTTTCTATTCTTCTCTATTTTCAAAACTTTATCAGCAAAATCAACCCTAGCTCTTAATTCAAACAAAACGTCACACCCAATCAAAATGTCACAAATCAAATTGTTAGTTAACAGAAAAATAAACTCAGAATTTTTTTCTCCTATCTTCACGTTTAACATTACTTGCATTTTTATTCGGGTAACCTCTTTGTTGACTGCTACCCGGAATACCGTGTTCCTTTTAGGTAATGTTATAGTTTAATGCCTTTATTTATCAGGTTCTGGTATAGCCTCAGGCTGCATACACTCACATTGGCTCCAGAGTCTATTAAAGCGTTATATTCTTCATCCAATAATACTACTCTTATGCTAGGGGAATCTGTCAGGTCCTTTTCCGAGTAATTTTGTATAGTAGTTATCAGTTCTCCTAGTATAAAATCATTTTGAGCCCTGTTTCACATTTGCTATTTATTTGAGAATTTAGCCCGCTTAGAATCCGCTCCGAGCTCTTGATTGGATCCTGTCTTAGTTTTCCGGTTATCCACATTAATTGGTGTTCCGCTAGTCTCTTCTACATTTCCCTCTCTCTGGGTTTGCCTATAGTTTCCACTGCTTCCTCTAAAATGTCCCCGGGAAGGTCTCTCTCTCTCCTTTCGTCTCTGGGTAATTCTCGTCATACCTCTCTCCTACGTCGCTTTCCCCTCGGTCAGAAAAATAATTCCCTGGGTCTGTTTTCATTGTTCCTTCCTCTCTTATAGTTAAAACGGCCCCTGTATCTTGGTCTGGTTTGTATAGTATTGATGTGATACTGGTTATCACCTTTCCGCCTGAAGCGGTTGTTTTCCCGGTTTCTGTTTCCAGATTGTGGTACGTCATTCCAATATCTCCCTCTGGGGTTATAGTTCCCTCTCGCGTTTCCTCTCCAGTTCACATTCCTTGCATTATCCAGTAGTGGTCGAACTGTATAGTTTTGTCCGTGATTCCTACTACTTGTCTCGAATGATGATACCAACTCAATTCGGGAATGGAATTTGGCTTCGCAATGAGTAGGTAATGGCGTATTCGCTCCGGATAATGTGGTATAATCATGTTGATGAAATCCCTCACTTATGGGTGGCTCGATTAATCTACTGCTTTATGCTTTAGTTAGTAAATAATCTACCATGCTCTGGATTCCGCGCTCGTCATATCTGCCATTAGCTAGGATAAATCTCACCTGGTTCTGAGTATTAGTACTCCAATACTTATTCAAAAATGCCCTTTTGAAATACTCAAAATTATTATTCTCCCCCAAAGTCAATCTTACCCATTGAAGAACCCTTTGACGTAAACCTTTACGAACGATTAACATTTTTAGATCGTCCGGAATTTGCTTTAAAGGGAAATATTCCTCAAGGTCATTTAGATATTGTTTTGGATTATCAGTTGAGTTTTACTCGAAAGTAGGTACCCCATATCTCATTTAACAAATGGTAGTTTGCATTGCTTGCATGGTTCGATGTACATTGGTGCCCTGAATTGAAATTATTTGGGTCGGCGGCTGGACTTTGACCTCCATTTGCCTCCCTAAAAGTGGTGCTAGTTTCACTGGGTGAACTATCATCACTCTGTCTCACACCTATCCCAAGTCTACCAATAGAGAGTTTTAACTCCTTTACACAATAATCATGTTCTTCAACCCTCTTCACAATTTCATGATGATTTGAGAGCTGTTCAGTTATTTTTGAGAAAGTTCATTTATCTTTCCCTGATCCTTCTCTACCACTATTCTAAATTCTCTGAACTCCCTTTGGATGTTAGATTCTAAGGTACTTTGTTTTTTTTTCTAAAGAAACATTTACAGCTCTTAAGTCATCATCCAATTGCTCTTTTATGGCTAAGCTGGTAACACTTAATTCCGTTTCTACATCCCTCCTTAGTTTTTCTACATCGTTTCTTAGATCTAATTGTCCTGCCTGAATTTCCTGCACTACTTTCCCTTGTTTGCTGAGTTTAGAGTCCACCTGACTTTGTAATCTGGCGACCTGTTCACCTAAATATTCCCTCATCTCCTGAGTTAATTCCCCTCTCATTTTTCTGTTCTCCTCTCGGACATACTCCCCTATCTGGATACTCTGCTCATTTAATTTCCCTTCTAAGTTCTTATTTTGTTCAATTAATGTTTCTAAGTTTTTACTCTGCTCACCTAATTTCCCCTCTAACCTCTGACTTTGTTCGTCTATCTTTGTGCTTAAGTGTTGGAGGAACATCATCAGCTGGTTCTGACCATGGTCAATGACCTGCTCAATTGGTGGTTGTCCTTCCAGCATAACTTCTACCTCTGCCTCCCCCATATTTCCTCCATCTGGTGTTATACTGACAATGGCCTCCCTATTCAGTTCTTCCACATCTTCCCTTGACCTACTCATGGTTCCGTTAGAAAGTTCTACCTCCCTAGTAATGACTTTACCCCCTCTCAATAACATGTGTTCACAGATACTGAGTAACTACTCTGCATGCCTTTTTGTTTGTTTTTTGTATAAATGTTCTAATCTATACTTTCTCCTATGTTAATTGATGCGTTCCGGGTTCGAATCCTGGTGAATTTCTAGAAGCGATGTCCTCAGCTATTTTGTTATCCCACGTAGGTAGACTAGAAGTTCGCGTTGTAATTTTGTTCTGCTGTGCCCCTTTCCTCTGAAGATTCTTCCTCTATGCGTTGTTTCCTATTCCTCCATTCGAGCCGTCCTCCATTCGAGCCCCACAGTGTTGGCGCCAGTTTGCGGCAGTATCTCCTCCTGTCCGTGGTTGTGGTTTTTTTAATGCCCGTTGCTCGCGGCTTTCTTTTCTGCAGCCCCCACGTTGACTCCAGATGTTTGAAGTATGCTGGTTCTCTGCATTTTTTTTATCCTCGGCTAGCTGAAGTAATTTCTAAATACGTGATAGCATGGACTTTTCCTTGGTAAAGGAAACGTAGATCTCGGGTGTGGTAAAGGAGAAAACAGACGTACTTTAGTTACTAAAAGACGACACTGCAGTTTCTTTTATTTAGCTACTTCTGGTGGTACACAACACTGATATTGTCGCCGTTAAAACACTGTCCACTGCTGTTGAAACACGGCGCTGATATGACGCGAAGTTGATATACTTATTAGATCTCTTTACGCGTCGCGATTCTTATGTGTTTTGCGAAAACTGTCTTAATTCACTTTTGGCGCGATATCTCTCAAATATCCTGCAGCATCTCTCCCTGCCTGTAGTTTAGCAAATTACCCCGAATTTGTTCCTATCAGATCCATTTATAGTCGCAGGCTTCTAGGGCTGCTTCATTTCCTATTGGTCCACTTTTAGCGCCACTCAACGCGTCTCACTATTTCATATAAACTTACAGGGATCTCATTGGTCCAAGTTTAACATAAATCGCGGCTTTTCCTAAATTTACCGTTAAGCTTGTTGTCTCTCTCACTTTGGTCACGGTGAATTATCGTATAATGGAACAAAAGCTCTACGCCCTCGCTGTATGAACAATGCCCCTGCTACCTGAGAGACATCGTAAAACTAGACTTTCTGCCTTCGAAGACACTATTCCTGCAGCTAAAACATCTCGTCGTGGACAGTATTTTAACATAGCGCTTAAATTATTTACATTAAACAATTTATAACTCCTCTAATGTTAATAACCTAAATACAGACATATCGTTGAATCACTCTTCTTAAACTATACAAGCAGTAAAAGAAAGAGATATGTACATAGCATGATTTAACATCAATAAAAACTAATTAATCAAATTATCAATAATTACATATCTCGGGCTCGGCCTAGAGTTGCCGTTTCAAAATCCTTCTGGGGTGCAAACATCCTAATTAATTCCGCGCACATTCCAACTTTTAAATATTCAACAAAGAATTCATGATTTTCTATTTGGGTCTCCATTTCAGACGTGCAGCAATCTTCCTCTTGCCTGTTACTTATAAATGGGACGTAATTTCAGCATTCGGCGCTCTAAGCGATATTTGAGAGTTTTGGTAATCGATTACGGCATTAAGGACGGTTAACAGGCTACTTCCTACGATATCTGTTACAATGCGATTTATTACCAAACACAGAAACTGAATGTGACATTGTTTATTGTGGCTGCTATCAAAACTTGTTGTGTAATTCTTTGTTTGGTTCGGACGACGGCCATTACACCATATTCTTTAGTGAGAGAGAATTACACAACAAGTTTTGATAGCAGCCACAATAAACAATGTCACATTCAGTTTGTGTGTTTGGTAATAAATCGCATTGTAACAGATATCGTAGGAAGTAGCCTGTTAACCGCCCTTAATGCCGTAATCGAGTACCAAAAGTCTCAAATATCGCTTAGAGCGCCGAATGCTGAAATTACGGTCCCATTTATAAGTAACAGGCAAGAGGATGATTGCTGCACGTCTGAAATGGAGACCCAAATAGAAAATGATGAATTCTTTGTTGAATATTTAAAAGTTGGAATGTGCGCGAAATTAATTAGGATGTTTGCACCCCAGAAGGATGTGTGAATTGCAGTACGTGAAGAAATTTCAAGACAATCAGGCTGATTTGAGAGAAGGCAAACAGCAACATTATTACGGTTTCAGCGTAGAAAGAAAAGGCGTATACCAAGAGGAAACTAGTTTTGAACAGACACAAGACAAGCTGGAATCCATTAAGAGGAACGTTTTCGCATATTGACGAAACGCCGTAGCATGTTTACTAACAGGACACGCATATGTAATGCATGCGTATAATCTTTCGAAATTAAAGATGCTCCACTACATATGTGTGGATTAACATCCCATAAATTTCGAGAAGCAGTCAATTTAAAGATTCGACAAATGTTGCAAGATAAAATAGTTGAAGTATTAAACTCACAATAGTTAACCTCCTCTGTTAGTGCGCAAAAGAAATGTTGCCGCTAGACTTACCATTGGTACTTGAAAACTTAACAGTACATTAAACTCAACAATTTTCGAAAAGAAAGTATCAGGAGATTCTTGCCCGTATCGGCAAACAAAAGTGATTTAATTCCTATTTGCATATAGCAATAAATCCATCATTACGGATATACGAGCATACCGCTTTTATCATCACGAGAGCTGCCTTCGAGATTAAAAATAATGGTAATGCTTTCTTGCGCACAATGTACACTATACTGATAACCTGCATACGTTGTGGATGAATTCTAATCCGTGACTCGGAGATCGATGCGCATTTTGTGTTAGGTAGACTAAAGGAATGTGGCATGACATTAACTTGGAAAAAATTGAACTTTTCGCCACATCAAATTTTTAGGTTATGTGGCCTCAGGAAAAACTTATCACCTGACCCAGAAGCATACAAGCCATATTGGAAATCCCGCATCCTAAAAATGCGAAAAAGGTAAAGAAATATTTAGGTGTGTTGGGACAGCAAGAGGTTTCCTAAGTCGCGGGTTCAAACCCAGCGGGAGCCGATGGATATTTTTCAGGCTAAAAATCCTTAGCATGGCTTCCTTCGGAAGGGAAGTAAAGCCGGTAGTCCCGTATCGTAGATTTATAGCAAGTAAGAGAACCTCAAGCCTGATAAAGGCCTCTGAGCAAACTTTCCAGTCTTTAACGTTCAATATATGAATGGTATTGTTTACAGACGAGCCAAGTTTACAAGAGAGGGCATGTTCAACAGCAGCAATAGCCATGTAAGGGATTACCAAAATCCACACTTATTGGTGTATGGATCCTATCAATAACAGTTTGCTGTGAATATATGGGCTGGTATTGTCAATGATTTTGTGATTCAACCGTACACACTTACTGATACCCTGAACCTGTCCTCCCACAGTTCCTAGAAGATATACCGCTGAGAATTCCTCAGCTTGTGGTTTCAACATGATGGGGTCCCGGCACACTTTGTACTCGATGTTAGGAACCACATTGATCTACAGTATGAACAATGGATTGGTCGTGGTGGTCCTGTTCCATGGCCAGCTCGGTTTTCAGACATGACACCAATTGATTTCTTCTGGGGGCATGTGAAAAGACTAGTTTACGAAACTCTGGTCGATACTCGCATGGTCCTGGTTGCTAGGATTATCGCAGCTGCGGAAGCAGTACGTTCAATTCCTAGAATGCTTGAGCGCGTACGACAGTCGACGGTGCGTCGCCATACACTCTGCCGTGATCATAGAGGTCGACATTTGGAATAATACCTGTAAGGGAACAGTTCTGCATTTGTTACCTACTGTACTGTACCTGACAGAATACATTATGATAAAGTATACGTGTTTCGTCTGCGGGATGTTGTATTACACAGTGTTGAGTGTTAAACGTTTTGGTTACCATATATTATACCAGCTTCTTCGCTGTTGTGAAGGTAGTTTCTCAGAAAAAAGGGTGATTGCGGTAATAAATGGAATAAATCATAATTACACTATTACTCTATAAACAACAGCCGGAGACCATGGGTCCCTTATACCAAAATACTCAGAAGGCATCCCTGAACCTCTGAAGGTGTCGGAGTTCTGGTTCACCTTGTATATACAGGACGGACCGTTTAAGTTGAGGTTCTACAATATCTCCAAAACTAAGCGCTGTAGAAAGAAATCTCTTTAATTTTCTTGACATTAAGCCATTAGTCGTATTTTGTTTGGAGAGCGATATGATGGCCATTTTAGTGCCAGTTTAATTTTTTTTGGGGGGGGGGAACCAACATTTTGTACGCTTTCACAGCCTCATAAAAAAAGAAACAACTTTTTCCTCCAAATTAAACACGACTAATAGCATTCACTTTCCCCCATAATATCAAGCAATTTTTATTCGAGGCATTTCTTCCTACATCGCTTACTTTTGGAGATATTGTACAGTCTCAACCTAAATAGTCCACCCGCACATTGTGCAAAGTGTATTTTATTAGTAGGTAGGGTTTTGGAAGGACATGCCCAAGCAGGGAGACACTTGAAATCAAAACAATTATATATGTTGTTCCTGTTTTCTAATGTGCTGCATTTGACGCCAATGGCATTTGCAATGCTGCTCTCCAGAATTTTACTGTCCTGAAATCTTCACTTTGTATTGCATTGTCCAGATGGTGTTCATTTGTATCGTAGCATAAGATGCACTTAGGAGATGTGTTTGGTTAGGCAGTCATGTCCTGCTATCAGCCTGAGACTGCCGTTTTCCGTGGCAGATGTGGCATGGTTTCATGGCATTCCCATGTGCTGCTGCTCGGAGTCTAGTGTTGTTCGCGGCTTAAATTGCATCTTTTATGAGACGTTTTACTGAGGTGCACGGCTTGGGTTTAGAGGCTGGTAAATGTTTTATGAAAAATCCTTTCTTCGCGAGGAAATCTGCTGCTTCATTGCCAGGGTATTAAACGGAGAAGAGGACAAAGCTCTACCATGGTCAACCGTAATTATTTGCATTTTCTCCGCCGGAGGCTCAATCGACATCTTAATTGAACTGATGGAGCGGGACTATGGAGAACATCGCCTGGCCCAAATGAAGGTAAGTGTGACAACCGGGTTATGCCTTATAGAAGTTCTCGTGGGAATAGAGGGGTTAGCAAAGCGAACTCTGAGGGATTTATCACCAAACGTGATTTCCAGACCTCGAACTTATTGCGCGTTTAAGTCACCTGCGCTTGAAACGTTAGGTGTGCCAAGATTCTGGTATGGAGAGACGAGGAAATAATTACTCATTCGTCCCGTTGTACAGGTAAAGTGCGGTGAAGAACAAAATTTGCAGCTTGATTTGCACGACAGTCAGCATTTTTGCAATGTAATTTCAGTGTCACACATTCTAATACAAAATGTTAATGAATATGCCAATAAAATACAACTGACACAACAATTTCCTTTATGACCCACTTGTGTATGCTTCCACAATCCTATTACAATAAATAACAATACATTTTTGTAAAGTGTCAAAAGAAAAACTGCGTTTATCACTTAGAAATCCTTTGTATTCAGGAAAGGTTCGTTCCACACCGCATGAAGTGAGCAGTGCAAAACGAAAATATGAACTGTCACACGTATTATTTGATGCATTCTCATTAATCGACAAAATATCTCTTATTTCACACATTGCTGAAAATCTGCTGTTTTTTCCAACACGGTTCCAAATTTCTTCTTACCTCTTTCCAAATTTGGATATGGGTTTCCTGTACAGGTACTTTGGTAGAAATGTTCGAGTTGGAAACAGCTTTCCATGAAGTTTGCGCCTAAAGTTGTTTTCACTTTCCTAAATAAAAACCATATTCTACCCTTCAGGTCCTGAATAGTCTAGCACTTCCCCTCGTAATCCCTATCTCTCCTGTATATAAACCCATATTCCTATCCCATCAGTATCTGTCTAGCCTAACAGCTGTCCTCGTTTTCCTACACTTCTCATACATACAAACACATACTCTACTCTCAACCTCTGTCTAGTCTAGCCTAGCACTTCTCCTCGTATGCCTTATATCTCCATATAAAGCACATTTCTCTCTCCTAGCTTAGGATCTCTCTCCGTTTTCTCGTCTCTCCTTATAAACGCATACTCAAACCCTCCTAGCCTAATACTTCTCCTCGGTTTGCTATCTCTCCCATATAAAAATCATATTCTACCCTTCAGTCTTGACTAGTCTAGCTCCTCCCCTCGTATCCCTTATCTCTCCTGTATATACGCTCATATTTCTACTCCTTCAGTATTTGTCTAGCCTAACAGCTCTCCTCCGGCTCCTATACCTCTCATACATATAAACGCATACTACCTCTGTGTAGTCTAGCATATATCCCCGTATCCCCTGCCTCTCATAAAGCGCATTCCCCTCCTGTCCCTGCCTTGCTGAGGATCTCTCATTGTTTTCCTAATTAACCTATATAAAACACATTCTACCGTTAACACCTGTCTATCCTAGCATAGGATCTTTTCGTTTTCTCGTCTCTTCTTATAAACGCATACTCAACCTCCTTAGCCTAACAGCTCCCCTCCTGTTCCTATACCTCTCATACATATAAACGCATACTCTACTCTAAACCTCTATCTGCCCTAGCACTTCTCCCCGTATCCCCTACCTCTCATAAAGCGCATTCCCTTCCTGCCCCTGTCTAGCTGAGGATCTCTCATTGGTTTTCTATACCTCTCATATAAAACACCTTCTACCTTTACTACCTGTCTAGCCTAACACCTCTCCATTATCTCTTCCATATAAACGCACTTCCCTCATTCAACTCCCGTCTAGCCTAGCATCGGTCTTCGTATTGCCTATCTCTCCCATACAAACCCATTTTCCTCCTTGAAGACACTCTAAACCTGGTATCTACCCTCGTTTTCCCTATCTTTTCCCATATATGCTCAAAAAACTGCGCTCGCTCTCTCCTAAATAACCTAGCACCGCCTCCAAATTTTTTTGGCTCATTCCCTCCATTACTTCTTGTTAGTTTCTTTAAGATGTTTATACCCCTATCTTTCAGATATAAAACTCCCTTTTAAATCTCCGGTTTGCCTCCATTTCCTTAATTACCTTAAAACTCTCTGTTTCATGTTTCTGCATTCCTCATCGTACCACCCTTTCTTCTTAGTGCTTAAAACTTCTTTCATTCTCGTTGTAGTCCTATCTGTTTCATTAGCCCCTCATTACTGCTTCCTCAATTGCATTTTCTTTCAGCATTTTCTCTACACTGTTTACCCTTAACGCTTGACTGATTTTTCAGCTCCTCCTTAAATGCTTCAGCTTTTATCTTCCCTCCATTTATTATACTTTCTCTACTACGTGTAGTAGTAGTATTGTATTCCACCAAAAAATTCGATACCGGGATTTCAGCGTAAATACATGTTTTGAGACCCCCTGAATAAAAAAAAAAAGCATTTTTGGAAACATGACCGTGTGTGTGTGTGTGTGTGTGTGTGTGTCTGTGAGCAGCATAACTGAGAAACGAACAGTCGGGTAAACACCAAACTTGGTATTTAGGTTCAGTATCTTCCAGAGATGCGACACGAAGGTTTTCAAGAAAATCCCCCACCCCAGATTACCCTTTACATGGAAGATTTTTCGAAAATTTTAATTTTCTCAAAAATGGCTCTAACGATTTTCATTAAAATATATGTTTACGATATTTTCATGACAAATAAAATGTATATCTTGAATTTTCTGGGAATGTCTCCAAAAGTATTTTTCATTGGAACGACTTTTGCATAACTGGTAAACCATAAGAGATATACAAAATGTTACTACACAAAAAGTGTAGATCGCGTTAAAATACACAATTTGTGTCATATACATTTTTTTTGTTGAGTGAACCATTTTCGAGATATTGCTTGTTATTCCCTTAATTTTTTCAATACTGTTTCTCAAATGGAATTCGTTATTCATTTTTCTGTTTTGGATATGCAAAGAATATTAATCTGCGACAAAGGGAATGGTGCTGCACCTAGCAACCAGCTCTTAAGAGATATGTATGTGCTTAAAGGCTACTGTATTTCTATATTGCCCTTGTAAATATATATTCCCCTTAGATCTACAAGAAAATTAGCAATAACATAGAGTCTGCAAATGTTTATCTCGATTAACATGAAGCATGTGGAGAATAAGCGTTTGTAAAAATTATTTTGTACAAGAGTAGAGAAAGTTATGTGCGTGTAACACATCAGATTTTTTTTTGTCTTGGATATGCAAAGAGTATTAATCTGTGGCAAAGGGAATGGTGCTGCACCTAGCAATCAGCTATTAAGAGATAAGTATGTGCTTAAAGACTACGTAGTTCTATATTGCCCTTGTAAATATATATTCCCCTTACATCTACAAGAAAATTAGCAATAACATAGAGTCTGCAAATGTTTATCTCGATTAACATGAAGTAGATGGAGAATAAGTGTTTGTAAAAATAGTTTGTACAAGAGTAGAGAAAGTCATGTGAGTGTAACACATCAGATTTTTTTTGTCTTGGATATGCAAAGAGTATTAATCTGTGTCAAAGGGAATGGTGCTGCACCTAGCAACCAGCTATTAGGAGATATGTATGTGCTTAAAGGCTACTGTATTTCTATATTGCCCTTGTAAATATATATTCCCCTTACATCTACAAGAAAATTAGCAATAAGATAGAGTCTGCAAATGTTTATCTCGATTAACATGAAGTAGATGCAGAATAAGCGTTTGTAAAAATAGTTTGTACAAGAGTAGAGAAAGTCATGGGAGTGTAACACGTCAGATTTTTAGAACTGGTCGCTATGTGTAAAATGTAATTCTGTTTGCATGTCTAAAGATCGTTTCTGCAAATGTTTATGTCGACTAATATGAAATAGATGGAGAATAAGATTTTGTAAAAATAGTTTGTACAGGAGTAGAGAAAGTCATGTGAGTGTAACACATCAAATTTTTTTGATTACAATTCCCTCTTGCTCTAAGATCTTTTCCTTTTTCTTATTTTTACACTGAAATATCACGCTTATTAGGAAATGATTACTAGAATTGGCTATATTCGTCACCTCAAAATCGCTAAAATATTCATCTAGAACTGAAGAGTACAGAATATGATCTATAACACTCTGGCCATTTCTGTTTACAAATGTAAACTCCCCTTTGTCATCTATCCCTTTCACTCCATTACTCAACACCAATTTGAACTCCTCATAGAATTCTATTAGTTGCTTGCCTTCTCAATTCGTGCATTTATCTTTGCTCTTCCTTTTGACCATTTCACTCACTTTACTAACACATTTTCAAGATCTATTAACTGGATTTGACTTTTCCCAACTCTTGCATTAAAGTCACCCCTTATGATAAAACCTTGTGCCTAATTAGTAATTCCTCCACGTTCTGTCTTAACTTATTAAATAAGTGTGGGTAATAGTATTCCGAGGAACTTGGTGGGTTGTATAGTGCCGCAACACAAGCACTTTCCCTCTCCCATAAACCATTTAGAACACACCACAGAACTGTTTATCCCCCAAATCCTTACACACTTTCACTTTAATTTGTATATTCTTTCTAACAGATCTACACCTCCTGTCACATGACCTTTATCGTTCCTTTTAGTACCACCTATTCCAAAAAAAAATTAAGTCCATACTTTTGCCACTTATCAGCCAGTCTCAGTCACTCCCATCATATCCGTTACGTTTAAAATTCGCGCAATTTTCGTTGCTTAACTTTTCCCACCAATCTTCGATGTTCCATGAAATAACCTCCAGTTCCTTTCCCTATTCAAATCTCTTTCTCTCAAATCTAAATTGGTGCAATTTCTTCTTACTCCTTGCCATCCTATCGGTAGCTGTTCTCTCTCTCTCTCTCTCTCTCTCTCTCAGCATAATCCTCCACTGGCATAATGCTGCCTCTTGGTGACGATACGATGCTAAGTCCAGTGTCCTTCCATACGTCAATTCCCGCAGCTGCTCCCAAGGGCAATCTAGGTGTATTTTCAATCATCTGTTTCTCTGGACGCATGCTGCTCACTTCCCCTCTTCTGCCCTACCATCCCCCTCTCATACTGCCAACGCTTGGTATCCTTTCCTTAGGCTTCTCGTGATTTTACCGCCACGTGCTTGATGTTCCATTTCTGACATATGTCTCATATTTTGCTGACACGTATTCCTATTTCCTTCCACCAATCCACAGTCAAGACCCCTTACTAAAGCTTCTTCTGCTCTGGCCCTTGCAATTTTCATTTCTCTAAGTAACATGTTTCTTCTATATCTATCTTTCTTACCACAATCTTGCCCTATAAGTATGTTTGTCCCCTTTTAATTTTTCTGGTATTTGATAGAACTGTCCATTTTATTTTGATTGTCTTTAATTTAACAATTGCGGGTTTCGGGTTCAAACCTTTTCTACCCACTCTAAATACGTCAGTTATTCCCCATCCGTCTAGGTTTATGCCCAACTTGTTCTGAAAGACCTCTTCAATTTGTTCCCAGACTATTTTCTCTCAACTCTTCTACTCCAAAACTTATCACATTCCTTTTTCTTCTCCTGTCCTCTGTCTTTTTCCAAGTATGTCATTTTCCGACTGCATTCTACCAATTCTCTGTTGACTCCTACGAATTTTCCCTACATGGTTTTCATTTCTTCAAAATTTCCGGATATTTTCTCATCGATTCTCTTCTCTATTTCTTTTAAATTTGTAATGTTCGCGATACGCTTTGACATTCCCATTATATTTTCGGTCTTCGGTCCTGGGTTGAGTTCAGCTCCACCGATAAGCAACACTGGTAGCACAAATACAAACCGCGACAACATTGCCGGTCTTTCTTTCGAGGCACCGCCTTCTATCTTGAATTTGGATCCATTAAATAGCCTAATTCTAGCTCTATACAGTTCAAGCTGAATTGCCATTTTCCTTCGTTACGCGAGCGCGTTACTGACACGTCCGTCTCCGAGTGCCTTCCGTCAGCAATCCCGGAGCGTTTATAGGAAACCGGATATTCCATCGCATAGAAATGCATTGCCCACAAGAGAGACGATTGCATGATGCATATATGCATTTTTTTTTCATTTCCATAATAGGCCTGTATATGTATAGCCTTACGGCACTGTGAAAGTTGGAAAGCTTTCGCGTTAATTGTTTGAATAAAACGTTTAACTGCGTGCAAACAAACAAAAGAAACTATTTTCACTCAGCACACACGCTTCCTTCGCCAGCCTAAAATTTTCAACTAGGAGGGTTACGTGGACAATGTAATGCATGAGGAATGTCATTCTTCTGCCCGCGATTGGTGGAGGCAGAATTCAGTTAATCGTAATAATAGCCTAATTTGTTGTGATGTTTATACCCATTAGCTACAGTTTGATTTCATTGTGCATAAAATATTTAATCCTTTAATGATAAAACTGTCAGGATTTAAATAAATAAATTAAAAAAATACGCACCTAAGGCCTCATAAGACTGCAGTATGCATGCTCGCACATTAAAGCATTGTGCTCTTAGTGAAAGGGAGTTTGCAGGTTGATCAGCTGTATTGCAATACTATTGACACGTATGAATCTCGTTATGTAATTTGGAAATAATTCAGGCGTTTAGATTAATCTTTCAGAAGCTTTAATAATTTTCATCATGTAAGCGATCGCTTATAATTTTAACGGAAACAAAAAGTTATTCATAAGATCTCATGTAACGTGGATCTCTAATCATTTTCATCAAGAGTTGATTCCTCGCACGGTCCCACGTAACTTTGGATAGTTCATCATACTTCATCAAGAAGTATTCAAAAGAGCTCATGGAATGTTGATTTGATTTCATCATCTTGCCTAAAATGGCAAATTTTGTAATCATATATGCTGATGCAAGTAGAGTCGCTATCATGTTAGAATACACTGCCAGCCCCTATACAAGAGACACATAAGTAGCTAGGGCCTATGTAATTCTATATCAATCTAGAAAACCCTCTACCAGGGGCAAATCCTGTATTAAGGAGTGCCTGGAGCAGTTGAGATTCCATCTTGCACATATAATTGAATTTGAAATGCCTGTGGAAAAGCCACGGGTGAGGGAAAATAAAGAATTGCATTCATAAGTGATCTGTGAACCTTATAGGAAGAAAGGTTTACCCTGGCCCTATGATTGCGAATTCAAATACTTTTGCATATACATATAAGTGGTCTAGAAAATGCAAAAGGGAGTAAGGATCACATTACCTTCGCTCATCTATGCATATATAAGGGTCTCTCAAATAAAATATAGGCTTGTGTTTGAACACTTACAGAGGAAAGGGAAATGCGGACTACGGCTAACCAAAAGCATCATAATGAGGCTTCAAGAGAGTCTACGCATAATCATCCTCATTGTTCTGCCACACGCACTTTCCATGAAGAAGGACGAAGGCTGATGATGCAACCAGCCTTCCACAGGAGGATCATGCACCGATTGATTGCAGCTGAGGGGCTGACTTCTCAGGACTTTCTCATTACGTACTAAATATGTGGTAATCTCAAGACAATAGATCAGTACTGTAGAGCGGGTGATCCAACACTTCCCATCGGAGAGTACGCAGTGTGTCCTTTGTTGCATTTGCAGCGGGTGGCAGGACAATCACATCTCGTGACAATTTGCCTGGCCGCTTAATTTTAATTGCCCTTCAAAGGTTCTGTAACATGTTGCAATCGCTTTGAAGGTTGATTCGGGCAACAACATGATCCCTGCTTCGGAAGGAAAGTAAAGCCGGTGGCCCCGTCACGTAAATTTACGGCGCGTAAAAGAACTTCAAGTCTGATAAAAGATGCCTATGAGCTGAGCAATATTTCCGATCTTTCACGTCCAATATAGAATGGTATGCTAAGAACCGTGGTAGTTAAAGCGTCTATAAATAAAACTCAATATCAATGGTACCTGGATATCGACGAACAGGCTCATCATGAGCTTTGCAGCCACACCAGATGGCTGGATCTTTTTTTGGCCTCGGCGATGACGAATGTTTCCATTCCTGACACATCCTTTTTGTGTCGGTTGGAAATGGTGGCACCATGTTTCAACCGTTGTCTCAATGCGGTCTAAGAATGCTTTCCCTTCTCGATGGTATGTTCCAGACAAACTCATACCGTACATTGTTTGTGTTCATTGCGAAGGTGTCGGGCTACCCACTGAGCACAATCTTTCGGATGTCCCAGTTCTCTGTGCATGATCATGTGTATGGATCCCACATTAATGTTCACAGCAGTTGACAGCGCACATTCAGTTATACGCCGATTCCCCTTCAATATGCCAACACGAGAAGTTGTTTTGGCTTCGATTACGGGCTCCTAACTATGGCAAGGGAGGTCTGCTGTACTTTGTCGGTTACTTTGAAACTGGGCACACTATTTGAACACACCGCTTCATTTACAGCACTTTTTCCCATACTCGACCTGCATTCCACCAAAAATTTCAGTTGCCGTCGCACCTTCTTTGCTCAAACAATGAGTAAAGCCACGCTGTACTTGCTTGGCATATACACCACGTGATCAAAAGTATCCGGACACCGGGCTGAAAATATCGTACAAGTTCGTGACGCCCTCCATCGGTAATGCTGGAAGTCAATATGGTGTTGGCCCACCCTTAGCCTTGATGACAGCGTTCACTCTCGCAGGCATACTTTCAATCAGGTGCTGGAAGGTTTCTTGGGGAATGGTAGCCCATTCTTCAGGAGTGCGGAACTGAGGAGAGGTATCGATGTAGGTCGATGAGTCCTGGCACGAAGTCGGCGTTCCAAAACATCCCAAAGGTGTTCTATAGGATTCAAGTCAGGACTCTGTGCAGGCCAGTCCATCAGGGATGTTATTGTCGTGTAACCACTCCGCCACAGCCCGTGCAGTATGAGCAGGTGCTCGATCGTGTTGAAAGATGCAATCGCCATCTCCAAATTGCTCTTTAACAGTGGGAAGCAAGAAGGTGCTTAAAATATCAATGTAGGTCTGCTTTATAATCGTGCCACGCAAAACAACAAGGGATGCAAGCCTCCTCCAGATAAAACAGGACCACACCATAACACCACCATCTCGGAATTTCACTGTTGGCACTACACACGCTGGCAGATGACGTTCACCGGGCATTCCCCATACCCACACCCTGCAATCGGATCGCCACATTCGTCACTTCACACAACGTCTTGCCACTGTTCAATCGTGTAATGTTGACGCTGCTTACACCAAGCGAGGCGTCGTTTGGCATTTTCCTGCCTGATGTGTGGCTTATAAGCAGCCGCTCGACCATGGAATCCAAGGTTTCTCACCTCACGCCTGTCATAGTACTTGGAGTGGATCTTGATGCAGATTGGAATTCCTGTGTGAAGGTCTGGATAGATGTCTGCCTATTACTCTTTACGACCCTCTTCAAATGTCGCCGGACTCTGTCAGTCAAGAGACGAGGTCGGCCAGTACGCTTTTGTGGTGTACATGTCCCTTCACGTTTCCACTTCACTATCACATCAGAAACAGTGGACCTAGGGTCGTTTAGGAGCGTGGAAATCTCGCGTACAGACTTCTGACACAAGTGACACCCAATCACCTGACCACCTTCGAAGTCCGTGAGTTCCACGGAGCGTCCCATTCTGCTGTTTCACGATTTCTAATGACTACTGAGGTCGCGGATAATAAGTACCAGGCAGTAGGTGGCAGCACAATGCACCTACGATGAAAAACGTATGTTTGTGTGGTGTCCGGATACTTTTGATCACATAGTGTACATCACGTATATCTGCCGTTACAAACAGTTGCTGTACGTAGCGAAGTTGTCTCTGAAAGGTCACACGTTCTGCGCTGGTTCACCTACGCTGCCATTTCGTGGTGGTATATTCCCAACGTTACAGCCTTTGTCTCCGTTTCACTTGAACGACTCTTATATGTGGCCCAGAGTATATAAAAGGATGAAAGTCAACTCGCCTACTGTGGCTGCTAATTTAGGAAGTGTTTGATTAATAGTGGGTTTTGCACAGGGTACAAAGGACATGATGAAAAACTCCCGGGAATGTAATGTCAAATTTTATTTCTGTCTCTATACCTTTAGTTAATGCTTTTCATTGCGATTACCTTTGTATTCAAGAGCAACACTGATTCCAGTGAATAAGTAGAAGTAACCATAGCATATTTCTGTTCCGCTCCGCGTACTGTACAGGGAGGACCATTTAAGTTGAGACTGTACAATATCTCCAGAACTAAGCGTTGTAGAAAGAAATGTCTTGAATAAAAGTTGCTTGACATTATGGGGTAAAAGTAAATGCCATTCGCCGTGTTTTATTTGGAGGACGTTATGGTAGTCATTTTAGGTTCAATTTAATTTTTTTACTTTCTCTACTACGTATTGTAAGTAGGTGAAGTATTGCATTCCACCCAAAAATTCGATACCGAGATTTCACAGGAAATACATGTTTTGAGACCTCCTGAATCCAAAAAAAGTACTTTTGGAAACATGTCCGTGTGTGTGTCTGTTTGTGAGCAGATAACTAAAAAACGAACAGTTATATAAACACCAAACTTGGTATTTAGGTTCAGTATCTTCCAGAGATGCGACACGAAGGTTTTCAAGAAAATTCCCCCACTCTAGATTACCCTTTAAATGGAACATTTTTCAAAAATTTGAATTTTCTCAAAAATGGCTCTAACGATTTTGATTAAAATATAATATGTTTAAGATATTTTTATGACAAATGAAATGTATATCTGGAATTTTCTGGGAATGTCTCCAAAATTATTCTTCATTGTGAACGACTTTTGCATAACTGGTAAACCTTAAGAGATAGACAAAATTTTACTACACAAAAAATGTAGATCGCCTTAAAATACACAATTTATGTCATATACATTTTTTTGTTGAGTGAACCATTTTCGAGATATTGCTTGTTATTCCCTTAAATTTTTCAATACTTATACTTTTCTCAAATGAAAATTCGTTATTCATTTTTTTTGTCCTGGTAATGCAAAGAGAATGGACTACTTCCACATAGCAACCAGCTCTTAAAATATTTGACTATCCCTTAAAGCCTACCAATTCCCCTTGCATCTACAAGAAAATTAGCAATAGGATTAACATCTGGATATCTCGATTAACATGAAGCATATGAAGAAAAAGCGTTTTAAAAATAGTTTGTACAAGAGTAGAGAAAGTCATGTGAATGTAACACAAAAGATATTTTTTCAGGTTCATTAAAACAACTGCCGCAGTAATTTGGAAATAGTTTTACATATTGCAAATTATTACAGCATTCAAATTTGTGCTTAGAGGCTGTAAATTATACTCCTACATTTTCTAAAGTGTGCGTTATAAACTTTTACATAATAATTTTAAAGCGAGCAATGGTGTTGGTTATCTTCTATCTCAAACTCTTTTAATATTTCCGAAAAAATTCAGTAACGATTAAATTTTCTACTCGCTAAGCTGATAGAGAAAAGGCTGTCGAAATTCATTAAATTCACCGAACCTTTCTTCCGTTACTTCCAGGAACAACTACGCAACGCGGTGTCAAAATAGGAAAGCTTCAAAATGCGACATTACCGCGTTCACTTTCGGGGCTGATGGTGCTTTAAACGCTGCATAATCACCGTCTAGACATGGATTTAGCGATGCTAGACAACGTTTAAACGATATTTTAACTGAACATTGTTTAAGACCTTAAACAGCGCATCGCTTTTGCAAGCGGCCTGGTATGTTCGTCCTTAGTATTACATGTGCAGTGAGGAATTACCATATGGGTATGACGTAAATGTGAAACGGAAAATCATAAAACGGTTCATTGTGTTATTGGTTATCATTACAAGTTGCTTGTAGGACAGCATTTTAGCCACCACATTGAACCGTATTAAACGCACAATGGAAGTTAATTATTATGTTTCCCGAGTTTAATATTTAGGATTGTTTAAATAGTTTTGAAATTCCACAAAATGTTGACAGACAACCTGTACTCCTGATTGTATTGTTAATAAAAATAAACCACCACCAATAACAAAGAACTACCGGTATGAATTGACGCAGTTACCGAAGAAACTGATACATTTTCATACGAGTGAGAAGTTTACGATCGAGCTGCAGACGAAGTTAGAATTTGAACGCAAGTAAGCGTATACTGTTCATTTCATGGACATATAAGCAGTTGAATTTAGTTATTTTTTTTAAGCTCTGAGAAATGGATTTAGACGAATTAGATTACTTCAAACAAAAAAAAACTTTATTTCTTCACAGTGATTTAAACATTAACTCGTTTGCAATGTACTATGAAACACATACTGTGTTATGATGTCCATTTCTATGCTACTATGAAATCTCCTGTTCTATTCACCAACAGGGCAGCGAGTTCGTTAAGGTACGGACTAGTGAACGGTGGGTCATCCCACCAAGGCCTTCCTCCCTCATGAGGGTTTTCCATGTCTTCATAACTGACAAATGCCGGGAGGTATCCTAAACTTAGACCTGAAAGGTTTTCTTCCCAAATTTCCTTTCCTAATTATTTCATCTCATGTATCACCAGTGTCCACCGCCTGGGGTGCCCTGTGTAATAAGATCGGATGTTAAAACACTGTGTTGTATTCTGAAGTGTGCCAATATTAGATTGGTCATGATGTATGTTGGCGAATTGTTTTGGAAAATAACTACTAAAGCGTTTAGTTCGGGTTTCTATATTGTTTTTAGATTGGTCATGATGTATGTTGGCGAATTGTTTTGGAAAATAACTACTAAAGCGTTTAGTTCGGGTTTCTATATTGTTTTAGTTGAAAAAGGGCGTGCGAAGAAGCAATAATTTAAACATGTAACTACAGGAAAACTTTTTGAATGTGGTGTTGTGTACCTATACTTTCTGCAATACGGACGTCTCTCCTGATTTACTAAGTGTGGAGTATAACGCTGGAATAATAGCTTTTTAACTTTGCAGATTAACTCAAATAATAATGGAAGTGACCGTAAAAATAGGTGCCATTTGTATCGTCCTCCGTGGTGTAGGGGTACCATACTTGACTCTGGTTCCCGATGTCGCGGGTTCAAACCTGTCGGAGGGCGCTGAATTTTTCAGGCGTAAAAATCTTGAACATGGCTTCTGAAGGGTAGTAAAGCCATGCTCCCGTGTCGTAGATTTACTGCGCGTAAAAGAACCTCAAGCCTGAGAGAGACACCTCAGAACAAAACTTCCGGTCTTTCACGCCCAATATAGAATGGGATGCTATGAACCCTAGTAGTTAAAGAGAATCCATAAACGAAACTCAATTTAATTTCATTCATTTAGGAGTTTGCATTATGGGTAACCCGGTCTTTGTAACTTGGTTATGCATACGAGACTGAAAACTGAGTCATCTTGGAATTAACGTTTAGAATTTAGAATTAACAATTACCTTCTATTCAAAATGTATTTGATTATTAAATTTAAAGTGCTAGAGTGGCAGTCTGCAATTATTTTTGTTAGTACGGCTTAAATGACTTAAACTTAATTGCAAATATGTTAAAATGTGATGTTAAACTTTTACAAAATAACATAAACATTTAAATTTTCTAAAATACGAAGTGAAATGGACCAGATAATTATCCAAGAAAGCGACGACAATTTACAAAAGGCCATGAATAAACTAAATATGACAATATAAATTTTGAATCTCACCAGATGACGAAAGGTATGGTTTTCAGGGGGAAGCATCCAATCAAAGCAAAATAATAGTAACACTCTTTTAGAACAAGTGAACCATTAGACATATTTAGGTTGTGATATTTATTGAAGATCTAGTTCGCTACAAATGCCTGTATTTGTTTTCAAGCGGTTGAAAACTTACCTCCTCAAGCGATTCAATTAAACTCTTTAAATAGCAGAACCTATGAAAGGAATGCAGGCACATTACATGAAAAAAGGCAACTAGAACATTCAAAGTTCTCTTCCCAAAAATGCTCCTTTTCACACTGGTTGCACAGAATTGCCGAGGGGTTAAGACATTTATATCCTCTTGTGGGTAAGTTGGTTTCCAAACCAAGAAGGTCTTTCTAAAATCACCCTCTCGAATGTGGGATTTTAAGGACGTGGCACAGAGCTCGTTTTACTTCCACAGCCAGTTCTCACCAAATGAGGAACCTGGATCTCTGCAACCGTATATTATATTACAGCAACCATTTGGACAATATATTTGAGGTATTTGATGCTCTATCAGAAGACGAAGCTGCTTCAGTTAGCAAGGTAAATAAGTTGTAAGATGAAGAACTCAGCAATGATCTAACGTTTGTAGCAGCACATTATAGTGTGCTACTGGAAGCAGTCTTGAAGTTGGAGTCATCCATGCGATCTTTGAAGATGCAATAAATCAACTGCTGAAGAAGGGAAAGAGTGTTAGCGAAGTAAACATGTTAGGAGTGCTAATGTGAACCTAGAGAAACTTAAGGACATTTGTGATGTCCTGAAAATGAAAGTTCTGTTGTAACTGATCCCAAATAGCTTGTCTTCAATAGTTCCAGTCACTTCATTGGAAGCAGAACACTTTTTCCATGATGGAAAACGTTCTTTGTGACAGGCGGCGGTTTTATGAAGAAAGAAAAAAAAATGTTGCTTTTAATCAAGTAAAGTACTAGTAAGCACTTTATCTGATGAATGTTATATAGCTATTTCCATTAATAAAGAGTGGGATTACTCTGTTTTCACTTTTAATAAATGCGTATTTTAATTATATTACTGCCTATTTTAACCAAAATAAATGCTTGAACTTCCGGGCTCTACTTATGATTATGATAAAATACATTAATATTATAACGCAATTTTTTTCAGAATAAATGTTGCACAATTGCCAGGAGCCTAAAAAGAAAACGAAAGAAACACAAACTTAAAAGACGATGCCTTAACAATTTTGCTGGATGGATGTGAAACGTGGACCCTAAAATAAAACTATGTTAAGAGAATTCAGTCAGCGGATTTGAAATTCCTTAAATGGGTAAAATGATGAACAAAATTGGATAATGTAAAAGGAGGATGTACTAAACCAACTCCTGGTTATAGAGAAATTAAAATAATACATGACTCTGCTCAAACCATCTGAGTAGAATGAATAAAGAGCAGCTTCCGAAACAGGCACTGATTTACAAACCACGACGGAGCAGAGATGTTGGTCGACCAAGAGCGAGATTGCGAGTTGAGGACGGAATAGGGGATTCACCTACTCCATGAAGAGTTAAGACGAAGTGAAATGACATAATTAAACATAATGAATAAATAATAATAATAATAATAATAATAATAATAATAATAATAATAATAAACGTCTGAAATAATTCTCCTGTACGTTTAGTGCTTGGACGAATGCAAATTTCCAAGTACACGATATTCAGCGATGCAGTTCGAGAAAAGCCTGATGGGCATCACAGGGCCAAGAGTTTGAATGATGCCGGTCTCCTCGAGGGACATCGTTACATAGAAAAACCATTTCTGCTTTAACTGAGGCAAACTGCATTGTTGCCTAATTATAACAGGAATACAGCGCTTTTGCTAGAAAGGTTAACTCATATCCGCAATTAAAACCTTCCGATCTTATCCTTTAGATACCTTTGCGGATTTATTTTGGTACAATAGTTAACTTCCACCTATGATATAATGTGCTTGAGATGGACATGGTTTAAGGCTTAAGCTGTGGAAATTCATTAATATTTCATTATCACAACAAACGAATCTTCTAGTATGCACGACCTAAGTTAAAAGTTTAAATATTAAATAGGCCCCTGTAACTCTTAAGATCCAGTTATTTGTAATAGCAGGGGTATTTGCACATTAATTATAAAACAAAAGACGCTCCACAAAGTCAAATTCTTTATAATATTCCCCATAACTAGCATAAGATACTAAATGTGTTTTTTTGTATATATGTAATGGTTGATTACCTTTTCTCCTTTTGCAGAACATGCAAATTAAGAAACAGCTTATCGACGTGCAGAAGCATATAATCGTTTTGGGCGACAGTCAAGTAAGTAACAATTTCAAATTCTATGGTAGATACGTAACCTGACATGTGCATTTTTACGAATTTCAAGAAGAGGTCTCTTGAAGTTAAAACGTAGATTATGGATAACAAAACTGCATAGCTTACATACAAAAATCTAAAATGTCACCTGAATGTATTACTGGGTAGCAAAATAACAATGAGTTATGCATTTCCACATAAAACAGCAGATTGCTCTCATCGTTTAATACTTCAACACTAAGTACAACCTATAAACCCTCTATATTTTATATTCTTTATGAAACTTTCAATCAACATGGGATATGTTTGTTGTAAACCATTAGTGTTTCCTCAGATGCATTGTTAACTACAGGTTGAGCTTGTGCAAACATTTTAATTTGGAAGGGACGTTCGCGTACCGGGAAATCCCCGTTCTTGCTAACATTTTGCACACGCATCAAACAATTGCCAACACATTTGGGATATAACTCTTGCGATTACAGAAAGAATTTAAGTTAGCAGGTATGAATTAGGATATTTGGCTACGCAGGAACTGCGGCGTTTGGTGGATTCACTCGTCGAGAGACCGCCACTAATAAATGCACAGCAGTCGCGCTTTTGAATGAAATAATTTAATTCCTGGGTTGATTGTGGATCAATAAAAGCGGCATTGTAATAAGATTTTGTGGGAAAATAAATGTACGAATGTAAATGTTACATCAGTATAAAAATGGACATTTTACACTATTGGTTATACTTTCTGTTATAATGCTAGTGGTAGATATGTAACAAATGAGAACACCAGTTACTTTGAAACACACTTTGTTTATTACTTAGGCACTCAGTGAAGCACAAACGTTACACTTGAATCACTTTTAGCATACACTAGTAACAAAATAAAACTGATCCATGCAATCAAATGACATTGGACTGCTGAGACACAACTCGCAACTTCAATGGCACTGTCCACTTTTCACTTCGGAACTTAACTGACTGAACTCCACATGGGCAAGAGGCTGCCTCTTATATAGACCGGCATACAAACCGGAATGTTCTAGCAAATAGACTATTAGAACATGCCGAAAGTAATGTTCTGGATAAGCGGCACACAATCGCTATTTTTTCGCACAGCCATTGCTCTGCACGGCTATTGTTCCAAGGTTGTCGAAGACCCTACCCAGGTGCCGGGCCAAGAGGCGTTTACCGACTTCCCGCAGGTAGCCTCGTGCTTGCGATGACACTTCTCCCTCTAGGTTGTTCGTCCAGAGTAGTAGTGTCATAACAGGTGAGGCGATTAGAGTGTACCACCAGTATCCTCCTTCGAGGCAACTCTCGCATGCGGTAGACTACATCATAGTACCTTTATCACCACGGTACGGTCCATGCCAAAGTTGTTGAAACTTGGGGCATTGCCACTGGTCCGGATAGGGCGATACAACCAGACCAAATCACCCTGCTGGAAACTGGTTGTTGCTTGCTGGCGCAACGGGTCTTCATCCGGTTGTTGGACGTATTGGCGGGACATCATGTGCACATCGTGAACACGATCCACGAGGTTCTCCACGCAGTCGATTGCCAATTGCTCTACACCAAGGTGCTTCCGATCCTAGGTCACATGGAAGACCAAGCAGACTGTCAACCCGTGCTGTCGTGCGTTGACGAGCGGTAGGCCAGCAACAAAAGCGGCACCCTGATATACCGGTCCCTCTGACGATTATTCACTGTGTTCCTCAGGCGTTTAGTGTCTTGATATACGTCGAACATGCCGTCTAACTGCGGGGGAGAGGTGTTGTACGCGTCAAATCGCTCCAGTGCTTTCCTCATCAGGTTCGACTCGAAGTTTGTGCCCAGGTCACTGCGCAGCTCTAACAGTGCCCCAAAGCGGCAGAAGAATTCACACCACCACAAGGTGCTCCGCAATCGTCTGGACCTCCTGATTAGAAATGGCGTAAACCTCCGACTTGGTGAAGTAATCCATAATCACCAACAAAAACTTGTTACGCCTTTCGGACACGGATAATTGTGCGCTATGTTGATGGCAGTGCCTTCGAAGGGTGCTCCTATTTTGTGGGCCGCGATATTCCGCACATACTTGACATTGGGTGCACCACTTCTCAGCATCTGCCCTTAGCCTCAGTCAGTAGTACCTTTATGGGAGCTTGTCGATTGTTCTTTTGGGTGTATGAAGTCCTCCTGAATTCCCTACACGTATTTTCTCCAGGACCTCCGTCATCCTACTTCGAGGAAGAATCAACTTCTCTGTGGGTCTTCCCGTCAGGTGACACTCAGACTCTGAACAACACAACCTTCCTTGGTTTTCAGTGAGTTCCATTGGGCCCATTGAGAATGTGTGCTACCGTCACCCCAAAATTAAATTGAGTTTTATTTATTAACGCTCTTTAACTACTGTGGTTCTTAGCGTCCCATTCTATTTTGGGCGTGAAAGACCGGAAATGTTGCTCAGAGGTCTCTATCAGGCTTGAGGTTGCTTTACCTGCCGTAAATTACGACACGGGACCGCCGGTTTTACTTCTTTCCCGAAGGAAGCCATGCTAAGAATTCTACGCCCGAAAAATTCCATCGCCTTTCGCCAGGTTTGAACCCACGACCTCGGGAATTAGAGGCTAACATGGTACCCCGAGACCATGGAGGACGACGACGTCTTTCCAGTTCGACCTAATTCCTGCCATCGCTTCGCTCAGGAGCGACTCCAATTCGGCGTCCGTCAGCTACTCCCTCCTCAGGCCTGCAATATGCTATCCATCTGGAGTCACCACGAAATCATACAAAACCGGCGCACTCCAACCCCTCCACCTTGGTGCACTGGCCACTCATCTGGACAGGGTCTTCCTGACATGATATCGGCATTGGAGGGGTTCCTTCCTCCCCGATGTGAAGTTAGGTACTTTGGACCCATGGGCGTCTGGCGCCCTTAAGTTCTTAAAGCTCAATAGCCAGGTGGGGCGGAGTGGTCCGTCGTCAGTTGGAGTTAATGGCCGTACAGGTACTTATAGTAGTGTGTTCCAGCGTCTTTATTCCTTTCAGGAGGTCCCGTCGGGTAACGCAGTAGTTCTTTTCCACTTTGTGGAGTGTCTTGTTGTAGCACGGTCTTACTCGTTCCTACACTTCCTGAACCTGGCATATTACGCCTCCTATACCACTGTCGCTGTGGAAAACTTAAAACAAACGCACTGCATAGTGCTGACTTAAGTGCCTGAAGCGCGTTCTCAGCGTGCTCTGTTCACATGTAAGGCCGATGTTCTACCGCCAGATGAGCGAGGGGCTTCCCGATGTCTGATGTACCGGCGGTAGAAACTGCATAGGTCCATAATACTGCAACTGTCGTTTATCTTTCGGACGAGGCTAATCTCTGAGACCTAGCCTTTTCCGGTCCCGTGGCCATCTAGTTGGTGAGAGTATATGGTGGAAGTTATTAACCTCCTTGCGGAAGAGTTGGCAGTTCTTCGCGTTCGGCTTCAGGATGGCTACTTGCAGTCTCTGTAATACCTTGGTCAGGTTCTCGAGTTAGCCTTCGAAGGTGCTGCCAGGTATAGCAGGTAGGCGTAAAGCTATCCCCTCATCACTAACTCCATGAGGTGCTGGAAAGTGATAGGCGCATTGCAGTGGCCAAAAGGCATAACCCCAAACTGCCAAAGTGAAAACAGTCTTTTCGGGTGAGAGCATTCACTTTCGTATAGTCCACGCAAAAGCGAGTTTTTCCGTTTTTCTTTACCTAGACCACAGGGGAGTACCAAGGGGTATCGGACTCTGATAATCTTCGTAGAGCTTATGTCCTCCAGCATGTCTCGTACCTGCGATTGTTTTGCCTAGGATCATGTAGTGGTTACCGGATAGGTCAGACGTCTCTGGTGTTGACGTGGAGTACTCGGATGGTGCGGCAGTAATCGCTGTCCCCTTGACTGAAGGCATAGTTGTGTTTTCTAAGTAGATATTGAACCCTCTGCAGATGTGCAAGTCACATGGTAGGACATCGTTCTCAGCAAGTCTTACCTGGGGCCCCAGATCTTACGATGGTGCTAGTTCCGCGAATCCCCATGGCCGCACACTCACAGCTGCTCGCAACTTCCCAGCGCCCTCCTGTCCTTATGTCCTGGTTGGTGTCCAATGAATTCAACAGTCACAAATACACTTCTTTCCGGCAAGGCTACTATGCCCTGGCAACGCATATTCTATTCAATGGGTCTTCCGGTCCAAAATCTGGTTCCTTGACCGCTGGCCTTCTAGGCGCGCCTTCACAACCACCTTGCTTCCAACGGGCAGTATCCATCCTCCATTAGGATCACCCTGCAGATCCTCGGATGTTCGTTAGGGCTACGGTGTGTCACTTCGTTTCGGTCGAGTTGCAAGACCCTCCCGCCGACGTCGACCGTCATTTCGTAACTCCTGAGGGCATCCAGCCCCAGTATCATCCTCAGCCATAATCGCGACGAACACTCACATTCTTAAGGTGCTCCACTCCAGGGTGAACTCCAGCAGGGCCTCCTTCACCGGCAAGTTATCGCTCGATGCCATCACTCATACGTAGACCCGATTCGTTTTCCTTGACGGCATGCCCTTCGCCACATATGGTCTGATTATGGCCACGGCTGTACTTTTGTCCATTTGCATGCGGTACAGCTTCCCTTTTATCTAGCCTCTAGCTGTCTTAATTTCATCTGCCCAAGGCACGCGCTGTTATTGAGGGCTGGTGATGAAGGTCTCGGCATGCCCTTCGCCACGCCATTTTTATTGGTTTCCCGCCTACACTTGATGTGGGCAATCCTTCACTAGATGCCTTGGTTGGCCACAGGTCCAACACACACCACTTGAATATTTTCATTGATGTCCCTGGGTTGATCATGTGTCCCCGTCGTGTCGAATACTTCTGCCAATCGCGGTAGGTGCACCGTTGGTTTGGCTGGTTCCATTCTTAGCACGCCCATTAGCGCCCGTGGGTGGTTTTGTAATTGCCGAGCATCAGAGTATGTCGACGTTGCGCATTCCATCCACAAAGGAGAAGGCAGCTTCCTGGGACACATAACAAGGCGGGAGGTTCCCAGAGCTTTGTTCACCAACTTTTCAATTGCTAGCGCGAACTCCTGCAGCGTCTCCGATGCTATTGTAGCCTTGACTTGAGTTGACTACGATAGGCTGCGGTCAAGCGATAGTTCCCGAACCGATTTCGAGGGCCACCCTGAAGTCTACGGACACCGCCGATGCATTTAAAACTTCTGCCACTGGTCCCTGGAAGCTGGCTGTCAGATGTCCTCGTATGTTGACCATCGGTTGTGGGAGGCGACGGTGGCAAATTGTCTTCGGAAAACTTTGAAATGTTAACGTTCCCTCGTACTTGGGTGACTTAATGCTCGTAGAGGTTGTGTCGCGTCCATGGTTCTCGATCTTCAAGTCCTTAAGTCTTCCGTTAAACATTTTTCCAATCATGGCATTCAGTTTCTTAGCGTTGCCGTCGATACATTCTTCCAGGACTCTTTAGCCATTCTCCGAAGTCCACACGGCGTTAAAGGCGTTGGACATGGTCTTTCACCTTTCTGCCAAACTCTTCTACATCCTTAACGGCGGCTATTTGTTCGTCCATGTTGATCGATAGCTCCGTGTTAACTTGGGCATTTATTTATGCATTTTCTCAATTCCAGACTTCACTCACTCCTCCATCTTCTCCATTGCGGATTCCATTTTGTCCTCCATCTTCTCCATCCCGGAGTCCATGTTCGTTTCCATCTTCTTTATTCCGGACTTTATTTCTATCTCCATCTTCCTCATGTGGGCCAATAGATTTTAAGGATTTCCTCCATCGGGCATTAATATCCCACTCCTGACAGCAGTGTAATAAATGAGAACACCAGTTACTGCAAAACACACCTTATGGGTCATTAGGCAATCGGCGAAACACAAACGTTACACTTAAATCACTTTTGGCATATTTTCGGAACACAACTGATACTTCGAACTGCTGAGTCACAACTCACAACTGAAATGCACTGGCACTGTCCACTTTTCACTTAGTAACTTCTTTAATGACTGAACTCCACTCCGGGTAAGATCAGTCCCTTATATACGTTTCGCATACAGAGCGAAATGTTCTAGAACGTGAAGCTACAAGAACATGCTGAAAGGTATGCCCTGGAACAGGTAAGCGGCACAGAATGGCTCTTCCGCACTGGCTATTGTTCCGAGGCAGGTCAAAGTCTTTGCCTAGGTGCGGGCCGAGAGGCGCATACCGGCAGCCCGCAGGTAACTTTGCGGGCGCGGTCACAATATATTGAAAGTTCAAAGCGGTTCTGCACTAACTAAAGCTAACAAAACGACTATGCAAGTGAAAGATTTTACAATACGTTGCCATTGTCATATTTAACAGGGTGTTCAAAGACTTCGGGGTGTTGGCACGTTAATAGGGATCTTTCGAAGTATAATCAACTGTTTGTGTTTTCCACTTAATTAAAGTATAAAAAGCTTACTTGTCTCCATAAGGAAATTGTGGCATTTTAAGTATCATAAAAGAAGTACAGAGCGTTGGTTTTATGGCCAGGTCTGGATCGCAGATAGCATTAGTTTCAACACCACACATAACAAGGTTAGGACTCGTAGTGCCTGTTACTAGTACTCATGAGTTCTAACGCAGGCGTTTCAGAATAGAAACGCCCCGGTGTAGTAGACAGCACGGAACACGCATACACGCGATCCGAACCGGGCTATAAAGCGAACGCTCTGTGTTATGGAATACGGCAAACCAGAATATATTATGGCACGGTGTGAAGGTTGTATTCTTGGGGTTCGCCTTGTAGTTGCTGGGGCTCAAATATTGCGGCATTTGAACAGATTTATGTCCTTTACTAGAGTGTGTTGACTAAAGAATGTAAGAGGTTATGAAGTAATTGATGGCTAAAAATAAGATTTTGTAAAACGTAGATATCATTTTCTAAGTACAAACACCAAAAAAGCAATCTTTGCGACAATTCGATTAATTTTACATAATTACTTCCCATCCCTGGCTCTAAATTACCTGGAGTGTTACAAATTTGAACTTCATGTGTTACATCTTCAGAAGTATCTTCAGCAGTTAGCTAATTTCTTTTGTCAGGTAGAACAAATATTAGAACTCATTTTCGTCATGTTGACCTGGTTGATGTAGAATATAGCTTCCACTCTTCAGGATTCAAAGCCGCCTAACTGAAGACGTGCTATCACCAAGTGCCTCATCCAAAGAAGTTTAACACCCTTTTGATGCTACTGTTCGATTTCGTGCATTATGCTTACACTTTGTGTTTCTAAGGGATCTGAGGTTGACCCCATTTATTGTTGATTTTTGTTCCAGTCATTTTATGTTGCTGATTTTGCTCTCTCTCTCTTTTATATATATATATATATATATATATATATATATATATATTGTACTGTATTTTATTGTCATCTTTAAGAATGCATATAAAGCAATGCTTTTTTTCTGATGTCTTCTTCTAGTTCTAGCCTAATGACAGTTGTTTGCTTTGAACTTATAAGACATGATGAACAATGAACGAATTTCATTGCCGCCTGTTGTCACATATTTTTGTTGAGCGTTTTCTTGTAAATGTTTCACCATCATAGCTAGACTTCATATCATATCTGCTGACATATACGGAGTTCGCCAAAAATAGATGTATACACTCTTTGTCAGACTGTATCGGGATATTGATATTGTCAATTGATTTGAATTACGAGTATGTTTTAGTATAGTCTTTCGCTCAACAGATGTCAGTACCTTCAGCACGTTAGTGGGAAAACAAAATGGCTGGAGCACGCTTTACCTTCGAGTAGCGCAAATTCATTCTGAATTGGTTTATCAGGTTTGATAATGCCGTTGAAGTGCAGCGTCTGTGGAGGCGGGAGTTTGGAAACCCGTCTAACAATTTAACGCATTATTGACAAGTTTGAGGCACGTGGAAAGATTTGTGATATTTACAAAGTAAGATCGGAAAGACCGCCTACAGCTACAAGTTCTGCTTCGTCGGCTCTCGTGTTGGAAAACTTTGATAACTCTTCACAGAAATCGGCTACGCAATGTGCACGGGAAATGGGGATTAGCAGTACAAGTATACGCGGAATTCTGAAAGCAGTTAAGTGCACACCACGATTACTGCACACGCTTAATGATGACAATCCTGATCGTCGAATGCAATTTTGCGAATAGTATCAGCAAATGGTAACTGAAAATGAACAGTTTGTGACGAAGGTAGTGTGGTCCGATGAGGGCCCAGTTAAAACTCAATGGAACAGTGAATCGTCATAACTGCATCTACTGGGCACTGGCAAATCCGCATGTTCATGTAGCTAAGGCGGTCAATCTATCAGGGTTCATGTGTGGTGTGGACTGTCATATAGAGGTTTAGTAGGACCCCTTTTCTTGATAATTCTGTCACTGGAGAAGTGACCTGGAACTGCTACCACATCACTTTTATCAGGTATAGGTGCGCATTATGGAGTTGATGAGATCTACCAACAGGATGGGGCGCCACCACACTACCACCTAGCCGTAGGGCTTTCCTGGATGACAATGTGCAGGTACATTGGACGAAGAGGGCCCATTGACTTCTCTCCACGGTCGCCAGATCTAACCGCAATGGACTTTTACTTGTGGGCAACTGTGAAAGATGAAGTCTATCGATGCAAGCCGGGCACGTTGGAGGCACTTCACCAGGAGTTTGATCGACGTAATTTCGGCGATCGTTTCGTTCCACTGTGTGTCTGCCCGCCAACGGCTAACATTTCCAGCATCTAAAGTAACTACGTGCCGAACTGAAGACAGTACATGCGTGATCAGCAGGGTTAGGATTTTTAGGTACAAATTTCAGATGAAAAAGGATGGGAAAAGGTGCTCAAATAAGGTGAAAAAAGGGACAATAAGGTGCTGGTTTATTTAAGGGAATGCACAACTGAAATTTTCTAAACTATCCATTCAATATGGCTGAAATTTTAACCACATGCCAGTCTTCTTTAGATATAATTGTTTTGTGAATTTCAATCCAAAATCTTAATTAGTTTTCAGGTTATTAATTTTCAAATTATGAAATTATGGGTATGTGCAAAATGCAACACAATGCATTTTTCAAAAAAAAGTCTTATGTTGCTTATATGTCAAGGAACTACAAATGTGTTATAATTTTTACTTTCTCTACTACGTATACTAAGTAGGGGAAATATTGCATTCCATTCAAAAATTTCATACCGAGATTTCAACGGAAATACATGTCTTGAGGCTTCCTGGATCCAAAAAAAGTATTTTTGGAAACTTGTCTGTGTGTGTGTCTGTGTCTGTCTGTGAACAGCATAACTCAAAAACGAACAGTCGGATAAACACCAAACTTGGTATTTAGTTTCAGTATCTTCCAGAGATGCGACACGAAGGTTTTCAAGAAAGTCCCCCCACCCCAGATTACCCTTTACATGGAAGATTTTTCGAAAATTTTAATTTTCTCAAAAATGGCTCTAACGATTTTGATAAGTATCATATTTAAGATACTTTCATGACAAATAAAATGTATATCTTGAATTTTCTGGGAATGTCTCCAAAAGTATTCATTGTGAACGGCTTTTGCATAACTGGTAAACCATAAGAGATAGACAAAATTTTACTACACAAAAAACGTAGATCGCGTTAAAATACACAATTTATGTCATATACATTTTTTGTTGTTGAGTGAACCATTTTCGAGATATTGCTTGTTATTCCCTTAAATTTTCCAAAACTTATACTTTTTCTGAAATGGGAATTCGTTATTCATGGCAATGCAAAGAGAATGGAATACTCCACATAGCAACCAGCTCTTAAAATATTTGACGATCGCTTAAAGCCTACCAATTCCCCTTGCATCTACAAGAAAATTTGCAATAAGATTAGCATCTCGATTAAAATGAAGCTAATGGAGAACAAGCGTTTGTAAAAACGGTATGCACAAGAGTAGAGAAAGTCATGTGAGTGTAACACATCAGAATTTTTTTCTACCATTCTTCGTTTAAGAGAAAAAAAACGTTTTGCAGTTTTATATTTGCATTTTTTTCGCTTTTTTTGGTGTAAATTGTTATCTTCAAAAATTAGTAGCGTAAAAACTATCCATTACACAGAAACATTATATGACAGTTTTATTTATTTGGGTTTTTCAAATAGACATAAAAAATGTCAATATGAATGGATGAAGACTACATCGTGTGGAACATTTTGAATATGCAGAAATGCTGAAAATAGGAAACGCCTTAAAATCAAGTTTTAAAAATGTAAACAGCTAGCAACCAAATGCGCAAGGGTATTTAAAACTTCTCGAAACGATCCTGAAGCATTCGCAAGGTCAAAAATAAAGGTGGATTCGAAAACTACAAGCAATGGAGAATTTTTTGGGAACATATATATATATATATATATATATTTAGATTTGTTTGAGATTATGGGTTAATTCAGTTGTGCATTCCCTTAACTAATTCAACGATTTCTCTTCTATTCTAATTTATTGAACTACAAACAAGTACATCAAATTATCACTCATCAAAAGAAGTAAAAAAGATGAAGGTGTTGCACTTCAAGACATTAAGCATCTCCACATTTTTAAAAGTGTCTGTTTCTATTAGAATATAGAATTTTTTTGTAGATGCTAGGCTTCTTTCAACATCCATAGAAACCAGTGGGGCACACCTTGTATTCACTCGGAATGGCAATTCTACAGATGTGGCGAATTCCTCAATGTCTGAATTCTTCTGAAGACTAAATTCAAGTTTGTCTTTGGCAAAGCCATCTAACTGCTCCCTCACGGAAGTAAAAATATCCCATTGTTATTGCTTTTCCAGACCTTGTTCTTCCAATCTTAATACCTGCAGGCAGGTACTTGTAACTATGGAAATTGCACCTGCGTCGGATGGATGCAAAGAATACACAAACTCTTTAATTTTGTCAAAATTCCCACACAACATAGCAGCACACTCAATCCAAGATTCCTGGGGAGTAATAACCTTGAATTTTGGAAGAGACAGGCAGTGATTAAACCTGTAGTAAACAACACGGCTCGGAGCTTTCAGTATAATCTTCTTCAGGGCAGAGATGAATTGATTTGCGAGGTCGTATTCGTTCCTTATGGATTCACAAACCCAGTGAAGGGCATGAGCCAAGCATGTCACATGCTTCAAGTTAGTAAATAAATGTTTCAATTGGTTAACAGCTGAAACCTTGTATGTAGCCTGGTCCGTAACCACAAGAAGTTTTTCAAACTCGATACCAGTAGGCCAGAGTTTTTGGCGGAAGTCCATAATGGATTGCATTCTGTAGTGGCATTGGCTTTCATCAGCTCGTACATTTTTAACAACATGACCTTAACTTTCTCCCCTGCTAAGGAAAAACTAAAATGTTCAAAACATGTCGTTCCATTAAGTCTATGGTTTCATCCGCATCGCAATCAGACACTTTTTCCTTGATTCTTTCTATGGTTTCTTGGTAAACAGACTTTATGTAGTTTTTGTTAAAGTACTCTCATCGGGCATTGACATCTTTGTGTATTTTTCAAGAAATCCCTTGAAGGCTGATAGTTCACCTTATTGAGTGGAATTCCTCTTGTGGAAGAGCTGCATACAAATCAATGTTTAATTCCTTCAAATTTTGGCTTTTTGAAGAACTCTGTTGAAAAGCATTTCGTAATAGAGGTTGCCGTGATTTGTTTGCTTGAAGAGTCTTAACACCGCGACAATTACCAGAATGCTGGTTCATGCTGGAACTTCAGTATCAGCGATTTCTAGTAGTTTCGAGCAGACCCAGTCTTAATAATTCTCGGAACTGGGCAGGTGAGGTTACTGCCGTCTCTGCGTGCCCAACTTTCCTCCACGCAAACAGATGACGTCTCTCACAGTAGCAAACTCACATTCACGAACAGCAGGCTACTGATTCTGGTGGGATAGAATCACTCATTGTCAATTGCATTATTGCGGGCTACTTTATAGCGGTAAAGCGAGAGAAAGAGGTTTTAAAAAAGGGGAAGGGGATTATGGGCATGGTTGGGGGAAATGGGATAAAGGTGCTAAAAAGGGGTAACGGTCCCATAAAAGGGACAAAGGTGCGAGAAAAAGTGCCTCTTTTCGCAACTAGAAACAAAATTTGACACTGTGATATCTTTCCGCACAGCTTTGACTTACCCTAAGAAAAACAGTTTTTTTTGTTTGTTTGTTTTGGCGAACCCTGTATACCATATCTCGTCCTTTTCCTCTCACTTGCTTATTTATGTATAGAACTAGTACTGGTGTTTTCCTCATAGTCAGGAATATATTCTGAATCATCTGGAATTATAATTTTAGCTTTGTTGCAGATGGGTTGCAATATTTTGTTCTAGCTTTCATTTAAGGTAAACATTACCAATTTTCTGACCTTGTGACAAATTACTGTACATGTTGGAATCCAGAAAAAAAGATTGTGCACAGCATAATAATGAAAGCACATAGTTACTTAACTAATATTAGTGTTATTGTCATTATCGCCGTGCCTTGTTGAGGATGGATGGCATCAGACTTAGTACAGTTTATAATGAGTCCAAATTACATACATCTCCATATTTTGGAGAAAATGCACTTCACTATAGAATTATACTAACAGAATTATACTGTTGCAATATATCATTTACAGCTGTTACATAAGAAACTGAACTCATATCAATCAAAATAAAACATGTTTTCACGTAGCAAGGGTATGTATTTTGTCCTATGTAGATTGTCCTATTTAATTGCATTACATGTGTGCTTAATTTGTACTGAGGCAATGTCACATATTAATAATACAACATTTGGCATTGTATAATGGGATGTTAAATGAGTAACAGTGTTCACATTGTTGATCAAGAAATTTTTACAATAACTGCATAATGACACAATTTACGAATATGGCCAACGGAAAATACATAGCATAAACAAAGCATCTCTGAGACATGGTTGTTGTGCCCAGGAAAAATTAGTTGCAACCTTCAACAAACAACATTAAAATGACATTTTAAATCACACATGGTTTTTCTGCTAAGGGAAATGCATATTAGACTGGAGTTATACATATCGAAACTGGGAATTAAAAAAAAAATCAAAGACATGATCTTTTTACATGGAACCTTCTTACTATATGTGATATAATCTGACAACGTATACGCTTTACTCCTGCTAGCGTATTGCAAAGTACTAAATAAGGAAAGTTTGTTTATTTATTAAGAAATGAGATTACTTATAGTGTCTGACATTTATGGTTCAAGGTCTATAATTGCCTCACGTTTGCTCACCGCAGTTTCTCTAGATTTCCCTTGGCAGAGAAACATAAACAGTCCTTGTATATAACAGACTTGGCAAGGCTGCTTGTGTACCCAAAGGATCCACTAGGCTTCGGCTTCCTCCTTAAGTTCACGATAACACGTCATGCATGACCGACATTCCTCTTATATGCTGTATTAATGCAAATTATCATTAAAGCCATTCATAATGGCTTTGAAGCAATCCAAAATAAGATTCCATAAATGCACTGATTGGCTTTTTCTATCCGAGTACTTTCAGAAAACAATTTTCAGCAATTGCCATTGTGATTGGCAGAGTGGGACTTTGAGAATGTTTGTTCTTTTGTTGCAGAAGCAGCTGGTGCAGCAGCTTCGTAAAGAGTTGGAAGCAAATTCAACAAACAGTAAAATTGTAAGAATTCAAATTGGAAATTCATTTGGTGATTTGACTTGTTTGAAGACAATTTCTGTAAATAATTCCAATAACAGCCCTAAAAGCGATTCCGTCTTAAAGGAAAGGGATTCACCTCAAGCTTTCAGGGAGAGCAAAATAATGTAAGTAACACGATTTTGAAGGAAGTTATCAGTTATAATTTCAGAAGTTAGAAATGGTAAAGTAGTATAATTTTAGGAAGTTAAATTGATTTGGTTGATGGAAAGAATATTTTAAATCCATCAAAAGCTAACCGACTGTCTGCCTTAGCAATCAATTTTTTGGAAAACAGAAGGGAAAAAAAAATGAATCAATCTACAATGAAAACTAGTATAAATTATCAATAACTGTTTATATATGTAAAAGGCTTCACGATGTAGTCTTGCGTAATAGATGGAGCGCTCGTTTGACTGTATTGAATAATGTGTTCCCTCTTCTCAGGGAGCATCCTCCCACCGTGGATCTCTCGGTTTGGCCCAGATGACAGCACGTCCTTTGCTGAGACGGTTCACTGAGTAGTAGTAGTATCTATACCACACCACTGGCGCAGGTACCTGATTACGCCGGCCGAAACGAGCGTACCTCTACAGGTTTGGAGATAGTTTTGGCGTCGTGGTGCTTCAGTATGCTTAAAATAGGTCCGTGACATCTTTTAAGGCAGGAAAGTTGGGCCTGTGGTATTGGGCAGTTCTTTAACTTGACTGGGAGGGTGAGGCCTAGATGAGCGTGGAGCTCTTCGGACTTGTGCAACTGTAGCTTGTCATGGTGTAGCTCTTATTGTAGCAATTTTGGCACACAGAAGTGAGAAGCGCGGTCTGTGAAAGTGTTAATCGCGGCACATTTCTGCTTAGTTCTTGCTAACTAACGGTCCATGTCGGTAGGTTTCCGATATATTGTGACCAAGCGTACCGTGTCCTTTCTTGCTGATCAGACATCCAAGATGGCAATCTGTCCATCTTTCTCTCTTCTGTTGTGAACTGAATACGCGGAATAATGCTTACTTTTGAGGTGCGGAAGGAAACCATCGAGACGATGCTCACCGTGGCTCCAACTGAGGAATGTGCCATTCACATAGCGGCACCAAACTGGTTGTTTGTTAGTAGCAGACCCGAAGAACGCCATAATGAAGTTCGCAATCACCAGCGACATGGAGCTGTCCATGAGCATTCCCTGAATCTATTGAAAGAACGGGTTCCGTTGAAAGTAGGAGGAGAGTAAGAAGGCCGATTTAAGCTCACAAAGTAGCCACAATTAATTGAGCATGTAACTGAGCACGTGTAAACATGTTTTCTGTTATTTTGTTTTCTTTTGGGGAATTTGCCGACAGAAGAAGCCGCCTCCTCTAAGTCGAGTTTGATTAACAAGGGTTTGACAAGGGAACTAACCCGTGTCATTCTTTCATAACGATCAGACATATGTTCAATTTATCGTGCGTTGTTGACTTCAAATAGGTACGCCGCAGACAGAGGGATCTGCCATCCCTAGGGTTGAGAGTTGACACCCCTCCCCTAAATCCCCCACCAGGGATCTACTACGGTAGGTCTGGGATTGACGCTCCTAGGGTTCCAAAGCACACTCTTGATTGGGTTCCTCTAAGAGATGAGAGGGCGTATGCCAAACGCCCAATCAACTGCGGTCCACAAACGTGTTTGCCCACATTCTAATTACCTCCCTGAACACAGTGTGACGTATACCGCTGCGCGGGACGGAGGAGAGAAGTCGCAAGGTTAATGCTTAACTCCCTGCCCCTGAGTATCATGTAGGACTGTGTTCGTATCCTCTGATAATTGTCAGTCCCGGAGAGGGGCTATTACATAAGCTGTTACACTCCTGAAGGCGATTGGGTCCCTCTATGCATTGAGAGGTGAAACCCTAAGGAGGGCAAGGTCCAGGCCAGGACTCACCTAAGCCGGGGTGGCGCCCAGGATGTGAGCACGCCATCGGAAACATTTGTAATGATGGAGGATGTAATCGCTATAGATAACAAAAAATAAAAAAAACCGTGAAGTCTTGTGGAAAAGAAGCAGTCGAGTGTAGTGGTCCTCACTACTTAGTGATAAATAGAACAGAGGAAGGAAGCAAATTTACATCGCTGAACCCTTTTGTAATTCAAAATTCTCGATAAAATTGCTGGTCCTGTCAAGTTATGCATTAGAAGTCGCAATGGTCGCTCCTGGTTGAAGCAAATTGAGCGTTCCAGGCACCGATTATCTTTAAAGCAAATATGTTAGGCAGCTATCCGATCCGTGTCGAAATGCACAAGACCTTGAACTCCTCGCGGGGAGCTGTAAACACCCGTGCATTGGACGGTATGTCCAATGAGGAGATTCAAGAAAGTCTTGAAGAGCGAGGTATAACATCGGTGTATCATGTCCAGCGGAAAGAAAGAGGTAAATTATTGCCTACTCGTACCCTGTTCCTTGCCTTTGATCGGGTAGATCCCCCTCAAAGCATTACGGCAGGATATGAAGTCATCGGAGTGAGGCCATTCATCCCAAGTACGCTAAGATATTATAGGTGTCAGCTATTGGGCACACCAGTGATTTCTGTAGCAGCGAATCTCCCTGCGTTGACTATGGAGACGTCTCTCACGATGAAGAATGCAAATCGGTTCCAATGTGCGTTGGCTGCAGCGGAGAACATCCATCAATTTGCAGACAATGCCCCCATTTTACAGAGGAAAGAGCGATCCAGGAGATCCGGGTTAGGGAGAGGGTGTCCTCGGAAGCCCAGAGGCTCTTACGCGACCGCCGACCCTCTGTCCCGAAGTCCGGTACCTGCAGCTCAGTTGCAGCTGGGCCGGTGCCGAGTCGGGAAATCGCAACCCATACTAGCGACCATTGCAACCCACTACCTCAGAAAGGATTCTCGTTGCCAGAGCACGGCCACGGCCATCAGAATCAACACAGACAACATCATCAACATCTGCCAAGTCCGTTACTGGAGGGATCACACTGGTCAAATCACCGGCAAGACCGTCCTCAAGTGGTAGGACCGGAGGGCCTGTAGTGTACAATGCATCACCGGTAGGAATCGTGACCAGTTATGTGAGAACCGACTTCCTAAGGGAGAGCGATAAGTCTGCGCCCAGTGCACCTGATGGTGGAAGGAATCCACGACCATCTCCTCAGAGATCCTCTGAGGAATCTTCCAGGAAGGACTCGGATCGGCGATAATCATCTTCGCCGATCCTATTGGAGGGGGGCTACTCCCCCGTGGAGGAGGTGGAGCAGGAGGCTTCTGCCCAACTGTCTCAACGACAGTGAAAGGGAGGCAGAATGGATCCTCCGTTGAGGGTGTTAGCCCGACACCAGGGAGGGAGAGAAAATTGATTCGACCACCGCTTTCCACAACGTAATAGGCTTCTACGATTAGGAACTTGTCCCGTTATAATTCTAATGGCTATCCTGCAATTGAACATCCGTGGAATTAGAACACATCGACCAGGGCTTGAACTTTTACTCAACAAGTATGAGCCTTTGGGCGCGTGTTTACAAGAGACTGGGCTCCGTCCGCAAGACAGCTTTCAGCTTGGACGATCTACCCTAGCGCGATGTGATCTCACACCGGAAGAGGGTATTCCTGCGCACGGGGGTACTGATGTTCATCAGAAACGATATATTTGTGGAATCTGTATCCATACATTGTCATCCAGCATGTACATCAGCTCCAACATGCATTAACTGCAGTGGTGAACCTCCATCTAGTTCACGATAGTGCCCGTTTTACAGCGGAAAGGGCGATCCAGGAGATACGGGTTAGGGAGGTTTCCTTCTCGGAAGTCGGAATCTCCTGCATGTCCGCCAACCCTCTGTATCGAAGTTCGGTATCTATAGCTTAGTTGCAGCTAAACCGGTAACGAGTCGGGAAATCGCAACTCAAACCAGCGATATTAACGGGGCCACAATTTCAGAAAAGATTCTCGTAGCCAGATCACTTCCAAAGCCAACGAAATCCACATCTACATCTGCAACCACACCTGCCAAGATCCCTTCAGTAAATTCAACATCAAGACCTTCGACTTCAGGCAATAAGACTGGCAAGCCATAACTTATAATGCACCACAGATAAAGTTCAAGATCAGCTATAACCGAACCCACTTCTTGAAATAAGGTGTAGTCTGTACCCGGAACATCGAAGGGAAAGAAATGTCCTCGAACATCTCCTTGGAGATCCTCTTCTTAGAAATCTGGGAAGGATTCGGATCGGCGATCAACATCTTCGCTGATCTCAACTTCCAATCGGTTCTAGGTTCTCAAACTGAGGGTTTCTATTGGAAAGGGGTTCTCCCCCGTGGAGGAGATGGGGCAAGAGGATTTTGCCCACATTGCCAGAAGGACAGTAAAAAAGAGGCAGGATAAATCCTCCGTTAAAGATGTTAGTTCGACACCAAAAGAAAAAGGGAAAATTGATTCGACCACCGCTTTCCACAACGTAGTAAGCTTCTAAGATTAAGAACTTATCCCGTTATCATTCTAATGGCTATCCTAGAATGTAACATCCGTAGAATTATAACACATCAACCGGAGCTTGAACGTTTGCTCAAGAATAATGAGCATTTCGTCGTATGTTTGCAAGAGACTAAACTTCGTCCCAAGACAGCTTTCAACTTAGACGATATACCCTAGCACGATGTGGGGGTATTCCTGCGCATGGGGATCTATGGTGCTCATCAGAGATGATATAGTTGCGGAATCTTAACCATACAGTTCGACGTCCAGTTAGTGGCTGTAAGGATTATACTGCCATCCATCCGATTTACCATTTGTAACATTTACCTGCCGTCATCCGATGACCTCTCGCTCATGAATTTAGATCTAGTCTCTCGGGTACCAACGCCTATTCTGTTGGTGGGAGACGTTAATGCCCATCACGCTCTTTGGGGCTCGCCTCGGTCTTGCGCGAGAGATAAATTAATTGCTGAATTTTTGGACAATGATAACCTAGCTCTTCTGAACACCGGAGGGCCTACATTTCTCTCAGACTACTACAACACTTCTTCACCCCTTGATATTGCAGTTTGTTCACCACAGTCAGCACGTTCCTTGCAATGGAATGCCATCTCTGATTTACACTCTAGAGACTACTTTCCATGTCTTATTAGTCTCTTAACACAAGATATATGTTCCACACGCCTACCTAGATGGCGCTTAGACCAAGCCAACTGGAATCTTTATTCCCAGTTGGCTGTGTTTAATTACAATGAGGACACTGTGTGGATGTCTTGGTCGAACATCTCTCAGATAAGATTCTTTCTGCTGCTGAGCAAGCTATTCCACGGATCCCAATCCTCATCGATTTCCAGTCCTTTGTTGGACGGAAGAGTGCCGAAATGCCATTCGTGCTCGCAGGCGTGCTCTTAGGGTTTTCCAGCGTCGCCCCACACTGGATAACCTATTTGAGTACAAGAAAATGCATGGCAAATCTAGATATATTATAAAGGATAGCAAAAAGACTTCATAGAGCAAGTTTGTAGCTTCATTTAATCGACATACACCTTCCTCTCTCGTTTGGGATAAGTTAAGGCGTGTGGCCGGAAAATCGACCCACATGCCAATTGCCAGTCTTAAAACAGCTGCAGGAACTGTTTTTGATCCATTTTACATGCCTAACACATTTGGCCGTGCTGTTGCTCAAGTGTCTAACCTAGATAACTATTCGCCTGAGTTCCTTCCTGTTAAGATTCGGGTTGAGTCTCAAACTTTCCTTTTTCGTTCAGGAAATGTTGAAGATTACGATCGCCTGTTCGTCATGCAGTTGGAACGTGCTCTTTCATCTTCGCGGCTATCAGCACCGGGACGTGATCATATCCACGCACAAGCTCTGCAACGGCTCTCTCCTGAAGGTAAGGCTTTCCTGCTCGAGGTCTATAATGGGGTTTTGGTTGTTGCCACTATTCTAGAAAAGTTGCGGGATGCCGCTGTCATATCCATTTTGAAAGCTGGAAAGAACCGTCATCTCCCGTCCAGCTACCGTCCCTATTTCCCTCCCCAGTTGCGTTTGCAAGGTGATGGAACGTAAGATCAATGGACGGTTGGTAAGTCATAACCTGCTGACCAGCAACCAGTGCGGTTTTCGGAGGCGCCGTTCAGTAGTGGACCACCTTGTCATTGTCGACAGAGATCATGAACGGATTCATGAAAAATTGTAAACCCTTGCGATACTTTTTGACCTCTTGATGGCTTATACTGCGTGTTGGCGAGCAGGGATGCTACGTTCCCCGCACGCCTGGAATATGCGTGGAGGCTTGCCATTGTTCATTCAGTAATGTACGAGGAGCCGTGTTTTCCGAGTGGGGGTCGGCTCGGTTTTTTCGAAACTTTTTGTTCAGATGGACGGAGTACTTCAAGGATCGGTATTAGGCGCTGTGCTGTTTGCTATAGCACTTAGTTCTATCTCTAGATGTGTCCAGGGGTGTCGTCATGCTTGTTCGTGGATGAGTTTGCCGTTTAGTGTGCTCTGCGTGTGCCGTATGCGGCAATGCCTGGATAATCTCCAAGATTGGAGTTCTAAAAACGGCTTTCGTTTCTCAACTGAGTAGTCGATCCCCGTGAACTTCTGGCGCCGTGGGAGACGATTGCCACCTTCGCTCTGTTTCGGTCCAGATTTATTACCATTCGCAGATTCGACGAGATTTCTGGGATTGACGTTTGATAGGACATTTGTCTGGTCATCGCTAATAGCACAGTTGGAAGCGCGGTGTAGCCATTCTCTGAATGTCTTGCGGATATCAAATGGCAAATCTTGGGGAGCGGATTGGACTATTTTGCTGCGACAGTATCGCGCACTGGTCCGATCAAAAATGGACTATGGGTGTATCATTTGTTCCTCGACAGCATCTGTGCTGAAGAGATTGGACGCGGTCCATAACCGGGGCATTCGAGTAGCTATTGGTGCTTTTCCCAATAGCCCAATTATGAGTCTTTGCGACGAATCTGCGGAGCCTCCTCTGCGTTATCGGCCTGAAGTCCTCTTGGGTAATTGTGGCTGTGCGCTTAAATGTTTGCCTCAACATCCAAGGTTCCCTTCGTTTTCTCACGCCACGCTGCACGAGCATTGTGGAAATGGCTCCATTAATCCAAGGACTGCAGGTGCTCGTTTCCCGGAGCTTCTGGGAAAGCACGGCATTGAAATGCCTAGCATGTTTGCTGGGGGGAGGGTGTTCCCCCCTTGGTTATGTGCGACGTCTCGCGTAGATCTTGGGAGGACGGTATACCGGAAGTCTACGATGCCTACATTTAGTATCCGCACCTGTTTTTTTGTAATTTCTGTCCGCTTACAGTGACCGAATTTTTATCTGCACCGATGGATCGAGGAGCACCAGGGGTGTTTGATGTACTTATGTTCATGGAACCGAGCACTATACGGTCGGTTTACATGATAGCACGTCCATTTATAGTGCAATGCTGTATGCCATATATCGAGCCATTTTGCATGTGCGCCGTCGAGGTTTGGGAGGCTGTCTCATTTTGAGTGATTCCCTAGGTGCACTTCATAACCTTCATGAGCTGTACAACTGCCATCCCGTTTTTCAGCGGTGCTGGCGCGAGGAGCGGTTGGCTGTCCGCGGAAACAAGCTTAGGGTAGTTAAAGACATTCCGATAAACTGGGTAGCTTCCTCTCGCGTGTCTCGTCGTGAGGTCATTTTGGATCGGTGGGGTGTTGTTCACCTCAATTTTGCACACGGTTGTCTTTTTTTAGCGTGACCCTGCGCCTGTTTGTCCGCTTTGTGGCGAGGATCTATCGGTCCGCCACGTGCTGCTGGAGTGTATTGTTCTAGCACACCACCAGGACTCTGTAACTGCCGGACAGTCTTGCAGAGGTCTTAGCGGATGACAAGCAAGCGGTTGATAGGATTTTTAATTTTGTTTCGAAAATAAATTTCCAAATGGAGATTTAGCCATGTTAATAGAAGGTGTTTTATACTGATCGGTTTAGTTTTGTCTATTTATATTTATGTATGACTTGTGCTATATTTCTATATTGATATTTGTCTCTGGATTTTGCTATGATTTTTATATTGATATTTATCTCTACATTTGCTTTTATTTTATTAATTTTTTATTAATTTTTTTATTTTTTTTATTATTCAACTTTATCTCTGACCTTTGCCATGACATGTTCTACTGATCTTTATCTGTGGTCTTTGCCATTATCTGATTTAGAAGGGCGCTAATGACCTAGAAGATGAGCGCCGTTAAACAAAACCGAACCAAACTCTCCCAAATTGTTGGTTGCATGCCGTTAATCGATTGGCATACTGAGAATTTTAATCAGAATGTTTCGTACTTGGCCTTTGTTGGATAATATGGGATTGAATTTCAACTGATTTTTCCTCTGAATCCATTAATGTCAGATTCATTCTATCGTTACCCCCTTCCAATCTGCTAATGGGTTGTTATTATCGCATGTCTCTGTCGGTTTTTGCAGATTGGCGCCATTGAAAGTTGTGTATCGTTGATCGATTAACATAATTAAGTTTTTAATAATTGTCTTCAAAAGTATGTTACTGATACAGATGACCAACAGGTATTAGAGGATTGAAACCTGAACGCTAAGGGTATGCCAAATGTACCGACAGTGAAGGTCGCATGCCCTTGATCGATTAACACAATTAAGTGTTTAACAACTGACTTCAGAAGGATGTTGCCGATACAGGTGACTGACAGGGGTAAGAGGATGTGAAACTTAAACAATTTGTGTGCCAAAGGTAGTGTCATTGAAATTTGCATAACCTTGATCGATTTATATACTTAAGTGTGAAATAATTGATTTCAACACCTTCCATCGTTACAACCAGCGCAGCTTTGTTCGGAATGGTGTATTCAAGATGACTATTCATTTAGAAGTCGTGTGCCTTTTATCGATTAACATAATTAAGTGTTTAATAATTGACTTCAACACCTCTATCGCTACAAGCCGCTCAGTTATGATGGGCTACTCATTTATATATGAAGGAATGCCACCAGGATATCAAAGGAAGCCGCCTTGGTGCCGTTTAAGTTTTAAGAAATGTATGCAATAATTGCTGTTCCACAACAATACAATCGCTATTATTTAATATCACATAAAATAACTACATGATTTTCTCCTCTAGGTGCCGGATGGGAAACAATGTGTAAGTACGAATTAACATCAGAGGTCACAGTGCGTAGATCCCTCTTTGTAATAACCAGGTATAAAAACTTTAAAAGTTTCAGATCAATCCTAGTGTAGAAGTGCTTCGTAATTATTCCGAATCATGGACACTTCAATTAAAAATTACATAAATAATTTTACACTTGATGCATTCCTTAGCTAACAATGGATTGCAATCTCCTATATGACTAGCGGCTAAAGAATATTCAAATAAAAATTAATAATCCGGCATTGAAAACTTTTAAAAATATAAAGACTTGACAAATCGATTGTTCAAGAATACATTCAGGCCGTATACATGACATAAAAAGGGGCGGAGAACGTTAATACTAAGTACATGATTACTCAGGCGACATTGGCCCACACCAGTTTATAATCGCATTATCACGATCATTTGGCTCAATAAAGATTATATAAATATTGATATAAGAGTGTAAACATTGTAAAGTATACATAACCTACATTACCATACCGTAAATTGTTTACATAAAATATTTTTTTCAAACAGATATTAAACCAATCAGATTGCTTCATGCATTCATTTTCGTCCGACTGCACAAAAACAATTTTATATTAATATGAAAGGTACTCTAAGCAGACGTCGGTGAGATATAAGATATTCATTATAATCGAGGCGAGTATATGCTTTCTCTTAGCGGAATTCGGCATCGACTCATTCAGAAATACTTAATTGTATAGAGCGATACTACAGTGAATACATTTTTTCCCAATATTATCATCAGCTCACCGTAAATATATGCCAGTGTGAACAAGAGAAACCTCTTTAGATGAAATCTAAAAGCAGCAAAAATGCATTATACACAACTACAACCATAGTTAGAGGTCTGCCTATCTGGGGCCTCTCTCTGTAAACAACTTATCATCCCCACGCCCTACACATAGTTGGTCCTACCTGGAATCGGAAAAAACAAGGTGAAAAAATAGAGCATTTAAAATGCTGTACAGCGTTCACAATTAAAAAAAAAGTTTATTTCCTTTGTGTTCACGATACACAATCACATGGTTGAGTAATTCTTTTAGGGTCTGTTTACTTCAGTATCTCTCCAAAAATTTGTATACAAGTCCAAACCCTTTTCCGAAAAAGATATAACGTTATTTTGTTTTCTAAGTATTTTGAAAAATATCTATAGCCACCCTGCGCTTGCTTCGAAATTCTGAGAAAAACAGATTTAACCTTGTTTACGCTAAAAGGAACCTCTATGCCACATGGTTGAATAATTGTTGTTAAGGCGTGTATACTACTGTCAGAGCCTATCTCTCTGCCGAACGACCACCCAAACTCAGCGAAAATTATTTGTAAGCCAGTGAAAAATAGAATTTCAGTGGCCAATAAACATAAATCTATAAAAACGGAATGACCAATAAACTCTCCTCATCTCTATGTCAGTGCGATTGCTCGGTATTAAGCATCATTGAACCGCACATGCATGTGAATTGTTTATACACAGAACACTAAAAAAGAAAAGGTTTACACTCATATTTAACTGTCTAGTACTAGTCCGTCAGGTATGTGTTTATAATGATCTGAATAATTAATTCAAGCATCTATCTCCATCTATCTGAGATATTATTTATTGAAAATGTCTGGTAAGTTTTAAAAAACATACTCGCTTTTTATTAAATATTATTCTCGCTGTGTATATATGAAGTGTATTCAAGTGTTTCCTCTTAAATATTTTAACAAGGATTCAAATATGATACCTAACTCTTTAGTTTTTTAACTGGTCCTAGAAGTAATTATCTCAAGGATTTTTTTAAACTAGCCGATATGATTCAGCTTAATGCGGCTATTTTTATTCAATACAATTCTCATTGAATTATTTATTTTCATCGTTTATTGTATATATACAGGGTAATTACCTAAACGTTGCACCGCAAATATTTCGGAAAATGGAAAGTGCTATTGATGTGCAGTTTTCACAGCATTGATTGATAGTCAGGGGCTCGTACATATAGCCTATAAACAGATTTTAATAATACTCAGAAGGTGTATTGTTTTAGCAAAAATACAATTTTTAAATGGAACAATGCCTAGTTATACCAACAGAATAAACGTAGCGTAAATTAGAATGTCAATGGTCTTTGTTGCAGGATTCTAGTGCAAGTGGTTTACGAGAAATCGTATTTTGAAAAGTTTCCACCCCGACAATTGTTTGTCCTGTTCAACCTGCTTAGTTGCTAGGTACGATGTTATGTTTGTTTGCATTGTGTTTTCTGTTCATTAATTGCATTGCGACTTTCTGGTCAGTTAGTTTGTGACAGTTCAAGCAGTAAGTCGTGAGTGGAAGATGGGGTTTACTAATGCAGAAATAGCTGACATGCTCATGGTGTATAGACAAATGTAGGAAGAATGCAGTTCGTTCCTGTACGGTGTATGCGGAAACGTATCCCAATAGACGTCAACCATCTCAGCAATTATTTATCAACCTCTTCATCCAATTACGTGAAAGTGGTAGTGTAACACCTAGAAAAGTAACAGAAACAAATAAGTGACTTGGAGATTAGGCGAAAATTAATGTTTTGGCTGTCGTTGCAGTAGATCCGCAAATTAGTTCCCGCACAAGCGCACGTGGAAGTAGTATAAGTCAGGCAAGTGTACTGCGCATTATCCATCGACATAGGTTCCATCCCTATCACATCTCTCCCCATCAAGAGTTACATGGAAACGATTTTGAGGATCGTGTTAACTTTTGTACATGGGCATTAAGACATGATACTCCAGATTCATTATGTATCTTGTTTAGCGATGAGGCAACATTTATAATCATGGCCAGCTAAACCGCAGAAATATACACTGTTGGTATGTTGCCAGTCACCGTTGGCTTTGTCAGATGGAACGCCAGCGTCCATGGAGTTTAAACGTGTGGTGTGGGATAGTGAACCATCAGCTCATAGGCCCTTTGTTCATAGAAAGAACAATGAACTCGCACAAGTATCGCAGCCTCCTGACAGACCATCAGCCACAGATGCTAGAAGACGTTACTTTGCAGACTAGGAGGAACCTGTGGTACCAACATGATGGCTATCCAGCACAAAGTGCTACAGCTTGTCTTAACGAATTGTTTCCAAATGTTGGATTGGACGAAGAGGACCTTTACCTTGGCCGGCCCGTTCACCGGATCTGACCCCTTTAGACTTTTTTCTATGGGGAAAGCTGAAAGACATGTCTACAAGGATGTGCGAACTACACCAGACGATATGAAACTACGTATTACTGCTGCCTGCTCTGAAATTTCCACTGAAATGATAAAACGTGTGCAGTAGTCTTTCCATAGCAGACTGGAAGCGTGTATTGAAGCTGCCGGTGGTCATTTTGAACACAGCCATTGAAGGGCTATGTTCTCTTTACTTATAAGAATCCACAGAAGTATTGCAATTCCCTTTTGTTTTTCTTTAGTTTGTGCCACCACAGGTTATACAAGTGTTGGTGCGTAAAGTTTCAAAATAAGATTTCTCGTAAACCACTTGCACAAGAATCTTGCAAGAAACGCCACTGACATTCTAGTTTACCCTACTTTTATTCTGTTGCTGTAACTAGACATTGCTTCGTTTAAATATTGCATGTTTACTCAAAAAATACACCTTCTCAGTATTATTAAAATCTGTTTATATTTTCTAAATGTACGAGCCCCTGACTAACAATCAATGCTGTGAAAACTGCACATCAATAGTACTTTCCATTTCCTAAATATTTGCGGTGCAAGTTTTAGGGATTCAGCCTGTATACCAGTTAAATGAGTTGCCCCTTGGTATTCGTATGTATTCGCAGTTTATGATCTAATGTGAAAACACTGACGCTTTTAGCAACCAAACTGTTATTTTAGCTCTGCCCTTCTATTCGGTACTATACGCAGCTAGCATTAATAATTAAAGGTCTGAATGAGAACCAAAGAGTTGCGAAAGTCTTAAAAAAGACGGCGTTTCATGGATATAATGCTTACAGGGAGATAGATGAATGTTTTCCCGAAGAGCGGGATAGATTACGCGGGTTCTGGCCGAGTGGATTAGCTGCCGGAATGTGACGAAAGTAAGGTTAGCTTCGGAAGTTCGAATCTGATACAAACATCAAATTGTTTTGCTTCTTTTTTTTGCTCCTTGTGTTTATTTTCTATAGTCTAATGTACTGATATATTTTTTTTTGTCATTGGCTCTCCTGTGAGCCTAAGACACAAGAATAACAATCAGATAATTGTATATTATGTTTACCCTAATAATCTGTACCGTATGTATTGTTGTTAAACCGTGTTGCGTAGTTAGCTTTCATTCTTTTGGGTGCATATCAACGATATTAAATCTAACAGTTTTTGTTTCATGCTTAAACCATATGTTTCGCTTCTATTGACAAAGGCGTTGTAAATGTGCTAAGTTCACGGATAAACAGGATAATACATTGTTAAAGAGGGTGGATTTCATCAACGAAGTAAATGTTCAAATGCGATCCCTTCATGAATGCACATTTGTGTACGTTGCAGGAGAGACCTTGCATGCTGTAACATGCGCGGTGCAATCTGCCTGCATTCTTCACGTATGACTGCCCGTAGATGATTTGGGCTTTGCGGTTCTTGAGCATAGACTCGTTCCTTTAAATGACCCCACAGAAAGAAATCCAGTGGGGTGAGATCCGGTGTCCATGCGATTGGGCCCCCTCGGCCAATCCATTTTTGCGGATATGTTCTATGTAAGTGATTCTTTACAATCAATGGCCAGTGTGGTGGAGCTCTGTCTTGCTGGAACCTTATTCCTGTCCATTTCACTGGTTGCACATCTTCTAGGAGCAATGACAACTCTTCTTGCAGAAATGCAAGGTACGTACGGTCCAATTAACTGGCCTCCTAATATTCCGTACCAGACATTGATGCTCCACTGTACCTGAAATGCACCTTCTCTCATCCAGTGAGGATTACCTATACTCCAGTATTGTATATTATGGCGGGTAACAATTCCGTTATTGTGAAATGTGGTTTTATCGCTGAAGAGAACACATCCTAAAAACTCCGCATCCATTTGCACTCGATGCTGTAACCACTTTGCATATATCATTCGCGCTTGAAAGTCCGGTCCATGCAGAGCCTGGTGTAGTTGTAGATGGTACGGATGGTATTTATTTCGGTGCAATATGCGTATCACTGGGGACTGACTTATGTACAGATCTTCTGCTATGACCCTTGAACTGGTATATGGAATGTTTTCTATTGCGTTTCGTACAGCTTCTTCATTGTCTACTGGAGCACCGCGTGCAGGTGGTGCTCTACCAAATGATCCTGTTTTACGAAGGTGTCTTTCAACCCTTCGAAAAGTGTCTGCATTAAGTGCCCTGCTTCCTGGAAACCGTTCTTCATGCAGGCTCTCTGCTCAATAGATTAACAACATGTCAACATACTCGTCGTTTGTATACATTATGACAGCAGCCGTGTCTTGTAGAAAGGTTTCAGATATTGAGTGGATAATGGAGAGAGACTTATTGACGCAGGCGCAAGCAGCCAAAGCCACTTTGCATGGTTGAGGTGTTATAAACTTGGTTTGAATGGGTTGAAGCTAATATTCACCACGATAAAACACCTATTACGAAGTATAAATTACCACCTGCCAGTGAAAACATGGCGATTGTTCTACTTTTTACACACTTATAATGTTACAAAAATGTTAGTTGTATCATAATATCAACTTATAGGCCCAAAGAAATGTAACAAAAGGTAATAAAAAGTTTGAACCTAACCCGAAGAATTTGAACACGAACTGAAGTGACACAGTGGTAAAGCAACCATGATAATACCATCCGGCTAATGCTACCTTGCGAGCAGAGGTTCTTATACGAATTAGTAATCGCAAAACTAGAGCCTACCTCGAATCTTTACACGCTTTTTGCAGCGCCATACAGTGTTTTGATTGCGGTTTGATAGTTTAAATTCAAACAAATAAACTGCATCAGTCATTGCAATTACTGCATGTTCTGAAATACGCCATAGTTTTGTCATATAAGAGAAACTATTTACCTAATACTTAGCATTTTTTTGACAAGGCTGTACAACGTTGACTGACGGCTTAAATCTAATTGGGCGCACTGCGTAGATATGCCATTTTGTTTTCAAATGGTTTACTCAACCGATGCATGTGATAGGTTGTTCATTCAGGGGCGTTTTAAAAGTATGCTAAATAATAAAAGTTTGTAAAATTGCCTAAAAATGCTACTGCAGCTCCCAGTGTCAGGATGGGATGTTTTTTGTATCGACATGCATAGCGATTGCATTCTGTCCCGTAAAACACTTATGCACTGAGTTATCTATCCCTCCACTATAAAGTGTTATGCAAATCAGCCAGTAGGAGGTATTCAAGAAAGGAAGGCGTAACTCACATATGTCGCTTGGCACGTTGCATAAATTAAAAAATAGTCAGCTGCCCCTAGGTATTCGTATGCAACTCGCAGTTTATAGTCTAATGTGAAAACATTGACCGTTTTAGCAAACAAACTGTTATTGTAGCTCTGCCCTTTTATCCGATACTATACGCAACCATGATTAATGATTAGGCCTGAATGAGCCAAGGAGCCGCGAAAGGCTAAAAAAGCGGTTCTTCATGGATATAATGCTTGCAAGCTAGGTACAGGCACGTTCTCCCGAAGAGAGGAACAGTGTACGCGGCTTTTGGCCGAGTGGGTTAGCTGACGAAATGTGGTGAAGCAAAGGTTAGCTTCGGAAGTTCGAATCTAATACATCAAATAGCTTAAGTTCTTTTTTTTCTTTCTCCTTGTGTTTATATTCTGTATTTTAGTATACAAATGCATTTATTTTTGTTATTGGCTCTCCTGTGAGCCAAACACACAAGAATTATAATCAGATAATAATTGTGGATCAAGTTTACCCTAAGAATCTACACAGTATCTGATGTAAATCGTGTTAGCTTTCATTCTTTTGAGCGCATGTCGACGCTATGAGGTCCAACAGTTTTTGTTTCATGTTTAAACTTCTACTGACAAAGGAGTTGTAAATGTGTTAAGTTCACGGGTAAACAGAATAATAAATTGTTAAAGAGCGTGAATTTCATCAACGAAGTAAATATTCAAGTTGAAGACCTCCTTCAGCAATGCACATTTGGGTACTTGCCGGACAGACCTTCTTGCGTGCTGTAACATGCGTGGTGTAATCTGCTTGTATTCTTCACGTATGAGTGCCCGTAAATGATTTGGGCTTTGCGGTTCTTGAGCGTAGACTCGTCGTTCCTTTAAATGACCCCACAGAAAGAATCCAGTGGGGTGAGATCGGTTGCTCTAGGGGGCTATGCAATTGGGCCCCCTCGGCCAATCCATTTTTACCGATATGTTCTATGTAGGTGATTCCTTACAATGTGACCAGTGTGGTGGAGCTCCATGCTGATGGATCCACACTGCTGTCCTTTTCATTAGTGGCACATCATCTAGTAGCAATGGCAATTCTTCTTCTAAAAATGCAAGGTACCGTGGTCCTGTGAGGTTGACTTCAAAAAGTGCGGTCCAATTAGCTGATCGCCTAATAATCGAAACCATGATAGAACCAGGCATTAATGCTCCAGTTTGGAATGTAGCTTATCACATCCAGTGAGGATTGTCCATACTCCAGTAGTGCATATTATGGCGGCTAACATTTGTGGAATGTGCTTTCATCACTGAAGAGAACATTTCCTAAAAATTCTGCATCCATTTGCGCTCGCAGCTGTAGCCACTGTGCATGTATCACTCGCGCTTAAAAGTCGCATCCTTGTAGTGCCTGGTGTAGTTGTAAATGGTGCGTATGATATTTATTACGGTGCAATATGCGCATCATTGAGAACTGACTTAGACTGATGTACAGATCTTGTGCTATGATCCTTGAACTGGTATGTGGATTGTTTTCTATTGGCTTTCGCACAGCTGCTTCATTGCCTCTGGTTACTGAAGCATCTTCTAAATCACCTTGTTTCAGGAAGGCGTCTTTCAACCCTTAGAAAAGTGTCTGCAGTAGGTGCCCTCCTTCCTGGAAAGTGATCTTCACACAGGCGCTTTGCTGACAGTGCATTGTACCTTATTTCTCCATAGATTAACAGCATGTCATCATACTTGACATTAGTATACATTATGACTAGCCTTGTCTCGTAGAAAGGTTTCAAATACTCAGTACATGGAGAGTTTATTCACGCCAAGCATTGACGCAGACGCAAATAGCTAAAGCCACTTTGTATATGTGACGTGTTTTAAAGTTGGCTGAATGGTTCAAGCATAATACCAAGCACAATAAAATACCTACTACGAAGTATAAATTATCCACCTGTAAGTGGAAAACGTGGCGATTATTGTATTTTGTACACACTTATAATGTTATAAAAATGTTCTTTGTATCATAATATCAAATTATAGACCCAAAGAGATAAATCAAAAGGTAATAAAAAGTTTGAACCGTTCACGAATGATTTCAACCCGAATGAAGTGGCACAGTGGTAAAGCAACCATGATAATACCATTCGGCCAATGTTACCTTGGGAGCTGGCGTTCTTATACGAATAAATAATTGCAGAACTCAGACCCACCTCGAATCTTTACACGCTTTTTGCAGCTTCAGTTGTTGGAGCTCGTTTTGGTAGTTTTAACTCATATAAACAAACTGCATCAGTCATTTCAATTACTGTATGAACTGAAATATGTCATAGTTTTATGACACACGGAATTATTTACCTAATACTTAGCATTTTTTGACAACGCTGTACAATGAACCATTGTTGGCTGACAGTTTAAATGCAATTGGTCGCGCTGCGTACATCTGCCATTTTGTTTTGAAATAGTTTTGTCAGCCGATAAGTTGTGGCGTTTACAAAGCTGTGTATGAAGGTACGCTAAAGAATGAAAGTTTGTAAAATCAGTTAAAAGTGCTACTGCAGCTCCCAGTGTCAGGGTGTGACATTTTTTTGCATCGACATACATGGCGATTGCATTCTGCCCCGTAAAACACTTATGCACTGAGTTATCTATCCCGCCACTATGAAGTGTTATGCTAATCAGCCATTAGAAGGTATTCAAGAAAGGCGTAACTCACATGTCGCTTGGCACGTTGCATAAATTAAAAAATAAATAGGGGCAGCTGACTCACCTGATATATATATACATACATACATACATACATACATACATACATACATACATACATACATACATACATACATACACAGTGGTGTGCAAAACCTATAGACGAAAGTAATCTTGGCATGCTGTGACACTGCCAAGTAACATAGCTCGATGAAGCTTTAATTATACATAGAGGGAACTGCTACGGTATGCTACAGTAGGCAACTAAACGAAATACGCAATGAGACGAACAGAAATGCCACTTTTATTCATAGACCATATGAAAGCTACACTAAAGTCAATACGACATATGATGGCTCCCTAGATTTACGGAAACAGATGCACGGTGCTTAAAAGGGTGAATGATCACCACGGACAGCAATGCATGCTCCGCATCGTGCTCCGATGCTGGCCTTAAGGTTGGTAAGCGGTTCTTGTGGTAGGGCGTTCCATTCCTCCACCAGCGCTGTTGACAACTGTTGGGTGGTCGTTGGTGCATGTGGATGTGCTGCAGTGCATCTCCCCCAAAGCATCTCACACGTGTTCGATGGGATTTAAATCGGGGGAACGGGCAGGCCAGTCCATTCGCCGAATATCCTCCACCTGCACTGTTCGATACGGTCGCGCATTGCCATCCATGAAAATGAAGTCAGGGCCGACTGCATCCCTGAAAAGACGCACATGCGGAAGGAGTACAGTATCGTAATAACGTTAAACAGTGAGCGTACCGTGTTCAAAGATTTGGAGGTCGGTGCGCCCATGCAACATCATGCCTCCTCAAACAATAACACCCGGAGCACCAAAACAATCCTGTTCGGGGATGTTCCTGGATTCATTACATGTTCCCACCTCTCGCCAGGTGAGGGTACGTCGAGAATCACTACTTAGACTGATTCTGCTCTCATCGGAGAATATCACGCGATTCCATTCCTCGTTGGTCCAATTTTGATGCTCTTAGGACCATTGCAAATGGTGCCGCCAATGTGCGGATGTCAATGGAACGCAACGTACTGGCCGTCGGGCAAAGAGACACCTCTGTGTAGTCCCCGTGCCACTGTGTATCGTGAGATTGCCTGTTTAGCTGTCTTGTTAAATGTGGTTGCAATTGCACCCGTGGATCCCTTCATGCCTGTTGCACAATGTAGTGGTCATCTGCTGTAGTTGAGCTTGGGTGACCACCACCTCTCCTTGGGACAGCAGTGCCTGTGGTTTGAAAGTTCTTCATGCACGTGAAACAATGCTGTGAGCAATTCCAAACTCCTGAGCAACACTCGTCACACTTCGCCCTTCTTCCAGTTTCCCGATGATTCTTCCTGTGTGAAGTCATCCAAATTGTGTCTACGGGCCATGTTGCAATGAAGAACACCACTACAGTGCACCGTAACAGCTTGCTAATTGCCACACACCGGCTTGTCCTGTTTCGTCAACTGTCCCGTTTTGCGGGATCAGACACATTTGCTTCTATAGGCTCGCTACACTCACGCCATGTGACGTCCAACTTTCTGTGTAGGTGTGAGAGACCTCTGGCAACATGCTCCCGCACATTCATCTACTTTCACCAAGTAGTTCATTTGTTATGTTACTTAACTCATCTCGTCCTTAGGCTTTGCACACCAGTGTATACACTTGAATAATAATTTTGTGTATAAATGTATCCCCTACGAAATAGTTACAGTGGTTTAGCGAATTTATAATATTTCACGTTCAAACAGTTAGAATCAACGTTTATTGTTATGTAATAATTACAGCGGGTTGCAGATGTTTACCTCATTTGTTATAATCAGGGTTAGGATTTTTGGTGCAAATTTCAGATGAAAAAAGGAAGGGAAAAGGTGCTCAAATAAGGTGAAAAAAGGGACAATAAAGTGCTAGTTTATTTAAGGGGATGCACAATTGAAATTGGTATTTTCTAAAATATCCATTCAATTGTTGAAATTTTAACCACACGCCAGTCTTCTTTAGATATAATTTTTGTGAATTTCAATCCAAAATCTTAATTAGTTTTGAAGTTATTAATTTCAAAATATAAAATTATGGGTATATGCAAAAGGCAACACATGATGCATTTTTCAAAAAAAAAAATCTTATGTTGCTTCTATGTGAAAGAACTACAAATCTGTCATATAATTTTTTCTACCATTCTTAGGTTAAGAGAAAAAAAAAGTTTTGCAGTTTTGTATTTGCCTTTTTTTTAAGTTTTTTGTATACATTGTTGTCTTTAAAAATTAGTAGCGCAGACACTATTCATTACATAGAAAAATAATATCAAAGTTTTATTTATTTTGGTTTTTGAAATAAGCATAAAAATGTCAATATGAATGGATGAAAACTACATCCTGTGGAACATTTTGAATATGCAAAAATGCTGTGAAATGCCTTAAAATCAAGTTTTAAAAATATAAACAGCTAGCAACCAAATGCGCAAGGGTATTTAAAAAGTCTCGTAACGATCCTGAAATGTTAGCTAGGACAAAAATAAAAGTGGATTCTAAAACTACAAGCAATGGAGAATGTTTTGGGAAAAAACACACACGCACGCACGCACGCACACACACACACACACACACACACACACAGTTGTGCATTCCCTTAACTAATTCAACGATTTCTCTTTCCTCTGTTCTATTTACTGAACTACAAACAAGTACATCAAATTATCACTCGTCAAAAGAAGTAAAAAAGATGAAGGTGTTGCACATCAAGGCATTAAGCATCTCCACATTTTTACTTTCTCTACTACGTATAGTAAGTAGAGGAAGTATTGCATTCCACCCAAAAATTCGATACCGAGATTTCACCGGAAATACATGTTTTGAGACCTCCTGAATCCAAAAAAAGCATTTTTGGAAACATGTCCGTGTGTGTGTGTGTGTGTGTCTGAACAGCATAACTCAAAAACGAACAGTCGGATACGTACCAAACTTTGTATTTGGGTTCAGTATCTTCCAGAGATGCGACACGAAAGTTTTCAAGAAAATCCCCCCACCCCAAACTACCCTTGACATGGAAGATTTTTCGAAAATTTTAATTTTCTCAAAAATGGCTCTAACGATTTTGATGAAAATATCATATGTTTAAGATAATGTCATGAGAAATGAAATGTATATCTCCAATTTTCTGGGAATGTCTCCAAAAGTATTCTTCATTGTGAACGACTTTTGCATAACTGGTAAACCATAAGAGATAGACAAAATTTTACTACACAAAAAATGTAGATCGCGTTAAAATACACAACTTATGTCATATACATTTCTTTTGTTGAGTGAACCGTTTTCGAGATATTGCTTGTTATTTCCTTAAATTTTTCAATACTTATACTTTTTCTCAAATTTGTTATTCATTTTTTTTATGTCCTGGACATGCAAAGAGAATGGAATGCGCCAAATAGCAACCAGCGTTAAAATTTGACTATCGCTTAAAGGCTACCATATTTCCCTTGCATCTACAAGAAAATTACCAATAAGATTGACATCTCGATATCTCGATTAACATGAAGCATATGGAGAATAGGCGTTTGTAAAATTAGATTGTACAAGAGTAGAGAAAGTCATGTGAGTGTAACACATCAGATTTTTTTATGTCCTGGACATGCAAAGAGAATGGAATGCACCATATAGCAACCAGCGTTAAAAGATTTGACTATCGCTTAAAAGCTACCATATTTCCCTTGCATATACAAGAAAATTACCAATAAGATTGACATCTCGATATCTCGATTAACATGAAGCATATGGAGAATAAGCGTTTGTAAAATTAGATTGTACAAGAGTAGAGAAAGTCATGTGAGTGTAACACATCAGATTTTTAAAAGTAAGACTGTTTCTATTAGGAGATAGAATGCTTTTGTAGATGCTAAGGCTTCTTTCAACATCCATAGAAACCAGTGGGGCAAACCTTGTATTCACTCGGAATGGCAACTCTACAGATGTGACGAATTCCTCAATGTCTGGATTCTTCTGAAGACTAGATTCAAGTTTGTCTTTGGCAAAGCCATCTAACTGCTCCCTCACGGAAGTAAAAATATCCCATTGTTTTTCCTTTTCCAGACCTTGTTCTTCCAATCGTTTAATACCTGCAGGCAGGTACTTATAACTATGGATGCAATATAGTTCTGTATGCAAATTATGTATTTTCTCCGGCAACAGAAGTTGCTGTGCCTTGGAAACTGCACCTGCGTCGGATGGATGCAAAAAAAAAACACAAACTCTTTAATTTTGTCGAAATTCCCACACAACATAGCAGCACTGTCAATCCAAGATCCCCGGGGAGTAATGACCGGGAATTTTGGAAGGGGCAGGCAGTGATTAAACCTGTACTAAACAACACGGCTCGGAGCTTTCAGTATAATCTTCTTCAGGGCAGAGATGAATTGATTTGCGAGGTCGTATTCGTTCCTTATGGATTCACAAACCCAGTGAAGGGCATGAGCCATGCATGTCACATGCTTCAAGTTAGTAAATAAATGTTTCAATTGGTTAACAGCCGAAATCATGTATGGAGCCTTGTCCGTAACCACAAGAGGACGTTTTTCATACTCTATACCAATAGGCCACAGTTTTTGGCAGAAGTCCATAATGGATTGCATTACTGTACGGCATTGGCTTGCTGCAGCTCGTACAGTTTTAACAACATGGGCTTAACTTTCCCCCCTGCTAAGGGAAAAACTAAAATGTTCAAAACATGTCGTTCCATTGAGTCTATGGTTTCATCCACAATTATTCCCACATCGCATTCAGACACTTTTTACTTGAGTCTTGTTCGAGCAGCGGTCGGGTGTAGACGCGTTTCCGGTCCGCTCTGTGAGTAGTAGTAATCTCAAGAAGTGTTGTGCAAATATGGCGAATATCGAAGGTCTGTTGGACAAGTTGAGGAGTGAAGTGAAAAGTGGTTTCGCGGAAAGTAAAGTTCGTCACAGCGAGCTATTAGGAATTATTAACTCCATGATGGAATCCCTGGACAAGTCTGAGACACGGGTGAAGGAGTTGGAGGCAAGATGTGAGTGGTTGGAGGGCAAGGTGGACTATTTAGAAAATCAGTCAAGAAGAAATAATATTGTTATATATGGATTAACGGAAGAAGAGAATGAAAGCTGGGACATCACGGAGAACAAGGTGCTAGAAGTTGTGGCCCAGATTGGAGTTCATCTCAGGCCTGACGACATTGAAAGAGCGCACCGTGTCGGTAAAGCAGGCAACAGGCGGCCAATTGTATGTAAGCTCCTGTTATATAAGTGCAAATCCGCCATTCTCCGAGATAGTAAGTATCTTAAAGGTACAGGTGTGTTTATAAGAGAGGATTTCAGTGAAAAGATCCGGCGAGAACGAGAATTTCTTCATCGCCATATGATAAATGCAAAATCACAGGGTTGTCATGCAGTAATCAAATTTGACAAACTTTTAATAAACGGGCGAATAAGAACCAAAGCAGAGCTGGAAGAAATCGACAAGAAGATAGCAGAAATTCAAGGAGAGGAGGTTGGCATTTCTGCAGAGCATCGAGCCCCAGAAGGCAGTATGGTTACACCTCTACCGGAAGGGACAGCAGGTAGCAGGGTCCAAGACGGCCAGATGACAAACACAATGGCAACGTCAGCAGGGGGGAGGGTGTCAGTGCAACCAGCCCGCAGGTCACAAAGGACAGGGAGAACCAGCACACTAGGAGTAGGAGGTAAGATAACAACAAACAGATAGAATGAAGATGCCCAGCTGTCAGTGGGGTTTTGGAATGTGGAAGGTTTGAGGGGAAAACTGGCTAGTGGTCAATTCTTGAACTTTGTAAATAACTTGGACATAATTGGGTTAGCAGAGACTTGGCTAAAAAACAATGAAACTGTGGACATAAGTGAATTCCAAGGTGTCTTTAGTGGTTCAGAATTGAGAGGTAGAAGGGGGAGATATCCTGGGGGCGTTGCTACTTTCTTTAAGAGTAATTATGTGCAGTCTATTAAGGAAATACAGAGTCATCTCAGGGGAGCAACCTGTATATATTGTAATATAGCTGATATTAATATTGTTGTTATAACTGTATATCGCCAGCCGGTTACGTCCCAGTATGCTGAGCCAGAATTCTTTACAGATTTAGGGGAAACAATTGTAGAAATCAGGGACGAATATCAGGATGTAAAGCTAATAATAATGGGTGATCTGAATGCTAGGATAGGGCAAGAAAATATTACAATTAAAAAAGGGGACTTAGATAACAGAAAACCCGGCAGAAACAGCAAGGACTCAATCCTGAATGCAAGAGGAAAAGAGTTATTGTTCTTTTGTGACGCCTACGAGTTAGAAATAATGAACGGAAAATACGGTTCGGACCTGTCAGGGGAAGTAACATTTGTGCATACGAATGGGAGTAGTGTCATTGACTACATTCTGTGTTCACAGGACGTATTGCCGTTAGTTCAAAATTATAAAGTTGAAAACAGCATTGACTCTCATCATTTTCCACTGATAATGACTTTAAAAGTATCTCGGCTAGTATCTTATACAAGGGATGAAAGCGCATGCGAAACATTGACGCCATTGTTTAAATATAGATGGAGGGAGGCAGGAAAGGAGATTTTTATTAACACTTTAGAAAACGAAATTATATCTTTTGACGTAGATCAACACAAAGGAACTGAAAGTATACAGAACATAACTAATATTATACAGAAAGCAAGTGCGCACATGCTAACAGGAAGGGGTAATGCATCAAACAGCTTAACATTAAATAGTTGGTATAACGATCAGTGTAAAACAGCGAAGAAAGCAGCGGAATCTGCACTTATCAAATACAGAAGAGAGGGGGGGTGAAGAACGTAGAATTTCTTTTGCAAATCTAAGAAAGTCATATAGGGAAGTCCTAAAGCAGAGCAAAACAGCTTGGCAGGACGCAAAGGCAGAAGAGGTACGTCAAGTAGTCGAAAATGGGGAAATTGGTGACATGTGGAAAGTTATTAGACAGATTCGAAGGCGAAGGTCCATTCAGGTAACTATCCCGGCTGGAGAATGGATAAAGCACTTTAAAACAGTCTATGAAGGAGGGGAGTTTAGAATACAATTAAATACTTTGGCCGCTGAAGGGATGACTGGGGCTCCAATTGTGCAAATGCTTGATTATGAAATTAGCACAGCAGAGGTTGTTCGTGCAATAAAATGTTTAAAAAACGGGAAGGCAGCTGGTATAGAGGGCTTGTCAGCTGAGTTTTTCAAGATCTCGCTAGAAGTTAATAAAATGGTAGATTTCTATAGAAAAAGCTTCAATAAAATATTTGAAGGCGGAGAATATCCGGAAGCATGGAAAACCGCCATTATCCAACCTCTTTACAAGGGCAAAGGGAGTTACAGCATTCCAGGAAATTACAGGGGTATCTCGCTGCTCTCTATATTTGGAAAAATTTACAGTAGAATCTTATATGAAAGAATTAAGTGTTGGGCCAAGACACATCATAGGATTTCTAAATTTCAGGCAGGATTTAGGGAAGGTTTCTCGACTATTGACAATGTCTTTGTTCTGAAAACAATAATTGATGACAATTTGAGAAATAAAGGTGGTAAGGTATATACTGTATTTGTAGATTTTAAAATGGCATTTGATACTGTAGAACGCAGTGCTCTCTGGGAGAAATTAACACGTAAAGGACTTTCGGGGAAAATGATTAGAGCACTTAGGGCAATGTATAAAGAAGTTAAGTTTGTTATCAAGACCGATCAGCACAATACATCAGAATGTAACATAGCGCAGAGGGGGGTTAAACAGGGTTGTATACTATCTCCGTTACTTTTTAACTTGTTTATTGATGATGTTGTTAGCGTGATGACGGAGGAAGACATAGATGCACCGACAATCGCAGACCAAAAAATACCAATTCTTTTGTACGCGGATGACATTGTAGTTCTTTCTAAAACGATAAAAGGTTTGCAGTCTGGTTTAAACGCTCTTCGACAATACTGTAGGCAATGGGGTATGGAGGTAAATATTCTTAAAACTAAAACAGTCACCTTTAAAAATGGATATGTGTACGGCCAACATGAAAAGTGGACTTATGGGGAGGAAGAAATTCAAAATGTTAAACACTTCGATTACTTAGGAGTAAGGTTTGATATGGGCGGAAAATGGAACAAGAACATGGAGTTTATAAAACACAAAGGGATTGGACAACTTTCTGAAGTATTAAGGATATTGACACGGGTACCAGATATGCCAGTAAAAACATTACAGACCATGTATGAAGCAATGGTTAGGTCCTCATTACTATACGGCAGTGAAGTGTGGGGATGGGAGAGGGTGGATAATGTAAATAAAATACAATGCAATTTCTGGAAGCGCATTCTAGGGTTGGGGAGGGGTACTTCAAACTACGGAGTTCTTCGGGAGGTAGGATGCTGGGAAGATGCTGTATTTGCTAAACTAAACGTAGTTAGGTACTGGCTGCGAATAATTAAAGGCGATCAAACAACTCTGAGAGCAATATGTTATCGTCATCAAATAAACAACATAGGGCAACCAAAATGGTGGGCAGCGGGGTTGCAACGCGAATTATCAAAAATTGGCTTAAATGATATCTGGCAAAGGGGTAATGAAAATACACACAGTGCTGTAAGAAAGGTCAAAAGACGACTATGCGATATAAACAGGCAGAAAATCGAATCTGAATGTAGACAAAGATCAACATTGGAGCTACAAAATGAAATAAAAACTAGGTGGGGTAAGGAAACATATATTTTGGAATTGAGTATAAAACAGAGGACTGGAATAGCATGGCTTAGGTTGGGAGGGTGGAAAGCTCGCAAGATTGTTGATAACGATGGCAGGAGGATTTGCCCATTATGCGGGGAACAAGAAGACTGGACGCATATTTTGGCAGCATGCGTGCAGACGGAGGGTATTAGGAAAAAACTATTACCGGAAGTATTTTTGGCTTCCAACAGACGGAGGACAGCATGCTGGGACATGATTCTAAACAGCCAAAACTGGCCAAGCTTGGGCACATACTTAATGGAAGTACGTGTACTAAGAGATAAGGTGTTTATGTAATTTTTCTTTAAACATATGTGGTGCTTGAGTACATGTGCGCGACTGTGTGTGTGTGTGTGTGTTTGTGTGTGTGTGTTTGAGTGTGTGATTCAGTGTGTTTGTTTTTCAATTTTATATGTAATGTATGTATATAGTGCGGTGATTGTAAAAAAATAGTTGTTTTCTGGTTGATACTGCAAGTCACGTATACAGACCAGGTATTTATCTAGAGAGCATCTACGGTCTTATGACCCATGCGACTGTGTTATGCAATTAATGTAATACTAAATACCTAATAAATACCACCACTACTACTACTACTACACTTTTTACTTTCTCTACTACGTATAGTAAGTAGGGGAAGTATTGTATTCCACCCAAAAATTCGATACCGAGATTTCACCGGAAATATATGTTTTGAGACCCCCTGAATAAGAAAAAGAAGCATTTTTGGAAACATGTCCGTGTGTGTGTGAACAGCATAACTCAGAAACGAACAGTCGGATAAACACCATACTTGGTATTTAGGTTCAGTACCTTCCAGAAATGCGACACGAAGGTTTTCAAGAAATTCCCCCCACCCCAGATTACCCTTTACATGGAAGATTTTTCGAAAATTTTAATTTTCTCAAAAATGGCTCTAACGATTTTGATTAAAATATCATATTTAAGATATTTTCATGGCAAATAAAATGTATATCTTGAATTTTCTGGGAATGTCTCCAATAGTGTTCATTGTGAACGACGTTTGCATAACTGGTAAACCATAAGGGATAGACAAAATTTTGCTACACAAAAAATGTAGATCGCGTTAAAATACACAATTTATGTCATATACATTTTTACTTTCTGTACTACCTATAGTAAGTAGGAGAAGTATTGTATTCCACCCAAAAATTCGATACCGAGATTTCACCGGAAATATATGTTTTGAAACCCCCTGAATCCAAAAAAAGCATTTTTGGAAACATGTCCGTGTGTGTCTATGAACAGCATAACTCAGAAACGAACAGTCGGATAAACACCAAACTTGGTATTTAGGTTCAGTATCTTCCAGAGATGCGACACGAAGGTTTTCAAGAAAATCCCCCACCCCAGATTACCCTTTACATGGAACATTTTTCGAAAATTTTAATTTTCTCAAAAATGGCTCTAACGATTTTGATTAAAATATCATATGTTTAAGATATTTTCATGACAAATAAAATGTATATCTTGAATTTTCTGGGAATGTCTCCAAAAGTGTTCTTCATTGTGAACGACGTTTGCATAACTGGTAAACCATAAGGGATAGACAAAATTTTGCTACACAAAAAATGTAGATCGCGTTAGAATACACAATTTATGTCATATATTTTTTTTTTGAGTGAACCATTTTCGAGAATTTGCTTGTTATTCCCTTAAATTTTTCAATACTTATTTTCTCAAATGGGAATTCGTTATTCATTTTTTTCTTGTATATGCAAAGAGTATTAATCCGTGACAAAGAGAATGGTGCTGCACCTAGCAACCAGCTATTAAGAGATATGTATATGCTTAAAGGCTACTTATTTTTATATTGCCCTTGTAAATATATATTCCCCTTACATCTACAAGAAACTTAGCAATAAGATAGTCTGCAAATGTTTATCTCGATTAACATGAAGTTGATGGAGAATAAGCGTTTGTAAAAATAGTTTGTACAAGAGTAGAGAAAGTCATGTGAGTGTAACAGATCAGAATTTTTTTTTGTTGAGTGAACATTTTCAAGATATTGCTTGTTATTCCCTTAAACTTTCCAATACTTATACTTTTTCTCAAATGGGAATTCGTTATTCATTTTTTTTGTCCTGGTAATGCAAAGAAAATGGAATACTCCACATAGCAACCAGCTCTTAAAATATTTGACTATCGCTTAAAACCTACAAATTCCCCTTGCATCTACAAGAAAATTAGCAATAAGATTAACATCTCGATATCTCGATTAACATGAAGCATATGGAGAATAAGCGTTTGTAAAAATAGTTTGTACAAGAGTAGAGAAAGTCATGTGAGTGTAACACATCAAGTTTTGTTTTTGATGTCCTGAACATAAAAGAGAATGGAATGCTTCACATAGCAACCAGCTCTTAAAAGAATTGACTATACCATATTCCCCTTCCACCTACAAGAAAATTAACACCTCTACAAATGTTTGTTACGATTAACATGAAGTATGAGTAGATGGAGAATAAGCGTTTGTAAAAGTAAATTCTACAAGAGTAGTTAAACTCATGAGAGTGCAACACATCAGAATTTTTCCTTGATTCTTTCTATGGTTTCTAGGTAAACAGGCTCCATGTAGTTTTTGTTAAAGTACCCTCATCGGGCATTGACATCTTGTGTATTTTTCAAGAAATCCCGAGAAGAGTGGATGGTTCACCTTATTGAGTGGAATTTCTGCTTGTGGAAAAGCTGTACACAAATCAATGTTTAATTCCTTCAAATTTTGGCTTTTTGAAGAACTCTGTTGAAACGCATTTCGTAATAGAGGTTGCCGTGATTTGTTTGCTTGAAGAATCTTGTTCATTTGATGTTTAGAGCTGAAAATGTGTTGTTTGATGCGATCTCGCTGGTGTTTTTCATGTAACAAAATTCCTGAATCACAAATAGTACATCGCATAAGAGTTCCATCAGTGCCTATGAAACCTTGTTTGAATTCTTGAGCCAGAGCAATAAATCGAGCACTGGACACCTTTGCCATAGTAAAATCTAGTACTAGTACACTCGTTTGGTAATATAACGTAGAGCTAACACTAGTTCACTTGCTAACGCAATGCGACTGTCACACAACTCACTCTTGCGCCCATTCGCTGTCCACATTCTCTTATAACACCGTGACAATTACCACAATGTTCTCATTCATGCTGGAACTTCAGTCTCAGCGATTTCTAGTAGTTTCGAGCAGACCCAGTCTTAATAATTCTCGGAACTGCACGGGTGAGGTTATTGCCGTCTCTGCGTGCCCAGCCTTCGCCTCCACGCAAACATGACGTCTCTCACAGTAACAAACTCACATTCACGAACAGCAGGCTACTGATTCTGGTGGGATAGAATCACTCATTGGCAATTGCATTATTGCGGGCTACTTTATAGCGGTAGAGCGAGAGAAAGAGGTTTTCGTCGAACACACAATTATTTTCCATTGTTGCGGGTGTGCTTTCATTTCCCGCGCGGCGTTTACTGAGAGAGGTAGGCGTACTATTCGCACGTACACAGCAAGCTGAGGAGACGTTAGTTGAAAGTTAAAGAATAAATTTAATGAAACTTAAAAGAAAAAAGGGGAAAAAAAGGGGATTATGAGCATGGGTGGGGGAAATGGGATAAAGGTGCCAAAAAGGGGTACAGGTCCCCAAAAAGGGAAAAGGTGCGAGAAAAAATGCCTGTTTTCGCAATTAGAAACAAAAGTTGACACTGTGATATCTTTCCGCACAGCTTTAACTTACCCTAAGAAAAAAGGTGCGCACCTAAAAATGCTATCCCTGGTTATAATCATTCATATCATCTTTAGTAAGAGCATTCATTATTTTATATTTGCTTAAACGCCAAGTTCCTAAGCAAAATATTCATGAATTAATAAGCTTAAATAATGTAATATAATTTCTTTATCTGAATAGAATTCGGGATTCTAATTTTATTATAGGTTGCGGCAGTGTTTTTAACACTTAAGTAATTTCAGTCTAATTATATAATATTTAAATTCAATAGCAGCCCGCCTTGAAGCAATATGTGTATGTAATAATTAGTAAAATGTATGTAACAGTCATTGCATATGGTTATATTATCGTACACATGTTCAATAAAGTTATGTGAATGCATTACGTAATTTAATAATGTAGGAGCTGTGAGAATAATAAGTTAAAAGTTGTAACAATGAGGTAACCTTGAGGCAATAATGAGTTTGAGAGTTTAACAATACTACTTCCGATTCTTTGAAGCAATAATGTAAATTTTGAGACAGTTTAAAAATAGCTAATGAACAACCAGAAAAAGCTTTAGTTAAATGAAGGTATTCTATTGGAGTAAGATTAGCCAATCAGAGACTTGAAATACAGAAATTTACAAGTTTAGACGGTTGAAATCAAGTCAGTTGGCTCCAAATAGTGCTCATAACCAGACGTGTTGCCTCCAGTCCTCATAATTAGACGCCCAGTGTGTCCGAGAGAAATTAATTACGTATTCGTGTGAGACGAAAATAGTATACGTGTTGAAAAGTGCAAGTATTAAATAAAAGAATCTCACAGCTCTCGATATCAGTGAAGTGCTATTTAATTTGTGTCAAGAGTTAATAAAAAGGAGTGAAGTAAAATTATAATCTGTGTAAGCCTACATTCTTGTTGCATCACGCTCTGCCAGGATATCCATGTCTCTAAAATAAATACTGGAGCAGCCGAGGCAAACATAAATATTAAATATTTAAAGACACAGTGAAAATACATTTGGGGTGAAGGCTACCGGAAACTGTTTACTATATGTGCGGTTGCAACTACTTCAAGCGTTCGGCTCCCCAACAGTTGAAATACAACAACTCCTATAACAAACTACTACTTCAAGGTTTAGTGTATCTATATTGAAACTAGCTTATCTTAAGCAAAAGCTATAGTTTTATGAAATATAGATTCCATTTCAAGCGGTTAAGTGAATAACTCTGATCTCAGGTTAAAACACTGGTTAATTCAGTTATTGTAAGGAAGGCTTCAAGATATTATTTTATTAAACAAAATTACTCACATATAGACAGATTGGGTCGCATGATGTCTTTTTCCGCATTGTATGTGATTGAAAACAATCTCTGTCGGTTGAACATGCCTCCAGGTTTGCGGAAAATATATCTCTACGACAAAGCCGGTGGTCCCTGTCGTAGATTTATGGTACGTACAAGAACCTCAAGCCTGATAAAGAGGAGTTTGAGCAAAATTCCCTGTGTTTCACGCCCAGTATAGAATGCGACGCTTAGAACTATAGCAGTTAAAGAGCGCCCATAGAATAGCTCATCACAGCTACAACCTGGAGTGAACCCTATGAATTAGTGAATCGTTTTAAGTTTTCTCATTGTAATACAAGTCTCGGGAAAAATAAAATTGCCGTCAGAGATTGAAGCAGTCTTCGTGGAACTAAAAGGAACTATAGGAATACATTGCGAGCTTGTAGGAAGGTATGCCCGAGATAAATTAGTAGCATATACTTTAACACATTTCTTTTTAATTACACATCTACATAATTTTCCCTTATCACAATTATTACTCATATTATACATCATCCCTAAGTTTTCCCTTCCTTCCCTCCCTGCTTCAGCCGTAATATGAAAACATTAAAGAACGCTCTCTCAGAGATGTCATAGTATTTCATTCAAGCAGACATTAACGTGCAAATATATCCAGACCTCACTGTAACGCTTGATTCTTTAGCTCAAAGCATTTAAATTCATTTTTCCTACATATGTATGTAACAGTTAAATAGGGAGGATACTTGAATCTCTGTCTATATGTGACCCTGTGCTTTTCTAGTGAGTTCTTTCTTTGCTGTTTTTAAAGAAAGTTCTCGCTTATTAAATGCAGTGTTCAAAGTCTGTTTATTTTCATTTTCAATAAATACAGTTTAATTATATGATAAAACAATATTTTTTCAATACATTGACACGATTTCGCTCTGGAGAACGTTTCAGATATGGAGAGACTTTCTTGATTTATCTCACAGCCCAGCACATCCATGTACGCAAATTTCATGGAAAAAGTCCTGTGTTGGCATCGTGACTTAGAGATGTAAACATCTTGGAGCCGGGCTGTCATTAATAGTTTTTGTTCTTCAGCGGACTCTTTTTACTGAACCTGAAACATTATACTTTGAAACTGTTAGAAAACAATGAAATAGTGTAAACAATTGCATTATTTTCCTCCTGCTGAAAATAATTACATTTGTTAAATAACAGAGAACGGAAGAAGCAGTATTTTTTGTGCTTGAAGACTCTTTCTAAAAATCATGATGATAATGAAAATAACTTCTCTCGCGTTATCAGCCAGGTGAACTCCTGAAGGATTTCCAAGCTCTCAAGAGCTAACGTTGCTCTGATCTTCAGGAATGATGTCGAGATTATTTTTCGGGGGGAACAGGAATAAAGGTATAAGGGAAAAACAAGAATATATAGGTCTCTGGGAAGGAAAAAAGGAGACCAAGGAGAGAAAGGATCTAATGCTGTAGTGACACAATGTATTTGGGGCATATTTGGTGTTATGGTGTCCGTTACTGCTGCAGCAAACCGAATGTTTGTGAGTATCTGTGTAATGTGGCAGAGTTCTCCGCAGGGGAGAATAGCCAATGCCCTGACAGGGACCTGTGAACTGCGTTTTCATTATGATTGAATTTATCCGTACCCGGGTCTGTTACCTCCAGGCGTTGCATCTAATGTTGTGTGGTGCAGGCAGAGGAGTCCGGCGTGTGTTGTCGATGTTTGTTCATTTGTTGCGGCGTCTGTGGTGTTGTGGTGGCTGGGGTGACATTAGGACGTTTTCCATAAAATTTCTTATCAGCATGTATGATTCGTGTATATTGTTGTGCGTTTCTTGGAATTGGGTAAGTCTGTATGTAACATCGCTGGTGGTCTTCTTGAAGCTCTCGTAACGTGGCAACTGAGGCCTCCGGTCGCCCGCGATCGTCTGTATCTTCAGGAGAATGGAGTGCCTCGGGCTCGGTACTAAGCGTTACAATGTTATAATATTATGAACAAATTGTACCTGGAATGTGTTCCTCCAGGGATATCGTCATGTTTCTTGTTAGTAGACTTTGCCGTGTATTATATTTCTCAGCGTACGCGGTTTTTGGAACGCTTTATGAGTAATGTTTAGACAATATTCAAGAATGGATTTCTAAAAATGGCCTTCGTTTCTCAACCGAGAAGCCAATCAGGCTTCACCTCTGGCGCCGTAGGAGACGATTACCACCTTCGCTCCGATACGGTCCAAATTTCTGCCATTCACAGGTTCGATGAAATTCCTGGTTGGCTTTTGTTTGGAAACTTAGCTAGTCATCACATATAACACTGTAGAAAGCGCGATGGGGCCGTTCGTTGAATTTCTTGCGGGTACTAAATTAAAAATCTTGGGGAGCGGATCGGACAGTTTTGCTGCGAGTGTATATCGCGCACTGATCCGATCCAAGATATGGTGTATCGTGTATTTCTCAGCACGACCATCTGTGCTGAGGAGAGTCCATAATCGGGGCATTCGAGTGGCTGTCGCTGTTTTTCCAACTATCTTACTTATGAGTATTTACACCAAATCGGCTAAACATCCTCTGCAATGTAGGCGTGATGTGCTGTTAGGAAACTATAGCTGTGGGCTTAAATGTATGCCTATACATCCAATGTTCGCTTCTTTTTTCAACACCGGACTGGACGAACGTTATAGGAACAGCTGCATTAATCGAAGGCCTGCGGGTGTTCGTTTCCGAGAGTTTATTCGAAAGCATGATATTGAAATGCCAAACATGTTTCCTAAGTGGGAGAGGGTTTACCCCCTTGGTTACATGCGACATTCAGGTAGATCTTGGAATGACAGCATACCGGTTGACTGCGATGCCTACGTTTAGTATCCGCACTTTTTAGAATTTTGTCAGGTTACAATGATGACCGAAAGTTTACCTACACTGACACATTAAGTGCTCCAACGAAGTTGTATGTGCTTATGTTCATGGAACCGAATACCATAATTTGGTTTTCATGATAGCAATTCCATTTATACTGCAGAGCTGTATGCCATATACCGAGCTGCTTTGTATGTCCGCCGTCGAAAATTGGGAGACTGTGTCATTTTAAATGATTCCCTTAGTGCACTTGAGAGGCTTAGTGAGGTGTACAGCTACCATCGCATCGTTCAGCGAATCCAGAATACCCTCCATGTTTTCTACGCTTCTGGCGTTAATGTGGAGTGTTCCTGGATACCTGGTCACGTTGGCTTTCCAGGAAATGAACTGGCGGATTTGGCAGCAAAGGTGGCGACAGAGAAGCCAGCATCTTATGTAACGCCGGAAGACTTTAGGCTTGTTGTGTGGAGAGCTTTGCTGTTGTGCTGGTAGGAAGAGTAGTCAGCTCTCCTCGGAAATAAGCTTCGAGTAGTGAAGCATATTCCGATAAACCTCCTCTCGTGTATGTCGTGAGGAGGTGATTTTGTCTGTGTTACGCATTGGCCACAGCAATTTCACGCACTGTTAACCTTTTAAAGGTGACCCTGCTCCTGTTTGTCCGCTTTGTAGCGAAGGTCTCTCGGTCCGTCACGTTCATAAACATTCATATGAGGATTTACTCACATTAATATCTGTTTTTTTCCACCTCTAGGCTTAGTTTTTTATACTCATCTTTATCTCTGGATTTTGCTATGATCTTTATCCCTGGCTGTTGCCATTGTTTTTTGTGTTGAGCTTTATCTCTGGCCTTTGCCATGATCTGTTTTTCTAAGGGCGCTAAGTACCTTGCATGTAAGCTTCCTTAAAGACCGACATTACAATTTTTTAAACGAACGTAATGCTTTCTCTGTTTATGAAAGGTAAGCGGTAGAGAAACCGTGAAAACAGACCTCAGGGCCAGTGGCAACTGCCGAAGGAGGGTTCTAGGGCAACGCTCTCCCCATAATCACCGTAAATAGGAATCAAAAGCAGGAAAAGAAGGAATTGTGCTTGAAATGTTTTAGCAACGCTTATGCAGCGCGTAACACAAATGTTTTAATTACGGAGTTATATTAAGTCCATCCTCGATTTCTCGTGTTCGCTGATACTGCTCGAGGTGAAACGTGCGGAGGGGAATGCTTGGTTTGTGGTAGAGGTTTGCTGAGAGGTAATAGTAACTTAGCGGAGTCCAAGGCACTTCGCTGTTATTTCTCAGTGCGGTGTTTTCCGTGTGAAGTCATTCAGTTTTGCTGCCGGCATGACATGAAAACATTTAATCAGTCTTGTCTAAAATTTAATTATGGTAAATGAATTGATCGTAAATTTAATTAAATTCTTAAGGTATAGTGCGATTTAAAGTATAGAACTAGAGTTAAAACGATTCAGAACCGAAAATAAATAATTCCCCTTCTACTATATTTTGTGTTATTCGTATTTGTTTTCGCGGCACATAATCACAGTGCACGCGTTCTCACGCAGAGCTGTGATTCACACATGTACAAGCTTCGGGAGCATGTATTGTGTAAAATGCCTGACATAACCACTGACTTCAATGTACGTGCAGACTATTAAAAGAGTTTAAGTGTTCATTTAAATTTAAGTAATTAGTTAACGAATCATAGTGAATTGTGCATCATTTGCACGATTTCCATAATCACACCAGAGAGTGAAAGTTTTTTTACCACTCAAGAGGATAAAAGCATTTACTACCAACATAATGCAGAAGCACACACTTAGTGCGGTAGCCATATGTTGTATTGAGAAGGCCCTAGTTTCAACCATTTTGTTCAACAAAAGGAGAGGAGATTGAACTTAATGTACAAGCATATTCATTAGGCTAGTTTATAGTCAAGCATTATTATTATTATTATTATTATTATTATTATTATTATTATTATTATTATTATTATTATTATCATTATCATCATCATTATTATTATTTTTATTATTAGAGAGGTATGTAGATGATAATTTCCTGCAGTTTGTTTTATATTCTGGAACATTTCCTAATGCGTGTGTCGTTTACGTAGCATCATCACATGTATGTTTAAACACGAAATAAGTTTGGACGAGCGAAAATAAACTCTAATCGTTTCCGCTTAATAAATTATGTTCTTACGCTGACGTGAATAAATATTATAGAAGGTGGGAATTGAAATTTATAAGAAATATGTTCACGAAACGTAGATTTGCAAGCTTGTGTGGTTAAGATTTTTATACATTTATTTTTGAAAACAAAGCACAAAATATCCATATGTTAAACCTTGTGTTTTCCACTGAAATTTTAATCAATGGTAATTAACCCATGGGTGCACTTAATAACGCAAATGCAAAAGGCTTTCTGTTACTGAAGGGAATAATACAATAATTATTAATATAGAGTAATTTACTCTCGCTTTGATAGATGTGTTTTAGGTCACTTTTATTTCTGAATTTCATTAAGGCATAGGATTTTATACGTACTGAAAAATATATACAGTAAACTGGCCAAACTAGAAATTATATGCAGAGTATTTTGGTTTGTAGTGTTCTTTTTGTTTACTTATATTTCTGGTAAATTGTACAGTAAAACCTTCTTTAAAGCATGCTTAATAGGAAATAACATGAGTCGCCACTAATCAGGATGCAAACATAAGCGAGCACGTCATTCACAATATCCGGCCCAGATTTGCTCAATAGGAACTTTAACCTATGGCGTTCTAGGAGCTTTATTTAACCTGGATAAATGAAGTGTAGAGTAACTCATTTTCTCCGAACATACTTTAAGATCTTGGACGACTAAGGAACATTAAAAGAAGTATATATGTACGTGCTGAACTTTAGTCTTTGGGCTATCAATCCCACCAGTCACAGCACGTAAAAGAATCTCAAGCCTGATAGAGAAGCCTCTGAGAAAAATTACCGGTCTTTCACGCCCAATGTAGAATGGGACGCTAAGGACCACAGCAGTTAAACAGCGTCCATAAATAAAACTCAAAAAAAAAAACAGTTCCGTCAAGGGTTGTGCATCAACGAGATCGGAGAGCCGCAGGTGCTGATGTTTTTAAATTCCGGTATTGTATCTCATATTTATGTACCTTCGGCAGACCCAGAACCTAGGAGGCCGAGCTTCAGATTTGATGCGCCATTTGCTTTGTCCTAGAGTGGTGTGGAGTTTTTTTTATAGAGAGATTTGGTTTGCATAAAATATCTGCAGAATCACGCTGAAGTTTTTGAAGGTTGAAGAAATTCCGTGTCTTTTTAGATCCGTATTTTCTTTCGTACTTTGTTTCCTTCTTTCCCTCTTATAGTCCACTTGATTTAGGACCGTAGCATTGCCTTTGTCCATTGTCGGTGATGTGTTTGTTGGCATCGAGGTTTTTGAAAGCATATCTTTTCTGATACGCCAGGTTACTTGCAAGGGGTTTGACTCAATGATACCTGACAGACTTCTGGCGAATCTCTTTTGCAGTAATTGCCTCCAGGTTCAATATTAGAGGTGATGTCCTCAACTGTTAAAGAAGGTGGCATAATTGCATAATTTCCCTCTATAGGAGGTAGCGAGTTTTCTGCAGGAGAGTCGTCTTCTGTGGTCTAGTGGTACCATGCTAGCTTCTAGTTCCCGAGGTAGCGGGTTCAAACCCATCGGAATCAAATGGATTTCCTTGGACCTAGAAATTCATGGCTTCCTTCAGGAGGGTAGTAAAGCAGCGGTCCTAAAAGAACTTCAAGTGTGATCAAGAGATCTCTGAGCAAAATTTCGGGGATAAAATGGGACGCTAAAAACCATAGCAATTTAAGAATGTCCATAGATAAAACCGAATTTCAATTTTTCCTCGGGAGATAACTGTTCACAACTGTGCGACCTATCTCACCCGGTGTGGGAGCGTTCGTTGCGGTTGAAAGGCTGAAATTTCTTCTCGTTTCAGCTGCGATATCAGATTCCCTCATGTGGTGCGGTATAAATAGGTACCACGTCAACACCTGACTTTCTGGGCACAGGACGTGCTACCGTTTGGGCCAACCGGACAAGCCCTGGTCACGGGGCATGCACTGCGTCTCAATGCAGTGAGACGATCGCTCTATCATCCATGAGTTCTAGTAATCTACTGATTACTGCCTGAAGCCTCGAAATTTATAAACACCCGAACAACTTCATTAGGATTGAAGAAGTTCTCAAACCGAATAAAACCTGGCATCTAATATTTGAGCACATTTATTTGGCACAAGCTCTCAGAAATATACGAATTACTCAGGAACAACTAGCAACACCAGAGCGCCTAGGCCCCTCGATCAGCCCATATAATCGCGCCAAACCAATCCCTGCGAACAGCCTTTATATAAATACATGGCATTTCCACAAGCCAGTCAGTTATTACTGAACTTTCACCAAGAATATTCCGATCCACCCTCTGTTTATGTATACCGCGCTTGTGAACAAGGTGTCTGGATGAGAAAACTCAAGCAGACCACGGCTTCTCAACCCGAAAATACTCCTTGTAAAACTTTCATAAATGAATGGAAATCCCAGGAAAAATGTTTCAATAGAATATTGTGACCGCGCTTGAAAACCTACCTGCGGACCGCCGGTGAGGCGGGTGGGCCCTTCGAGCGGGTCATCGGTATAATAGCCAATGCGGAATAACCGATTATGTGCCGTTTAACAGTAACATAATATTCCTTTGGGCATGTAGCCTCCTTTTCTAGAACATTCCGCTTAATGTGCGAGACCTATATAAGGAGGCTGTTTTTGCCACTGCAGAGTTCAGTTAAAAAGATACGAAGCGAAAAGTAGACAATGCCAGTGCAGTTCAGTTGTGATTCAACGGATCAGTTGTGTTGTGTACCGAATGTATGCCAAAAGTGCCTCAAGTGTAACATGTGCTACGCTGAGTGACTAGTGGATAAATTAAGTGTGTTCCGCAGTAACTGGTGTTCTTATTAAGATGCGTATTCCAAAACTAAGGTCCGGTGAACCATATTTAACGAATAGTATGCTTCACGCGTGCAACGCTGTCTACCGCGACAATCGTAGATCCCTCCAGTTGTGGAGTGCACAGTATGATTAGATTTTTGTTGGCAAAAGGATCGTCAGCTGCGGACATCCATCGTGAGTTATACCTCGTCAATGATCTGGACATAATGAGTGACAAACAGGTGCCACACAGGTGTCGAGAGTTTCGAAATGGCGCACAAATGCGCACAATGAACAGGGAGTGGTAAACCCAGTATTCGGACCGACGGCATCGTTGAGCAAGTGAACCAAAAACTTAGAAGCGATCGGCGTTTTATTATTAGTTGTCTGGCTGATGAATTCCCAAATGTTGCTCGAACCTCACTTTACAGGATCTTCCCTGAACAGCTTGGATATCGGAAACTTTGTGCGAGGTGGGTGCTAAAACTGCTCACCGGTCAGCACAAAGAGCAACGAATGCGTAGTGCACGATAGTTTTTCGACCCTTATAGACAAGATGGAGATGGTTTGTTTTTCCACATTGTTAGGTGCTACGAGACATGCATAGCATACACCAACGCATAATCGAAACAACAGTCAATGCAGTGACGCCGTTCCGGTTAACCCAAACCACAAAGGCGTAAGGAAATGCCATACACGAATCGCAAAATGATGCTACCGTGTTTTGGGACGAAAAGGGCCTCCTTTTGATTGATTTCATGGATCGTAGGTCAACAATTACGGCTGACGTGTGCTGTGCAATGCTTACCAAACTGAGACGCACGATCCAAAATCGACGCCGCGGGAAACTGTCGTCTGACATCCTGCACCACAACGCACACCCCCACACTTCTGCGAAAACCAAAGAGAAGATTCAAGACTTTCGTTGGGAACTCTTTGACCCCCCTCCGTACAGTCCCGATCTGGCACAAAGCGACTATTTCCTCTTCTTGCATTTGAAACGGTGGCTGGGTAGACAACGATTTCAAACGGACGATGAACTCAAGACGAGCTTTACCAACTGGTTCAAGCCCCAGGAGGACTTCTATGCCGAGGGGTTAAAGAAGCTGTTGCAGGTTATAGCAAGTGTATAGATGTGAACGGCGATTATGTGGAAAAGTTCAGTACATAAAGTGTTACTGTCAATAAAAACCTTGTCTCATATGTGATGTTATGACCAAACGGACTTTAGTTTTGGAATACGCCTCGTGGTTACATTAGTGTCAAGTGGGAGATAAAAACCACGATGGAGGAAATGCTTGAAAAATTACTGGCCAAAATGGGGAAGATGAAGACGGAAATGAAATCAGAATAAAGAAGATGGAGATGAACACGGAATCCGGTTAACGAAAATGGGATGTGATATAACTACAATGAATTCCGAAATGAAGACAAATGTCCACCAAAATTGACGAACGGATGGCCTGCGTGGAGAAAGACATGGAAGACCATGGCCAACGGCTTAGCGTCTTGGAGGGAAGAATCAACGACAGCGTCAAGGAACTGTGAACGCCATGGCGGAAGATACTCTTGACGGATGACTTAGGCACTTGATGGTTGAGCCATCAGGACGCGTCCCAACGTCTGCGCGCGTCAAGCCATCGAAATACGACGGAATGTCAAAGTCTTCCGACGACAATTTTGCCACCGCCCCCACAACCGATGGTCAGCAGTGGAAGGCTCATAGCTGATAGGCTCCAGGAACGATCGGCAGAAGTTTTTAATGCGATTTCGACGTCAGCGTTTTCCGGAGACATCTGTAAACCGGTTCGGGATTCATGGCTTGGCCACAGCGTATCTTAGTCAGCTCGTGAAGCCGGCACAGACGTTGCAGAAGTTCGCCCCAACAATTTAACAGTTGGCGAACAAAACTAGCGAATCAGTTGCATGTCCCTGGAAATTGCCATCACCTTTGTTAACGGGGTGCGTGATGCTGAGGTCTCGGCGACTACAAGACCATCCACGAGGTTATAACTGCCGCGTTTGGGATGGAGGCGGCCGAGATAACAGATGCACATGTCTCGAAGTCCAAGAGTATTCGATGCGACGGGGACAGGATCAATTCAGGGACGTCGAAAAATATTGTCAGGTACTGTGTTATGAGAATGTGACTAGCCAGGGCACTTAGTGAAGGATTGTCCACACTAAGCCAAGGCGGGAAATGCATAAGCACCTGCGTGGCGTGGGAGCAGCCGTGACCTAAATAGACATGACACGGCGAGGGGTTTGCCGTCAAGGAAACCAAATCGGCCTTAGCAACTAGTGACGGCATCGGGCGAAACCTTGCCTGTGGAGAGGGAATGCCTGCTGAGTTGACCCTGGGGCACAAAGCTCAGTGTTCTGCCACGTGGATGGCAGGATGTGATGCTGGCATTGGGTGCCCTCAAGAGCCACGAAGCGACGGTCGACGTCGACAGGAAGGCCTTGCGACTCTGCCGACGCTTCGATGCTCCAAGGAACATCTGGGGATATCTGCAGGGTGTTCCTGACTGACAGAGGATGTGGTTATGCCTGCGAGAGGCGAGGTGGTTTTGAAGGCGTGTCTGGAACAGCAGCGGTCAAAGAACCTGGTTTTGCCCTGTAACGCCCCACTAGATAGAATATGCTTTACCAAAGCATTATTGCCTTTCCATGAAGAAGTGCCTGTGAGACTGCTGATTTTATCAGACACCGATCAGTACATAAGGACGGAACGTAGTTGGGTAAATGCGAACCAGTTGTGAGTATCGCAGTGCAATGGATCTTTGGAACCAGCACCGTCGCAAGATCTGTGGCACCGGCTGGAGGGCATTCTGAAGGGGGCGGCGGAACCATCTGACTACGACATCTATGTAGACAATATAAGTTTTCCACAGCCAACGGGACGGCGATTACGGCACCATCGACCTATTACTCCACGTCAACACCGCAGATGCCTGATCTATCCTGCAAACCAGGACATTTTTCTGGTGAAGTAAGCAAATGTACGAGACCTGATGAAGGACATGAGATCTAGAGAAATTATTGAAGAGTACAGCCTTTGGTGTTCTGTAGTCTTATTGAAGAGGAACGGCGAGCTACGTTTTGCGTTGTCTATCTGAAGCTGAATGCTGTCATCCGAGGCAAGTGTTTTCCCTTACCCCAGATTGCCAACACCCTGGATACTTGCGGGTGCCCAGTGGTTCTCGACCTTGTACCGGAAATCGCATTACTGAAAAGTGTTTCTAGATCCCGAAGACAGGGAGAAGACTGCATTCTCGACAGTTCTTTGGCAGTTTACGGTTATGGGCTTTGGCCTCTACAACGCGCCAGCCACTTTCCACTACATAATGGAGTCAGCCATAGCGGGGTTGACTTACGATGCCTGCCTGGTATACGTGGAATTAATCCTGGTCATTGGCAGCACTTTCAAGACCATCTCAAAAACATAACAAAGTATTACAGACTGCAAGCAACCAACATCAAGCTTAATGCCAACAAGCGCCAACTGTTCTGCAAGAAGATTAACTACTTCTACCAGATAGTCTCATCAACTGGGGTGGCCACGGACCTGGAGAAGACTCGGGCTCTTGAGATAGCTTCCTCGCCCGAAAGATAAACAAGAGTTGCGTAGTTTTCTGGGCCTCTTTAGCTACTACCGCCAGTTCGTCAGAGGTTTCCTCAATATCCCGAAGCCCCTCGCTCATCTGTCGGGAGAGCATCTACGTTACATGTGGACAGAAGAGGCCTAGTGCGTTCCAGGTGCTTAAGTTAGCATTGTGCTGTGCGCCTCTTTTAGATTTTCCACAAGTGGACGGCGATTTTATTGTGAACACCTATGTCAGCGACAGTGATATCGGAGGCGTAGTATCCCAGGTCCAGGTAGGACAGGATCGTTTAGTACCTTACTATAGGAAGACGCTGTACTTGGCGGAAAGGAACTACTGCGTTACCCGGCGGCAGCTTCTGCCAGGAGTGAAGGCGGTAAAACACTTCTATATGTACCTCTGCGGTCAGCCATTCCACTTGAATACTGATCACTTCGCCCTCATCTTTCTGTTGAGCTTTCAGAACCTTGAGCGCCAAAGAGCTCTTTGGGTCGCGAGGCTAAATTTGACGTCGGAATATCGGAGAGGAAGGGGTTACTCCAATGGGGATGCCATGTCAAGAAGACCCTACTCCAATGCCGATGCAATGTCAAGATGACCCTACTCAGAATATTACTGCCTTGCACCAAGGTGAAGGAGCGCGCCGCAGCTGTCTGATTTTGGCGGTGTCGGCAAATGGATGCGCTAGAGTAGGCGTGAGGGAGCAACTGTGGGACGCCAACCTGGGGCCGCTCCTGCGAGAAGTGGAGGCAGGAGGTAGATCCAGCTGGGAAGACGTCGCACCCAGGAATAATGCTTATAAGTCCTACTGGGCGCAGTGGAACTCACTGAAGACAAAGGAAGGTGTGTTTAGAGGTTTGGAGTTTTCTGAAAGGAAAACCCAGAAAGAACAGTTAATCCTTCCTCCGAGGAAGTTGACGGAAGTTCAGGAGGATGTACTTGCGGGGACTTCGAGAAGACATCTTTTACCCAACCAACAATCGACAAGCCCCGACAAACTAGTTCTGGTTGAGGCTATGGGCAGACGTCGAGAGAATGTGCTGCCAATGCCATGTGTGTACGGCAAGTCGCGGTGCACACACTGGTAACTGGGGTCATATAACGATGAAACACCCTTCGAACCCATCGCCATGGACATAGCTGGACCGCTCCTTGTGTCCGACAGGTAAGAGGTAAAGTAATGGTGGTCATGGATTAGTTCACCAAGCACCCGGAGGTGTAAGACATTCCTAACCAGGAGACCAAGACGATTGTGGACCACCTTATGGTGGTGTAAACTGTTCTGCCGCTTTGGGCACTGTTAGCGTTACACAGCAACTTCTAGTCGAACCTGATGGAGGAAGTACTGGAGCGACTTGGAGTGCACAAGTATACAATAGTATACCAGTACTATTGAAGAACACCTGGGGAAGGTTGTGGACGATCACAAGGGACTGGAATATCAGGGTGCTGCTATTAGCCTACCGCTCGTCAACGCACGACACCGCCGGTTTGACACCAGTCAGCGTGGTCTACTTCAGGGACCTGCGTCTAACATGCGACCTGATGTTTGGGAGCCCTTGTGGGACAGAAGAGCCAGCAGTGAACTACGTGAAGTATCTTGCGGGCTGTCTTTCTGATGCGCACATGATGGCCTGTAAGCACAACCAGATACGAACGACCGGATGAAGACGTGCTATGACCGGTGAGCCAACAGCCATGTGAACGAAGGTCTACCAGGGCAAGCGCCTTAGCCCAAGCCTCCCTTCAGAACCCAGGGCTAGTGTCAGCCGAGTGGCTCTCCAACCGCGGGGGTGTAAGATGATCTGTTGTGGTTTTATCATCCTACCCGGGCCAAGGGACGTTGCACCAAGCTTCAACAGCAAGGACTGTACCGCCACATCGTTGATTCTCTTCACAAGAAAATCAACGATGCGGTCTACTGCTCCTAGAGGCTGCCCGGAGGGAAAATCCTGGTGTTACCCCTAGATCGTCTAGCCCGCTATGACAATGTTTCGGGGCGAGTTTTACTTCGAAGCTACCTGCGGGACGTCGGTAAGCGCCTCCTGGTCCGGTATTTGGGTGGGGCTTTCAACCGCCATCGGTGCATAGGCCATTGTGTGCCGCTTACCTGTCCGAGAACATTTGTTTTGCGTGATCTAATAGCCTCGCTTGCTAGAACATCCCACTTTGTATGCGAGGCCTATATAAGGGGGCTGCTCTTGCCCTTGAGGATTTCAGTTGAGAAATTACTAAGTGAAAAGTGGATACTACCAGGGTAGTTCAGTTGTGAGTTGTGATTAACTGACCAGTTTGTTATGTTTCTAATGTGTGCTGAAAGTGACCTAAGCCTAATGTTTGTGCTACGCTGAGTTTCTAGTCTATAATTAACTATGTTTCGTAGTAACTGTTCTGTTTTGTTACATTATATAAACTTGTTTAGTGGTAGCCGAAAATCTATGAGAAATGAAGAAATGACCTGTTTGTCACTAGCAACTTAGGGTTGAAACAAAGTAAATGATCTGAAGAGTACAGAATGATGCTAACAGTCAGACATCATGGCATACGCACAGCTGCACCAACAAAAATGTTATGTTAAAAAGTTTTCAAAAGTTTTGAAATATTCAGATCATATAATGTAAAAACTAAAGCAGAATTTTGGATTATTGAGGCAGTACATTATAATATGTATTATTCTCAGTTGTTCATCTTGACTAAAGAGTTTCAAATTTTTGGACTGAACTGAAATAAAAGAAAAAGCGTTGTTTATCAATTTACTTACTCAATTCAGCTATGCTGTTTTAAAAAGTTTATTATGTAAATGTGAAGAGTGTTGTTACAGACCATATTAAATCCTTTCATAGATAACGTTGAGTTTTACATGAGCTCGGATAGTTTCTGACATGCTGTTTCTTGCTGTGAGCTCTTGTTGCATGAAATTGCATTTTGTCCTAGAGTAATTGACATTGAAAGCGGCGGTTTTTGCTAACCATGTTTTGCCCATGTTCTAGATTGCTGCATAGAAAAGTTTGGCATGATGGTAATGCTGAAAGTGTTTCACTATTATCTTGATCAAATTGATATAATGATCAGCATTAAGAATAAACAGGTTTCTGTTGCTATGCTAGTGTAGTATTTCATAATGGGTGAAGCGTTTATTGTGAGAGATAAATCCAGAAGAAGATGAGAAAAACAGAAACAGGAAAAAAATCAGCAAGACAGCTCCAGTCTGGGATAGGTAGTTTTTGCCCAGCTAACAAGTAACCTCTTTGTCCTGATGTTCTGTTTACTCTTACTTCAGTTATGCCACATCAATCAGTCTGAGTTATTTATGTTATTGGTTACAGTTTACCGATATTAGGTATTCACATTCTCTCTCTCGCTCGCAAACTCATTAGCAAAATAACACTACACAACAAATTTCAACTTTGAAAATTGTACAGAAATGAAACATTGTGATCATCCATGTAATGATCATGCTGAATCTGAATATGTAATTTATTTATTTCTTTTGCAGCACCCTTAGACTTTAAGTTCTTACACTTATAACGTTTCCAACTACGTTAATACTAACTACGCCGTTTCACATTGTTAATATATAATGCTGAATGCTTAAACGTGAAAAAATGTTGTTAGTGTTAGCATTATGGTTATTAATCCTGAAAATGAATATTTCGTATAAATTCATGTACTCATTCATTCAGTAGAAGACTGGCTTCTCTCGAGTTGTCTGTCGTATGTGTTGAGAATCCTGTCTTTGTAGGAACCAGCAGTAATCATTCAGCATGGATGGATCCCACCTCCCTTTATAATGCCGTTCCACCTGCAGAATGTCCTGATGAAAGCGTTCCCCTTGTTCATCACTCATTACACCCAAGTTTTAGGGGAAAAATAGAAATGAGAATGCAGTGAATTTTGAAAGGCATCCTGTATCCTAAATTCTTGTAATTATGGAGATTCTGCAGCAGTTCTTCACTATTGTTTTCCCCCTTTTTGTTGCTGAGGCACCCATTCACAACACTTTTAAATGATTTCCAAGCTACTGGTTCATTTGGAGTTAACCGGTCTAAAAAAACAATAAATAAAGAAAAAAACTTTGGCCCATCACTTTTTTAATCCGAGGTCCAATTTTTACTTTCTCTACTACGTATAGTAAGTAGGGGAAATATTGCATTTCACCCAAAAATTCGATACCGAGATTTCACCGGAAATACATGTTTTGAGACCCCCTGAATCCAAAAAAACCATTTTTGGAAACATGTCCGTGTGTGTCTGTATGTGTGTGTGTGTGTGTGTGTGTGTGTGTGTCTGTGAGCAGCATAACTCAAAAACGAACAGTCGGATAAACACCAAACTTGGTATTTATGTTCAGTATCTTCCGGAGATGCGACACGAAGGATTTCAAGAAAATCCCCCCACCCCAGACTACCCTTTACATGGAACATTTTTCGAAAATTTTAATTTTCTCAAAAATGGCTCTAACGATTTTGATGAAAATATCATATGTTTAAGATAATGTCATGAGAAATGAAATGTATATCTCGAATTTTCTGGGAATGTCTCCAAAAGTATTCTTCATTGTGAACGACTTTTGCATAACTGGTAAACCATAAGAGATAGACAAAATTTTACTACACAAAAAATGTAGATGCGTTAAAATTCACAACTTATGTCATATACATTTCTTTTGTTGAGTGAACCGTTTTCGAGATATTGCTTGTTATTCTCTTAAATTTTCCAATACTTATACTTTTCTCAAATTTGTTATTCGTTTTTTTTATGTCCTGGACATGCAAAGAGAATGGAATGCACCACATAGCAACCAGCGTTAAAATATTTGACTATCGCTTAAAACCTACCATATTCCCCTTGCATCTACAACAAAATTACCAATAAGATTGACATCTCGATGTCTCGATTAACATGAAGCATATGGAGAATAGGCGTTTGTAAAAATAGATTGTACAAGAGTAGAGAAACTCATGTGAGTGTAACACATCAGATTTTTTAAAACGTGAACTTACAAATAAACTCCAATTAAATTGATCCTAAAATGACCATCACAACGTCCTCCAAATAAAACGCGACTAATGTAATTTACTTTCCCCATAATATCAAGCAACTGTTATTCAAAACATTTCTTTCTACAACGCTTAGTTTTGAAGATATTGTGCAATCTCAACACACACACACACACACACACACACACACACACACACTGGTGTGCAAAACCTAAGGACGAGATGGGTAAAGTAACGTAACAAATGAACTACTTGGTGGAAGTAGATGAAGGTGCGAGAGCATGTTGCCACCGGTCTCCCACACGTACACAGAAAGCTGGACGTCACATGGCGTGAGTGTAGCGAGCCAAATGGGTCTTGTCCCGCAACACGGGCCAGTTGAAACAGGACAAGCCGGTGTGTGGCAATTAGCAAGCTGTTACGGTGCACTGTAGTGGTGCTCTTCATTGTAACATGGCCTGTAGACACAATTTGGATTACTTCACACGGGAAGAATCATCGGGAAACTGGAAGAAGGGCGACGTGTGACGAGTGTTGCTCAGGAGTTTGGAATTGCTCACAGCATTGTTTCACGTGCATGAAGAACTTTCAAACCACAGGCACTGCTGTCCCAAGGAGAGGTGGTGGTCGACCACGCTCAACTACAGCAGATGACCACTACATTGTGCAACAGGCATGAAGGGATCCACGGGTGCAATTGCAACCACATTTAACAAGACAGCTAGACAGGCAATCTCACGATACACAGTGGCACGGGGACTACACAGAGGTGTCTCTTTGCCCGACGGCCAGTACGTTGCGTTCCATTGACATCCGCACATTGGCGGCACCATTTGCAATGGTCCTAAGAGCATCAAAATTGGACCAACGAGGAATGGAATCGCGTGATATTCTCCGATGAGAGCAGAATCAGTCTAAGTAGTGATTCTCGACGTACCCTCACCTGGCGAGAGGTGGGAACATGTAATGAATCCAGGAACATCCCCGAACAGGATTGTTTTGGTGCTCCGTGTGTTATGGTTTGAGGAGGCATGATGTTGCATGGGCGCACCGACCTCCAAATCTTTGAACACGGTACGCTCACTGTTTAACGTTATTATGATACTGTACTCCTTCCGCATGTGCTTCTTTTCAGGGATGCAGTCGGCCCTGACTTCATTTTCATGGATGGCAATGCGCGACCGTATCGAACAGTGCAGGTGGAGGATATTCGGCGAATGGACTGGCCTGCCCGTTCCCCCGATTTAAATCCCATCGAACACGTGTGAGATGCTTTGGGGGAGATGCACTGCAGCACATCCACATGCACCAACGACCACCCAACAGTTGTCAACAGCGCTGGTGGAAGAACTCTTCTTCTATTGGCCATTATTTAACTATGTAATGCCAGGCTGTCCCAAAGACACAGAAAACAAGAGTATTTAGTAAATCCACTCTACATTCCTAATAGAAACCAGTCGCAAATATATCAGTTGTGGTTCTCATATTTAATGGCTTCAAGAATATATGTTTTCCTTTGTTGCTACACAATGTACCACAGTATATACACAGTTTTATTGCAGTTGTGTAACAAAATGGCATTTAAACCGATTTTAGAAGCATCTATAAATAAGCGTCGATCTTCAGTATTATGTGCAACATTCAATTTTGACATTAGTGTATTTATATCGCTGCAAGGTAATAAATCCCCATTTCTTTTTCTAAATCCTGATACCGTACCTTCCATTCTTGAAGACGAGATCCTAGAAAGCTCCGCAAGGTGTACAGCGATCTGGTACAACGTTGACGAATAACACGAAATGTGTTATTTAAATGTGGTTTTTCTTCTTCCTCTTGTGGAAAATGTGTAATCCTTTGATGAGGATTTGTGCATATCATCACATGACATTTTGACAGATTCCGATTCTTCTTGCCATATAAGCGGTGGAATGTGAACAGGTAAATTCTCTTCCTAAGATGTTGGTCTCATAGCGGATAGGAGATTAGGATACTAAATGACACTCTTATTTCTTGAGGAAAATCCATTTGTATTAGTTTAAAAAAATAACAATCATCTTCGTGGTTTTCTTGTTCTCGCCTTACCATTGGCACACCGAAATGTAAGTGATTCTTTCTTGTCCTTTAACCAGTCTAGCATTAAACTTGTACATGCTAGGCACGATCCTGGTGTCCAAGATCGCATTTGAAATAAAATGTAGACTGTCTTGAGAAGTTGAGAAATTTGCCGCCTCTGAGATTTCGTACAGAACTCGACGGATACGTAGCAACACACGTTCGGAGAGTTATTACAACCACGCTTTTGTTTCTTCATAATTTCACACACAGCAATTCAATACTATCAACTGCACCCGAACAGAGCAAAATACACACTGAATGCATAATTTACATTACCATGGTCCCTTTAATTTTTCCACACGTTTACAGATAACATAAATCTTATCTCAACTGAAGATACTCTTCTAAAATGGATGGAAACTAAGGAAGCGCTGTATGTATATACCGTCCTACTTATAACATATATTCGTTAATTACTGAAAAAAAACTATTGTGATGGGGGGGAAATGTAGCGTATTCGTGATCAGCGTATCAGACTGGTAATAATCATAATTCGGTTTCACTGTATAAAAAAAAAAGCTAATTATTACATTCTTCTTCAGACATTGTGATACAGATCAAAACTGAACTGAACTGTCAGCATAAAGAACGTAGATGACCATTTCAAACAACAAATTCACTGAGCGAATGAAGTTGCAAATTTATGTAACTGTTTGGGAAGACATTGTAAGGATTGTTATAAATTTGAAAACGATTGGTATTCTTGTAAGCCTTTTCCAACTTATTTTGTCACTCACTATTATTGTTATCATTTATTACTTCATAACGTTTCTTGCAATATTACCAGATCTGGGATACTAATTTAATTTAGCAATGCGCTTAATCTTTAGTTATTGCTAGTAAAATACTTTTCTCATTATGTAGAAAGTTGTCCAGTTTTTCAAGTAAATCAGCAGATATTGAAAAGTTAGTCGTGATTATTTTCAAGAGTTTATTTATAAATCTTGATAATACTGTAAACATGTACTGTGGTTGTTTGTATTATAATGATTATTATTATTATTATTATTATTATTATTAGTAGTAGTAGTAGTAGTAGTAGTAGTAGTAGTAGTAGTAGTAGTAGTAGTAGTAGTAGTAGTATTGTGTCATCGTTTTTGTTATTTGAATTGATACTTGTTTTGATTAATTATAAGGCCTTATTGAATCCAATACAACATTCCTAATTTTGAAAGTTTATCATATGTTCAATTTGAAATATACAGAGCTTTTCCTTCACTCTGCGGCCACCGAATGGCGGTTCACGCGCCTCCGCCGCAGCTCGGAATCCCGCCGAAGCCGTTATAATGTCCCCGCAATTGTATGTTCTCATAGTTGCAATTGCAATGATAAGTATATACTAAATTCTGTTGCAGTTAAAGTTGGTGGTAACATATGGAACGGGTAAATATAAACACCGGTGTAAGGCAAGGTTGTGGACTTTCTCCACAGCTCTTCATAATCTGCATTAACCATATGATTAAAAAATAGAAGAAAATTATATATATATATATATATATATATATACCGCATTTACGCGATTCTAATGCGCACCCCATATTTGAACTTAACATTATGAAGAAAAAAAAGCGGGGTTGTATCTCATGTAAAGCGCATCAATGACAGAAAATGGGTAATAGGTATTTTATGTAAATTTATTTAATACAACAATGGAAAGTGCCTATTGTTAGGTGACACACTGTTAAAGAGCAAAGTTAGTGTTACGCGCTGTAGCACCCTTCCGTCATCCCCTTCTCAGTAATAGTGCGGATCCGCGGCATATCAAATCAAATTGGCGTCTCATCAGCGTTGCCTATTTGCCCCGTGGAACATTTTTTTTCTTTCGAAGTGAAGTGATATACTGCTGAAACGTTTATAGTTCTGCAGGAAGCTTCTGGCACATTGTTGTACGGTGTCTTAGAGATAAACCCAACCACGGCTAGCCTTAAACTCTTGTTTCGGGATACCAAGAACTTCAGCCTCCTCTTTAGCTTTCTTTCGTATAGTGCCATTAGTCACAGGTTGTCTATTCTTCCTCCTTTCACGCACGAATTCCAACACTTTCAGGATGTCTTCCTTTGCGAGGACCCGCAAATTTCTACCTAGTAGCTTTAGTAGTAAATAATGCGAATTTCTGTTTTCGCCACAAGCGAACATACATTGAACTTCCTTCCTGCCTTTCTATTACCATTTTTTCAGCATAAAGGATTACTTTAGGCCTTAAAAAAGCATTAAAGAAGTTCTACTCTGTTTGCCTTATTTCTCCATACCGTAACTAAAAACCCTCAATAATAGGCCAATAATAACTGAGCGGTTAGCTTGTCGCGAGTTTCAGGATGCATGTTAACTCCAGCAATCCATTGTGACGTAATAAACGAAAAATTTGAATAAAGTTACTGGCGTCTAATGTGCCAGTGAATCTAATGCACACCACGATTTTGAGTACTACATTTGGTCAAAAAAGGTGCGCATTAGATTCACGTAAATAAATTCATGTATATAATTCTTTTTGCAGATGATATAGTATTAGTAGCAGGTAATGATGATTTACAACGCTGCACATACAATTGACATAAAATAGTACATTAGTACAATATGGAAATTTCATAAGATAAAACTAAAATAATGGCTTTTAAGGGAGTATATCCAATTCCAAGAAAAATTTGCATAAAATCTAAAACATTAAAAAGAAAGAAATGAATTTTCATACCTGGATACAAAGTGTCATTTCTTGATGAAGTTGATATAAACGACAAAATGTTAAAGTTCGATAAAACAGTAGGAACAATAGTAGTCTTGAAACCAGTTTTAGTACAAAAGCTGTACCAAACCTTAGAAAGACCTACCCTATGCCAGTGAGGCTCGGACCGTAACGAAAAGAGATGAAAGTGTTGCGACGGGCTGCTGGTTACACTAAGTGGAATCTATAAAGAGCTAAAAATGCAACCAGTCTCGGAATACATACAACATTACCAGAACAACTGGAGACAACACCTACAGAACGCAATGCCTAGGGCCGTCCCAAGAAGAGATGGAGGGAAAACTTGTTTAGATGAAGAAGATAAGCACAAGAGATGTGTTCTATTCACACATTTCTGGCGTCTTCTCAGGAAATTTTATTTACACTCGAGAGTTCAATATCCGAAATTGAGTGAATTTCTCGCCAGATTTACTTTTTGTTTGTATGGGTTTTGTTGTATACACTTTATTTCTCATGTCATCATTAGAGTCGGGGAAATTTTTGTCATGGGATTTTGCGAAATTATGGAGTAATTGACTTACGCTTAATATTCTTCTCTTAAAATGCATGGTTCTATTTTCATGGCTATGTTTCGTCGCAAAATTACGGAATTGAAGCACAGAGAAACTCCATTTTACACATGAGATTCCCCTGCATGACGCGAAAATTGGTGTGCAGTAAATGCATACACAATACTAAGACCTATATTTAATAAATACACAGAGTTACAGGAATGTCATACAACATTTTTTGAACATCTGACCGACGTTCAGTGTTAGTCTGGATTCTTCCAAGAAGACTCCTATCGGCATACCCCTGAGGAGTCGTTAAATTTTACTCGGTGTATTCTTTTTTAAGATTAGGTAATCAGTAAAGAGTACTGGCCCTCACGATCTTCTGATTTAACTATATACGATTTTTATATATGTGGGGACTTGAAACCTGAAATTATGGAACAAATCCCCATACATTGGAGGAACTAAAAGAAAACCTCAGGCGAGAAATGCCTCAATTTCGTATATGTAACTCTTGAGCGTGAATACAAATTTCTTGAGAAAATTCCAGGAACGTGCGGACATTTCGACATGTCTTATGGTAAGGTACGCGCTCATTATCATTGTAATTGTAACTATAACTATGTGAACGTGAACTGGTTGCACCTTGTACAGCATTAGACCGAGCCCAGCCAGCGGTGACCACAGTGTGAGGGGAAAAGTGGTTGTTTATTATTTAATTTTAAATATAGTACGTAGTACAGCATGCAACAATACTCAGTTTGTTACAGTTTACAAAGGTTATCTTAAAATCCTAAAAGTATATGGGAAATCTGTGAGTTTCATGTTATATAAGCTTTAAAACTTTTCTTGAAATAAAATTATGACTTGTATTTATCATGATCTGCTATCATATTAACAGGCATAGGAATATTTAAGTATTAAGTCCAGGATGAAAAGAAATAAAGTGAACTATTACTAGAATTTATGCAGTGACATCGCAGATTACAATCCCCCGCCCCAATTCCTCATACAGTCTGTTGGCCTTTGCGTGTTTACCTGTCAGTTGGAGTGCAGTCATTCAGTGCCTGCATTGATAAATGATTTGAATGTAGAGCCAACTGTTTTAAGAATTCCTATGCCTGCTTATTAATAAAGCATACAATGTGTATATTGTGTTCCAACAGCACAAGTCGTTCCTCATCGTTATCCCCAACTTCCACGACAGGTTCAGATGACTCTGAATCTCAGAGAAAGGATATTGACATCCCTGCCAGCTTAGCACCAAATGAAAATATACAAGATTCCAACTCAACGCTGAAGCTACAGTTTATGAATGCTGTTGGTATGTACATGCAATATATGCATTCTTCAAATATATACCTAATTAAGCAAGTAGAAGTAACGCATAAGGAAAAATAAATTACTTAATTTCTTATATTGGCTGATGAACATAAATTGGAGTACTTTCTTCCCCGTTTTTTAAACAGTAAAAACCAGCCTAACTTCTATGTTTTTAATAAGACAACACAGAATGGGGTGCATTGTGGAATAGCGACTCCAGTTTTGTGCATAAGCATGGAGTGACAACATAATCACGAGTTTCCCGAGATGCTAAGACAGCCTTCGTTTTGAACGCGTGAGCGTATTACGGAAGATTATTTGCCTTACACTTAGTTCTTTCTATTTTGTTCTGTTCCCGCTCCCGTTCTCTCCTCTCCACCTTCTGTACAGAGATTATAGTGTGTTAGTGCTATTTTATACTTTAGCACACATAATCTTTGTAATGAATCACAGGGCTGGGTTTTTTTTTTGTTAATGATAAACGCGAAATATAAAGGAGGGATGCAGCAAGAAGTGCGTGCACCTTTATGACAAAAGTGACCGATTTATGGCTATAGTCTTATCGCGAATTTTCCAGAATATTTATCGTTTCTGCGAAAGTCTCCCCCCGGGGCTCACCGTAGGGTACGCGTTTGGCGTACCCGGAGTCCCGAGCCACTCACCGTTCTATTACCCCCATCACCTTTACCACGTTTCTCTACTGCTTCCAAATTACTCATCCTCTTCTAGGTTTATTGTTAGTCTTAGTTTGTACGGTCTTAGGTTTATTAACTCCTGTCTCACTAGCAGGTATCTTTTCTGTCACCGTGGTTATTTCCCACGATTTCAGCGCGGCTTCCGACATGTGTGCACTATGGGCATCTTAGGCGCGAAGGTTGCGCCCTACCACTGCCCCGTGCGTGACCTTAGGTACGGATCCCGTCCTCGCCGTCATGTACATAAAGGTTATTATTGAGTTTTATTTATGGACGCTCTTTAACCGCTATGGTTCTTAGCGTACCATTCTACATTGGGCGTGAAAGACAGGAAATTTTGCTCAGAGGCCTCTTTATCAGGCTTAGGTTCTTATCTACGACAAAGGGACCACCGGCTTTATTTCGGTTCTGAAGGAAGCCATGCTAAGGATTATTACGCCCGAAAAAAATTCATCCCCATTACCGGGTTTGAACCCGCGACCTCGGGAACCGGAAACTAACGCCCGATCCCCCCAGGGGCTCAGCTTATGTGAGTACGGGTGTTGCCGTACCCGGGGGTTCCCGAGCCACTCATCGCCATCATCATCCTTCCACCCTCGTCCAGTCGAGGTGGGACTCAAGGTAGAATCTCGTGCGTTCTGTGCATTTCATTCCATGTCGCCCCTCCCCATCGTTTCCTCTATTCTATTTCTGCACATTTCGCACCACGCCCATTCATTTACACATCTCTTTTCTTCTTCGCCGGCCTATCTTGAGTGCGAAACGCCCACACACTTTTAGTTTCTTTTAACCTTTTATTTTAATCCTCCGTGGACACAGCCTGACGGATACCCACGCACTGGGTGCGCAGCTGGGTGAGTGGGTAATGGCGTCATCCCCACCACCCGGGGTCGTCATGTAGGGTTTGAGTTCGTATCCGCTGTTCAACTGCAGTCCCGCGGGGGGCCATTGCATGAGCTGCTGACTTCTGACGGCGATTGGGTCCCTCTATCTATGTTCTGGGAGGCGTGACCCTGTGGTGAGTTTGGTATAGATAGGCCACTCACCCAAGCTGGGGTAACGCCCGGGAAGTCAGAGCCCGCGGTCGGAGACGGTGGCAATGGTGGAGGATTTTTTTCGCTATGGAGCACCCTTTCTCCATTATTAACAACAAGCGCCGAAAGGTTATTGCAACAGAAGTAGCACCACCAACAGCTGGTTGTTACTTAGTGATTACCCGTACAGAGGAAGGACAATCATTCGAGAAGGTGAACCCTTTTATAATCCAGAAGGGCATTGACTCAATTGCTGGTCCTGTTCATTCCTGCACTCGCCTACGAAACGGTTCATTGTTGGTTCAGAGTAAGTTCGATCAACAAAGTAAGACCTTGCTGCGCGCCACGCTTCTCCACGGTTATCCTATCCGTGTTGAGAAGCACCGCACTTTGAATTCCTGTCGAGCCGTCGTCACCACTCACAGCCTCGACGGAATATCAGACGATGAGCTGGTCGACTATCTTTCCGACCAAAAGGTTACAGCGGTTCATCGAGTGCAGGCTAAACGCGACGGTGTGTTGGTACCTACTCATACCCTGTTTCTCACGTTCGATGGCGTCGATCTGCCCACTAGTATTTCAGCAAGCTACGAACGTGTTGCTGTGAGGCCCTATATTCCTATACCTCTGCGTTGTTTCAAATGCCAGCGTTTTGGGCATACGCAAGTCTCTTGTAAGAGTGCCGTATCCATCTGTGCCTCATGTAGCCAGCCGTCACACGAAGGTACCTGTTCATCAGGACCCGTCTACGTTAATTGCAAAGGGTCTCATTCTGCTTCATTTGCCGACTGTCCGCGATAGTTGGAGGAGAAGGCGATAATGGAGATCCGGGTAAACGAGAAACTCTCCTTCGCCGAAGCCAGGAGGGGTTACCATACGCGCCAACCTTCGCTCCTGCGATCGGGAACATTCAGTTCTGTTGTTGCCTCGCCAGTACCCCGGAAGGATGCAGAGATTCAAACTTGGTCCATGACTGCATTGACCGCCACTACCATCCGGCCGTCCATTTCAGCTACGGTTACCAAACCCTCTAAACCTGGTCCAAAGTCTATGAAGTCACAAGACACTGAGAAGAAATCGAAGCAGAAATTTCGTAGGGAAGATGTTTTGAAAGACCCTCCGCGTGCCCGCAGCAAGACAAGTTCACCTCCTCCTCCTCCTCCTCCTCCTCCTCCTCCTCGGAGGTCGCAGTCCCAGGACCAGCGGCCCCCTTCACCCGTTGCCACCCAGAACCGATTCTTGGCGCTTGAATCGGTTTCTGGCTCAGCGCGTGGGCCCTCCCTTCGAGGAGGCTATGGAGCCTGACCAACTCCATTCCAAAAGCCCGAGCCCAAAGGTTAAGCAAAAGATAATTTTAAGCCGCCCTTCTTAGTAGACAGTTTATCCCTTTTTCTTAATGGCTATCCTGACCTGGAATTTACGTGGTGTACGATCCCATAGGGCGGAACTGCAACTTATATTGCGTTCCCATTCACATATGGTCGTGTGTTTGCAGGAGACCAAGCTTCGCCCTCACGATCCTTTTGATCTTCGAGGGTATACTCCGGTTCGCTACGATCTTGAACGGAGAAGGGTATTCCTGCTCATGGAGGCGTCATGTTATTAGTGCGTAACGATGTTCATTTTCAAACTCTCACTATTACGTCCGACTTGCAAGCTGTTGCAGTTAAACTACAGTTACCTGGCTTTACCTCTTCTGTTTGCTCTGTGTATTCTCCTCCGTCGTCTCCCCTCGCTAACGCGAACATTCGCGCTCTCCTGTCTGCTCTCCCAACACCATTTCTTCTGTTGGGAGATTTGTAATGTCCATTACCCCCTGTGGGGTTCGCCAAGTGCTTGTGCGAGGGGAACTCTACTTTCTGACATTTTTGTTCTGTTCAACCTCTCTATTCTCAATACAGGTGAGCCTACGTTTCTTTCTGATTCTTCCGGTACGTTCTCTCACTTGGACCTCACCGTTTGCTCACTCCAGCTTGCTAGTCGTCTGCAGTGGAACGTCGTCGCTGATACCTACTACAGCGACCATTACCCCTGCATCGTTTCTCTTCTGTCTCACCACGTCCAGCATTCCAGGGTGCCTGCCTGGATATTCACAAAAGCCGACTGGAGATTGTATTCCAGCCTCGTGTCTTTTGCGGACCATCCCTTCACTGACGTTAACCAAATGGTGCAGCAGCTTAAGTCTACGATTCTATCTGCTGCCGAACGCACAATTCCCCGATCATCCTCTTACCCTCGGCGTATTCCTATTCCGTGGTGGAACGAGGATTGTCGGGACGCCGTTCGTGCTCGTAGGACTGCGCTTAGGGTGTTTCGGCGACACCCTAACTTGATAATTTGGTTACTTTTAAACAATCGCGTGCCAGGGCTCGTCGCATTATTCAGGATAGCAAGAAGGCATATTGGACTCGTTTTGTCCAGTCTTTTACTCGCTTCACACCTACCTCTGTTGTTTGGGATAAACTTCGTCGCTTCTCCGGTAAAGTGTCGCATTGTACTGTCTGGCCTTCAGGTTTCCAATGCCACCATAGTGGATCCGGCTGCCATTGCTAACACTCTGAGTGCCGCCTTTGAGGCGGTTTCCAGTTCAGACCATTATTCCCGCCGGCTTTTGCTCTATTAAAGACCGGCTGGATTCCACAACATATAATTTTCGGTCTGCTAATAATGAATGTTATAACGAATGAGGTAGCTGGAGCACGCTCTTCATTGCTCTAGGCACTCCGCTCCTGGGCCGGACGGCAATCATGTCTTGTGTTACAGAACCTTTCAGCCGACAGTAAACTCTTTCTCTTAAAGGTCTATAAGGTCTAAAGCAAGATGGCTTTTTTCCTCCCGTTTGGCGCGAAGCCACCATTGTCCCTATACTTAAGCCTGGGAAGGATCGCCAACTACCTTCCAGCTACCGCCCTATCTCCCTCACCAGTTGCATTTGCAAGGTGATGGAGCGCATGATCAACGGACGGTTGACATGGTGGCTTCAGTCTCAGAAACTTCTAGCGAACGCTCAGTGCGGATTTCGTCGCTGTCGCTCTACCGTCGACCATCTGGTGTCCCTGTCGACGCATATTATAAATAGATTTCTGAGAAAGTGTCAAACCGTGGTTGTGTTTTTTGATCTGGAGAAAGCTTATGACATGTTGGAGGGCGACATTTTACGTACACTTCACATGGAATATCTGCGGTCGTCTTCCCATATTTCTTCAGGAGTTTATGACGGACCGCGTCTTTCGTGTACGTGAGTGCTCGGTTTTATCTAGTCGTTTTATTCAAGAGAACGGAGTACCGCAGGGCTCTGTACTCAGTGTCACACTTTTTGCGATAGCTATCAACCCCATTGTTGATTGTATTCCACCTGGCATTTCATCGTCCCTTTTTGTTGACGATTTTGCCATTTATTGCAGTTCACGGCGGACCTGTCTACTCGAACGCCTCTTTGCCTGGAGTAACGCCAACGGCTTTAATTTCTCCGCCGAGAAATCAGTGCATCAATTTCTGGCGCCGGAAGGCTTTCTCTCCGCCCTCTCTCCATTTTGGGTTGGAGGTCCTTCCATTTGCAGACGTGATGAAAGTTTTGGGGTTGATCTTTGATCGAAAGCTGAGCTGGACTTCTCACATTTCCTTTTTAAAATCAAAGTGTGACCGTTCTCTTAATCTTTTACGTGTTTTAAGTGGCACATCCTGGGGCGCTGATCGGACCGTCCTTCTACATCTTTATCGCTCTTTGTTCCTATCCAAACTTGATTACGGGTATATTGTCTATTAGTCGGCGCGTCCATCTGTATTACGTCGATTGAATGCCACTCACCATCGTGGCATAATAGTCGCTACAGGGGCCTTTCCAACCAGCCCTGTACCTAGCCTGTGTGCTGAAGCTGCAGAGCCTCCGCTGTCCTTCCGGCATGAGATGCTTTTGTGCAGCTATGCCTGTCGATTCTCCAGCTTGCCTGACCACCCGTTCTTCGCGATATTTTACGGGGATTCGCTTGATCGGCAATATTTAGTTAGCTCCTCTGCATTGCTCCCTCCAGGGGTTCGATTTCGTCAACTTCTTCGGCATTTGGACGTTACGCTAGCGGGGGGGACGCGTTTTCCTCCATGGTTACGTGTTGAGGCCCACTCACCTTGGGTTATCGTCGATGCCGAAGAATGAGGCACCTTCTTCAGTCTTTAGATCAGCGTTTTTAGCACTTCAGTCGCAATTCGGGAACTTTCATTTCATCTTTACCGATGGATCTGAGACTAATGTTGTAGTAGGATGTGCCTTTGTTTGTGGTGGAAATAGTTTTACCTTTCGTTTACCGGGACAATGTTCGATTTTTACCGCCGAACTTTTTAGCATTTATCAGTCTCTTTTATACATTCAGCGGCACGACTTACGGCACTATTTTATTTGTTCAGACTCCCTGAGTGCTCTTCAAACTATTAGCTCGCTGTACACTTACTACCTGCTCGTACAGCGCATTCATGACCTGCTCCACTCGCTTGGTGTCTCTGGCATCAGCGTCTCCTTCATGTGGAATCCAGGTCATGTGGGCATCTCAAGTAATGAGTCTGCCGACGCCGCTGCCAGGTCGGCGATTTTATTACCCAGATATTTTACCTCTGTTGTTCCCTCCACAGATTTGTTTGTTATTTTACGTAGCCGCATCCTCTCGCTTTGGAGGGATGAGTGGACGGCCCTCCGGGGAACAAGTTGCGAGAGGTTAAGCCTCTCCCGTTAATCTGGGGTACCTCTTCTCGTTCGTGTCTTCCGGAGGAGGTACTTTTAGCTCGTTTACGAATCGGACATTGTCTTTTTAGTCATAGATATCTGCTCAATGGTGAGCCTGCACCACTGTGTGAGCAGTGTGATGCGCCCTTAACGGTTCGTCACATTTTAACACAGTGTCAAGTTTTAGCTCCGTTGCGCGTTCCTGTTGGTCTAGCCAACGTTTTGGCAGAGGACGCGCGTGCTGTAGAATGTCTTCTACGTTTTATCAGTGAGATTGGTTTTAGCCCACGCATTTGATGCGCTGAGCGTCTTTTGACTGTGTGATTTTCTATTGTCTTTTAATGGGGCCTCTACTCCCCAGTGGACATCTGGCGCTCATGTCCCTCGCATTCTACAGTTCTTGACACGTTGTTTTACTATTTTATTGACCATGCTTTTAGTGTGTTCGTTTTTGGTGTTTGGTGTTTTGTTTTTTACCTTTTGGACATCGCGGACCCCTCACTGTAATCATTCAAGTCTACTGAATCCGTGTCCTGTCCGCAGCGCGGCCTAAAGTGGCGAGTAACGGACGGTTATTCTCGTGGTAGAGGCTTAAAGCCGGGATGTGTGTAATGAACAGCTTACTCAGATGGACCAGTAATGGAGATTGGGGGTAGCTCTTCTGAGGTATGCTTTGAGATCGGTCTTGGGAGGGGTTCTCACGATGGCACATACCGTGAAGATATGGTGCCTTTTTTCTTTAACCCTTGGATAGTAGGCTGACGCCGACGGTTCCGAATGGGGGTCCTATACCCATGCATCCACGCAAGACCGTTTTGATTGACTCGTTTTTTGGTTGTGACCTTTGTTGACGAAGAAAAAACGCTAAATGACATTAGCCTTTTTTGTATCAAACGTGAGGTGGATCGGATCTGTGGTCCGGTAAAGAACGCCACACACGACTTCGAGACGAACAATGCCGACCCGTCCCAGAAGATGTTGAAAGCGAGTTTGTTTGGCTCCTACCTAATCCGGTTAGCCCCACACAAATTCTGTCACCACCTCCAGCCTGGAAGGTCTCTTCGACGAGGAGATAGTCACCTGTCTCTCCGATCAACAAGTGTGTCAGGCGTAACGGCTATCTCGCAAGTAGGGTGGTTAAGAGTAACCCTTGCGAACGGTGTTTCTCTCCATCGAAATTACTTGTTACCGTACGCATTTTTGTAGTTATGAGCGTGCCGCTGTACGCCCGTATATCTCGAACTCATTGCGCTGTTTTCAGTGCCAGAAGTTCGGACATATTACTCGCTCGTGTAACCATCCTACTGGATATGAGCGTTGTAGCCTACCAGCCCATGCTGACGCGGCCTATCTTCGAGACCTTGTGTGAACTGTGGAGGTGTCATCTATCGAGCTAACAATACTGTTCGAGGTTTCTGGACGAAGAGTGTATACACGAGCTGCGCGTTAAGAAACGTCCAACATTTCGTGGAGCGCGTCGGTGCTTTGTGCAACTTCAACCTGCTACCACCACTGGTTCATATGCGGCCCACTCTCCTGTTACCACTTTTGGGTAACCACTCGTGCTCGTTACCATACTTCGATACCAACCGACTTCCCTGAGAGTATCTCTCCATTGTCTCGTGCTACCCCTGCGCCACAGCCTACGTGCAGCCACCAACCCCTAGCCGTCCACAAGCGCTCGCCCGTATCTGTAGTCTGCCGACATAATCGTTCCCGGCCTGCATAAGAGGAGTCGTGCCTTCTCTTTGAAAACCTGGTCTCGCTCCACGAGCCTCAGGGGCTCTTCCGGCTCCCGTGCATCGGAGGGTCGTCCTGCATGGTGTAATGGTTAGCATGCTAGCCTCTAGTCCCCGAGGTCGCGGTTTCAAACCCGGCGGAGGACGATGGATATTTTTGGGCGTAAAGGCCCTTATCATGGCGTCCTTCGAAAGGGAAGTAAACCCGATCGTCTCGTAGATTTACGGCACGTAAAGGAACCTCAAGCCTGATAAAGAGGCCTGTGAGCAAAATTACCGGTATTTTCATGCCCACTATAGAATGCGACGCTAAGGACCACAGCATTTAAGAGTGTCCATAATTAAAGTCGATTTAATTTTTCATCCGAGGATTCGCTAGAGGATAGGGAACTTACATTCGTCGGTTTGAAATCCCTCAAGATAAGCTTACCATGGAAATACTCCAGTAGAATTTTAATGGTTTCCGGACTTGCGCTCCGCAAGTTTATTATCCCAGCATTCCCCTTCACTCATCTGTCTACCGGAAAGGCGTTATGACCTCACACTTTACATTTTCTGAACTTTTAAGCGTTTAGATATGACTCTGCCTTACTGGCGTTGCTATTCGGGTGACGGATATCTGTCGCAAGCATACCGCTTCGCACATCGTTGTGGATTGTGGCTATGCGTGTGCAGCTTAAGGGCGTCCATTTCTCTCTTTGCAATGTCTGTCATCGCTCAATGACCTTAAAGCGAACGACCTTCGGCACTCTTTGCATACATTCTCCCACCGCCTCTTTTCCTAAGTAATCTAAATGCCAAAAATTCTCACTGGGACTCCGACACTGACGATGCACGTGGATGCCTTAAAGCAAGCGTTTGCGTTATGTCTGGATTACTTTTGTTAAATCCTTGTGTCTCTACCTTCTTACCATCTACCTATGGTACACTCTTCGCCTTGGCTGTTTCTTTCTGCAGCCCGGCATTAGTTCCTCTCCTTGATTGGTCGGTACTTTCGGACCTTTTTTTTTTACCTCATTGTCATTCACTTATCCCGCCACCATCCTATAACGTCACAAAATACTCACTGGATTCTTTCAGGCTGATTGGTGGACTTTTCGTCCTCTCATTCATCACACCGATGATGCTTTTGCTACCATCGAGGAAATGGTGGAGTATTTTATTTGCTCTCTCTTGCTTGCAGTGGATTCCAGCATTCCTCGAGGTTCTTCTTCACCAGGTCATGTTCCGTTCCTTGGTGGTCCGCGGAGTGCCGTTTGGTTCTCAGAGCGCCCAAATGTGCCCTGCGTGTCTTTCAGTAACATCCTAACGTCGTCGTTTTTAAGCGTTCTCGGGCTAGGGCATGTTTGTCCTTTGCAAAGCCAAACGTGTCTTGGGAATCCTGTGTCTCTTTCCCGTCGTAGTTCTGCGCAACAGGTGTGTACCCTTGTTCAGCATATGTATGGCAAGTGTCGCTAGGCGATCATTCCCGGTGTTGCTGTAAACGGCTCCACTTATACCAGCGAGCAACGTTAAGCCGATGTCCTTGCCATCCCCTTTCGCTGCTGCTGGTCAAACTGGTAGTTATGATAGTTCCTTTTTATCAAAGCCTCAGCGGAGCGTTTGGTCCTTGATTTTCCGGTGCTGTAATTAACCTACAACGCACCTTTTACCGTTGCCGAGCTGGCGCATCCTCTGTCCATCGCCAAGGATTCTTCCTCTGGTCCCGATGAGATCTACCGTCAAATGCTGCTTCATCTTCCGCCTGATGCGATTTCCTTCTTGCTCGGCAACTACAGACGCATCTGGCGTCGGCAGGTGTTCCCATCCTCCTGGCGGACGGGTATTGTCATTCCCATCCTCCTGGCGGACGGGTATTGTCATTCCCATCCTTCGACCTAGAAAAGACCGGTCGCTTCATTCTAGCTACCACCCTATTTACGAGTGTTGTATTAACACCTTTGAACGAATGATTAACGCTCGTTTAATGTGGTGGCTGGCGACGAATAACCTGCTTTGCAGTGTTCAGTGCGGCTTTCACTGCCGCTCTAGGTCGCAACCTGACTCGCCTGGAGGCATATGTCTAAAATGCATATCTCTTGAAACAACATGTCGTGGGTGTCTTCCTTGATCTGCAGAAGGCCTATGGCACTACTAGCGCTATGGTATCCTCTGTACTTTTCAAGGTTACGGAACTTCGCCTTTTTCGTGTTCGCATTGGAAGCACTCTATCCCAAGAAAGATACAGCAGAATGGTGTACCACAGGCGTCGATTATTAGTGTAACTCTCTTTGACACAGGCATTAACGGCATTCCTAGTGTAGTTCGTAGCGACCTCCTGATGTCTGTATGTTGGTGACTTTGCAAGATATCGTTGTTGACCGCCAACTGCAGCTGGCCGTAACATCACTTGCAACCTCGGCACTTCGCAACGGCTTTCACTTTTCTCCTTCGAAAACACAGTACGTCCGCTTTAATCGCCGTCGGGGTGTGCAGCCACCTTCTGGTCTTCATTTGCACGGTACACACCTGCCATTTGTTCCGTACCTCAAGTTCTTGGGTATTCACCTCGACAGTAAACTGACCTGGGAGTGCCATATTCGCCGGTTTCGTGCGCTCGTTCGCTGCGAGTGTTGAAGGTTTCATCTGGAGCATCGTGGGGCGGCGATCGCACTGTGATGTTGCGGTTGCACAGCTCCTTGGTTCGGTCCAAATTAAACTGAGTTTTATCTATGGCGCTGCGTCCGCTTCTTTGCCACTCTTAATCATACTGGTATCGTCTTGCTACTGAGGCTTTCCGCAACAGTGGTTGCGAGTGTGTGTACGCTGATTCTGGTGAACCTCCATTGGCTCGGTTGTACTCTGTCCTTTTGTATTGCAATGTTGGCTGTAAAGGAATGAGAACTCATTTGGAAAGGTGCATTTACACTATGACATTATTCTACTTTGTGCTTGCAGAACCATCCATGACAGCTTACAGGTTTTTCTTGAGGGAGGGAACATTCCATTAGAAATAGTTTCGTTTTGAAGTACTTGAGTAAATTGCAACAACGGAAAAATAATTAACCTTGTTGAAACAACAGAAATAAACTGACGGAAATGCGGCGATGAGCAGGGCACGTGATCAACAATCGATAAGAAGGACTGAAAGCCTTGTCGCCAACGGAATTTTGTTGTTCTCCGTGGCTAAGGGTACCTCTGGTTCCCGAGGTTGCGGGTTCAATCCCGCCGGGGAGGAGGAATTTTTTCGGGCGTAAAAATCCTTAGCATAGATTCCTTCGGAAGGGAAGTAAAGCCGGTGTTGCACTGTCGTAGATTTACGACACGTAAATGCACTTCAAGCCTTATAGAGCCTTTGATCAAAATTTCCGATCTTTCACACCCAATATAGAATGGGACACTAAGGACCATAGTAGTTAAAGAGTGTCCATAAATAAAACAATTTAATTAACAGCCGAATTTAAAAAAAACACCACGCCGCAGCTGCAACAATGAGAGCCATTGCCTATGACATTAAAAATTGGTACAAAATTTTCGCGAACTTTCTACCATATTTTAAATTATAAATAGGATTGATATTTTATATATTTTTTCACGATTTTTTAAAATAAACACCAAAAGTATCTGGCCCTGACGATTCCTATGTGACTACGAACTCTTGTAAAAAAGTGAAGAGGCTATTTATAGATATTCCCTGCTGTTTATGCGTCTTGCAGTGAACCGTTTCGTAATCTTGTAAATGGATTTAGGGAAACGGGATCTGTTGTTGATAAGAAACCGGAATTATCTTTGTTGCAATTGGGATAATATTAACAGTGAGGTGTCAATTGATTAAAATTATGAGTCGAAATGATATTAAAAGCCTTCACTTACATCATGATGATCAAAGGATGGACGATCGTTTCGAGGCTATCAAGGCCCCATCATCAGCGATTGGTGTAAGTGAAGGCTTTTAATATCATTTCTACTCATAATTTTAATCAACCGGAATTAAATCGCCGTACTCTTACAGAAGAAAAACTCAATGAAATCAGAGAAAAGTCAGAATGAAGTCCGAGGAAATTTGTGAGAAAGCCTTCACAAACCTCGGCTTGGAATGCTACTTAACTTTTAAAATTAAAACCCTATGAGATAACCGTAGTTCAGAAATTGTAACCAGAATTAATTTCTGTATTATCTTTTGGATAATGCTAATGGTCGCTGTATTGACCCGAGTTTAATTCCCCCCCCCTTGCTTTTCAGGCACGAAGCTTTATTTACATAGCCATGAAGAATTGGCGAATGTTAATGCAAATTTTCTTAAAAGATGCAAGAGATGCGTGACATATTTTATGAGGAAGGTATGAGGTTATTTTAGTTATAAAATTGTCTGAGAAGTGTATTCGCTTGAATTTATGGGGTCGTAAATTTCCGACTCCGCCGGTAAATAGCATTCTTCCCGTTGCCGACAAAAGTTTGGTTTGGCCGACAAGTCCAAACGAAGGCTCTGTAGAATGCATGTTTCCAGGAGCAAATCACATAATATGTGCATTTGTTTTAATGCTTAGGCAGGGCATTTCAGTTTTAGACATTTCCAGAAATACGCCTAATTCAGAATTATTTCTTTATCGATGATGAAGATTGATAAAATATAGCGTGCACACTATTTTACTATATGCACCAGGTGAATTATCTGCCACTATTTTTTTTTTCGAATTTATGCAACCCACTAAGAAACAGATACGCATTGAGTCTGTCTTGACCGTATACTCTACACCTCACACCCTAAGACAAGAAAGACCCCCCCCCCAAAAAAAAAAGAGCACACACTTGAAGCGTATATGTACTTAATCATTTCCGCGGTCACTTCACAATGGTACCGCGGGACGCGTGCTTTTGGCTTCGTTCTATTGTTACCTTTCATATTGAGTGACAGCCACTCAATGCGCCGACAGCCGAGCGGTTATAAGCCGGTATGTAGTAATGAGTCATACAGAGGTTCGGATCCTGGGCAGAATTTTATTCTTTTTCCAGAAAAACGCAATGTTTATTACGCATACTATAATATAATTTCCAGTTGCTAAGGCTTGTTTAATTTTATGCTCGCTCATAAAAACTAAAACACACTCCTTTTCGTTTTGGAACTAAATAAGAAATAACTAAATATTGTAGTCTTAAATGAAAAATCTTATGTGATACATATTTTCTCTAACCTCTACCTTTATTAATGGTTGTACACATTATTCTTACTAAGGCTTATTTTTCTATGTACTACATTTTAATCTAAATAAAACTTTACAGATATACCTACGTTACACATTTCGTTATATATGTTAAGAGAATAGCGATTGCCAAATGTTCATGCGTTAGGCGCTATGCGCTGGGCAAACAGTATGCATGAAATCGTATGGAAACAGTATGGGATACCCTTTACAGTTCTTAATAATATGGCATTTATTTTCAAAACGCAAAGAGTAATTTGTTTGTGTTTTTATGCATGAATGCCTTAAAATTAATATATGTCTTATGCGTGGAAAACATAGGCATTACTGTATATTTGACAAATTAAAATTTAAGTAATAAAAAAATTGCTCGAAGAGTTCGAATCTAGGTTGTGTAATTACGAGACTCGTGCGTTTCACCGCTCGGCTTCCATGCGTACAACCGAACTAAAAGGCATCTACTCATTGCATAGCTTTGAAATGAAGCTGGTATTACGAGGACAGATTGATAACTCCATGACTTTGACGAGAGATAACATTCTAATCACAGGTTTCTTGTTTGCACCCAAGTCGTCTTACATCTATTCTGGGTATAATCGCAGAAATTCGTCATTTGTTTCTTAGAACATTGTCGAGAGCATCTAAAATAAGCAAATGTGTTGCTTCGTAGAAAATAAATGAATTTCGTGTTCTGATAAAGCACTACTTTTTGCGTGTTAAGACGGTGAAGGAAACGGAAGAAAAGCTGAACAATTATTCCATCACGTGGCGTGGTTCACAGAATTTCGATGTGGCCGTTCGAGCACAAGAGATGCCGGTTGAGCTCACAACAGAAGAAATGTTGAACAAAGTCCACGATATTGTGTTGGAAGACCGCGGAGTGAAAATCCGTAAACATCTCGAGTGAACTGGTGTATAACATTCTGCACAAGTTTTGGGAATCAGAAAGCTGTCAACAAGATGGGTGCCGCGACTGCTCACAGTTTAGAGCAGGCGGAATCGTGTGACCATTTCACAGAGATGCTTGAATATGTTTCAGCGCAACCCAGATGAGTTTTTGCTGCGTTATATCTCGCTTGATGAAACTTGGATTCATTACTATTAACCTGAAACCAAACAACAATCAAAGCAGTGGATTTCTTTCGACGAACCTGCTACAAAGAAAGCGAAAACCATTCCGTCGGCAGGAAAAATATGCCAACTGTCTTTTGGGATTCACAAGGGGCGATAGACATCACTGTAAAACGATCACAGGTTCATATTATGCCGCAATGCTGGATCGGTTTCACAAGGGACTTTTAAAGAAACGACCCCATTTGGTGAAGAAAAAGTTTAATGTACCTGCACACAGGTCAGCCATTGCCATCGCAAAATTTGTGGAATTGTGCTACGAACTGCTACCTCACCCACCATATTCTCCAGATTTGGCTCCGAGCGACTTCTTCCTCTTCGCAAAACTAAAAATTGACTCGCTGGGAAGAAATTCACGTCCAGTGAACACATCAGGGCAGAAACAACCACACATTTTGCAGACTTCGAAAAAATCATATTTTTGGAAGGGTTAAAATAATTGGAGAAACGTTGGAAAACGTGTATTGAATTGAAAGGAGACTATGTTGAGAAATAAAATTGTTTTTTTTTTTTGGAAAAAAATTGCTATTTTCTTTAAAAAGTCATTGACTTATTAATCTGCCCTCGTATATCGCGTATTGTGAACGCAGCGTTAGCGAATACTTCCTACGTTTTTCGAATCGAACTCCCTCTCTGGCTGTTGTTCATTTATTTTGTCTTAGGCCAAGCCGGCTTATCAACTCGGTGAATAACTCCAAAGGGTATTTGCAATATGTTCTTTTCAAAAACATCTACCTCTTGCACTAAGAACTTCAGTTTTCTATGTAATTTATAGGGTTTTTTTTTACAGTACACATCCGTACACTCCCCGAAAGCTCCTGTTGAACGAGCACCTATGATAATGGATCCACCTTCAAAATGAATTAAAACAAAATGGCGGATGTATGCTAAGGGAAAGTATAGGTTACGACCAATTATAGACAGCGTACACTCATAATGGAGTGGTACAGTCGCGTCAATAAATGTTAAATAGGTTAATAATTCAACTCTGGCATAGACCATAACACTTACTAGTTTGTACAGTAAGCGTTATAGTTTGAGCCATGTTATTAATGAAGATAAAGCACCAAATGAGCTTAAAATTGCACTAGTGGTTTATAAGATGCTTGTAAAGTTACAAAGCGAGCGCTAATTCCCGCATACCCGAAAGCTAGTACCTATACTGTTGTGAGGTCGAGCCGTATTGTTACGTTTCCGTCAGAGCGGTGTTCTGAGGATGTGTGTTCGATTATGTGGTAATGGTGAACATTTTTTGTTACCCTCAATTTTACTTCTTTCGACCATTGCTTAGGTATTACAAAACAAAATATTGTTCTATGACAGTTACAAATAAATTGGATTAAACAGATGAGAATGCGCCATGCATTTTTTTATGGTACATGCATGCTGAACAGGAAGCAAATTCATAGTTTAAAGTACCTTTCTAATATCCGCATTAAACTTCGCCCATTAAAGTAAATTGTGTTTCTTTGAATATGTGAAGTGTCCAGGCACCTGCGTCGAAATTTGCAGTGATGTAACCTTTTATGTGCTATGCAGTACTTCTAAACCTTCTAGCCTCAGTTGTTACCTATAAGGCGTACACAGGTACGTATTCAAAGGCCTATACCAAGTGCGATTTCCAGGAAGATCAACTACGGATACGTTTCGAAACAGGATGAATGAAAAAGGCACCTCCTCTCGGGATGTTCTAGTGAGTTCTGGAGATAATAAACAAATGGTGCAATTGAAAACAACCCGCTTATCAATTCTAGGGCCGTATCCCGGGACATGAACATTAGTGAGTATTGCGCCACAGTAAATTTCATCGCTACACTAGCGACCATCAAGCGGAGTGGCCTTTTCGTAATGGAAACTGACCCGGGATTCTTAAGCAATCTCTTCAGCGACAAAGCCACGTTCCACAATATCGAACTGAACCGACAGTCCGTGTCAACGTGTGGTGTGCAATCCTGGGTGTTCAACTGATAGGGCCCTATTTTTCGAAGGTAACTTCATGGGACCTGGATATCTGCAATTTCTTGGAGAACATCTGCCGCTATTATTAGAAAATCTGTCGCTGATGAAACGGGTGAGAATGGGTTTCAGCAAGATGGGGTACCTCCACATTGGTCCGTCATTGTATGGAATTATTTATACTGAATATATCCAGAGAAATGGATTGGGCGAGGGGCCCTATATTCTGGCCGGCTAGATCTCCTGATCTCATTTCACTGGATTTCTTCCTGTGGGACTATTTAAAGGAAAGGATCTATGCATAAGAAATACGGAAACGAAATCAATTACGGTTGCTGAACAGCCAAGCTTACAGGCATGTCACACCACATATATTGCAGCACACAAGAACTATTCTGCAACAGCGCAATAGCTCAAATGTGTATTAACGAAAGTGGGCGGCAATTTGAGCACTTGCTTCATTAATCAAGTGCCTTTTGAACTCAGTTTATTATCGTATTTGATTCTAAATGTATTAAAATATTAATAAGTAGCTGTTTTCTGTAGTGCTTGTTTTCTTTCTTGTTATTTTGCTTTGGGGGGGGCGTAGGGAGTTACTAAAATAAATGGATTAAATTCCAATAAAACGCATGAAACGACATTAAGTGCCTTTTCAGAAATTGGTTTGCCATTCTTTACCCAGTACGCCGAAGACGTTATATGTGATGACTACTGATTAACCAACCAACAAACAAAAAAATCGTTATAAGGGATTTGAGAACGTACAAAATATGCATTTAGTTCATGACAGACTGATATCGAGTCCACTCAACCACAGCAAGCCTCTACTGATCTCTATCACACGAAACATTTTCTAGTCTACGAGAAGATGATATCATAACATTATGTTTTAGCTCGTGGCGGCTTATTAGTGTTCACAAAACTTTTCGTCATTGATATCAGATAGGCTCAAGAACGATTAACTGTATTTGACACAATAAAGCTACAAAACAAATTATTGCTTGACAAATAAAAGAATGTTCTCAAGTATACGGTTTGCATAGATACGAGAAAATAGGCTCATCTGGTGTGTATGTATGTATATTTGGTACCTTTACATACTTAGCTGTGTGGCACGTTTACTCTCTGCTACCTTGTGCCCCATCTAGCTTTTGTGCTTTTTCCTTGTCATGTTACTGGAAAACCTGCTACTAGGAAGTCCTTAAGTTGTTTTGTGGAAGTTAAGCTGTGAATGACCTGAGCTGACTAAGGATACATCAATAGCCTTGGGTAATTTCCATTAAAGTTGTTATTGATACATAAGATATTTAAAGAATACATCAAATCTACCTTGATAAATATACTACTAATTTGGAATGAACAAAGAGATAACACATAAATGCATACCTGCCAACGTTTCCGAAATTTCCGTAAAATGTGCGAATTTGTGCGTAGTATACGAATGTACGGATGAAATGTGTTATTTTACGATTTTTTCATTATTCCCGCATTATAATTACTTAATCTTCCTACTCAAAATGGTGTTCCAATTAAACAATCGTTCTCTATGGCAGGGTTACAACATGTAGCAGATGTAACAAGATGATTCTCTCGTTCTTTGTCTTTTTTCCCTTTCTGCTTCGAAAGTAGCCAATGAAAGTAAATTGGCGACTAAAATTGGCTGGTGAAAGCATTAGTTGGCGACAGTGGAATGGAAAAGTCCTGCTCGATAGTCGTGTTTGTATGAATATTTATTTTGTACTCTTTAGTAGTGTTCATAGTCGTGAAAATATTGTAAGGAGTACTTTCAGGGAAGGCTAATCCTGTTCGTTCTGCGATCGCGGAAAGGAAAATTTGCATACATTATGTTTGCGCATAATATTAACAAAACATATGGCGAGAAAAGTGATTTAATAACTCAAGTTAAGTCCATTAAATATGCTGGCAATACGAAGTTTGAGGAAGTGTAAGAAGTAATTTTGTTCTTGAAAATACATGTTTACAGTATTTTTTCTGTGCTTGTATTGTAAATTACTTTTTGCAGATCTCTTTAGAATGCTTGGTAAATAGAGTTAGAACAGATATGCTTTAAACTTTCTGATATGACAATATAAGTTTTTTATTTTAAGCTATGGTTTTCTTTAATGTAATTTAAAATGGATGGATCGTTGCCTGCTTTATTGTTCCAATGTACCCCCTGAACCGAATCTTGTATACAAAATCACAAATTACAATACATTCATTAGATTTCAAATTTTCTTTCCGTTCAGACAAAAACGCAGACTGTTTTTGACCTATAAAGGTATGAGTTAAAAGATCTGACAATTGTTACAGAAAGTCTTCAACATGTGATTGTATTATTTCTAAATTTGTGCGTACTACGGTTACCTACTGTTTATGTCATCTGCTCTATACTTTTTTCTTCGAAAATGTCCCGAATATTATTGAGCAAGTTTACAGCCCTGGGTCACATTTCCTTAAATAGCAATCTGGTGATGGGATTAGAAATTATTCGTGAGAAACATTCTTATAGTTACAGAGAACAAACAATACCTGAATCTGCAATAGGATGGGAAATTTTGTTCCAGTTTCATTCTCGTGATTTGCACAAACATAAACAGAATGTGTACCTTGGGTGCCTAGACACTGTTTAGGTGTCAGTTGAGCAAATTTTGAGAAACCTATTTTGATATCAGAATATATCTTTAAAACTACGGAGGGCTTCTTTTAGATAGCACAAAATCAGTCTCTTCTATTTTTTTAATCCTGCTTTAACGAAACATGATTTTTTTCTCCGAAATAACGCTGAAATGTAAACCTAATACTTTTTCTACCACGGAATATTCTCACCGTTTGTCAGATTTGGTTTCAGGAGTCAACAAAATGCCTCTCTCTGAAGCTAATTGTTTTGCTATCTTTATCATGTGGTTTGAAATATTATTGCCAAAATATTTCTTAATTGATTGTAAGACAGCTTTGTTTTAAGTTCCAGTCATCTGTATTATAAAATATATCAGCTCTTGAATTGGTTATGAATCCTATTTTTCTTATGGAATCGACTCATCTTCAATATGAAATATCCTCTACTTGAGTTTTTCTGTTGTTTTTTGTAAATTCCTGGGATGATTTTTTTTTAGACTGTTTTCTTTTCTTCATGGATCATTCACTAAGATTGATACTAGACCAGTATTAAGATTTGAAACATACACATTTTCCTTGATCTCATTTGGAGCACTTGTACCGAGAATAATGTGTAGTGTTGGATTATTCGCTACTCGTAACAGTTTGCACGTACGTGGCGTCGTGGAGTCTTGTAGACTGGCTACGTTGAGGTGCCTCGGCTTTGAATATTCAGCTGTAGCTAGAAATCTCGGACTCCTGTAAAAATACACCCCCTCAAGAAAGTGTTTGTCTGTGCTTTAAACAATTCTAGCAGCCAAATTTATGGAGGAAAACATCTAATTGTTTTAGACATAAAGATCAAATGGTATATAGTTTACCAGTTTTATAAATTTTTGAAAAGTGTGCCCAAATTGCAACGCTTTTGTACGTAATGTTTTCAAAATTTCTTACATGCATTGAGTGGACCAATTTGTTGTATGTTAGTTGATTTTGCCATGAAAATAGGATTTTATTTGACGAAGGAATAAAATACAAAAGTTGGGAATTTTCACATTTTTTACTTAATTCCTCATTTTTGGCTCACTTTTCACGAGTTCACGAATTTATTCCTCCACCAATTTGTCCCATATCAATGAAAGTGTGTGGGTGTCTGCACAAATAACTGCTCCACCCAATGCATGAAAGATCATTTTGAAAACACTACGTACAAAAAAGTTGCAATTTTGGTATATTTTTCCAAAATGTATAATACCAGTGAAATGAACTACCTGAAAAACCACCAAAACACGTAAACTGTGTTAGGATTTGATCTTTATGAAAGAAAGAAACATTTTCCCCTCCATTAATTTGGCTACTAAAGTTTTTTAAAAGTGCAGACGAATACTTTCTTCAATGGGTGTACACCTACTTATTTCTACATATGTATTTCGTATTGTAGTCTCGGAAGAGAATAAAAGGATTTTGATTCGTAGAACAGATTTCACTTTCCTTTTTATTTCACACGAAATAAAGAGCAATTTCCACAAACAAAAATACCTTTCACTTTGTACGGTGCCATCAAATGAAGCGGCACTGGGTCGTGGTCACGCGCCGAGATTGCAGTCCCTGCTATTGCGCAGCTTCCCTCATACTCGTACATCAAAGTCCATTGCATAATCCTAAGGTCGGTGTTTGCTGTGCTGCGCTAGAATAATTGGACCTATTTTCTTTCACGAAAAAATTAATGCTGCGTGATATCGAGCCTAAATTTTGGTGCAGTTTTTCCCTCAGTTGACAGATGAACGAATGCACAGCGTATTTCTGCAAGACGGGGCTACAGCTCATACATCTCGGACTTCTTTGGATACAGTTGCTAACGTCTTTGCTGACAAGAGTGATCATTGTAGAGTTGAGGCCCGCTCGATCCCTAGACCTCACGCCCTGCGATTTTTTACTTTTGGGATAGTTTAAAAGACAAAATGTGTCTTTTAATCCCCAAAATTACAATAACTGCAAAATAATACACGGGAAGAAATACCCAACGTTTCCCAAGAAGAGTTGCATTATTTGAATCATAATCTAAGTCGCTGCAATGCCTGTCTTTGAGCACAAGAAGAACGTTTCCAACGTCATATTTGAAAACTTAAGCAGTGTAAGGGATATTCAATATTGTAATGTGCGGAATAATACTGGTGCTAACACTGGCTTTGTCCGTTCATCCTATTTGTTTCGATGCATGCAACGGCTCGCGCCCGCGACCCAGACGCCGGTAGCAGCGTTGCCGCTGTATTGTTTGCAACACTCCTCCTCTCGTCAAGTTTCGTGAATCACTTTGGAGTCCCCTAGCTTCCTAGGTGGTTGGGTTAACTTGGAATCGTACTGGGTCTAAGAGGCTAAGGAAACTCCGGGATCGATAGGGGAACATAAATAATTTAAAGGGTAAACTGGTGTAAACAATACTTTTTCAACAACCATATGATTACAATTTGTAACAATTTAACACATAAAATATAGTAAGATGTTTATAACATATATCAAATATTTGTTTGTGATCTGCGCAGTTAACAATTTGGAAATGAATACTAAAATGAAATGTGAGCCATATACAAATGAGAATGCAGTAACATGAATTAAGATGTTACAGAATCGTGTTCCTATTCCTTCCATTTCGTAATAAATTGAGCTAGCCAAAGGTATATAAAAATAACCCTCGTGTGCAACATAAAACATGTTTAAAAGGGAGCATTCAATGCAAATGATTCACACTTGGATACAAAGCAAGTACTATATATAACCCCCAATTACAACTCAACCAATAGAAATCTGAATTTAAGATAATTAGTACCACATATAATGTAATTCTCTGCGTGGTCAACTCACTTCATAGAACATAAGAAAAGTTGAATTTGCAGTGAAACAGGACTGTTGACACAGCTTAGTAACAAGTTGCACAAAATTCAAAAGAATTGAAAGAATCACCATATTATCCTTCCGCGTTAAATCAGAATTTAGAACTGAATGGTAGACGATATCCTAAAGGGAGATACCCAAAGTTAAATATAAATACCAAATACACTCATCTAACGTGGTCTCACTAGTGTCAACTCGTCGAAGGTTGGAATCGGTCTCTCTGTGTCGAAAATCAGGGCAGAGCAGCTTTACCGAGGGATGTAGATAGAAAGGGAATGACGTGGCGTAGCCCGACGTAACAATATTTCGCGTGCTGGCAACGCGACTTTGGCCTATGGAGGCCAGCAAAGGAGTGCATATAGCGTAGCGTCACTTTCTGGCTTCATGCATTTATGTCACACAGTAACCTGGTTTTCTGCATTCCTATTGGTAGATGAGTCTGACTCTATGCATGTTTCACTTTGGGCTGTATGTAGGGCTAACGATCTACTTGACATTATTTTACATTAAAGTCAGGATCACATTAAAGTCAGTTTGATTACTATGAATCGTTGATACAGGTTGAATTTGATTATACCAGGTCTTTTTGTGAATTTCTTTTTACTCTTAATTTTCTTGATCTCATCCAGTAAGCCTTTATCAATTCTTATCTGATGGCATATATCTTTAAGCGTTCTATACATGTATATGCGGCTTTTCAAGTACTATCATTTACTTGACCTATGCGGATATCATAGGTACTGGGTTCAGCAACACTAGATTCGCAAACGTCGCTCTTGTTTTCACTTGCATCTGGAATAAATCCTTATGCGACATGAGCTCACAGTCTTCGTGTGAGGACAATTGTACGTCCTTCATTTACAGTTTTAAAGGCTTTTTTTCTCTTGAAGATGTGTTTGCTAATTTTAAAGGAGTTAAAGCAGCAATCATTCCATTTTGTAGCGGTAACGGTACTACTCATATTAAATATTCAATGAATATTTGCAACTCACCGGAAGTGATTTAGAAGAACAACCTTGGGTAGCTCATAACAACTGCTAGTCAACACCCCAGGCGGAAGCCGCTGCGCTACGTTTTCATGAGGGGCTGAGAAAATGTTTTCTTATAAATACATTTGAAGGAGCCCCTTTGCACAAGTATACACTACTAAACGAAGAATTTGTTTATTTAAAAGGTATTTTTAGGTTGTCGATATATAACACAAAATATAATAATAAAGGTACAAACTTCTGCGATAAACAAGTTATCTATTGAAGCAGATTCATTATAGTATATGTTTAAACTAGATTCCATAAGCTTTAAAGTGAGTCCAGTATGGAGTTTATAAGAGAATTTGAACGGGAGATAAGGCGATTACGTATGGCAGTCTTTTTCGAAAAATTTGACTTTGGCTGCTATTCAGAATATTGAAGTTAGGGACCAAAAATAAATATGTGTCTTTTATTTCAAAGCATAAAATACATTAAAACATTTGGAAGAGATTGGATGACTCTGTTTCATGGTGTTCGATTTGACATGGAATGACTCGTATACAAGAAGCGAAAATCTAATAATTTGAATACCCTCCCCCGCACATACAAAAGTGCCTCTTTGTACTATAACAAGGTAACATTTGCTTTCACAATTTGAATTATGCATTGGATACATAGTGCTACTTGTTCTGAATTTTACCAATGTTTTAATATGAGCTACATACTCATTTAAAAATTAACACGTACACGCGCGCGCGCGCACTGCCTGCTACCATCCAGTGTTGAATTTACGTTAACTTTTCTGTAATCTGCTATGGAAATGGATTTATCAAAAGGCTACGTGCATAGTGTGTACCTAAAAGCTACAATGTCAAACATTATGTGAGTCATCATACGAATATCCAAAAGAAAATTTAGAACCGCGAAATCGAAATCATTTTTTTTAGTCGTGTTTTCGCTCTCCAACACTCAAAGAGTCCGTGACAACGGTCACATTTCCATCCAAGCTCTTTTTCTTGTTGGGTGCAGCACGAGTGAAAAAGATGGCGGAATAGGGAGTGTAATGGCGTGACTGCTAGTATGATCAAGCGCTCTTCTGAACAAACTACATGTGGCGAAAGTTATAACGCCACACGATGATGAATAATAAACAAACTTTTGATGAGAAGCATATTGTGACGGAGCGCTGTGAGTAACAAGCATATGATTGGTTAGAGAGGGAATTAGAATTGGTAGGTAAGCAGAAGCGTCTAGTAGACCTTCGCTTTAACGCTAAAAAAGAGCGATCATTGCCGCAAGAGAGGTTGTGACGTTCAATGCTGACTACATGACGAGTCCTGTCATCAACGTTTCAGAGAAAGAGACAGAAGGCAAAACCTGTGTTGAACATGTTAGAGATCGTTAATTGCAACGCTACGCGCAAGGAAAAAGAGAAGAGTGGCCACAAGAAAACTGGACAGAATCACATTTTATCAGGAGACAGATTAACTGCCAGGATGGAAGAAATTCTTCAACAATTCCTGGCCTAAACTAAAAACCCTCAATACGGAACATAAACTTGGGTAGAGGACTCCACTGCGATGGACTTTACGTTTTAGGGCGCTAATTTCGGCTCGTAATACCTTCCTGATGAGGGTCTTTAATGCCATCATCCAGGACCAGGGTTGCTTAGCCTCACTAGGGAATTGTGAGCCGACCACGTGTGTAATGCCTGCAGTCCGGAGCACCAAGTGTCGACCGAAAACGTAGGAACTGGAAATGCCACTGAGTAAGCCGACAATATTTCACTAGGCTAGAAAAAGCAGATCCTTAACCTACTCACCGAATCATAGGACTTCGGTCTAACACAAGAAAATTATGGCCGTATCGATAGAGTAATGCACTGCATCGATACTGGTTGGCAATTAAATTAAATTAAATTGAGTTTTTATTTATGGACGCTCTTTAAATGCTCTAGTACTGGGCGTGAAAAACCGGTAATTTTGCACATAGGCCTCTTTATCTGTCTTGAGGTTCTTTTACGTGCCATAAATATACGACACAGGACCACCGGCTTTACTTCCCTTCCGAAGTAAAGTACTGGCTGGCAATGCTCGGCGATCAGTAAGCTAGCGAAGCAGAAGGAAATGGAAAACGAATTGGCGGACATGAAGACTAGTGGCATAATAGAGGAATCCCATAGCCCGTGGTCTTTGCCGTTAGCGATAGTGAAAAAGAAAGTTGGAAGTCTGTGCCTTTGCGTCGACTAGCGGAAGCTGAATGGCGACTAAGAAGGACTGGTTTATGTTGTGCCAGACTGATGACACTCTGGACAGCTTAGTGGGAGCTCCAGTTTTCTACCTTGGACCTAAAGTCGGGTTACTAGCAAGTGGATTTCACCCCTACGGCAAGTAGAGGACAGCGATTTCTACTGGACACGGACCGTGGTAGGACACGGTAGTGCCTTTCGGATTCTGCGATTCCCCCTCAACGTTCCACTTATTCGCGCAGTTTCCTATTAAGGGCCTCATTAGGGATTCTGTCAGACAAGCATTGGACTTTGTAGGGAAGTGTATGCTTTATAAGTTTGAATGTGATACTGCCAGAGTCGTATTTAACTGCCACAGCGTTCCTGTGCAAAGAATTTACGCCCCACACCTCAATCACTTCATAAGCCAATGTTGCAGCTAGTACTTTGTATACACCTGAAATTTGTGTAAAATAGGATGTCTGCAATGTAAAAGCACATGTGATTAATATAATAATAATAATAATAATAATAATAATAATAATAATAATAATAATAATAATAATATATTATTGCCAAGGAGTTTATAGCAAATATAAGCAACGTCACAAATAGAATACACACTAAAAGTGCAATTCATAAAATTGCTGGACATTTTAAGAGGATTTGCTAGCAGAATGGACTAAACATTGTTTCTAAAAACGCAGAAGTTGGCTGCCCTGTCTCTTCTGGTATCATTAAATAAACTTAATGCTAAACATTCAACGTTTTAAAATGTTTTCACTTATTAAGATTGTGACGTAAGTCCGGCGACATTGCCATCAGCAACCTTACCAGGCAACCTTAATGGGGGAACGAAGCACAATATGGCCTCAACAAAGTAGCAAGTTGCATTAGCAAGGGTGGTGAAGGGTGACATAAGTCATGTACTACTGTTCCTAATCTTTAATTTGTCTAGTATAACCCAAACTAATTTCAAAAAGTAATAATTAAACAGCTGGAGGATTTACCTGCGTGACAGGAAGTTCCGCGCTGCATCTTCGTGGGGCATAACGCCTACTTCAAGATTGCAAATTAATACTAAATAAATTTAAAGAACTATCCAGCAGAGGGTCCAGCTAGACAGGTGGTTGGTCAAGAGACCACCGTCAAAAACCCCTAAGTTTAAATACCCGACAAAATGCTGATTAGTGCCTAGGTGGTCATTGACGTAAGCATATGTCAGCAGAAATTACGTGTCACCCTCGTGTCGAACATGAAGCGATCTTTTACCCTAAACCGCGTGTCACCCAGTCCCTGCTTATTTCAACATCCGGGAAATTATTGCAAGAAAGCTATTGCCAATTTCTTGGAGTTACGTAAGTAAAGTTTGTCCGGAATATCTCAAACTGTTACACATTTATCCAGATCTGTTAAAATAAAATTGCAACCCTCACAATCTCCGCTGCACCAGGAAAACTCAGCTATCCAGAGCTGTGATAAAACTTAGAAAGAAAAAGAATAATACAAAAGTAAGGGTACCTAACCTAGGAGGAGAAAAACAAATAGCAATACAAAATTGTACTGACATTACATATGATGGGCCAGACAGACCGGATAACTGAGGATAGGGCAAGAACGGTGACGGGAGGGGGGACAAAACTAGCTATCATGCATGGGAAAGGAAAAGGAGAAGAAAAAAACAGAAGGGAACAACACAAAGGAACACAGTAGTACTCATAACATAAAGTGAGAACAGAATATATACCAAACACATTGGCAGCATTGTTAAATAATTCACCCCTACAGTCACTTATGTCTAGGCCGTGAGATGAGACGAAAGTAAACAGTTCTGTCCCTGTATGTCCTGTTTTTTTTTAAAAACATTATGAAGCGTTCCTTAGAGCATCCTTCTTTATTACTTTGTTCATTGCGTCTCATGTTAGATGTGGAATTCACAATAATTGAATAATATTTGGAATCCTTCGCTTCCCTTACTATTTGTATGATTACTGTTTTTGCTATAATTTGAATCAGCTCCTCGTAGTTACCATGCGATAAGTACGAAGTCCTACCTTTACCAGGATTTGCATACTGTGCTATGTGCCCTTTCAAGAATGGGTCAAACTCGTATATAAGTTCCAGACGCATTAGAAAATTCTCATTGTTAACAGACCCAAACATTTCTTCTTCACCCCGGAATCAAATACACGAAAGGATCATTTCTTCTCTACGCTGCAGTACACAGCTCAAATACTTCACTTTCACTTCTAAATGAGAGAGTAGGTGCCTGTCACTGCCCGTTTTTAAATGTTAACACACATTCATAATGAGAGTGAGAATTCTCATGTTCTGTCACTTGCTTCCAATCATGAAGCCAACTGTTGCAAATTGTGAGCCCCCCCAAAAAAAAGTTTACAAGGAGCATAAAAGGCACAACCTTGGCTACGGGAATAAATTAAATAGTCACGTTTTAAATGTCTCCATTCATCAGCTTTCTTTGAAACAGCACAGTAGCCAGAAATGTCTGAATATATGCGCTTGGAATTACTGAAGCTGTCTATTTTGTTTCACTCCATTTATGTCAAGGTAGTCCCTAGTAACATCATTTGGATCATCACCTGGTGTATAGATGATTGAATCTTTGGGTTGTACACCGTCAGTAGTATATGCCCTTCGGGAGGCAGACACCGCAAAACCGGTTACTGGTGCCAAGGTATAGGTATTCCCCCGTCCTTGAAACGTATGACTCATTTGTTTCTAAGAAAAGGGAATTCCCTTGACCTTGAACTGAGACAGTAACCTGTTGCGGAGACCTACCTCGCCGAGGGGCATTTTTTTATTTTATTTTTTTGGTTACATGTATGTGAATACAAAAAATTTGTTTTTACAATATGATATAAAGTTAATAACAATAAAAGTAATTTTAATTAAATAATTGGATACAGTAATAATATGTATAATTGATATATACATATAACAATAATTAATTAAAACAGAATTAATATTTTCTATATAGGACAATAAAAAGATGTTTAGAGATATAAAAAATGTTATTGAACTTATTGTTTATCAATGTTAATAAATGTTAGTTTAATCATCGTTGAACACAACGAATTATAAATTCCGCACACGTCTCTTCCTGTTTCTTTTTCTGCTTCTTCTTCTTCTTCTTCTTCTTCTGATGCATACGCTGAATCACTACCGCGCAAAAGTTTTCGAACGTGTCTATCTCTGTCTTTTTCTTCTTCTAGTTCTCTACTTTCTATAAGATATCCTAAATGATGAAAGTTGTTATGTATTTTTTGTTTATCTTCGGAAAAAACAGGGCACCCACCAGCACATGTTGATCACTGTCTTCTTTTAACACGTTGAGGTTTCCTTGTGTTACAAGTTGATCTATACAGCGCCCGTTGGTTTTTACTTTCACCCTAGCTTCTTCTGCCATCGGATCCAATCTGGAAAGTGTAAAATATACATTAAATATATCTGTTCGTTGTATTTCGCGGTATTCAAAGTGTTTTCCCACTTTGATTTCAGCACTTTTAGTTTTTTCACATTGTGTGATGGAAGTAGAAACAATTTTAAATGTATCTATATTTCGATATGAACCACAAGTGTTAACCAGAAATTCGTTATTAATTGTTATTCTTGCCAAAACATTGTTTCACAGATAGACTCCGGCGTGACAGACATAATGATAAGTGAACAATTTTAAAAATGTACCTTGTTATTTATACGGTCTCTGTTTTTTTCTCTGAGCATGTACTGCAAGAAGCACATGTACATTTAAGTTTATGTAAGTTTAAAATACAAAAAGTGATACAGGTAAATAATAGCAATGTTAATGACATATAAGTTAGCAATATACTATCGAGCTGCATGACTATAGTAATGATTTTTTTCATTGCTTACTCACCTGTTTTATTCCATTTTGATGAATGCGTAGGCATCCCCTCCTTTGTAAACCCCTCTTTTTTATTTAATAATCTCAAACTTTCTTCTGAGATTTCGTTGAATCTCGATGGCAGAAAAAAATCCCTTCCAATAATTTTTATTATTGTTCTCTTTCCGTATTTGGTGTGAACGGAACGAGCCTCTTCAATTAAATAGTTTTTATTTGGTGTTAACTCTCTTGTGGTTAGAGGTTTTGATTCTTTACCTATTTCATTAAGTTCTCCCAGCATCTTGTTTTCTGCGGCGGCAGCGTCCATGACTTGATTCCTTGTTGAAGAACGGTGTTATGTTCTCACATGGCACTTTTATATGGTAGCATTACACGTGACTAGTTTCATCACGTTTTTCTTTACACGTGACTAGTTGTTTGTGAAGAAAGAAACGTATCTCGTGGTAGATTCTTGGTGTGACGCATATCATATACTCGGTGAAGCGCGAGTAAGACATGTTACTCGTATCTTCTGAGATTCTGCTGTGTCTTATGTAATTGCAGTATGCCAGTGTAAGAGTTTTTACTGCTTTAGATTCCTTTAATTTATGATAGAATATATCGTTTACAACCGGATAAAGTTTGGATAAATTTGTCCATTCTTCTTCAATTAATGATAGGGAGACCTGCTCATCCCCTTGATATTGTTTTAAAATTACATTTTGCGTGCCAAATATGTATTTTATATCTAAATGTAATTCTTATGTTAAATTGCATTTCCATTTAAAATCTTCTTTCTTGGAACCGGTATCAATACAATTTATATAATGAATTAATTTTTTTCATTCGTTCAAGTCATATAGCAATATGCCACGATGTTCACCACATTTGGAAATGGTAATGCGTAAATCGTATGGAAATTCTGGTGAAAATCCTATACATAGAATTTTTTTTGGCCATGATCGAGAAAGTAATTGTTGCTTTGGATTCCAATTAGTGATGAATCATGCTTAGATGCGGATTTAATTTCATCTTCATCACTGCTCAACTTCAGTTTTTTTAATATCTGTAGACCTGAAAGAATGAAATACAAAATGTCAGATGTGAGATTTGAACCCACGCTCTCTTTAAAGAGAATCGTATCTTAAGTACGAGGCCTTAACCACTCGGCCAATCTGACATGAATTTTTTAAGAACAATTAATTGTATACCTATACTTACATCTTTTCTTTGTTTTAGCACCTGGTCGGATATCATGCTCCTGCCTCTAACGTTAGATTACTGAGGTGTGCATTCTAAAACAGATCATTAATATACACATCGTAAATGCTAGATTTAAAATTGATTGGATCCTGGTTCAAATCGGAGGGGAGATGCGATTCGTTTGGTTTAGGATCGCAGGGATAAGCGTCAGGTCTATTAACTACGTGTGAGTACCGTGTGGAAATATTAATAGCATTTCTTTGAGAACAATTAAAAATAGGTATTTTATGGCAAGGATACATACAAGGATTCGCGTTAAATGTAGCAAACGCCTCTTGATAAGGCTCTATTTCATCTATATTTATTATGGTACGTCCAGTTAATGCTCGAAGAAATTTGGCTTTTTCTTCACCTTTTGTAAATACTACAGTAAATCTATCCACGCACCTCTTTAAGATAGATGACAGTAAATTGTATTTTACATCGCCATCTTCCCATTTTAATCGGTGTACTTTTTGCAGTAATTCTGTCATTTGTCGATTTAACCAATTCGTTTAATATGTTGCGTTCGTAAGGAGCCCCCAGGGGCTCACTTATGTGAGTACGGGTTTGGCGTACACGGGGGTTCCCGAGCCAATCATCGCCATCATCATCCTTCCACCCTCATTCGGTCGAGGTGGGTTCGTTCTCGTGACCGGGGGACTCAAGGTAGGCTCTCGTGCGTTCTGTGCATTTCATTCCATGTCGCCCCTCGCCATCGTTTCTTTCTTTTCTTTTTATGCACATTTCGCCCCACGCCCATTCATCTACACATCTCTTTTACTTCTTCGCCGGCCTACCTTGCGTGCGAAACGCCCACACACTTTTAGTTACTTTTATCTTTTTATTTAAATCCTCCGTGGACACAGCCTGACGGATACCCGCGCACGAGGTGCGCAGCTGGGTGAGTGGGTAATGGCATCATCCCCACCACCCGGGGTCGTCATGTAGGGTATGTGTTCGTATCCGCTGTTCAACTGCAGTCCGGCGGCGGGCCATTGCATGAGCTACTGACTTCTGACGGCGATTGGGTCCCTCTGCCTATGTTCTGGGAGGTGTGACCCTGGGGTGAGATTGGTTACATAGGCCACTCACCCAAGCCGGGGTAACGCCCGGGAAGTCAGAGTCCGAGGTCGGAGACGGTTGCAATGGTGGAGGATTTATTTCGCTATGGAGCACCCTTTCTCCATTACTACAAATAAGCGCCGAAAAGTTTATGTAACAGAAGTGACACCACCGACAACTGGTTGTTACTTGGTCATTTCACGAACCGAAGAAGGGCAAAGTTTTGAGAAGGTGAACCCTTTCATTATTCAAAAGGGCATTGATGCTATTGCTGGTGCAGTTCAGTCCTGCACTCGTCTACGGAACGGTTCCTTATTGGCACAAACGAAGTCCGATGAGCAGAGTAAGACCTTGTTGCGCGCTACGCTTCTCCACGGCTATCCCATCCGTGTGAAGAAGCACCGCACATTGAATTCCTGTCGAGGCGTCATTACCACCCATAGCCTCGATGGTATGTCGGACGACGAACTCGTAGCCTATCTATCAGACCAAAAGGTGACAGCAGTGCATCGAGTGCAGGCCAAACGCGACGGAGTTTCGGTACCTACTCGTACCCTGTTTATAACATTTGATGGCGTCGATCTGCCCACGAGCATTTCCGCAGGGTACGAACGGATTTCTGTGAGGCCTTATATTCCTAGACCTCTGCGTTGTTTTAAATGCCAACGTTTTGGGCATACGCAAGTCTCGTGTAAGAGTGCCGTTAACATCTGTGCAACATGTAGCCAGCCCTCACACGAAGGTACCTGTTCAACAGCCCCGTCTGCGTTAATTGCAAAGGGTCTCATTCTGCTTCATTTGCCGACTGTCCACGGTACTTGGACGAGAAGGGGATCCAGGAGATCCGGGTAAAGGAGAAACTCTCCTTCGCCGAAGCCCGGAGGCGTTACCATGCGCGCCAAACCTCGCTCTTGCGATCGGGAACATTTAGTTCTGTTGTTGCCTCGCCAGTACCCCGGAAGAATGCAGAGACTCAAACTTGGACCATGACTGCATTGACCGCCACTACCATCCGGCCGTCCATTAAAGCTACAGTTACCAAGCTCTATAAACCTGGTCCAAAGTCTATGAAGTACAAGCCACTGAGAAGAAACCGAAGCAGACACTTCGAAGACAAGACTTTCTAAAACACCCTCCGCCTGTTCACAGTAAGCAGAGTTCACCTTCTCTTCCTCGGAGGTCGCAGTCCCAGGAAGCTCCTGGGACAAGCCGCGCTCAACGGCACCCCTCACCCATCGCCACCCAGAACCGATTCTCGGCGCTTGAATCGGTTTCTGGCTCTGAGCGCGTGGGCCCTCCCTTCGAGGAGGCTATGGAGTCTGACCAACTCCATACCAAAAGCCCGAGCCCAAAGGTTAAACAGAAGGTAATTTTAAGCCGCTCTTCTAAGTAGACATTTTATCCCTTTTTTCTTAATGGCTATCCTGACCTGGAATGTACGTGATGTACGATCGCATAGGGCGCAACTGCAACTTTTATTGCGTTCCCATTCGCCTATGGTCGTGTGTTTGCAGGAAACTAAGCTTCGCCCTCACGATCCTTTTGATCTCCGAGGATATACTCCGGTTCGCTACGACCTTAACCGGAAGAGGGTACTCCTATTCATGGAGGCGTCATGTTGTTAGTGCGTAACGACGTTCATTTTCAACATCTCACTCTTACGTCCGACTTGCAAGCTGTTGCCATTAGGCTCCAGTTACCCGGTTTTTTCCTTTCTGTTTGCTCTGTGTATTCACCTCCATCGTCTCCCCTTGCTAACGCGGACATTCGAGCTCTTCTGTCCGCTCTCCCAACACCTTTTCTTCTGCTGGGAGATTTTAATGCCCATCACCCCCTGTAGGGTTCGCCAAGGGCCTGTGCGAGGGGAACTCTTCTTTCTGACATATTTGATCAGTTCAATCTCTCTATTCTCAATACAGGTGAGCCTACGTTTCTTTCTGATTCTTCCGGTACATTTACTCACTTGGACCTTGCCGTTTGCTCACTCCAGCTTGCTAGTCGTCTGCAGTGGAACGTTGTCGCTGACACCTACTCCAGCGACCATTACCCCTGCATCGTTTCTCTTCTGTCACACCACGTACAGCGTTCCAGAGTACCTACCTGGATTTTCACAAAAGCCGACTGGAGCTGGTATTCCAGCCTCGTGCATTTTGTCGACCAGCCCTTCACCGACATTAACCAGCTAGTGCAGCACCTTACGTCTACGATTTTGTCTGCCGCCGAACGCGCAATTCCCCGTTCATCCTCTTAACCTCGGCAACTGCCTGTTCCGTGGTGGAACGAGGATTGTCGGGACGCCGTTCGTGCCCGTAGAAATGCACTTAGTGTGTTTCGGCGACACCCTACACTTGATAATTTGGTGACTTTTAAACAATCGCGCGCCAGGGCTCATCGCATTATTCACGATAACAAGAAGGCGTCGTGGACTCGTTTTATCGAGTCTTTTAATCGCTTTACGCCTTCATCTGTTGTTTGGGATAAACTTCGTCGCTTCTCAGGTAAAGTGTCGCATTGTACTCTTTCTGGCCTTCAGGTTTCTTATGCCACCATAGTGGATCCGGCTGCCATCGCTAACACTCTGGGTGCTGTCTTTGAGGCGGTTTCCAGTTCAGACCATTATTCCGCCGGCTTTCGCTCTATCAAAGACCGGGGATACCGCCAGCTATAATTTTCGGTCTGCTAATACCGAGTGTTATAATGATCTTTTCACAATAAGGGAGCTGGAGCACGCTCTTCATTGCTCTAGGCACTCCGCTCCTGGGCCGGACGGCATTAATGTCCTGATCTTAAAGAACCCTTCAGCCGACAGTAAACTCTTTCTCTTACAGGTCTATAGCCGTATTTGGCCAGACGGCCTTTTTCCTTCCGTTTGCCGCGAAGCCACCATTGTCCCTATACTTAAGCCTGGGAAGGATCGCCACCTACCTTCCAGCTACCGCCCTATCTCCCTCACCAGTTGCATTTGCAAGGTGATGGAGCGCATGATCAACGGGCGGTTGACATGGTGGCTTGAGTCTCACAAACTTCTAGCGAACGCTCAGTGCGGATTTCGTCGCTATCGCTCTACCGTCGACCATCTGGTGTTCTTTTCGACGCATATTATGAATGGATTTCTGAGAAAGTGTCAAACCTTGGCTGTGTTTTTTGACCTGGAGAAAGCTTATGACAGTTGTTGGAGGGGCGGCATTTTACGTACACTTCACGCATGGAATATCCGCGGTCGTCTTCCCATATTTCTTCGGGAGTTTATGACGGACCGCGTCTTTCGTGTACGTGTGGGCTCGGTTTTATCTAGTCGTTTTATTCAAGAGAACGGAGTACCGCAGGGCTCTGTACTTAGTGTCACACTTTTTGCGATTGCTATCAACCCCATTGTTGATTGTATTCCACCTGGCATTTCATCGTCCCTTTTTGTTGACGATTTTGCCATTTATTGCAGTTCACGGCGGACCTGTCTACTCGAACGCTGTCTCCAGAGCTGTATCGACCAACTCTACGCCTGGAGTAACGCCAAGGGCTTTAATTTCTCCGCCGAGAAATCCGTCTGCATCAACTTCTGGCGCCGGAAGTGTTTCCCTCCGCCCTCTCTCCATCTTGGGCCAGGGATACTTCCGTTTGCAGACGAGGCGAAATTTTTGGGGTTGATTTTTGATAGGAAGTTGTGTTGGACTTCGCACATTTCCTTTTTAAAAGCTAAGTGTGACCGTTCTCTTAATCTTTTACGTGTTTTAAGTGGCACATCCTGGGGAGCTGATCGGACCGTCCTTCTACATCTTTATCGCTCTTTGCTCCGATCCAAGCTTGATTGCGGGTGCATTGTCTATTCGTCGGCGCGTCCATCTGTATTACGTCGATTGAATGCTATTCACCATCGTGGAATAATAGTCCCTACAGGGGCCTTTCCAACCAGCCCTGTACCTAGCCATATGCTGAGGCTGCAGAGCCTCCGCTGTCCTTCAGGCGTGATATGCTCTTATGCAGCTATGCCTGTCGACTCTCCAGCTTGCCTGACCACCCGTCCTTCGCAATATTTTACGAGGATTCGCTTGATCGACAATATTTAGTTAGCTCCTCTGCATTGCTCGCTCCAGGGGTTCGATTTCGACTGCTACTTCGGCATTTGGACGTTACGCCAGCGCCGGCCCTTCCACGGGGGGAAACGCGTTTTCCTCCATGGTCGCGCGCTGAGACCCACTGTCACCTTGGGTTAACGTCGATGCCGAAAAATGAGACCTCTGCTTCCGTCCTTAGATCCGCTTTTTTAGAACTACAGGCGCAGTTCGGGGACTGTCATTTTATATATACCGATGGGTCTAAGACTGATGACGGAGTAGAATGTGCCTTTGTTTTTGGCGCACAGAGTTTTACTTTTCGTTTACCTGGACAATGTTCGATTTATACCGCCTAACGTTTTAGTATATATCAATGTGTTTTATACATTCAACGGCAGCTCTTACGGCGCCGTGTTGTTAGTACGGACTCTCTGAGTGCCCTTCAGAGTATTCAGGCGCTGTATAGTTACCACCCGCTCGTACAGCGCATTCATGACCTGCTCCACTCGCTTGGTGCATCTGGCATCAGCGTCTCCTTCGTGTGGATTCCATGTCATGTGGGCATCTCAGGCAACGAGTCTGCCGATGCCGCTGCCAAATCGGCCATTTTATCACCCATATGTTTTACCTGTGTTGTTCCTTCCTCAGATTTTTATGTTATTTTATGTTGCCGTATCCTGTCGCGCTGGCGCGATGAGTGGGCGGCTTTTAGCTGTAACAAGTTGCGGGAGGTTAAACCTCTTCCGTTAGTCTGGGGTACCTCTTCTCGTTCTTCTCGTCGGGAAGAGATACTTTTAGCTACCTGCTCAGTGGTGACCCCGCACCGCTTTGTGAGCAGTGTGATGCGCCCTTAACGGTGCGTCACATTTTAACAGTGTCAAGTTTTAGCTCCGTTGCGCGTTAGTGTTGGTCTGCCTGTTGGCCTAGCCAATGTTTTGGAAGACGACGCGCATGCTGTAGGGTGTCTTTTACGTTTTATCAATGACATCGGTTTTAGCCGTCGCATCTGATGCGCTGAGCGTCTTTTGACTGTGGTTTTATATTGCCTTTTTAATGGGACTTCTCCTCCCCAGTGGACATCTGGCGCTCGTGTCCCTGGCATTCTACAGTTCTTGACACGTTGTATTACTCTTTTATTGGCCATGGTTTTAGTGTGTTCGTTTTTGGAATTTGTTGTCTTGTTTTTTACTTTTTGGACATCGCGGGTTTGTGTCCCGTTTTTTAATTATGCGTTTTTTATCGGAGTTTTATTTTTGACTGTACATTTTATACTTTGTAAGGGCACTGATCACCTTAGCTGTTTAGCGCCCTTAAATCGCATCTCATCATCATCATTCTTAAGGAAGAAGGAATATCCACGTCTGAACCTCATGATTTGAACCACATATAGAAAGTTCTTTAACTACCTATTCACGTTCATTGTCAATTAAAAAATTAAAATATATAAATCCTGCACCCGTAGACATGTTTATATAATGAAAATTGAAAAGAAAATTAATATAAAGATACAATTTACTCACCTTTTATTGGTTTGCATATTTGATATGAAACTCCTTCATTTTTGCAGAGTGCTTGAGAAGAGCATAAATCTTAGTAATTACATTGTCGTTATATTTAAAACCTTTAATTTTAAACTTTGAAAAAAATGAACTTTTTGGTAAGTTACAACATCGATGAAGAAGATATGCAACGACATAATGTCCACAAGTTAAGCTATAAGAACTTTGCAATCGTCATTTGCTATATTTCCAGTTTTTTCCACATTTATATTGGAAAAAGTTTAAAATATTCGAATATTCTCCTATACCAGATTTAGATATAAAGATGCATATCCAATGTTGTCTTGGTTTGTTGCTAGGGTCAGTATTTATTACCATTGCAATGGGAAATTTAAATGTTTGTCTTTTAGGTATTTCATCACGTGCAAATACTCCAATAAAGTACGGACGAGTGTCCGGATTATTGTATAAAAATGTATGTATTTGATTAGTATCCATTATGATATGTATATAGATCTATTTACGTCTATTTCTAAAAGTTTTTGATATTCTGCGGAAACGCGTAGTTATAGGTTCAGTTAAAGCGTTTTTGAAGGCTACATTTATGGAAACATTTCCGTGCTGTAGACCTGAAATATATGGTTCCTTAGCGCTCATATCTGCTGTTAAATCAAAAACTAATACAGTATATCCTTTCGCATAGTTATCTAGAGGAATGGAATGTCCTCGGTCATCGCAAAGAATGCCTGAACCATCTTTTAATGTCTGATAGCATCGTAAATATTTTCTTCCTTCGAAATCCGGGGTCAATGGTTGCAAAGGTATTGGTTGTCCATTAATGAATAATTGACAAAAATTCATATTAAAATGTATGAAGTTGTATGCGTTTTTATCGAATGCACCACTAAATGCTTTGTTTGTAGTAAAAGCTATTATGATTCTGCGTGGTACTTTACCTACAAAAATGTCGTTTATGCTTTTGCTTATAGTTCCGTTTGGGATATTAAACGGCTGAAAATGTACTCCAGTTAAGTGATACTTTGCATTACTTTATGTCAGCGCCTCTTGATGGGCTAATAGAATAGTTGCTGATGGATATACACGCTTAAGAGATAATTTAGCGGAAGTTATCAAAGTTTTTCCTTTTCCAATAAGGTGAAATTCCGGAGTTGAAGGAGTTAGCTTAATAGTTACGGATACGTCATTTAATAGAAATTTATCTTGACTACATATTTCACTGTATAAACAACCCATAATTTCAAACTCCTTACTTTCCTTTGTAATATCGTATCTCCATTTTAATCCATTGTTTTCCTCTATATCGTTCATTTTATCAGGATCGTCTAATTTCCAAAGTGATGATTGAAGCCATGTTTCCATAACATCTGTAGAATGGTTTAACAAAGTTTCGAAATATGATTTGTATGGATATCCCGGTTGAGCTTGAGATACTGTAACTTTATTTAAAATAACCTCAATATGTTGAAAAAGAGAATTTAAAGAATTATTAACAACCGTAGATTTTTCAGTAACAGGAATATCGATAGCAGGTGCAGGTGGTGTGAAATTTTTACCATCCTTTTTTACTATTTTACAACGTTAAACGTAATACCATGTATGAAAGATCCTAATAAGTATCTGCGTTTCCTGCGTATTGAAATATTAACGGGGAATTATACGATATAGCATTTTGCGTATCAAGTTCGATAATATTTGTACTGTCTACTCCAGTTGGTATCTGTTGATTGTCAAATATTTTAAACGCTGAATGTGTGTAAATATTCGACATGGTATTAAGTAAATATATCTGTTTTCCTTCTTTTTCTTCTTTTATAGCTTTTGTGGTGCGGCTTAATTGCAGAATGAATCAGTTTTCTTTTTCATTTGGTTTTATCCCAGATCCTAGCATGGTATCTATAGATTTATCAGCCTTTTTCCTTGTTTTCAGTACTTTCTTATAATCTTTCATTAAGCGAGTTTTTTAATTGTTTTCTGCTTGTTACCACGTCGGTTAAAACATTTGCACCTACGTTAACTGCTTCCTTACCTACAGTTTTTGCAGCACTTTTAAAAATTGGTGACATAAACCTCCATAATCCTTTAAGTGCACCAAAAAGGCCGTAACCTCTTTGAAAACGTATTCCTCTATATACTACAAAATTTGGATTTTCTTCGACACCTCTTCCTGTTTGGTTTTAAAAATATTTAGCAAGTTCGTGATGATTCATCTCTTTTTTTTTTGGTCTAAATGAAAGTACAACGGCTGAAGAAAATCCGTCTACAAATGGTAAAAATTCCCGTGTACCCGTTCTTAAATCTATTTTTATAATGTTAAAATCGTATTGAAGTAAAGATACCCAATTTTGAGGAAAGAATGTTTTTTCCACTCCTAAATGTTTATTGTCGATGTTTAGATCTACTGTTATGCTTTCAATGATCTGAGCAAATGTATCGCTAACCATTTCGGGATGTATTAAGTTACAATAAACAAATATTTCGTAAGGAAATGTTAGGTATAGATTCATAGGATACGATGCACGTGTAGTTTTAGCCACGTTGGTTCCAAAATTAAAACCTAGCTGTCTGTTTAAATTGGGTCACAAATACAAGTTACGAACGTAATGTTTATTCTACTTATTTCATCCAATTGCACTGTTGCTGATTCACCTGATTGAGTTACTTCTTGCTTTTTAGTTTTCGAAGTTGTATCTTGGACAGTGTCTCGCTTCTTCGGTTTTGAGTCTCCTTGCTCGTTGTCTCCTCGTTTCTTTGGTTTTATATCTGCGATTGATTCGCTTTTATCTATTGCTTCGGGATTAATGCTTACAAATCCACTATTTGAGTTGTATTTAAAAAAAGTTTTAACGAATGCATTTTTTCTAATATGCGATTAATTTCATTTAAAAGCATTACATTATCAGTAATTGTAGATTCTCCTAAGTCGTAACAAAACTGTACGTACTAATACCAGTTTTTGTTACGTGTATTCGATCTCCTTTTAAAAAATCATCACTCTTTGCAATATTAATAAGCATTCCGGGATATCTTATTTTGGTTAGAGCACCTTCCCATTCTCCTAGCAACACCGTTCGCTGGTGTAACAGTTTGCAAAAGCTCGATGTAGTGTTATTTTTAAAGTGGTTCATTGATCCATTACTGGTAAGTGGAATGGAAAAAGGTTCTCTTAGCATCATTGTGCTATTATATCTGATTGTTTTAACCAAGAATTAAAATTTGCAGGATACCCTTTCCACTTAACTAGTACTTCTTTACTGCTTCCTTTACCTCTTTCGTCTAAAATTTTATCTATCTTAAGGATTGATTGAGGTTGTACTTATTGTATTTCTTCCGTGTAAAATATACCATCTAAATCTTCACCAGATAAATCTGCTAGCTTGTATACAACCGGCACGCATTTTATTACTTCTCAAATTTTAAATACTTCATCGGTCCAAATTTGTTCATAGCCTTTATCAAACTTCATTTTTAGTTTAGATATACGAACATGATCACCTGTTTTATATTTTTGTGGTTTGAATATGCTTTTTGTACGCAAATTCTTTCCATATAAATTCTCATAAACTAACATAATATTAGTTTCTTTTACATCTATAGGTGCCATTTTTATTGATCTGTGATACGAACTATTATAAGATTTTAACAATTTAGATAATACATCCGTATATTTGTAAGTATTTTTATACGTAAAGTATTTCCACATTTTGTTCCTTTAGTGTTCTATTGAATCTTTCTACTACGCTAGCTTTTACATTATTTTTGTAGTATAGTGAATGATTTCACGATTTGTTTTAAAAAGGATTGAAATGGTTTATTAGTCAATTCTGTACCTTTATCTGTCTAAAATTTTTGGAGCACATTTATAATGTTTAAATATATAATCAAAAGCTTTAACAATTTCAGTCCCCGTTTTGGATTTTAAAGGTAGTGCCCATGCATATTTAGAAAAGACATCGATAATAGTTAAAATATAAATATGTTTATTGTAGTTTTTAATGCTACTCAACACATTTAAGTTACTTTCCCACAAATCATCGATGTTGGTAACGTGATAATGTTTAATAGGAAACCGTTTTCTTACGTATTTATGAAAAGTGTAGCTATCTGCTCCTTGTGAATATTTATTTATGTTTTGCTTAGAAATTCCGGTAGCCTTGCGAAGATTATTAATACTCCCAAGACCGGCATAATGATCAAGTTTAGAATAATATTTATTAAGTATTGTTTTATCTCTTTCGGTTAAAGCTTATGCCATTTTGATTTTGTAGAACGTAAGTTGTAAGGTTTATATCTTGTCATGAACAGGCTCAGTTTTTTTGCTGATTCTGTCTTTTTATTTTCTTTTGAGTTCTATTTTTTAATTTTTGTTTTAGGTTGATCGGTTTCCCAGTCACTTTGGAAATTATCTTCTTCCTCTTCTTTTTTGTTCGTATCTTTCCATAATTCTTCTTGTGATTGTATGTAAGGCTTTCGAAGTTTTGACACAATATCGTGATAATTTATTAATTTATATTTAAGCACTTTCCATTTTTCATCAGGTGTCATAGCTCGGTTGTGTATAGCTTCAATGTCGCTAGATAAATTTTCTAAAGTTCTATCAATTACATTAATTTTTTTTCAAACTTTCAGGCTGTGGTTAAAGTAACGTGATTTGTTTTCTGTATTTCATGATTTTACACAAACTTGGATACTAGAGCACTTCCTAATGCACCTAATACTGGCAGTATGAACGAAGGTAGAAATCCTCCTTTTTGTATAATTATGTGTTTTTAAAGAAGTTTTTTTACCTACTAACCTCCACAATTTTTATGCTTTTCAAGCGATTTTTTTCACATGTTAGAAATCGGTACCTTTCCGTTACTAATGTTTAATACACATTCGGAAATAGCTTTTACTAACTCTGGATTGGCCTCGCTTAAAATTTTTTTTCGCAACTTGGGTTTCGCTGTGCTAGATTCTCGCACTTTTTTGCAACTGTGGGGGAAGATAATTTGCAAACTTTTAAAATTTTTTGGAGATATTTACGTGCCATTTTTCTTTTTAGAAATAAAACACGACAACGCTTCGTCAGGTAATACTCCTGTTCTGTAACGAAATTTGTCAGGAGTTTGTTGTGTAGTCTAACACTAGATATCCTTGTGGTTTTTCGGTAGCCTTTTCAAATGCTTCTAACAAAAATTTCGAACTTCTCGTTTAAGCTGCTGAAATAATCTATCTACTTGTAACTTATCTCTATTGTTTTTAAACACCACAATATAATTTGAATTAAGCGACATAGTTCTAAATGTTTTACCTTGTGGAAAAATGTTTTGAAATATGTAAATTAATCCAAAAATGTTATGCGAATCTTTGGTAAAAGTTCGATACGTTATTTTCTGATTCATACATGGGATCATCTAGTACTACCATATCACCATTTATCACCGATTCTAAATCTGGCACTCCTTCATGCTATCGTACATTAAACGTACAATTGTTAAATTTACGTTCAGTATTAGGAGGAGCTAGATATTCGGAAGGATGACGCCATAAGCATCTTTTTATAGGCTCGGGAAATAATTTATCAGTATTTTTAAATAAATTTCTAAGAAACGTAGATTTGCCGCTACGCAAGGGACCTGCAACTTGCATCGTGCTAGGAAATTTAAACTTGGTTACTTTAAGATCCACTGTTTCCGAAGGTATTTCATTTTCTAAGTCATTTAAATTAGAGGTCGATAAGTCTTTCATTTCCACCTCTTTACTAGCATTAACTTTTTTAAATTTTTCGAAATTATCATCGACAACTTCTCCTTGAGTTCTTTCATTACTACGGTTTGACTTATATTAACCTTTTTAAATTTTTTAAAACTTTCATCTACGACTTCTCCTAGAGAGAGATCTTTTGTTTCTACGGTTTGTCCAGTATTAACTTATTTAATTTTTTTTAAATTTTCATCTACAACTTCTCGAGATATATCTTTCGTGTTGACATTAACCTTTTTAAGTTTTTTAAAATGTTCATCGGGTTCTTCTTTTTCTTGAAGTGGGGTTTTACTTTTAAAATTTTTGTCAATTCAATTTTGTTGAAAAAATTATCTGATTTATAAGGTACTTTTGTTTATAAGGTCTTTGTTTTGGTACTCTTTTTTACTTTTCTAATTTAGGATTACGCAGTTGATAAGTCATATCCAATTCTAAATTGGATGTTACAAGTTTTTCTTTGTTTAATTTATATCTTTTATTTTGTTTATTATCAAAAAGTGCGTTAATGTTTCTTTTCAAATCTTTTCTATGCATTGGTATACTACTATCTTGAGAATTTGAATCAAAGGTTAATCAAATCGGATTCATTTGGTTTAAACAGTTTAGAGCCTGAAGTTTGATCTCCATCACTTCTTCGAATGTTGCTTGTTTGGTTTAATATTGATAATTTAGGAACTTTATTAAAAAAGAATATTTCGAATCCATATTACGTTTGTTTGGTTCATTTAAATTAGGTAAATTAGGAAATTTCTTAAAAATGAGGTTTCTTGATCGGATTTGCGATTAGAAGGTAAACGTAGAGGTTCCACGTTAGATAAACTGTCTAAGGTATATCCTGTGGAATCATCGTCTGATTCTGAAGACATTTTTTCCACTACTGAAGTTACTACAACTTTGTCACCACAATTTAATTAAAAAGTTACTTACATGTCCTTTTTCATATCCGTAGGGTACTGTATCAAAATTTGAAACTCTTTTTCGTTTATTTACTATTAAACGAAAAGTTAATGAATGGCTCTGTCACTAAAGTCCATAAAGGTTTTCTAGAAATCTGAGTACTAAGTAGTGTAATCTACATACTGTTATCATTTAATACAATATCTGTCATTACACTTTCGTTAATTTTTTTTCTAGATTTCCAGAATTTAATGTATTGCCTTTAATTTTACATGTTGTTTTGTATTTTCTCCAAATCTTATTCTGAATGCATAGCTTTTTGGACCGGTCGAAACAAATTTATCTATATAGGCATCTCTGCCATATTTTTCTAATTCGTTAGTCATTCATCCAAGAAAGGATCCTATAGGTGGTAGCCAGTCTCCTGGTCTATGTGTTACTATAACAAAATCCGTATCAAAATACAGTACGCGCTCGTTTAATTTTTTAAGATAGGAGTAAAGCTCAAGACGAGCATGGGCCGTAGTGTAAGCAGCAATGACTACGTTAGTAGTAGAATTTTTTTAGGACTTTCCTTAACATGGTTCCAAATAACATAAATTATGTCATCTGTTGCTGGAGGATATGTGTGAACCTCTACAATAGGATTGTTTAAAAGTCCAACAAGACGAGAATATTCTGTCACCAATTCCGTAGTCGGTAAATTATCTCTTACTCCAGATTTTCCCCAAAACGAGTTACGCATCAATTTACTTAATTCACATCTACCTGGATTGAAAGATATATTATCAGTATCTAATTTAATTCCTTCCTTTTCTTCAAAACTTGTAATGAACTTTTTTTCTCCTCAATATTACACTCAGACGGCCATTTGACGCTTCTGTTTTTATTTTTAAAAACCCATTAACACATTTTTCAAAACGTCCGTATAATTTCTTTTCAGAATCGTATTGTGCCATTTATATTCCCAAATTTCATAAATTTTTAAAATGTTATAGCCTTCATCGATAGCGACTTTAACCTTATCCAAAACCCATGTACCATTTAAACATCTCTCTTCATCGGTATGATTGCACGTTGCTTGATTTACTGCTTGAGCACAACTAGTACATAAAGGAAACATCAATTTTCCATTCACACGTAAAGGGTACCGGATGATAGAGGTCGATAGGTGGTAAAATCTCACATTTTATAAGTCCTCCTTTGATGAGATGTAAATCGGGAAACTTATTTTCCTCGTAGTATATTGTTGCATGACCAAAAGGATAGGGTTTGGTTTTGTTAACAAAAGGATATAGACTACATACATCATAGTAAAATATATTTTCATTTTCTTCTACTTCATAATATAACTTGATACAATTTGTTCGCCCACCGTAAAACGCATCTCTCGTTTCGAGAGGTTCAGGAAGAGTAGAAGAAAAATTATTTTCATAATTTTCGAGATCTTTGTTGGTTTCTATCATGGATTTAAATTCGCATTCCCATAATTCCACAACATAGGAAGCTTTTTTTATTTGATTTGTGTTTATCTCGGTTGATTCGTATCTAGAATTCATATTTTCGTAGTGCGAACCGTATATGTATGAGGATCTATCTGTAAAGCATTTTAAGCAACCATGGTAAAAACATCCATGATAAAATTAAACAATTTTACCATCTTCTCTATAACCATCAACTTTATATTTTAAAATTTTTATTTCTCTACCATTTAATGCATGTTGTATGAAAATACCTTCTTTTTTCTCTAGCCAGGTAAGTCAGATTAGCGCTAAACGCGACTGTTTGTTTCCTCCTAATGGTAATACTGAAATTGTATCTACAGGCACAAAACGTTTTCTATACAGGTTCATGCAAGCATTAGCAATTGTCACACATTCCCTAAAAGGATGAATACCGTTTTCATTTATAAATTCCTTTCTAAATTTAGAAGCACCAAAACATAACTGTACATCCATTCGACAATAATCTACAAGTTCTTTTTCCATATCATACATATAACCAGATTTTTCTTTTTCGATACACCTCTTTTCAAACTCTTTTCGTTCTTCTATTGACATTCCAATAGTGTTTGCGATCCGGCATATTTCCAAAATAATTTTCTTTTGAATTGAATAGATATGGAAAATAGCCTTTTGTTTCTTGTAATTGAAATGTTTTTGAAAATCTAGCCAAAGATATTGGTATAAAATTTAAAGAATCTATGAACGTAATATATTTGTACTTTATCCTATATATCCTAGTACCATTCATAATTAATTCAGATGACCAACCTAATGTACCAACCATATACTTAAGCAGAATATGTCCGTCATAAGATTTGAGTTTGTGTGCAATAACGGTTATATCTTTAAGTATTGTACGTGGTAGTGTAATATATTCTATTAACTCGCGTAGTGATCTTTTTTAAATATCCATTCCTTTACACCGCACTTGTGACAAACTTCCAATTTTGTATAAGTATCAATACATTCATCACAGGCCTGATAAAGAACACAGAGATTTGGTTCGTGTTCAAGCTTATCGTTTTGTAAATTAAATATTTTTTCCTGAGTGCACTCGAAATCAATAAAAAATATGAAGTTTTTGCTTAATTGTTTGTTCTTGTGTGGTGAATACAACATAAATGATTGGATGCTACATATTTTTTACATACACAACAAAACATTTTACCACAGACATGATCTACATTTCTTTCTCTTAAATTATATAATTTACAACAATTATTACAAACTTTTTCTGTATCGCAGACAGATACTTTTCCTGGATAAAAGACACCTTTTTTAAAGTGATTTTCATAACAAAGTTGTCCTTTAAAATCACGATTACAGTTTTGGCAATATACAAATCATCAAATGTATTATTACATTGAAGATGGCATTTTGAACAGGAAAAATCGCAGCGATGTTTCTCTTTTTTATATTTAAACGGTGAATTGCACTGTCTGCAGTAATATTTATATTTAAATGCTGTGTAAGTCCACGATTACGCTAAAGTGATTATTATGATGTAGCAAATCTATATGTTTGTTACTGTTTATTGTAGAATTATACAAAACATTTTTGCCATCATGATCTCCAAACACTGTAAGATAATATTTATCTTTTAAATGCTTTTCTAAACAAAAACTACGTGGTTTACTGTGAATCCTGTATTTTTATTTACCAGAGTGCACAGATTCATTGCTTGTTCTGTTTGTTTTTTATTGCATTTTGTATATAAGCATAATTTTTATCGTTATCAATTTTGGCAATTCCTACAGCAATCGATCTAGGAAGACATAAAAAGTCATCATTTTCTATAGCTATGATACTCTTATTTTGACTACACATTTGACAAGCGCTAAAGCAATTTCTTGTATGTATTTTTGTATAAACACATGAAAATGTTAACGGTCCATGTAAGAAAAAGTTGTGGTTACTTTGAACAACCCTTTCTAAAGAGTTTAGAATTGTCTCCATGTTAATCTGATTAAATCTTCTTACGCTTATATGAAAGCTTTTAGGGGGGTCCTGCGAATTGGTTACAGACATGCCAAAATAACTAGGATTATAATGTAACAATTCTCGATTAGCAAATTCTAAAAACGCTTCAAATATTCAATGTACCCACTCAATCGGATCGATTTCATCTTCATCATTTTCGTTTGTGTTTATTGCATCTACTAATATACTACATTCTGTTTATCCTGAGTAAAATCTATCTAACGTTCTTTGTCTGTGATTTAAAATTGAAAAATGTTCCATTGTACTCACGTATTCAGTAAGATTGTATGCTTTTTCCTCCTGCATTAAAGCGTGCACGCTGGCTTAATTTATACTCATGATTTGTCCTTGCAGTATTCTCCTTATGTGAGACGTGCCATGTTGTACTTCGTATTTTCCTCTCAACAGAATATCAACTTATATAACATAACCTTGCTCTTAGTATTTCTCCGCCGAGTGCTCTTGCACTAATCTATCCTTGGTACTTTTTCTTATTTCAACAACTTATATAACATTAGCTTATCCTTGCAGCAAACTACATTGGGATAGCCATGTCCTTGTCGCACTGCAAGTTGCCCTCAATGCAACAACAACTTATATAACGTGAATTGCATCAATTTATCCTTGACATTTAACTATGCAGTACTCTAAGTTGCAGCAATTTTTACTCAATAGAATAAACAACTTATATAACATGAGTTGCATCAATTCATTCTTGACATTTAACTACACAAGTTATCCTCTAAACCTTTCGCTTTTTTAAATCACATGCGGTATAAAACTCAAGTGATGGCTGCTTTGAGAGCACAATGACACACCAACATCCAGAGAAGTACAACGAGTTCTGTTGCCATGAAAATAATTAATTGGCAGTTGTTTATGTATTTGTGAAAACTGCGAATACCATGTGTTTTCACAATTTGTTGAAAACATACTTTTTGAAGAATTAGCAAATGTTACAAAAAGTCTTGAAGAACGACAAAAGCAGAAAGAAGACGACGTTCAGCCGCAACAGCAGAAAGAAAAAGACGTTCACCCGCAGCCGAGGGTATCCTCACGTCAAGAAAAAGTCATCCAGCCACGACAGCATGACAATATAACAACAATAATAATAATAATAATAATAATAATGATAATCAAAGACAGTTATTCAGAAGGAGGAGAAGAAGAAGACACCAGTGATAAATTATTACATTGTTTACATAGTCGATCTGCTAAAGCACCAATACGAAGGTACAATTCATCAGGTTACGGCCTTTTTCACCAAAAACTGTAAGTTACTCCCTTGGAGTAACACTATTGTAGATACAAAAATTTGCATAAAGCTTCCTAAAAATAATTACGGCCAACTGGCTACACGGTCGAGTTCGGCAATACAACATTTAATAGTACTAGGTGGAGTGATTTACCAAGATTACATTGGTACTATTAATGTGATGCTCCAACCTTTCCATTAAAATTATTCTGTTAAAAGTGCAATTGCATAATTGATTGTACATTTGATTAAAACGCCTCAAACAAAACAAATTAAAAATTAAAAATAACTACCTTAAGATGCTCTAAAATTTGGATCTACCAACAAAAAATGAATCTACAAAATTTTTGCGTGAGGAAAATTATAGTAGATAAAATTTCTTTAGGAAAGTATGAAAACATTAACAAATACCAACTAATATGTTTAGTGTGTGTGACAATCTATATCATTATCATTTGACATATTATGATAAATATAGATATTCATTTTTGGAAAATTTAATTTCAAACGTTGTTAAAGACAGATCAGTGTTCTGCATAAAATTTTCTTTTGAAGTAATCCATAAATTTCACACAAAGTTTAATTTGTCAGCCATTTCTATATATTTAACTATGGATGAGAAATTTATGATTGAATTTAACGAATACTTAGACTGGTTGTATTTATGCGCGTATCAAAAGTTCTCAGAAAAAAATAGAACCATGTGAGGAATACATGAGTTGGGGCATATTGTGCGAAAATCAAATTTTACCGGAAAGATTGTTAAGAAAATATATCCTCAGTTTATATCGTCCTGATGTAGCCAGATTTCAACCACTTACAGAAAGCTTTGTTAAAGACTACAAAGAATATTTTGACTGGGAAGACTTAATGATGAATGGTAGCTTAAAAGAAAGCTTTGTAGTTGAAACGTACGATCTACTAAAACGTCCTGATCTAAGGAAAATATACACAATTATATCCTAGTATTATAATATAATGTACAGATATAAAAATAACATCACTTGTACTTTTGTTTGGAAATGGGTAAACATAATATCACTTGTACTTTTCTGGAAGTGGGTGGGTTATTGTTGCCCAAGAAACTATGAATAATATATATATTACTTTTTTCTGTTATATATTTAAAAAATCCTTATCTCCTCTTCCTTTTATTCTTCCTCCAATTTAAAAAAATTTACCTTACTTGCAACAACGTAATACTATAATAATAAATAGACATGAAAAACTTAGAAATTAATTAAAAACATAACATCACTTATACTTTTCTTGAAGTACGTGGACCATTGTCGCGTGGCCTAAAATAAAACTATGAGTAAACATATGTATACATTGCCTTTTTTTCTTTGTTACGTATTTTAAAAATCCTTATTTCCTGTTCCTTTATATCTCCTTTGCATTAGTTGTTATGTAATATAAGAAAATTCGTTACTGTTTTTCAACTTCTTCCTTTTCCTCTTCACTTCTTCTTCCCCCAAACTCTCCAATCTCCTGTTCTCCTAATTTCTCAAGATCGTAGTTTACAAACATGTCAGGTTCCTCATCATTCGCATCTGTGCACGCCCCTGTTTTTGTTAACTTCGATATTAAAGTTTTTAATTCTTGAAATTGATGTATATATGATGCGCATTTCTTTTAATACTGTCAACCAAATCCTTGTGCTTAGATAAATTATGATTTCGAACTTCCAATTCGTTCTTTAAACCTGTTATCGTGGCCCCGATTTTTTTCAAATCTTCTTTAATTCTTTTATTTTCTTCGGTTAATAAACTAATTTTACGATTCAAATTTTTCGTCTTTTCATTACATTCTCTTACAAGCTTTTGCTTAACTTTAACAACGGGAGTCTTACACTTTTCAAACACAGCTCTCCTCAAGCTCTCTACGGATTTGCCCCCTCCAGATTCGGTCGACCCCTGACCACATTCTGATCTAATGTTAAACGTACCTTCAGCGGCCCACCTAGATGCGGATCTTTTTACCCCTCCCGTTATAACACCTTTGTTTCCTATCTTTAATTTCCATTCACCATCCCCACAATTTCCAAAAACGTATATGTAATTGTCTGTAAAATAAGCATTCATATCGTCTATCATACTATATACAGTGATCAATTCTGTTTCTTTTGAACTTAACTTCCAATCAAGACCAATGCCCTATGGAACATCAAACAAATCAATCAGTTCTCTACAGTCTGCCATTTCGACCAATACCAGTTTATCATCGTTTACAATCATATTCACAGATATACCCCGAAAGCTACACCCCTTTTGATTTTAATGAGCCGTAACGCACTCAAAAACCTCACTCATCATAGACCCTCATCTCGCACTACACCTGTCCGACAGGTATATTATTATAATACATTAAACTACATCTCCTTCCTGCCTGACATCTTGTTACAGGTTTTAGACACGTATATACATTTTTAATACTTTTTATACCCATAGATTTTGCGTTAAATTTACATACGCTATCCTTTTTATATATACAAGAACAATTTGACAGTAATTCATAATCGTTGCGACACATAGTTGCGTTCTTCAAATGACCCGTATTAGCTTCGATCTCGAATCCACATCTTCCAAAACTAACGCAACTCTCTCCTTCCTCGCTAGCACACGAAAGTGCTACCATCAACAATATAAATACTTACATTTTTCCCTATGCGTTTCTCTTTCTTGCACCACATTTAATACAATACTATTAATATAAAAAGCAATATAACCTTTTCTTAAATACCTTCTATTACGTAATGAATAACTTTTTTGTTTTTACGTCATAAATTTTTTCTCTAAAATCAAAAAGTAAAAAATAAATTCCCTGCTTTTAATTATACCCTCGGCGAGCTAGGTCTCCACAACAGGTTACTGTCTCAGTTCAAGTCAAGGGAATTCCCTTTTCTTAGAAACAAGTGAGTCATACGTTTCAAGGACGTGGAATCCCTATACCTTGGCGCCAGTGATCGGTTTTGCGGTGTCTGCCTCCCGAGGGTCATATACTACTACCGTCTACACGATATATTTTTCCATCTGTAGATTCAGCTAATGCACAGTCAGAAACAGGCATTCAATCATCAATCTTCTGTGTTGGCACCCTCAAAATCAATTTCCTCAATTATATGAATGAAGATGCTTGTGTTGGAGTTTACTTTCTCGTTAAAAGCTAGTGTAGTTTTGGTGTCTGAAATAGCACTTCACTTTCCTTCTTCTTCTTCTTCTTCTTCTTCTTCTTCTTCTTCTTCTTCTTCTTCTTCCTCCTCTTCCTCTTCTGCAGCTGCTTCTTATCCTTCTCTTATGGAATTTGCGACATTTTGCACCTGTTAATCGTTTTCAGGCATCCATTTTGTGTAAATAACACAAAATCACTCTTATTAAAACTGCAGACCATCTAAATGTATAACAAATGGCTGTTCACTCATGTGTTTCTTCGGAAATACATTTTACGTTTCTCCATAACTCTTAGGCATTATGCGAATTGGCAGCTTTCTCGATTCACCGTATGCCATTGATTCACTGCCCTCTTGACGAAGTTGCATTTTCTTTCGACACTGTACGAGTGCAGGCATTCTAGAAATTAGTTTTCAAAGTATTTATCTTTTTTCACCTCATTAATTTTTTTCTGCCTTGGTATTGCAGCTGGAATGTTGCAATTTCACACAGATATAGTCGGAAGTTTTCACTACCGAGGGTATTTTTGTGTCATGTGCAGCTCTAACGAGAGAAGCGTGAACTACGCAACAAAGATGGCGAGCATGTTACTGTCGTTCACATGTGAAGAGCAGAGGAGCGTGGTTCGATATTTGTCGGTCAAAGGGCATAAACCGGGTGATATCCACAGGGACATGCGTGGGTGTGTGGGCATGATTATATGGACCGTAGCAATGTCTCCAGGCTGTGTGCATTCTTCCTAGAGGGCCGTGTGCACCTTAGTGATTCGCCACGCTCCTGGAGGCCGGTAACAGCTGCAACCCCGCAGAATGTCAGAGGCATTGAGGCGGCAATTTTGAACGACCGGCGTGTGCAACTGCGAACCTTATCGCAACAGTTCAACATTCCCTAGGGTGCAGTGTATGATATTGTTCATGACACGTTGAAATTTCGTAAAGTTAGTACTCGCTGGGTGCCTAAGAACCTGACAACCAACAAGGGCCAGCGAATGATGACGAGCTTGGATCACCTAACGCGGTACACCGCAGAAGGGCATGGCTTTCTGAAAGGAATCGTGACTGGTAACGAGTCATGCGCATGCCACTACACGCCCGAAAGCAAGCAGGCAAGTATGGAGTGGAAACATGTTAGTTCCACAGTGAAGAAAAAATTCAGTTACTCATTCTGCTAGGAAAGTGCTTGCGACTGGGTTCTGGGGTATGCAACGTGGACTTTGCTGAACACGGGATCACTGTGAATACTACAGCATACATGAAAACTTTGGTAAAGTTGCGTCGTGCCCTTTGTGACAAACGCCACAACATGAATGCTGACGATGTCAAAATTCTTCATGACAATGATCGCCCCCCATGTTGCTGCTGCTGTCAATCAGAAAATCGCTCGCCCCCATGTTGCTGCTGCTGTCAATCAGAAAAGCACCAAATTTGTTTGGGAGGTCCTCCAGCATCCACCATAAAGTCGGAACCTTGCACCTTCGGACTTTCATGTTTGATCCCATGAAGAAATTCCTGACCGGGCAACGCTTTGCGACAGACGCAGAAGTGAAATCAGCAGTCCAAAGATGACTATATTCCAAGGAAACGGACTTCTACGCGAACAGGGCATATTGAAACTGGTATCACGATGGGAGAAATGAGTTGAGAAACTTGGTGTCTATGTCGAAAAGTGGGTAAAAGGTGTAAGTTCGGTTGTGATTTTTGTTTTTGTTTTTCGTTATAACTATTAAACTTTTTGTAAAAAAATGATTGTGCGTTACTTTTCGATCCGCTCTCGTACAAATACAAAGCAACAATTATATTCTTAGTGATATATACAGTACATGTACTTAGGCGTGAATGTTTTATATAATAATACTAATAGTAATAATAATAATAATAACAATAATAATATAAGGTATTAAAAGATTACGTACTTGTATTTCATATTGAATGTTATTAGAAAATTCACCAAAAAGGTATATTTTTGCACGTCTCATACCTATCTAATGAACATTATCTATACCAATATTATAAAAACAGGAAATTTGTGTGTGTGTGTGTGTGTGTGAGAGAGAGAGAGAGAGAGAGAGAGAGAGAGAGAATCTCAGGAACCTAAACCGATTCTGATGTTTTTTTTCGATTAAAAATGTTTTCAGAGCAGGTTGATTTTAACTCTCTGTTTTGATTACTAATTTTCTGTTCAAGGGTATTCTTACTTCCTTCTAGTTGAGTTTTTAGAGTGTCATTAACTTTATTTTCTAAACATTTCAGAGAGTCATTTACTTTCTTTCCTAAACTTTTAGTCTGTTCCCCTGAGTTATCAGAGTATTATTAAATCTCTGAAGCAAAAGGTTAAAAACCAAACGTTGAAGGTGGGGAAACAGGTCTGTGTACAGTAAATACATCCCTGTCAACCTTCGAAAGATACGCTGGTTTACTAATGGGACACCTTTATGGAGAATGGAGGTAATTACCCTGGTTATCCTGACAGCTGTTGCTTTCTGCTGTGTCCATCATGCTATCTTTTTGGTCTTACATGGTTAGATCCGATAGAGATTTTCCACTTCTCAAAAATATGTGATCATGCACACTTAGAAATTTTGCACTGTCTTACTTTTCGTTGCGGTAATGATTTACCGTCACTGTTGCTGAAGTTCTAGTTGTCCCGGGTTCGAATCTTGTGCCTCCTGTGGGTATGAAGTCGCTGGGTTGTAGTTTCTCGCAGTTTCTCTGCGATGTAAGTCTGGAACTTTTTTCGAGCGCCACGTTGGGAGCGCCAGGTATTTAGCGGTTTCCTTCGTCGTCGTTGTCTCTACCTTGCGTCGTCGTCGTTCTCCGCTACGTCGTAGAGGGTCGTCTTCAGGAATCATTGTTGCCAATGTCAGTAGGAAGTACGTCGTCGTATCTCAGGGTCATCTGTCGGCGAATCGATGTGAAATTCCCTACTGCGATTATGCCAGGGTAGCATGCGAGAGTGGTGACACCAGGATATCGTCGAGAAAGAAACACTGTTTTCACTTTTCTCACTCCGGCGCGTTATTTGCTAGAAATCCTGCAAGATTCTCTGGTATTCCCTAATACGTGAGATTAACACTGTCTTCTCACTATAGCTTGTTCCGGCTAATTATTTAATATCTCGGTGCTCTATCACCGTTCTTTACATTCACGCGAGACTGAAGCTTGAATAAAATTATCTCGACGAATACTATTAGTTCATTAGTAAAATATTCCACAAATATCACTTTACATAATTGCGCGGCACTTAGCAAATTTCGGAACTTGGCGTCCTTTTCTGACTCGGAGTACTGCGTGTTGACTTAACGGAGAATCATTACAAACTGTGTGAAATCCAGCTTATGTTTACATATATCAAATTACTACTCGCCTCCGGAATTTTGTACATGCAAACACGTCTTCCAATCTTCTCATTGGTTCTAACAATTATCTTATATCTTTTGGCTTTCCAGTTGAAAATTCGAAGCTTAAACGGTAAGAAAAGGCCCTTGCCTACAGCGTCTACTCCTTAAAACTAGGCTCTTCCTCTCGAAGTACAAAGAAACGTTGGATTTTTATGACCGCACGCTCGGAAAAATATAATGAACATTTTGAAGTGAAGCTATTCTGTTTCGCCTAAATCTTGGAAATTTTTATGGAATTACGCCTTTATTTATTGGACAAATTAATGAAACTTAATACATATTTACACTTTTTGACGGGATCTTGATTGATGTAGGTTTTAATCCAATTACTTTAAAAGTTGTAGAAAATTATCATATTGCGGGTTAATTAATTATTAATAATTCATAAACTATGATTAGTTAAGAATTCCTTTTTGTGCAGGTGTATTCAGGCGGAAATATCGCTACAGTAGGAATAAAAATAAGAATGTAACTGACGCAGCCACGCTACCTCCTCCATCCACTGAAGCAATATCTTTGCATCATGGTTGCTGTTTTTCTCCTCCTAGTTGGTTCTTTTTATTTTGTCACGGCTGCTCGAGCATGAGATCTTAATCACTGGGTATGTGTGAGTGTATAGAGAAACACAAACACTTTCTGGGAACACTTTTATTTTCACCATTTAAAATAAAACTTAAGGTTTGCCGATCACTTTTAAATGCATACGATGCTACTGTGACTTTACCAAGACCGAAGATTATTAACTACAGCTGAACGTTCTACCCTCTTGCACGTTCGCCGCCAATGTTCACAACTCGACGAGAATGTTTACCCGCACTCACCAATCGCTCAGGACAAACTGCCTTTACCCACCCTGCACAAGGAAAAGCAAGCTACTCGCTTCCCCTACTCTCCCCTCAAACGCTCGTCACAACTTGGCATCCTGAAGCCTAGAGTGACCTTCACCAGGCTAAGTGCAGCTGTCCTCGACTGTTACCAGGAAAAACTTGCTTCAATGGTATTTACCCTTTCTACCTGAGGCTGGTCCCTAATTAACAAAACTGTGCCTGTCTGGTCTTTCTGTCGCTTTTACAGTCAACAATTTTCACAATGCTTCTCCTTTTTATACATACACTGATTTTAAATATATTATTACTTATTTTATATCGCTATCCTTCTTAGAATATTATGATAATTATTGCCTTTGTAATTCCGGCTTCAAATACCCCATATACATATCATATTATACAATATTACAATGTGTATGTCTTGCCCGAAACAATTTCCTCTCAGTAATTTCGTGATCGATCGGCAAACTTTGAATTGGTTACATGATGCTTTTACAATTCGTCAACATATACATTTCTTTACACTGTTTACAATTATGTTCCTTCTACAATTATGTTGATCATACATATGACTTACCCTTCACATGATTCACCTGAAACATTATTATTCAAAATTTACATTCACTAACATCATCATTTAAATTAAACATTATTATACAAAATTTACACTCAATAACTTACAGTATTCCAATTTAAACAATTATTATATTTGGTTTTCTGTTATTCTGATTGGAGTATCTGTTTTGTTTTTGTTTCTTTGAGAATATTATGCTCTTTCTCACTTCACTTTCACATTGTTCACTGATCACTTTCACTTCACTGTTTCTCTTATATTTATTTTACAATTCTCATAACCTAATGACATTTCTACATTCATGTTAATTATAACTAATATGATTTTCCGGGCTGTTATGCCGTGGTCTGCTGAAGAAAGATTTCCCAGACGTTTCGTCCACAACTGCGGTGGACATCTTCAGTGGCGCAGTTGTGGACGAAACGTCTGGGAAATCTTTCTTCAGCAGACCACGGCATAACAGCCCGGAAAATCATATTAGTTATAATTGTGACACCGGCCGTGAAAACCTACGTTCTTACATTCATGTTAATGTTTCTCAGAAAATTCACAGCGTTTGTATTTTATCAGGAACATTCAATGATTTTCTATAAGGTCTCATAAGTGGTTTGTGCCATTTACCAATAGATTTATTAGTTTTTACATCTACTAACTCAAAAATATGTTCCCCAAATTTACCAGTAATAATTACTGGGCCTTTATATAAGAGCTCTAACCTATGATTTCTTCCTTTTAATGCGTTGGATAATTTGTGATCTCTGGCAAGCACAAGGTCTCCTATTTTCGGTTCTCATTTATGCTTTCGCTTCTTCACTTTAGCTTTCCTTTTTTCTGCTTTTTCTTTTAACCTATCAACAACAATTTTAGCCCTTTGTTCTTCGGATAATGGTGATTGGTTTCCTTTAATCGTTTTTGGTATTCCTTTAAAAATCGGTTCAGGTTCAATTCCTTGCATTAATTGCATTGGTGCGAATCCTGTCGTCGTATTGATGGTGTTATTTATTATCTTTTCTATCACATTACAATACCTTACCCAATTTCTGTGATTATTATGAGTCAGTACCGAAAATAGATTCCAATGTCCTGCAATATGCGTTCTGCGGGATTCCCAGATGGAAAATAAGAGGAACAATGATAGAGTTTTATATTCTGATTCTTTAAAGTTTCCCTGAAGATCTTACTACGATGCACATATGGTTTAATATCAGTCATTTCAAACGAATGGGTGTAATTTATTCACCTTCCCGGCTTTTCTGAAAACACTTCCTTATTATCCATTAAAATTACCCATAATTCCTTCTTTTGTTTCTCATTCAGTCTACTAGCTTGATTCACCTTATTTTTAAACAAATTTTCTTATTCGACACAGTCATCCACCCTATCGTACTCAGTTACATTCTTATCGTTCAAGCTTAATCTGGTATTTCCTTGGGGTTTTTCTTCGCCCTTATTAATACAAAATTTCTCATGTTCTCCGCAGATTATATTTTCTTCATTAATTTCATGGCAATTCTTTAACCTTACTTCTGCTAATTTCATAGCTCCAATGTTTATAACTCCCACAAAGAATGTTTCCCCTTTTATTTCTTCCTCTACCGGATCTCTGGCAATTACTCCTGAACTACTGTCTTCCAACAATGGTACGATTATGGTGTCTTGTTCTGTTTCGAGCTTCAATTTTGTTTTCAAAATCTATAATGGAGTTCCATGCGTATATACTATCACAACCTATTATTATGTCTGTTACAAGCCTAGGTACTATTAAAAATAACATCTCAATAATTTGCTTTCCGATTTCAATATTCATCATAGCCTGAAATCTTACTTTTTCTTTTCTTTTGCCCACTGCCTACTGAACAATATATCCCATGTACTGGTAAAGGCATTAATTTTAGCCACTGTTTATTAATTCTTCGTATGTTTCTCTATCATTAGTTGCCTTCCATTATTCCTACTTTTCGTGTACTTCTCATTTAGGAATTATTCCCAATCCTCACTGAAGGCGAAGTTGATTGTGTTTGGAATTTTCCGACACTTTGCTAATTGCTCCTGTCCCAATATCGTTATGTGAAGGTCCCGATTTCATTTCATGATGTAATTATTTCCCATTATTTGTCTAGTAGAGTTTATCGCGTCAACCCTATCTTCTTGAACTGGTGAATTCCTCCCACTTCTACTTCTCGCATCCTGTCTTGCTGAACTTGGTCTATACCTATGGTCATAGTTATTGCTACAATCATCTCCAGAATAGCGTCTGTTTCTAGGATATCTTTCCATTCTATCATAATTACATCTGAGTATGTACATAATTTATTTGTGCGTTCCGTCTTTGGTAGTTTTCGCCTCTTCCCCTATAATTATTTTCAAAGTTATTTCTCCTTCTGTTATTGTAATTATTTTTCGGTATCTATCTCTCACATCAAAATTTCTTTCATTTCCTGGATATGCCTCCTGCCCGAAAAATTTTGTAGGACTTTCTGTGTGAAATTCCTATCCTTAAGCACGCCATCTTGATTTCTCTGCCTTTCCAAAGCGATCAACAAATATATCATGGCTGCTATCGTAACCGGTTTTGCAATAATTATGTAGTTTTGTATTGTCTCCGGAAAGTGCGCGGTTACTAGATTTATTAATTCATTTTCTCCCATCGGTGGATCTAGCATCTTCGATTTCCTTGCCACTACCATGAAATAATTCACCATAGATTGGTCCCTACGGGAATCGTACTTGCCATTATTGAGCTCTAATCTTATATTCGCTTGCCTGCTTGCACCCCAATATCTGTTCAGAAATAACTCTTTAAAAGCCCCGTAATTGTTATCTAGCCCTACAGACAATTCTAGCCAATTGAAAGCATTACCTTTAAAACATTTTCGTACTACAGTCATCTTGTATTCCTCTGGTATACCCTTAACATTGAAATATTCCTGCATGCTGTTAATAAATGCTTTCGGATTATCTGATTCCTCGTCTTCAAAAATCGGTGGTGAAATTTCACTGAGAACATGGTTAGGCCATTGAAAAGGTGGGCCGCCATTTCTATTTTCATTTGTACTATTACTGTTGCTGGAGGTACTTGGACCTAAATTCAGCATTGGAAGATCAGCTGACGCATTCTGCAGTGCATCGTTCCTTACTGTTGCACTGCTCACATTGCTACATGCTGAGCTACCAATATTGTCAGATATACACACTTTTTCTAACCCTTCCTTAAGTCTATCATTTACATCATCTGTTCCTACAGCAAGTCTCCTACTTTCTCTTTCGGACTGTTCTAACCTGTTTCTGTATATTTCAAATTCTCTGCTAGTAGCTTCCCTTTCTCTAACTAATTTTTTACTTAATTGTTCCCACAATTTTCTGTTTTCTTTTTCTACTCTTTCACTAATCTCTTGCCTTAAAATTTTAATTTCTTCTCTAACCTGTTCTTGATTCTCCCTAACCTCAATTCTCACGTTTTCATTTCATTTATAGCCTCCTCCTGGAAATTGTCTAAGACTTTCTGCTGGTTCTCAATTTTCTTCCCAATTTCAGTTAAGCTGCTTGTTAAATCCTCCCTTAAACTTTGATAATTAGCTTTCATCGCATCCCTTATTTCTTTCTGACCCTGTTCCATTTTTCCTGTTAATTTTTTCTGACCCTGTTCTATTTTTCCTGTTAAATCTTCTCTCAAGCTTTGATTACCATTTTGTATCATTGACATAATTAACTTTAACATCTCATTAGTTTCCGTACTTCCCCCTGGCTGTTCTACCTGCTTTTGTACATTTCTATCATCTACTGTTTCTACTACCTTATTTACACTATTATTTGCGTCCTGCATAGTTCTACTATCACCGTCCTGAATATCCATGTTTGAATCTGATTGCTCAAACATTATACCGTTCCTTAACTGCATTTACCACTGGAACACATAAATAAATTTACACTCAGTACCTTTTTATATCTGCTACCTGCAACTGCTGCTTCGATGCTGTTCTGTTCTCCTCCTCGTTGTCCCGATCTCCTTGATGTCTCCGTTGTTCAGCTTACGTTCTTCTCCGATGTTCGGCTTCCACGTTATTCGAGCCTCCTTGATGTCTCCGTCGTTCAGCTTCTCCGTTGTTCGGCGCTTAGGACGCCATATAACGCAGCCACACTACGTCCTCCAACCACAGAAGCAATATCTTTGCATCACGGTTGCTGTTTTTCTCCTCCTAGTTGGTTCTTTTTATTTTGCCACGACTGCTCGAGCGTGAGATCTTAATCACTGGGTATGGATGAGTGTATAGAGAAACACGAACGCTTTCTGGGAACACTTATTTTCACCATTTAAAATAAAACTTAAGGTTTGCCGATCACTTTTAAATGCATACGATGCTACTGTGACTTTACCAAGACCGAAGATTATTAACTACAGATGAACGTTCTACCCTCTTGCATGTTCGCCGCCAATGTTCACAACTCGACAAGAATGTCCCGCACTCACCAATCGCTCAGGACAGACTGCCTTTACCCACGCTGCACAAGGAAAATCAAGCTACTCACTTCCCCTACTCTCCCCTCAAACGCTCGTCACAACTCGGCGTCCTGAAGCCTAGAGTGACCTTCACCAGGCTAAGTGCAGCTGTCCTCGGCTGTTACCAGGAAAAACTTGCTTCAATGGTCTTTACCCTTTCTACCTGAGGCTGGTCCCTAATTAACAAAACTGTGCCTGTCTGGTCTTTCTGTTGCTTTTACAGTCAACAATTTTCACAATGCTTCTCCTTTTTATACATACACTGATTTTAAATATATTATTGCTTACTTTATATCGCTATCCTTCTCAGAATATTATGATAATTATTGCCTTTATAATTCCGGCTTCATAACTCAATGTAATGCTAAATTGTAAAACGAAAGGAATTATTCCTTGAATTAAACAAATTGTGAGATATGATTAAATAGCAATAAAATTATTTAAATTTAAGGAATAAGAGATATTTAAGTGGTTATACATGATGTTAACTTAATATAAAACTTACCTGATATGTTATGTGTTAACAGATTTATTGTCCAGTTGTGTTCCTTAATTAATATAATTATCATGTTGCCTTATTTGTTACAAATTATATTTGTATACATCAGTCTGCATATATGTCCGCTATAATGAGAAAAAATATTAAAATAACCAACATAGCCATCCTTAACATAAAGTGCCAATAACGAAAAAATATATAGCCGTTTGTTTATAAGCATAGAAAAAATAATTAATAGTTTTTTTTACGAATTGTCAAGGAGTTGGCATATGGAAAATGTTGAGGGGAGAAGCCATTACTCTTCAGTAGTATGGACAGCGGATGTATCATCATAACTTTAATATATTGCACAACTTAAAAAAGTAACATCTCAGTTTCAAAATGAAAAAAGAAAAAGAACAAAATTAAAAATGAGATAAGCTCATTCTGAATTATCTTCCCTGTACCACTACTCTGGAAAAAATACAAGAGATCTCATCGCTTCAAGAAATACAATCCAACTTCAGAATCTACGATGCAGCACTAAAGAATGGCAACTGAGACTTGAACCCGGCACACTATAAAACTGCCGCAACATTGTATACTAGGTAAAGCTTAGATTAATTGTTCTTTCACACAAGCCGTGTGTTGGACAGGGTTGGAAAGGTAGAATCAGATGACTGAAAAATTCAATACCCTAGCCGGTTCAAATCCTGGCTTGTTTACGTTGCATGGATTACAATTATTTACGTCTGCTTTTGAATACAACGGTATGAAACAGTGAAATCATTGAGCACTTATTACCGATGTGTAACGTCCAATTAAACCCCTATTCGCGGTAGCCATTACTACAGTACACAAAATCCGGGACTCTTGAGTAACATAGTAACGCTCACAAAAGAGCCGAACGAGCAGGCCAAGTTTGCTGCTAAGTGTTTACATTTGTCCACAAAAGCCAATAATGAGACCTTGCGGTAATGATACCCGGGTTAGAAACCCGCACGCCACTGATGGCCCGACTCTGAGGTCGCGGGTTCAAACTCGGCGGAGGGCGATTTATTCCTTCGGGCGTAAAAATCCTTAGCAAGGCATCCTTCGGAAGAGTGGTGAAGGCTGTGGTCCCGTGTCGTAGATTTACGGCACGTAAAAGAACCTCAAGCCTGGTAAACATGCCTCTGAGCAAACTTTCCGGTCTTTCACGCCCAATATAGAATGGGATGCTAGGAACCATAGTTAAAGAGCGTTCATAAATAAAACTCAATTTAATATCAGAACATGAGAACTTCCCCACAGTCTCTTTAGGCAGCCGTTGACGCAAGCGTTCTCACCCATAACAACTGAATAGCACACTAGCATCCGACGGCGTAAACATAAATTCGGTGCGCGCGATTTTCTAAACAGAATAATTGGCACATGCATCCCCTAAAACATGCATAGAAAAACAGAGAAAAAATGGAAAGGACAAATTATATCATGCATCACTCGCGAGTCCCGAGATGCGGTAATAAGGAGAAGAAAACACACCAGGGTCACATGCTGCATTTAAAATGCCAAAATTGTACATCACCGCACACGCTTGCCGGCAACACCCAGAAATATTGAGGTAGCTGCACAATAAATTGTCAATGATGTGAAAATGCCAGATCTCAGTGATGATACAGCGGCTGGCGGAATACAACTGAAGCACTAGTATCTTTCCTCTTTGAGAAACTGCATGAGAAAACACCTCTCCGGCGACCGCTAACGACTCGAACCTCCTGCTGTGTGAATGCTCAGAGAATCGGCTAAATATGTAAGTAACAGCCTGGAAAATAAATGGTACCCAGCAGTATCTAGATGTTCCCAAAACAATGACAATAATAATGGGTAGACATATCATAGAAATAGGCATAACATCTTTGGGCTCTTTAAACTGTAAATAAACTGACAATATTAAACTCTGAACAAAGGTAACAATGAAATTACGAGGCGAGTCAGAATAACGCAGAATAATTTATGGCGTTATTCAGGGGTTCTATTTGAGTACTTTCTTAAAGGGAAAGTATGCCCGTAAATGTCTTGTTATCAAGCTAGAGGATATTAATGTTTTTCGAATGTCGCGTCTTGTTACATGAAATTCTGTCAGACAGATTCCTGTCCCCCACGGGATTGGAACATCGCTTATGTTTTGTTTTCGTTGCGTTTTGGAATACCGCGTATGATCTGTCTTTAACATTGGTTATATCACAATTAACGTAAAACCGGCTTTTTGTCATTTAGGTGGTAAGGAATTCCGTCCATGTTATATAGTACTAGGAGACTTTGTGGTTCCTACAAGAGGTGTAGGTGGGCAATCTCAGCCATCAGGACATGTAAAAGTGCTCCTTTTACTGGAAGGACTACCAATTTTACAACCTATTGTAAAAATATTCGCTTTACGTATACAGAACTGGCAGGCATGCATTACGTTTACGGTGCTGCTTGGGGAAATGCGAAAAAGGCATGAGATTTTTATGCTGAGCTCTACCCAAGCAGACATTTGCCTCATCGCAGCACCTTCACTGCCGTACTTCAACGACTACGTGAAACAAGAATTTTCCGAAAACAGTCGCATCTTTCCAAAGAAATGTTAGAACAGTGACTTTAAAAGAGGAACTTCTTGACCGGTTCTGTAATTCTCCGTCATAAAGTACAAGAACAATAGCGCATACCACGCATAGAAGCCATTGTTCCGTTTCTAGAATCTGCGTGAACAGCAATTATATCCGTTTCATCTCACCGAGTTCAAGCACTGGGGCCAGATGACTTTCCACCGCGACTACAGTTTGTCCAGTTGTTTCTTTATAAATCAACCAAGATTTCCTACAATCATATTGTGAACGGAGAAGGTTTATACACTAAAGGACACTTTTAAGACATATAGTAGTCATATTTGGGCACAAGAAAAGCTTAGAACTATTAGAGTTACAAATTACCAACACCAGTTTGCAGTGAACAATTGGACTGGTTGCGAATGACATACTCATCAGACCCCATTTACTGCCTCCACGTTTGAGAGGGCACATTTACCTACAATTTTTACGAAATAATTTACCAGAACTTCTGAAATATGTTCCGTTAGGGATATGTCAGTTAATGTCGTTCCGAGGCGATTGGGAGACACTTGAGCATTATTTCGGTGACGCAACGGATTTCCTAAGAGTAACGTATTCTGATCGCTGGATTGGTAGAGGAGCACCAAAATCATGACCACGCGCTCACTAGGTCTAACACCTTTGGATTTCCTTCCCCTTTGGGGACACATACGTGACACTGGTGAATAGTGAAGCGAAGCTAAGCTGATGGCCAACATCCTTGTAGCATTTGATGCTTTTTGTGATGTGCCAGGTATTTTTTAAAGAACTAGGTAGTTATTACAGCAACGCTATCAGTTATGTTCCGAACTGAACGTTCGGCATTTTGAACATGTTTTGTAAGCACTTATTGCACGTTCTTTTCCTGTTTTGTCCTTAGTTTAACTATGCTTGAATTATTTTAAAAACATATGCTTGTATCATTTAACATTGTTTTAACTTCTCTCGAGTAATTTGTATAATGGTGGAGAATATGTAATCAACGATAGTACTGTTTGCATATGGTATTGACAACCTGTATTCGCAGCTGCAGGTCGGTTAAAAAAGTTTTGACCTACTTTACAACACAGGATTTAGTACCATATAACTAAATAAAGATTCACAGGTTACTAAGCCAATTTAAAGGAGTATTGCAATGTTTAAATTAAAGATACGCTACTACTCCTATTTCAAAATTCTCCCATTGCCTTGTAGCAAAAGATGCGTAGGGACGTGTTCGGCAAATTTCATCTAACCTGACGCGGCGTTTGAAAAATGTTAATGCCCTCTAGCTCGATAACAAGACGTGTACAAACATACAATTCTCTAAAAGAAAGGCACACAATTAGGCAAAATTAAACCTTCCAAAAACACAGGATCAAATAAAACAGCTCTCTGCTACCAGATGCACCGGCAGCTCCCTAAAAGGAGTTTTGCATGTATGTGGGTTAAAATAGGGGTCAGATGACAGAGGTCGTACAAAAATAAAGAAGAAGAAGAAGAAGGAGAAGGAGAAGGAGAAGAAGGAGAAGGAGAAGGAGGAGAAGGAGAAGGAGGAGAAGGAGAAGGAGATGGAGATGGAGAAGGAGAAGGAGAAGGAGAAGGAGAAGGAGAAGGAGAAGGAGAAGGAGAAGGAGAAGGAGAAGGAGAAGGAGAAGGAGAAGGAGAAGGAGAAGGAGAAGGAGAAGGAGAAGGAGAAGGAGAAGGAGAAGGAGAAGGAGAAGGAGAAGGAGAAGGAGAAGGAGAAGGAGAAGGAGAAGGAGAAGGAGAAGGAGAAGGAGAAGGAGAAGGAGAAGGAGAAGGAGAAGGAGAAGGAGAAGGAGAAGGAGAAGGAGAAGGAGAAGGAGAAGGAGAAGGAGAAGGAGAAGGAGAAGGAGAAGGAGAAGGAGAAGGAGAAGGAGAAGGAGAAGGAGAAGGAGAAGGAGAAGGAGAAGGAGAAGGAGAAGGAGAAGGAGAAGGAGAAGGAGAAGGAGAAGGAGAAGGAGAAGGAGAAGGAGAAGGAGAAGGAGAAGGAGAAGGAGAAGGAGAAGGAGAAGGAGAAGGAGAAGGAGAAGGAGAAGGAGAAGGAGAAGGAGAAGGAGAAGGAGAAGGAGAAGGAGAAGGAGAAGGAGAAGGAGAAGGAGAAGGAGAAGGAGAAGGAGAAGGAGAAGGAGAAGGAGAAGGAGAAGGAGAAGGAGAAGGAGAAGGAGAAGGAGAAGGAGAAGGAGAAGGAGAAGGAGAAGGAGAAGGAGAAGGAGAAGGAGAAGGAGAAGGAGAAGGAGAAGGAGAAGGAGAAGGAGAAGGAGAAGGAGAAGGAGAAGGAGAAGGAGAAGGAGAAGGAGAAGGAGAAGGAGAAGGAGAAGGAGAAGGAGAAGGAGAAGGAGAAGGAGAAGGAGAAGGAGAAGGAGAAGGAGAAGGAGAAGGAGAAGGAGAAGGAGAAGGAGAAGGAGAAGGAGAAGGAGAAGGAGAAGGAGAAGGAGAAGGAGAAGGAGAAGGAGAAGGAGAAGGAGAAGGAGAAGGAGAAGGAGAAGGAGAAGGAGAAGGAGAAGGAGAAGGAGAAGGAGAAGGAGAAGGAGAAGGAGAAGGAGAAGGAGAAGGAGAAGGAGAAGGAGAAGGAGAAGGAGAAGGAGAAGGAGAAGGAGAAGGAGAAGGAGAAGGAGAAGGAGAAGGAGAAGGAGAAGGAGAAGGAGAAGGAGAAGGAGAAGGAGAAGGAGAAGGAGAAGGAGAAGGAGAAGGAGAAGGAGAAGGAGAAGGAGAAGGAGAAGGAGAAGGAGAAGGAGAAGGAGAAGGAGAAGGAGAAGGAGAAGGAGAAGGAGAAGGAGAAGGAGAAGGAGAAGGAGAAGGAGAAGGAGAAGGAGAAGGAGAAGGAGAAGGAGAAGGAGAAGGAGAAGGAGAAGGAGAAGGAGAAGGAGAAGGAGAAGGAGAAGGAGAAGGAGAAGGAGAAGGAGAAGGAGAAGGAGAAGGAGAAGGAGAAGGAGAAGGAGAAGGAGAAGGAGAAGGAGAAGGAGAAGGAGAAGGAGAAGGAGAAGGAGAAGGAGAAGGAGAAGGAGAAGGAGAAGGAGAAGGAGAAGGAGAAGGAGAAGGAGAAGGAGAAGGAGAAGGAGAAGGAGAAGGAGAAGGAGAAGGAGAAGGAGAAGGAGAAGGAGAAGGAGAAGGAGAAGGAGAAGGAGAAGGAGAAGGAGAAGGAGAAGGAGAAGGAGAAGGAGAAGGAGAAGGAGAAGGAGAAGGAGAAGGAGAAGGAGAAGGAGAAGGAGAAGGAGAAGGAGAAGGAGAAGGAGAAGGAGAAGGAGAAGGAGAAGGAGAAGGAGAAGGAGAAGGAGAAGGAGAAGGAGAAGGAGAAGGAGAAGGAGAAGGAGAAGGAGAAGGAGAAGGAGAAGGAGAAGGAGAAGGAGAAGGAGAAGGAGAAGGAGAAGGAGAAGGAGAAGGAGAAGGAGAAGGAGAAGGAGAAGGAGAAGGAGAAGGAGAAGGAGAAGGAGAAGGAGAAGGAGAAGGAGAAGGAGAAGGAGAAGGAGAAGGAGAAGGAGAAGGAGAAGGAGAAGGAGAAGGAGAAGGAGAAGGAGAAGGAGAAGGAGAAGGAGAAGGAGAAGGAGAAGGAGAAGGAGAAGGAGAAGGAGAAGGAGAAGGAGAAGGAGAAGGAGAAGGAGAAGGAGAAGGAGAAGGAGAAGGAGAAGGAGAAGGAGAAGGAGAAGGAGAAGGAGAAGGAGAAGGAGAAGGAGAAGGAGAAGGAGAAGGAGAAGGAGAAGGAGAAGGAGAAGGAGAAGGAGAAGGAGAAGGAGAAGGAGAAGGAGAAGGAGAAGGAGAAGGAGAAGGAGAAGGAGAAGGAGAAGGAGAAGGAGAAGGAGAAGGAGAAGGAGAAGGAGAAGGAGAAGGAGAAGGAGAAGGAGAAGGAGAAGGAGAAGGAGAAGGAGAAGGAGAAGGAGAAGGAGAAGGAGAAGGAGAAGGAGAAGGAGAAGGAGAAGGAGAAGGAGAAGGAGAAGGAGAAGGAGAAGGAGAAGGAGAAGGAGAAGGAGAAGGAGAAGGAGAAGGAGAAGGAGAAGGAGAAGGAGAAGGAGAAGGAGAAGGAGAAGGAGGTGTTTGAAATAAGAAAAGCATCTGTTTCTAAGAATCTAAATTTACATACCTGTTCTCTTGTAGGCAAATATATCCCTTTAAAATTGAGTAGTCTGATTCTCATATAGGGAAGTTAACCCCTGCTATTGTAGTTTGGAAGCAATAAAGTGCTTGTATTTTAGTGAGAAAAAGTAAAGTGTGAGAATAAGGAGTTTAATTTTTAATTTGTGTGTGTATTTGACTATTAAGAGCAACATTACCATGTAACTTTTACTAGCCGTCCTATATGGTTTAGGATAACATGTCTGCCTTGTAATCCAGCGAGCATGAGGTCAAATTTTGTTGGTTATAGTTGCTTGGGTAAGAGGCTACCTGTCACCAAGTCATGGTGAGCAGGTGTGTTTTGGGGGGCAGACCAAGAGTATAGGAAAAGTGCATAAGGGATGGAAAAAGATAAAAGTTCTAAAGTATGGCAGCATGATCAGAGTCTTAAATACAATTACAGTAAAGATATTATCTAAGCTGAAAAGGGAACAGAAATACAAATGTCACTAGCTGTGATATGGTGATGCATGGGTAGGAGGAGTGGAGATGAATCTAAGGGCCCAGTCATGAATAATATTGCAAAATGTGGGGATATAGGTACAAGAAGCTGGGAAACATTAAAGAAATATAGCAAGATTTATCACGTTAATGATGTGATGTTGGGAAAGAAATGCAGAATTGATGGGCTGTGCAGATGTAACCTTTGGTTATAAGAAAAAGTAGAAGCTAGGTCTATACAACTTTTGAAGGAAGTATTGAAAGATAAAATGAAAATGACTGAAAAAAATAATAAAATGAAAAGTGGTTGGATTTTATATACATTAAAGAAGTAGTGTGAGACCAATTCTGGTAATATTTACAAGCTCAGAAGTAGTAACAAAAATACTGAGGAGATCCAAATTGTTTGAAAGAAAATAGGATATTCAACAACAGAGCAATGAGAAATTGAAGAAAAATTGTCACAAAAATGATCAAGGTCTGTAGAAACAGTCATTAGTAAATTAATTTGAGTTCTATTTATGGTCCTTAGCGTCCCATTCTATATTGAGCATGAAAGACTGGAAATTTTGCTCAGAGTTCTGTTTATTAGGCCTAAGGTTCTTTTACATGCCATAAATCTACTACACAGGACCACCAGGTTTAATTCTTTTCCGAAGGAAGCCATGCTAAGGATTTTTTATGCCAGAAAAAGATCCATCGTGCTCCACTGGGTTTGAACCCCTGACTTTGGGAACTAGAGGCTAGAATTATACCCCTAGACCACGGAGGATGACACAGTTATTGGGTGTACATGAGTCATTCCATGTCAAGTCGCACAAATTTTCACAAAATCTGACCATCATGTCTCCGCTTCACTTAAATTTTGTCCATGGATTACAAAAACAAAGTGAATTATGTTTTAAATTTTTATTTTTTTTAAATCAGAATATTTTAAAAAATAATGCGCAATCCAACTAGTGAAAAGCAGGACACCTCTCTATCTTTAAATTAGAATATCTCACAGGCAATACATGTTAAAATTATGTTGTAAAGTGCAATGCAAAGCCTAATATGTAATTTTTTACTTACTATTTATTATAATTGATATAATTAATTATTTACATCAATTTTTAAAATCCAAACATTAAAAACTTATACCCCTATTAACCCATATGTTTAAATGTCTATAAAAATTGTAAATAAATTTCTTGTAGTTTTTTGTATATGTTTGCATAAAACAAAGAGGGGATCCTGTATAGTTAATTTTAAATAAAATAATTTAGAAAATAGTGCATAGCAGGATTCCAGCGTGGCACGGCTGGAGGGTAGCAACAGCAGCAGCGGTCTGTCATTGAATGCCTTGTCAATTGTTCACAGCACTACTTTGTTCACATGTAACCGTTAAATTTGGTATACACTTGAGAAACATGGGAACTTTCAATCTTATCCTATGCGAGGCAACTTAAACTACAATTTAAATGTGCACTTTTTCTCTTCAGGTTCAGAACACCATAAATGAATTTAGCTCTAAGGTTCCAGGGATCCCTTTCACATGCTGTATCTTGCCTTAAAATGGTCATTGTGTTCCAAACCACTTCTGGATTATTCACGATATTGGTATTTTGTAGCATATAATCACTATTATAAGTGGGTGACACTTATGAACCTCTTTTTTTTTTTTTCCGACACGCATCACATAGTTTTAGTTGTGGTGACAAAGTTAAGTTCTCCATTGTTAAGCTTGTAAGCATATTGTGGGTAACTAAGCTTCATGATTTCTGCTTGTGTTACATTTGGAAACATTGAATGAATTGAAGCAATAGTCATAGCTACGTTTCTTTAGTTCACTCATTACACATTTTCAAAAATCACAGAGCTAAGAATGAACTTCTAATGCAAAGGGCTGAACATAAAGTAGCATTTAAAATGATACAGTGGAGAGAGGCTTTATAGAATATCAGATTCCAGTTGTTAAGTCACACCAAACACTGGAAGTAATAGCCTATCATGTTTGTACTGCGTAACGCATCGGCCGGCATGGCATTGTGCTGCAGTGTAAAGCTCTTAGTCAGCAGTTTATGTTCTAAAACCCTACACGTTAACACACATAAACTGTTTAAAAGTGTTCTTCTAAGGAAGATCCCATCCTGATATTAACAGATTTAAAAAAAATATATTACAGATTCCTCCTGTATTTTTTCCACATTTTTATATTATGGGGTTAAATATGATATTGCGGTTTAAAATATTCACAATTAAAAAACGTGATTGTTTTTTATTCCAAAAAAATAGTATTTTGTATAAGGAAAAGCAGTGTTTTATCTACAAAACGATATATTGTTCTTATGCCTGACCATTCTATATTCCGAGAATAAATTACTTTTATGCAACGTTGTGCATATATAAGAAAAAATGTTAAATCCTAAAATAATTTGATTTTCTGCAAAATATGAAATGCGTGTCTATTTTATGTGTGAAACATGTAAACTAAAATGCAGAGAAGGTGATTTTTTGTGTGTGTTTGGTTCGATGTAGAATGTCTCATATATGCAACTTGTAACTTTGGGTGAGTGTCAAGAAAATATCCATGGAAGACATTGTGTTTGGGAGGAAAAGGATCCAAAATGCAATAAAGTGAGCAAACGACTGGAAGCCTGACCAATGAGAGATATACGGAATATAGCAAAATTGAACAGAGGCAGGAAGAATGATGGCTGATGTTATGTCACAAGAGAGCATTGCATCATATACGCCAGCACCACTGTAAGCAGATTTGTTATCATCAGTGATGATGGCCAAACATATGGTAGCATTGATATCAGAATCTGCTTTGCCAAGGAAAATGCTTTCATTGGATAAGCAGTTTTATGGGTCAGTATGGACATTAGTAAGCAAACCAGTGATGCACAACGATTGGTAACGAAAGCAGTAAAAGCTATTAAGGAAGAAGAATGGAGGCGAATGGCAGGGGGGATTCAGTTAAGTGGAAGGAAAATCTTGGAGCAGTTTAGAAGTTCACAATAAAGGAACTGAGGATGAGAAGCTTGGGATCTTGATACTGTGAAGAAATTAAAACAAATTAGGAAATTGCAACTTATATAATAATTTGCAAAGTAGATTATTTGCAGTACTAGAAACATAATTGCAAGAGGACGATAAATCATTAAATAATTCTAAATGTTTTGGTAGAAAAGGAATATGTTAACTAAGAAGACAGATTCTGGAGATAGAAAATACTTAAGCGTTTTTAAAGGAGATATGCAGATATAGCAAGAAGGCAACGTGAATAGTCATAGAGAATAGAAAGTGTTTTGAAATTGAGTTTTTTTATTTATAGATGCTCTTTAACTGCTGTGGTCCCTAGCATCCCATTCTGTACTGGGCATGAATGACCGGGAATTTTTATCAGGCTTGAGGTTCTTTTATGTGCTGTAAAGCTACAACATATGACCATTGGCTTTACTTCCCTTCTGAAAGAAGACATGCTAGGGATTTTTACGCCCGAAAAAACCCATCACCTTCCACTGGGATAATAGAAAGTGGAAGATATAGTGTTCCGTATTGGAATAACATACAACCCATCATATTTTTCACAGTTTCATAATCCTCTTATCCTCCAACAGATAGAAAACAGTATAATAAATTTAAAATAAAAGTACATTAATGCACACATTATAGCATTGAAGAAAAATTTTAATATGAGGTTGAGGGATGTGATATATCTCATGTGAACAGTCAAGTGAAATTAGATTCCAATACATTTTTATTTTTTTTAAATAAAATTCTCCTAACATTTATATATCTGCTAGTCATCTGTATTTTCACTCATTATTGTAATTTTAATTACCTGATAAATTGTTTCTCATAAATGGTTGAACATTATACACAGTGAAGACAATATATCATAGAAAGGAAGTGAGAAATTAAAATGTTTGTGATGTATTAAATGCCAAATAGTGAAGATATGAATGGTGAATCCATGTTTGTAAATGTAAATGGTCAGAATATGATTGATTACTCCCTTTGACCCATAAATTTGTGCAGTGGATAAGTAATTTTAGAATTCCAAATTTAAGTTCAATAGAGATCATTTTCCTATAATCATTGAGATGAAAGTATATGGGAATTATCAGCAAAAATAATTATGCAGAGTGAAATTTACTGGATACAAGTGGGATGAGAAGAAAGAAAGAAAGAAAGAAAGAGAGAGGGAGAGGTGGGGGCAAAAAAGAAGAAAGAAAAAAAAAAAGCAAGTTCATAGAATTTCTGTGTCCTATTATTATTCTATTATTCTGAAAAAAAAATGCCAACATGGAGTTAAATTTCATATGCAGGAAATTGAGTTAGGGGATGCAATGAATAAATTTAATTATTTACTGTACAGGGTTGTGAAGAGATGAAACAAATGGTGAGGAAAGGAAGATTGATGGTGAATGCAAAATGGGAAAGAAGAATAGTGAAAGAAAGGCAAATAAAATGGAGAGAGAAAGGGGATGAAATCTCAAAAAAAAAATAGTATTTAAACAAGAGGTTAGCATGTAAAATATTGTTGGATAAGAAAGAAATATTGAAAAAACCAAAATGCTGAACCAAAATGCTCTTTTATTAAGGTTTAAAAGAGAATAAACCAAGAAAGATATAGAAAATAATAAAATTTTGGTTTAAAAAGTTTGTTGCTAAACAGAAATTGAACAAGATGAATAATTAGGTTACTTTATAATCTGTATGGAGAATTGAGTGTTGAGAAAACTACTTGCTCAAGAATTAGGCAATATTTTCATTGAAATATTTGACAGTGAAATAAATGAAGCAGAAGTAATAATTACTCAGGAAAATTAAATTAAAAACAATAAGGCAGCTGGTATTGTTGGTATTCCATAAAGAGTGATACAAGGTTAGAAACAGGGTGTATGTCGTAACTAAGTTGTTTAATTCGTTCAAAGTGAGTTGATACATTCTGGACCATTGGAGAACAGCTGTTATTCATCCAGCTTACAAAAGCAACAATATTGTGACTTTGTCCAGTTTTCAACTGTCGTATTACTAAGAGCCCACTGTCACTTAAACATTTGATCTAGTCCAGTTTTCACTGTCACTTTTTTTCTTCACGACATAGCAGTGTAATGACATAACCTCTTTTTTCCTGGCGGTTGAACCGCTGGGGTGTCGAATACAAGACTTCTCTAATCTCTCGCAGTAGTAGCACTTGCTGCATGTCACCAAAGCATCATAAACTCGCCCGGAGAACAACCCCTTTTTGTAGCATCAGAACGCACTCATATCGCGAGAACACCCGCTTCAGAGTTCCAGAATGTTTGAGAATCGGGAAGGACGGAAAGTTTCAGAGGATTGCTGTCAATAGCGCTTCTGGTGTTTACGCTGGCCAAGAGAGCTACCGCGCCGATTTATCTCTCCAGCTGCCTGGTCGGTCGGCGTCAAACTCCCAATAAGCTTGTGTCATAGCCACTGCATCACATAGCTGCCACCTCAGTCCACGATATGCAGCAAGGCGATCAAATGAACCATCATCAGCTTTCCCCGGTGTTGAGGCTGAATGCTGTATACCACATCGCTGATAAGAGTGATTGCCTTATAGGGCCGTCCCAGGAACATTTTTGTTTCGGTAACTTCCCTTTAGTCCTTGTGGGTCGATAGAGCCATTCAAGGTTATCCCCCTGGAATCTGAGATTGTTTGCCAGCTGGTCAGTGCCATGGTGTCTCCTAGCCTGCCCTTTAGCGCCTGGACATCATTCTGCTACACTGGGCCCTGGCTGTGTGACGAGTACCCACATCTTGCCGCGTAGATGGTGAATTGCTGGCACTACCTTTCCATGTCATTTTGCAGATGCAACCAATAGAATCGGCGATGTAGTTTGTTCATGGTCTGATTTGCACTCAGGTGCTACCAGCATGGGTTTCCTCCTTCAGCTTACATCTCAGGAGCACCACTGTCTGGGGACTTCTAACCATTCCTAAGTACCAGGAAGTCCCACTGTGCCCCAATAGCTTTTATAGTTTGGAGGACCTCTGGAAGCTACATTCACCCATGCTGGTCATATGCCAAATTCTTTATCCTTCAGGATTGGCCCTATGTCTCAATCCTCCTGTTGCTCCATCTTCAAGGTCTTCTAATCCCAAGCAACTGCAGGTTTCACCATGACTAGGCGTAAGGCTACAACTGTCCATCGCCTCGATCTTCAGGCATTGGTTGCCCTTTGCTTGACACGGTCTTTGGGGTCTTTGGCCGGTGCTCTGGGGTGAAGCAAGGGAAAGGCAATGACAGTGCCAATGTGGTCCTCTTAGAAGTTTTCCTGATCCCTTTGCCTTTAGGTGTACAAGCTTTTTGCAACTTGGTTTCCAGACCCTACTTCTACGTAGGCTAAGCTGCTGTTGGTACATGTCATCATTATTTATGGCTGTCACAAGCTCTGGCCAGCACTCTTCTATCCTCTATCCAGCTATCATCTTTGCCGCTTCAGTGTGGAGGACAGCCGTGAGGGCGTCATTGACATTATGGTGTTCTACCAGGAGAAGCTGTTGTTTCACATCATGGTTTCTATCTTACGCCCTGATAAATGCCTGGGCTGCCTCTCCAAAATAAAGTTTGGTGGTAAATCCATCAAGAGTTGGGGTGTGCAAGCCACTCTGCCTCCTTGGCAGTCATTACTTAAAGTACTCCTTTAAATGACTAAAACATATTATAAATTGTGTAGTATGTGTGTAAGAATTTGAAATGTGTGAGGTATTGAAAACAAACATTATATTAGATTTTACTTTGCTAAGTTTTTTGGGAGTGGGGGAGAAGGGTTCTCTTGTTGTGAAAAGATCAATTTTGGATAGTTCGAAGCTCTAAGGACCATGAGGTTATTTCAGCAGTCATTCATCATCTGACATGACTCCCATGTTAAAAGACAGTAAGCCTTAGCAAAAATGTTGCACATTTTTATCATGAAATAACCACTGCTTTATATATAAAACACAAAACTGAGCTATATGGGTTACATAAAGAACTTTCAGTTATACTGTATTTGAAATGTAACATTATTTTACATTCAAAATTAAACTGAAAATCTTAACCGTAAAACAGCAATTAAAGTGTCTTTCTTTAAAAACATTTATACTGTTTTTGCTTAAGTTTTAATTTTTAAATTTTTTGTTTTGTTTTTTTATTTATTTGTGATTTTTATTTTTATTTATTTATTTTTGTTTGTTTGCCTCAAGATTAATATTAAATTGTTTTAGATTTTTATTTGATAGTTTTCATCAAAAGCTATTGAAAATTTAAAATAAGAAACATTTATAAATACTGCTAATTGAGTTTGAAAAACAGAAGCATTTTTGTGCTACATATAGAAATATTCTAAGTTGCATTTAAAGGTATCCCACTCGCAAGAGGGTTTCACTGCAATCACTCTAATGCTGCTAAACATAAAGCCTGAGATAGACAGAGTCACATAAAATAGCTTGGCTTGAGCACAAGCTTTACTTAAGACAGCCATGAGGGCACACTTTCAACTGTGATACCTTGAAATCAAAATAGGTATCTAACAATGGCCTGTTTGAACAGAAATGGAATGGAACATATCACATTACTTACCCTCTTTGTTGCTCCCAACATACCTTCAAACATGCCAATCTATTAACCTGTATGCAAACGTGTGAGGTGAATTATTCTCCACTATAGCTTTCATAAGCCGGTAGCATTATAACATGCATTCTGTAACAATGGCCTTCCACATACCTTTCAATCAACAGTTCTTCCTTGTAACAATGTATTAGTGGAGCAGTTTCACGCATTATCTTAGTCAGTAAACACGTTTTCTCTGGTGTCTGGGTAAAAAATACCCCAAGCGTGTGCTATGGTAATTCCTGAGCTGGAAAAATGGATTTGAGCAAAACAAGGACACAAGAACCTATCTAGATGATAGTGCAAGTGAAAATGAGATAAACAGTGAGTCTGAGGACGAAAATGACCACATTTCAGAAAGTGATCATGTGACAGATACAGAGAGTGGTGATAATAAGGAGGATGTGCCTTCATTGACTAAGGTATATTTCAAAAGGAAAAAGGACCGTGAAACCAAAACTACATGTAACAAGTGCTACAAACTGATTTGTAAGGAACATTTGTATTCAGTTTCTGTTGGCAGTGATTAGAGACAAAAAAGTCAACTTTCTAGAATAGACATTCTTTGCGATCCTGGATTCTGCAATATGAGAAAAGAACAATGCAGTGTTAATTTTTCTAAAGTGCTTATTTTTAATATATTAGAATACAATTTCAAAAGTAATTCTGTGCATATATAGCAAGGGCTTATTTGAAAGATATGTATGTTCACTTAAGTTGTTTTTAAAAATGTAATATTGAATCATTGTAATTTTCGAGTTACTGTCAAATAAGAGCAAAAGCATTAAATGTTGTTCAAAACACTAATGTTGCGATTTACATATCTACATTCCAATTTCCTTAATAGTTTATGAATTTTTTTTTTTTTTCCAAATTGGGGTAAAAAAATACCCCATGTGTGTAGATACGTTACAAAATTATACGTGTGTACATAAGGGTTAAATTACTCAAAGCTTTAATTTAACTGATTTTTGAGTCAGTTGTAACACTAACCTCATTTACTTTAAATTTAATTTGGAACATGTTTCAGAAGCAGTTGCTTCTATCTTCAGTCTTGGTCTGATGGGCGACATTGGAGACACAATTACTGGCATTGGTTATGGAGGTGGCATAATTTGGTTTCCTTGTGATAAAACTGCTGAAGGTATTTAAGGGTGGAATTTCAAAATTCATACCATGGTCTTTTCTTTGAACAATGTGAGTGTTTTTCCAAACTTTTAGTTTAAAAGGCATACTGATGTTTCTCAACAATGCAACTCTTGGATTGATGTTATGGCTGGCAGTCCAGAAATAGTTCCCTTCAGCTATTTGTCTATTTGTTTGCTAGTAATGTAATTGAAATGTTTGTTTCTTATGGTTTCAATATATCTTTTTGTTTTTCCTACATACACCAGATTACAGTTTTCACAGTTGATTAGGTAGATAACTATTTTTGTTTTAATGGTTTTTTATCTTTCAAGCAAGCAAATTCTATGTGGTATACTTATTTTGTGGAGCTAAAGTTATATTGTATTTCTTTAAAATTTTATTGAAGCTGTAATTTACACTATGATAGTAAGTGAACTTTACAAATTGTTGCTGTGGTTCTGGTGTGCAGAGGTTCTCTCTCTCTGCAACTTTGTCATGTACTGTGTTAGATTTGAAACCATTCTGTTATGCTATCAAAAGGATGTGGTTGTATTCCTGTTGATATTCTCTATTCTTCTTTGCTAAGGGGTAGGTTGATCAATCTTGGATGAGTCTGTTGAATATGGAGTGCTGGTGAGGCTTTGGTCCAAAGCTGGTAATCTTGATGTAGTTGTCTGAGTGAGTTTTTTTGGTGGGTACCAAAAGTGAGTATGTTCTGTTTCCTGATGACCTTCAGACCCTTTATTCTCTGTTTTGATACTTCTTGTTTGATTTGGTAGAAAGACTAAAAGATACCTTAATCACCACAGAAGATTCAATGGTGTCATTCACCTTCCCCAGCATATCTATCAAAAAGCTCTTTATGCTCTTTAAACAATGGCTAGATGACATCAGAACCCCACAAAATGAAATAGAAGACTACTATGCCCTCACAGATGTATGCTTTCAACAGAACATTTTTCAGTTGAACAAGTTGTACAAACATTTGGCCTACCTTTGGGAAATCCACTCTTACCATTTCTTGCAGAACTTTTGAGAACCACTTTGAGACACACATTACAAAATCTTTCCTCTTCAAAATTTGGCTCAGATATGTGGGTGATGTTTTAAATTGTACCAGCAAAACTCGTAGATGATGCCCTCAAACTTCTGATTCTACAGGACAAATCCATACAATTTACACTCGAAATGGAGAACAAAGGGACTCTTCCTGAATCTGAAAATCATAAGGAAACAGAGTAGATTCACTTTTGGTATCCCCCAAAAAAATCACTCACTCAGACAACTTTATCAATATTGACAGCTTCATGTTCAACATACCCCTCAGCAAAGAAGAATATCAGCATGAGTACAACTACATCCTTTCCATTGCACAACAGAATGGCTTCAAATCTAACACACAAGGTTGCAAAATTTCAAAAACAAAAAAAACTCACAGCACACAAGAACTACAGCGACAATTTATAAAATTCACTTACCATCATAGCCTAAACTACAGCTTCAGTAAAATTTTCAAGAAATAACTATAACTCTAGCTCCTAAGTATACAATGCAGAATTTGCTTGCTACTTCATTGAAATATGAAATAACATCAAAACAAAATCAGGTATCTACCTAATCAACTATGAAAACTGTAGCCTGGTGCTTTAGGAAAAACAAAATGAAATATTGAAACCAGAAGAAAAGAACATATGAATTTCAGTACTAGCAAACAAATAGACAAATCAGCCATAGGCAAATAGCCATAGACAAATAGGCATTTCTAGATTGTCAATTACATCATCAATCCAAAAGTCACATTACTGAGAAACATAAATATGTAAGTGGAGCAAATAGTGTTGTTTAGGGTTGATGAAAGTTTTTAACTTTTGATCAGTATGCCTGCTGCACTAAAAGTTTGGGAAAACATTCATATTGTTAAAAAAAAAAAAAAAGGTCCATGTAATGAGCTTTGAAATCCTACTCTTTAATACCCTCAGCAGTTTTATCACAATGAAGCCAGATGACACCACCTCCACAGCTAATGCCAGTAATTTTATCTCCAGTGTCGCCAATGGGATCTAGGCTGAAGATGGAAGCAATTGCTTCTGAAACTTATTCCAAATTAAATTTAAAGTAAGTGAAGGTGATCTTACAATCAATTAAATTATTGTTACACTTCACTGTTTTCAACTTCTAACTTCCAAATTAATTAATACAAGCTTTATTCCCTATAATTTGAATAGGAGGCTGGATGCTTGATTTTAAACTTTATAGTTAAAACTGGCACATGACTTTTGGTTACAGAGTTTTTCCAGCAAATTATTTCTGTAAACAAAATTACAATGCAGGTTTCACAATAAAGAATTTGATACTTGTGCCTATTAATGGTTAATGGTGATAGTATGAATTTAATGCCTATAAAATGATTTATGTTTCTTTCAGGCTTGGTGACTCGTGAACTACTATCAGAATTGCAAAACCGACGAGTAGAAAGAAAACGACGCAGTACTGCCAACCATACACAGTTTGTCTATGGTAGTTCCTGGGATGTTTCCGTAAGAGAAAAAAGTCTTTCTTTGTGCATGTAAATGCATAGTTTAGATACTGTTAGTAATGTTTTGTACTTCATAACAGCATATTTATGTTGCAGAAACGGAAAAAGAGTAATTATCTTATGAGTGGAAGTTCTCCTGTGGCTACCCGTAATTTGACTCGATCATTAAGATCCATTTCTTCAGAACTACAGCAAGTGAAAAATCAGCAACGAACAACTTCTTCTTCACCACCAGCGCTACCTCCGCCACCAAACAGAATTTGTCAAGTAGCTGTTTTAGAAGGTGTTAGTAGCCCAACAAATACAGCGCAATCACGAGTGACATTGACTGAAAGCAATAGGCAACCACTTACATCACAGACAACAGTGCCATCTTTGTCCTCTGCATCAGGAACTCTTTCACTAAGAATTCCTGGACTGCCTGCCTCATTGACTATAGAGAGAATTGCTGCTGCTCAACAAATTTGTGTTGTATGTAGGAAAATTGGTGAGTTGTAAAAATATTTTCTTATTTGACAATTTATGTTCTGCAATTCAATAGAAATATTATATAACAGCATGAAAAGGAGTAGAAGAATATTTTATAAGTAGGTACCCTCATATATCCTCATAACTTAGTGCTATTTAAAGATCATTATATATTACCTTAATATGTGCAGGATGACTGGTATACAAAGGCTACCATTTACAGGGTGTATAAAAAATACTTTTGCAGACTTTAGGGGTAGGTTCCTCACATCAAAACACAAAGTCCATCTAAACATCTATGCAAACATCTTTTGTTTTTGTGTTATTAATAAAAGTTATACCTCACCTCAAAAGCTCATAACAAATGTTAAACATGTCCTCCGCTTGCTTCTATAAATGCATTTGGATCATTGCCTAAATGAAATACTCTTGGATGAAGATGGTGATGAATGGTTTCGAGCTTCAGCAACACTAATGAAGCATTTCTGCATTAGGAATGTCTGCTGCATAGAGCAATTATTTTAGATGATCCTACAAATAAAAATCTAAAGGAATAAGGTCAGGAGAACTCGCAGACCATGTGGTTGGTCCTCATTTATCTATCCATTTAGCCAGTGCATCTTCAGTAATCTGACTAAAATATGCTGGAGCCCCATCATGCACAAACAGTATATTTATTAGCAGGGACTTATCCTATTGCAAGACTGGAAGAATGTTTCTATAACGTCCCTGATGACAGCACCCCTTAAGATGTGCAGGAATAATACATGTACCTACAATTCCAGCCCACACATTAATCTTAAACCGATGCTGATATCCAGTCTGAATTGTATCATGAGGATTTTCACCTGCCCACAAATGTTGGGTTATGAAAATTTATTTCATCTCTTCCAAATGTTGCCCCAAGAAAGAAGTCAGTTTGTGCAACAAACCGTTGGCAAAAGGTTTCCTCTAGTGGATAACTGCACACATTGCAAATTATATGATACATGAACTACTACTATGAGTAGCGCCTCTTGTGTGCTGATACATGGGTTCTTTCTGGTCATCAGGCATATGAGTGACTCTTGATCATCCTAAATCCATACTTTGTGCTGCTATGAATTTTGTTGCAGCAACACAATGATAAAAAAATTGGATGATCTGGGTCTGGAAATGCCATCTGATGTAGCATGCAACCTCACATCCATATGATTTGTACAACCATAAATAAGTCATACTTGTTTGCTCACAAAATGCCATGATTAAACAGAACATTTTTCAATTAACTCACTGCTACACTAGTGAAACGTTGAAAACAGAACTAACTACATATGTATACAAGTGGCAAATTGTAAACAAGTCTCCATAGCAACCAAAGGTAGATTTACCCATATCCCCACTAGGCATGAGTCTGGCATTGGGAGCTTTAGGGAGGCAGCATATTTTGTACCATATTTTTAATTTATCAGCATTTTACTTTTAATTATTGTGCTTAAACGTTGATAACAATTGTGAAATTATTTTCAAGTATGGGCAACAATTGCCAAACAATTTGAGGCTGATCCAACCGTCAGCTTCCACTCATTAAATTGATTTTTCTTTTTCTCATGTTGTTTAATCATTTTATTAATGCAGCAGGTTGGTGGCATTTCAAAAATTAGCTAAGGGAAGCTAAAGTACTAAAAATGCTTGGTTTCATGTGAAATGTTGCTGATTCGAATTCAAACTGTACTGATAACACTGCAGTCATAGTGAAAAGGGTAAATGCAAACAAAACAGTGATTCAAGATGAAATTCAAAAGATTTCTGAGTCATACAAAGAACCACATCAACCAAGTGTCAAATCAGGTGTTACGAAAAATACCAAACATATTGATAACCTTGTTAGTGATGAGTCAACAATTGTTAGTGAATCAATAATTGACATTCTTTTACAGTGTGGAATTGACCAAAATTGTAACAGCAATTTTTCAAATTCACGAAGATTGATAGCTGGTAAAACTAGAAATCTCAACAAAAATGTGTTTTGTCTTAAACTTTTAAATGGTGGATCAACTTTCCATGATTACTTGGTAATTCCTGTAGCACAGGTACTGTGTTGTGCATGACGTAAATTGTTTGGGGGGGCAAGACCCAATTACATTTCTTGGCATTTCAGATTGGAAATTTTCTTAATAAAAATTCACTTGAACACACAAATTCTGAACTGTTGCTTTTAGCAAGGAAAAAAATCCCTTGAAACCATAGAAAGTCATTTTGAGTCATATGTTGAGGCAGAAAGAATGTATGGCACAATTTCTTAAAAAGGGTACTTGCTGTAGTGAAAAAGCTAACAAGTCATGGACTTCGCCTATGTGGCCATGTTGAAAAATTCCATTCATTTCATAATGGCCAGTTTATGATCTCTGTTGAACTTACAGCTGAGTATGATTGTTTCCTCACAGAGCACATTCAAAGAATGGAAATCCGGGACAGGAACACATAAGCTATCTATTGTCAAATTTGTGATGAACGAGTGAAGAGAATTATCATCAGTGATATCAAACAGGCCAAATCTTTCTCTATAATAGTAGATTCTACTGTGGACATCACATATCAATCAGTTATCTTTCATATTAGGGTATGTGAACAAAAATGGAGAGCCTGTTGAAGGTTTCGCCTTGTTTTTGCCAAATGCAGGACACAAGTCTTAAAACATGGCTGAAGCCATACTGAAAGTCATGTCTACACATTCCATTACCAACTGTGGAGGCCAACAATGGCAACAATGTAGCGAGGGGGTGAGTTGTTTATCAATTAGAAGAGACAAACAAATGACGTCAAAGTAGCGCGAGATTCTTTAGAAATGGAGGGAATTTCTTCCCTAGAGTATATGTGTTCGTAATTTTGATTGGATATAAAAATAGACGCTAATGTTGGCGCGTTTTATTAACCAATAGCAGCTCTGTTATAATGTTTAGGCATATCGGGTGAGGGAGTATAAATTATGAAGCCGAGAGACGGGTAACGTTCATACACTCCTAGCCCTATATCCTAGTGCAATCCTAGCCGGCGACTTCAATGCCAAACATCCACGTTGGCATTGCGGTCGAAGGGTGGACGCCAGAGGCAATGCATTAATTTGCCTGATTGATGCGGACCCACTGCTTCATGTGCAGGGTCCCTGGCAACGCACACATCATCCGCGAGGTGGAGGACTGTCCTCAGTCATCGACTTCGCGATCACCAAACAATTCCCACCCTCACGTCAATCAACGCACTACATTCCGATCATAATCCCGTGTTGGCAGAAATCAACACTAGGGTTGCCAGCCACGACCCCTCGTTTCGCACACGAGAAGTCGACTGGGTAGGCGTTAGGAATTACCTTCGCACTTGCATACCACCGAATCCCAGAATTACAGATATCCCATCCTTGGAGGCAGCGGTCTCTTCCCTTACCTCCATAGTGACGCAAACTGCACACAACCTCACAGTTTTTGCTCCAGCCCCCCTACATCCTGACGTCTTTCCAGTGGACCTTGTGGTTCTAATCCGCCGCTCCTGGGCTGCGCGGAGACTATAGCAGCGTCACCGCACGCCACACAATCGGGCGCTCCTGCGGCGTCTACGCCGCCAGGTCCGTCTCCGCCTACGCGAGCACCATGTGCAAGCGTGGGAGGACACGATGACCAGATTGCGTATCGATGGTGGCGACGTGTGGAGGATTGCAAAAAGCCTCCGAAACCGTCGAGGCCAGTACACCTCTCCTCTCTAAGGCACCCAAGGCCTCGCCTATGAACCTCAGGCCAAAGCAAATGTGTTCGCCGACTATCTTGAACGTACCTTACGTCCGAGAGAGGACCCCCAGGACGACATCTTTTCCGAACACGTTCGTCGGGATGTACGCCGATACTTTCGACGTCCACCGGACGACGCGGATCGGCTATCCATCATTCGCCCGAGTGAGCTCCATGGCGCACTCCTGCGTCTCAACCCCAAAAAGGCGGCCGGACCTGACGGGCTAACCCCTCTCATGCTCCGACACATTCCCTTCAACGCCGTGCTTTTTCTGACCCGAGTGTTCAACATGTGTCTTACTCTGGGGCACTTTCCACGAGAGTGGCGAGAGGCCCGTGTGATATGCATTTTGAAACCGGGGAAGGAACCGGTACATCCTTCAAACTACCGATCCATCAGTCTCCTTTCCACCCTCTCGAAAGTTCTCGAGAGGATGATCCTCAACCGCTTGTCCCCACTTTTGGGAGACATTCAAGCCATCCCGGATCACCAGTTTGGATTTCGTCCTGGGCATTCGACATCTCAGCAGCTGCTGCGTGTGGTGGAGACGGCCGCCCTGGGTTTCCGGGAAGGTTGCTTCACCGCCGCGGTATCGCTGGATGTGGAAAAGGCCTTCTCAACGACGTGGCACGCGGGTCTCCTGTATAAACTCATCCACCTGGGATTACCAACATCATACACAGCTTTCTACGACACAGAACATTTAAAGTTTCAGTTGCGGGGAAAACATCTACACTTAGGCCAGTTAGAGGCGGAGTCCCTGAAGGCTCTGTATTATCCCCCACGCTATTCAGCGTCTTTATGGCAGATTTTCCAACACAGCAGCAAGTCGAAATGGCCCAGTATGCTGACGACGTGCTGCTGTACTGCTCAAACAAAAACCTCATCAGAGCCTTCAACCCAATACAAAGACACCTCCGCCTCATTCAACAGTGGTGCCGGCGCTGGCGTATGTCCGTTAACGCGGACAAGAGCCACGCCATGCTTCTAATGAAGCGCCACATCCGCGTAGACTGCCCCACATTTCAATTTCGAGGTCGAAGAATTGAATGGAGGAATTCTGTCACCTACCTGGGAGTGAAGCTGGACAAGGGTCTAACTTTTCGCGAGCACATCCGAGACGTCTCGGCCCGGGCGCAGGGAGCAATCGCCTCCTTGTACCCGATGCTGAGATCCGGGATGCCTGTTCGGTTAAAGTTGAACCTTTTCCGAGCCCTGATAGTCCCCCTCATGCTTTACGTCTGCGAGGTCTGGGGCATGGCCGCAGACAGCTGGCTGCTATGGCTACAACGGGCGCAGAATAGGGGACTCCGGTCCATCTACTCTGTCGGCCGCGCCTTCCCCGTGAGACTACTACACGAAGCCTCATCTCTTCCATATGTGGAAGATGAAATTAGGCGCCGGGCTACCAAATTTTACGACAGTTTACCAAATCATCAGAGCATCCTGGTCAGATCTCTTGGGGATTACGACCCAGAAACCGCCGACTTCGGAGTCATCGGGTCATCCAACTTAAATTTATAAACAAATACACACCAGGGTGCAGAAGGGCTAATGCATCCTAACAGGCAGTTCGAGGAGCAATATGCTACCTCCCTTTTCTCTACTCAATCTAAGACAAAACCGCCATCCTAAAAATATCATTCCTGAAATACACATCCTGTGGTAAAACCCTATTGAGGGTGGGCACACAGCAAAGACTCACTCGGGCAATAACTTAGCCTGCGGGCAGTCAGTCGGAGTCGGGTAACGTTCAGTCCAACAGAATCATTCACGCATTGCACGTCGTTCAGTCCAACAGAAGCACTCGCGGGTAATACGTCGTGCAGTCCAACAGAATCATACAAAGGTTATACGTCGCACAATTCAACAGAAGTATTCGCGGGTTACACATCGCACAGTTTAAGAGAATCATTCACGCGTTATACATCGCGCAATTCTACAGAATCTCTTGCGTCGTAAAGTTAGTTATAAATGTGAAATACGCGAATTAATAATGTGCGGCAAATGAGTGATAATAGTTACATTAGAAAATATAACAGTTTCAGTCGGGCGTGTATCAAGAGTAATTGTGTGAAATGAATAAAGTGTGACGGCAATAAAAGTGTAAAAACAAATTCTTTTATCAGTGTTATCTTTCAGTAAAAACTCCTTTCCGTTTACACACCCTGTTTAAGAGATATGCTCGACTGAGAAATAATAGCTAGCCGGAGGACAAAGAACCCAAAATTCGAACTAGTAATACAATAACAGGCGCTCAGCAATAAGATAACACGACGAATCCGCGACAATTTTTAAATATATTTCCATTTAATATCCTTAAATAATTGGACAGTTTATTATAAAAATAATTCCTTTTAATCTCTTGCTTTCCCCACTGCTGGAAAATGTTTATGTTATTCTTTGCGTGCCTAATAAATTAAGCAAGTGCATTTCTTCAAAGTTCCTATGTATACAGAATGAAATTTCCCATCTCATATCAGACATATATTAAAACAGAAGGGGTGCATTCCAGGAATCAATGCTGAAGTTCAGATTAACTACAAGACACATTTGAAATTGATTGATTGGTTGGTTGCTAATGCTCAGCATGTTGGAATGGTTCCATTTGCCTTCTTGCTTCCAGTAGTGTAATGAAAGATCTGCATGTATGGGTTCCCCATCTAGGGGATATCTGGATGGCAAACACAAGCTGAGCAAAACATTACTTCCACTTACTGATGTTTTGTTCCTCAGTGTTATATTTTCTATCAGACTTTACCTTGGTTTCTTCCAACCCTGTTGTTATTAGAGTACTCGAGGGTTAGGGTGTTTTTTTATTTTACCATTCATCTCTCTTGTTCTTCTTCCTGAGTGCGTAACACTGTATCACCAAGAAGGAAGAAATTCCAGTCATACATGCTGACCTACCATGACATGTACAAGATGATGAGAGATAAGGTTGGTGGAAATGTTTCAGTCCTCCTGGCTAGGTCAAGGTGACCTGCTAAGTGCGGTCGTGAATGAGTGATGTAGCTGGCAAAACATAAAACTGGTGCTCATTTTAAAACGTTATATTAAAGCTCAATAATAAAAATAAAACTTAGATAAAATAGAGAAAGTCCAAAATCAAGCATTATGCGTTATTACAGGTGCTGTTTCATTCACTCCCATACCAGTTCTGCAAGGATTTACAGACAGATAAGCCAGAATTCAATGTGGTCTTATCTTATATGGAAAGTTGAAAAGACTGCCTAATATAGACTACTGTAGAACCTATTCAGATACTCAGAAGCATAGACACCCAACAAGGTTTTATACATAAAGTTAAAAGCTCTACAAAACCAGTACAGTTATCTCCTCTACCTTATCCTTTCAATAGAATTCAAATTAATTTTAACATACAATTAATGAAATAAATTGACATACAAGCTTGAAACGTAATTCAACTTAAACAAGTTCCATTAGAAATATCTAAACAAAATTTAGAAAATGAGTGGATACATATTTACACTCATAGCTCTAAAATGGTCATAATTCTAGCAATTCAACAGGTGGCGGAATATACATATATAACATACATTTTATTATTAACAAACTAGTTTGTGCTACATCAATTTAATTTGCTAACCAGACCCATTTCTTCTTAACTCTAAATAAAGAACTTTCCTAAATTTGGCACGGTGTCTCAGGTCGACCCTGTTCGGAACCGCCATGAGGTTCGACTTGGCATGTAGATCGATGAGTCCAGTGACGTCTCTCTCCGTGCATGGTATTCACTGGAGCTATGGACACTACCAAAGATTTTCAACTTGTAACCTCTAAAAGGAGACCTATGATGGAACTTGTCTTGAAAAGAAATATTTCTATGCCAGGAAAATGTGACACTCCCCGTTTTTTAATTATGCGCTCCGCTACACTAGACCAAACACCGCTTAGCTGTAAACCTCTTCGTGGTTCAGGCCACCTTGGACAAAATCGCTGGCCCAGTTCAGAACTGTACCCGGCAACGCAATGGGTCTTTGTTGATATTGACTAAGGATGATTCACAGTCTCTTCGTTTTCTCCAGGTACATCAGTTTGGAACCCAAGATGTTATTGTTGAGCCACATGCTTCCTTGAATGTCTGATGAGGTGTTGCGAATTCCTCCGCCTTAGATGGACTCTCTGAAGACGAAGTTGTCGTCTACCTTTCCAGCCAAGGGGTGAGTGCAGCTAAACGGCTCCTGCAGTGGGAAGGTGCAGTACAGGTCTCTACTAGAACGGTCTTTCTGACATTTGCCTTAAGGCAGTTTCCTCCCACACTTAAGGCTGGCTATGAGATACTACGTGTTCGTCAGTATGTTCCCAACCCTCTATGTTGTTTCTCCTGTCAAGAATTCGGACATATGGCAGCCTTTATGTCCTCTGTGTGGAACACATCGACACGACAGCTCTCCTTGAACCTCCATTTCCAAATGTATGAATTGTGAGGGTGCCCATCCTGCAGCTGCCCTGTGTATAAAGAAGAATACACCATTCAAGAACTGAGAGTTAAGGAAAAACTTAGCTATCGAGAGGTGAAGGAAAAACTTCACTTGTTCTTTCCCACGAAGTTAGCTTGCGGATCCTTCCGTCAGGTTCTTCAGTCTGCAGCTACTACTACTAGTGTGTCTTGGAAGTTGACTGTACTTGCATTTGTACCTGTACTCCGCGAGCTAGCCCTAATGGCAGTTCTTCTATCCCTACCCTCCCTTTTCAGCCCTCCCCCCTTTCCACTCCTTGAAATCTTCCAAGCCTCCCTGTCAGAGTTTTACTTCTCCTCCAGTTCATCAGCGTCGGGAACCTTCGACAATTTGACCGTTACTTAAAGTGGGTGATCGCTTTAGTTCCTTACCCATGCAGACCCATCAATGGATACCGGCCTGAAGGACGCTGCTCCTGACTTCCTCGAGAGAATTACCTGTTCACCCCATTTACTACGGCGGGAAACCCCGCAGTGTGTTAGGGGTACTCCTGCCACAGTTTTACGGCGTTCCACCTCCGGTATTCCGTCATCGACGTCCAGCAATTCTGGAAATTTAGGCACGTTGGATGTTTCTCATCCACCAGTGCTTTCTGCTGTGCCTTCGCTCCCCACTGTCTCCGGCAGCATTGAGGGCATCCGTTATCCATCTACTAGTGGTATGGATTCGGACATTTCTTCCACACCTGTTGTGCCGTCTCCTTTTCCCAAGGAGTCGTGCGCGGCTGCTTCTGTGGATCTGTCCCAGGCCACCGCCGACATTTCTGTAGCAAACATTTTACCTGCGGTGACCAGTGTTAAATTACTGACTCAGAAGAAGTCCAAAGCTGCTGTGAAGTCCAACACTGCTGCCAGCGCTACGGATAAATCTTTCAAGCAGAAGCCTTCTAACCATTTCTGTCGCCAAACTCCAGAAAGAAGAACTCGACAACTAAGGTTCACGAACACAAAAACAAACACGTATCGAAATCGTTTGGAATTGTTGAGGCAGACTCTGAATTTTAAGGATTTTTACCCTTTTCCCTCACTTTTTACTAGTTTTCCTGTTTCCTTTATTTTTATGGCCTTTTTGCAGTGGAATATACGTGGTTACCATTCCCATAAGGAGGAGCTGAACCTTCTGCTTTCTACTTATCAGCCTTTGTGCCTTCAGGAGACTAAACTCCACCCTGGGGATCATATGCACTTTTCTCACTATATGACTTTTCGTAACGATTTCCCTGTCCCTGATGGTGGTCATGCCCATGGGGGATTTGTATGTTGGTGCGTCGGGACCTTTACTGCACTCCGGTCCAGCTAGTTGCTGATTTACAAGCGGTAGCTCTGCGTATTACCTTACCATCTCTTTCTTTCACGCTTTGCCTTTGTACCTCCCACCTAATTCTTCTGGGGCTGCGGAGGGCTTTGTAGATTTGCTTCCCCAGCTCCCCCAACCGTTCCTTATCTTAGGTGATTTTAGTGCCCATCATCCTTTATGGGGCTCAGTTCGTGAGTGTCCTAGGGGTACCCAGATTGCTGAAATTGCAGATCTCCACGATTTGGTTACGCTCAATTCTGGGCTTCCCACGTTTGTTTGTGATTCTTCTGACTCTGTTTCTTGTCTTGATCTTTCCTTCTGTTCGCCACAGCTCGCTACCTCAATGCGCTGGTCTGTAGTTTCTGATACTTACAGAAGTGACCACAACCCTGTTTTTCTTCATATGATTGTTCGCGGTGTTAACCCTACTTGGCCACCAAAGTGGGTGTTTAGTAGGGCACATTGTCCCCTTTAATCTGAACCTGTGGCCCTAAATAACACAACCTCCTTTCCTCATATTGATGCACGAGTCCAATATCCTCAGGACATGATACTAGACGGTACGAGCTTTCCATTCCTCGAATGTCGTTTACTGGACGATGTACTCTGGTACCCTGGTAGTCAGAGGAATGTAGTGCAGCTCTCCGAGCTCGCTGCAAGGCCTTGAAGGTGTTCGAGCGCCATCCGACACTAGAGAATATGATTACTTTTAAAATGCTGCGTACTCAGGTTCGGAAAATTTTTCGACAGTGTAAGAAGTCTTCTTGGGAACATTTTGTTCCACTTTGTCACGCTGCACTTCCTCCTCCATGGTGTGGGATAAAATCCAACGACTTTGTGGTAAACCTTCGTCTATCCCTGGGCTATCTGTGGCTGGCAACATTGTGACTGGTCCCCATCATATCGTTAATTCCCTTGGTGGAGTCTTTGCTTCTGCCTCTAATTCTTCCCACTATGATCCCCACTTCTTGGTTGTCAAAGATCGGGTAGAGTCCTCTGGTTTTGATTTCACCTCTCAGAATCACGAAGATTATAATCTGCCCTTCTGATTAGCTGAATTGGAGTTAGCCTTGTCGGTCACTTCTGATACTGCCCTGGCCCGGATGGTATTCATGCACTAATGCTTAAACACTTGCTTCCATTAGCTACATGGTGCTTTCCCCTCTCAGTGGCGCGATTCCATTATCGTTCCCATTCTTAAGCCTGGAAAAGACCCACGGTTGCCAACTAGCTACCGACCCATTTCTCTAATAAGCTATGTTTGTAAAGTAATGGAGCGGATGGTCGCTAAGCGATTGAAGTAGTGTCTTGAAACCTATTCTCTTCTCACTCCTGTACAATGCGGTTTTCGTAAACGGCGGTCTGCTATTGACCATTTGATTTCTTTGATGACTCACAGTTATAATTTTTTTCTGCGCAGACAACTGACGGTCGCTGTCTTTTTTTATTTAGAAAAGGCCTACGATATCGCCTGGCGTATGGGTATTCTCCGCTAGCTCTTCCATTGGAATTTCCGGGGTCATCTTCCTGTCTTTTTGCAGCAGCTTATGGATGCCCGCACTTTTCGAGTACGGGTGGGATCTTCTTTCTCCCTGATCTTTAGATAGGAGAACGGTGTGCTCGGTGTTGAGTGTTCTATTATTTGCTGTAGCCATTAATCCCATGTGTCGAACGTTCCAACGGGTATCACGCCGTTTCTCTTTGTAGATGATTTTGCAATTTGTTGTAGCTCTGGGCGTACGCGCTTTATCCAACGGCGCCTTCAGTGCTTTGATATCTTACACACTTGGAGTTTGGAGAACGGGTTTAAATTTTCAGCGGATAAAACCCGCTGTCTTAATTTTTGGCGTCGTAAAGAGTTTCCTGCCCCCCCATCTCTCTCTTGGTGGAGTGGAGCTGCCGTTTGTTGAAGAAGCTAAATTTCTCGGCCTCATTTTTGACCGTAAACTTTGCTGCGAACTCATTATTTTATATGTATATTCGCGGGCGTTGTGCTCGTTCCCTGCAATTACTTCGTGTCCTTAGTGGCACTTCTTGGGGTGCCGATCATGTCCTCTTATTGCATCCCTACCGGGCTTTGATACGTTCGAAACTTGACTATGGGTCTGTGGTCTATTCTTCTGCTCGGCCATCTATTCTGCGCCGATTGGATCCCTCCATCATGAAGGCCTTAGACTAGGCCTGGGAGCTTTTCGTACTAGTTCCACCTGTAGTTTGTACGCGGAATCTAGTGAACCATCCCTTTGGATACGTCGGGATATTCTTTGTAATTATGCCTCCGCTTTGTTTTCATTAAAAAGAATTGTTTAAAATGCTTAACCTATTTTCCTAGTTCAACAAGTGCCAATCCTGATTGGTTTCATTTGCTAATAACCAGGGTTAGGATTTTTAGGTGCGCACCTTTTTTCTTAGGGTAAGTTAAAGCTGTGCGGAAAGATATGACACTGTGAAATTTTTGTCTAGTTGCAAAAAGAGGCATTTTTTCTCTCACCTTTTTCCCTTTTTTGTGACCTTTACCCCTTTTTGGCACCTTTATCCCATTTTGCCCCAACCATGCACATAATCCCCTTTTTCCCCCTTTTTTACTTTCTCTACTACGTATAGTAAGTAGGGTAAGTATTGCATTCCACCCAAAAATTCTATACCGAGATTTCAGCGGAAATACATGTTTTGGGACCTCCTGAATCCAAAAAAAGCATTTTTGGAAACATGTCCGTGTGTGTGTGTGTGTGAACAGCATAACTCAAAAACGAACAGTCGGATAAACACCAAACTTGGTATTTAGGTTCAGTATCTTCCAGAGATGCGACACGAAGGTTTTCAAGAAAATCCCCCCACCCCAGACTACCCTTTACATGGAACATTTTTCGAAAATTTTAATTTTCTCAAAAATGGCTCTAACGATTTTGATTAAAATATCATATGTTTAAGATAATGTCATGAGAAATGAAATGTATATCTCGAATTTTCTGGGAATGTCTCCAAAAGTATTCTTCATTGTGAACGACTTTTGCATAACTGGTAAACCATAAGAGATAGACAAAATTTTACTACACAAATAATGTAGATCGCATTAAAATACACAACTTATGTCATATACATTTCTTTTGTTGAGTGAACCGTTTTCGAGATATTGCTTATTATTTCCTTAAATTTTCCAATACTTATACTTCTTCTCAAATTCGTTATTCATTTTTTTGATGTCCTGGACATGCAAAGAGAATGGAATTCGCCACATAGCAACCAGCGTTAAAATATTTGACTATCGCTTAAAAGCTACCATATTTCCCTTGCATCTACAAGAAAATTACCAATAAGATTGATATCTCGATTAACATGAAGCATATGGAGAATAGGCGTTTGTAAAAATAGATTGTACAAGAGTAGAGAAACTCATGTGAGTGTAACACATCAGATTTTAAGTTATATTCCAATTTATTCTTTAACTTTCAATTAACGTCTCCTCAGCTTGCTGTGTACGTGCGAATAGTAAGCCTACCTCTCTCGTAAACGCCGCGCGCGAATTGAAAGCACACCCACAACAATGGAAAATAATTGTGTGTTCGACAAAAACCTCTTTCTCTCGCTTTACCGCTATAAAGTAGCCAGCAATAATGCAATTGACAATGAGTGACAATCAGTAGCCTGCTGTTCGTGAATGTGAGTTTGTTACTGTGAGAGACATCATCTGTTTGTATGGAAGCGAAGGCTGGGCACACAGAGATGGCAGTAACCTCACCCACGCAGTTACGAGAATTATTAAGACTGGGTTATGCTACTAGAAATCGCTGAGACTGAAGTTCCAGCTTGGATGAGAACATTCTGGTAACTGTCGCGGTGTTATAAGAGAATGTGGACAGCCAATGGGTGCAAGAGTGAGTAGTGTGACATTCACATTGTGTTAGCAAGTGAACTAGTGTTAGCTCCATGTTACATTACCAAACGAGTGTACTAGTACTAGAGTTTACCATGTCAAAGGTGTCCAGTGCTCGATTTATTATTGGGCTGAGGAATTCAAACAAGATTTTATAGACATTGATGGAACTGTTATGCGATGTACTATTTGTGATTCAGGAATTTTGTTAGATGAAAAACACCAGTGAGATCGCATCAAACAACACTTTTCCAGCTCTAAGCATCAAATGAACAAGACTCTTCAAGCAAACAAATCACGGCAACCTCTATTACAAAATGCTTTTCAACAGAGTTCTTCAAAAAGCCAAAATTTGAAGGAATTAAACATTGATTTGTATGCAGCTCTTCCACAAGAGGAATTCCACTCAATAAGGTGAACTATCAGCCTTCAAGGGATTTCTTGAAAAATACACAAAGATGTCAATGCCCGATGAGAGTACTTTAACAAAACTACATAAAGTCTGTTTACCAAGAAACCATAGAAAGAATCAAGGAAAAAGTGTCTGATTGCGATATGGATGAAACCAAAGACTCAATGGAACGACATGTTTTGAACATTTTAGTTTTTCCCTTAGCAGGGGGGAAAGTTAAGGCCATGTTGTTAAAAATGTACGAGCTGATGAAAGCCAATGCCACTACAGTAATGCAATCCATTATGGACTTCCGCCAAAAACTCTGGCCTACTGGTATCGTGTTTGAAAAACTTCTTCTTGTGGTTACGGACCAGGCTACATACATGGTTTCAGCTGTTAACCAATTGAAACATTTATTTACTAACTTGAAGCATGTGACATGCTTGACTCATGCCCTTCACTGGGTTTGTGAATCCTAAGGAACGAATACGACCTCGCAAATCAATTCATCTCTGCCCTGAAGAAGATTATACTGAAAGCTCCGAGCCGTGTTGTTACTACAGGTTTAATCACTGCCTGCCCCTTCCAAAATTCCCAGTCATTACTCCCCGGGGATCTTGGATTGAGAGTGCTGCTATGTTGTGTGGGAATTTTGACAAAGTTAAAGAGTTTGTGCTTTCTTTGCATCCATCCGATGCAGGTGCAATTTTCAAGGCACAGCAACTTCTGTTACTGGAGAAAATACATAATTTGTAGACAGAACTATATTGCATCCATAGTTACAAGTACCTGCGTGCAGGTATTAAGATTGGAAGAACAAGGTCTGGAAAAGCAAAAACAATGGGATATTTTTACTTCCGTGAGGGAGCAGTTAGATGGCTTTGCCAAAGACAAACTTGAATCTAGTGTTCAGAAGAATCCAGACATTGAGGAATTCGCCACATTTGTAGAATTGCCATTCCGAGTGAATACAAGGTTTGCCCCACTGGTTTCTATGGATGTTGAAAGAAGCCTTAGCATCTACAAAGACATTCTATATCCTAATAGAAACAGACTTACTTTTAAAAATGTGGAGATGCTTAATGTCTTGAAGTACAACAGCTTCATGTTTTCTCCTTCTTTTGATGAGTGATAATTTGTTGTACTTGTTTGTAGTTCAATAAATTAGAATAGAGGAAAGAGAAACCGTTGAATTATTTAAGGGAATGCACAACTGAAATTAACCCAAAATCTCAAAAAATAAATAAATAAAAAAAAAAAAAAGTGTTCCCAAAAAATTCTCTATTGCTTGTAGTTTTAGAATCCTCTTTTATTTTTGACCTAGGAAACGCTTCAGGATCGCTAGGAGACTTTTTAAGTACCCTTGCGTATTTGGTTGCTAACTGTTTATATTTATAAAGCTTAATTTTAAGCAATTTCTTATTTTCAGCATTTCTGCATATTCAAAATATTCCACACGATGTAGTTTTCATCCAATCATATTGACATTTGTTATGCATTTTTTATTTAAAAAACCCAAATAAATAAAACTGTCATATAATTTTTCTGTGTAATGAATAGTTTTTGCACTACTAATTTTTGAACATAACAATATATACAAAAGAAAGCGAAAAAAAAATGCAAATACAAAACTGCAAAACTTTTTTACATTGTCTACTACGTATAGTAAGTAGGGGAAGTATTGTATTCCACCCAAAAATTTGATACCGAGATTTCACCGGAAATGCATGTTTTGAGACCCCCTGATTCCAAAAAAAGCATTTTTGGAAACATGTCCGTGTGTGTGTCTGTGAACAGCATAACTCAGAAATGAACAGTCGGATAAACACCAAACTTGGTATTTAGGTTCAGTATCTTCCAGAGATGCAACACAAAGGTTTTCAAGAAAAATCTCCCACCCTAAGTTACCCTTTACATGGAACATTTTTTGAAAATTTTAATTTTCTCAAAAACGGCTCTAACAATTTTGATTAAAATATCATATGTTTAAGATATTTTCATGACAAATGAAATGTATATCTCGAATTTTCTGGGAATGTCTCCGAAAGTATTCTTCATTGTGAACGACTTTTGCATAACTGGTAAACCATAAGAGACAGACAAAATTTTACTACACAAAAAATGTAGATCGCGTTAAAATACACAATTTATGTCATATACATTTTTTTTTGTTGAGTGTTTTTTTCGACATATTGCTTGTTATTCCCTTAAATTTTCCAATACTTATATACTTACTCTCAAATTCGTTATTCATTTTTTTTTTTTTTTTTTTTTTTTTTTTGTATGTCCTGGACATGCAAAGAGAATGGAATGCTCCGCATAGCAACCAGCTCTTAAAAGATTTGGCTATCGCTTAAAACCTACCATATTCCCCTTGCACCTACAAGAAAATTAGCAATAAGATTAACATCTTGATTAACATGAAGCATATGGAGAATAAGCGTTTGTAAAAATAGTTTGTACAAGAGTAGAGAAAGTCATGTGAGTGTAACACATCAGATTTTTTTCTCTTAAACTAAGAATGGTAGAAAAAAAATTATATGACAGATTTGTAGTTCCTTGACATAGAAGCAACATAAGATTTTTTTTTTTTTTTGAAAAATGCATCATGTGTTGGATTTTGCATATACCCATAACTTTATATTTTGAAAATTAATAACTTGAAAACTAATTAAGGTTTTTGATTGAAATTCACAAAACAATTATATCTAAAGAAGACTAACATGTGGTTAAACTTTCAGTCCAATTGAATGGATAGTTTAGAAAATAGCAATTTCTGTTGTGCATCCGCTTAAATAAACCAGCACTTTATTGTCCCGTTTTTCACCTTATTTGAGCACCTTTTCCCTTCCTTTTTTCATCTGAAATTTGCACCTAAACATCCTAACCCTGCTAATAAACCTTCCATATCTGTTGTGCATTACCTGATCTTACTTTCCTCACAATTTCCTTGCCTTTCTCCATACCTCACTTCAGCTTATTTTGTTCCAATAATTCCCTATACTGAGCTCAAGTCCTAAACAATTAGTCTCTCTTCCTGCCCATTTTTCTCTCTCCATTTAATTACAGTTTCCTTCATCTAGTTTTTTAAATTGCTAAATTCCTTATCAAACTAATCATTATACTCCCTAACAACCTTTTATTTGCTATCTTCATATTATCACCTGCCTATTTTAAGATGAATTAAAAAATATTCAGTGCTTGTACTACATTGTGCTCTGGAACCATCTCATTAATTCCATAAACACACAGCCTTCCTATTGTTAAATTAACCATGTTATAAAATACTTCTCCCAGTCATTCCATTTAAATCTTTTGATTTCCTCAATTAAATTATTTGAATAATTAACAAACTTATTGTCTCTCCATTGGTTACCAACCTTAACATCAATAACTAATGGAAAATATGTGCTGTTACTTGCAACATTCAGCACTTTAAAATTACATACTATTGTACCAAATCCTATGCTACACAATTTTTAATTCACCATGCTTTGCCCATTAGCATTCACCAGTGTATATTCTCTCCAACATCCATTTAATATATGGGATGTATTCCCTGCTATTAAATTAATGTAATTTTTAATTGTTTTGTCAGATGAAAATAAGTTTTAGTTGCTATATTTGTTACCTAAGTGAAAAATAAAATGAAGATATAGTAACAATTGTACAAATATACAAGCTGGAGCAGAAATAAAAATATTTAAAACTAATTAATATACATTTATGTATACAGGGCTTCATAATTGGTGAATCTGACATTGAAAAGAACAGCTGTGAGTGAAAATGAAACTTTGCCATACAAAGCTAATAAGTTAAATGTAAAGATTCCGCCATTCTGAGTAGAAAAACCAGAAATTTGGTTATTTCAAGTGGAAGCACAATTCTCTATTTCAAAAATAACCCAGGAAGACCCAAAATAATTATCTAGTTTCTTAACTTCAACATAAGTATCTTGAAAACATTTGGGATATAATTAAAGTTTCGAAATCAAATATTCTGCTGCGAAGGAGCATCTTTTGAATACTTCAAGGAAAGTGAAGAAAAGCAAATAAAACCCTTAGTATCAGGTTTTGAACTAGGAGAAATGAAACCCAGTCAGCTTTTAAGGAAAAGGCAGTCCTTAGCAGACATTAACATCTTAGAGAAAGTACTTCGTACTCTCTGGCTAGAAAAGCTCCAAACTTCATGAAACATGTTTTGATACATTTAAAGAGAGTTTGAAGAAGATTGCTATTATAGCAGATAAAATGATTTAAATTAACTCCCGCAATGAGCTTTACAGCATAAACAAAACTGCTAGCACAGATAATGATGTATCTGAAAGCAACTGTGATGCCATAACCAAACTTTCTGCACATATATCCACATTAAGACTGATTCACAACAACCGAGAATAGTAACCAGAACAAGAATGACAAAGTTGAAATATATGTATTTTAATGGAGCATTCACAATTAATGGGAAGCTTTCCCGGGAACGAAGACATGGCTAAGTCATTCTCATTCCTGGGCACGGCATATTAGAACCATATTGTGCATGTTAGACTCTTCACTCTAGAGATTTTTCTAGGTGGCTGTGTCATGAAATAGCCGCTAGCACTCTCACTGGATAGAAACATGAAACTGGAAAAAATTCTAGCTTATGTGCATCCTAACCTCTGGAGATCCATTGAGCACTGGTTCTTGTAGCTTCTTTATATGCTACTCAAAACTGGCTATTGCCTAAAAAACTACAAACAACAACAAAACTGGTCGAAATTAACGAAGAACAATACACAACTTTAATGTACTCCATTAAATAAAGGAATATAAGCTTGGTACCAGAGGAATGAGAAATGTAAAATTTCTGCATTTAGTTAATGTTTACTTTATAGAATTTTGATGTTGGCTAACCCGCATTATGTTAGCTGAATTAATTGGAAGCAGATGAGAAAGTATCGTTGGTCAGTTAAAAACAAATGAAATCCCAATGCGCAAAGTTAACTTTTTACTTTGTGATCAGTATGATCATCAATATGCATTCCTGTTCTTGTTACTGGGCTATTGTGAACCAGCCTTTCGAGCTGTGCATAGTCACATTGCACAATGTGAGGCCTTCAAGTCGAAGCTGAAATAGCAGAAAGTACATTTCCATTATTATCACTTTAAATTTGGAAACAAATGCTATCCTTCATGGAATGATCCGAAGAAACCCAAACAATAGTAAAGCGGGCAGCAAACTCTTCTACCGAAAATTGTAAGAATTGCTTGCTGAAAATCCTGCTTATTTGTGCATGACAGAAACACTGGTTCACTTTTCCTTGCAGACAGTCAATGCCAATAACAAAAACACTAACTCTTATTTTAAATTCTTTACATCAAATGATACAGAGATTCCAACTTATGGGTTTAAAATTATGAATAAATTTGGAACTCCACCGACAATTCAATAGCCTTTCATAGTAACAAAAACTAGCAGAGGTATTTTAGGAGATGATTTTCTTAAGAAATTCAACTTATTAATTAACCTAAATAAAAAGCAACTAATTGATGGTGAAACTGAACTTTGCATCAAGGGTGCAATGACAGCTATTACAGCTGATAGTATAGTCAGCACTAATGTCAAAAATTTGCTGATTTGGTATCCAATTACTCAAATTTAACAAAACCCGAATTAATACGTACAAGAATTGAGCAAGATATTCTGCATTTCATTCCAACAGAAGAAACAGAAGGAACTTTGAAAGCCAAGACATTTGGATCCTCGAAAGCTTCAAATTGCTAAACAGGAATTCCAGCTCATGCAAGATAATGGGTGATATAAATAAAAACAAGCAAAAGCTTGTGAGCTGTAGCTCCAAGCAAGTTGAGAAACGAGCAACAGGTCGTGGTTTGGTATAAATAAAAATTTCCCCTCTTCGATGAGCTATTGCTATCACCTTCCGAGCTTTTGCTCAGTGACCTTCACCATGACACATTATCTGAGTAAACAAACACGCCCATTATTTGTCAGGAGGCGATTTAAATCTTTACTGCACCTAAATATACATATACACATTCATGTTAATCATACTCTCATTTATGAAATCTAATAGACATGCAAATTTTAAATAACACAATTATAATTAAAGATTTCGCAAATGAAACAGATATTGAGATTCACCCAACTTTTATCAGATAACGCTCATCCCCTTTCTAAATCCAGTCCCTCATTTCCTTATTTGATAGTATTACAAACGTGTCACCAACTGATATATTGCAACTAGATTATTTTTACTTCTGTTTTTGCACCTTTATATTGACATCCTCTGCATCTATATAAAATATCACTATGTAATTCCAAGAATTTATAAGATGTTATCATGAATTAAAGTTAAACTGGATTAAAGGGTTTCATTTGAAAGCTAAATTTAAGTTTGGTTTTAATTGAAATTCTTTAGTTATAATCCGGTTTTAAATTGTGCGAACATTCTGTTTTATGTAAGAGTTTATTTGTATATCACTTTGATTATATTACCAGTCTTTCGGTAATAAGAACTGGCTCGGTATGACCTCACTCACATTCTGTTTAGCATTATAGTACCCGGATGAAAACACGTCAGGATCTTTTCAGCATAGTTAGAAGGTCCACCTCGTGTTTCATTTGCCTCTGGAAGAAAATGCGCAACCTTTCACATTTTCTCTTTTAAATAACTGTTTATATCAGCACACATCCGAGTCCTTGTGTCTTGAAACAATTTTTAATTTCACTATCACTTACGTATAGCAAGTAGAGGAAGTATTGCACTCTACGCAAACATTCGATACTGAGATTTCATCAGAGATGCAGTTTTGAGAGTGCCTGAATTAAAAAGAAACATCTTTAGCAAATGTGTGTGTGAACAGCATGAATAAAAAAACTAGTTTAAACTTAGTATCCTCCAAAATGTGATAAGATTTTCAAGAAAATTTCTCTACCCCAAAGCTAACCCTTTTCTCAAAAATGGCTCCAACAGTTTTGATTAAAATCTGCTATTGTTTAAGATATTTGCATGGCAAATATAATTAGGTATATCTCGAATTTTCTGGGAATAGCCAGTGAAGTGCTCTTCATTCTCAATGACTTTTATGTAATGCTAAACTGTAAGAGATTCTACTACAAGAGTCCTACTACGCATGTGTGTCTGAACAGCAAACTCGTTAAATAACAAGTTTGGTATTTAAGTTCAGCACCTTCCAAACATGCATCAGGAAGATTTTCAAGAAAGTTCCCCCGCCAAAATGCCCTTAACATGGAAACATTTTCCAAAAGCTTTATTTTTTCAAAAATGACTCAACGATTTTGATAAAACACGACATGTTTAAAATGTTTTCATGTCAAATGCATATATTGCATTTCCTGGGAATATCCTCCGAAGTCCTCTTTTTTCTCAGTAACTTTTGCACAATTGGTAAACCATAAGATAGGCAAAACTATCTACAAAAAAAATCTTACTACAAAAAGAAAATTGTTCTCGTTAAGCACTCAATTTATGTCAAAGCATTTCTTTTTTACTTTATTTTTTTAACTTAATCATTCCTGAGATATTCCTTGTTATTGGTTTAAACTTTCAAATAACTACTTATAATTCTCTCAAATGGGAAGTCGGTATTCGATATTTTCTCGTGGTCAACATGCAAAGAGCATCGAATTTCAAAGCCCTCATATAGCCAGGCGCTCTTTAAAAAGCTGACTCACTTTACTACTGTATCGTATAACAAAATTGTAAATGTAAATTGAATGTTTATCTGGATTAACTAGAAGAAGCTGGAATAAGCTCTTGTAAGTATAGTTTGTAGAAGAATGATTAGAGAAAGCCATGTGAATTAGAACATCAGGATTTTTTTCTTTTTTCTGCGATCATCTGAAAAGAACGGAATTTCAAATCCATCAAATAGCGACCCACATTTAAAATATTTGACTATCCCTTTAGTTTACTGCATTCTTCTATTCCTACAATGATTGTTGATCTCGATTAACAAGAAATAGCTACCAAGAATAAGGTTTTGTAAGAATTGTTTGTAAAAAGAGTGATGGAGAAAGTCGTGTGATTTTTATTTTCCTCTCTGGAAGCATGATCATGAACTCCACCAATGTATTAAAATGCAGTTGAGCAAGCTGAGGTACCTACGGAGGTACCTCAAGAAATAGCAAGCAAAAGATTACTAAAGGCGAGCAGGACTTGTTTTTATTTATACCATATCGCGAGCAATAGCTCAGCGATCAAGGTCAGCAAGCTTTTGCTCGCGAGGAGGTTGAGCAGAAAATTTTTATTTATACAAAACCGAGCAATTGCTTGGAATTAGTGAGAAATGAGCTAAAGCTTCTTTTATTTATACCACCCAATGGGATTATTGAGCTAACAAAGTCTCAGTGGACCATTCCTCTACATATAGTCTGGAAGAAAGATGGAACTTTCTGACTACAGAACATACAAACTATCCCTCATTGATATTCAATACCTCAGACTGAAATTTGCAGCATATATTAAGGGGAAAAGGTGTTTAGCAAAATAGATCTCTTCAGGACATACTTCCAGATTCCAGTAGAAGAAGATAAAAACCGCCATCACAACTCTATTTAGATTTATATAAATTCAGCATAGTGCCAAATGCACCAAGCAGCTTCCACTTCTTCATTAATAAAGTTTTTATAGGTTTTGAGTTCATCTTTCAGTGATTACCTAGTTGCTTCAGAATTTAATGAAGGTCATCGGGAACATCTCAAGATTGTGTTTGAGAGAGACTTATTAAATTTGGACTTAATATAAATGTATCTAAATCAGTCATTGGTGTAGAACAATTGGAATGTTTGTGGCACTTAATTGCCAGTGAAGGCACCAGACCTCTACCAGATAAAGTGAAAGCAATTCTTAACTACAAGCTATAAAAAATAATTCATGACCTTCATTGGTTCTTAGGCACTGTTAATTTCTATTAATGGTACCATCAAAATGCAGCAGAAACACCTGTGCTACATGACTACCTGAAAGGTGCAAAAATGAAAGATAAACAAAAATTTGAATCAACTCCTGAAGCTATTCAACAATTTGAAACATGTAAACAGATTTAGCAATGCAGCAATATTAACATTTCCATGCCCAACATTTCAATCGGCTTTGGTGGTAGATGCAAGTGACTGTGCAGCCAGGAGTGTCCTACAACCATATGAAGAATAAGTATGGAAACCTACTCAAAGAAATTAAAAGAGAGCTTACAGCACCTTGATATAGAATTTTTAGGAATCTACCTCTCTGTTCAAACAGTTTAAGCATTTTCTTGAAGGGAAATATTTCATATATACAGATGATAAACCTTGAACATTAGGAGTTGAATTTGGGGTATGCTTGCTTTACTTGCTCTGTAATTATACAGGACATGTTTCAGAAGCCTTCGCTTCCATCATCAGCTGCAGGTCGACAGGTGATGCTGATTAGATGGCATGATGAATTTGGTATAGATGTCCAGAGGTGGGATTTCAAAGTTCATAACCCTGTGCTTGTGAATGAAAATCTTCTCCCATATGGTGAGTTAGTTCTAGAGGATGGTTTACATCTTTTAGGAATTCAGAGCTTGTGTCCATTTCATGGTTAGTTCCCCATGATTTGTCTGTCTGTTTATATTCTATGTTATGCTTGTTTTTCCGATGTAGCATTCCTGACAGTTTGTCCTGCAAATGCAGGTTTGGAAGTATCTGAGTTTTGGGAGCTGGTTTTTCAGTTGGATTTATTTTGAGGGGCTGGTATATCTTGTGTTTTGAAAATACCTTTTGGAACCTGTTATGTAGAAGTGGGTGGAATGTGAATTCTTTAATTTTCTTCTTGTCTTCCAAGGATGTTAGGGTAGTGTCCTTGTTACTTCTGAATGTATCTTCCTGGCTATCATTCTTGAGTTAAACCCATTCATAGGTGCTATTTTGATGATTTGCTGGTATTCTTCTTTGCTTAAAGCAAAGTTGATTAGCCTGGAAAATTGCATGCTGGTGTGACTTTGAGTTAAAACTATTGCATTTGATGCAGTTATCAGGGTGGATTGGTTTTCTGTATATCCCAAAGCAAAGTCTGTCTTTATTTCTCATTGTTTTTATATCCAGAAAAAGCAGGTGTAACTCGCGCAAAACTTCTGGAATCGTGACCTTGATTGCCATCCCAGCTGCCGAGCCTAGGAATGGTTTATGTTTAGCTTAATCAACGAAAGCGATATAATACCTTTGCTTACTCACAGTGCGTAACACATACAGTCTGCATAGAAAGTGTCTGCATCTGGTTGTAATTTTAAAGAGAGCAGTATCTAAATAGTACTTACTTTATATTTGTTATATTTATAACCATGGCTTCTACGTTTTCAAAGTTTAATGCTAAGGTGTAACACAGTCAAAGTAGGGAAATAATTGCAAATGTCCTCGACTTCATGAAGCAAGAAGCAGAGATGAACGACGAAAATATATGTTCATCCGAGTTCCACAAAAGCCTTAAGAGAGTGAAAGAAAGAGTAGTCAAAGCAGCTGGTGTTTCACCGAGTTCCGTTTCCAGAGTTCTCAAAGATAAGAAAGAAAAGAAAAGAAAACATATGGATGAAAGAGTGTCATTTGACACACCTGGGAAAAAACATAAGGTCCCTAAACGTATTTCAGAAATAAATGATTTCGAATGCGTCATTTGGCGCACGATTCACAATTCCTATGTGGAAGAAAAAACTGTGCTAACAATAAGCAGATTGCTCATCAAGCTGAAAGACAGCAGAAACTTTCAAGATGGTGCTACAATCTCAGAAAAATGATTAAGGATTTAGGGTTCAAGTGGAAGAAACCGAAACCAAATACAAGAGCTCTAACAGAAAAGCAAAATAAATAAATAAATAAAATAAAAACATAATTATACAATAAAAAATTAAAAATAAAAAGTAAATGTTGCCATGATAGCTTAGTCGGTTAGAGCAACGGCACGGAAAGCCTAAGATCCGCGGTTCAAATCCCGGCTATGTTATTTAATTTTTCAGTCTGATTCTACCTTTCCAAATGACTATAATTTTATATGTACTTATATCAGTGTGTACTTATATCAGCATCAATTTTCAAGGTGGTGCTACAAATTTCAGAAAAATTCTATAGTGTATGAAGATGAGTCATACATACACAGCAGTCATACAGCATCTAAAAGTTGGAGTGACGATAGTGAATTAGGTTTGCAAGTACCTGTTGCTAAAGGGCAAATACTTATTATCGTTCGTGCTGTTGGAAAGATCGGCTTCATTCCAAATGCCCTTCTTTTACACGTCAAAACAAACAATAGGAGATTTTCATCAAGAAATGAATACAGAAAATTACATGAAGTGAATCAACGCCATGTTGATACCTAATATGCCTTTCTGGTCATCGACAATGCTTCACAATGCATCAACACTCAAATTGACAAACCACCTACCTCAAATTCCTTGAAAGAAGAAATGAGAGCTTGGTTACTTAGACATAATATAGCTTTAGATAAAAGCATGGGTAAAACAATGCTATATAACTTAATTAAAGCCAACAAACAGCTTCAGAAGTCATACATACTTGACCAGATAGTAATACAACATCACCATAATGTACTTAGACTGTCATCATATCGGCCAGATCTAAACCCAATCAAATTAATCTGGGCTGATATCAAAAAATGGGTGGCATGCAGAAATATCACTTTTAAATTAAAATATGTGGAGCCGTTATAACGCCAGCAATTTGCTGAAATTCGAAGGCCAGAATGGGAAAATGTATGTCGACATGTTGAATAAATTAAGAATCATTATTTCGAAAAATACGGAATTGCAAATAGAAATAATTCTCATCCAGGATAATGGTGTAGAAAGTAGTGACAGCAGTGATGACAGCAATAATGTGAGTGATTCCGCTGAAGAGGAAGGGTTGTTAGGTGTGGAAGAATTGAAGGCAATGATAGACAGTGTTTTTTATATTAAGTGCTTTTTACAGCGTGGATTTTAATATACTGTATATAACTAAGTTTATCAGCGCACTGCATAACCAGTGTGCGGATATTTGACAATGACTGTCCCACGCATTCCTGCAGCATGCAGACGATCGGTCACCTCCTGATCTGGTAAGCAACTTGCTTCATAGCTCTCATTAAAATTCTCACGTGTCTAGAACTGTTGCGCCGACTATATCCATCTTTCTCTGTCTGTATAGTGTAGTTGATGGCTTGGTCTTGTAAGTTGAATAGTTTTAAGGTGCCTTGAACAAATGTTTTGGGCATTATTGCGACAATATTGCCTGTATAGCAAAACCCTACATTGAAGATGCTGGGGAAAGCTTTTATTAAATGTATTTCTAAGGAGCTCATAATATACTCCCAGAAAAGCTGCAACAGGGACCAATGCATTCACACAAATGAACCATTAACTCTCAAAGCCAGTCGGATGAAGAGAGAACCACAAAAAAGACTCAAAGTGGAAAAACAGTCTCCCCTGACTATTTACATAAAGTTGTATATATTTAATATTTATGTTTTATTTTTCATAACTTGGTTACTAGAAGAGAAGTTATATGGGATGTATTCCCTGTTGTTAAATTAGTGCAATTTTTAATTGTTTTGTCAGATAAAAACAAGTTTTAGTTGTGATGTTTGTTAAGCTGTGTGAAAAACAAACAAAAGAGGATATTGCAATAATTGCTGTAAGTGTAGAAGATGGAGTAGAAATAAAAAGATTTAAAGCTGATTAATTATATCTGCAGTTATGTATACATGCCCACAATATCATAACATTATTACTGTCAGAAAAAGTTATATACTTAAGCCCTTCTTCATTTATCATTTCATCTCTACTGTTCCTTTCAAAATCTCTAGTTTCACTTTCACCTATTTCATATCCTTTTGCCCTGTTTTGCCCTGTTCTTCCGTTAAAATTCCCTACCATCATAAATTTTACCATTGAGTATTCCTTCCTTATTTCATTCATTTCAAACTTCATTTGACGAAAGAGATCTGATTGCAAAACTGAGAGCTTCTTGGCAGATTGTATATTACATGATTTCATTTATTCTTGACTTTCTTTCTTTAACTTTACTAGCTCACTCATTTGCAGAAAGTAATCCTATCCCTCCAGACATCCTGTCCCTTGTTTCCTAATAAACTCAAACAACATCATCATTATGAACCCAAGTTTCCACCACTGCTAAAAGATGCATGACTTAAAGAAACCCTAACATAACTTAAACTTAGACTTCTTTTCAATCCCTCACAATTCCAGCATCCCAGTAACCTTCCTCCTGAGCCCTATTGTGAACCACTTCTGCATCTAAAGGTCTGGATACCGAACTCATCAACTAACTTCTTCCCTTTTGTTACTTCTCAATTCCCATACCCACTTGCTCCTTCAATCACCATAATGCTTTCATGTGGTGTTGACAGGACACTTGATATATTTGATTCTGAAGCTGTCTGCTGCCATCTCTCCCCTCTTGTCTCCAGTCAGTTGACTCATGGCATGCACCAAGCTTTTCTCTGGTGAAATTTACTTAGATGATGTCATCATTATGTAGGGCTCTTGACCGTGATCTTGGCTGCTTTGTTGGTCAATTTTCCGAATATCCACATTCTCATCCATCACTTCCTGTGATTTGCTTTGGTGTTAACTTCTCACTCCTGTGTTAGCCCTATCGTCTTGCTTGTATTGCTTCCTTGTCTGGCTGTGGTGTCCTCTCCTATCCAAAGTTCCACATTTCCGATGAAGACTCTTTTGCCTTTGCCTCTCGCTTTCTTCATATGTTGCATCATCTTTCCTCTACTCTTTGGCTGTGTCAGGTCTTTATTAATAAATATATAATTTCCCTTTAGTTTCCTTGCATTTTTTAGTTTGTCATATATCAGTTGTATTGATGCAAACCTCACAATTACCTTTCTCTTCCCACTCTGAAGGTCTACTATTTCCCAACCTTTTAACTCCAATTCTAATTTCTCTCTCAGGATTAATTCCACTTATTTTGCAGGCCATTTCTCTCCTCTCTCCTTTAAAGACTAGGTTAAATCTTATGCCTCTCTCTTCAGCTTTTTCCGCTTCGATTTCAGTTCTCCTATCTCCATTGACTCTTGTTGAACTCTCTTTCTTGTTTCTTGTTTAAGTTCTTTTAATTATTTTGTTGTTTTATTGTTCCATGCTGTCCATTTTAGTAAAAATTTTGTCCAATACTCCCTGCCATTCTGAAGTCCTGGATTCATTTCCACCCCAGTTATAAGCAGTATTAAAATTATGCATCTCTTCTTCCTTACAACTACCTCTTAGTCTTCTTATTCCAAAAAGTCCAATTTTTGCCTCATATATGCCCAACTCCACACCTATAGTTACTTAGACCATTCTTAGTTTCCAATTACTCTCACGCTGCACATCCTATCTCCTCCACTGCTGGCTTAGCTTTCAGTACAATAATAGTAAAGAAAGATGATAATATTGAGCTCAAAGGGTATACATGTAATACTAAGTGTTATAATCCTTCCAAGAGATGCTTGGACTTAAAACGATGGGAGCCTGTAAATAAATGTAAATTTTTGTAAAACACATAACACCAGCAGTGTAGAAGGATCATTGCTCCCTTACGAGCAGTCATAGAGAAACAATACTTGCTATCTCTTTTCACTACCTAAACCTCACCCGCCACTTGTAAGTCTTATCCCATCTAATAAGCAGTTAAACCCATCATGGATATGTATGCTTATAACACTCTCTCAGCCCACGATGGGCTTATAACTTTTCCACAAATAAAATAAAAGTCATTTTGCAAATACAAATACAGTCTTTTTATCTGTTCTGTGTCTTTATATATTTAAAGCCCTAAAGCTTTATTTTATAACCTATTTGTATTCTGAGCATATCTAAATTAGTATGTTGTATATTTGCCTTTTCATTTACTTAAAAATTTGTCAAGCATGTAAAAACTATCCTCTAAGCAACAGTGTTTTATTTCTCTTCTAAATCTATTTATTTTAGTGTATTTTTATTTTCTCTACTACGTAGAGTAAGTATTGTATTCCACCCAAAAATTCGATACCGAGATTTCACCGGAAATACATGTTTTGAGACCACCTGAATCCAAAAAAAGCATTTTTGGAAACATGTCCGTGTGTGTGTCTGTGAACAGCATAACTCAGAAACGAACAGTCAGATAAACACCAAACTTGGTATTTAGGTTCAGTATCTTCCAGAGATGTGGCACGAACATTTTCAAAAAAATCCCCCCACCCCAGACTACCCTTTACATGGAACATTTTTCGAAAATTTTAATTTTCTCAAAAATGCCTTTAACGATTTTGATTAAAATATCATATGTTTAAGATATTTTCATGACAAATGAAATGTATATCTCGAATTTTCTGGGAATGTCTCCAAAAGTATTCTTCATTGTGAACGACTTTTGCATAACTGGTAAACCATAAGAGATAGACAAAATTTTACTACACAAAAAATGTAGATCGCGTTAAAATACACAATTTATGTCATATACATTTTTTTGTTGAGTGAACCATTTTGGAGATATTGCTTGTTATTCCCTTAAATTTTCCAATACTTGTACTTTTTCTCAAATTCGTTGTTAATTTTTTTTATGTCCTGGACATGCAAAGAGAATGGAATGCACCACATAGCAACCAGCACTTAAAAGATTTGACTCGCTTAAAACCTACCAAATTCCCTTTGCATCTACAAGAAAAGTAGCAATAAGATTGACATCTGCATATCTCGATTAACATGAAGCATATGGAGAATAAGCGTTTGTAAAAATAGTTTGTACAAGAGTAGAGAAAGTCATGTGAGTGTAACACATCAGATTTTTTTATGTGTTGTGACAATTTATTGTAAAGACAGCAGGCTGCAAAAGTGGGTTTGAGCTTGTATTCCGGTATCTGTGAATGGATATATTTGCTTATTTTAGTTTGATGGCTATCTTTCTGGTTATTTGTTTTACAAGTTGTGGATTTAGTTTTTAAAAGTTATCTCAAATATGTTAAGTGAATATAATGTTTAAATGTTTATTTTTTTAAGTTTCTCTTCAAGATTCCATTTGCTTTAGTCCCAAAATTATTTTAATTGCCCTTTTCTGTAGAATAAAGACTAGCTGTGTATTTGGCTGCATCATGTCCCCATATTATTATACCATATGTTAGATGAGGATATATTAATCCATAATGAAGCATTTAAAATGGTTATATTTACTAATTTAGCCAATCTTTTAGAACATATAAGCCAAAGCTGATTTTATTGGAAATCTTTTCAATATTGTTTATACCAGATTAAGTTTCTATAAGTATTATTCTCCAAAAATGTGCACGTTTATCTTATTTATAATTTTGTCCTCCACAGTTAATCTTATATTTGTGGTATTCCTATTTTGTTGATTTTGAATACTATATAATTTGTTTTTTATGCATTTATAAATAGGTTGTATTTTAGCTCACGGAGTTACCCATAAGCAATAAAAGTTTAAATAATTCCAAGACGGAGATGTATAATATTCTTATAGCATTTAAGTCTCCTTAAAAATTAAGTGTGTAATGTTGTATGTTATGTAGGTTCATTAAGTACATGCAGTTCTTGCAATGCTGGATATCACTTGGGTTGTGGAGGAGATGTTAGCAAATGTCCACAGTGCACTGTTAAACAAGAAGGAGAGTCTTCAGAAAATAGCTCAGCAAGCAGCCTTGCACCTGCACCAACGAGCAGAGTTATTCTACAATCTTATGTTTCACAACATAAGCCAGATATTAAAGGTAAAATAATGTAGTTAATGGCATATTTATGTATTTTTAGATTTATATTTAGAAGTAGACCTTTCTAGATCGCCTGTGCATTTTCAGAATAAAAAAAAATACTGTCACATGGTATAGGTAGAGTTTTACCTGCTAATGATCATGGAGAATGGAAGTAAAAATTTGCATTTTTGAATTTCAGAGACATTAGTGTGTCTGAATGTATTTGCTGATTTACGTCTTGATGGACAAAATTGCACCAGTGGGCAAAGTGCAAGTCACCAGCATTCATAAAGTGATAAAAACAGAAGCATCTTATAAAGAAAGCACCTCACAAATGCTTAACTCCAGGCGTGTACTGCTTCAACACTTCAAACCCTTCAATGGGATCATTAACGTAACCTGATTTATAAAATGCATGTCTTTGAATCATGGTGACTGAAACTGACTGTAGAGAGATAAATGCAGAGTGACAATAGTATCTCTTATAATAAAAGTTTGAATCCTTGATTGCATAAACTGATAAAGTCCTCCAATGTTTTGTATTGTCCAAAGAAGAATACATCCAAAGGATGATTGCATAAACTGATAAAGTCCTCTAATGTTTTGTATTGTCCAAAGAAGAATACATCCAAAGGATGATTGCATAAACTGATAAAGTCCTCCAATGTTTTGTAGTCCAAAGAAGAATACATCCAAAGGATGATTGCATAAACTGATAAAGTCCTCCAATGTTTTGTATTGTCCAAAGAAGAATACATCCAAAGGATGATTGCATAAACTGATAAAGTCCTCTAATGTTTTGTATTGTCCAAAGAAGAATACATCCAAAGGATGATTGCATAAACTGATAAAGTCCTCCAATGTTTTGTAGTCCAAAGAAGAATACATCCAAAGGATGATTGCATAAACTGATAAAGTCCTCCAATGTTTTGTATTGTCCAAAGAAGAATACATCCAAAGGATGATTGCATAAACTGATAAAGTCCTCCAATGTTTTGTAGTCCAAAGAAGAATACATCAAAAGGATGATTGCATAAACTAATAAAGTCCTCCAATGTTTTGTATTGTCCAAAGAAGAATACATCCAAAGGATGATTGCATAAACTGATGAAGTCCTTCAATGTTTTGTATTGTCCAAAGAAGAATACACCCAAAGGATGATTGCATAAACTGATGAAGTCCTCTAATGTTTTGTATTATCCGGAGAAGGATACATTCATAGGTTGAATCATACCAATCTGTAGAATTTGTTATTTACCTTTAGAATTTGTTGGACTTTTACTGACTTCCCAGATGGAGCTGTTTGCACTTGTTCTTTGTTAAATGATGTCCAGCTATCCACCATAAGTAAATTCCTGCTACCTGCATTTGATCAGTATCAATTAATATACCATTCCTTCAGCTTTTGTAATCCCATTTTACCTGATGCTGATGCAGTAACTTGTAAATTGCCAAGTCTCTGCACTAATTCAGTAAATCCAATCTGTAATGTGACAGGTCTGTTCCATCTTTTTCTGTTAGAACAATAAAGAGCTTACCAACCAATGCTCCTTGTAAACAATTAAAGGCATTATCAGATACAAATGTTCATAGTATTTATATTCATGGCAACATCTTCAATTTTCTTTGTGCTTTTTACAGCCAAAGTTCTTGGAACGATGCATTTCAAGTTGAAAACACTTTGGTCACATTACAGACATATTTGTAGTCAGACATAGGCAAAATCTGCTGTATGCCACTAACATAGTCTGCAGCACTTTGCGGGTTGACGTTCATGTTGAATTCTTGTTTTGAACATTGTCACTTTCTGTAGTCCTATATGGTAATGTTGTTTGAAGTTCAAAAACCAGATATCAGAAGCTTTGAAATCTTCATATCCTATATCACTATGACTTGCTATGCCATTTGTTGCAGATTGCTGTCAGAAATTGTTTGCAACAGTTCTTCACATGCTTGTATAAACATGTATGCACGGTGGTGAAGCCATATCTTCCTGTGATGATCCTTGTTGCTTTTATCTTGACCACTCATTAATACAAAAACGGGTACAGGTTGTCTTCTTACCATGATTTGGGTGCTGTGCCATGTAGTCAAGTATTTTTTTCATCTTTTCTGTCGAAAGGGATTTGCTTTTTGTGTTTTGGTGATGAAAGTGAAGCATCTGATGCATGTACTTACATGTGCTACTGAACTTATAATGTCATCCTCATGATCAGAATCCTGTGTATGTCTTCTATGTATTCCCAAACACAATTCTTAGTCCCCTAAATCATGATGAATCTCCTCTACATCAAGACTATGTCTTTATTCAAATTATAGCTCTTCGTCACTTAGGAACTTGACAACAACTTGGCAATATTCAATTACAATTGTATGAATTCCTTTATTGGAAACTGTTATCATCCAGGTGTGACTTTTATGTACTTACAGAAAATGTATTCCGCAATCACTTTCTGTTGTGATGTGATAATAGTTGCATTTTCCCTGAAACGTGTTGTCTTCAACTTCTCCACAATGTAATTAGTAATGTTTGCTTTAATCAAAGCCATTTCCTTGGATTTCTTACTTCAGTCTTAATAACCTGCAAAACTACAGGATTGAAACCTGTCACTTCACATGTCACTACTTTGACCAGACATTCTGTTAGCAGCCTATATTTACATTGTCAATTATTAGTGACAGCTACTATCGATGGTCAAAATTGCAGTTCAAAAATACAGGCAAACTGGAGAGATCTACTAGTTAGATTTATTTCCATCCTTCATTGAGATAATATTACAATATAACATGAATTTAAAAATATAGTGTTTATAAATTATCTCTCAAACCCTAAGTTATATGTATGGAATAAAGCTACTATACCATCTCTTTACTTTCCAGGCTGTAATCATTCTGTTGTGGCTTTCTTAGGTTCCTTGTCCAATTGTCTCTTTCCTAAACATTTCCTCATGCTTTTTTGTTCCATATATCATCTCTCCATTTTTTTTTAACCTTTTCACATTCCATTACATAATGGAAAACACACTCAATTTTTCACACATAATACATCTCCCCGAGCAATTATTTCCTATTCTTTTTAAAAATAATACTCCTGTGTGCATCCAAGCAAGACCTATTCTTTCAAATTGTTCACATATGTCTACATACTTCTCCCTTCCTCAATTTCTTTTAACTGTTTTATTAAAAGTCAAAGACCTTTTATCCTCAAAACTCGCCCATATCTCTTGCTTCTCTATGTCTTCCGTCCTTTCCAAAATCCACTGTTATTGTTTTTATCTAATACCCAGGCATTCTTCATGCCAATTTCTTCTAACACATTTCGCATCTCCCAAAACCAACTCTCTCTTCCTATTACATCTTTCTAGAACTTTATGTATTGTTTTATTTACCATTATCTAAATTTATACATTTGCACCAATACTTTAAGTGCTCTCCAATATTATACCTTTTCTCCCTACTCTTTCTTCTGCAAGGACTACGCCCTTTGGTGAGGTCTTAAGCTGGGTTCACACTACTCAACTGTTGAATTTAACCTGTTTATATTATTATTATTGTTGTTATTATTATTATTATTATTATTATTATTATTATTATTATTATTATTACTACTACTACTATGTTGAGTCAGTTCGGAAAGCCGTTGAACAAACTTGATTGACCTAAATGTTCATTGAATGTGTTGCAGTGTCAATGTTGAGCCTGATACTGTTTTCTCGGACTGCAGAAAACTTGTTTTGTTGGATGATATACTTTGTTGGTCTCTACGGTAGTGCAGCAATATCTGAGTGTTCAGCTGTTTCTTCACTTGCTCACTAGTTGCCATTTTGGTAAATTTGTGTCTGCGCTGTGGCTTGGTGGTTAGGTTAATTTAAGTTTTTGCGACTATGGTAATGCAGACATATTCCAAGCCTTAAATGTGTGTCGTTTTTATGGATAATAGGTTCTCCCTTGTTCGAAACAAAGTTGAAGTCACTTTCACCCATTCTCAAAAATGTTTGAATCCAAACCTATTCTCAAGTTTAAGCTCATTCAAGATATTTTCACTCCTGTGCCAATTAGCCAGAAAGAACCTCATCCATCTTCTTCTTACCAAGCAGAGATACAAATAGCAATAGCCAAATCCTCAACAATGGAGTTAATTTCGTTTTTAGTTTAGAGATTTTGCTGCTGTTCCAACAATTCAGCCAGTTTAGTTGGAATGTTAAAAGTTACAACATGTTGGGACCAACACATCTTCCAATAATAAGAAAGTAACAGCATATCTCCCATATCTGAAAAACACTGCCGACCGCATTTCCAAGTTATTAAAACGACATAACATAGACATAGTTTTTAAACCTACAACCAAATAACGCCAGTCACTCTGCTCAACCAAATGCATTAGGAACCCACTCTCTTCAGCTGGGGTATATAGGATTCCATGCTCATGTGGTGCAGTTTTTATTGGAACAACAGAACACATCATCAATACATGCCTCTCAGAGCGTAAAAGAAATTGTCGCCTAGGTCAGCTGTAGCCAAACCTGCTCTCTCAGCTGAAGGAGAGATATTATCCATTATGAAACATCAGACATATTAGCACAAACTACACATTATTATTCATGACTATATTTGAAGCTATAGAAATTTATAAACACCATAATAATTTTAACCACATTTTGAAAAACTGCTCATAGCATGGCATTCAGCTCTACAAAATGTTAAGGCAAAGAAAGCATGTGAACCAATAAGAAACCATCCCCCTTTCAGACCAGGATAGGTCCAATCCTCTTGCCAAAGAGAGCCAATCAGTGCTCGAATCCAGAGACACTGCTAGTATAAAGGCTGTTATGCTTTCATGGATCGCATCAGACATTGCCCAGTTAACAAGGACACAAGCTTCCACTGAAGATGTCCGCCATAGTCGCAGATGAAATGTCAGGGAAGAATCCCAGTAGGCCATGGCCACACAACCTGCAAAACTTTCTTTCAATTGATACCAGCCGTGAAAGCTTATGCTTTTTAATAAACCATTATTATTACTTTTGTAAATTTCTGGAGTTTTATCAACATTAATTTGTACCATTAAATTGTTATACATCAAATAATTTCTACAAAAAATCTTTCGTTTTGGACTAACCTGCCATATCTATCATCTATGCCTTCTTCATTTGCTTTCTCTACAAATTTCATTGTTCTTTGGGTCAACTTGTAGTGAATTGTTAGATCATGCATTTGAAAATCTATATTCTATTCCCAAAAATACAATAGGTCGCTACCGATTATTAAATGCATAGATAATTTAGGAACTACCAATGCATTAAAATTGGATTTCCATTTTTATGCTTTTATTTCTAGTATTAGTTAGTATTTTATGTTTTTTTTTCTTTTTCCTGATTATTGCTGTGCTGCAACACACCACATAAACAGATAAATACTTGGTTTGCTTTTCGTATATATGTTAAATAAATGTTCATCACAGATGGAAGCACTTATGCCTGTATCTATCAATGTGGACATTTCATAACCCCCATATATTTAATTTAATTAATCAAGAATTCATCATTTCTTTCTTTTTATTAGGATTTTGCTGGCTTACTATTGTTTTCAATGGGACGTTTTCTGTATCATCTCTTTTGCCATGTTGACCAACCTTTGAGATGTGAAATTGATCTGATTTTAGTTTTCTGGCACATTGGTACTGTTGGTAGATACACAAATTCCTGTTGTGTTCTGCTTAACCTCTCTACTTCTGTTAGCAACCATGAATTTTGGTTCCCTTTCATTCCAATAATTCCTAACTTCTGGGTCCTAAGCCCCTGGCATTTTATACCTTAAGTGTTCCCTGCAAAAGTTTATGTGATTGATTTGGTTATTCCTTCCTGGTTGTCTATTTGTGTATCTTCTCAGATTGTTATCCTCATGATTTCTTCATTTCTTGGGATTATATGGTTACATCTGCTTCTTATATTTTGCATGCTGCTATGATTTTCCTTATGAAAAGATGGGCCTGCTTCCTCTATTTGTAGTTATCCCTTCCAAAATTTCTTTGCAGGTTGATGTTGATCGCTTCCATTATTGCCCTTCCTGTTGGTTTAATACATGATTATTTGGTTCATTTTTGCATTTTGTGCCATTCTGTTTTATATTTTGTGTTTAGAATGCCGTGAGTAACTCTGTAACATCTGCAAAATTAGCTACGATTAAGCCTGTACAAACCATGTCGGGAAATGTCTGATAATACTTGAAATTAACTCTGGCTCTGTCATGCTTGGTTCCAACAATTTCCCCTCGTTTGCAATTTTCGTGAAGTAATCTACCAAAGATAATCCTTTTAATGGTTTGTATCTTCCTATTGCGAATTCAACATTAGCATGGTTTAGCCTAGCAGGACCCTAATATTGTGACAATAAGTTTTTAAAAGATGAATATGACTTGTGTCCCACCAGTTCAGCACTTTGTTTTTTAAAATTTTCTTAACTATCATCATTCTCAATTCATTAGGGATACTTGTTACTTTCTTTTATAAATAGTTTTGTGTCCTCTCCTTTCTCTTTGTAGTATTTGAGTAATGTGGTTCATGTAAACTATTGTTTGTATAACATGTGTTATATCTGGGTTTTCATTTCTATGGTTTACATTATTCAGTTCTACATCATTTACATCAAATTCATTATCATTAGTCGCTCTGCACCTGTAATGCAATCACAGCGTTGTTTAAACTTTGTACAATTTTTTTCTTTTCTTTTTGTAAATTGTCAACTGTTGATTTTAACTCTGTTTACTTCATCTTTTATTATGCTTTGGTTTTCATTTATAGCTGTGTTTACTTGCTGTTGTGCTTGCATTTTAGTTATAATTTTGCCGATTTTAATCAAAATATTTTGGTTTTAAAGCTCATTTTCTCCTTTAAGAATTTTATACTTTCATTTATTACTGATTAAATTTGTTTGCACTAATCCCTTTTCAACCCCTTCTACTTCCTCTTTCCACTTTAATTCAAACCTATTTTGTGACATTTTCATTTTATCTATTTCCTCAGCCAGCCCTATTTTCATTTCTGCTATTTGGCCTTGTAAACTACTTTTACACCCTGTCATTTCATTTCTACGTTTTCCTATTTCTGCTTCCAGAATTTCCTTATTCTTTTCATCTCACTTTCTAAATTACTCATTTTCTTTTCTATATCTTCTATTTTATTTTCTAAGGCATTCTTTAATTTGTTTTTCTATATTCCTTAAATTGCTATTTATTACTTCCATGCCTTTCTTACATTCTTTTCTACCCGGTTCTGTTCTGATCCAATGTCCCCATAATCTATATCGGCATTTCTCTGTATTCTACCCTGCTCTATTTTCTCCATATATTCCTTTTTATTCTGTTTTATCTCTATCAATAATTTCATTATATCTGATAGTAATGGTTGTGCTCTTGCTACATCATCCATCTGCATTATTTCCCCCACTACATTTTCTTCTGGGTTTGCTAAATTCCCTCTCTCCTTTTCTAACATTACTACTTTTAAGTTTTCTGTACTCATTTTCAAGTTTTTAAAAGTTTCTTAATTCTCAACAACATAAGGTATATCAAAGAATAAATTGCTGTTCTACTATTTGATGACTTCTTTCTTGAGGTCTTTGTCATCTGGATGTTGCGAATTCTCAGTGTCCTTTCCCCCAGTCTCGTTCTCTGTGTTCCGAAGTTGTGAGGTCTTCTATCATATCTCCATCATCACCATGTTGTCAGATGCTACCTTCTTCCTTTCTTTCCTATTTTATTTTGCCTTTCCCTATTTAAGCCTCCATGTTAGGATGCCAAAAGGGGCTGATTTTTTCCCTCCCTCTCTCTTTACCACTATTTTATTTTAATGTAATATGTTTTTATGCTACATTTTTCTACACTGTATTTAAAATACACTGATTTACTTCAATATTCCAGAATTTAACACCTACCCTGTATACAGTTTCTGAAATGAGTAGTTACCAAGATAAAAAAAAAATGTTTAACTATCCGTGTTTTTGTTGCTGTGTGTGAACTGTCAGTAATATTAGTAATCACTATTCTCCATGACTACAAACAAAAGATTGGTTCCTTCTTTAGAAATTCTATGTACATGTTACAGTCAGCCATGCACACTTTTTTATTTTTTATTCAAATTAGATTAAATTAATCTTTCATTAACTGAACCTATCTCATTTCCAACTCAACAAGAATGTATATTAAAGAATACATTATCTATAATGAGTAAGAAAATATAAGAAATTACATTAATTAACAAAAATCCATGATAAACATAGCCAATGATACACAACAATTAGCAAGTACACAAAATCATAAGCAATATAACTGCTTCAATGTTGAACAAGCATTTTTTCAATTGTTGAAAGCTAACTGTTGATTGTTGAAGTTATGTTGAACAGTGTGGACCAGCCTTTAGGTAAACCCAAAATTTCCCTATGAAACATTTTATGAACTAAATTAATCTTTAACCCTTCCTTTTGTCACTTCCCAGATTTCTATTCCATATAATATCTTTGACTCAACTATTGCTTCTTAAAGTCTTTCTAGCTAATTCATTGTCAGTGTGGGCATATTTATATTGGGCTTTAGTTATAAAATATGTTGATCACTTGCATGGAGTTTTACCCCATGTACCACAGCTAATGGTGCATTATGAAGCTATTACTTGCAACCTCTTACACCAAGATGGATAGTAACAATTAAATGTGGTAAATGGCTGTGTGTGTTTGTGGGATTTATTGAGAAACTTCCTAATTTAGAACTACAATTTATAATGTTGAACACAGCTTTGACTTTTTGTGTAGGGGGAACGAAACAAACATGAATGAAGAGGTGCAGTTTTATCACAAGATAAACTAAATTAAATTGGCAATCTGAATGATTATCACATTTCGGATCTCAAGATTCCTATGTCCCTTGTTTACAAGGCAACAGAAAAGCATAGGTAACATGGTTGTTATTGATTAGAGTAATGGCAGGACTGGCTTTTTAGTAATAATTGACAAGTTGTGCATTGTTACTAGCATGAGAAGCGTACATTATGAATAGAAACAAGTGGTTATATGGATGTTTCACCCCGCTCCTGCCTCTCACATGTTTAGCTGTGAGTTTGATTAATATTTCCCTGCCGCTGCTGACTTTCTTTGAGGACACATGACTCGTGTTCCTCTTCTCTTGGCAGTGCGGAAATTCTATACATGTTCCTTGCAGGCGCGTTCGACAAGCATAAACTTGCGTTTTTTGGTCCGCCGTTGCACATAGTGCTACGATGTGTCCTAGACTTACCAGACAATGCAGTGATGTTGTGCCGTGATGGGACTTGTCCTCGCTTGAGTTGGATCTGCGACTCACCTTGTAACCCTCCTTCCTTTTCCATTCCCCCCCCCTATATAATCCTAATGTTTTTTTTTTTTTTTCTGCAGCCACGTAATGTATAGTGTTTCTTACCTCCATGTAGGCAGGGCTATACTTCATTTTTGTGATTTTTATCTGAATTAGCACCTAGCAAGTGTGCTGGGCTGCCTAAGTGCCCTGATGTAACTTTGTATTTCCTTATACCTTATTGTACTTTGTTTTTGTAGTCATTTGTTACGCAATGTTGGGTACCCCTTTGAACTTTATATCTGCTCTATTTGTTTTTATAGTTTTTAATGCCACCAGGTGGTGTCATCTTAGAGCAGGGGAGTATTGTCGCATGTGATGTTAGACGGACTCATTCTACATTAATTTGGATCTTAATATTAATATGGCTCATTCTTCTAAATTCTAATAGAATCATATTTTACATTTTCTGCCTTAAGAAACTTTCTTAAGATGTATACGTGACAGGATGTATGTGGGCCACCTCATTTCCTAGGTTTGGCTCAAGGGACTTTTTCATTTGCGTCATTTCCCATGGAAATTCTTAGAATAATGTTGCCTTTTGCAGCATAGAACCGATCACGTGTTTCCGCTCAATCCTACACAAGTCGGCTCTATCATACTTAAAGTATGGCATCGGCTTACCACAAACAGGATATAGACGTCATTAGGATTGAGTCGGTTCTTGTCTATTTAAGCAAGCGCCTGAGCGCGCTTGGGGGAGACCGACACATGCTAGACAGGGGTCGAATCGCTGCCCGTCAGCATCTTAATCTGCTATCTACAACAATGGGTTCACAGGTCCGTCCACATTACACACGACAAGTACTTCAAGGTAAGATCTTACACGTACTATAGCTTTGTTCCCCCTTCAGTGTAAACTCAACATTGCAGATAACTGAATTTAATAAATAAGTAACTAAAATTAAGCCAAGCTTGAGATGTTCTACCCTGAAACCGCTATTCCCCCTATGTCCATCCAGTCATGGATGTGACAATAGTATGTATTGTTAAAAGTGAAAATATTTTGGTTTTTAAAATAATTTTATTAATTCTATAGTCTGCTATTTCTGCCATTGGAATGCCTATTCAATTGAGTCAATATTTAAGTTTCTAATACTTCTGCTGATGTTTCTCAGTATCCCAAGAGACAAAGTATTTGATGTCTTTCTGAGGTGGTGGAGGTGTGCATTTCCAAAATCCTCTGTACAGCAGAGTCTTGTTAATCCAAGGTAATGGGGGGGTGAAGATAACACAGATTTGGGATAATGGACTATACAGAGCACCATAGGAAAACTCATTAAAGATGAAATGAAACCAATAACAAATCAAGGTGAAGCTATTTACTGTAAGTTTTTAAAGTTTTGTATAGAAATAAACGCAATATGTAGAAACATACATGGGGTTATTTTTTTAAAAGTCTTTAAGCATCTTCGCTTTTGCATGGCAATGTCACGCCATTGTTTGAGTAACATGGTGTCTCACAGTGTTATTCTACTTAGCACAATGCTGCCTGCAACACAACAAAACCCTCATTTATCATCTCCTCGCTTTCTTCTGTCAGTTCATTCAACTTCTCAACAATTGGTGTTTCCACAAATTCATCACTTCATTCCATAACTTCACTTTCACTACCATCTGGAAGCTGTGTGACAGGGGTACATCAACTTCACCAGTCGATTTCTTCCAGGATTTCACAAGTGTTTCAGGCTTCGCTTCATCCCATGACTCTGCTAACCAATACACTACGTCCCTCACGGTTACTTGTTTCCATCTTCTGTTGCTTGTAGAAGTGGCTGCAATAGTTGGCATTGATACTTTTTTTAAGCATTCAAAAGCCCCCTGATCCATCAGTTGTATGAAACTTGTGACATTAGGCAGCAAAAACAAAGCCCGAATTCCATCACACTGCAGTTTCTCTGGTCTGGATGTGATCCAGGCATTTTCCATCAATAAGTTTGCTTTACTAGGCAAACATTTTTCTTCAAAAACTTTTTAGTTCCTGGCCATTCTTTTGATCTTGTAAGAGATAGGCAGTATGTACAAGGAAATGTCTTTGAAAACTCTAGGCTGTGCAGACTTGCCTATGGTGACAAGGTTTAATTTTTGTGTGCCTGATGCATTTGATGCAGTGAATATTGTCACTCTTTCTTTACTTTTTTTGTGACCAAGAGCATGACATTCTTCGCATGAAGCAAGTGTTTTAGAAGGTAATATTTTAAAGTTGAGCCCTGTTTCATCACAATTCTATAATTTATCATTTGTTAGGTTTTCACTTTTTATGAGTTCAAATTTTTTGCAGAAGTTCACTGCATATTCAGAATCACCGGAAAACTTTTCTCCACAAAACTCAAGCTGTCATACACCATACCTATTCTCCCATCTCTGTAACCAACCAACACTTGTGCTGAACTTGTCTTCACCCTCTCTAAACTCGTTTCTAAAAAATAATTCCTTTTCTTGCAACATTGGCCCAGAAATTGGATTTCCCTTCTGCCTTTGTTGACTGAACCAGATAAACAATGCTTCACTAATTTAATTGAATCTTGAGTCAGTGGATACATTAAAACTTTGCTTACTTGAAATTAATTGAACATGTTTTGAAAGCACTGGTGCTTTCATCTTCAGCTGTTTTCCGGCTTAAGATTCAATTAAATTATTGTTTTGCTTCATTGTCTCTAACTTCTGAATAACACTTCAATGCTTCACTAGTTTTTTTTGTATTCTGACCTCAAACACCTTCTTTTAAAAGAGTTATCTGAACACTTTGTTGAAGAATGCTTCTCCAGTTTATCACTGTTTTGTTGCCAGGCTCCAACCGTTAACTTCCCCAACACCATATTCGGCTGCAAGCTTCTTATTTGTCTGCCCTTTCCAGTCTTTTTAGAGCTTGCAATTTCACCTTTAATGGTACAAATTTCCTGTTACATTTAGCACTCATTGTTGAAACAAATTAGGAATAAGATGTGCAACCACTTCTAATGTACTCTATCCACAAAGAAGGCTACAAATATGTTAATATAAAACACTCCTTTAACTTGACAAAACCCTGGCTTGCTGTTTGGATTGCAAGGGATGCTTTTCCTCTCAACAAAACATGTTAACTATTAAAGCTAGCTGTTTTCTTCTGCCAAAGATTCACAGTCATAAACTAGTCAGTGAGTTATTATTCCAACTGAAAAGTATTTCTGGTGGGAAATCTTTACTACAGTGTTAATAGTCAGTGTGTTATTATTCCAACTGAAAAGTATTTCTGGTGGGAAATCTTTACTACAATGTTAATAGTCAGTGTGTTATTATTCCAACTGAAAAGTATTTCTGGTGGGAAATCTTTACTACAATGTTAATAGTCAGTGTGTTATTATTCCAGCTAAAAAGTATTTCTGGTGGGAAATCTTTACTACAATGTTAATAGTCAGTGTGTTATTATTCCAGCTGAAAAGTATTTCTGGTGGGAAATCTTTACTACAATGTTAATAGTCAGTGTGTTATTATTCCAGCTAAAAAGTATTTCTGGTGGGAAATCTTTACTACAATGTTAATAGTCAGTGTGTTATTATTGCAACTAAAAAGTATTTCTGGTGGGGAATGTTTGCTACAATGTATGTACACACATTATTATGGAAGGGTTTTCCGAGTTTTCGGCTGGTCCCAATTGAAAGGAAGTTAATCCTTGCGATGTAACACACACACTACAAACGAGATGTTGGGAGGTGCAAATAGATACATATCAGGACCATGAAAACTGATGGATAACCTTAGCTTAGATTTAACGCAACCTCGAATTTGTGAGACTACTGTATTTTCAATTTCAGAATTGGACATCATTACATATTATCTATCGTATTCAAGTCCAAACTATCAGTCATCCAGGGCATTCTACTTGCAACACATAGCACTAGCTTGCTTGTGCTTTGCTTAAATATTTTCTTAACCAAAGCAGTTGCTTTGCCTTGGCTCCCATTTTTACTTTCTCTACTACGTATAGTAAATAGGGGAAGTATTGTATTCCACACAAAAATTTGATACCGAGATTTCACCAGATGTTTTGAGGCCCCCGAATCTAAAAAAGCATTTTTAGATAAAGATCTCTGTGTGTGTGCATGCATGCGTGCGTGCGAGAGAGAGAGAGAGAGAGAGAGAGAGAGAGAGAGAGAGAGAGAGGGAGAGAGAGAGAGAGAGGGGGGGATACCAAACTTAGGCATTTAAGTTCATTATCTTCCAAGGATGCAATACAAGAGTTTCAAGAAAATAGAAAAACTCCAACTACATGGAACATTTTTTGAAGTTTTTGACCTTCTCAAAAATGGCTAATAATTTTGATTAAAATGCCACATATTTATTATCGACAAATAAAATATATGTGTGGAATTTTTTGGGAATAGCCTATGAAGTCTTCTTCAATTGGAAGGAATGTTGTATAATGGTAAGCAATAGTTGAAAACACACTTCACAAAAACTGTACGTCTCTTTAAAACAAACATTTTACTTCAAATAACTCTTTTTGTGGCAAAAGGCATTTCTGAGATATCAGTTGTTCTTTTAAAGTCCTGTCAACATTCAGTTTTTTCTCATGATTGCATGAAAAGAGTATGGAATTTTAAGGCCAACATATAGCATCCACTTCTTAAACATTTGAACTGTCACTATTCCCTTTGCAATTTAAATGAAATGTGTAATGTAGCTATTTCTGCAAAGGTTTATCTCAGTTAGAGTAAAGTAGATAGAAGAATAAGCTTTTATAAGATAAGTTTCTAGACAAAAGTCATGTGAATGTAACACACATTTTTTTACCCCCTCTTTGTATAGCTCTCTTTAACTGTTATATTGGGGACTTTAACTTGAGGATCAGCTGATGGTGTTTTAGCTTGTTCCACTGCAAGTTTCTTTTTAACAAAGGCTTGTTCATTTTTACCATAAAATACTTGCTTTCATTCCCACATTTCATACTTGCAGAACATGCAAGGAATACAAAATCAGGTATTTAAAAAAAAAGGTTCACCAACCGCAGCTTGGGAACCTTAATTCAAGACCTGTGGGTTGAGAAGCATTGAGCACTTGATCACAGAGGAAGTCTTGTCAAATTATATTCACAAAAAAAGAATCTACCTTATATATTCACACTGAGGAAAGATACAGGCCATAGTTATAGTATGTTTCTCTTCACATCCTGTCCTTTATCTTTTTAGTTGGAACTTAATTTCAGATGCAGATTGCTACAAAGATTGACCTGATTCTGATTCTTCTAGGATTGTACATATGTTTACAAAGTGTTCCTCGTATTCTTAGTTAATGTGTTTTTATAATAACAATACTGATGGCAAGTAATAATACTCATAAATAAATAAGTATAGAAATGTTCTCCCACGCTTAAAAGAGTTGAATTTTGGATGATGATGTAGTATTGTTAGGGGTGGTGATCTTTAGTATTTTGAAATTAGAGATTTAGCATTTTGATTTGTACATTTAGGCTTTTAGCATTTATAGATTTGCAATTTAACATTTTATAGCACTTTGAAGAAAAACATACAATTGATAAAGAGAAGTCTTTTGACATAACATTAATGTAAAATTAAAATCACATTTGCAAAGGGATGATAGAGAAATAAAAATCATAAAGTAAATCGTACATTTTCAAAATTAGTGTAGGTTAAAGCAACAAAGAGAAAAATAGAATTGATACAGACTAAACTATAACACAGAAAAGAGAAATTGTAATGCAAAACCAGATTAATAAAAACAAAATACATAAAATTAACTTAAATCGTGCAAGTTCACAAATCAGTAACACTTCAATAAAATCCTAGAGCATACCTTGTTCTATCATTTCTGTTCTCCTCACATTACAGTTAATTGTACTTGCTGAAATATTTTTTAGGATTTCCACAATGAATGGGATCCCAAATATGTTGCAGAACTGGTTAAGCAAAATCTGGGTATTTGAGCTAGTCAACAGCATTTGCAGGCGGACTACATCTTTATTTTTCTGCATAGTTTGTACTACCAATTGGGAATGAAATGTTCCCAAAAAAAGCATATCCATATTAACAATCTGAAAATAATGGGATCTTACTTTCACTTAAATCTTTCAAATCTATTGTCAATTTAGTTGTTGGCCAACTGTGACAGGACTGAAAAGTTTACCAACCTATTGAAAGAAACAAAAATATGTTTTTCGCATTTTTTTCCCATGTGCTCAAATTTTTCTTGCACTTAAGCAAACATTCCATAAACATGCTTTCATTCTGCTTTTTACATTTTCATTTGAAAAGAATCAATAAATTTCAAAAATTTCACATTTATACCATATTTTAGTATAGTTTTATGCATTTTCAGTCAATTTTGCATTTTCAAAACACATTAAACATTAGTTTACACATTGTGAAAACTGAAAATATAAGACATTTTTGAGCATTTTGTGTTTTATCACATTTGTCAAAAATCACCATCCCTAAATATTGCCTGTCACTGAATAATGTGTAAAAGCTTCAAAAGCATAAATATCTGACTTGCAAACATCCAAACACAATTCATTGTTTGAATTTTCAAAAAAAAAAAAAAAAGAGGGGGCTTTTAGTCTAACATTTATTGTTCTTTGCAGAAAAAGAAGCAGAGAAGCACCATTTAATGCAGCAGAATGCTGAACTAAATTCAGAAAAGGAAACTCTTGAGCAGAAAGCAGAACAACTGAGTGCTGCCCTTGTGGTAACATAATACAGTATGCCCTTTATATGTGACATGCATGTGTTCTAGATTAAAAGATAGCTAAATGACTAATTTTGAATATGAAGTTGAAAAACACAGTTACTAAATATCTGAACACTTTAAAAAAACTGCTGCCATCATCCAAAAAATGCTATATATTATTCTCATAACCCCCAAAAGGGCACCTTTTAATTCTAAAATAATGTGACCTCCTATAATAAAGTGAATTACAACACCTCCCTCCCTCTCTCTCTGACACACATTTTTTATAGTGAATGCAAGTATACAGTAGGTATGCATTACAGAAGCAGAGAATTAAATGGAAGGTTATCAACATGGGTGTACCCTATATCAGATGCTTTCAAGAAAGAGCTGAATTATCCTATACTACCACTTGCAGCCAGACTGCAAATACTGCAGCCTACTTCAGAAATTCTAAACTTTATCCTAGTATTTACCAGTGTATATCTTTCTGTGATTATTCAATATTCTTTAGATAATTCTATTTTATAAACTCTGTGCTGCACAATTGGGCAACTACTAACTATTATTGCTTACAAAAAGAATAAATATAATAAAAACTATGTTTTCTAGTTAACATGTTGACTGTGATTTGGTCGTAGGAGTCCGATGGCAGTCATTTCTTAGATACCATTAGGATTGCTTCCTGCTGTGTGTAACTTATGAAAGTAATATAAATTGCAGTTTCTATGCCATAAAGGTTTTAAAACTATGGAAAGAAATGTTTAAATCATGTACAGTAGAATACTACCCCCCAATGACTGGCAGACATGTAAATGTTTTCACAGCTTTTTCTTTAAAGATTTAGCAAGCCATTGCTGACTGGGATCTGATCTAACAAACACACTTTTGTATTACTCCGTGCAATACATGCAACACGATAAATGATAACTGTTGAGTTTCAATAAACTGATTGGTTTATATTTCCAAATAACAGTAAAAATGTAGCATATCAAATGAAATCATTAAACATATCCATTAGCGCATTTTAAAAGCAATAACATAAAGAAACAATGAGCTCCATTTTTTTCTCTTAGGCTGAATATTGCGGTCATGGGCCAATGAGAGCATTTATTGTTGACATGTGTGTCGGGCTGCTTCATGCCTTTGTTTACCTCAAGTGTGTTTTTTATTTCGGGAACAGTTGCAATTGTTATCTAATATATGTTGCAACATTAGTCGGAAGTCACAATGTCATGGAGTGTGGATTAGCATTAAATGTGCTAGAAAATTATGAAATGAATAATTCTGGTAATACTAAAAGTGATGATAGTATTCAGGACAAAAATCACCAAACAACAGAGATCAATGAATGGAGCTCAAAAGATACATTGAAAGAAGAAATCATGGACGTTGATTCATTTGCATCATTTACAATATTCCCAGTGAGAACAAGATATCAATTATAAATTTCAGGAAAATCCTTGCTCGAGAATTAGCTCCAAACCAGCCCATTACGTCACAAGGTTGATGATACGAGTTCACACCTTCATCAAACCAGAGGAAGAAGGAAGAAAGCAATGCAAAGAGTGCTATAAGAAATGAGAAAAATCTTAGGAAACAAATAAAGGAAGTCACAAAGAAAGACACCCTGGATTTTGTCCACGTTGTTTTAATCAGTTCCATAAAATGTAACAATAAAAAGAAAATGTGTTACTGGCAATAAGTTTAGGTCTAAATTATTTTTTGCGTGAAGTAAAAAAATTGCACTACAAAATTGGTATTATTGCTTATAGGTTTAAAGAGAGTGAATTAATAATATGAAGTTTAATTTTCTAAATAAGTTTGTATGAATGTAATAAATATTAAAGTTCTGAATGGTATCAGTAATAAATTGCTAGATCAATGAAAATAACTTTGCACATTATTGGACTATGGTGATTGATACTGCCGCTAACGAAACTGCTATTGATCTTGCAGGTTACATTGAGATTATAAAAATGCCATTGTAGTAATTTTACATACTACTAGATGGCATTGCTTGTGGTAAGACGGACTCCATGGCCCACTTACATAATAAAATCATCATGCATATCAGATGTTGGAGACCTATATGGTAAATAAGATATAAGAGCTGCAGCAATGGTCACAGTCAACGTGTTAATGTAAGGACGTGATGTTTGATTAAGTCAACAGTAGAGCATTTCTCTTTGCATAAAAATAATATTGTTTAGCCCAACTGTGTACAAGTGTAATCCAGTAGTTCATGTTGTTGCTTTTATTGTACAAACCTGCAATCAGAATGCTGAGAGAAATTTAGTGTAAGAGATATTGACAGTTAAAGCAACAATGGTTATGCACAGCTAAAATTCTTAACTAAAATCATAGTGTGGCGCACTACATATTACAAGCTATGTAAGTTTTAAAAACTGAACTAGAAAATGCTGGAATATTAGTTTTGGAAATGTGTTTAAAATTTAATATCCCTAAAGGGGAATGAAACACAAAAATGATGTTTCCTAAATAAAGAATATGCCTATAAAATGCAGTGATAAGATTATTTCTGCACACTGCCGCACTGTTATTGCTACTTAAACTAAATAAAATCTGTATCATACATCATCAGTGCACCCCATGCATTAGAGGGACCTTTGGGATTAGAAGGCAATCCTGCCTTTATGTTTTAATAATTGTTCTTGCTGTAATTTCAAGTTCAATAGAAGTGTATTTGGTGATCTGTGTTACTGAGTCTCTTTAAGGATATACAAGTAACTTAATATTGTGAAAAAGATAATGTCTCTCTGCAAACACACAGGGGAACTCATTTCATGATTTTCCAAATATAGACAAATCTCCCAAAAGATGTGGATAGAATTTTGCAAAATAAGAAATGTTTTGTCTGGTCCCACACCGTATTTATGTTCGTTCCATTTTAAGATACAGATTATGAAGAGGTTTTAAAAACATCAGCATATACTGGGTGAAAATTTTGAGAGGGCCTTCATTAAAACCTGGAACTATTCTTACTATGAGGACAAATGAAAAAGATTTCCAAGCATCAAGTCCTTTGCCATCTTCATCCCACATCAAATAACATACAACAGAATGATATGCTAGAATCAATAAAAGCATAGTTTCTGAGCTATGTGATAATTGTGTTAATTACGATCAGATTGATAATGAAAGTGGTGACATAACAATAGTGGAAAAGAATTCAGAACTACAATGTGAGCTAGTTTCTGAGACTATAAGGAAGTACATTTCGTTGGAACCTGGAAATATCTATGAAATAATCAATGATGAGGTAGAGCAGATTAAACTGAATGTAAGTTTCTACAAACCTGATACTTCAGATTCTGATAAAATTGATTGCAGGGAAGAAGAAAAAGAGACTTTCACCACACATGACACAACTACAGCGGAATATTTCATTGTGTTTGGACATCTCTACTTTTGTAAAAAAAAATAATGTGGAAATAAAGTCAAAACTATTTCTCATTAAATTGAAAAGACAATGTTATGTGTTAAAATAATGTATTACTATAATAATACATTCATGTGGAGCTCACAAAATTTATCAGGAAAGAAATCGGAAGGAAATGATTTAATAGCAAGTTCTTTGATGTTACCTGGTATACTGTCTCAGCAATTGAAGTTTGGCAATGTTCTGAAGGCCTACATTCAGTAAAACCGTTCAAAACATGGCAGCAGCAATTGTTACAACACTTTTGGGTCAGGAAAGAAAACATAATTGGATTCATAGAAAGGTAGTCAAAGACTTATTATGTTTCAGTGGATGGTCAGTATGACTCCCCAGGATTTTCAGCCACATATTTAGTATATTTAAATTCCCATAAAATCATTGATTTTGAACATGTTCAGAGGAGTATTGGTCAAAGGCCTAATGACTTGGCTTGCTAAACAGGAAATGTGTGGAATTAAAGCTTTTCTTTCTGACACAAATAAAAGTGCAAGATATTTATGAAAAACAGGGTATCCAGAAGTTGAACATGAATGTGAGGTATGGCAGTTGTGTAAATGTCTAATGAAAAAAATAAAAACTGTAGAAAAAAATACCCAGCAGTCTTTTCATTGAGCAACACACATTTACCTCATCATTATTCACAGGTACACATTCATTGCTCTTACAACAATGGATAGAACTAGCACATTTATCAGTATAAGCATTAACTGTTTCAAATCATTGTCAGAACAGGGAAATTCTTTGAAATCTCAATTTTGGTACAAACGATAAGTGGTTCAGACGTGATATCATGCTTGCTCATTTTAAAATTAGATGCTAAACCTGATGCCTATCATCTATGGATTATAAACAGTAATTGGCTAGTTTTTAGGTCTTCTGTACGTTTATAGAGGCAAGCTATGACTTCCTCTAGTTAAAATCACATTGGGACCTTTATCATTTAAAGTACCTTGTAATGCTTTTTAACTTATTTCCCATGAGCTAGATGATGTCACATGTGTATTGAGGAAAACACTTTAATGTGATAGCCTTAGGATGGTGGAAATGCGTGTGCTGCTAATTATTCCTGATAACAGATAAACTAATATGATGAATGAAATATTAATTTGTCTGTTTCATTCCCGTTTAAGTGAGGATTAAAAGCTTGTATTTGTATAACTTAAAAGTAGCAACACTGCTTAATGTGCAATAGCAGCACAGCAATGCTGACAGTGACAAAAGTCTTGAAAGATAAAACCACTTTCACAAGACTGTATTCATTACATTTTATTTTCAAGATAAAATTTTATTTCGATTTATGAGCAACGAAATTCACTGGGTGTTTCAACTTCTAACTTAGAATTACTCATTTACAGTGTGTTTCCAATCTTCTGTTAAATGGTATTGTAAAAGGTGTTATGCTTGATTCCTTCACACAGTTGCAATAAAAAGTCTATGAAAAAATGTGTTAGTGCTCTTAAACAGTAAAAATAAAATCATACACCTGATATATGTAGGAAAATAGTGAGTTAGGTAAATTGAAACTGTTGTACACCAATACAATATTAAATTAGTGAGGATTAATAGTTCAGAACAAAGATTTTTCAGAAGCATTAGTTGCTTTAGGTTGAATATTTTTACCCTCTCTACTGCATGCATATGGGAGGTAGAGGAAATATTTAATTCCAGCCAAAAGTTTGGTAGGAAGTTTTTGTCAGACATTGGGTCCCTTGAACCAAAAAAGGTACATGGGTGTGCAGGTGTGTGTGTGTGTGTGCGCGTGCGTGCATGTCAAAAAAGTTGAACAGATATCAACTTAGTATTTAAGTCCATTATCTTCTAAGGATGTGGCAGCAGATTTTCATAAAATTGCCTCAACTACCTTTTACATGTAAAACAATTTCCTATCTTTTCTTCTCAGAAATCACTAATGATTTGGTCAAAATATTATCACATTTGATATATTCATATGATTTAAAATGTAGGTCTTAAAGATTATGTAAATAATTTATGAAGCCTCATTCTGACCAATTTTTATACAGTTTTGTGTAACTAAAAAATCATAAAGGTTAGGACCAAATCAATGCAGTTCATTAAGATATAGAATTTGTGTCAAATAATTTCTTTTGTAGTGTTAGAATTTTCATGCTGTATGAATATATTTTCCCAAATATAAGAGTTCATATGACATAGATGTGGATAGTTTGTGATTTTTTTAGTTTTTCTTTCTTTCCCTTTTTTCTTCATTGTGGTCATGGAGGAGCAATTTATTCTTCAATGACTAAGACTGATGAATTTATTCTTGCGTGCTTATGATAAACATTTGAATGCTGCTTATGAAAGTTGAATGTAACTAAATATTTATTGCTTAGTTAGAAAACATTTATACACAAAACTATATCATGAATGATATAACATGGATTGAAGGATCAGTTCTTAATGAATGTTTTAGTATATAATGTATTTTATAATGGGTAGAGGAAATTGTGTAACTCTATCATATCAGAATTTTTGTAAAAATTGATTTTAAAAAGTGATTTCAATATTTTGAGAAATGAAAGATTCACCAGGACAAGGAAAAACTTCAGTAAACATGAATTAAGATTTATTAAAGTATAAACTGTTTGCAGATTGTTTGTAGTAATCTCACAAGATGTTTTTGCTTTACTGATAAATTTATAAGTGACAAAGTAAATTTGTGTAGAGTAAATCAAAACCTGAGTGGAGTTGTTGAATCTTTTGCAAACAAAAATAATAATTTACATAAATTATGCCTATTCTTATCAAATAGTTAAACTTGCTTTGAAATAGAGGCTTTATTATTTGAATACAAAGCCCTCTTAACAAGAAGTTACAAACAGCTTAAATCAGAGTTTTGTATAAATATTGAATGATTTTATATTCAGAATTGTTATGTACAGTAAAATCTCGTTAGTACGTTTTTGCGGGGACCCAAGGATTTGGACGTCATAGACGGGAAAACGTGTTAACGAAAATACATAATCTGCAACTTAAGAACATATTTATGTAATAAAATCTAATAATACATCTTACCTCAAAAACGGATGTGAAATTTAGACACTATTTACATTGGTTTGAAATACATATCGATAGTTGATTGCTTTGTTGGTTTTAATGCCAAAATTTTACTGTCCATCTTGTTTAGTAAAGTCATTACATCATCATAAACTTCGAAACTGCACACATATCGCTTCACTATGTCCATTGCCTGCATCGCTTCTGACATTGTAGGTACTGGCTCAGGATCTGGTTCATCGTCACCTTCGTCTCCCACTGACGCTTCATCTTTCGCTTGTTCTTCAAGTATTTCATCTATTGTCGCTGTTTCACACACTGGAATTTCATTGTCAATGTTTACATAGTTTTCGAAAGACACGCCGGCATCGTCTGCTATTTGGTGCCATTCTTCACTCTCGGAAAACTCGTCTTCCTGCGTAATTGCATCACAAAGAACTCGGCAAAAACCAGCTTTATTAAAGCAGTTCCTAATGGTATCTTGCGTCACACAATCCCAAGCAGTTCTAATAAAATGCATGGCATCTAAGACGGTGATTTTTCTTGTTGTCGATTTCAGTGCAGCCAACCTTCTCTGTACCAGCCTCTTACGATACGCATGTTTCATGCACCGAATTATGCCTTGATCTAAAGGTTGTAGCTTACTCGTGCAGTTTGCTGGGAAGAAAATGATCTTTATGTTTCTTAAATTTGAAACAGTTGGTGGATGAGCAGCACACTGATCAATAAACAGTGCAATTTTCCTGCTTCTTATGCCCAGTCTTGCGTCCCATGCTCGTAAGAAATTTTCAAATACGGCAGAAGTTATCCAGGCTTTTGTGTTGGAAGTGTACTTACATTCTTAAAACATCGCGGATTGCGTGCTTTTCCAATAACCAGTGGTACCAATTTCTCCGTTCTGCTTTCGTTACAGCACAACAAAACTGTAATCCTCTCCTTGTTAAGTTTCCCACCGTGGCACTTAGTGCCCTTAAAATCCAGGGTTTTGTCTGGTAAAAGATAGAAAAATAGTCCTGTTTTATCTGCATTATTCACATCGTTGGGGCTATAGTCTTTCAAAATTGACGGGAGCGTTGTATTTTTCCACATTTCTATGTTTTCACACAGTGTAGCGGCAGCAGCCTCACCTCGCAAACATCTGTAGACTAAGCCATGTCGATCATTGTTGGGGCTATAGTCTTTCAAAATTGACGGGAGCGTTGTATTTTTCCACATTTCTATGTTTTCACACAGTGTAGCGGCAGCAGCCTCACCTCGCAAACATCTGTAGACTAAGCCATGTCGATTCTTGAACCTTTCAATCCAGCCATTGGACGCTTTGAAATCATCCAGTCCCCTCTTCTGTGCTAAATGTGTTGCCTGAGCTCGAACCACAGTACCGTCTATTGGCACATTTGAAGCTCTAGCTTGTGTAAACCACTTTAGCAGAACATCTTCTAATTCTGGAAACTGGCCAGGGCGATTACGTTTTCTTTTAGCATTTTGTCCTTCTTCAAAAGCAGTTTCAATTAGTTTACGTTTGCTAACAATTGTGTTTAAGGTTGACTGAGGAATGTTTAACTTCCGCGCTATATCCACACGTTTCATATTTGGATTGCGATCTACTTCCTCAAGGATTTTCAGTTTTTCACTGTTGGTTATTTGACGCACTTTCTTTTTCTCCATTGCGAACAAAAAGTTAAAATACTATTACGTTTCGTCAACACTCAACAGCATAAACTAACCACACACACACACACACACACACACACACACACACACACACACACACACACACACACACACACACAAAACGCGTCCCACAAATACGTACATGCATGGTATTGGCTGCCGGTTCCACCCCGCCAGGTTTGACCAAAGTAGCGAATGAGAACGTCTAACTTTGAATGTAGTAAATCTACTCCCGCTGGACCGTTACTTTTATGTTCTCAAAAATGACTAATACCGACCAAGCATTGGCCAAAATAGCGAATGAGGGCGTCAAACTTCGAACGTAGTAAGCGGGAGCGAGAAAACGTACTAAACGAACGTTATTAATGCATTTGATGCATTTTGTGCCGGGACTTTTATAATTCAACGCAATACACGGGAAAACGTGTTAATGAGGAACGTGCTAACGAGATTCCACTGTATATGGCTACTATATAAGCTCACAGAGTATTGATTAAATACATGCACATAAATGGATTTGAATATACTCTTTGCAAAAGTTAAACAAAAGAACATCTACCTGTGCTTACATCTACCACACACCCCCTCTCATATTGTAGAGAAATATTCACTTATTTTCCCAACCATGTTGTTCTTGTGAGAAGACTGTTTATGTGACCCTGGCACTAGGACATTATTAATAAACATTCTTACCTAGAGTTGGAAAGCCCATTGATTTTGGTGTTCGAGGTTTGATCATCATCCTCAGTATAAAATATGCTAGCATGAGTCTGTCCAAGAAACATTCTGTTTACCTGAAGGAGTTTCAATTCAGAAATGCTTGGCAGAATGTGAATGGCACTGTGTGGACCACTGCTAACTGATTGCAGTGGTTTTCTGGTAGCATCATGCTGAATGAAAACATATTCACATTTCATTAATTATGGGTGAATGAAAACAGTTTTGGGGCGATGCTGTATTGAATGGATTGAAAAGCTTTCATTTGTTCTTTTAACTTGTAAATAAACATTAGAGCATTTTGTGAAACGGAAGGAAAATCGAGAAATTCTGAATGATGTACCATAAATAATTTCTGCAGGAGTCATATTGTAATTGGAAATTATGTAAGATCTGAGTCCTAGGGCCAATTTCACCAATGGATATTAAAAATATGCTAACACCTTGTTAAAACTCTTACGTTTATCGAGGTTTTTCAGCAAATTTGTTAGCTAACACCTTAACATCAAACAACAGTTTTTGAGAAGGCAGTGAACAAACTACACACTTGTGAACATGCTCTGTTTCAGTAGCAGATAACTAGTTACATTCATATACAATGATATGATTTTCCTGATTGTTTGAGGTTAGAATCATGATATCAAGTGAAAGATATTAGTGCAGAGAAAATGTTTCACTGCTCAAAAAGACATTAATTATAGAACTGGTTACTGTGTACATATATGAAAATTATTGAGTGCAATAAACTGACAATAATAGATTTAAATTAAAGGAGAAGGATGCAGCTGGGTTGAAAATCTATGAAATGCTTGCATTTCTCCAGGTTCAGTAAGCAACTGCGGCAATATTATGCTAACATAAAATGCCAGATGCAAAGAGCATTTAGAACATTTCAAAACTGATGGTGGAGGCTACATTGAAACTTAAGTGGATAAAAGTATGTTGTCATTGTTTGAGAATCAAATCCCAACAAAAATACTGTTCACTTCTTGAAGCAATTACTTTGTCAGAAGTTTGAAGTTATGAATAAAATCAGCTGCAATTATTGGTGCTATTGGCAAATTACAACAAAAATGTCTGTGTGAGCGTAAGAAGCTGTTTCCATGTGTTTTGTTAGCAAAGCATTGGCTGCATAAAGTTGCCTTTACCCATTTGGTTGCATTCCTTGAAATGTCTGTCACCGAATCTATGAGGAATCCATATCCTGTAGATTTCTTTGTAGCAAACAAGTGGCAGCACATCAAGCCTTGACTACTTGCTGCATCCAGGCTGATTTTCTGGTTCATTGGAGTTGTTAACTCTAGGTCAATATGGACAGGGTTTAGAACATTTCTTGGCCATATCACCAAATTTAAAGAGGTATCAACAAAATTATCCTTTAGGATTATACCTATTTGTTGTGCTGAAAATTATGATCTTAGACTTTGTGATATCAAGTGAAATATTGCTCTCATTTTGTTTATGGGAGATGTTATTTTTGTATTTTGAGCTACTAAGTGTAACAGTTTATCAGCTTGTGTAATTTGAAGTTGTTGCTTTCTAAAGCTAAGAAACCAAGCATATTGCTCTGGAATTGAAAATTGGGTTATTTTATCAGCCATCACAGTCCAATTGCCCAAATAATCACCACTGGATGCTAGAATCAAGCTTATGGCAACTGGCAGGAATTCAATGAAGTTAATCCTTAAAACATAATCTTAGGCTTGTTTGCCAGCTAGGAAGCTAGAAAGATTTCTTGTCTGTAGTTCCAGTTCTATTATTATTATTATTATTATTATTATTATTATTATTATTATTATTATTATTATTATTAATTCATTAACTTTCTGTGCTTCTGGCACTGTAATGTCCTTTTAGTGGTGTGAAATTAGACTTCTATCTTAATGAACCATATCCTGATGCTCTTCCATCAAATCAGTGGTATTTTTTTAATGGCAACATTACATTTCATTTCCGTGATTATGAGGCTGAAGATCAGTGAATTTCCTCTCTTAATTGGTGTCACCAGTTTAATTATCTTCACAGTTTTGTTTTATTTATTTATTTTTCTTTTTAACTAAATAAACTTTTTTATATGGATTCCATTAAACTCTTAGAGTGTTAATTAAACTTGCTTACATATATAAAGAAAAAAACATTATCTTAGAATTTTTGCTTAACTGCATCTGCCACAAGAGCATGTCTAACTTGAAACAATTTCTACAGAAATAAACAAACAAACAAAAACAGAACATTTTACACAAAAGGAATCACAGTTTTCACTAAGATAATGGTGAATGTACATTGAGGACCATTTCACAAACCAATGTTGAAAATACTCTTGTTTGCTAAGATTATATTAAAAGTTTAACATAATGTTAAAACTTTTGGCATTTTATCAAGCTTCTACATAGACAATACCTTGTTAACGTCAAACGCAACTGCAAACTACAGATTTCCAGAAGGGAGTGACAACACAGCTTCTGAACATGCTCTAATGCACTTTTGTCTATGCATCACAGCACTCTGTTTCAGTATTAGACAACTAATTACATTTATAGACAATTCCCATGTGATTTTACTGATTGTCAATTACGATGATAACTGAAAAGTTTAAGTGCACAGGAAGTAATGTTTCCGTTCAAAAAGGCATTAATTATACAACTGGTGACTAAGTATAGAGGAATTATCAAGCTTAAAAGCCATCAGACTTAAAGGATAAGAGTGCAGTCTGGGAGAAAATCTGTGGGTGATTTAACTGTTTCTCCAGGTCCAGTAAGACAGCTGCAGAAATTTTATGTTAGCTTAAAATGCAGCAGCAAAAATGTCAGGTGCAAAGAGCATTTACAACAGTTTGAAACTGGTGGTGGACACCACATTGTAACTAAAGTGAGTGAAAATGTGTTAACGATTACTGATTAACGATCAAGTAGACACAACAAAAGTACTGTTTGCTTCTTGAAGCAATTACTTCAGAAACCTTCCAGTAAAACCCACAAATGGTAACTTTTGAAATTCCAACATTATCACTTAGATACCATTAAATGAAAAGTGCCAATAGCATAAAATCTGAGAGTAATTAACATTTGTAGCACAGGAGAAAGAGGAATGTTTCTGTTGCGATATTCCGACCTTTCATGTTTCCTGTAAAACCATGCTGATGATCGCTTTGAACAGTCTGCTTCACTTTAAAAATTCCTCCTTTTGCAGATTTTCAAATTTATTATGATTCATAGCTCTTCTATGGTTAGGAATGGCACTAAAAAATGCCAAATACAGCAAAATCACAGCAACAGCTTGGTTTGCAGCAGCTATTTTCCAACTTCTAACATATGTTAAACACGTGAATACAAGGTTACAGTAATGTTAACTTAACACAATGGCATTAAAAAATGCCAAATACAGCAAAATCATAGCAACAGTTTGTTTGCAGCAGCCATTTTCCAACTTCTAACATATGTTAAACATGTGAACACAAGGTTACAGTAATGTTAACTTAACACAATGGCATTAAAAATACCAAATACAGCTAACTCACAGCAACAGCTTGGTTTGCAGCTGCCATTTTCCAACTTCTAACATATGTTAAACACGTGAACACAAGGTTACAGTAATGTTAACTTAACCAAATACAGCAAAATCATAGCAACAGCTTGGTTTGCAGCAGCCATTTTCCAACTTCTAACATATGTTAAACACGTGAACACACGGTTACAGTAATGTTAACTTAACACAATGGCATTAAAAATACCAAATACAGCAAACTCACAGCAACAGCTTGGTTTGCAGCAGCCATTTTCCAACTTCTAACATATGTTAAACACGTGAACACAAGGTTACAGTAATGTTAACTTAACACAATGGCATTAAAAAATACCAACTACAGCTAACTCACAGCAACAGCTTGGTTTGCAGCAGCCATTTTCCAACTTCTAACATATATTAAACACGTGAACACAAGGTTACAGTAATGTTAACTTAACACAATGGCATTAAAAATACCAAATACAGCAAACTCACAGCAACAGCTTGGTTTGCAGCAGCCATTTTCTAACTTCTATTATTTGTTAAACACATTAACATAAGGTGCAGTGATGTTAACACAAGTTTAACACAAAGTTACAGCTAACATCGGTTGAGGAAATGGTCCCTAAACATTTTAAAAGCTGCAGTTATTGAAAGCAGAGGTATAACTGGCCATGTATTTCTTCCAGAAATATTTAGATAAAAACTAGTGATTGGCAAAACCAAAATGAGAAATTTGTAGCAGTAATTGGCAACCATTAATGGTTAAATTTGTTTCTTTCTATTTTACAGGCCAAAAGTATTTTCTGATGTGTAAGTTAACAGTCAAAATACTAAGATCAGATAGCTTTAACAGCTATAACTGGGAAATTTTAGCATGAGCATATCAAGTGCAGAGCGGAAATAGAGCTCTCCTTACCATTTTGACAATGGGAGTGGGAATGTTGGCTGGAAATATCACATGGACAACAGTGTAATTCTGAACAGTCATTCTGAAGTTTTCAAATTTTTTGAAAGAAAATGTTCAATTATTCAAAAATTAATTGATGTACAAAAATGAAATTCTGCCAAATAGTTTCACATAACACCGCAAATATGTGTACAAAAAATTAAGTATCTAGCTTTAAAATAGTGGAAAATAGAAATTTCACGCATCACACCCTTAATGTTTAGAGGAATTTAGTAACAGTGACTTCCAAACTATACTTTTATATTGTTAAGTCGGTTGTAACACTACATCATGTGCACTTTAATTATGAGGAACTAGTTTCAGAAGCCCTTGCTTCCATTCTCAACCTCGGGGTGTGACTGCTGTTGCTGGTTATAGTTGTCTGCAGCCTTCTCTCTGCTGTTGGAACAATTAACCTCTTGACCAAAATGTCACCCAATGGGATTTTGAAATTTAAACGGGAGGTCCTTGTGTTTTCCCCATATTGTGAGTTTGTTGTGGCCTCTTATACTTTTGAGTAATTTAGATTTGGGTTCAAGTTATTGTTTTCATTCCAAAAGTGAGATGTTTGCTGACGACTTGTCTTTCTGCTTTAACCTAACACTTCTGAGCTGTCCTTTTGCTCTGGTTTTTAGACTTCCTTTGGTTTACCTATACATAAAACGCTTTTCAAAATCTGTGCAATTAATTTGATATATTCTGGATCTATTGTCTGGTGGAATTTCATTTTTTGTTTTCAGATGTAACATGTTTTTATGGAGTATTTGTTTGTGGAATCTGAGAAGGTATTTTGTTCTCTGTAGACCATTTTTTAAATGTTCTATAAATTTTTGGGTGATAAGTGAACCTCTTGAAAGTGCTGTTGCTATCTTTTTATAAGAAAGGGTGTTTTATTTCTTTTATAGCCTACTTTTCCTTTGCTTTATTTATCTTCATGTATACAAGACTTTTGTTATATACATTTTCATCTGCAATGGGATTATGGTTTTAAGTTCTTTGTTGTATTCAGTTTGGGTCATGGGTATGTTAACTAGTCTGTGTGAATGTCGGTGGGATCCTGGGTTGCAGCTTTCACTTTTAATATCATTTTCAGATTTGGTTGGGTTCCTATAAATTCCACTCATTTCTTCTCCTTCACCATCCTTTTCTCCTCAAGTTAATCTTCATCTGTACCTCTCTTATTTTAGGCTGATTTTAATAGCTATTCTGGCAAATTTCATGTTGTGTATGATTATCAATTCACAATATGTACTTAAGCCGCTTTTGAGAAATTCCAAACTACCTTTTATATAGAATTGTTTTTTATTTATTTCTTCAAAAATGTTTCTAATGATTTTGATTAAAATACCTTATGTTTAAGCTATTTTCATGACAAATCTTGAGTTTTCTTGAAGTCCTCTTTATTCTGAACAACTTTTGTAGAATTGGTAAACCATAAAAGATCCATCTTAGTACACAAGATCTCATATAAAAAAAATAAAAATTTTTGAGGCGTTAACCATTTCCGAGATATTCTTTGTTATTGGCTTGAATTTTCAAATACTTTCTCCACTATAAATGGCTATTATTTCTTTTATTTTTTAATTTTTCCTTTTCTTTTTTATGCAAACAAAACAGAATTTCATAGCCTTGACATAATGACTGGCTTTGAAAAGATTTGTCTGTTGCTTTAGCTTACTGTATTCTTCTATACCTACTATAAAATGAGTAATAAAAGTTTATCTGTATTAACAAGTACTTAGATAGAAGAATAGTTTGTAAAAGAGTGTGTAGAGAAACTCATTTGAGTAGAACACAAGATTTTTTGTGTAAATGCCCATAATAAATTTCCTAATGTGGTTAATGTTTGCACTTTTTTGTTTTATATTTATATGCACATCAGGAGCAGGTCTTCCCATGTATTTCACTTTCACCTTATCTTCTAACGAAAATGCACAAAATGGGCTTCTTACTTTATTCATGTTACTTAAAGAAAATACACCAAACACATGAGCACTTGACAGTTTTTGCTGTTCCTATCACACTACTTTTTCAATCATTTGCTGATTGCTGGCAATGCAGGTAGCATTATTAAAAAACAATGATATATTTAATTTTAAGTGTGAATAATGGAAAATGAACAATGAATACAATATAACAAAACATGATTTTCTGTTAACTTTTACACTGCAATGTATTGATAGTACCTTATTTCTCACTTCTCATACTTTCTTATGCATGTATGATAATGCTGGTACTTGTCAATAATCCATGACAGGTAATTTTTAATTAATATAGATTGTTTTTGTTGAATAGGTTTAAGATATACTTTTGGATGGTTTATTTTTCATTATGTTTTATTAGATTTTTTTGTTGATTTTATTTTCTTTATTAAGATTTATAATGTGCAATTATTAAAACAAAAGTTATATAGAATTCTCAAATATTTAATGTTATTAAACTTCACTAAGTGTCATGAATGTGGGCTTCCTCTTTTCCCTCCAACCCCCCCTAGAGTCTAGACTGAACAACTAGAATGCTATGAATCCATGCCTGGGCAGAAGTGGCATGGATCCATAGAATAGTGCTAAAATGGTGTTGCAAACTTGCAATTTGCAGTTGCCTCCTTCAGCTTCTATGGTTTTCTATCAGGCAAGACATTTCATTGCACCTTCAAGACTAATAAACATGATTGCATTCTTAATGTAATCATGGAGTATACAAACCATTTAAATTGTATTTCTCCATTTTATTTAGGTAGTGCCATGGCACAGAGGCACTAGAGCTGTCCCTGGTTATGCCTGCAAATAAAAGCAAACATGGAAACCAGTCTATTGAAGCCTTGCATAAAGTCAGCTGGTCTCGTCAGGTTTTTCTGCAAACTTTTGTGATTAAATATATAGGAAAAAAATGATGAGCAAGTAGTGAGGGTGTTGATTCTGGGTCACAGCAGTCCATTATTATAAAACAAGTTGCATTAGATATGAGTTTTGAATTTGCTAAAGAAGAGATTATAGTTCATTCTTTGTTTGAAGGAAGCAGAACTGAGGTTTGTGAGCATAAAACTTAAAAAAATATGTGTGGGTCATTTCAAAGAGAATTATGTAAGTACGTTTGATGTCTTAGACCAACAAATCGTATTAGGAAATATTAGTCAAATTTGAGGTGAATCATGGATGCAGGCATTAAGAATGTAAACTCGGGTAGATGACTATGGAAACTAAACTTTGATGCACTATAATGGGGAAAGTTTCAGGAAGATAGAGGAGCAACTTAGCTCTAACAGCATTGCCAACATCTGTGAATTACATGACAATAACAGATTTATTAGATTTTGAACTTATTGGCATCTGATATCCTACACAACAGAAAAGTAAAGAAGAGTTGCAACAAGCGATTTTACAACACTTCAAGGAAACTGTGTCCATTAACAAAGATGGAGGTTATGAAGTTGACATGCTATGGAAACCAGAAAATTATAATCTTAGCATTGAAAAGAATAGATCAACCTATAAAGAGTGAAGATCTATTAGAAGCATATCAACAGAATATGTGAAGAAGTACATGTTCATTTATGACTCTCTTTTGAAAGCAGCCAATAGCAACATTTTATTTAGTGATTGATGAAACTAGGTGCAGATACAAACTAAGACTGCTTTTTATTTTATTTTATGTTTAAGACTACTTATTACAATTTATGTACAATGATCTATAAGATTAATTAGAATCTTGAGAATTATCATGTTTGGGAAAGTGTTTAAATGTTCTTTGTAAATACTGCTTAAAACCTCAGGAACAGACTTGGAGATTGAACCAGGTTTATTCCAGTGAGAGTTCCAGATCTCCCATTCAGCTTCTAAAATATACAGACTTGTACTTTAGATTATCGTTATGCATTTCAATGATAGGGGTGATATTGAAGGTTTTTTCCAGTGACTTTCCTGGCAAGATGTTTTCCAGAGTGTTTTTTGAGGCATAGAAGATATCACACCAACCTCTGAAGCTATTTGAGATGCTTGCTGGAATTCCACATCTGCATTTCCTCTTATTCGGCCTAGATTGCTTTCAACCAATGAAACTTGAACTATTGCTAAGCTGAGATCAACGGTAAATTGTATCTAAACACAAGCAATCTTGACATCATGGTCAAGCCAAAGTTGCAGATACAGGAATGAAGACCTTCTGCTGTTGATTTTGATGTTGCACCACTTGTTTGAAAAATTACCTTTTCCAAAGCACTGGTGATTGGTAGAAATGTTTCACAAAAGGACATCACTGCATCATGTTTTTCAACCCAGTGAGTCTGGTATATGAATAGATAGAAGAAGTTTTCAACTTAAAAGCTGCTAATTCATGTTTCAAAATCTTGCAGCGCTTTTAATAAATGAAGTTACTTCAAAAATACTTGAGAAACTATTTCTAACACTGCTTGATTTTGCTGCATCATTCAAGTGTAAACTGAAACAATGAGCTGAATGTGTGTAAATTGCTTTGCACACCACGAAAACTTTCTCTCATTGAAGCTGCACCATCATAACCCTGTCCATGCAAGTTTTCCAGTTTGACTTTTTATTGAGATGCCAACCTGCTTCCACTCCCATCATAAACTGGAATAAATCCCACAAAATCCTCTTGAATATTACATTAGTGTCCACCCATGTGGGAAACTGGGAATCGTCAGAGGATTTGTTAAATTACTGGAAAACAGGGAAATGTCAGGGAATCTGTACAGATGTTCTGGGAATTGCTACTTCGTTGAATAAAACATTTATTTCTGCAACTGATACAAAAATAACATTGAATACTTTGAGTTTAAAACTATGATGTCTTGAATTCCTGCGCATTTTGCACAGAATAAGTTGACCATGCCATGCCAGACATAGGCAATCACAGTCGCACTGTTTGTTCCCATCTTGATTGTCGGAGCAGTGCTGTTTACCAGTGAATTGGGTTTCTTAACCATTGTGGCTTCTCTTCTCTAATAATTTTTATAAATAATGCTAAGTTGGTACTATTAAGTTTTGGTGCATGTGTACTGATGTGTCAATGATATTTATTTCTTTTGTTTCATTATTGATAACCGCCCTCGGTCCTTCCATATTTGATGATTGTAGTTTTACTACCATCAGATCTCTGGAACAGAGATGCATAAGCAGCAGTATGTAGGATGCAGATCCTTGGAGTCTGGTTAGATCTGCTATAAACTAGTTCTTCACCTACCTATTTTTGACCTCTAATGTCGCCCTTGGAAAACCATCATAACCCCTCATTATCACACACAAGGCACCCAAAGCAGCCCTGCTGTGCTTGATGTTAATCTGTAGTACTTTCGCCTTGACCTGAAATCTTTTCCTTCAGGGGTCGAAAGTCTATTTTTCCAAACCCCCAGAAAACCTTGAAATTATGACTTTCCAGCCATCTAAACAAGTTGCAGTCTAGTGATAAGGTCAGCTTTTGCCCCTTATCAGTCACCTTGCAGTTCATAACATACCAATTGTCTGTGTTGAGACCTGTGTTTTGATTTTTCATCCTCAACATGACAGGTAGAATCGACAGTGACAGGGACCCATACAATTGCCCTTGGTCTCTTTGGAAGGTCCTTGGCATCTGCAACTTCCAACGCCATTCCCTCCCAAAGGTCCCCAAGTCTGGCAACATTATGTACCAGTCACTGCTTAATTTGTACGTTTGCACAGGTTATCCAGGGATCTCCTGCGAAAAACTAGCATTTAGAAATTGTGTACTTAATCTCCTCTGGGGACTTGGTATCCCCAACCTCCAAGATTTTTGATTGGATCAGTTCTGACTGTGCCTGATCCAATTTGATTTTATGGTCCACGCAAAGAATGGCCATTTTAATTCCAGTCAAAGCTTCCTTAAAAGACATAGTGAGCTCCTATGTCGTTTAGTTGCTGCTGGGTAGGGGTGCTCGAGTCCGAGTGAGGTCTTTTCTTCCCTCCACTTGAATAGAGGTCTTCTTGGCTGGGTTCTCAACCATCCCCTCTTTCATTTTCCTTTCATTTAGGTGCATTTTATGCTGATTACCCTCTTAGTTTTCAGACTCATCTGGTTAACGCCTGACACTACGACCTTGTTGAGGTGTTCAGCTTCTTTCACTGAATCGGCGGAACTGGTTGACGGTCCTGTGGAGTGAACCACTTCCTTTACAACCTTTGCCTCTAGATCAAAAAGTTCCATTGACAAGTCAAAGGAAATTGCCTCTCTTTGTTGGATTTGTTTTATACCTTCATCTCGTTCCAATTTTTCCAAGTAGCGGGGAAATATAAGGTTGATTGAGGCAGAGCCCTGCCATGTCCTAGCAAGGCTATGATATTCAAGGAGGACACCTGTTATCCCTGAGGCTCTTTAGAGACACTATTCGCTAGTGCCATTCATCCCTTCAGCATGGATTAAGGCTTATACCAATTTTACACTTTGGGATTGGGGAGTTGGTTCGCAGTCTCCGTAGAGACAGTCCGCCCTGAGAGGTAAACCAATGGTCGCCTCCCAGGAACAGGTATTGGCTATCCACCACCAGCGCCTGGTTGCTGTTCCCCCCAGTCATACCGAAATATTCCCAGGGGACCGGGAAATAATCACTCGCTTGTTTTTATAACTTGAAGGGTGATCAAGGAAAAAAGTACTATCACTTTTAACACAGGCATTAATATGTCAAACAATACGTTTGCTAAATTAATTAAGGATAATAACTGCTGCTAGGATGCCTTTCTTTTAGCATTTGTTATAATCATGTATAAAATTAATTTACGTAATGGTCAAATTGACATACAAATGTTATCAGCAAAACTTATGATAGTAATGGAAGTATTTAAGAGCACACTACTCCGTGTTTAGTAGCACCCTAACTTGCATAAGTGGAACTAATATGAAGTATACAAGACGTAAAAACAATATTTTGCTTACAATCAGCTATTCAATTACAAATGAATATTTGGTTTATGCCTGTGAAATGAGAGAGCTTCAGTTAACTAAACTATTCTATCGTATACTTTTTGAATATTGTAAAACACTGAAGATCTGAAATAAGCTTCAAGCTTAGGTAGATTCTGGAAAGGAAAGAAAGAAGGGGAAAAAAGAAACATCTGATGGTTTTTGAACCTCCATCCTTCAGTTTTATCAGCTGGTGGTGCCGAGCTCTGGACTTTCACATCAATACATTTGACCCTGGGAAGACTTACTTTTAGGCTATCTCAGATGTTTGAAATTCATAAGGAGCGCTAGAAACATCTGAGTGTCTCCTTTCCAGAACTAAATCCATCTACAAGCAAGGCCAGGGATCCATGAGTCGAATATTTGGCATGTTCCAAAACTTCCCCCTACTTTACTTCTTGTGCAGTAAGAGTGTAGAAGCAATATCACCAAATTACGCTCTATGGTGCATGTTTTTACTCAAATTAAGGAAGCAAGATTCTCTTTCGTTCAACTAGAAAGGATTTAAAAGAATACCATGCACTATAAAATTCCAAAACTATAATTTTTGTTCCCAATTCATTAATTCACTTCCCTATATGCATATGAGTTTTAAAAAACTGGCATTTTTATTTAATTAATTATTTAAAATAAATTTTGTAATATTTTAGAAAGAACAAGTGCCATAGAAAATTTTCAGAAAAAGAATAGCTTTTAATATAGAGTCAACTGAAAAATTCAACGCCACAGCCGGGATTTGAACACGGTTCTCCTGCTCCCCGTGCGGTTGCTCTAACCATTGAGCTACTGTGAAACATGCTGGTGGGGCATTGAATTCCCCAATTGACTCAAGTTGTTTTCCCAGACATACCTCCCTCGAGATGACAAACTTAGCGGCAACCTGCTTATTGCAAGTACTTCAGTGCTGGGTGCTTATATATTATTATTAAGAGTTTTAATTGTCACAGTAGCTCAATGGTTAGAGCAACCGCACGGAGAGTGGGAGAACCGTGTTCAAATCCCGGCTGTGGCGTTGAATTTTTCAGTTGACTCTATATTAAAAACTTGCCTAAGACCAGGCTAAGGTCTATTAAAAGTATAATTAATTTATATAATAACAACAAAAAAATAATTAAAGAATAGCTTACCTCTTTACTACAGCAATCACAGAATACAACATCCCTATCTGATCTAATAAAATCGTACTCTGCAAGGAGTACAGTCCTGAAACTTTTAATTGGAGACGTATTAGAAGCACATTAACACATGCAAACAGAATAACACAAGCATTTACCACTACACACACTGCAAAGACAGTTTAGCGAATGGTTTCAGTTCTAGAAGAATCAAAATTGCTAGTAAGGTTTGTTCAAATTCCACAAGACCACTCTGCAGCTGTGTCTTTGTCGCACCAGCCGTGCTACCTGACTTACAATTAGGAGGCTTAAATTTCTGTTGTCGCAAAATTCAAGGCTTGCTGGTGATTGTTGTGGGTAAATAAATCTGTTTATGACAGGCTGTCGGTAAAATTCTGGGAAAATCATCCTATTCTGAGAATCTTAATGTCCTATTTCCATTATTTCGCACTTCCTTCTTTTTTCAATCCCGATTCCTGAAGCAAAAATAAGGATCATAAAATCGAAAAACTGAGGTGTCTACTCAAAACCATTAAAACATGCATTTAAACTGAAAATAATGTTATTATATGCATGCTGCATATTTTTATCCCCAAAAAGGTCAAAATATGTAAATATACACAGAAAAAGTATTTGGAAACGGAAAGTGATGAAATTGATAAGTACTATATGTCCAATGATCCTATAAAAGCATGCATTTGTATGGAGTTCTCGTCTTTAATGCTTACCTTTAATTCTTCCTTACTCTTCAGAGAACATGAAATAAACATAATTAAAGGTTAGAAAAAGTTTTTCTCCAGCCGAGAACTGAATTAGAATCCTAATTTCATAAGCCAATGCAAACCGTTACTCCAAAGAAGTAACCACACTAACTAATCTAAATGGTTTATGGTTTGTTTAAACTGGCAGGGTGAAATCAGAGGACCTTGATATTGTGTGACATTGTCATCACTTTGCATTGGCCTACAAGCAAGCAATTGCCAAATGAGGAATAGAGCATGTTAAGTGATATACATAGACAGTATTGGAAGCCCACATTGTACCGAAACAACTTATACCATGCCATACACGAGTGAGATACCCGGGTCGCATTGTGGGAATGTGACCACACAGTGGTCCAAATATTCCAAGTAGTTGGGCATGCAGAAGACTGAGCAGTTATGGGTGAAAAGGTTTCAGTAGGAGGGTGGAGAGGGTCTTAACACAAAGCAAAAGCAAGAAATTCCAAAGAACACCACAGCAGAGGATGACAGAGCTATTCTAAAGGTCCACAATGAGAATCCCTTCCTTCCGGCGACAAGAATAACAAGAATTCTGAATCTCCCAGTGGGTGCTGATGAGTCCATGCTGTTGGCTTCTGACATCACAGGCCTGTGAGAAAGGATGCCCTTAACCAAGAACACAAGGAAGCTCACGTAGCCTTCCACCTCCAGCATCTTACCAGCAAGTCAAGACTTCTGGGAGATGATAATATGGTCTGATGAAAAAGTGTTTTTGCCAGATGAGGATGGGAGACTGTCTTTGTAGCAACCCGACAACACTCTTCAACCCTAAACACGTTGCCACTGCACAGAGTGGTAGGATCAACTTAGCTATATGGGGCAAAATGAGCGCCATGGAGTAGAGGAGCTTGTTGAAGTCTCCTCTAACATAGACTCCCAAGAATATGTTGCAGACCTGGAAGAATGCATGCTCCCAATGCTGTTCTCTATCTACCTGGAAGAGGAAATGCCTGTGATACATTTCATGCACAACAACAATAGTGTGCACACCTCCCTGACCACAGAGACTTGGCTTCAGCGGCACCCAGAAGTCTGCAAAGTCTCCAGACCTTAATCCAGTTTAGAATGTCTGGTCAATAATAGCTCAGGACTGGGAAAGTCAAGAACGCACCAAAGAGGCACTGAGAGAACATGTCTGGGAAGTTTGAGGGAGTATGAGGAGATGACCTTAAATCTGCAAACCTTTAGTTTCTTCAATGCCTCAGAGACTAAATGATGTCATTGAAAATCAAGGCTTCCTATTAAAGAAATAAAAAGTAAAGCGACACAAAAATGTTTTGCATTATTATTATTATTATTATTATTATTATTATTATTATTATTATTATTATTATTATTATTATTATTATTATTATTATTATTTTTATTTTTTCACATTTGGTGGATTTGTGTTGAGGTGTATATGTTTGATTTCTATAAATATATACAATTTTATTTTGTGCTATTAAAGCAATATCCATGATGTTAATCTTTGTATTTGACACAGTTTACCGTCTCTGTAAGCTAGTGTAGTGAAAAGTGTGTAGTTAGTGCAGTTAAATGCTATAAATAAATAGAAGAGTTTAATTTGTATTTAATTCACCATTATGAGGATAAGGTAATAATAACTTTATTATATTATCATGAAAAACATTTAAGATCAATGCCAGGATTCGTACCACAGATCTTTGGCTTTCCATACCAACGCTTTGCCACTGAACTTTTGTGGTCGCCTGCCACCAGCACAACCAAATCTAATGCATCGCTTCTACCTCTAACCCTTGTCTACACATCAATGAATTCTTTCCACTTTTCCAAGAAGGGATGACCAAATTTGACAAAGCAAACTGCATTTAAGTCTAACACACAATGTAAACAAAACAATATAATCAGTTGTGATAAAATGGTAAAAAATGACAAAAATAAAACCAAATAATGAGTGAAAATCGAAGTAAAATAAATACAAACATTACAACTATAATTATTAAATATGTAGGTGTATACAGATAGCTGAAAATAACAATTGAACCTCTGACAGCAGCAACTGCTATTTTACAAATGGAATCAGTATTCTGCTTGAAACGTTTACAGAATTTTACAAAGAAGCTTGGTTTTATGCCTCTCATGCCCACCATTAGCCAAATAACTTTAATGGAAGTTAGATTGTGTTTTTCATATAAAAAGGGCATTATTATTGTTGTTGTTATAACAACATATATTATCGTTAACAGAAACATACACTAAATAGAATATCCATTTGGCTTTTGTAAATAATAATAAATAGGACATTGATATGTCAAATTACTTACATAACAAAAGCATGTAAAATGAGAAAATGTATACTTCTAAAAGTCATGGAGACAGCTTATTTAGCGGAAAAACAGATACAAATCCTATCCCCAGACTTGAACATGTGACCTCTGCAATGCCACAATGCCCTCTACACAAAGCAGACAGTACTAGAACTTTCCTTATTTTTGCATTTGATGTCTCCGGCATCCCCTTTCCCATACATCCGGTGAAAGGATGAACAAAGTACATGGAACTGCAGCTCCCAGTTACATTTGAGAGACAGTATACCACTAGTGTAGGATTACAGGAGTACTTCTCAGATGAAAAATTAAAAACAGAACAAAAATATGATCAATTGTTGGTTCCATGGTGAGTGAATTTCCAAATGAGAAACTAGATGTACATATAGAGCAGTAATGTATATCTAGGGTTTCCCTCATTCCACTGCTTTTAGAGTGGTCATGTGGACAGTGTTGTTTTGCTTCAGTGACTAAGGCTAAAGTTAAGTCAGCTAATAGAATGTTAACAAATTTTAATCTTCTGTTTGTCTTAACTAAAAAACATTATTACTGCATTATGCAATATGAAAGGTATAAATATTAATTTTCCCCGTTCTTATAACTATACCTGCGAGTAGTAATGAATGCTTATCTTAAATTTGTATTATTCATTACTGCAGAAAACTTATCTTATTAAGTAAAAAAATAATAAAGTAATCTTAAGTATTCTAGCAATTTATAGTTTCATGTTTTTCTTTATTATTCTGTATCAGGTATCACAAACTCTTGCATTTCAGGCACAAGAAACCTCACCGATTTTCTTAACGACACTGAGTTGTTAAATGGGTTGATCCTGCTGTAATATTGTAAGCTTATAACTTGCATTTATTACCACTCTCATACATCATACCTTAAATAAAAATAAAATCATACCTGAGAGATGTAATCTTCATCAGATTAGGCTGCTTCCCATATTGTACACTGATTGAACATTCCTGTATTCATTTTTTATTTTCTCTGCATGTTTTATATAGTGCTGCCATTGTTCTGGTGTCATTTGATCACATACATCTTTTAATACACATTTTATTATTTCACTTATTGGCTGGTTTTTTAGAATTTGAGATGGTAACCTTACCACTAAATGACCATATGACACAGCCATCTCATCAATTGCATATATTTCCTTTTTTTCGTGTGCAAGTATAAAAAGTCGTTGATTATTTGTAGAAGGACAGGTATAATTAGAATTGGATTTGGAATTGGAATGTTGTGCTCTTGCATGAAATGTAGAATTTTATCTTTTCTCCAAGATGTTGAAGGTTTAGGGTGTAGTATCCTACTGTGGTAAGGAGCATTATCCAAAAAAATTACAGATGGCTTTTGTAACTGTTTTAAAATTTTGTTTTCAACCCAGTTTTCAAAAATGTCTGCATTTACTAACCCATGATAATCTGCAGGTACATCCACCATGTTTTTATGAGTCACAAATAAAGCATCCTCCAGAAAGCCTGCAGTGAATAACAATGATCCTCTCACTTTTGTTGCCCAGGTTGTTATGAAGCAATTGTTTGTATCCTTCGACCAATTTTTCATCCGAGGAGTTTTGCTGTCATACCACATTTCATCAAGTAAACATCATTGTATCCTTGCTCATAAATATTCTTGATTTCCTCCAAATACTTGTATTGCCATGCAATAACATCATAGGACTCGGCTCTGCTTGATCTCTTTTCTAAAGTGCCGTATTCAAATCCCACTGAAACCAAAATCTCACTGTACTTGTTCCATAGGGAAACTCATAATGAGTATCCTTTGTCTTCTCGCGGATTATTGGGTTAACATTTGTAGTTTAGGTGACACGTCATTCATACAACACTCGTATACTGTTCTACGCAACAAGTCATATGTAAAATCATCAATACAATCAAATGTTAATCTATTTCTAATGACATGCTTTTACATTGGGGTCTGATAGCTCTCTGGGTTTGTGATGTTTGAAATTGTTTTAACAGTAACATTGTCTACGCCAGTAGCATCAGCGGTTAATAGTTAGATTTTTATGTTAATAAGACATCACTTTTATCAAGTACACATTTAAAGTAGGATTTTATACTCTGAACTATTTTTACAGCTGGTTTCTTAAGCTTCCATCTCTCTCTATCACAGGTTCCCTTTTCTTGGTAGGAGTCCTTTGAAGTGAAGGACCAGCAAGATAAAAATTCTTGTCTAAATTTTCTTCAGGAGTTTCCTCGCCACCTAACCACGGACGGACGGAAAAAGGTTTAAAGACACACTTCCTCACTGTAACACTCCTAAATACACACTAGAGGTATATGCAGAAATATTAAGTCTTGGCAACAGCAGGCACCAACAATACCTCAGCATCATGATCTGACATGCCATTTACAATAGGAATTATGGCATAATTTGGAGTTTTTTCTGAGTCTAGAATATGTTATCTATAGCTGTTGCAGTGTTCATATGAGTTCTGGTGGGCAAGTGAACCACATTTTCCAAGTTAAATGTATGTTACAGGGAAGTGAGGTTAGTTTTCATTTCGCTGTCATAGAGTGTGCTTACATTAAAATCCCACAAATGTATGAGAGGGTTCTTTCTAATCTATTTATAAATCCTTGGAAGCTCTATATACTGCTAATGATGTATGTATCCCTACTGAACAACATTCAAATCCTTTTCCTCACATAAAGATGCAACATTTTTGCTGATGAATTTTACTGTGCTTTTAGCAAATATACTCACTCCTCCACAATTTAATCTATTTGTGCACTTACTAAAGTTCACACTTTTAAGCTCTGCTTCTGTTCTCTGTCGTGCAACTTACTGTGATATAATTTATATCTTAGCTGTTCTTTAACCATCGTATGTTTTAATGATATAAACCAAATTTATTTTTTTATATTGAAGGGGAGGCATCAGTATTTTGAGACGGTAATTTGTATCACAAATTACTCAGATGTGGTTAACGATAATAATATGAATATGTATTTTTATGTAACATTGATTTCAGGGGTTTAATAATTGTAATTATTATTGGTAAATAATAATATATGGCTCTACTGAAACTGTTAACAATAACATAATACTTTAGCAAGGGGGTGAGTTGTTTATCGTTACCGGGAACCAGGAAGTTACGTAATGTTTCGCGCCTTTTCAGTAAAAAAAGCTTCCAGAACATTCTATAAAAGTAATATGTATTAGTGGTTTTCATTGGATAGTAAAATAGACGCTAATGTTGGCGCGTTTTGTTGGCCAATGGTAATTCATTTATAATCTTTAGGTGTAGCTTGGGGCAAGTCTATAAATAGTGTAGACTCAAAGTCGAGCGTCCTCCAGTTCGGCAAGATTCTCGACACAGTACACATCGTCCTCCAGTTCGGCAGGATTCACGAAGCATTACACATCGTCCGCACATTACACGTTGGCCGCTCAGTTCGTCAAGTTACGCGCAGTGAAAATCATTAAAGATCTAAAATATTACAAAGTCACTTATATACAAAAATTGAAGTACATGAGTTAAAAGTGAGAAGTTATTACAAACAGTTTCAGTATGGCGATTATCTAGACAAAATCTGTGAAAGTGTTAGTGCACGTGCTCGACAATAAAACATTATAAAATACATTTCTTCACTAGTAATTTTTGGATAAAAGATTCCTTTTCCGCTTCACACCCTGCAAGAATTAAATGCCTACCTAAATAGCTGGCCGGAAGACAATATACATAACCTTAAAACTAATTCATATAGATTGCTACGCCAGATGGAGTTAGCAGGCGACCGACGAATGACGTCACACAAGATGGTTCCACGCGTGAGGTAAATAACATTACGTGAGAAACATTATCCACAACGTGGTGCTACAAATACACAAACACATAAAACATTAAAACCACTTCAAATTGGCGCCCAACGTGGGGCAGTTAAAGTTATTTGCAACATACAATTTGTGATACCTTTCAAATTGGTTCCACAACGTGGTGCTACAAATACACAAACACATAAAACATTAAAACTACTTCAAATTGGCGCCCAACGTGGGGCGACAACTAGGAAAGGAAGGCTAGACGACTAGGAAAGGAACAAGAATAATTAGAACGTGGAACGAAAGCAGCAGTAAAATGATCTACAAGACACAGATTCCAGGAACAAGAGGAGCGACAAACGGCGCGGACAAGTGGATACAAAAAACATCGAAACGACGTAGATTCATCACGATACAACGCAGAAGCGACATACAAATCTAGGAGAAAGGGGCAGAACGCTGGACATCAAGGATACATCAACAGACAGCATCACAAAGTCAGGTGATTGTATTTTTTTTTTAGAAAACAAAAACAATGGCCACTAATAACATAGAAAAAACAATGATGGAAGGAAATAGTGTAACAGTTAGATGTAATTCAATACAGGATACAGAAAATAGCTTAAACAATGTAGTATCTGATGGAGGAAATGTTAGTGCAGAAAGTAAGAATAGAATAGCAAGAAATATTACTATTGATGCTGGTATGATGAAGGAAATGATGGAATTGCTGAAAAATTTGGATGAGAATATGAAAAAGTATTGTAGGGAAACGAGGGAATATATTAGTAAGAATAATAGGAAATCAATTGAAGATATTGGTAGGAGTAATGAGAAATTAGAGCAAACAGTAGATCAAAGCAATGAAGAAATTGAAAAGAAAGTTATGAAGTTAGATAGTAGTAGGCCAGAAATGAAAGATGAAAATGAGGAAGTAATAGTAAGTGAGATAGGAGAAATTTCAAAGAAAAAGCTAGACATGAGCAAGGAAATAGATAACAAAGAAAGTAAGGTTAATACTAAAAGTGAGGTTAATGTAGAAGGCGCAGAGTTAGGTAGTCGAGTGAGTAGCATTACAAGTGAGTTAAGAGAGATAAAAGAGGTTAGGAATGTAGATGTAAATCAGGCGCAAGTTAATTTCAGAGGGGAGATATCAGAAATTCAGAATGAGTCAGAAATGCAAAGAAATAAATTGTACCAAGATGTTCAAATTGAAAACTCCAGTCCAGTACAGTTTAGTACAGATTTGTCAGAGTATTCTCAAATTAAAGAGATAGCAGATGAATTCAAAATGAAAGTTGTTAAAAGATATGTTGTTCAAGAAACTGTAGATTGTTTTCAAATGTTATCAGGGAACGAAATGTCATATGAATACAATAGGTTATTCATGAACAATAATTTGAAGGTTAGGTTACGGCTACGAGTAATATTTAGCCACACACAATTTGATCCAGGAGGGTAAATAGCAATGTGATGTAAAGTGAAGTAAATATACAATTTGTCATATCTCACAAATTGGCGCCCAACGTGGGGCAGTTAAAGTTATTTGCAACATACAATTTGTGATACCTTTCAAATTGGTTCCACAACGTGGTGCTACAAATACACAAACACATAAAACATTAAAACTACTTCAATTTAAATATGAAACAGATTTTACCTATGTAAACATCCTTTTTACCTTCTTCCTAAGAAAACGAGATCAGACACTCGTAAAAACAGGAATATGCCTCTCTTGATTATTATACTTCATCTCCTCTGCCAAGAGACACGCAAGCAGTGAAATGCTCTCAATGGAGGCTGAACGTTGACAAAACATTGTGATGAAAGGCAATACTGCTCTTGTACAGGTCCTCCTTCATTCATGCTACCACGTGACAAAGTGCTGGCTTATCATGTCTCTGAAATGGCTCAACAAACTTAACATTAATGTGAGTGCTTACCTTGGCAATGTGGTTCAGATCTTCCTTGATTGATTACCCGTAATCAGCATCAGTGCTGTTGCCACAACCCCTAATGTGATCATCCTTATTAAGACTGACAGACAGACTCTTAAGATCTGAGATAACATTCTCAAGATTAACACTTGGCTTACATGTGCACTCCACTTAGAAGTTGCTCCCCAGTTCCTCTAGCATGGCACTCTTCTTGTTGGCCTTGCCGCAGGTTCTGGTACTTTCTCCATCCCTAAAACATTATTTTTCAAATCAGAAAATCTATTAGTAGTTTGTATACCACCTGTCCTCACTTCTGGAGACCTCAAGCTTCTGTTCCCTTGTCACCTGTTTTTTTACAAACAAATCATCTGGGTGCCTTCCATTTGGATTTTGTAGCCTAGCTGTCAGCATCCTGTAACATTATCAAATCTTTAAGTTGCTTAATTTCTTTCTTGAAAGAGGTATAGATATTCACAGCTTAACTATGTACCATATAGGTATATACGATTAATCTTCACACCTGGATTTTAGGAAGGGAGATTTGGAAAAGAAAACTTTGTGCAACTGTATTAAATGTTTATATTGGAAATATTTAAGACTACAATGCCTCTTTCATTGTCACAAACTGTATTCACCCATAGCAAATCATCCTCTGTTCTATTGAGGGAATTCATTCCACACTTCTTGAAGCTTCTCGTACCAGTGTTACAGAACAGGGCCGGCTTTAGACGTATGCAAACTGGTGCAACTTACACCTGGCCCCACTCTTCTAAGACCTCCATGCAACAATTAAAAAAAAACAAAAAAAAAATGATTTTTTTTTTTTTGTCTTGCAGAGGAAATAGAAAAAATGAATGAGCTATTACGGAAAGAACTTTTACTTTTAATAACAGTGTAGTAAAGCAGTTATAGTAACACACTACTGTCACAGGAAGCACTGTGAGGTGGCGAGAGGAAATTGTGATTCCACACCTATTCATGTGTTGTGTACATGTTCACTCTATGCTAGAATGAAGAGTATTTTTTGTTACAACATAAAGTTTAAAGTGCCAAGAGCGAAATGTCTCATATAAGGAACAAATTTCGAAAATATGAATTAGGTGCTCAAAAAGCCAAGAAAAAGTTATGGTATACCGTGAACAGTTTTTAAACTCACAAAAAGGTGCTTTCGAAAAGTTTCTTTAATCTTCAAAAAATTGAGACTGAAGGGTGATGATAGTCTTAACAGATCACCTCCTCATATGGTGGTATAGGTGAAAAAGAAAATGAAGTATTGAATTGTGACCCTTCTTCTATTCCACAGATAGGCCTATTGGTAGTCACAGATCCAGGTACTGGTCATACACATTAACGTCCCCCATCATTGATGAAAATGTATAAAAAGACCCTGATAAAGTTATTATCCTATAAATGAGAACAGAAGAAAATGTTTGTCTCATTTTTACATAATACGTATCCAATGAAGAGAAAATATCAGAAATGGCTCATGTAGGTATTCAAAATCTACTGATAAAGTTGTATTTGTTTTTGTATAAACGTTTTTGGATCTTCTACAAAATTTAAATGGGCATATAATGTTTTTTAATTTCTGAAAACAGATTACATTGCAGTGATGAATGATTTAATAACAGCATATCCTAAGTAATAACCTTAAAACTATCTCATCTTGAATTTTAATAAAGCTCAAAGAATTTTTTATTACTAATATTTATTAATTAACCTACTTGTTAAGATTTCATGAATTCGTTGCATACAACAAGTAGCCTATAGAACTGCTAGTAGTGTTTCAATATATTATAATTGTAGGAGTCCTACTGAAGGTTTGCACATCTGTTATTGCAATTCTGGTAGAGAAATTGGGTCCCATGCACTTTTCAACCATTTGCAGATTTATGTCACATCTGAGTGCTTGACTTTGCTGTTTGGAGTGAGTTAATGCTCTTCCTCGGCCATTCATTTCATAATGGTTTCTTCAATTCGGCTTTAAATGGTCTATTGACACAGACATCTAATGTTGGAGAATCGACATAAGTCCTCCAGGAATCACGCCAAGTCAGTTCTTCCCTCATTAATACCTTCTGTACGTTGGGTTATATGAATAAAAATGAGTATATAGTATATGCTTCACTTTTTCAAGTAAATACTCGGTTTGGTAAGAATAAAGCCATCTGAGTATCTACTTCGTTTTGAGAACTCAAGTAATGGAAGCAGAGTAGAACATACTCAGGCATCCATCTTACTCTTATTTGGTATGAATAAAAGCTAGTATATTCTCAGTTTTATGAGTTCATTCTCCTCTCATGCTGAGCATGGTTAGATGCATTAGATGCAGGTTAGATGCTTCTGAGTATATATTGATTTTTACTTAAAACTAAATATGAAGAGAATGGCACAGTTTATGAGCTGTATAGTACTCATGGAAGAGTTACAAACATAGATATGTATTAAAGAAGTTTCAAAATCCTGCATTGCTTCAGAAAAACATAACCTATAAATAACATTGAAAGTCAACCTTATTAATTAACCTTACTATGTAAAGTGTTAACTTCAAAATCCAGATACCTACTCATAACTTATAAGAAAACTGTTTCATAGTATACCTAAATAGTGTAAATATCCTGGGATTCTAAAAACAGTTGGATGAGTTCATCCAGCACCTCATGAGTTATGACTTTCCAATCCACAATTATTCCTTTAATTTTCTTATAACCATTTTATTTATTGGTTTTATAATTTTGCCATGAACATCAAGGAGTTTCAAAATCCTGTATTACTGCATGAAAACATAATCTAGAAGTATTACTGAAAGTCAGATTTATTAATTAAGCATACTATGTAAAATCCTAACCCCAAAATTCAGTTGCTTAAGAAGTTAGGTTACTTATAACTAAGCCCCGGATTCATAAGTTCTGACCTATTTTATTCCTGACCTCCTACACTCCAAACTTCCATTTATTTTAATTTTTTAGTTACCAACGAGTAATATACTTCAATTTTATAGAGCCTAAATTGACCTAATTTTACGTTAGGACCTAATAAAACCTATTTTTCGTGATAGAACCTAAAAGTGCCTAATTCGGTTATTTAAGCAAATAAGAGTAGATTTATGAATATAAAAGTATTTTTAAAACGAAGGGAGACCGTTCGAATAAGGAAACAATTAAATAACTAGATTATGAAATCTTGCGCAATACCTTACAATAATAAACTTTAATTAAACGGTCCGCCACAATAATAAAGTAATTAAAACATTCGCCGCCTTCAGTTATCATTTTCTAGCTATAGTCGAAAGAGGTGGTCAGTGGCACGCGGCATTTCTGAAATATGTGATGTTTACATGTCGCAACAATAGGTGAAAACTAGAGGCAAACATTTTAATAATGCTGTTGAGTAGTATGCATTATTGCTTCTTCTGTTATAGGGAGTTTCTAACACGACATTTTTGAATTTGGTACTTTCAAATACATACTAAAGTTACAGCTAATTTAACTTTTTACAATTTAAAGTTAGTGTTTTAAACAAAGTGCCCAGTGATATTTGCATGAATATATATATGCCAAGGATCCTATAAATTCCTAAATTCAACATAGGATCCTATAAAATCCTAATACACTGCTATGTAGAACCTAATTTTAACTTTTTAGAACCTAAAAATCCGGGGCTTACTTATAACAAAACTGTTTCACAGAAAAATAGTGCAAACATCCGGATTCTAGAAACAAGTTTGATTTGAATTTGCATCTGGCACCTTGAAATTATGACTTAAGAATCCATGAATATTTTCTTTTTGCCTATTTCATTTTGTTTGTTGTTTTGCTAATTTAATTTACAGCTATGCTTTTGTGATGTTGCTTCAATTAATTTTTCATTTCTCTAAAATTTCCGCTGAAAGTTGTTATAAAACACAGGATAATTCCTGAGGAGTTTAGATGGGACAGAACCAAATACAACAAAATCTACTCCTCTAATGCCAAATAGAAAACACCACACACTCAACGAAGCTAGTATATGGTCAAAAAGTATAGATGACATGAGTATATACTTACATTTAAGTCAACAAGATGGCTGTGGGATGAGTATATACTCTTATGAGGTAGTAGGCTTTTATTCTTATGAAAACAAGTATGTTCTTATTGAGCTGAGTATATAATCACAGAAAGTGTTCATACTCATGAGTATAAACTTTGAGTAAGTACTTTCTATTCATATGACCTGTTGTCTGTATTATGATCATGGTGGCTATCGAGAGCAAGCATGTTCTTTGAGTTGAATAGTGCTCCTGGGCGATGTTGCCAAACCCACCTAACCCACTCGACTACAAGCTCATTTGGTCTGCATTACCAATTTGTGACAGTAAGTTTTGATTTCTCTGGCGCAATTTGGTGATAAATACGTGGAACTTCACTATCTTCTCTTCGTAATCGGCAGGGAGATGTTGAGTGATGTTCATTTTCCTATAAAAACTGAAGTAATTACCTTAAAAAAAATGTGTGAGCCATCCACGACTAGCCTTAAAAAATCAGCACAGTTTACGCTTAGTTCTCTTGCTATTGCCATTGCTTTTATTTGGCACATTTCATTAGTAACAGCACATCCAAGTTGCCTCTTTTCAGTCACATATACACTGTCTGACAAAAAAAGGTAAGCACCTGGAAGAATAGTCCATGTCGACACAACGCCGTACACTTGCAAGCCATCGGTAGGTATGTAGATCATTAAGAGTTGCAATGCTCTGTGGCAGCCTAGAATGCCCTTCAGGGTACATTAGTGTTGTCATCATGTGACCCTGTTAACAGGCCTGATAAGATATATAAGGGGCGTGACTAGCGTGCAGAGGTTATTATTACTGTGAGGGACAAGGAAAATACCGCATACAAAAATTAGACGATGTTACCTGCATCTGACGAAGTTTGAATAGGGCCTCATTGTGGATCTTTATGTGGCCAGCTGATTGAATCGGACAATATCCAGACATTCGGATTAACAGCAGTCCGAAGTTGGACTGAATGGGAACGTGAGGGCAACCTCACTCATCGTGAAGGTTTCGTCGACCACGTCTAACCACCACAAGGAAGCATCATCATATTCTGTTGCAGGCCCATCACAACCCTTTCAGATCTGCTGCTGCCATTCGAGAACATGTAATAGACTCACTGCAACACGTGTCTTCCTGCACCATTGGTCGGAGACTAGCAGCAGCTGGACAGTGGAATTACCGTCACATGCGTATGCTGTCGTTAACATCACGACAGAAACAGCTATGTTTGGAGTGGTGCCGTGCCCGCAAAGGATGGACTTGATGATAGGTGGCGTCGCATCGTGTTTAGTGATGACCCATTCTGCATTACTTTGGATAACCGTCGTGTGCAAATATGGCGGTGACCTGGAGAGAGGTGTCATTCTGCCTATGTTTTGGAGAGTTACTCCTGATGCCATGATGTGGGGAGCCATCAGATATAATTTTAGGTCATAGTTGGTAGTGATTCGGGGATAAGTCACAGAAATCCTGTGTCCTCATATGTTAACTCTCATGCAACAGTATCCTGATACCATCTATGAGCAGGATAATGCTTTTCCACATATGGCACGTGTGTCTATGAACTGCCTGCACGAGGTTAGGTACTCCCATGGCAGCAAGATCCCCAGATTTGTCCCCAATAGAACATGTGTGGAACCAGCTCGGATGTCAACTCTGTCCCAGTGCCCATATCCAGGATATCGAGGACCAATTACAACAGTTGTGGACCAACTGGCCTGAAGAGAGTATACTCCAGGTATATGACATCCTTCCCAACCAATTTCGTGCATGCACCCAGGCCAGAGGAGGTGCAACATCATACTGATAATTGGGCTTGTACTGCCAACATTGTTGAATGTATTTTGTAATCATTGAAATATAGTCACATAACCCTTCAACACATGGAAGTTTCATTTTATTTCATCCACTCCTTCTACATGCTTAACATTTTTTGACAGGCAGTGTATATCTGTTCTCTACTTCTGGAAACATTGTTTTTTGTCACCGAAATGCCAGCTGGTTACTTTTCATCTGCTGAAGACAAGCTTTATTTTTTCGCCAGTCGCAAATACACTCACCCACATCATATTTTCGTTTAACAGTGCGATTGCCTATTTCTTCTGCCTCTTCAATGATGGGAAGTTTTCCTTTCACCATGAACGACCTGTGACCTGTAACGATGTTTCATACCACCCATCCTGAACACATGTTTTCACTTCAGCTGGACTTTGAGGCATAGTCTTTGCAAACAGTTCTCTTTGTGACAGAAGAGTGCCAATTCCCGGATTTTGTTGCGTCAGTAGTAGTGCCAACCCTTACATGAAATATACCTACACTCCAACTATTGGCTGTTAATTTTTTTTGGAAAAAAATAAAAAAAAAATAGGAGAAATTATTTACATATCTATGGTATCTTTCTTCACAGCCTTTTCAGTTGCTTCTGTAATTTTATGGTGTCTTGGATGGAAGTACATATCTTTTCTAACTTATTGGATTTTATGATGTTTCTGATATTGTGTTTGTTTTGTGGGGCTAAGACAATGTCATGTTCTCCAAAGATCTGTTGAAATTTCCACAAGGCCTGAGGGCAGTATGTAAATTTTTTTAAATCAGTGTTCATTTTCTCTGTTGTGTGCATAGTTGTGGCCGCTATTCTTTTTTCTCTTTCTTTCAATTGTTTTAAGATTTTTAAAATGGTATTTTGTAAAACCATTATTCTCAGCAGTTCTTATCTGGGTAAACCCTTTTCATATTCTATTTTGTTCATGGCAGGGCCGCCTAGATAATTAATTTATGGGGCCCCCTAACCCCTAATTTTGAGTTCCTCATAATTTATTGTACAATACAGTAATGAGTATTGATGTTTTGTAGTTTGCAGTGTAGTAATACACACATTTTTTTTAAAAATGCATAAATTTAATGACAATAACAAGTTAATAATTGAGTAATAATTATTTATTAATATTAATGTCAAACACTTAAGACATAAGTGAATATTCCGAAGATTTGTTACATAGCACAATTTAAAGAGAGGTTTGATTGTGGTATTATCTTCAATGTTGTTAGCATTGCAACATCTTGAATTATCTAACTTTGGCAGTCAGAAAATCATCTATAACATCTGATGAGTTTTAAGTCTGATGTAATTGGTGTTCTATTGACAAGACATAAATGCTTCAGTTTCTCTTCTCCCAAAGTGAATCTTAAATGTTTCTTTACAAGTAACAGTTTACTAAAACTTTTCTTGCCAGAAGCAACACTAACTGGCAAAGTACAAAATAATCTTAGAGTAGTATACAGTTCTGGAAATACTGACTGAAGTTGGACTTAATAAATGGAATTCAAGACAGCAAGCGGAAATCTTCTGTTTTCAGATTTATTGAGATTTGGAAATGTTGCCTTAAAAATATATTCGAAGTGTTTTATTTCATCTTTCAGTTTGTTGCTTAGATCTTAAAGGCATTTTGAGGTGAAATATCCAAATCCTCTTCTGATATTTCTCTTGTCATATCAAGAATCAGTCAAAGGTTTGGCGCAGATTTTGAACTTCTTTAAAACAAGCACTGAATTAGGATATGATATTTTCAGTGACACTATTGAAAATGTTGTTCTTGAAGTGATCATCATAATGATTATCTACTATAATGGATAGAAAAAGTATCATACAAGTATATTATGCCTTCATTCACTCCCACTTAAGTTATGGGGTACAGCACAGTTTTAAAGATATTCAAGTTGCAAAAAAGAGCAAGATGTATAATGTTAAAAATGAAAAAAACTGATATATGTAGAACTGCATATAAGACACTCAATATTTTAACATTACCTTCAATATATATATGTATATACCTTCAATATACGAATGTATTAAATTTGCTGTAAAAAGTTCCAATAATCAGAACAAAAATATGAACGTTCATAACCATAACACCAGAAGAAAAAATAAATATTTCAGAAATAGATTAAGAGGGACACTAAATCACAAATGCATAGAAAATAACATCAAAGATATGTACAATCATTTACCTTCACAAATGAAACAGATAACACATGAAAAGATAAAACTAAAAGCCATCAAATCCTATCTGACAGAAAATGCCTTCTACTCCTTAGAAGAATACAAAAAAGCAAATGTAAATGCACTGTAAAATATGGTATTTTTTCACCTCTCATTTCCTTATGTACATGTATATTCACCGTTATATTTTTGTATAATTGGACGATCCGTGTAAAATGTAGTTACATTGGAGAAATAAAATATAAATACAAAAGTTATTTTGTACTTCATCTTCATCGAAAAACGCTTTTCTTTTCCTTATAGTTCAATTGCAATTTATTTAGCTTTATCAATAAACATTCAGGTTTCTGCATGTCTTCTTTAAGTTTGTTTATATTTTGCATTTTGTGCATTAAAGCTATATTTTGGCTTTGCAAAATAACACTCACAAAATTGATATTTTCAAGGATATTGCCCAAATTATTGAGAGAACAATATTCTTAAATTTAGTAAAATAATCAGTTACTTCTCTGTCTTAACACTATGAAGAGCTGATATTATCTGTGACAGTCTTTCAGCTAAAGGTTTCACATCATCTGCTCTTGAACTCCAATCGAATTTCTGAAAGTTCGTGAAATGACCTTCCTGTGTTCTGAATAAGAATATGCCAGGACTGTCACTAAAAAAAAATTTACAATTGATTTAAATAATTGAAAAATGTTACAACTTGTGACAGCATGAGATTTAGAGAGTGAGTAGCACAAGTTAGGTTGCTTTGATGTAGCCAGACACCACTGACCTTGGCATATGAATGTTGTGATGTTTGGAATTTCCTCTCTCCTTGCCTGTTTGTGGAAATCAAGAATTGTTCCTCTTCACATATGTTGCTATTAAAACATTCTACTCTGCTTTTGATAGATCAGATGTTACATCACCCAAGATGAAAAATACACAATGTTCTCTCCTTCTTGTAGTATGTAGTGTAATATTTTGTTTGCACACAATGACAGAAATTCATCTTGTGAAATAGATGACTTTTTATGTAGTAGTAATGTAAATTTTTTATTTTCCTCTTGATACTTTTTCATATGAAGAGTATGTTCTCTAGGAATGGTTCATATTTTACCAAGCGTTCAGTCGCACCTAAGAAATTGCCATTGTCGTGATCTCCTCTCTGTTATGGTTGCCTGTAAATGTAAGATTTCTAGATGCAAGGAAGAGAGTAACATCCAGTAGCCTTTCCAGCAACTCTTCCATAAATTCTTGTTCCATATTTCCCCAAGACACATAATTATTTTTATGGATGCAACTATTCTCACGATGAGTTAGGCTGTCATACAAATCTTTCCATTATGATCAAATTATAATCAAATCCCTCTCATTGTCGTCCTCTGTGGACTAGTGGTACCGTGCTAGCCTCTAGCTCCCAAGATTGCAGGTTTAAATCCGGTGGAGGGTGATGGATTTTTTCGGGCATAAAAATCCTTAGCATGGCTTGCTTTGGAGGGGAAGTAAAGCCGGTGGTCCCGTGACGTAGATTTACAGCACATAAAAGAACTTCAAGCCTGATAAAGAGGCCTCTGAGCAAAATTACCGGTCTTTCACACCAATATAGAATGGGACGCTAAGGACCATAGTAGTTATGGAGCGTCCATAAATAAAACTCAATTCAATTCAATCCCTACCATTTGTCTGCTCTAGTGTTACACGATGATATTGAATCAGAGTCTTCAAACAACAGACACGGTCCGGTTTGAGAATCACTGTCTCTTTTCATTTGACATTTTTCAGAATATTTAGAATGTTCTGTAAATTTCCTGCTTTCTGAGTCATAATACCCTTGCAATCTTTCAATGTTTATTTCAGGCAAACCTTTCTTAACAATTATTTCCCTCACAACATTTGCAATTTTTGGTAGCCACTGGTAGGTCCCAACTGTATGTTGAAGTAGACTCTGATGACAGTCAGTTTCTGCTGATGGTAATGGTAAATAGATAAGTGCCTATATTCAACAGATGTAAGACGAACACGTTCACCTACATTGTTTCTGCTTCTGTATTTGATTGTGTCTTAGAATTGTCATCTAACTCGCATATTCGAGAATTTTTAACACATTTTCAAAACCTTTTGAGCTAACTTGCATGTAATCGTCTTGTAATACCAGGTGATTTTAATATAAGTGCGGACAATTCTGATTTAAATGGTATCCTTGGCAGCTTTAAATTAAATATTGCCTTCCACAGTTCAAGTAGAATTACAGATCACATAATAACAAACCTTAATGATGATACATTCTGTACAGTAAATAATGAATTTCATGTGGCTGATCATAGGGGGCAAATAATAGACATATATAATTGCCAAAGCAAAACAGAGGATAATATTTATAAGCATGCAAGGGAAACCGAAAAAGAAATTTGAGCTAACTAGGTTAGATAAAGAGGAATGGGATGAAGTACCTATATAAAGTACATATGAAAAATGGAAAACCTTTCTACAGAAGTTCAGTCTCCACTTTGACCTGGCTTGTCCACTTTCAAAACAATTAATCAGATATAAAACGTTGTCCTCCATGGTGTAGTGGTTACCATGCTAGCCTCTAGTTCCTGAGGTCGCGGTTTCAAACCTGGCATAGGGCGATGGATTTCTTTTTGGGCATTAAAATACTTAGCATGGCTTCCTTCAGAAGGGAAGTATAGCCGCTGGTCCTCTGTCATAGATTTATGGCACGTAAAAGAACCTCAAGCTTAATAAAGAGGCCTCTGAGCAAAATTACCAGCCTTTCATGCCCAATATAGAATGGGACGCTAAGGACCACAGCAGTTAAAGAGCGTCCATAAATAAAACTCAATGTAAAACAAGGGAAAAAATAACTTTACCACATGAATTAGCTATGCTGAAAAGTAAAATGAAGAGCATGTATGGATTCTTTCAATTTACTAAACTACATTCCTATAATAACGCTTACAACTTGTATAAAAACATTATAGAAAAGCACTACTACTAAAGGCTGAGAAAATTGAAAATGAAATCATAAATTCCGATAAGACAACAAAAACAGTTTGGAATATTATAAACAAGCAGGCTAAACCACAGATAGATAAGTATACAAATATATACTTGAACGAAGATGGGAAGATGATAAACAACCCATCCAATATCTGTAAATTATTCAACACTGTCTTTCTAAATACAAATGATGATCTCAATATTGGTGATAGAAGTAAAAATAATGGTAATACAAGTAGCAGTATGACCAAGGATAAAACTATAATAAATAGCATGTATCTTTACGACACAAATGAAGAGGAAATCGACCAAATATTTACTAACTTTAAAAATCAAAATTCGTCAGGGTTGGATGGGGTGCCGCCTAAGATACTAAAACACTGCAGACATGAGCTATTGAATATATTGGTATATTTAATAAATTTCTTAATGAATGAGGGCTTATTCCCAGATGCATTAAAAATAAATGTTGTATAACCAATACATAAAAAGGGCTCAAATCTAATTTTAGCAATTACTGACCTATGTTTGAACAATTACTAACCTCTTGTTTTCAGTAAATTATATGAGAAGGTTCTTATGAATAGGATAAATGGTTTTCTAAGATCAAATAACATCCTAAATAGTTTTCAACATGGCTTTAAAATAAACTCTCAACTGTAACAGCTACAGCAGAATACATGCACAAACTATTACAGTTGAAAGATAACAATAAGAAGACTGCAGACTTCTCTAAAGCCTTCAATACTGTTTCTCATGATTACCTAATTGCAAAGCTAGAATACTATGGTTTCAGAGGACATGTTAACAAATTATTTGCATCTTACTTAAATAATTGTGTGCAGTGTACTGTAATAAGTTGGATAAAAGGGAATGTTATAGATACTGTCAAATCAGAATATAATAATATAGGGAACCCCAAGGATCAGTGCTTGGATCTATGTAAACAATCTGTTTACACCACAAAATAATACGCCGATGTGTTGGAGTGATTGCATTGATACACGAGAACAAAAAATAACAAATGCAATTGGGGAAATACAAGAACAATATCTTCTATATAGTGGATTGAAACTAAACGTAGATAGAACTAAAATTATGGTATTCCAAAATTCTAACAACCTTACAGATAAACTAAATATAAATATTAATAGCTGTACCTTGGAGGAGGTAAACAACTTTAAAGTTTTAGGCATAAACATTGATGAAAATTTAACATATAATACACAAGTGGACATGTTTTTCAAAAAAATGAACTCGCGACTATTTCAAAGACAATTGGCGAAATACAAGAACAATTTTTCTAAATGCAGCTTACTATTGAATTATTTATCCACATTTAGCATATGGATTAGAAATCTGGGAGGTACAAGTAAATCCAATATTGACAGGATATTAAAAATGCAAAAAAAATTAATCAAATGCATGTAGAACCTTCACTATCGACAATCCTGCAGAGATACATTCATAGAACAAAAAATATTAACTGTAGTCTCTCTATATGTATGTAAAAGTATCTTACTCATCAAAAATAAGAAAGAATTTAATATGCTCAATAAAGACTGCCATAACCACGATACAAGGAGAGCAAATAATTTTCATAGGCTGAGCACAAATAAAAATCAAACTAGTAAAGACCCTTATAAAATAGGAGCCATATTTTATAACAAACTACCAGTGGAAGTAAATATAAAATTTGAAAGTGTTTTAAAATCCTACCTAATTAAGAGTGTCTTATGTAGTATTGCAGAATTATAATGTTTGTACATATCTGTAATTATATTTTGTATTTATTTGTAATAATTATCATCTGATTATAACTTAACTTTTGATACTAATACTCTGACAATATCACATGTTCTTGTAAAGAGTCTATTGACTGCAATAAAGATTATTATTATGTTGAGATGTAAATGGTTATTATTTACATTGTTGAGTTTCTTTATGGTAGTTTTCTTCTTTCGTTTTTCAGCACCTGATTTATGATAACTATGCATTATAGCAGCTGGCAAAACATACCTAGTACCTTCTTAACTACTCTGTAATCAGTTATAACTGCATTAATTAATTTTAAATTTATTCAGAACACTGCAGACTAAACTAACCACTGTTATAAGGAAAGACTTTCAAGCATTTCACTGCTGTTAACCCACAGATAATTATGAACTTCAATGATACCGGACTTATGCAGTTGCTTTGCTTCTTGCTGGTAGTGCATACATCTTTGTCATTGTTACTGACATTCAAATTTAAGGAATTATCTAAGTATATCACTATGCTATTGTTAGATTACAACATGGAGATTTAAATGAAAATCACTGCTGTTGGAAGTACAAACTAATGTACACAAGGCTTGTACAGAAACCACAACAGTCTAGAAACAGAATCTGCAAAATAAATTTCAAAACAAGTTTAACAAGAATTTAGTGTGTTTGTTACCAAAGTGCCCAGTGTTTTGACTTTTGTTTTGATAGTGACTTCAGTATGTGCATGTTGGCATCAAATATACACCTTCCATGCGTCATGTGCAGTCATCTTTTGTTAATGTTGTGCTAGAAGCACATGCAATAAAGGACATAAGGTACAAGACAGCTGAAATTCATTATTGTCAATATCAATGCTGAACTTCAATGTACGTGTACGACATTGTTGTGGTAGCATATTAGCTGTTATGAATTTAAAATTTCATAAGTAACAACCATAGTTGATAAAGTTTGAGGCACAATAAATAGACCAAGTATGCTAATGCTCTTGGATGCAATTTTGCTTTGGGTTTCTGATAATTTATTTATGACTTTCAGACATTCCGTAATCCTGGGCCTCCCGACACAATTCCAGGTTCTCCTTCCCTCTTGGTCAGCCCTGTTGAGCAAGCTGTGTTGTAAAATGTGAATTACATATGCTGCATTGTACATAGCAGATGCACCAAACTAAGTCAAGCTAATAATAGCAAAACAAAAGAGCTTTTGGAAATGGTCCTTATCTGGGATTAGGCCAGATTAGCAGTTACCATAGAATATACCATGACACAGACAAAATCAATATACCTTTCAAATTCGTCTTGAATATTGGGAAAATAAAAAAATGTTGCTTACTTCTCAGTTACTCATCATGGTTGCAATTAATAATATCCCTGTTTTCAAAGTGGTTTGAATTAGAGAGAGAGAGAGAGAGAGAGAGAGAGAGAGAGAGAGAGAGAGAGAGAGAGAGAGAGAGATCATTCTTAGTTTTAACGCTAGAAACTCTCTTAAAAGACTAATATGCACATCAAAATATTTATTGCATAATTGATTAATAATTATCCTGCATTTGATAAGTTGGAGATTTGTGGTTTACTGCTTACCCAATGTTTGATACTCTGTTATTTAAATAGTAATTTTTTCCATTTCAGGCTCAAGCTGTTACCAAGAAGGGCCTTCTTCAGTCTGAAGAAAAAACAAGAAAATCAATACAACGTCTTCACGAGTTCATAAATTTAATGCAGTCTGCTCATCTACCACCTCCACCTCCTTCATGAGATAGCTTACTGAAGTATAACTTGGTTTTAAATTGCTTGTTTATTATAGTACATTCTACGTTAGGAGGAGACTGTACCTTCCAGTGATATAAGTTTAATTTTGTTCAGTTTGTAAGATAACAAGTACCTACTAATCTAATCATCACACAGAAGTGAATTTAAACTTCGCTTACAGCATTTGTATTATAGCTGAATTTGAGAACTGAACAAACTAATCCAGTGTAATGGACAGCAATGAAGTCTGATTGTAGTAAGTGCATGCCATGGTTACACATGGGACATTTGTACTAATTTTTCTTTTATACAAACCTACACATACCATTAGTCTGGTTGCTTAGAAATTCTAAAATTACATTTGAAACTGCCAACAATTAGTTGTTGAATTTTTGAGTTATAAGAATTTATGTGTAACCTGTATATGTACAGAACATATACATTTTACTATCATTAACAGATGTTTGTGTTATGTAAAAAATTCACCCAACTGCTTTTCCTGCCAGTATACATTCCTTTTAAAGTACAGGGTCATTGAAACATATGGTAACCCATTCGTGGCCTTTCTCTCCTGCATTCATCCCTCTCCATCTAGTGGACTTCGGACTGTCAGTTCCTGCTCGAAGGTGCATTGGTGCCATGTCTCACTGTTTAGGGCTATTTTTGATTGCTTGACAGAAGAAGAAAAATCTTATGGTTGGTTCCAACAGGATTCTGCAACAGCACATATGACTACCCAATCATTAAATGAAATAAGAGAGGTGTTTCATGACAGAATTATAAGTGTTGATATGTGGCCCCCTCGTTCCTGCAGCCTAACTAGTTGCGATTTTTATTTATGGGATTCTTTGAGAGACAGATGTATCATTCTAACTACAAGAACTTAGTGATAACATCATGTAAGAAATCACAAGGATACCTGCTGCTGAGCTTAGGTTAGTGAACGAGAACATTTTTACAAGATATGCTGCCTGTTTGAGAACAGTAGGTCAGCATTTCTGGCTTCTACTATAAGGTAAGGATTTTAGTGTGCCTCTGACAACACAATTCTCCCGGCGATTCTCAGTTCTCTAGCACAGTGGAGAGAGCCTGCAGAATGGGTTACCATATGTTTTAATGGAAACAATTATGTAATTCATCCAGTCACATTTAGTATATCAGTTAATAATTGACTTGAGTAATTATTTTTTTACTGGTCATTAGTGGGGCTTTCAGCATAACGGAAGTAAATAAAAACAAAAAGTATTTGCAATGTAAGAATACTACGTTTAATACTTTCGGACCGTATGAGCAATTTTTTTAACAAAAATTATACTTTTGGTGTTAGTAAAAACAAATATTTAAAAAAAAATAGTGCAATGCCAAAACATTGTAGATGTCATCACATGTGCTAGTCAAAACGTTCAATCAGTTATGCAAGTTCATTACCTTTAATAAAACACACAATCATACTGTATTACAATAAAAACTCTGATGTGTTACATTCACATGACTTTCTCTACCCTCTATCATTTATTAGTGGGTATACAAACTAATATTACTAAAGTTTATTTTTCTATCTAATACATTTTAATGCAAATAAATCTTTGCAGGAATAGCTACATTACACATTTCGTAATAAATGCAAAGGGAACAGTGATATTCAAATGTTTTAAGAACTGGACGCTATATGCTGACCATTCCATAATGTTTCCATGCAATTGCGAGAAATATCTGAATATTGAAAGGACTTTAAGAGAATGGCTAAGATATGAATAATTGAACCCCTATAATAGATATCTCGGAAATTGGTTTAAAATAAATTGTGTGTTTTAATGAGATCTGCATTTTTCTGTTTAGTATGTTTTTGTTCTGCTTAACGTTTACCAGTTATGTAAGATAATACAATTTTCCTTCCCAATGAAGAGGACTTCACAGGCTATTCCCAAAAAATTAAAGATATACATTTTATTTGTCATGTCTTTAATATATGGTATTTTAATCTAAATCATTAAAGCCATTTGCTCCATGTAAAGGATAGTTGGGGTGGGGGAATTTTATTGAAAATCTTGTGTTGCCATTGAACCTAAAGATCAAGTTTTGGTATTTATCTTACTTTTTGTTTTTGAGTTGTGCTGTTCACAGACATGCACACACATACGTTTTTCTAAAAAACAATTTTGGGGGGGGGGGCTCAGAGGGCCTCAAAACGTATATTTCTGGTGAAATCTCCACATCAGAGTTTTGGGTGGAATACTTCCTATGCATATTAGAGAAAGTAAAAATTGGTGAAGTTCATTCTTAAACATTCTTTTCATCCAGTGGAGTTTCGATCAATGTTGCTTGTAAATAGCTATTGCTTTGGGATCCGATGTCTGCTTGTTTGTTCTCAGGAAGAGATCAGCATTCTGGGAATCAGCCAGTTAGGTACACAGAGTTACTTAATTAGACAGTTTAGTATATTGATTCCTTCACTCCATCCACCCAAGTTGCCAAGCTCTTTAGCTACTTGTACTTTCAAATTCTGAAGCTTCTGTAAGGAAAGCTGAGTTGATGGTGAAATTCCAAACTTCTTTGTGTTAAGGAATGCCTCAGCTATTCCTCTGAAATCATAGAACTTCTGAAAAAATCATACAAATGAAAGGATTTTTATTGGTAGCACTGGTTATGACCTCCTATATCCATTAGAGTATATGCCATGCAAACTCTCTTGCACTTTTATATCAGGGCAAAATTTTGATTGCAACTGAGAACAGTGTGGCCTTTTACTGGGAATATGTGGACAATTTCAGCTGCAAGGATAACATACATTGGTAACATAAACTGGTTTTTATTCTGGGCCTCTTCAATTATCAGACCAGCAGATTAGTTCTTTTCTTCCTCATATAGATTAGATATAGTTAAATATTTGCATGTGCAAGAGGAAATTTATTGGAACCTGCTTCTCCCAATTACACAATCATATGTGCCTAACTACATCATGTGACTTGTTGAGAATAATACATGTCAGAATATGTTAGTTGAGGGATATACATCTGCTGCTGTAAATCGAACGTTATAAGATAAGCAACTGAATCTCCAGAATTCTTCCAATTATTAATCATTGTATTAAAAGCAGCTTCTGCTTTTCAGTGATGTAGTTCTTGTTGAACTTTTGCTGATGTATCTCCTGCCTTTATTTTTATGGTGACTGAGTCGCAAGTTGTGCAAGCATAACATTTTGGAAACTGTTGAAAGCTTTGTGAAATTTAGATAAAAGTATTATCTAATCTGGATACCAGACTTAAGGAACACCAAAGGAACATAAAACTAAAACAAATAGAGAAATCCACTGTATCACACCATTTTTGGACAGGAAACCACAACATTGGCCAAAGTATAAAGTTGTTAAAACCCCTCACAACACCAATAGAATTGAACATCTGGGAAAAAATACACATCATCAAAAACGGCAACAACATCATTAATTTTGAAATCCCACCTGTGAACAATGTGTTAAAACTTTGTGCTCCCAACACCAGGTGGCAACAGGTTCAGAATCCGCAAGAAGAGGATACGGGAGAAAGCGACCTTTAGTCACCCAGTTGCTGACGATTAGGACGAATGCCCTCGAAAACGTTTCTGTGTTATACAACTTTTAATCAGTGAAAGTGAGTGTAAAAAAGTGTGACTCAATCTACCTTCAGTTTTACTTACCTACAATTTTATAATTCTGCTTGTTGACTCTTTATATTGGCTCAGCAATTAATTATTAAGCATCTTTTGCATACAGTATAATATAATTTGCCTTGCAAATAAATATTTGAGTTCAGCATTGCTCAAGACAAGAAGTTCTTTGTGAAAAATTGTCTTTAAGTAATAAAAAGGTTGAATGTTTACTTATCCTAGCTTGGTTGCTAAGCAAAATAAAATAAATTACAATTTATCTACAAATTCTAGAAGTTAAGTAAATCACATATTAATATAAATCACAAGGGTTGTGGGAAAAGTTCTTGGAATGAACAACTGACCTCATACAAAATATTTTTATTGTTCATTGTAGTCTCCCTGTACAGTAATGCACGTCGATATTCCAATGCCTTTATTCCATCTTGAAAATGAGATTCTTACAGGCCTGCAAAATATTTATCAACTGAAGAGAATCTCCATCCACCAAGGAAATTTCCCCAGGAGCCTACTACGGTAGGCATGGGATTGGCGCTGCTGGGGTCGATTGGGTTCCTCTAAGAGGTGAGAGGCCTTATGTCAAACACCCAATCAACTGTGGTCCACAATCATGTTTGACCTGTTTCTAGTTACCTCCCTGAACACAGTCTGATGGAGGAGGGGAGTCGCAAGGGATGATTGGGTAATGCGTAACTCCCAGCCCCTGAGTATCATGTAGGGCTGTGCTCATATCTGCTGATAAGGGTCAGTCCCGGGAAGGGGCCATTAATGAGCTGTTACACTCCTGAAGGCGATTGTGTCCCTCTATCTGTTAACTGGGAGGTGAGTAAGGTTCAGGCCAGGACTCTCACCTAAGCTGGGATGGCGCCCAGGATGTGAGCATGCCATCGGAGACATTTGTAATGGTGGAGGGAATTATTGCTATGGATCCTAAAAAATCCAAAAAAGCTTCAAAAGTCAGTGTAATAGAAGTAGTCGAGTGTTGTGGTCCTCGCTATTTAGTAATCAATAGAACAGAGGAAGGCAGAAAGTTTACATCAGTGTTTATAGTGCAGAAGGGTCTTGATAAAATACTTGGCCCTGTGAAGTCGTGCATCAGAAGTCGCAAAGGCATGCTCCTGGTTGAAGCAAATTCAGCATCCCAGCCAGCGACTATCTTGAAAGCCAACTTGTTAGGAAGCTATCCAGTTAGAGTGGAGATGCACAAGACCTTGAACTCCTCGCACAGTGTAGTAAATACCCATGCATTGGACAGTATGTCCAATGAGGAGATTCAGGAGAATCTAGAAGATCAAGGTGTGTCATCTGTATATCGGGTTCAGCAGAGACAAGGTGGTGAATCTGTGCCTACCCATACCCTGTTTCTTACCTTTGATCGGGTAGAACTACCTCAAAGGATTAAGGCAGGGTATGAAACCATTGAAGTTAGGCCATATATCCTCAACCCGCTCAGATGCTATATGTGCCAGCACTTTGGTCATACAAATGATTTTCGTAACGGCGAAGCTACCTGCGTTAACTGTGGAGGATTCTCATACGAGGCAGCATGCACATCAGCTCCAACATGCGTAACTGCAATGGTGAACATCCATCTAGTTCCCGAGAGTGCTCCCGTTTTACAGAGGAAAGGGCGATCCAGGATATCCGGGTTAGAAAGGTTTCCTTCTCCGAAGCCCGGAAACTCCTGCGTGTTCGCCAACCCTCTGTCCCGAGTTCCGGTACCGGCAGCTCAAACCAGTGATATTAACGGGGCCACAATTTCATAAAATATTCTCGTAGCCAGATCACTTCCAAAGCCCACGAAATCCACATCTACATCTGCTACAACACCTGTGAAGATCCCTTCAGTAAATTCAACATCAAGACCATCTACTTCTAGCAATAAGACTGGCAAGCCCGTAACCTGCACCATAGATAAAGTTTAAGACCAACTATAATTTAACTGACTTCCTGAAGGAAAATGCAAAGTCTGTACCCGGAACATCCAAGGGACGAAAAGTCCACAAACATCTCTTTTGGGATCCTCTTCTGAGGAATCTGCTGGGAAGGACTCGGATCGGCGATCATCATCTTCACCGATCTCATCTTCCATTCGGTTCAAGGTTTTCTGTTGGAAAGGGGTCCTCCTCCATAGAGGAGATGGAGCAGGAGGTTTCTGCCCACACTGTCAGAACGACAGTGATAAAGAGGCAGGATAAATCCTCCGTTAAAGGTGTTAGACCGAAACAAAGAACAAGGGAAAATTGATTCGACCACCGCTTTCCACAACGTAGTAAGCTTCTACAATTAAGAACTTATCCCGTTATAATTGTAATAGCTATCCTACAAGGGAAAATCCGTGGTATTGGAACACATCGACCAGAACTTGAACTTTTGCTCAAGTAAGAGCCTTTGGTCGTGTGTTTACAAGAGATAAACTCTGTCCGCAAGACAAATTTCAGCTTAGACGATATACCCTAGCGCGATGTGATCTCACCGAAAGAGGATATTCCTGCGCACGGGGGCACTATGATGCTCATCAGAGATGATATATTTGTGGAATCTGTACCCATACAGTCTGACATCCATTCGATTTACCATCTGTAACATTCACCTGCCTCCATCCGATGACCTCTCGCTCATGGATTTAGAAGATCTAGTCTCTCAGTTACCAACGCCCATTCTGTTGGTGGGAGACGTTAATGCCCATCACCCTCTTTGGGGCTCACCTCGAACTTGTGCGAGAGGTAAATTAATTGCTGATTTTTGAACAATAATAACCTAGCTCTTCTGAACACTGGACAGCCTACATTTCTCTCAGGCTCCTACAGCACTTTTTCACATCTTGATATTGCAGTTTGTTCACCACAGTTAGCAGTTTCCTTGTAATGGAATGTCATCTCTGATTTACACTCTAGTGACCACTTTCCATGTCTTATTAGTCTCTTAACACAAGATATATGTTCCAGATGGCGCTTAGACCAAGCCAACTGTAATCTTTACCCTCAGTTGGCTGTGTTTAATTACAGTGAGCACGACTGTGGATATTTTGGTCGAACATCTCACAGAGAAGATTCTTTCTGCTGCTGAGCAAGCTATTCCACGGTCGACTGCCAATCCTCGTCGATTTCCAGTCCCTTGGTGGACGGAAGAGTGCCGAAATGTCATTCGTGCTTGCAGGGTTTTCCAACGTCGCTCCACAGTGGATAGTCTAATTGAATACAAGAAAATGCATGCCAAGTCTAGATATATTATAAAGGATAGCAAAAAGACAACATGGAGCAAGTTTATAGTTTCATTTAATCGACATACATCTTCCTCTGTCGTTTGGGATAAGTTAAGGCGCATGGCCGGAAAATTGACCCACATGCCAACTGCCGGTCTTAAATCATCTGCAGGAGCTGTTGTTGATGCATTTGACGTGGCTAACAATTTGGCTGTGGTTTTGCTCAAGCGTCTAGCTCAGATAACTATTCGCCCGAGTTCCTTCCTGTTAAGACTCAGGTTGAATCTCAAGGTTTCCTTTTTCATTCAGGAAATCTTGAAGATTACAATCGCCTCTTCACCATGGCTGAGTTAGAACACGCTCTTTGATCTTCGCGACCATCAGCACCAGGACCTAATCATATCCACGTACAAATGCTCTAACAGCTCTCTCTCCTGAAGGTAAGGCTTTCCTACTCGAGGTCTATAATTGTGTTTGGGTTGATGCCACTTTCACAGAAAAGTGGTGGGTGGCCACTGTCATACCCATTTTGAAAGCTAGAAAGGACCGTCATCTCCCGTCCAGCTACCGTCCTATTTCCCTTACCAGTTGCGTTTGCAAGGTAATGGAACGCATGATCAATGGACGGTTGGTATGGTGGTTGGAAACTCACAACCCGCTGACAAACACCCAGTGCGTTTTTCGGAGGCACCGTTAAGCAATGGACCACCTTGTGCCATTGTTGACACATATCATGAACGGATTCATGAAAAATTGTCAAACTGTTGCGATATATTTTGACCTCAAGAAGGTTTATAATACGCGTTGGCGAGCAGGGCTACTACGTTCCCTATACGCCTGGAATATACGTGGACGCGTACCATTGTTCATTCAGGAGTTTATGAAGGACTGCGTTTCCCGAGTAAGGGCCGGCTCGGTTTTTTCGAACCTTTTTGTTCAGATGAACGGAGTACCTTAGGGATCGGTACTAAGCGTTACACTGTTTGCTTATACAATTAATTCTATCTCTAAATGTGTTCCTCCAGGGGTATCGTCATGCTTATTCGTAGACGACTTTGCCGTTTATTGTACTTCTCTGCGTACGCTTTATTTGGAACGCCGTATGCAGCAATGCTTAGATAATCTCCAAGATTGGAGTTCTAAAAACGGCTTTCGTTTCTCAACTGAGAAGTCAATCTGCGGGAAGTTCTGGCGCCGCAGGAGGCGATTACCACCTTCGCTCCGATTCGGCCCGGATTTACTACCATTCGCAGATCCGACGAGATACCTGGAGTTGACGTTTGATAGAAAACTTAGCTGGTCATCGCATATCGCGATGTGACCGTTCTCTGAATATCTTGCGAATATTAAATGACAAATCTTGAGGAGCGAATCGGACTATTTTGCTGCGACTGTATCGCGCACTTGTCCGATCAAAAATAGACTATGGGTGTATCATTTATTCCTCAGCACGACCATCTGTGCTGAGGAGATTAGACGCAGTCCATAACCAGGGCATTCGAGTTTTATATGCTTCTGGCGTTAATGTGGAGTGTGTTCGGATACCTGGTCACGTTGGCTTGCCGGGGAATGAACTTGCGGATTTGGCAGCGAAGGCAGCAACCACAGAACCCAGTGTTACAATACCTCGAGTAACGTCGAAAGACTTTAGGCTTGTGCGGAGAGCGGTGCTGGCGTGAGGAGTGTTTAGCTCTCCACAGAAATAAGCTTAGGGTAGTGAAGTACATTCCAATAAACTGGGTAACTTCCTCTCGTGTATCTTGTCGTGAGGAGGTGATTTTGGCTTGGTTGCGCATTGGCTACTGAAATTTTATGCAGTTATCTTTTTAAGGGTGACCCTGCTCCTATTTGTCTGCTTTGTGGCGAAGGTCTTTTGGTCCGTCACGTGTTGCTAGAGTGTATTGCTCTAGCACATCTTCGGGACACACTGCAACTGCCGGACAGTCTTGCAGAAGTCTTAGCGGATGATAAACAAGCAGTTGATAGGATTTTGAGTTTTGTTTCGAAATTAAATTTCCAAATGCGGATTTAGTCATCTTAATAGGGGTTTTATACTCCTCGGTTTAGTTTTATATATTTATATTTATGTATGACTTGTGCTATATTTCTATATTGATATTTATCTCTGGCTTTTGCTTTGATTTTATTTATTTTTATTCAGTTTTATCTCTGGCCTTTGCCATAATCTGTTTTAAAAGAGCGCTAATGACCTAAAAGTTTAGCACCCTTAAGTAAAACCAAACTCTTCACCAAACCAAACCAAGGAAATTTTTTAGCTTAGGGAAGAGTTGGAATTCTAATGGAGCCATATCAGGTGAATAAGGTCGGTGCGACAACAATTCATACGTCTGTTCAAATTTTTTCCATGCCACAAGGACACGTGTATGGGCATGCACTGTCTTGATGGAGAATAATTTTCTTCCTTGCTAAACCTGGCCTTTTTTCGCATATTTTTTGCAGTAGTTGATCCAGGAGGTTAGCGTAGTATTCTACCATAATTGTTTGACCATTGGGAAGATAATCCATCGACAGAATCCCTTTCGCATCCCAGAACACTGATGCCATGACCTTTCTGGCTGAACGGTATTGGTTTTGCTTTCTTTGGTGGTAGAGAATCAACATATTTTCACTGCTTTGATTTTGCTTTGTCTCTGGGGTATAGTAGTGGACCCATGTCTCATCTGTGGTCACATACCAAGGCAAAAAATCTTGTGGGTTTTTCTGAAAATGGGCCAAACATTGTTCAGTCATTTGTATTCTGATGCATTTTTGCGGCACCCACCTACAAGATAATTTTTTCATATCCAATTCCCCAGTCAAAATGTGATATGCCTTTTCAGATGATATCCCTTGGAGTATCAGCAATTTCTTGCACTTTGAGTCGGCGATCCTCCAAAACCATATTGTGCACTTTTGTAATAATTTCTGGGGTGGTGACACATCTTGGCCAACCACTATGTGGTTCATCATCTAAGCTCTCCCGACCACATTTAAACTCATTGCTTCACTTGGCAACAGTTGAATATGAAGGATCAGAGTCTCCCAGTGTGTTCTGAAAATCATCACGAATTTCATTTGCTTTCATACCTTTCTTTACAAGTACTTTATCACTGCTCACTGCTTGGTTTTTTCCATCTTCAAAAATCACTACATGGGAACAACAATAGAGAGGTGTCAGCACCACAACTGTATATCCAGAGCACTGATACCATGCTAGCCTCTAGTTCTCAAGGTTGCAGGTTCAAACCCTGCAGAGGACGACAGATTTTTTTTCAGGTGTAAAAATCCTTAGCATAGCTTCCTTCGGAAGGGAAGTAAAGCCATGTCGTAGATTTACAGCACATAAAAGAACCTGAAGCCTGGTAAAGAGGCCTCTGAGCAAAATTACAGTTCTTTCACGCCCACATAGAATAGGACGCTAAGGACCATAGTAGTTAAAGAGCGTCCATAAATAAAAAAAAAAGCTCAGAGCACTGATACGCCATTTGTTTACTCAAGGAGGAGGACTGATTATTACGTCAGAACCAGATTGCACTAGCAGTGACCTCTGTTGGTGATTCCGAGAACTTTCCAAACAATCCTTGTAATATGTTAAACAATTCAAATTTATTTTTAACATATTTCAATTATTTTCTCTTTTGTTGACCTTTTTATGTCATACAATGTTTAAAATGTTGCAAAAGCAATCTTTTTCGTCTTTTCTTTATAACATAATTTCCCTTTTAGCATTATTCTTTTTCTTTCTCCTTTATAATTGATGCAATAATGATACATATGTGAGTCATTGCTCATTCCATGGATTTGCAATTCCAAAATGGTTTAGTAACTTATTAAATACACCCATTACTTTAATTTCATTTAAAAACTGCATCAAATGTCCTTTTCTGTCACTTTATGGCATTTTGTTTTGTTTTTCTTCCCTTAATACAATAATACAAATATGTTTGTACAATTCATAACTCAAGCTTTAGTTTATAAAGTGAGAGGAAAGAAACTTTTTCCCCCACAAAATATATGATTTTCATAAAATAAACTTTACATACATTAAATCATAAGTTTTAGTGTACTATGCATAAATGTTTGTTTCTGTGGTGATTAATAAAAAAGAATTGTATTCTTCTTCTTCCTCTCCTGCGAGTGGTTGAAATAGTCTAATATTTTGCTTGTAGCGTTTTCCAATAAATTTTTCATTTATTGTAACCCATAGGTATAATTTCCATATTTCTGAGTTGTTATATATGGTCCAGTGTATAATAATTCCATCTTGTAGTTCTTTTCGTGGTTGCATCAGACAAATACCTTTTCTTTAGCAGTACTTTATCATTGATTGATGGTTCCCATTTGTTTGTTCTTCACTTTCATTTTTCTTGCCTCTGCTTTCCTCTGGATTCTCTTCTCTCAACTCTTCATCTTTAGATATGGTAGATGGTAATATTGTTAAATATTGGCTTAGGTGCTGTACCTAGTATCAGTTCTGCTGGTGTGAATGTCGTCTTATTTATGGTACAATTAAATAAATTTTCCACAGTATGGCAATGGTCTACCCAACTTGAATAATTTCTATGGCACAGTAAATGAAATGTCCTTTAAGACCTCTCACAAGCATTTCCTTGTGGAAAATATTCTGAGGAATGATACAACTTCCTTCATTTTTCCTATAAAGTTCTTGTGTCCAGAGTCATATGTAATTTGTTTTCGTTTTTGTGAATCTTAAATAAAGCATAATGGTGTATCTGACAACTCTATAATTTCATTTTCCAACATGCTCTGAATTATTTTGTCTGCCTGCTTACGTATTGAGTTTGGGATAACTCTACATTTATGAGTGTGTGATTTTACCCCTTCCACATAAAAATGTGTTACACTTTCCAGTTTCTCTGAAGATACGCTTAGCAATGTCTTCATTAGTTCTTTCTTCAGTGATTTTGTGGTATTGCTCTATTTTATTCTCAAATATCTAATAGCTAGCTGTATTTTGCTCTTTTCTTATAATTGATTTTGGTCATGCTTTTCTGGGTAGGAGTAATAATATTTACATTCTCGCAGCTCAGGCAGAAAATGTTGTTGCAAGCGCATATTTATTTTCTTATAATTCTTCTTTATCTATTCTCTCAATATATTAATTTTTATCTCTACATTGACGATTATATTTTCTATAAAAACTCTTTCCTCTTCTAATTATATTTCTCGTATGTTCTATTTTTGTGATTACATTTTTCTTCCAAGAACAGAATTATTACCTGATTGCCATCTTCTTTATATGTGGTGCCCAAAACCTAATATACTCAACCAATAATACAGAATATCACTACCCAAGGTTATATTAGTTGCCAACTTTAGTACAACTAATGCAATAACTTCGCTCTCCCAGCCTCCAACTTGGATCTTTAACATGACCGGATGTCATATTCTTTCTTTTCTTTTGCCTATTGCTAGACTACAATAAACTGCACACATTGGTAAAAAGTTAACTGTGCTGTTCTTTATCCATTCCTGGAACAGAATTTCACTGCAAACAGTTATTGTAGCTCTAGTGTCTAACATTGCTTCATATGTCCTGTGCATGATATTTATATTTATGTACGGTGGATTCATTAACTACAGCTTGTTGTTTGAAAGATGCTAGTTTAACATTTTTTTATTATGTGTAATGTTGTTAAGTGACTCCTTTCTAAGTATTCACTTCTTTTTGAAATGTTGGTATCACTGTCTGTTGTTTCTCGGCTGATGGCTCCAGATAACAGTTTGTCTGTATCATTCATAGTGTCACGAACCAACTAGTTATTACTAACTCAGGCGGTGCATACATTAAAAGGAGCTTCAAATGGCAAAATTGCAAACTCGCTGCGAAACGAACCTAATCTTACAAACCACGAATGTGGGGAGAATTAAAGTTCAACTACATAAGAAAAATTACGGATTACTCGCCATACTTTTACTATAGATCCCTTTACATCATTTAATGCGATGAGAGACCTGCCACTGCATCTACTGCACAGTTTTTAACCACACTAAAATGGTGATCGCCTTCCTCTATCTTTTGAAAACAAAACTCATTCTATCTTGGCAACCACCGACTGAATCCAACGGACCCTGAAGTTAGCCGAGGTTTCTCAAGTCACTCAAGGTCCATCCAAAACAGGCTGTCAGAGCTCACACATAGCGGGTGTCATCTCTCCCCGCCCCAGAAAATAAGCCAACCATGGCTTACAAATAAAATTGAAAACAATGAGAAAAAAATATTGAAGTTAAATTTACTGAGCAATCCATCTTTCTTGAAGTAAAATTTGAAGAGTTAAAAACAATTTACAGGATCACACTATCATCGCTGTACACATTGAAATCTAATCCTGTAAGGAGACTCCATGCCCCATGACCAAAGTGTGTTAACACTTATCCCTAGCCACTCACATGGTGCCAGCTGGCCATCCCTGTGAATTGCAAAGCAGGAAAGTAGCAAAAATAATGTCTTTCTGCCACAAGGTTACTTATCTGCAGAGGATGTACATTGCACACAAAACCAAGCTAGGGCAACGGGCCCTGTCGATCCCAGTGGTAGCAGGTGAGGTGTGATAAAATAATCTTCTTGTGAGCTAGGCAAAGACAGCAGTAGTATCAAGGTGCTGAACGTAAAGGTCTGTGGGCAGGCTTTCCAGGTAACAGCTTATAAAACAACATTCCAGTGAGATCAGTACTTGAAAACTGGAACACTTGAGAATCTTCTGCTCAGTATTAAGGTATTTTTTAAATGGAATAATGACAATAACTATGATTAGCAAACATTTTAGTAAAGTGAGGAAAACAATACGCACAAGTTATAAACATTTTCAGAAATTAGATATGACAAATGGTAACAAAGATTTTAAGTTATTCTTTTGTCGTAAAATTGCAATTAATTTGTCAAAGCAAGTTAATACTTTATATTATTGTGTTGACCACATAGGAACACTCCTAATGGCCTTGTGCACCATTCTCGTTAAACCCTTCAGGGACCTTTAGCTTACCGTGGTAAGAATTGACCGGGGTAATCATCAAACAGCTGTGCACCAATGTTCACTGCAGTTTAGGTAACCGTGGTTACCTGCCTTGGTTGAGTGCACCGTTCATTGCAGGTAAACTCTACTGAACGCACCAGGATGTACATCATGTCATCTATTTTTCACCTGTTCTACCTCTTTGCTGAAACGTATTCATGTAGTTCAGCATGCAATGGCGGAAAGCAAAAGCAGACCAAAGTTTATCTACTGTTTATTAAATTTAAGGTGAAATTCTTAAGAAAAAATAGAAGGTATAGAAATAGAAGCAATAACTTTAAGATGGACATGTAGAAAAGTTGGCCTTATAACTGATTAGAAAAATATGCTGAACTTTATAGATTTGTTTCTTTCTTTCTTTCTTTCCACACTGACTACATTCCAGCTACCTTAGTCGATATTCACTTACTGAAAAAACAGGCAGAAAAAAGAAAGAAAAAAAATATATAACCCCAAACAAGATTTGAACCCGAAACCTCCTGAATAGGAAGCACACACGCTCCCGACACCACCATGAGTTAGGAACTGATCTATTCAGGTTACCGGGTTCCTATATCTGTGCAATTAAAGTACATAATATTCTTGAAAATATATTAATTGCACTAAATCCATTCATTACTCCTCTTATTTCTGCCATGTTCTTGGAACTCTGTGGATTTTCGTTACATCTTGCGTTGCGTCAGGATATTTAAGGCACCTGTCGCAGGAAAAGAAAGGTCTTAAGCATTAAAAATGACAAAGCACATTAAACTAACTTTATCAGGATGTAATTCATTGGCGAAAATGGAGTCTATCTATTTGTTGGGAATTCTAACCTATATCGTTCCGCCATTTTAACTTTTCAGCACACGAGTTGGAAATAATCAGCGAAAACCGGCCGTTCATGGCTGGTGTGCACCATTCTCGATTAAAATTTTAGGGCGGTAAAATACTTTACCGCGATGAACGGCCATTTGTGGTGCATCGACGATGGTAAAAGTTTACCGAGGATTTCACCGGCCTTGAAAGCCGGTTTTCTTCGATTATCTCGGCACCTTTACCTGTATTGCTTAACAAAATGGCGGCTTATAATGTTTTGGAACGCGATGATTTTGAAGATGAATTATTATATTTGAATTTCATTTGCGGTGATGAAAATAATCGTATGCCCATGATTGTGGATAGAGGAAACCCGTTTGAAGAAATGAGCGATAGGCGATTCCAAGAAAGGTTCCGATAACGCGATAATATCCTCTTACAGTGTGCCCCACGGCGATGAATATGATGTGTTATATTGTCCCATGCACTAGCTCAACACATGTCACGTATGTCATATGTTTATGCTGCCAACATATGACAAATTAATGCCGCCAAAGCGCCGCGAATGCGGAAACGACCACAGAGTGTATCCCAGGGATCTTAGACAACCTGTGCTTTATGAATTAACGGAAGGTTACGCTTACATTAGATTTTTTTTTTTTTTGTAAGCTTTCACGGAAGGTTATATATCCTTGTTTTAATTTGTTACCAGTGGTTTCGCTCGCGTGCGTTTGTAAGCTTACGTTTCTGATTTACAGGAGGTGAGGTTAGGTTAGGTTTAGTTTATATATATATAAGCTTACGTTTATGGATTCACGGAAGGTTAGGTTCAGGTAGTTTTTTTATATAATCTTACGTTTCTGAATTCACGAAAGGTTAGGTTACTTTTTTTTATATAAGCATAGGCTTCTGAATTACCTTTATATATATATATCCTTGTTTTAATTTGTTACCACTGGTTACGTCAAAGCAAGCGTGCGTTCCTAAGCTTACGTTTCTGATTCACGGGAGGTTAGGTTAGGTTAGGTTAGGTTAGGTTTAGTTTTTTTTATATAAGCTTATGTTTATGGATTCACGGAAGGTTACGTTTAGGTTAGTTTTCTTTTATATAAGCTTACGTTTCTAAATTCACGAAAGGTTAGGTTTAGGTTAGTTTTTTTTATATAAGCTTACGTTTCGGAATTCACGAATGGTTAGGTTTAGGTTAGTTTTTTTTATATAAGCTTACGTTTCTGAATCCACGAAAGGTTAGGTTAGTTTTTTTTATATAAGCATAGGCTTCTGAATTACCTTTATATATATATATCCTTGTTTTAATTTGTCACCACTGGTTACATCAAAGCGAGCGTGCGCTCCTAAGCTTACGTTTCTGATTCACGGGAAATTAGGTTTAGTTTTTTTTATATAAGCTTACGTTTATGGATTCACGGAAGGTTAGGTTTAGGTTAGTTTTTTTTTTATATATAAGCTTACGTTTCTGAATTCACGAAAGGTTAGGGTTAGGTTAGTTTTTTATATAAGCTTACGTTTCTGAATCCACGAAAGGTTAGGTTTAGGTTAGTTTTTTATATAAGCTTACGTTTCTGAATTCACGAAAGGTTAGGTTTAGGATAGTATTTTTATATAAGCTTACGTTTCTGAATTCACGAAAGGTTAGGTTTAGGTTAGTTTTTTTATATGGGCTTACGTTTATGGATTCACGGAAGGTTAGGTTTCGGTTAGTTATTTTTATATAAGCTTACGTTTCTGAATTCACGAAAGGTTAGGTTTAGGTTAGTTTTTTTATATAAGCTTACGTTTCTGAATTCACGAAAACTTAGGTGTAGGTTAGTTTTTTTATATAAGCTTACGTTTCTGAATTCACGAAAACTTACGTTTAGGTTAGTTTTTTTATATAAGCTTACGTTTCTGAATTCACGAAAGGTTAAGTTTAGGTTAGTTTTTTTATATAAGCATAGGCTTTTGAATTACCTTTATATATGTATATATATATATCTTTATATATGTATATATATATCCTTGTTTTAATTTCTTACCACTGGTTACATCAAAGCGAGCGTGCGCTCCTAAGCTTACGTTTCTGATTCACGGGAGGTTAGGTTTAGTTTTTTTTTATATAAGCTTACGTTTATGGATTCACGGAAGGTTAGGTTTAGGTTAGTTTTTTATATAAGCTTACGTTTCTGAATTCACGAAAGGTTAGGTTTAGGATAGTATTTTTATATAAGCTTAGGTTTCTGAATTCACGAAAACTTAGGTTTAGGTTAGTTTTTTTATATAAGCTTACGTTTCTGAATTCACGAAAGGTTAAGTTTAGGTTAGTTTTCTTTTATATAAGCTTACGTTTCTGAATTCACGAAAGGTTAGGTTTAGGTTAGTTTTTTTATATAAGCTTACGTTTATGGATTCACAGAATGTTAGGTTTCGGTTAGTTTTTTTATATAAGCTTACGTTTCTGAATTCACGAAAGGTAAGGTTTAGGTTAGTTTTATATACATAAGCTTACGTTTCTGAATTCACGAAAGGTTAGGTTTCGGTTAGTTTTTTTTATATATAAGCTTACGTTTCTGAATTCACGAAAGGTTAGGGTTAGGTTAGTTTTTATATAACCTTACGTTTCTGAATCCACGAAAGGATAGGTTTAGGTTAGTTTTTTATATAAGCTTACGTTTATGGATTCACGGAAGGTTAGGTTTCGGTTAGTTATTTTTATATAAGCTTACGTTTCTGAATTCACGAAAGGTTAGCTCGGAGCTAATATTGTCTTATAGTGTGCCCGTAGAAAATGCTTATAAAATCAAAAGGGAAGCGAATAAATTACCTTAAGAGTGAGCTTAGAACACGATGTGGTCTCGTCTATGGCTGGTGCCCACCTACCCGGCCGTTTTAGTTATATAGGCAAATCGCGTCAGGAAGGAAACAAACGTAGCCATTTTGCGAAAAATTACATGCAAATTGGGTACTGCCAACGTAAATGAAAATGTGAAATCAGCTAAAAATGCGATGCGCCGTCGTTACCACTATCTGTTCTATCAACAGTTCTTCTTCGATAGTTGTTGAAACGCAATGCATGCAAATTAACAGTGCGTATTTAATATAAAGCAAAATGGTTTGCACGGGATGTGAGAATACTGTCTTTAGCATTCTAACTCAACACGTGCTATGCTTCGCTCGCGTGCTTTGATGTAACCAATGGTAACAAATTAAAACAAGGATATATATATATATATAAAGGTAATTCAGAAACCTATGCTTATATAAAAAAACTAACCTAAGCCTAACCCTAACCTTTCGTGAATTCAGAAACGTAAGCTTATATAAAAAAACTAACCTAAACCTAACCTTTCGTGAATTCAGAAACGTAAGCTTATATAAAAAACTAACCTAAACCTAAACTTTCGTGAATTCAGAAACGTAAGCTTATATAAAAAACTAACCTAAACCTAACCTTTCATGAATTCAGAAACGTAAGCTTATATAAAAAAACCAACCTTTAGTGAATTCAAACGTAAGCTTATATAAAAAAAAACCTAACCTAAACCTAACCTTCCGTGAATCCATAAACGTAAGCTTATATAAAAAAAACTAAACCTAACCTCCCGTGAATTAGAAACGCAAGCTTAGGAACGCACGCTCGCGTGCTTTGATGTAACCAATGGTAACAAATTAAATCAAGGATATATAATAATTCAGGTAATTCAGAAACCTATGCTTATATAAAAAAACTAACCTAAGCCTAACCCTAACCTTTCGTGAATTCAGAAACGTAAGCTTATATAAAAAACTAACCTAAACCTAACCTTTCGTGAATTCAGAAACGTAAGCTTACATAAAAAACTACCCTAAACCTAACCTTTCGTGAATTCAGAAACGTAAGCTTATATAGAAAAAACTAACCTAAACCTAACCTTTCGTGAATTCAGAAACGTAAGCTTATATAAAAAAACTAACCTAAACCTAACCTTTCGTGAATTCAGAAACGTAAGCTTATATAAAAAAACTAACCTAAACCTAACCTTCCGTGAAGCCATTAACGTAAGCTGATATAAAAAAAACTAAACCTAACCTAACCTCCCGTGAATCAGAAACGTAAGTTTAGGAACGCACGCTCGCTTCGCTCGCGTGCTTTGATGTAAACAGTGGTAAAAAATTAAAACAAGGATATATATATAAAGGTAATTCAGAAGCCTATGGTTATATAAAAAAACTAACCTAAACCTAAGCTTTCGTCAATTCAGAAACGTAAGCTTATATAAAAAAAACTAACCTAAACCTAACCTTTCGTGAATTCAGAAACGTAAGCTTATATAAAAAAAACTAACCTAAACCTAACCTTTCGTGAATTCAGAAACGTAAGCTTATATAAAAAAACTAACCTAAACCTAACCTTTCGAAAGCTTACATAAACAAAAAATCTAACGTAAGCGTAACCTTCCGTTAATTCATAAAGCACAGGTTGTCTGAGATCCCTGGGCTACACTCTGTGGTCGTTTCCGCATTCGCGGCATTAATTTTCATTTTGGCGGCATTAATTTGTTATATGTTGGCAGCATAAACATATGACATACGTGACATGTGTTGAGCTAGTGCATGGCATAGTGTGACATCTGTTGGACAATATAACACATCATATTCATCGCCGTGGGGCACACTGTAAGATGATATTATCGATATTTTGTGTTATTTTCTATTAGTTGAGGTAAAAATCTCAGTATAACAAAAGCATACATACAACCCCTTTGTCTATGCCCAATGCGTCAGTCTTAAATAAGATACATTAGTTTTCTCTAATTTTAGTCCATTTTATGTTATACAAGAGCAGTTTTCTTTTGATCACAGAGGTATTATTAAAGATGATTTGTTATTAATGCAATTGGAAATAAACTTCATGAAAGTTTTGTGAGATGGCCTCTTTGCTACAAGCATCATTGCATTTTCTAGTTATACCCTCGCTGGCTTCAGTACACCTGAGCCTGTTTTAAAAGTGTGTCTCATGTATGGTGCTGCTGTTGAGTCAAGTATTTCCTTAAGTTTGGGATGCACACTTTGATGGCATTGTATTTTCCCTCCTCCAGTCTTATATATTTCTAACTTCTCATCTGTCATGTCCTGGCTTTCTTTTCAAATTCTCGTAACACGTTTTTAACTTAAAGGCACTCTTTTATGTTACCCCTAAAAACAAAAGCACTTATGATTACAAAAGCTGCATGAATAAACTAAGCATTTCTGACAAAGGGTATCATTTATAATAACTAAACATTGCTGTTCGCGCACAAAGCCTTATTTAAGTGCCCACATCAGAACTGTATATTCGCGGTATGCCAGCCGCTACCAACATAATATTTAACATCGCTAGACGTTAAACGAACTGAACACACACATGTTGAAATGCACATCACTGAAAACACCCGTAAAATGTGTTCTCTGTAAGGGGATATAAAAAGTGAAATCTACATAAACATCGGTATAACGCACATAAATATGCACGGATTGTGTGCAAAAACACAAAAATGAAAACCAATTACGCCGTGAAATAAAACACGTAGATGAAGCCAAACATTAATAAAGTTTAAAGCAAAGCACACGTAAACTACACAAATATGCATGAAATTTCGGGAAAGTCTGCAATATATGAAGTTTAAAACTGTCGACATTTTAAAATTTATGTTTACTTTTTCTTATTCATTGCTCTACCACGTACTAGTAGGTAGAGGAGGTATTGATTTCCACCCCAAAAATTCTATACCGAAATTTCACCATAAATACATGTTTTTAGGGCCCTTGAATGACAATAAAAAGAACGTTTACTTGTTCTACTACGTACCTAGTAGGCGGAAGAGGTGTTTCATTCCACACAAAATATTCGATACCGAGATTTCACCGGAAACAGTTTTTGAGGCCCCTCAACGAACAGAAAAAGAACTTTTATTTATTCTATGTACCTAGTAGGCAGAGGAGTGTTTCACTCCACACAAAAAAATTCGATACCCAGATTTCGCCGAAAATACATGTTTTGAGGCCCTATGAATACAAGAAATGCGTTTTTAGAAAGCAAAACTGACGAATATCTTTTCAACCCATAGGTCCATGGTAGAAACGGTAAAAAAAACTGGTTCAGGGTCCCTCAAAACAAGCATTTCCAGTGAAATCCCGATATCGAATTTCAATCGTTTTAGGTACGTGGTAGAATAAGTAAAAGTTGTTTTTCTTTTCATTCACGGCGCCTCAAAAACATGTAAGTAGGTACAATAGAGGCATTCGGGAACAGTTTTTTGCATTTATATGGGAAAGGATAGGGAAAAGATGATAGATGCGGAGGTTCACGGAGGAAAATGCGTTTATATGGGAGAGATAGGGAATACGGGGGGGGCTGATGCTAGGCTAGACAGGGGCTGAAGTAGGGAAATACACTTTATATGAGTGAGATAGGGTATACCGGAGAGGTGCTAGGCTAGACATGCTGAAGGAGGGGGAATATAGGCTTATACTTGAGAGATAGGGAATACGAGGGAAGGTACTAAGATAGACGAATGTTAAAGGTGGAATGCGCTTATACAGGTGACATAGGGAATGCGAGGGAAAAAGCTAGGATAATCAGAGATGTAGTGGAGTATACGTTTATACGGCAGAAGTAGGGAAACGTTGATAGGGGTTACGGAATGGTTAACTAAACTGTAAACAAAGAACCACATTATTCAAGAACTTTAACAACAAAAAGACTCGAGAATAGATCACTTGTAAGGTATTCGAGGAGCGGTCTTAGTGCCAAAACCCCCTAAGTCAGTTGGGACAATTGGCGGGGACTGGCGCACTTAATATGCAGGAATGTGTATTCATATGCAAATGAGCTCCCCCACCTCCTCTCTCCCCGCCCCTTTCCCAGCTCCTTGGTACTTCCAGGTGCAGCTGTGGGTCATAAATCTTGTTGAGTATAATGGAAAGTTGACAGTTAAGCAATTAAGGCTGTCAATCAACTGTCAAAACCAACAAGGGGGTCATAAATTTACGCTTCTGTAACACAGGCAGAGATGTTTTTCTATCCATTCCACATCCGGCCACTTCTGCACCTGCAGCAGCTCACCCACCCCCACTCGCATGTTTTAACAACCGCGTGCAAGATGTTATTCATCACTGTCAAATTGAAAACAAAGAGAATGCTGGACAAAAGGACAGATTCTCTTTCTATTGTCCGGGGCAAGGCTTCCTTAGAAAGAGCACCTGGTATTCCCATTCCACTAGCATTTAACAAAATAACAATGCTTGCCCTTCAACTGTCAAAATGAACAAAGGCCATGATAAATTAGGGTCGTGACAAAAGAGAACTGAAGCCCGTTAACAAAGAAACAACTTCTATTGTATTTTCTTTCTATTGTCCGGGGCAAGGCTTCTTTAGAAGGACCACCTGGCATTCCCATTCCACTAGCATTTAACAAAAGAACAATGCTTGCCCTTGAACTGTCAAAATGAACAATGAGGATGCAGGACAAAGGAACAGATTCTATTGTATCCCCTTTCTTTTGTCCGGGGTAAGGCTTCTTTAGAAGGACCACCTGGCATTCCCATTCCACTGTTGTATAACAAAGCAGGTCCCTTTTCTTTGTTCGAACACAAGCGTGCTTGACAAAAGAATCTGAAGGAGGCTTTATGCTCGCTCTGTCTTTGTTCGCGTGAAAGACAGAGAGGTCTGTTTAGCTGCTATACGTAAACATTTCAACAACGTCAGAGTCGGCCATCATGGTTTTTGCCCTGAGGGGCTGATCTCACCGAATGTTTTCACAAGGTCCTACGAATATACCCGAACATAATTTCTCTGTTTATGTAGCTGACTGTTTTCAAACAGCGATATAAACGTGTATTTAACCTATGCCATTACATACATTAAACCTCTATGTATACTTGGATATCCATAGATCGGTGCTCAATTCTTATTGCAATCAAAAGTTTAATTTTTTAATTGTTACTGAGAAATTGATGATTGATATTATTATATCATTACCCTAATTAATAAAAGGGTGTTCAGGGGATCGTAGTTCAAATCTTGCCATGCGAAACTCTAATGCACAATAACTATTAAACTATGGACGGTCAAATTAAAATGTATCTAACAAACATAATTTAATTATTTTATATAGCATTACCCTAATTAATGAAGGGATGTTCAGAGGGTCCTAGATCGAATCTTATCCAGCGAAACTCTAATGCGTAATAACTATTAAACTATGCACGGCCAGATTAAAATATATTTAACAAATATAATTTAATGTTTTATATATCATTACCCTAATTAATGAAAGGGTGTTCAGAGGGTCTTAGCTCGAATCTTACCCAGCGAAACTCTAATGCTTAATAAATATTAAACTATGGGAGTATGTGTGGTCAGATTAAAATGCATTTAACAATTATAATTATTTATATTAAACACATGTGTATACTTAGGCATCCCAATTGATACTTTGTTAGCGTAAAGCATTATTATATCATTACCCTGAATAATGAAAGACCGTTCAGAGGTCCTAGCTCGAATCTTACCCTGAAAATCTAAAACTTAATAACTATAAAATTATAGAAGCATGCACGAGCAGATTAAATGCGTATTTAACAAATATAATTTAATTCTTTTATATAACATTACAATGTTTAATGAACTGTATTCTTAGGAGTCAACGTTGGAAGCGAAATTCAAGAAATTGGTGACTGAAATGGAGGAGTCTCAGCTTAAGGGTAGCAACTGGGTTTTGCTTGCTGTGGAAGGGGTTCGACTTTGTATCAACAAGTACAATCCGTTACGAGGAAGTAGCTACATTCCACTACCACCTTTTGTCGTAGCTAAAGAAACGTGTATAAACATACAGAACTTTATTGATGAGAAATGTTTCATGTATTCTGTACTAGCTAAATTCATAGGGAAGAATGCACATCGTGTGAGCAAATACTAACAGCTTCAAGATAAGTATGACTTCAGCTGCGTTTCCTATCCTACTACACTTTCTCAAATACCTAAATTTGAGATTTTAACAAGATGTCTATCAACGTTTTCGGCCTGGATGAGAAGCATGAAGTGTATCCTATAAAGATTGCTGATATTGAGCTACCTGAACACCGTGACATGCTACTATTGAATGACAGTAGTGGAAAATAACACTATGTATATATAAAGAATTTTGAGAAACTCATTCGACGACAGAAAACTAAATGTAATCAACATGTTTATATATGTAAGCGTTGTTTCACACATTTTGATGATCGATATGGACGAAGCGGGCTGGAAAAACTAGAAGAAGATGCATCCATCTGTAATCAACACGGTGTTGCAAGGGTAGTTATGCCTACCAAGGAGAAATCAATTGTTCAGTTTAAAAAATATTGAGAGGATGCTGAAACTACCTTTATGTCATCTATGCAGATTTTGAGAGTATTCTCACTCCATGTCATACGTGTATACCCAATCCTGAAACTTCCTATACAACCCCTTATCAAGGGCACACATCAATGAGCTTCTGTGTTTACGTGAAGTCTACATCCAGTGTTGAACATATTGAAACTGGTCTTCCTAAGCATCCCCTTGTATATCGTGGTGCTGATGCTCCTCAGAAGTTCATGGAATACCTACCGCTCCTTGCAAAGGAAATTAATAATGTATACAAATCAGCCAAACATCTGAAACTTACGGATCAGCAACAGAAGGATTTTAAGTCTGCTATGGCATGCTACTTGTGTGGCAAAGGCTTTACAGGAGAAAACTACAAAGTACGGGACCATGATCACATCAGCGGTGAATATCGTGGAAGTCTACATAATGAATGTAATTTATTCTGCAAAACACCTAAATATATTCCAGTCTTCATGCATAACCTTAGCGGATATGACTCGCATTTCATTGTAAAGGAGTTGGGGTGTACAAGTGAACGTGTGGATGTAATTCCTAGCTCTGAAGAAAGCTATATCTCATTCACCAAGTAAGTAGGAGATATAAAGCTTCGGTTTGTAGATAGCTTTCGGTTTATCAGTACAAGCTTGGATAAGTTGGTAAAAAATCTAACCTCATATCGTGAAACACTTCGGAGAAGACAAATTGAAGTTGATGACTCGTAAGGGTGTATTTCCTTATGATTACGTCACTTCATGGGATGTTTTAAACGAGACCTGCTTGCCTCCTAAGCATACTTTCTACAATAGATTAAATGAAGAAGAAATTACTGATACTGACTATGATCATGCTAGAAATGTATGGGAGCTGTTTAATGTGAGATACCTGGGAGAGTACAGTGACCTGTACTTAACTTCGGATGTACTTCTTTTAGCGGACGTCTTTGAGACGTTCAGAGAGCAAACCCTCAAAACACATAAAGTCGATCCAGCCCATTATTTTACCTCTCCAGAACTTACATGGGATGCCATGTTACTGTATACAGGAATTAAGCTGGAATTGTTACAGGATTATGACCAGTTACTCATGGTAGAATCAGGATAAGAGGAGGTTTATGCCAAGTTTCCCATCAATATGCAGAGGCTAATAACACGTATATGGAGAAGTTTGATCCTTCGAGACCAAACCAATTCATTACATATGAGGACTTAATAACCAATATGGGTGGGCAATGTGTTACGCCCTCCCTTATGGGAATCACCAGAAGAAATCGACATAGAAAGACTACAAGAAGATGATCCTCATGGTTACATATTAGAAGTTGACATCGAGTATCCTGCAGAACTTCACGATCTGCACAATGATCTACCTTTCCTGCCTGAGTGTATGAAACCACTGGAAGCATCTACAAAGAAATTGATACGTCATCTTGGACTTCGAAAGAAGTATGTGGTGCATTACATGGCTTTGAAGCAAGCTCTTATTCATGGACTACGACTAACAAAATTCCATCGTGTGGTATTATTCCGACAGTCTCGATGGTTAAAACCTTATGTAGAATTTAACAACAGGCTACGACAGCAAGCTGCAAATGACTTCGAGAAGGATCACTACAAGCTCTTTAACAACGCCATGTTTGGAAAAACTATGGAGAACCTGCGTAACCGTATGGATATACGACTGGTGACAAATGAGAAGACTCTAGAGAAATTGATCACCAAGCCTACGTGCATCGATAGGACAATATATGCTGCTAATCTAGCTGCTGTACATATGGCCTCTCGTCAGATTGTATTCAACAAGCCCATATGCATTGGAATGAGTGTTGGACATCTCCAAGACATTAATGTACCACTATCATTATGTGTTGTTACCATATTACGGAGCTGAAAACCTGAAGCTTATGTATATGGACACTGATTCATTCATTCATCGTGTAAGAACTGAAGATGTGTATCGGGACAAGCTACGTTTTCTTGAGCATCTCGATACAGCTGATTACCCTGTTAACCACATATGCCATTCAGTTCTAAACAAGAAGGTGCTTGGGAAATTTAAAGATGAGACTAATAGCAAAATCATTCTACGCTTTGTTGGACTACGACCTAAGATGTATGCCTTAGATATTCAAGGTTCGATGATAAAAAAGATTAAATGTATAAAACTTAGCGCTATTAAGCAGTACATTACATGTGACAGCTATACAGACTGCCTTAAAACCTGTGAAATCATCAGAACGCCCATGAATCTAATCCTACCGCGAAAGCACGCTGTTACCAGAGTACAAGTGAATAAAATTACATTGAATCCCTTTGATGATAAAAGAGTTATTGCCGAAGATGGAATAACTACCTATGCGTATGGACATTACAGTATTGCAAACAGTGCTTAAGAGAATTTAAGTCGAAGATGAAGATTTTCTCCGCCGGTCTACAAGCTTTAAAAATTGTAGTTTACTCACGTGCTGTGTATGCACATAGCTGAGAAATGGTGAAGAAAGGAGAAGATGGAAAGGGAGACGGTAACCCTGCCATTAGGAGCAAATGCTAGTGTTAGTCTCAAGCCTAGATAAAGGGGAGAGAGGTCTACCCTTACAACCCTTGTTTAATGAAGCAATGATTTAACTGATAAAGCTGCACAGCCAGCACAAGAGCTGTAGCAGAAGCAAATGCAGCAGCTACCGTTGCAGATAACTGTTAAACAAGCAACTCCAACTATAACAAAAATAATTAAAATTGGTTCCATATCATTAAGATTTTGATTTTATTAACAAAAACATTTTAAAACATTTCGGTTATTTTCAACAAAGCGCCGTCTACTACAACAATAGCAGCGACAACAACCGTTTACATAACAGCTGCAGCAGCAGCTAATCCTGTAGCTATAGAGTTAGCAGTCTTAGCAGCAGCAACCATCACAACAATGATATTCCAGCAGCTGTAGATTCACCCCCACCGCAGCTACAACAATAGCAGCATCAGATCCTGCGGCTGTGGCAGCATTAGACCCAGAGGCAAATACAGCAGCTATCGTAGCAGATACAGCGGCTGTACAACACTAGCTGTAACAGATACTACAGCTGTAGCCGCATCTGCTACAACAATAGCAGCAGCACTAGCACAGTCACAACACTAGCAACGATAGCAACAAGACGTCACATGGTAACAGGAGCAGCTAATCAGTCAGTTGCAGATTCAGTAGTGCATTTATGAAACTGAATTACGTTCTAAAAATGGGCTCGAATAGCTTGGGTACTACATGAATCAGCTGAAATTAATTAAATAACAGCGATAAAAATCAGTGATTGAAATTATCACAAACTCCTGTGATTCTAATCTGTTTAAATACAATGAAATAGCTAACATTTCAAGTAAACAGCTTTTCGTGACGATGACGTATAAAGTCGCTTTCAAAGTCTAGCAGCTGCATAGGTAGTGAACAACCTTGCTTCACCAGTTCTATCATACCGTGTAAAATAAATAATGCTTAATGAATATATGCTAATGTTCGTGAACCATGTCAGAGTATAAAAGAACAATGCAATAATAAAAATCAATTAGTATACCATGAGAGCTAACAAGGTTAAAATCGCAAGAGGCTCTGGTTTAATTAGCTCCCATTAACCGGATGCAATTTGAAGTGCATTTACCTGGCTACAGATACTTCGTACCCGGGACAAAGCTAGAAAAAAGCTTAAAGAGAGGAGACCCAGAAATCAACCCGTTAGACGAAGCGTGTAAACTTCACGACATTGCCTACGCTCAGCATAAGGATTCAACATCGAGAAACATTGCTGACAAGACCTTGGCTGAAAAGGCGTGGAAAAGAGTGCAGTCATCTGATGCTATATTAGGCGAAAAGTTGGCAGCGCGACTAGTAACAACTATTATGAAGGGGAAGGTAGCTGTTGGTGCCGGATCCAGGAAGAAGAAACGAGGAGGATTTCTACCTCTCATACCAATTATTACAGCTCTAGGTGCTGCCGCTGGAGGTGCAGCGCAAATTGCCTCAGCAGTAAATAAGAAAAAGGCAGCAGATAAACAACTTGCCGAAATGATGAGACGTAACAGAGAAATTGAGGGAAAGGCGGCTGTTGGCGCTGGATCCAGGAAGAAGAAACGAGGAGGATTTTTACCTCTGTTACCAATTATTGCAGCCCTAGGAGCCGCCGCTGGAGGTGCATCACAAATTGCTACAGCCGTAAATAAGAAAAAGGCAGCAGATAAACAACTTGCCGAAATGATGAGACGTAACAGAGAAATTGAAACAAGAAGAAGAGGTTTTCGAGTGAAGAAGAATAAGGGGAGGAACATCGAAACGAAGAGGAGACAGAGCCAGAAAGGAAATTCAAAAAACTCAGGCAGAGGGCTAAACTTGCCCCGGAAAAAACCTTGAGTAAGATAGACCTCGAGTTGTATGCCCGACGTTTAAAGATTCCTCATTTTAGAGGTGTGTACATGATCGATCAGCTACCCTCAAGACCTTGTTACAGAGAGAGAATTATTGTTAATCTCGATACTTCAGAGAATGAAGGCACTCATTGGGTTGCTATAAAAAGGATGGCAACGTGTCATTTTATTTCAATAGCTTTGGAAACTTGAAGCCTCCAAAAGAGATAGAAAGGGACCTCAGAGGTGTTAAGGTACTGTATAACACCAAGAGGTTTCAGAGTTTCAGCTCGGCCATCTGCGGGCACTTGTGCTTGCAATTTCTATCGCAATGAGTTACACTATTGACGTCAGTGACAACGAGTCTGTTCTTACTACATGCCTGAATCCTCCTTTTCAGTTAGATCCAAAAGGTCATTATGAGATTGATCTATTGAATTTTGAAACCTTCTATTCAATTCCCAATGTTAATAGGAGTAATAATCAATTGCATTACCTGCATAATGATGAAATTTAGATCATTGATATACCTGATTAAATGTTCTTTCACTATTGATTGTTTTCCAATGATTGTTCTATAGGAACGATCTGGGGCTTCAGAGACAAAGTTATTCCAGCTGATCAGCTCGCTGAATCTGATTTCCTGGTGAATATATTTAGGTTTAGCATCATATGAATCTAGCACAGTATTGCATCATTCTCCTTCCTCGTTACTAAAAGAGGACACTCGATCTATCAGTTTTCCCATCTGTTACGCATGGATATCATATTTCACAAGAACCATCAAATCCATTTTACCTCTTGTTCATAAACATCTGCTTCATAGAGAAAATTAGCCTTCGTATAGGAGAGCATAACAGCAATATCATTGACCTTAGAAACAATGATATAAGCATAATGCCCATAGATTTTAGAAGAAGAAGAAGAAATCAGCGACGTCGAGGATATGACAATGAAATGCTTCGACGCGGACATCATGCTCTGCCCCTGACACCCAGAGGGTTAACATCACGCAATCGGCAGTTCCTCCAGGTATTGGGCTTCAGAATCCTATAATCATGGCCATCTTCAATGTTACCGGGACATTGCTTTCGCAATGACACCGAGATTCGATGACAAAATCACTAAACAAGAGGAACATGTGTTTTATGCCGTATAATACATCAGCTCTGGACACAAACAACGAGATTAGAATCCCCTGTCAAGCTGAGGATTTATATACTTTACCAGTTGAAGTTATCTATACATAAATGGAAATATTACTAAACCTAATGGAACAGCTACTGCTACAAAGCTTATGCACAGTAGACAGTCGGTGTTGGTGCTGTTTCAATCCAAGGGTTCTAAAAAACTGTATTATGCCGTCTCAGGGTGAAGAAATGCTGCTGTTATACCTGTACTAATCGAGTGGAGAAGGCCTATGATTCGACTTTCTGATGCTGAGATAATCAAGACAGCCAAGCTGGATAAGACTCTGTTTCACCCATTTAGGACAACATATCTGCATACTCAACCTGCTGTGCCACAAATTAAATCATTCACCTGGAATGTCGCCACCACATCAAAAATGAAGAAGCCGAGATTTGTCATTTCGGGCGATCAGACTTTAGGATCGAGTAATGTATCTAAAGATGGTTCCCTTTTTGATCATTGTAACATAACTAATTTGAGGCTTTATCTTAATAGTGAATATTATCCCTATTGATGCAGTAATTTGTATCACAAATTACTTAAATGTAAATAATGATTGTAATATGAATATGCATTTTTATGTGACATTGATTTCAGATGTTTATTGATTGTAAATATTGTTGAAAAGTAAATTTATAAGGCTTTACTGAAACTGTCAATAATAGCGCAATAATGCAGCGAGGGGGTGAGCTGTTTATCATTATTGGAAACGAGGAAGTTACGTAATGTTGGCGAGTTTTCGGTAGAAACTTCTGGAATGTGTTCTCCCTAAAGCATATGTATTCATAATTTTAATTGGATATTAAGATAGACGCTAATGTTGGCGCGTTTTATTAGCCAATTGCAGTTCAGTTATAATCTTTAGGCGTATCTGATTGAAGGGGTATAAATAGAAGCCAAGTTAGAGGTAAAGTCAGTCAGTCCTTCAGTTCGCCGAAAGCATTCATACATTACACGTCGTATTCAGTGGTCAGTTCATCAAAAATCTGTGTACACTACACGTCGTCTTCAGTCAGTCAGTTCGTCATACATCGGATATAGATTCACAAGTTAAGCGCAGCAGAATTATGAAAGATCTAAAGTATTGTAAGGTTAATTATATAAAAGATTGAAGTACGTTGATTAAAAGTGATCAGTAAGAAGTTATTATAACAGTTTCAGTTTGGCGAGTATCTAGATCAATATGTAAAAGTGATAGTGAACGTGTTCGACAATAAAAATTATAAAACAAATTTCTTCATCAGTGTTCTTTTTGGATAAAAGATTCCTTTCCGTTTACACAACCCTGATCAAGACACATGTTCGACCCAAGATAAGATAATAGCTAGCCGGAGGACATTTTAAATGAAATCAAACAAAAGCTAACACTGATGCAAATTGCTAACACAAGATGGAGCTACAAACCGAACAAATGAATGACGTCGCAAGATGGCTTCAACACACGTGATGCAAACAAACATAAGTAATACCGTCGCAAATTGGCTACCATAACGTGGGGCTACAATAATGTTACTTCAAATTGGCTCCCAAACGTGGGGCTAACAAACAAACAATAATGTTAAATAAATAACATTAATTCGCTACACTATCATGACATGAATTTGGACTTTGGAAACTCTAGATTTGCATCATTGTATGACATGTACTTAAGCTCTTATTATGAAAAAGAGAATTATCCTTCTTTGAAGAGAAAAGATTTTCTTCAATATTTGTTATAGATTGCTCACATCAACCAGAGGAAGTTGTAAATGGTGCTGTTAAACATTAGAATAGAAATTCAAGCTAGTGCAAATATTCCTGCAGTGATCACATTGTATTGTTTAATAATTCACGATAAAGTATTTACATACAAGCCTCTGACTCATGTGATGCAGCTTTTATTTTAAACTAATCATTGTAAGGATTTAGTTTTCATTAGGGGTGTAAGGATTTTTAATGAATTAAAACACTGTGTAAAAGAATACTTTCATTCTTTTTATTGTTATTATTTATCCTACATTTCCATCACTTTCTTCCTCCAACTCCTCGTTCCAGCATATGTCATTACATTTGCAACAGACAGGTTACCTAAATGGCAATCTATAAACGATTCAAGTCTGTTTAGCTTGCAAATTTCATCGCTATTTAAAAGTATTTCACAATCATTTAAATTAGTATTCAAAAATTTTATTTCTGTCTCTTGCATATAAGCAACAATATTATAAGAGAAAACAATATTTTCACAATATTCCACACGCGGACACTTTTTTTGACTGGAGGAATGCTTTGAATGTAGGAGGACTCTCTCAAATTATCTCCTAGTCTTGAATTGTTATGTATACAAATTTGTCTGTGTTTTTCACTATAAGCAATGGAAGATCGCAGAAGAATCCTATCTTAACGCTGTACCTTTTCGAGCTGTAGACGTCTCGACACCCGCTTCTTACCGACATGTTTCTTGGGTGTTCTCGATGTTGCTTCTTCTATCCTCCAATAGCGTCAGCCTCCTTTGCAGGTCTGCAAAGCTGTTCCTCTTCTTCTTCTCCTCGTTATTGCGCCGCCTGAAATATTGTACAATGAAAGTCTTAGAAAGCATGCTTTAGGGAAGTGAAGGTAGCCTGAAAATAATTGCATGTTTTTGTTAGTGTACACTTAAAATGAGACATAAAAGATTTGTATAAAATTCGGATATTGCTCGTTATTTCATTGCGTAGATATAACTAAATTCAAAACATGATATTGTGATTTTTTTTATAAATTCTATAACGTGTATCTTTTGTATCTGTATATGTATTATCAATGAGTCAGTTGTTTTATTTATGAATTTTTCCATGTTAAAATAGGAGAACATCCAATACTTGAGTTTGATATTTCTACATACCTTCTCTGTAGGTATAAAAGACAATTTACATGTCTTAAATTTCCCCATCTCCGCTATACCGTTATACTGAAGGTATACCTTGCCTGGGATTTCTGCAATCTCTTGATCAGTTAACGAATTATAGCGCTCTGGTAAGAACACTTGGCTATCCTCCAGCGAAGATACGATCCTGGTACCGTATCTTGTTTGAGCTCTCTTTAAGGACTCTATCTCATATTTAAGACCTATTTCGAGAACTTGAACTTGGCAAGTCTGTAGGAAACTACGCTCTTCAACCATCTTGTTAAGTCTATCTGCTTAACAATCTGTAACGGACATTGACATGAATTATTATTTTCACTACATTATTCAAGTTGAATGACAAGTTATACATTTGTTTATATTAGAACTAAACTGTGTGTTGTGCTACATCACCAAATGTTTTGTAAGTATCCTTATGAATGTGTAGAGAAACAAAGAATGAGTGGAGAAAAATGTGTGAATATTAATAGAAGAATGTGTAGCGAAAATCGTATGAATGTGTAGAGAAACAAAGAATAAGTACAGAAATTCATGTGAATGTTCATGGAAGATGAACCTGTAGAGAAACAAAGAACGCGTAGAGAAAATCGTGTGAATAAGAAACAAAAAATGAACTGAGAAAATCGTATGAATGTTAATGTAAGAAGAATGTTTAGCGAAAATCGTATGAATTCGTTGAAAAACAAAGAATGAATAGAGAAAATCGTGTGAATGTTCATGGAAGATGAACCTGCTGAGAAGCAAAGAATGAGTAGAGAAAATGTATGAATGTTAATAGAGTATGAACCTGCAGAAAAACAAAGAATGAGCGGAGAAAATCGTGTGAACGTTTATCTAAGAGGAATGTGTAGCGAAAATCATACGAGTATTTATGCAAGAAGAATGTGCAGAGAAAATGGCGCGAATGTTAGTAGAAGAATGAGTAGAGAAAATCGTGTGAATGTTGACGGAAGATGAACCTACAGTGAAACAATGAATGAGCGGAGAAAATCGTATGAATGTTTATGCAAGAAGAATGTAGAGAAATCCATGTGAGTGTAAAGTTCAGATTAAAAAATATGATTCTCTTGCAGCGGATCGTCTTTCATGTACTGTATCGTTTAAACAAAAATAAGAGCATTGTAAAACCAACAGTGATTTTGTATAGTTATCTAAAAACTCACTCACCTTGCATTGTTTCCTGTTGAATGCTGTACATGTAGATGGCCTGCACCTCTTCTTAAATTAAAACACCTCGCGCTTTTTTTACGTTCTTAAAAATTTAAATGTATAGTTAATCAGCTCACAATGTTTCTAGCAGGCGCAAATATATGTTTATATAGGGATCTAAACCCTCCCAAGCGATATCAGCACATCGTCATGGCGGGGTGGAGAGGGGATGGGATGTATACACGTCACGTGATTATTACAGCCAATGACATCATCTCTTGCTGCGCATGCGCAGAAGCTCTCAGAACTTATATCCCTATTGCTTCAATTCACCCCTCTAAAGCTCACTCTCTCACAGTACCTTCATATTGTGTTTACGCAAGCTATAAAAATGTGTTGTGATGAAAGTCATGTGAGGGCGGTAGCCTGAAAAGAATTACATTTTGCTAGGTTACAATGAAATGAGACGAAGCTTTTTTAATTCCGTAAAGGCAATAATTTCCAATGATATGTATGTGTGTGTACTGCTGTATGTGTCTAAGCTTGTAGACGTATCCGCTCGTGATTGTGCGTGTGTGTGCGAGTGTGCAAGTGTAACGGTGTATGTATGTACGTACGTGAGTGTTTTTGCGTGTATGTGTGTATGCGTGTGTGCGTGCGTGCATTATGTGTGTGAGTGTAAGCGCGCTGGTGTATGTATTTGTTTGTATACGTATGAGGTGTGTGAATGCGTGTGCGTGTGTGTGTGTGCGTGCACTGTTGTATGCGTGTTGATGTATGTTTGCTCGTGTATATGTGAACGCCTGGATGTGTACAAGCCGTGGAGAAACAAAGAGATAGATTGAAAGAAGAAAAACGAAGAAAGAGAGAGAAGAAGAAAGAAAATAAAGAATCGTGTCTAGTCATCGGAATATCTAAGTATACGCAGGGTTTAACATAAATAATTATATTCGTTAAATGCAATTTTAATTTGACCGCCCGTGCTCACATAGTTTAATATTTATTATAGCGTTTCGCTGGGTAAGATTCGAACTAGGGGCCTCTGGGTTCCTAAGAATACAGTTCATTAAACACTGTAATGTTATATAAAAGAATTAAATTATATTTGTTAAATGCGTATTTAATCTGCTCGTGCATGCTTCTATAATTTTATAGTTATTAAGTTTTAGATTTTCAGGGTAAGATTCGAGCTAGGACCTCTGAACGGTCTTTCAATATTCAGGGTAATGATATAATAATGTTTTACCCTAACAAAGTATCTATTTGGATGCCTAAGTATACACATGTGTTTAATATAAATAATTATAATTGTTAAATGCATTTTAATCTGACCACACATACTCCCAGAGTTGAATATTTATTAAGCATTAGAGTTTCGCTGGGTAAGATTCGATCTAGGACCCTCTGAACACACTTTCATTAATTAGAGCAATGATATATAAAAGAATTAAATTATGTTTGTTAGATACATTTTAATTTGAGCGTCCATAGTTTAATAGTTATTGCGCATTAGAGTTTCGCATGGCAAGATTCGAACTACGATGCTCTGAACACCCTTTTATTAATTGGGGTAATGATATAATAATATCAATCATCAATTTCTCAGTAACAATTAAAAAATTAAACTTTTGATTGCAGTAAGAATCGAGCACCGATCTATGGATATCCAAGTATACACAGAGGCTTAATGTATGTAATGGCATAGGTTAAATCCATTTTTATATCGCTGTTTGAAAACAGTCAGCTACATAAACAGAGAAACTAAGTTCGGGTATATTCGTAGGACCTCGTGAAAACATTCGGAGAGAATAGCCCCTCAGGGCAAAAGCCATGATGGCTGACTCTGACGTTGTTGAAATGTTAACGTATAGCATGTAAACAGACCTCTGTGTCTCACGCGAACAAACAAAGACAAGGCGAGCATAAAGCATCCTTCAGATTCTTTTGTCAAGCACGCAGGTGTTCGAGCAATGGAAAGGGACCTGCTTTGTTATACAACAGTGGAATGGGAATGCCAGGTGGTCCTTCTAAAGAAGCCTTGCCCCGGACAAAGGAAATGGGATACAATAGAATCTGTTCCTTTGTCCTGCATCCTCATTGTTCATTTTGACAGTTGAAGGGCAAGCATTGTTCTTTTGATAAATGCTAGTGGAATGGGAATGCCAGGTGGTCCTACTAAAGAAGCCTTGCCCCGCACAATAGAAAGAGAATGCAATAGAAGTTGTTTCTTTGTTAACGGGCTTCAGTTCTCTTTTGTCACGACCCTAATTTTATCATGGCCTTTGTTCATTTTGACAGTTGAAGGGCAAGCATTGTTATTATGTTAAATGCTAGTGGAATGGGAATGCCAGGTGCTCTTTCTAAAGAAGCCTTGCCCCGGACAATAGAAAGAGAATCTGTCCTTTTGTCCAGCATTCTCTTTGTTTTCATTTTGACAGTGATGAATAACATCTTGCACGCGGTTGTTAAAACATGCGAGTGGGGGTGGGTGAGCTGCTGCAGGTGCAGAAGTGGCCGGATGTGGAATGGATAGAAAAACATCTCTGCCTGTGTTACAGAAGCGTAAATTTATGACCCCCTTGTTGGTTTTGACAGTTGATTGACAGCCTTAATTGCTTAACTGTCAACTTTCCATTATACTCAACAAGATTTATGACCCACAGCTGCACCTGGAAGTACCAAGGAGCTGGGAAAGGGGCGGGGAGAGAGGAGGTGGGGGAGCTCATTTGCATATGAATACACATTCCTGCATATTAATTGCGCCAGTCCCCGCAATTGTCCCCTACTGACTTAGGGGTTTTTACCACTAAGACCCCTCCTCGAATACCTTACAAGTGATCTATACTCGAGTATTTTTGTTGTTAAAGTGCTTGAATAATGCGGTTCTTTGTTTACAGTTTCTTTAACCATTCCCTAACACCTATAAACCTTTCCCTACTTCTGCCTTATAAACGTATACACCACTGGATCTCTGACTATCCTCGCTTTTTCCCTCGTATTCCTTATGTCACCTGTATAAACGCATACCACCTTTAACATTCGTCTATCTTAGTACCTTCCCTCGTATTCCCTATCTCTCCAGTATAAGCCTATATTCCCCCTCCTTAAACATGTCTAGCCTAGCACCTCTCCGGTATACCCTATCTCACTCATAAAGCGTATTTCCCTACTTCAGCCCCTGTCTAGCCTAGCATCAGCCCCCCCCCGTATTCCCAATCTCTACAATATAAACGCATTTTCCTCCGTGAACCCCTGCATTTATCATCGTTTTCCCTATCCTTTCCCATATAAACGCAAAAAACTGTTCCCGTATGCCTCCGTTGTACCTACTCATGTATTTCCGGTGAACTCTAGGTATAAAAGTTTACGTGGAATGCAAAACCTCCTCTCCTTTATAGGAATGCGGTAAAATAAGTAAATGTGTTTTTTTATTTAGGGCCATCAAAACATGTATTTCCGTTGAAAAGCAATACTGCTACCAAAGCCGTACGTGGTAGAATAAGTAAAAATTGATGAGAATTTTTTTTCATTTTTCTTACCAGAGTTTATATATGTGTTGCGTTGCTTTAAACGTTATATATGTTTGACTTCATCTACTTTTTTTATACCGGATAATGCGTTTTCTGGCTATTATGCTCTTAGACAGTGGCCATTGAAAGCGCTTATAAAAGCAAAGGGAAAGTGAATAATTTACCTTAAGTGTGAGTTTAGAAGTAGATATGACCTCTTCAACAGCTGGTGCTCACTTGCCCGCCCCTTTTAGGTGTTTTACTTATATAGGAAAATCGCGTTATAGACACGACAAACGTAGCCATTTTTTCGCTAAAGCACATACAAAATGGGAACTGTCAAACTAAATAAAAGGTGACATCCGCTAAATATGCGATGTTCTGCGAACGTGAATTATTCGAGTTTTAGACGCGCAGATCCCTCGGCTACGCCCTGTCGTCGCTTCGCAGGCTACCCTCCTCTTCTAAAAAACATCCCTCGGCAAGGCTTTGAGGCAGAGGGCCCTCAAATCCCTCGGCTACCCCTTGAGGCTGAGTAGGTATCACGGAAAGGTTCTTCCGCCTTTTTATGCTCGTTAGTTTTGGTATGTTTTGTTAAATCACACTGCTTTTTACAATACCTAAAACTTCGTGTCGTCTCCCTCCACCCTAAACAACCACTTTCTAAAGTGTTCGCTTTTTAGCCACTCTGCTTGAAATCCTTGTATGTACTCCGGTTTTAGCCATTTCAATAATTTTATTAAAACACTAGTATCACTATCGAGTTTCTTAAAAGCGAGAATGAGAAGAAAATATAGCTTGTTAATGTCACCTCGACGCCAAGCACTGAGGCACTGAGTACCGATAATCCAACATCAAGCTTCTGGTTCAGGTGATGCTCTCTTGGGGAAAAACCGTTTGTCTTACTTCATATCGCAGGGCAACTCTTGCTCATACGATTGACAAAACATCCTCAGCAACTACGAACAGGTGAACCAAATTGCAATTGTGATGGTTACCCCAGAGTATCATGTGATAAACAATGGAACCACGTAGCAGAGCACAGTTTATCACATGAAACTGTTTATTTCTCCCTTCTCAGCGGAGTTGAGTCAGCTCCGTAATCTCCTTTAAGGATACCCAACTGTGTACTTTCTAAAATCCACAATTTTAATTGGATTTATTTGAAATTTTAACACAACAACTAGGACTTAATGAATAGTATATATACCGACGTTCATGCATCCATTCAAATTAATTTTAGGGTTATTAATATTTTTATTGAATTTTTTAGATTTTGTGGAATTGCTCCATACGATGCAGCTATTTTGTTTTAAAAACTTATACTTTGTATTTACTCTCTTTAATAGTATTTTAATAAATTTTAAATATGAATTTTTATTATCCTGCTAGTTTGGAAGAATAAATTGAGTATGTTATTTGAATGTTTTTCTTAAAAATAGTGAAAACATAGAAATTGTTACTTAATTACATCAGAACTGTTCACTTTATATAAAATCCATCTTATTCTGTTATATCTTAGCATTTATAGCAAATTGTATCATTTATCATCAAAACTGCATTGCGTGGATCAATTTACATTTGAAAAGGTGTAGGAAAACCTTAAAAATTACAAAAGAGATTTCAAAATTGTATAATAAAATAGCAGTGTTTCTGATCTTTAATCTCTTTAAAAAGCAGCTGCTGCATATGTAGGTCCCTGCTTCTTCGTTTTCTTCTCTGCTACTAATTTAGATCTCGAGCATTCCTCCGGCTTCTCTTAAATAATGGTTTGCTGATTTGTTCGCTTTGGAGTAGTCGACATATATCTCGTTTCACACTTATTTTGTGTGATGCTGGGCTTAATTTTTTATTGATTAAATGCCTTTTTAGTTCCTGAATGGCCCTACACTCCATGTTGAACTGCGACACAGGAGAAGTTACACAAACATCTAATTCATTTTTAGGGACAAATATTTCCTTGGCGCATTTTGTCTAGATGACACGATGAAGTGACTCATCAGCATTTTGTGTCTTGCCTGATCTGCAACTTTTGAAGCTCATCACTGGTAAGTCTTTGATAAACTGGCAGGAGTTTTGTAATTACCTGAGGGGACAGACTTGTTTTCATGGTTGATGTATCGTGTGCAGGTATTGGATCACCATTAACACCCTTATAACTGTTTTCTTTTAAAAAGTTTTGAAGCCATGTCCCCAGTCTCTTGACCACATGATTAATGCACTGGTATTTTACAATTCTGTTTCACCAAAATTCTTGCAAATATTTTTGTATCCCCTTCGCATATTATTGTTGTGAACCTCATGTTACACAGCTTGATTGATCTTTGCCACAATAGTGCTGCTGCTGAAGTCCCAGTAAAATTACCTTCACACTCACCTGCTGCTTTTTGTGATGCCAACCAGGATTTATATTCCTCACTTTCACTGTTTAAGGCTTTATGCTTTTGTTCACAGAACCCAGAAAATTTTGATAATATATCAAAGCCAATGAAAAGTCCAGTTAAAGCGTCTATTACAATGCCTATCCCATGAAGTGAGGAGAACCCACGTGCCTTGGTAACTAACTGTGGTGTCTGGTGCAGACACGTGGGTCCAATTCTACATAAGCCTCACGAACAGCAAGGCGTGCTTCATTTAAAATACGTTTTTTCACTGTAGCATTGTCTTTTACCAGCTTTTGGAGGTGGATGAACTCATAACGGGCATTTCCATTCCTATGCAAAACTGTTCTAATCCTGCATGCCCGTTACCTAGTTCCAAAAATGTGCTAACAACTTTACTCGTGAGGTGGACTCAACTGTATTTATTCTGGGATTAGTGTAACTTTCATTCAACACTGTGTCGCAGTCATTGCACTTAACAACTAATTTAGATGCAAATCCCAAAGTATTTTTAAGTTTGACTTCCCGATTAACACTACCGCTGCAAATTGTCATACTTTTGCCCACCTAAATTAGGAATAAGGAAGTGAAATAAATGACGTTAGGAGTGAGTTTAGAACATGATGTGGTCTCTCCAATATCTGGTGCGTGCCCACCGTTTTAGGTGTTTCACTTATATAGGCAAATCGCGTGAGGAAGACAACATTTGTCCGATAAATCACATGCAAAGTGGGTACTGCCAACCTAAATAATAAGTGAAATGCACTAAATATGCAATGTGCCGTTGTTTCTGCGAACGTGAATCATTCGAGTTTTAGACGCGCAGATCCCTCGGCTACGCCCTGTCGTCGCTTCGTCGCAACTTGCTACACACCTCTCCTTCTAAAAAAACATCCCTCGGCTACGCTTTGAGGCTGAGTATCTTACCGCTTCGCTGGCATTATTCATATGTTGGCAGCATTACGTTAGAGCAAGCTAAGACCTAATGCGGGCAAAAGTATTACAATTTACCCAAATATTCTGCCAAAAGCTTGAGTGCACTAAAGTAAATTTATGACACATTTCTGAAAGTCTTACTTCATCTCTAATAAACATTGAAAGTTTATTGTAGCGTGTTGAAAAATGTGGCGGCTCCTGTGAAGTAGAGGAATGCTGGGATACTTGAAATGAACGTGAAGCTTGTGAAACTGGTGTGGTTATGCTTGTACTTACTGAATTTGTGTCTGCAGATGTACATCAATTTTTGGGCTTATCTCTGCTCCACCTAGTACCTACGACATTAGTTTTCCTCTGGCTGCGTTTAGAAGGTCGCCTCTTTCCTGTTCTTCGATGGTCTTTCAACCATGTTTATCCAAGTTTGTATTGAATAAAACACTAACCTAACTTGTTGAAAACTAACCTACGATGTTTTATATACACTAGTATTGAATTTACGAACACTACGAACTAAAATAACACAACTTAGATGCAACTATAAACGCAGTTATAAACACTATAATACAGCAACAAACAAGCTTCAAAACGCTACGTTTACTTTGTCTGCACATTTCAAAACAGGGATTTAGGAGGGAAACAGTTCGCACGCAGAATTTTCATATGTCTGCAATGCAGCCAACACACTCGTACAGAAAGAGAATCATCTACTTTAAAATATTCCGCGAAATCAAACATGAAATTTGAAGGAAACGAAATCAAGCTCAAAAGTTACCGATTTAAATTGGCACGCCCACCTGCAGGCAGCCAATTAAATGATCATATGATGTGGTTTAAAGGGCCGTAGGGCTATAAAAGCTATAGGAACTAAAATTATATTGTTTATAGTATTTAATAGCACGAAGATTAGTTTTTCTGAATTTTGCAACTTTTTGCCCTATTTTCATAGATGCGTATGCTTAAGAGCAGTTCAAGATTGCGTTACGTGCAGCATGGATCAGCGAACATATTTGCCTACCTAAAGTGGAATGAAAATGTGCTCTGACCAGAATGCAGTTGTATTTTTACATTTACCATGTTAATGTCACTTCGACGCCAAATTAACTACTGAAGCAATGAATACAGATGAATAAGACAGCAAAGGCTTTCGCCTGCTTGCCCCTGCATGCCTACGAAAAGCTCTGTCGCCTTCTCTACTAACTTCCGTCAATCGTGAGTAGCAACGATCTCAAACTGCTACTTCAACATCACCCACATCGAAGTACTGTTACATTTCGGAGCTCACCATTTTCATGTTAGCTAGTCTCGTAATCGTGATAACTTCTATAATTTCGGCATGGATCTTGGCTTCTAGATCGCGGTGCATCTCCTCCACTCTGACGTCCGTCATTTCCTTGTTTTCTGTCGGTCTCGTTTAATTGCTTTTTTCTTGCTGATCTAGACTCCTTCCACCCCCATTAAATTTCTCTTCTGTGTCAGAATTAATCCTTCCTCTTTTGCAATGTTATCTTTCAATCTTTCACCATAGCATTTATCTTATACTTTACAGCGCCTGTGTTAAAACGGAGTTCGAATTGCATTTGTTTTCACGCTCTTCACTTCATTTCCCATTTTCTCTATTCCGGATTTTATTTAATTTTACCGCTTCTTCATCCCGGATATAATTTCCGTCTCCATTTCGGATTTCACGGTCTTTATTTTAGTTTTCACTATCTGGGAACATCCAGATTTCATCTCTGTCTCCATCTTCTCTATTCCAGATATCATTGTGTTCGTTTCAGTTAATAACTCTTCATTTATTTCCTCCATCGTGGAGATCCTAATATCCGTGTGGCCTTATCCAGGTTTTCCCTCTTTCACTATTTACTATGTCCTTGAGCGTAGCATTCAATCACGCGCGAAGCATCCTCTTCTCTTTCTCGGTCACTTACTGCAGTGTAGAATTCAGCAGTCCTCTTCTCTTGCCGCGATCACTCTCTTCAGGATCGACTGCAGGGCTACTACTCTTTCAACAGTCACTCACTGGAAATCCAAACACAGAATTTCGCTTCTCTTGCATTGTCGCTAGCTGACTAACCAGAATAGCACTCGCCGTCACAACTGCAATCTCCTGTCGCAGCTTGTCCACCGCTCTTTATTAGCGTAAGAGCTTCGTATTAGCGGCGCGGTGAGCCGGAATTTCGTCCCACGGTTTTCTTACATGCTAGTAAATCTACTGAAATGGAGCACGCCTAAAAATCCTCGTTCTAGACCGGTTTGGACCCGCGATCTTGGATCAGAAGGCCAGCATCCAACCAACTGAGTTACCGAGAATGACAACTTGAAGAAGGGCTTTATAATCGATGTATAGCGTTTGTGTAGAGTGTGTGTGAATTTCTTATACAGGGTGGACCATTTAAATTGAGACTACACAATATCTCCCAAACTAAGCGTTGTAGAAAAAATGGGTTTAATAAAAGTTGCCTGATATTATGAACCAAGTAAGTACCATTAGTCGTGTTTGTTTGGAGGACGTTACGATAATCAGTTTAGGCTCAATTGAATTTTAAATGAGAACATACAATTGGAACCAAATTATATTGACCCTAAAATGACCATCACAACGGGCTCCTAATAAAGCATGACTAATGGCATTTACTTTCCCCATAATATCAAGCAACTGTTATTCAAGACATTTCCTTACAACGCTTAGATTTGGAGATAGTGTAGTCTCAATTTAAACGGTCCATCCTGTATATAAGATACCGCAATAACTCATAATAGTTGGAAGGTGTATTTAAAATTTTCTTTTTGAGTATTTTATTTTAGCAGTTGTGAAGTGCTAGCGACAATACAAGAGAAGCGGAGTTCTGTGTTCGCCACTCCAGCGAGTGACCGTTTAGAGACGAGTAGCCCTACATTCGATTCTGAAGTGAGCGATCGCGGCAGAGAGAACAGGACTGCTGAATTCTACACTATAGTAGGTGATCGGAAAAGAAAAGAGTGCTTCATGTATGATTGCAATGCTATGCTCAAGGAGGTAATGAATAACGATAGAGGGAGAAACTGGACAAGGCCACACGGATGTTAGTATCTCCACTATGGAGGAAACACATGAAGAGCTATTAACTGAAACGAAGATCATGAATTCTGGATAGAGAAGATGGAGATAGAAATAAAATCTGGGTGTTCCCAAATAGTGGGAACTAAAATAAAGACCGTGAAATCCGAAATGGAGGCGGAAACCATATCCGGGATGAAGAAGGGGTAAAATTAAATAAAATCCGGAATAGAGAAAATGGGAAGTGAAATGAAGAGTGTGAAAGCAAACGCCATTGGAACTCGGTTTTGACACGAACTCTGTAAAGTATAAGATAAATACTACGCTGAAAGATTGAAAGACAACGTTGCAAAACAGAGAGGATTAATTCTGACACAGAAGAGAAAATTAATGCGGTGGAAGGCATCTAGATCAGCAAGAAATACTATTAGACGAGACCGAAAGAAAACAAGTAAATGACGGACGCCAGAGTGGAACAGATACACCGCGACTTAGAAGCCAATATCCATGCCGAAATAATAGCAGATACCACGATTACGAGCCTAGCTAATATGAAAATGGTGAGCTCCGAAATGTAACAGTACTTTGATGTGGGTAATGTTTAAGCAGCAGTTTGAGGATTTGCTACTCACGATGGATGTGAGTCAGCAGTGAAGGCGACAGAGCATTTGGTAGTCAGGCAGGGGCAAGCAGGCGAAAGCCTTCTTTTTTCGACTGAGCTGCCGACCAACTTAGCGACTTTTTTGCCAGATCTGGCGTTTGACTGCAATTGAAGTTTGGTATACCTCGTAGTTATTGTGGTACTTTTGTCAATCGGATGAGCAGGAGTTGCGCTGTAATATGAAGTAAGACATACGGTTTTTCCCGGGCCACCACTCCTGAGCCAAAAGCTTGATGTTTTGTTTATGTGTATTCATTGGCTGATTATTTAAATTGGCGCCGAAGTGACATTAACAAGATACATGTAAAAGTACAACTGTATTCTGGTCAGAGCACATTTTCAGTATACTTTATGTAGGCTAATTGTTTGCTGATCCACGCTGTGTGTAATGCAATCGTGAAGTGCTCTTAAAGGAGATTACGGAGCTGACTCAACTCCGCTGAGAAGGGAGAAATAAACAGTTTCATGTGATAAACTGTGCTCTGCTACGTGGTTCCATTGTTTATCCCATGATACTCTGGGGTAACCATCACAATTGCAATTTGGTTCACCTGTTCGTAGTTGCTGAGGACGTTTTGTCAATCGTATGAGCAAGAGTTGCCTGGGATATGAAGTAAGACAAACGGTTTTTCCCCAAGAGAGCATCACCTGAACCAGAAGCTTGATGTTGGATTATCGGTACTCAGTGCCTCAGTGCTTGGCGTCGAGGTGACATTAACAAGCTATATTTTCTTCTCATTCTCGCTTTTAAGAAACTCGATGTGATACTAGTGTTTTAATAAAATTATTGAAATGGCTAAAACCGGAGTACATACAAGGATTTCAAGCAGAGTGGCTAAAAAGCGAACACTTTAGAAAGTGGTTGTTTAGGGTGGAGGGAGACGACACGAAGTTTTAGGTATTGTAAAAAGCAGTGTGATTTAACAAAACATACGAAAACTAACGAGCATAAAAAGGCGGAAGGACCTTTCCGTGATACCGTTCAAACCTGTGAACATTGAAACAACAAATGGAAGCAAGAATTCCAGTATGCATTGCAAAACACTGTTGTTTCAGAGTAACTGATGACATGTGCGAATACCGTAAATCGCGTTTTTCAGACAACAGGGGTGTCAGTGAAGTAAAGATATACAGAACAAAATTGGTGCTGTAATTTGCAATGTCATAGGACCATATTTTGATGAACAGTTGTTAAAGTTATACTACTGATAGGAGTTACAGCTTCTGAATGATGAAAGCAATGATTGTTAGGTTACCAAATTATTAGATAGTCATCAGTGCTATTGACAAAGAAATGTATTGTTGAACCTACTTGCAGTAATACAACTAAGTGAATGCTCGTCTCAGCCTTAAAGAACAAAGGTTTAGATTTTGCAAAGCTAATAGCAATTGGGACTGATCATGCCTAGGTTACGACTGATATCAACAATGTCGTGTACGCGAAGCTGAAATATCAATTACGTCACTGCAGCTAATTAGATATGTGTTTCATTCTCGACGGCTTTAAACATTTTAAGTGTAAATGAAACTAGTTGACTGCCTATTTTAATAGCAGTGAACAGAATACTTCAAGAAGCGGCTTGAGTTGAAAACTTATTTTGGTTCAGCTAGAATCAGCATGAGTGTTCTTATTATGCAGAGATTTTATACCAGATGTATGCAGACTGTCGAAATAATGTATTTTTGTTTTTCTCAAGCTGATACTAAACCTATTTCAGACAAACACTTTAAAAGTGAAAATCAAGATCAAACAAAACGTCTGGATGATTTTATTGCGGATTCGTACGTCTCTATACACGAAAATTGTGCTTTCGGGCAAGAGATTGGACTATATATTGAACAAACTGGAAGATATTTATATCCAAAGCGTATCTTGGCTATGGATTTGAGACGGACATGTGAACTGAAAAATTCCATCCGAAATTTCAGAAGGGTATGTGTAAAAGGTGCCTTAAAGTCATTGTCGGGCTGGTAAATCAACTACGCCAGTGTATTTCCGAGAACATTAAGCTTTTGCGGTAAATTACCCATGTTCATCTTATGAATGTTTCAGACCTGTAAAATGGTCTGTAATGAAAACAGCAAAACCGTTTACAGGCGATAAATAAATATTAGCATGTGTTGACTTTCAGCGGTAACATTAATGCAATGTACAGGACATGAAGTGTATTACTGGGCAGAAGAAGACTCCGGAGAAAAAAGCCCTTCCCACGAACTGTCAAATATCGCCTTAAAAGTGCTATCGGTCCTACAGTCTAATGCAGTTGTCGAGCGTGTGTTCAGTTTTGCACATAATACAAATTTAAAGAAAAGAACAGAAAGAAAGTAAGGACATATTGTGTGTCAAAATGGACTAAAAGGGGAGGACAAATGTTTCCATGTTCTACCAAAAGAGTTGTTGCAAAGCATAGGGACCAAGCAGTTTACTCGCAACTATCAGTTTCAGCTTTACTCTTTGAAGAGGATGTGGACAGCGAAAGGAGGTAATTTAATTGAGAACAAGGTGTTGACGTTAGAGGATAAAACGTGAAATCGAGTTATCTATGTTTAATTTTAAGTTATTGGCCGATAAAGAGTTTCAGTAGACACTTAACTACCTGATTGTTTAATTTTATTTTGGTATTTTAATTCACATTAATTTGAATTTTAATTAAATTTACATTTTTTACAATCTTTTTACATTTTAAAAATTTACATTATTAATTTAATTAATTTACATTTAAAAACGTATTTCAGCCATCATCTTATTCGTGTGTATGGTATGTAGTTTATTGAATGTCAGAAATCTGGCACCTATCTAGAGTTCTTTATGTTTAAACTGCGATAGTTGAAGCTCCTATGTTGGTCACCTTGCCTGAGTCACAGTCTACGACTAGAGGGGCGCCTTGGAGAAAATTGCCTGTCAACCGCCTACCACCACCTAATGGAAAACCATGCAAGAATTCTATATGGAGGTATAGAATGGCGCACCGAGATTTGTCGGATTTGCCATGAGGCTTTGTTTCCAGAGGGTTAGCTCACGCATTTGTTAGCAATATAACAGACCGGTAGATGAAACAACAGCTTCTCCTAGCGGAACACAACTACTTGGCGGCTTCTCTAAGCATTCAAGTTGCAAAGATAACGGCCGCAAGCCGTTCCCACAATGACGGTAACTGGCAACAACCACATCAGCTTAACCGTGGTGGTTGTGGTGGTTGGATGGGACAACTACGTACCGGATTTGGAAAGTGCCGGTACACCTAAGGCGAACTGCGGGAGAACCCAGGGAAATTATTAAGGGCCGGAGTGAAAGCGGCACTTTGGTGTCATTGCTTTCCGCTCGCTTCACGTTGAACTCCCTAGTTGAGAAACGCGCGGATATTCTGGTAGTGTATGGATGGATGCAGGCAGATTCCCGCATGGTGCTGGTAGATAAAATGCATCCTTTTGCTTTTTAATGGAAAAGAGAAATAATTGGATTATTTTGTCAGGGAGAGAGAAGGTAAAATTGGGTGAGAAATTGAGGCGGAATGAGGAAGGAAGTAGGAAGGGTAGCTGGGTGGAGTATTGTTAAAAGCACTTCCGTTTTTAAAGAAGGATGTAGAAAATGTTACGGCCAAACCCGGAAGCGCCAGAGTCGTCCTCCGAGATGCGGTTGCCTTGCTAGCCTCTAGTTCCCAAAGTCGCGGGTTCAAACACGGCGGAGGACGATGAATTCTTTCGGGCGTAAATGTTCATAATATAGCTTCCTTCGGAAAGGAAGTAAGGCTGGTAGTCCGGTGTCGTAGATTTACGGCACATAAAAGCAGCTCAAACCTGATTAAAGTCCTTAGAGCAAAAGTTTCTTTCTTTCACGCCCAATTTAGAATGGGGTGCTAAGGACTATAGGAGATAAAGACGGTCAAAAATAAAACTAAACACATGGGGGCAGTAGTAAGTGATACTGAACATGGCACAAGCCCTAATCCTAGCGCTAGCGAAGTAGGAGTGGATGTTGAGAAGGATTAGAGAGTAAGTTTTTGTTAATTGGTATATAATGAATTTGCAATGAATTGATTATTGTTGTAAGTATGGTTGTACTGCAGTGTCTATGTTGCTTTTTGGAATCGTCGAATTCTGTGTTGCCGAGTGAGCGACTTATTCACAGGATGTACGGTGATGTGATGTAGCAGAATTCGCCTCCTGCGTTCGGTTTGATTTGCTGGAAGTGCGGTAGGTTGATGGGAGAAGTGTTGAAGCCGAGAGTTGAGAAGTGCAAAACCTGCCTCCAGTGATCTGGTAGAAGGGAGACGGCTATACTCAGTTTTTGGAGACAAATGGCGCTGAAAGTCTGTAATGAAGTATCAGTGATGGTGGTGATTGCGGTCAGTACCTCTACAAGGGCGGTCAAACGAATACTGGCATTCAGGACTCAGGACTTCCATTCAGAGTTTCTGTACGGCTTCCTACAGGGTACGACGTCAGTGCTGAAGGACTTGCTGTAGTAGCTTGTACCGGAACTGGCGGTGAGCTCGATGAGGCAGCTGGAGGTTGAAGGGGACTGCGTGGAAATAGAAGGCCGTCGCTTATCCCATGAAATGACAGATGTGCAGTACCGGCGGCGTTTCCTTGGCTAGAGGGCTGTGCATTCGTTTGCGAGGCTGGAGTCCTTGCAGTAGTGGTTGAGCTGTGCAGGTGTTTAAGACTTGATCAATTGCACAGCAGCGTGGTAGGGTACCAAACGACGCATTCTGCTGGCTTCGATGCGTATTGGCCGTCATAACAAGGGCAGGTATGCTTTCAAACGACGCTTCATATTCGCCAGGATCTGCAAGCTCCAGGCGAACGAACGGTGACGGTCCTCTTCCTGTGGCGATGCTGTTTTGCTGCGGTGAGGAGACAACGGGTTGTGAGATCACGTTAACTTAGTAGACAAGGGCAGTGTGCCTCCGAGGCAGGTGTTGACGACGATGTTTGCCGAGGTTCCACAGGTGTTCCGACGAAGGTTAGGTGGTGTGTTGCGAGGCAGTGACTGAAGTGGAAGTCCCTTGGGTAACGTTGTTGGTGAAGCAGTGAAAGTTGCTGCTGGCGTAGTTTCGGGTGGCGCAATTGACGATGATCATTTATATTTAAGGGCGCGCAACTACAAAGACATTAGCTCCCTTATAAAGCAGATCATGGCAAAGGCCAGAGTTAAAGATGGATATAAAAATCAAAGCAAAAAACACAGATACAAATGAATTTAAAAGGAAGCCGCCAGGTAGGAAAAGCAGGATTAAAGTAAGACTAAATCCTCATTTGAAGGTTTGCTTTTGACGAAAATTTCAAAATCTCTTCGACCACGTGGTTATTGTCGTGTGAAGACCTCTGAAAAAAATACCCGGCAGCTGCAGAGGTAGTCCCGAAGGTGAACTTGAGGAACAGCAACACATGACAGACCTTCGCTACAGAGCGGACAAAGAGTAGCAGGTTCCCCCTAAAAAGGTAACCGAGCGTATAATTGCAGTGGCCAATACGCAACCGAGCCAAAATCACATCCTCACGAGTGATTCACGAGAGGAGTTTATCCGGTGTGTCGGAAATTCCCTCACTACTCTCAGTTTATTTCCTCGGAGTGCTGACCACTCTTCTCGCCAGAACAACAGCACCGCTCTTCGCAAAACAAACTAAAGTCTTCCGAGGTTACAGGAGATATTGCAACACTGGGTTCTGTGGTTGCCGCTCTGGCTGCCAAGGCCGCCAGTTCATTCCCCGGTAGGGCAAAGTGACCAGGAATCCAAGCACACTCCACATTAACACCAGAAGGCTGTAAAACATGGTGGACATCCTGGATGCGCTGTAAAATGGGATGTACAGCTCACGAAAGTTATGAAGTGCACTGAGAGAGTCGTTCAAAATGAGACAGTCGCCAAATTTTCGACGGTGCACACACAAAATGGCTCAGTATGTGATATACAATCCTGTAATAAAGTAGGAGTGCTGATATGAAAACCGAATGTATGCGGTTCGGTTCCATAAACACAGTCACATCCAACACCATTGGTGCTCTTAGATACACCGGTGTAATAAAAATTCGGTTATTGTAACCTGACAAAGCTTCTAAAAAGTTGTGTAGATACTAATCGTAGGTACCATAGACTATCGTTCTGCCGTGATCTCAAGATCTACTTGAGATGTTGCAAGTAGCCTGGAGGGATATTCCCTCTCCCCTTTAGGAAACTTGTTAGGCATTTCAGTATCATGATTTCCCTAAAAATCCCGGAAATTAAAACCTGCAGTCCTTGGAATATTGGAGTTATTTCTATAAGGTTCGTCAGCGCGATGTTGAAGAAAGAAGCTAACGCTGGATGTTTAGGCATACATTTGAGCCCACAGACATAATTTCGTAACAGGACATCACACCAGTATTGAGGAAGGGGTCGTCTCTTCTTTACTATCCTTCCTTCCCCATCAACTACGATGTCTTGCAGCGGCTACTGAAAAGAACACCAATAATGCGCTACGAGCTACGAACCGCCCTGGGTGATACCCTGCCCGTGACAGGAATATTACGAAGAAGATGCTCTTGGCAGGTTTTCATTGCCACATTAACCGAGGAAGGGTCCTGAGTCTAGTCTCCTTTAGGTTCTTTGATACAAATTTGAGCGTCTTGGACCGCGATGGAATCCCGTTGAAAAACTCATAAGGAGAGTTTGCAGTCTTGGAGATTCTTTCTTGTAGAGCAAGAGAGGTTTAAAAGAGTGGAGCGAAAGAGCTGCAACGCATTGGGCAGGGAAACCCGCAACAAGGGACATGCTTCCGGACAGAGAAGGACCCAATCAGATGAGCTTAAAATCTCGAGAGCTATGCTTACAACTCCGTAGATCGCTCAGGTGATGGTATTTAGTTCCACAAACCGGGACCTGGAGCAGTGAAGTCAGACAGTTCTAGCTTAGCAGGTCCTAGAAAAATGTGAGTTACTCGCTTGCATAATGCCTGCAATAAGAGACACAAAGAGGTAATGAAAACAGCTTGTTTTAGTGACTTTGAAAAGGGGGTTGAGAGTACCTCATGAGGTGAGAAGGAGCACATCCTTCGCTACTAAATGTCATCCAACATGGCGGAGTCATCATGTGATGAATTGTGCGCCCAACATGGCTGCATCACCTATTTACTGCTGCAAAGAAAGCTTCCAATATGGCGATGCTTGGCAGTTGAACATGTATGTCACATGGCTGGCGGCCAGCTCACTTCACCACTCCTCGGGATATAGAGCCCTCCAGCCAAAGCTGATTACCGAGAGTACTCGACGAGATGTACAGGAGGTGAGCTCGCTATAACTCAAGAAAGTTTACCAAGAGCTGAATGGAGACCAATGGGTCAAATTGGGAAACTTGGAAACCGTCGAATATAAAGAAATATCACAACAAGGTTTACCGTGTAGTATACGACTGTTTTATTATGCTAGCCAGATGTAAACATTTCCTAAATTATTACGTGTCAGTTCAGTATCTTTGGTAAAACGCTAATTCTCCGCGGAGAAATTATTTAACGTGACTTTGACGAGAATAATTAAGAGCTGAAAAGCAAATTGCTCAAGTTAAATTTCACAGGTTCACAACAATTTTTTCTTGCTTTTTTATTTTCGCACACACACACACACACACACATATATGTGTATATACATACATCCACAAATAAATACATACATATCCCCATAACGACCTGCATGTGCGGGTATGGGTTTAGCGAACCCTGAATTCTTCTCTATGGGCTCCTCTATGTGGTGAGGAAGTCGGTCAAAACACCCATCCAAGTGTCGGCCGTGCGTGGAGATCCGTGTCGGTGGAAAGAAGTGTCATGGTTGGTTGATGGATGCGTGTCTGATCCAGGTTTGTTCTGTCTACAATTTTTGGGAAGAATGCTTTGGTTTCTGCTTCACCTAAACGGGCGGCTAGGGACTATACCACCCATAGCCAATCGGCCAGGACTCCAGGGCCGCTATATACCATGTGAAGGCCTGTTATCCGAGTGGGATGATCCCTTGTTGAGCTCTGATGATGGGAAGCACTGGGGGATGAAACTCATATAATATTTTCAGGCTAACCTAACCTCTATACGAAGAAGACACGTTCAAGATGATAAAGAGGTACATGCAGTGTCATCCGCATATTACCTGTTAATTACCCGGTTGGAAGAGGCTCAGTCCTTTCTGAAGGTCAACCCGTTTGTCATTCAGTCTGGTCTAGATAAAATAGCTGGTCCTGTACGCGCCTTGAACAGGTTCTCTCCTTGTTGAGCCATACACTGCCGCGCAGTTTGACAAGTTGTTGAGAGCCAAACTCCTCCACGGATATCCTATCCGTGTCGAGAAGTACCGCAACCTAAACTCCTCAAAGGGTGTCATTACCACCCACTTGTTGGATGGTATGCCAGAGGAAGAGATCCAGGGTTATCTGTCGGACCAGGGTGTCACGTCTGTTTATCGTGTGCGAGCAAAGCGTGATGGTGTCCAGGAGCCTACCCGTACGCTTTTCCTCACATTTGATCTGCTCTATCTCCCTTAGAAAATTAAGGCGGGCTATGAAGTAGATACGTTCGACCGTATATTCCACGCCCTATGCGTTGCTTTCAGTGTCACCGCTATGGCCACACTAAACGCTCTCGTAAACATTCCATCCCAGTTTGTGTCAACTGTAGTAACGATGTCCACGACGGATCTTGTCCACCTGCCCCTTGCTGTGTGAACTGCCGCGGTGCCAATCGGGCGTCTTCCCGCGACTGTTCATGCTTTTTGGACGAGTAGGCTATTCAGGAGCTGCGAGTGAAAGAGCGTTTAACTTTCGCTGAAGTCCACAAACGCCATCATTCTCGACAGCCGTCTATCCTGAAGTATGGTACTTTTTGCTCCGTGGTTTCCCACCAGATACCAAAGCGGGATATGAGTACTCAAACATCCCCTATAGCTTCCATCGCAGTCGCTCCTTCTAGCATTACAGCAGCATGTTCCAATTTAGCCAGCTTCACGACCATTCATGTCACTACGGAAGCCCGGAAATTCAAAACACAACCTAAGCGCACCGATTTCCATAAGGACTTCTACCAGTGGACGCTCTGCATTCAAATTCAGTTCTCCTTCGCCTCCTCGGTGATCACGCTCTCAGGATGTGAGAGGGCGTAATCGAGTTCAGAGGGGTTCTCCTGTGTTAACATCAATCGTTTAGTAGCACTATCCTCTGCTTCATGTGAAACTGAGTCTCTTCCTTCACAGGAGCCAATGAAACAGGAGCCCACTACTTCTCAAAACCCTATTCCCACGCGCAACCAGGACAAGCAGAGGCGACCACGTGCGGTGAAGTGATCCTTATAATCAACCTATCTCATTTGCCTCCAGATGTCCATTCTTCAGTAGAATACACGTGGTATACGCGCTCATAGGGCCGAGCTACAGTTGCTAACCAAATTACTATCTCCCAGCGTTTTGTGTTTACAAGAGACCAAACGTCGACAACAAGACAGTTTTTCATTTTCTGGATTTAGTCCGGTGCGCTTTGACCTGCCACCACAACCTGGTACTCCTGCACATGGGGTGTCGTGTTCCTCATTTCTGACGACCTCTTTTACCAGCCTCTGGTACTTACCACCACCTTGCAAGCTGTTGCTGTTACCTTGATTTAACCTGTCTTTTATTTTACCCTTTGTTCCGTATATCCACCACCTTGTTCACCTCGGGCTTGCGCAACGGGGAACCATCTTGCTGAGTTTTTCATAGAGGTCAACCTTTCTCTTCTCAACACAGGTGAACCTAATTTTGTTTCCGATTCTACAGGCACTTTCTCTCATCTGGACTTATCTGTTTGCTCAGCACAGCTAGCACATCGTTTTCAGTTGGGTGTCGTCTCTGACACCTTCTCTAGCGATCATTTTCCCTGCTTTATCAGCATGTTTTCACACTCTGACTCATCGTCACGTGTATCCACTTGGCAAATTCACAGAGCGAACTGGATTTTTTGTTCCAGCTTAGCTGTTTTCGACGACCGCCCGTTCTCTGATGTTGACCGGATAGTGGATCACCTCATTTCCGTCGGTCTTTCCGCTGACGAACGTGCTATCCCTCGTTCGTCTTCCCAACCGAAGCATTTACTGGTTCCCTGGTGGACCGACGAATGTCGCGCGGCAATCCGTGCACAGAGGGTTGCCCTTCGGGTGTTTCGGCGCCGCCCTACGCTTGATAATTTGGTAACTTTCAAGCAACTGTGCGCCAGGGCTCGCCAAATCATACAGGCAAGAAAGAGGACATACTGGATGCGCTTTTTATATTTCGGCTTTTACCGCAGTGCTCGATTTTTACAGCTGAGATGTTTGGCATTTACCAGGCTCTTTTATACATCCAGCGGCATGCTTTGCACGAGTGGGTTATTTGCTCTGATTCACGGAGTGTCCTTCAGAGCATCAGGTCGTTGTACAGTTACCATCCTCTCGTTCAGCGCCTCCAGGTTTGCCTCCACTCGCTCGTCAATGTTGGGGTTAGTGTGTCCTTTCTGAGGGTTCCTGGACACGTGGGCCTGAAAGGTAATGAGGCTGCTGATGCTGCTGCAAATACATTGTCCTGGGTCGTTGTCATATTTTACTTCAGTACCAGTTTTTAACCCACGCACACACGCAGACTCGCATATATACACACAAACACACACGCATATATACGTACGTACATACGTACGTACATACATACATACACACATACATACACACATACACACACGCACACAGGAATACTCTGAATTTAAATCTGTTTTCTGCTTTGCTCTATCGGGCTAGGTTTTCATTCAAAATAAAATCAAATGTAATAATTTTTAAGTTTTCAATGCAATTTTATAAATATATGAAATACATAAAGTTAAAACAAAACTTTTTCTTTACATTTTATTAACATAAATATTAATAAATATATTGAAAAAGGAGAACTATGTGTCAATAATTATGCGTTTCCACACTTTCTCATTCTTGGGGAGAAGAAAACGTTTTTTTTCGAAGATTTGACATGTCTTACATTAGTTTCTCCTTTCAAACACCAACGATAGTCAGCCATCATTCACACATCCCAATGGTCTAGGTAGCGGGTTCCCATTGTTTTAATGTCTGTATGAAGGCGCTCACCTTGCTCTTCACTCGTTGCACCAAGATTTTCTGGAATGTAATCAACATGGCTATGGAGAAAATGCACGTTAACACACACTCTACACCCTAGATTTCTAAAATGTAACATTTCCTCCCCAATTTCCTTATATTTACCAGACTTCTTTTATCAAAACTTTGGCTCTGTTTTGTATACCAACCATGCTAACTCTAACCCGGACATTGATTCAGGAAAGGTCTCATCCTGCATACGTTCACAAATCTGAGAAACCTCGAAAATACCTGCTGCTATCTTAGCTTCAGTCTTTTCTGGGATCTTTGTAACAAAGAATTTGAAACAATTACTGTCCTTATTCAGGGCGGTTACAAATTGTTTCGTCAAACCTTATTTGATATGGAGTGTTGGAAGGACATTAGAAGGAGAAACCAATGGTTCATTGTTCATATTTTTTTCTCGTGCACTAACTTGCTCTTTTGTGGCCAATTTTTTCTGGTCGAATGCTCTGATGTAGCCCTACTGTCGCATTCACAAAGAAAGCAAGGATATTTGGTAAATCCCGCTTGCTGGCCTAGAAGAATAGAGTTCACTTTTGGATCACCACAAACATTACGTTTATGTTCCATATACTTCATCTTCCCTAGCAGAACTTTAAAAGTATCTATGATTCTTTTAAATGCACTGAATGACCTACTGCAATAGTAGGTAGTAAATTTCCATTGTGTAGCAGAACGGGCTTAAAACTTGTATTGAACTATCTATAAAAAGTCCATTCATGAGGTTCATATGATGCATTCAGTATTAAAAATACCACCTATGCTGTTACAGAACACCAGTTTATCAGCGTGTGAAAAGAACGGTAAAATGTAACATAAATTTTCATGCGCCAAGATACTTTTTTCGTTTAATCTTGAAGCAAGAAGCTGCTCTTTGGTAGGTACAGATCGCTTACCGGATCATTTATTGAGTCTGTGTGAACTGGTGTGTCCTTTGAGTGTTGAAGATCATCAGTAGATTGAAAGTCCATTTCTGCTAATGATGATTCTTCTTCAGTGTTGAAATTAGAACCGCTTTCACCAAGATTTTCAAGCCGCGAAGGAACAGGCACTTCCTCACTGCGTGGAATGAAACTAATTGCGGAGTCCAAATTAGTGAGATATTTTAAAGCACTTTCATTCCTTCTCGATATACCAGTAACGTTGTACAGACGACTCCAAATGTTTCCGTTCCACCTGTAGGGGAGTAAGCGGGGTGACTTATCGAGAGGTTATGCCAGGTGCCTTAGCTCATACCTGCTCTACGAAGTTAGAGTGCTAAAGAAAATATCATTCCAACACATTTCCCTTAGACTTGGCTGTAAGAAAGTAATAAATGTGAAAAGAAAGCACCAATGACATTACAGCACAGCGATATAAGCAGTATACAAACTAATTTTTAGGAATGAGAGGCATCAGATTATTGTATAACAAGCGAGTGTTAAAACAAAATGGTTTGGCTTTCAATATTCACTACTTTCTCTACCCATTATCAATTAACCTATGTTCTTTATTTTCATAATGTCCTCATAAAGTATGGTTTTTCCGTGCACTTTACTTTAATCTGACAACAATTTAAGCCATAAATTATTTGAAGTTACAGCCTAAGTTACACTTTTCCATATTTGGTTGCATGCAAGATGCCGTAACGACAAACAGCCGTTTATCTATACCACAACTCTTCTTTTTACTGTCTCTACTATTTACCTATAATAAGCAAGGAAAGTATTGTATTCCAACCAAAAATTGAATAACGAAATTCACTGGAAATACACGTTTTGAGACTCCCTGAATTCAAAGAAAGAATTTTTAATTTCTCTACTACGTAGTTACACGAGGTAGAGAAAGCATTGTATTCCACCCAAAAATGCGATGATATTCACCAGAAATACTCGTTTTGAGGCTTCCTGAATCCAAAGAAAGCATTTTTACTTTCTCTATTACGCAAGTAGGATATATAGGAGAGAGCTGGCGCAGTTTTTTGCGTTTATATGGGAAAGGATAGGGAAAACGAGGCTAGATGCGACGGTTCAAGGAGGAAAATGCGTTTATATGGGGGAGATAGGGAATACGAGGACTGACGCTAGGCTAGACAGTGGTAGGAGGGGGAATGCATCTTATATGAGAGAGGTAGGGGAATATGAGGAGAAGTGCTAGGCTAGACAGAGGCTGAGTAATGTATGGTTTATATGAGCGGTATAGGAAAACGATGAGAGGTGTTAGACTAGACAGGGCTTGAAACGTAGTGCATGGTTTGTATGAGAGATATAGGAAAACGAGGAAAGGTGTTAGGCTAGACAGAAGTCGAGGAGTAGAGTATGGTTTATATGAGAAGTATAGGAAAACGAGGGGAGGTGTTAGGCTAGACAGAGGTTGAAAATAGAGTATGGTTTATATGAGTGGTATAGGAAAACGAGGAGAGGAGTTAGACTAGACAGAGATCGAGGAGCAGAGTATGGTTTATGTGAGAGTCATAGGTAAACGAGAGAGGCGTTAGGCTAGACAGAGCTAGAGGAGTAGAGTATGGTTTATATGAGAGGTATAGGAACAGGAGGAGAGGTGTTAGGCTAGACAGGTAGTGTAGCAGTAGGAATATGGACTTATATACAGGAGAGATAGGGAATATGAGGTGCTAGACTTGAAAGCGACTTTAGACGTGAACTTAGCGGAAAACTGTTTCATGTCAATGTTCTAGACATACCCATCACGTAACCTATTCAGGCAAAAGGTGACTCGTTCAGGGGAAAAAGGTGACTGCTCAGGGAAAAAGGAGGTCCACAAAGGGAAAAAGTTGACTAGCAAAGGGAAAAACGTGACCAGCAAAGGGAAAAAGGCGACCAGCAAAGGGAAAAAAGGTGAGCCATAAAGGGAAAAAGGTGACCTGCAACGGGAAAAGCTAACCCACTAACACTAACAGGTAAGTAATTCAGCTAGTATTGCAAGAGGTTGACTGCATCATAGCAGTGTATGATTTCACATGTAATTCAGCTAGTATCGTATGTATTTAGGCTAATTCATCTAGTAACACAGAATAGATTCCAGAGGCTAACTGCATCATGGCTCTGCATAATTTCACAGATAATTCAGAGGGTATCTTAGGTATTTAGGATAATTCAAGTAACATAGGTGTTTAGAGTAATTAAGCAAGTATCACAGGAGGCTAGATTCCAGGGTTGGGTATAGCATAGCCTCGTATTTCACAGGTAATTCAGAGGGTATCGTAGGTATTTAGGATAATTCAAGTAACATAAGTGTTTAGAGTAATTAAGCAAGCATTACGGAGGGTAGGTTCCAGGGGCTGGTATAGTTTCGTATTTTACAGATAGTTCAGGTAATATCGTAAGTATTTGGGTAATCAGTATAGTTTCACAGATACTCGTGATAATTTCGATCAGAGATTTGTATCACAGCTATTTAAGGTAAATGCAGGTGATTCAGGTTGTATCAATGGTATTTGAGTCATTTTAACAGATAATTCTGATAGTATCACAGCTGCTCGTACTAATTTAGAGCAGGAATTCGTATCTCAGTTAGTTAATGTAATTTCACTTGATTCGAGTAGTATCACAGGTATTTAAGTCATTTTAACGGGCAATTCAACTAGTATCACAGGCACTCATGGTAATATAGAGAGTAATTAAATTATAAAACATTTCTCATCCAACGTTACAACAATTTATATACTTTTTTCTAAATCTTACAAACTTATTATATGTTAAACAGTTATTGTACGATGCGGAGAGGGATAAACTGCATATTGGTTCACAAATTGAAAAGCTTTACGTCAACATACCTTTATTTTAGTTCTTTGTAGATGTCTCTCCCCTTTTATCTAGGCTTGAGACTAGCACTAGGATTGCTCCTAATGGCAGGGTTACCACCTTCCCTTCCATCTTCTTCTTTCTTCATCAGGCGTCAGCTATCTGCATATACAGCACACAGATAACCTTCTTTTTTAAGATTGTAGACTCACGAGAAAATCTTTATCTTTAACTTACATTCTTTTAAGCACTGTTTGTAATGGCGTAATGTCCATACGCATATGTCGTTATCCCATCCTCAGCAATAATTCTTTTATCATCAAACGGAGTCAATGCAATTTTATTCACTTGCACTGTAGCAAGAGCATGCTTTCGTGATAGGATGAGATTCATAGGTGTTCTGATGATTTCACAGGTTTTAAGACAGTCTGTATAGCTGTCAAACGAAATGTACTGCTTAATAGCGCTACGTTTTATACCTTTAATCTTTTTTATCATTGACCCTTGAATATCTAAGGCATACATCTTAGGACGTAGTCCAACAAAGCGTAGGATGATTTTGCTATTAGCCTCATCTTTAAATTTTCCCAGTACCTTCTTGTTCTGAGTAGAGTAACATATATGGTTGGCAGGGTAATCAGCTGTATCGAGATGCTCAAGAAAACGTAGCTTGTCCTGGTACACATCTTCAGTTGTTACACGATGAATGAACGAATCAGTGTCCATATACATAAGCTTCAGGTTTTCAGCTCCATAATAAGGCAACAAAGCGTCGTAATGATAGTTATACATTAATGTCTTGGAGATGTCCAACACACTCATACCAATGTATATAGGCTTGTTGAATACAATCTGACGAGAGGCCATATGTACAGCAGCTAGATTATCAGCATATATCGTCCTGTCGATAAACGTAGGCTTGGCGATCAGCTTCTCTAGAGTTTTTTCATTGGTCACCAGTCGTATATCCATACGGTTACGCAGGTTCTCCATAGTTTTTCCAAACATAGCGTTGTTAAAGAGCTTGTAGAGATCCTTCTCGAAATCATTTGCAGCTTGTTGTCGTAACCTGTTGTTAAATTCCACATAAGGTTTCAACCACTGAGACTGTCGGAATTGTAGCACACGATGGATTTTTGTTAGTCGTAGTCCATGACTAAGAGCTTGCTTCAAAGCCATGTAATGTACTACATACTTCTTTCGAGGTCCAAGATGAGGTATCAGTTTCTTTGTAGATGATTCCAATGGTTTCATACACTCTGGCAGGAAAGGTAGATCGTTGTGTAGATCGTGAAGTTCAGCAGGATACTCGATGTCGACTTCTAATATGTACCCATGAGGATCATCTTCTTGTAGTGTTTCTAAGCTGATTTCTTCAGGCGACACCCACTGAAATCCACCATAAGGGAGAGCGTGACACATTGCCCACCCATATTGGTTATTAGCGTCGTCATATGTGATAAATTGGGTTGGTCTCGACGGATCAAACTTCTCCATATATGTGTTATTAGCCTCTGCATACCGATGGGAAACTTGACATAAACCTCCTCTTATACCAGATTCCACCATGAGTAATTGATCATAATCCTGTAACAGTTCCAGCTTAATTCCAGTATACAGTAACATGGCGTCCCATGTAAGACCTGGAGAGGTAAAATAATGTGCAGGATCAACTTTGTGTGTTTTGAGGGTTTGCTCTCTGAACGTCTCAAAGACATCAGCTAGGAGAAGTACATCCGAAGTTAAGTAGAGATCGCTGTACTCTCCCAGGTTTCTCACATTAAACAGCTCCCATACATTTTTAGCATGATCGTAGTCAGCATCACTAATTTCTTCTTCATTTAATCTATTGTAGAAGGAGTCCTTAGGAGGTAAGCAGGTTTCGTTCAGGGCATCCCATGATGTAACAAAATCATATGGAAATACACCCTTACGGGTCATCAACTTCAATTTGTCTTCTCCAAAGTACTTTAGCGTTTCAGGATACGAGGTTAGATTTTTTACCAACTTATCCAAGCTTGTACTGAGGAACCGAAAACTATCTACAAACCGTAGCTTTATATCTCCAACATACTTGGAGAATGATATATAGCTTTCTTCAGAGCTAGGAATTACTTCCACACGTTCACTTGTACAACCCAGCTCCTTAACAATGAAGTGTGAGTCATATCCACTGAGGTTGTGCATGAAGACAGGGATATATTTAGGTGTTTTACAGGCTAAATTACATTCATTATGAAGACTTCCACGATATTCACCGCTGATGTGATCATGGTCGCGTACTTTGTAGTTCTCTTCTGTAAAGGGTTTTCCACACAAGTAGCATACTGTAGAGGCGCTGAAATCCAACTGCTCTTGATCCGTATGTTTCAGAGGCTTAGCAGATTTGTATATGTCCTCAATCATTTTTGCAAGAGATGTCAGGTACAGCATAAACTTCTGAGCAGCATCAGCACCACGATACACATAGGGTTGCTTAGGAAGACTAGTTTCGAGATGTTCAACGTTGGTTGATGGTTTAACGTAAACACAGAAGCTCATTGCTGTGTGCTCTTGATAAGGGGTTGTATAGGAAGTTTCAGGATTGGGTATACACGTATGGCATGGAGTGAGAATACTTTCAAAGTCTGCGTAGATGACGTAAGGTAGTTTCAACATCCTTTCAAAATTTTTAAACTGTACGATTGATTTGTCCTTTGTAGGCATAACTACCCTCGCAACACCATGTTGGTTACAGATTGATGTATGTTCCTGCAGTTTTTCCTGTCCACTTAGTCCATATCGATCATCAAAATGTGTAAAGCAGCTCTTACAAGTATAAACCCGTCCATTATGGCTAGTTTTCTGGCGTCGAACGAGTTTCTCAAAATTCTTTATATATACGTAGTGATGTTTTCCATTGCTGTCATTCAATAGTAGCAGGTCGCGATGTTCAGGTAGTTCAATGTCAACAACCTCTATCGGATACACTTCATGCTTCTCATCCAGCCCGAAAACGTTAATAGACATCTTGTTAAGCTTCTCAAATTTAGGTATTTGAGAAAGTGGAGTAGGGTAAGAAACACAGCTGAAGTCGTACTTATCTTGAAGTTTCTTATATTTGCTCACCCGTTGTGCATCCTTCTCGACGAATTTGGCCAATACAGAGTACATGAAACATAGCTCATCAGTTAAATTCTGGATGTTAATGCAGGCTTTTCTTGCTTCAACAGAGGGGGGTAGGGGTATGTAGCTACTTCCTCGCAACGGGTTGTACTTGTTAATACGAAGGCGTACCCCTTCCACAGTAAGCAAGGCCCAGCTGCTACCCTTAAGCTGAGACTCATCCATTTCAGTAACCAATTTCTTGAATTTCACTTCCAGCATAGAGTCCAGATCAGTTTCTAGGAAAACAGCTTGATTTCTGGTTTTAAATGTCTTGTCACAGGTTTCTCCGATACTGTTAACAAATCTACACTCAGCTAACAGATTAATTTTCAAACTCTTATGAATGCTAAGCTCTTTATGCACAGCCTGGATTATCCGTTGTTTTGCCTCTCGCAGATACATATTCAGGTCCTTAGTCGATTCACATCGTATAAAATACGATTTCAAGCGTCCATGGAATGAAGTTTCGTATTCTTTCATATCACAGTCCTCCATCGTAGATAACAACTGATGTTTAGTTGGCTCCAATCTTCTTTTCTTCTGAGGGCTGCTTATTTCACATATATCTTCGTGTCGCTGTCCCTTATAACAATCTTTGAAGGTTACATTACAATGTTTACATTTGAAGAGCTTCTTGCAGCTCATCTCGTGTCTTCTCTTGTCATAACCTCGGAGGAACTTCTTCCCACATTTTCCGCATGCATATCCAGTAGCGCTTGGAATAATATCCTTATACGCTGAGTTATTCATCTTTATTCTTGATGTAATAACGTATTAATCACTGATCAATGAAATGTACGCCTTGATACCACTTTAGAAAGCTGATTATTCTTGGAGAGAACACGATGTTAACACCTCAGAGATGATCAACAGAATGAATTTCAATACTCAAGTTCGCTCTATTTATAGAGAAAGCACGAACCTTTTTAATCAATTATATCCTGATTATTAATACTAAAAACGGTGATGAAGCGTGTAAGCTCTTATATATTTCAATTCGTGTTACACTGATGTTCGAGCGTCTCCGTATAGCTTCGTATGTTTAGAGAGAAAGTGTAAAGTATTGTGAAGATGTTATGTATTGTTCGGCTATAATCGTACAGATTCGGAGAGCTTGACTGGTGAAGGTGATGAACGATCCGTCAACCGAGCAGGAGGCAAGCAGTCCCTTCGCGCAACGAAACCTAGATGCAAAAGAAAGAAAATCGTGTTAGATGAGAAACCACCCAGACATTCGCCTGCAGACCATGGAAAACCATGAAAAAATATGTCAGAGTGAGCGTCCAACGGAACTCGAACCAGCGACTCTAAAAGCACATGTGAAAGATACAGATTATATAGAATGAAAGGAAATCGGTGACGATGAGAAACCACTCCAGCATTCGCCTGCAGACCAGGGAAACCCTAAAAAATATGTCAGAGTGATCGACCAACAGGGAAATCAAACAAAAGACCTTAGAAACATATAGGTTAAGATGTAAATCAAATAAAATGCAATAAAATCGTGATAGATGAGAAACCACCCAGACATTCGCCTGCAGACCATGGAAAACCATGAAAAAATATGTCAGAGTAAACAACCAACGACAATCGTACGAGGGAAACCATCAGATTACTCTAGAAGCAAAAAGTTACAAATGAAAGAAAATCGTGATAGATGAGAACCCACTCAGGCATTCGCCTGCAGACCAGGGGAAACCATGAAAAAAAATCAAAGGGCTGAGCGACTGGCGGATAGAGTGCCTCTAAAAGCAAACGTGAAAGGTACAGATTATATAGAATGCAAGGAAATCGCTGACGATGAGAAACCACTCCAGCATTCGCCTGCAGACCAGGGTAAACCCTAAAAATATGATGTCAGAGTGATCGACCAACAGGGAAATCAAACAAATACCTTAGAAACATATAGGTTAAGATGTAAATCAAATAAAAATGCAATAAAATCGTGATAGATGAGAACCCACTCAGACATTCGCCTGCAAGCCAGGGGAAACCATGAAAAAATATGTCAGAGTGAGCGTCCACCGGAAGTCGAACCAGGGACTCTAAAAGCAAACGTGAAAGGTACAGATTATATAGAATGAAAGTAAATCGTGTTAGATGAGAAACCACTCCAGCATTCGCCTGCAGACCAGGGGAAACTATGAAAAAATCAAAGGGCCGAGCGAGTGGCTGATAGAGTGTGCGACCAACAGGAAATCAAGCAAAAGGTCTCTAGAAACAAAAAAGATGCAATTGAAATGGAATCATGATAGCAAATGCCGCTACAGCATTAGGTAGCAGACCGGCGAAAATCATGAGAAACGTAAGGTCAGAGTAAACAATTGATTGAAATCTAACCCCTGAACCCTAGAAATTCACGACAACTGAAAAACGAAACCCAGATGTAGAGGAAATTTTGTACACCCTTGACGAAAAAACCTCGTCCGCTGGGGAAGTAACCTTTAAGTATACAATTGACGTCCGTCATACCGATAAGGGACGGTTTGAAAGGCTTCCTAATTGCTCTACGCAAGTCACCTGAGCAAACACAGGAAATTCCTAAACCAGACAATTACAAGCCTGCTAAAACATTTTTTCCTACAATAAGTAATTTAAATTCTACATGAAGATTATTCCAAAAGTTTCATATCTCTTATTTCCTTCAATAAAATATCGAATATGACTCTAGCACCAGGGAAAAAAAATTAAACGGAGGGAAGCGATATTTTCTTTTTACGCTGAAATTATAATTAAATGCATAGCGTTCTTGCATGAAAACCCCGCCCATATAGATTATAGGAATGGATTCTGTTTAAAACACGTTTTTTCACGTATAGAGTGTATAGATTGTCTCAGTAAGCATTCATGACTATTACAATTATCGCCAAGTATTATTTTACAAAAAGATTGGCTTATTCTCTTAGTAAACATAGATTGAAATCGTTTTTAAACAACTCTCCATTCGAGAGATATTTTTTGATTATTCCAGCAGAGAGAGAGAGAGAGAGAGAGATCGAGCCATATTTGTTTAAAAAAGCTTTTTTTTTTTCATTCGCAGGAAATCTTCGAGAAAATTCGAGGAATTATTCAGTTGTACACCCTTGCTAAAATAGTTTGTATACCCTTTGAAGAATGTTTACCTGGTTGGCAGAGTCTACCTCTGTCGACAGGCTGTCGCCCGCATGCCATCTCGGCCATTTATACATTAGGGAGACTATTGTGCTTTAAAATGGGATAGCTATGTTTTAAGCTTTCCACAACAAATTTTTTTCCCGATAATTAATATAATTCTACATGAAGAATATTAATGATTTAAGTTTTCAATTAAACGTATACTGTATAGATTCTGTACTTAAACATTCGATTGTATCTTTGTCATTATTTAAATACTCGCGTACAAGAATTGCTAGCATATCAAAAATTGTAGAAGTTTTTCCACCCTTATTTAATTAAATTCATGTATATACTCTATTATTTAGCGATTTTTTCAATAATCATGTACATCATTCGTCAAAAAATCAGCGTACAATACGCATTTTTATACGTTTTAATGTTCGTTTATTTTTAAAACCGCTGCATTTGCCTCTAATTACGAACAATTAGATTTCAGATTTACTCAGATGTGTAGCTTGTAGAATCGAATTAGAAAATGTTTTAATAAATGTATTGTATTTTTTAGGTTAAACCATCGTTATTTGTATTCAGCGTAAAGATATTCATATATCATTTTTAAATCCCTCTTCTTAAATATAATGTATCGCAATCCATTTTTAAAATCAAATCATAAATGCGTTTAATGCATATAATAGATGTCTTCATATACCCAATATGACTGCCATGCACGTTAAACATTCAATATGGGCGCGTCAGGCATCTTTTGCATTGAACATCCTTCCGACTCTCTCCGCTAGGTGGAGCGCATGATGCCTGCTACGAGGATGGAGGGGGACAAAACAGATTTATTTACGCATGCATTGAAGATAGCGTACCAGTCGGCCTGAGAGCCTCGTTCAGGGAGGTCGTATAGTTCTCGCAGCCATGTTAATACGTGTCGTCGTATCGCATGTTCGTTACGTAATTTTTTTTGTTTTTTTGTTTTTACCTTTCTTAGTCATACATTCATCTAAGAGATATAATATTCGCAAGGATGACAGATGTCCAAATATACATAACAAAGAAATTAGTTACTGACATAAATGTAATATCGTATGTTCACCATTTTATTTTAATTACTTTTTTATTTTATTCGGGGGATGAAATTTGTATTCATGTCACTGGATTCAATCCTAGTCCTCCAGCCCGACTTGGAACAACAATCAATAACGAGCTACAATCCAAGGATATAATCGGTAATAATAAATTTTTTTTGGATAAAGACCATCAAATAAAAAGACCTTTAAACGTATGTATTTCCCCTCACTTCCCCTCTTCCCCCCACCACGCAGTAGAAATATAATGGCGACACGCAGCTTCAAAGCCGATATCAACCACTGATAAGTTCCTTTCTTCTATGCTGCCGACTCGCACCCCCGCTTTTTGCTATTCCGACACCGCCATTTACGATGAGAACAATAATGCATTGTCCTGTATCTCTGATTTGCGGTGAAAGAATAGCACACGTGAAAACACTTAACCTTTGTGGGTTCACCCTTAAAAGCTACTGGAGCATGATACCCCCTCCTCTCTGCTCTACTCCAATACCGAGGCCAGTGTGGGAGTAGAGCCCAAAGAGAGGGCGTGCCCAGTGTACGGGATAGGATTAGAAAGGATGGGGTAGGGGGATCAGGTGTCCAGGAGCTTTTAAGAGTGAGGTCACAAGGGAAGGGGTTGGGGAGGGGTGGCCGCCAGCACGTGTCCGGGAGGGGGCGGGGCTAGTGGCACGTGCCGTCAGGCCGGCATGTGAGGCCTCAAAGGGAGGGGGCGGGGCTTGTCGGCATAGATCAAAGAACCTTATCAGATGGCGGCAAATCCTTTATGGCTCCGTATCGGCCTTATATTTCTACTGCGTGGTGGGGGGAAGAGGGGAAGTGAGGGGAAATACATACGTTTAAAGGTCTTTTTATTTGATGGTCTTTATCCAAAAAAAATTTATTATTACCGATTATATCCTTGGATTGTAGCTCGTTATTGATTGTTGTTCCAAGTCGGGCTGGAGGACTAGGATTGAATCCAGTGACATGAATACAAATTTCATCCCCCGAATAAAATAAAAAAGTAATTAAAATAAAATGGTGAACATACGATATTACATTTATGTCAGTAACTAATTTCTTTGTTATGTATATTTGGACATCTGTCATCCTTGCGAATATTATATCTCTTAGATGAATGTATGACTAAGAAAGGTAAAAACAAAAAAACAAAAAAAATTACGTAACGAACATGCGATACGACGACACGTATTAACATGGCTGCGAGAACTATACGACCTCCCTGAACGAGGCTCTCAGGCCGACTGGTACGCTATCTTCAATGCATGCGTAAATAAATCTGTTTTGTCCCCCTCCATCCTCGTAGCAGGCATCATGCGCTCCACCTAGCGGAGAGAGTCGGAAGGATGTTCAATGCAAAAGATGCCTGACGCGCCCATATTGAATGTTTAACGTGCATGGCAGTCATATTGGGTATATGAAGACATCTATTATATGCATTAAACGCATTTATGATTTGATTTTAAAAATGGATTGCGATACATTATATTTAAGAAGAGGGATTTAAAAATGATATATGAATATCTTTACGCTGAATACAAATAACGATGGTTTAACCTAAAAAATACAATACATTTATTAAAACATTTTCTAATTCGATTCTACAAGCTACACATCTGAGTAAATCTGAAATCTAATTGTTCGTAATTAGAGGCAAATGCAGCGGTTTTAAAAATAAACGAACATTAAAACGTATAAAAATGCGTATTGTACGCTGATTTTTTGACGAATGATGTACATGATTATTGAAAAAATCGCTAAATAATAGAGTATATACATGAATTTAATTAAATAAGGGTGGAAAAACTTCTACAATTTTTGATATGCTAGCAATTCTTGTACGCGAGTATTTAAATAATGACAAAGATACAATCGAATGTTTAAGTACAGAATCTATACAGTATACGTTTAATTGAAAACTTAAATCATTAATATTCTTCATGTAGAATTATATTAATTATCGGGAAAAAATTTGTTGTGGAAAGCTTAAAACATAGCTATCCCATTTTAAAGCACAATAGTCTCCCTAATGTATAAATGGCCGAGATGGCATGCGGGCGACAGCCTGTCAACAGAGGTAGACTCTGCCAACCAGGTAAACATTCTTCAAAGGGTATACAAACTATTTTAGCAAGGGTGTACAACTGAATAATTCCTCGAATTTTCTCGAAGATTTCCTGCGAATGAAAAAAAAAAGCTTTTTTAAACAAATATGGCTCGATCTCTCTCTCTCTCTCTCTCTCTCTCTCTCTCTGCTGGAATAATCAAAAAATATCTCTCGAATGGAGAGTTGTTTAAAAACGATTTCAATCTATGTTTACTAAGAGAATAAGCCAATCTTTTTGTAAAATAATACTTGGCGATAATTGTAATAGTCATGAATGCTTACTGAGACAATCTATACACTCTATACGTGAAAAAACGTGTTTTAAACAGAATCCATTCCTATAATCTATATGGGCGGGGTTTTCATGCAAGAACGCTATGCATTTAATTATAATTTCAGCGTAAAAAGAAAATATCGCTTCCCTCCGTTTAATTTTTTTTCCCTGGTGCTAGAGTCATATTCGATATTTTATTGAAGGAAATAAGAGATATGAAACTTTTGGAATAATCTTCATGTAGAATTTAAATTACTTATTGTAGGAAAAAATGTTTTAGCAGGCTTGTAATTGTCTGGTTTAGGAATTTCCTGTGTTTGCTCAGGTGACTTGCGTAGAGCAATTAGGAAGCCTTTCAAACCGTCCCTTATCGGTATGACGGACGTCAATTGTATACTTAAAGGTTACTTCCCCAGCGGACGAGGTTTTTTCGTCAAGGGTGTACAAAATTTCCTCTACATCTGGGTTTCGTTTTTCAGTTGTCGTGAATTTCTAGGGTTCAGGGGTTAGATTTCAATCAATTGTTTACTCTGACCTTACGTTTCTCATGATTTTCGCCGGTCTGCTACCTAATGCTGTAGCGGCATTTGCTATCATGATTCCATTTCAATTGCATCTTTTTTGTTTCTAGAGACCTTTTGCTTGATTTCCTGTTGGTCGCACACTCTATCAGCCACTCGCTCGGCCCTTTGATTTTTTCATAGTTTCCCCTGGTCTGCAGGCGAATGCTGGAGTGGTTTCTCATCTAACACGATTTACTTTCATTCTATATAATCTGTACCTTTCACGTTTGCTTTTAGAGTCCCTGGTTCGACTTCCGGTGGACGCTCACTCTGACATATTTTTTCATGGTTTCCCCTGGCTTGCAGGCGAATGTCTGAGTGGGTTCTCATCTATCACGATTTTATTGCATTTTTATTTGATTTACATCTTAACCTATATGTTTCTAAGGTATTTGTTTGATTTCCCTGTTGGTCGATCACTCTGACATCATATTTTTAGGGTTTACCCTGGTCTGCAGGCGAATGCTGGAGTGGTTTCTCATCGTCAGCGATTTCCTTGCATTCTATATAATCTGTACCTTTCACGTTTGCTTTTAGAGGCACTCTATCCGCCAGTCGCTCAGCCCTTTGATTTTTTTTCATGGTTTCCCCTGGTCTGCAGGCGAATGCCTGAGTGGGTTCTCATCTATCACGATTTTCTTTCATTTGTAACTTTTTGCTTCTAGAGTAATCTGATGGTTTCCCTCGTACGATTGTCGTTGGTTGTTTACTCTGACATATTTTTTCATGGTTTTCCATGGTCTGCAGGCGAATGTCTGGGTGGTTTCTCATCTATCACGATTTTATTGCATTTTATTTGATTTACATCTTAACCTATATGTTTCTAAAGTCTTTTGTTTGATTTCCCTGTTGGTCGATCACTCTGACATATTTTTTAGGGTTTCCCTGGTCTGCAGGCGAATGCTGGAGTGGTTTCTCATCGTCACCGATTTCCTTTCATTCTATATAATCTGTATCTTTCACATGTGCTTTTAGAGTCGCTGGTTCGAGTTCCGTTGGACGCTCACTCTGACATATTTTTTCATGGTTTTCCATGGTCTGCAGGCGAATGTCTGGGTGGTTTCTCATCTAACACGGTTTTCTTTCTTTTGCATCTAGGTTTCGTTGCGCGAAGGGACTGCTTGCCTCCTGCTCGGTTGACGGATCTTTCATCACCTTCACCAGTCAAGCTCTCCGAATCTGTACGATTATAGCCGAACAATACATAACATCTTCACAATACTTTACACTTTCTCTCTAAACATACGAAGCTATACGGAGACGCTCGAACATCAGTGTAACACGAATTGAAATATATAAGAGCTTACACGCTTCATCACCGTTTTTAGTATTAATAATCAGGATATAATTGATTAAAAAAGGTTCGTGCTTTCTCTATAAATAGAGCGAACTTGAGTATTGAAATTCATTCTGTTGATCATCTCTGAGGTGTTAACATCGGTTCTCTCCAAGAATAATCAGCTTTCTAAAGTGCTATCAAGGCGTACATTTCATTGATCAGTGATTAATACGTTATTACATCAAGAATAAAGATGAATAACTCAGCGTATAAGGATATTATTCCAAGCGCTACTGGATATGCATGCGGAAAATGTGGGAAGAAGTTCCTCCGAGGTTATGACAAGAGAAGGCACGAGATGAGCTGCAAGAAGCTCTTCAAATGTAAACATTGTAATGTAACCTTCAAAGATTGTTATAAGGGACAGCGACACGAAGATATATGTGAAATAAGCAGCCCTCAGAAGAAAAGAAGATTGGAGCCAACTAAACATCAGTTGTTATCTACGATGGAGGACTGTGATATGAAATAATACGAAACTTCATTCCATGGACGCTTGAAATCGTATTTTATACGATGTGAATCGACTAAGGACCTGAATATGTATCTGCGAGAGGCAAAACAACGGATAATCCAGGCTGTGCATAAAGAGCTTAGCATTCATAAGAGTTTGAAAATTAATCTGTTAGCTGAGTGTAGATTTGTTAACAGTATCGGAGAAACCTGTGACAAGACATTTAAAACCAGAAATCAAGCTGTTTTCCTAGAAACTGATCTGGACTCTATGCTGGAAGTGAAATTCAAGAAATTGGTTACTGAAATGGATGAGTCTCAGCTTAAGGGTAGCAGCTGGGCCTTGCTTACTGTGGAAGGGGTACGCCTTCGTATTAACAAGTACAACCCGTTGCGAGGAAGTAGCTACATACCCCTACCCCCCTCTGTTGAAGCAAGAAAAGCCTGCATTAACATCCAGAATTTAACTGATGAGCTATGTTTCATGTACTCTGTATTGGCCAAATTCGTCGAGAAGGATGCACAACGGGTGAGCAAATATAAGAAACTTCAAGATAAGTACGACTTCAGCTGTGTTTCTTACCCTACTCCACTTTCTCAAATACCTAAATTTGAGAAACTTAACAAGATGTCTATTAACGTTTTCGGGCTGGATGAGAAGCATGAAGTGTATCCGATAAAGGTTGTTGACATTGAACTACCTGAACATCGCGACCTGCTACTATTGAATGACAGCAATGGAAAACATCACTACGTATATATAAAGAATTTTGAGAAACTCGTTCGACGCCAGAAAACTAGCCATAATGGACGGGTTTATACTTGTAAGCGCTGCTTTACACATTTTGATGATCGATATGGACTAAGTGGACAGGAAAAACTGCAGGAACATACATCAATCTGTAACCAACATGGTGTTGCGAGGGTAGTTATGCCTACAAAGGACAAATCAATCGTACAGTTTAAAAATTTTGAAAGGATGTTGAAACTACCTTACGTCATCTACGCAGACTTTGAAAGTATTCTCACTCCATGCCATACGTGTATACCCAATCCTGAAACTTCCTATACAACCCCTTATCAAGAGCACACAGCAATGAGCTTCTGTGTTTACGTTAAACCATCAACCAACGTTGAACATCTCGAAACTGGTCTTCCTAAGCAACCCTATGTGTATCGTGGTGCTGATGCTGCTCAGAAGTTTATGCTGTACCTGGCATCTCTTGCAAAAATGATTGAGGACATATAGAAATCTGCTAAGCCTCTGAAACTTACGGATCAAGAGCAGTTGGATTTCAGCGCCTCTACAGTATGCTACTTGTGTGGAAAACCCTTTACAGAAGAGAACTATAAAGTACGCGACCATGATCACATCAGCGGTGAATATCGTGGAAGTCTTCATAATGAATGTAATTTAGCCTGTAAAACACCTAAATATATCCCTGTCTTCATGCACAACCTCAGTGGATATGACTCACACTTCATTGTTAAGGAGCTGGGTTGTACAAGTGAACGTGTGGAAGTAATTCCTAGCTCTGAAGAAAGCTATATATCATTCTCCAAGTATGTTGGAGATATAAAGCTACGGTTTGTAGATAGTTTTTGGTTCCTCAGTACAAGCTTGGATAAGTTGGTAAAAAATCTAACCTCGTATCCTGAAACGCTAAAGTACTTTGGAGAAGACAAATTGAAGTTGATGACCCGTAAGGGTGTATTTCCATATGATTTTGTTACATCATGGGATGCCCTGAACGAAACCTGCTTACCTCCTAAGGACTCCTTCTACAATAGATTAAATGAAGAAGAAATTAGTGATGCTGACTACGATCATGCTAAAAATGTATGGGAGCTGTTTAATGTGAGAAACCTGGGAGAGTACAGCGATCTCTACTTAACTTCGGATGTACTTCTCCTAGCTGATGTCTTTGAGACGTTCAGAGAGCAAACCCTCAAAACACACAAAGTTGATCCTGCACATTATTTTACCTCTCCAGGTCTTACATGGGACGCCATGTTACTGTATACTGGAATTAAGCTGGAACTGTTACAGGATTATGATCAATTACTCATGGTGGAATCTGGTATAAGAGGAGGTTTATGTCAAGTTTCCCATCGGTATGCAGAGGCTAATAACACATATATGGAGAAGTTTGATCCGTCGAGACCAACCCAATTTATCACATATGACGACGCTAATAACCAATATGGGTGGGCAATGTGTCACGCTCTCCCTTATGGTGGATTTCAGTGGGTGTCGCCTGAAGAAATCAGCTTAGAAACACTACAAGAAGATGATCCTCATGGGTACATATTAGAAGTCGACATCGAGTATCCTGCTGAACTTCACGATCTACACAACGATCTACCTTTCCTGCCAGAGTGTATGAAACCATTGGAATCATCTACAAAGAAACTGATACCTCATCTTGGACCTCGAAAGAAGTATGTAGTACATTACATGGCTTTGAAGCAAGCTCTTAGTCATGGACTACGACTAACAAAAATCCATCGTGTGCTACAATTCCGACAGTCTCAGTGGTTGAAACCTTATGTGGAATTTAACAACAGGTTACGACAACAAGCTGCAAATGATTTCGAGAAGGATCTCTACAAGCTCTTTAACAACGCTATGTTTGGAAAAACTATGGAGAACCTGCGTAACCGTATGGATATACGACTGGTGACCAATGAAAAAACTCTAGAAAAGCTGATCGCCAAGCCTACGTTTATCGACAGGACGATATATGCTGATAATCTAGCTGCTGTACATATGGCCTCTCGTCAGATTGTATTCAACAAGCCTATATACATTGGTATGAGTGTGTTGGACATCTCCAAGACATTAATGTATAACTATCATTACGACGTTTTGTTGCCTTATTATGGAGCTGAAAACCTGAAGCTTATGTATATGGACACTGATTCGTTCATTCATCGTGTAACAACTGAAGATGTGTACCAGGACAAGCTACGTTTTCTTGAGCATCTCGATACAGCTGATTACCCTGCCAACCATATATGTTACTCTACTCAGAACAAGAAGGTACTGGGAAAATTTAAAGATGAGGCTAATAGCAAAATCATCCTACGCTTTGTTGGACTACGTCCTAAGATGTATGCCTTAGATATTCAAGGGTCAATGATAAAAAAGATTAAAGGTATAAAACGTAGCGCTATTAAGCAGTACATTTCGTTTGACAGCTATACAGACTGTCTTAAAACCTGTGAAATCATCAGAACACCTATGAATCTCATCCTATCACGAAAGCATGCTCTTGCTACAGTGCAAGTGAATAAAATTGCATTGACTCCGTTTGATGATAAAAGAATTATTGCTGAGGATGGGATAACGACATATGCGTATGGACATTACGCCATTACAAACAGTGCTTAAAAGAATGTAAGTTAAAGATAAAGATTTTCTCGTGAGTCTACAATCTTAAAAAAGAAGGTTATCTGTGTGCTGTATATGCAGATAGCTGACGCCTGATGAAGAAAGAAGAAGATGGAAGGGAAGGTGGTAACCCTGCCATTAGGAGCAATCCTAGTGCTAGTCTCAAGCCTAGATAAAAGGGGAGAGACATCTACAAAGAACTAAAATAAAGGTATGTTGACGTAAAGCTTTTCAATTTGTGAACCAATATGCAGTTTATCCCTCTCCGCATCGTACAATAACTGTTTAACATATAATAAGTTTGTAAGATTTAGAAAAAAGTATATAAATTGTTGTAACGTTGGATGAGAAATGTTTTATAATTTAATTACTCTCTATATTACCATGAGTGCCTGTGATACTAGTTGAATTGCCCGTTAAAATGACTTAAATACCTGTGATACTACTCGAATCAAGTGAAATTACATTAACTAACTGAGATACGAATTCCTGCTCTAAATTAGTACGAGCAGCTGTGATACTATCAGAATTATCTGTTAAAATGACTCAAATACCATTGATACAACCTGAATCACCTGCATTTACCTTAAATAGCTGTGATACAAATCTCTGATCGAAATTATCACGAGTATCTGTGAAACTATACTGATTACCCAAATACTTACGATATTACCTGAACTATCTGTAAAATACGAAACTATACCAGCCCCTGGAACCTACCCTCCTGTAATGCTTGCTTAATTACTCTAAACACTTATGTTACTTGAATTATCCTAAATACCTACGATACCCTCTGAATTACCTGTGAAATACGAGGCTATGCTATACCCAACCCTGGAATCTAGCCTCCTGTGATACTTGCTTAATTACTCTAAACACCTATGTTACTTGAATTATCCTAAATACCTAAGATACCCTCTGAATTATCTGTGAAATTATGCAGAGCCATGATGCAGTTAGCCTCTGGAATCTATTCTGTGTTACTAGATGAATTAGCCTAAATACATACGATACTAGCTGAATTACATGTGAAATCATACACTGCTATGATGCAGTCAACCTCTTGCAATACTAGCTGAATTACTTACCTGTTAGTGTTAGTGGGTTAGCTTTTCCCGTTGCAGGTCACCTTTTTCCCTTTATGGCTCACCTTTTTTCCCTTTGCTGGTCGCCTTTTTCCCTTTGCTGGTCACGTTTTTCCCTTTGCTAGTCAACTTTTTCCCTTTGTGGACCTCCTTTTTCCCTGAGCAGTCACCTTTTTCCCCTGAACGAGTCACCTTTTGCCTGAATAGGTTACGTGATGGGTATGTCTAGAACATTGACATGAAACAGTTTTCCGCTAAGTTCACGTCTAAAGTCGCTTTCAAGTCTAGCACCTCATATTCCCTATCTCTCCTGTATATAAGTCCATATTCCTACTGCTACACTACCTGTCTAGCCTAACACCTCTCCTCCTGTTCCTATACCTCTCATATAAACCATACTCTACTCCTCTAGCTCTGTCTAGCCTAACGCCTCTCTCGTTTACCTATGACTCTCACATAAACCATACTCTGCTCCTCGATCTCTGTCTAGTCTAACTCCTCTCCTCGTTTTCCTATACCACTCATATAAACCATACTCTATTTTCAACCTCTGTCTAGCCTAACACCTCCCCTCGTTTTCCTATACTTCTCATATAAACCATACTCTACTCCTCGACTTCTGTCTAGCCTAACACCTTTCCTCGTTTTCCTATATCTCTCATACAAACCATGCACTACGTTTCAAGCCCTGTCTAGTCTAACACCTCTCATCGTTTTCCTATACCGCTCATATAAACCATACATTACTCAGCCTCTGTCTAGCCTAGCACTTCTCCTCATATTCCCCTACCTCTCTCATATAAGCTCCTATATATCCCCTACCTCTCTCATATAAGATGCATTCCCCCTCCTACCACTGTCTAGCCTAGCGTCAGTCCTCGTATTCCCTATCTCCCCCATATAAACGCATTTTCCTCCTTGAACCGTCGCATCTAGCCTCGTTTTCCCTATCCTTTCCCATATAAACGCAAAAAACTGCGCCAGCTCTCTCCTATATATCCTACTTACGCAGTTACAGTAAGTAGGGCAAATATTCTATTCCACCCAAAAATTGAATAACGAGATTAATACTCGGAACGGAAATACTCGTTTTCAGACTCCTGAAACCAAACAAAGCGTATTTACTTTTTCTACTATGTAGTTGCAGTAAATAGAGCAAGTATTGTGTTCCACCCACAAATTGAACAATGAAATTCACCGGAAATATGCATTTTGAGACTCCCTGAATCCAAACAAGTCATGTTTACTATCTCTACTAGTAGCTACAGGAGGTAGAGAAAGTATTGTATTCCACCCAACAACTTAATAACGAGATTCACCGGATATACACATTTTGAGACTCCCTGAATCCAAAGAAAGCATTGTTACTTTCTCTACTCCGTGGTTACAGTAAGTAAAGCAACTATTGTATTCCACCCAAAAATTGAATAACGAGATTCAACGGAAATACACGTTTTGAGACGCCTGAATCCAAAGTAAGAATTTTTAACTTCTCTACTACGTAGCTACAGTAAAGAGAAAATATTGTGTTCCACCTAAAAATTCAATGTCGTAATTTCAACAGAAATCACGTTTGTGAATCCCCGAATCCAATGAATTTCTTATTAAATAAAGGTTCAAGTGTGTGTGTGTGTATCTACGAACAGCATAACTCAAAACCAAAAAGTTGGTTAAAAACTGAACTTAGTGTTTAAGTTTAACTTCTTCCTAGAATGCGACACGGAGATTTTAAAGAAAATCCCCCACCCCAAACTACCTTTTACATTGGACATTTTTCGAATTTTTTTCTTTAAAAATTGGCTCTAAGGATTTTGATTAAAACACATATGTTTAAGCTGTTTTCATGATAAATAGAATGCATACATTTTATTTTCTAGGAATAGTCTGTAAATTAGTCTTTATTGTGTATGACTTTTGATAATTGGTAAACCGTAAGAGAGAGACAAAATCTTACTGCACAACAATTGTAGATCCTGTTAAAGCACAAAATTTATATCAAATAACAGTTTCATTTTATGTCAAATAACTTTTATATTTTACCTATTCTGAAATATTCTTTGTTGCTAGTTTGAATTTTCAAATACTTTAAACTTCTCTCAACTGCAAATATCTATTGTTTTTCTTTTTCTTTCTTTCTTTTTTTGTTTTGTTTGTTTGTTTCTTTATTTCTCGTGTTCATACAAAGACAACAGAATTTCAGAGCTATCACATCTGTGGCTCGCATTCGGGAGGTCGTGGGTTCGATTCCTCTGGTCAACCTTCCTGACCTATGGGTTTCTTCGGGGTTTTTTTCGGGTCGCCAAGCGAATGCTGGGAAGGATTTTCAAATCCCCGAATTTCCTGAATCTCCATTTCATCTCCATACTCATTTCCCTTCATCTTTCATCCGTTGGTCTCTTTCAGGGTTTGAATGTCGGAAATGGTGTTTCGGTGCAGCGTGGCAGGGGAAAGGGATGCTTTTTGTGACTCTCCGTCCCTCGGTTTTCGGCTGGCAATCGGGACTATCCTAACTTCCTTGAGGGGCGTTGGACCCCTCTGTGCTGGGTGGGGTCCCCGGTCTGGCGGGGAGTCGCTGTCTGAAAACTTAGGGACCCTGCCATTCCTGTGCCGTCACTCCTGGTTCCGGACGCTCGGTGTCTCCTCTCGCCTCATCCTTCCTCCCGGAGACGCCCCCTTGTGGGGCGCAGGCTTATTATCCACTATGTGGTTTAGTGCCGAGTCCCCTACGTAGGCAACCAATCCAAAGCTATCACATAGTGATCAGCTTTGAGGGATTTGGTTATCGCTTTAGCTTAATATGTTCTGGTTATACCTACAACGAATTGTGTAAATAAGTAATGAAGGTTTATCGGTATTAACATGACGTAGATGCAAAATAAGCTTTGTAAGAATAGTTTGAAGAAGAGTAGAGAACGTCATGTGAATGCAACACGTCATATTTTATGGCAAAAACTCCATATGCCAGTGTGTTTGTTAACAACATAAATCTAAAGCGATAAGTCTGTTAAATACCAAACTTGATATTTAAGTTCAGCACCTTTCAAAAATTTGACACAAGGATTTTCAAGAAAATCTCCCCCAGCCTAAACAACCCTTTATATGGAAAACACTTCGAAATGTGTTATTTTCTCAAAAATGGCTCCAATTATTTTGATTAAAATACACTCTGTTTAAAATATTTTCATGACAAACGAAATATATATTTTGAACTTACTGAAAAGAGCCTCTAAAGCCTTCTTCATTCTGAATGACTTTTGTATAATTGGTAAACTCTAAAAGATTGGACAAAGTTTTGCTACACAAGAAATGCAGACCCCGTTAAAGCACGCAGTTTGTTATAGATATATTTTATGAGATTAGCTACTTCTCAGATATTTTTTGTTATTGGTTTGAATACCTTTTGTAACTGAGATGTCACTATCGTTTTGTTTTTGTCGCCGTCACACAAACAGCATGGAATTTCAAAGCAACACATAGTGACATGCTTTTTGAAAATGTGACTATCACTTTATCTGCGTATACTACAACGAAATGTGTAAATGCGAACTTGTCCTTTTGGTATTAAGTCCTTTAACCGGGTATGCCATTACGGACGGTGAATGAACGAAATGGTTACAATGATGCTCAAATGGGCTCGAGGTTCCTAGAAATTAGAATGACATTCATCTTCTGAGGATAAGAGGAAACCCTTGATAAAGCTTTATCCAGGTAATTCACTCTAACAGAGACCTCTTGAATGTGAGGCAGCCCCCACACCACAGAGATGGGCTAAATGTGATTTGCACGTTTATCTGGATTATAAGAAGTAGACAGAAAGATGAGATTTAGAAAAAAGAATTCGTGGAATGGCGAGAGGAGAAAATTATGTGAATACAACACGTTAGATTGTTCTCGTGGTAATGTAAAGAGCGTGGAGTTTCAAAGACACCATATAAAAATCTGACAATTGTTTGAGCTACTGCATTCTTCTTATAGTTACAACAAAGTTTGTAATGGCAGTTCATCTCAATTAACAAGAAGACTCTTTCACTCAAGCCGTGTGTTTGGAAAGATAGAATCAGATTGAAAAATTCAATGTCAAAGCCGAGATTTGAACTATGGATCTTCCAGTTTACGTCCAGGTGGCACCACGGTAACACATGCGGCTCGCATTCGGGAGATCCTTAGTTGGCTTCCCGCGACCGCCCAATCTGACCTGCGGGTTTTATTCGAGAGTTTTCCCGGGCCGTCAGGTGAATCATGATATGATTTCTCTCAGCCTTCGAATATCGTTCCATTCCTCATTTCATTCATCCTTAACCCCGTTAGGTCTGTTTCAAGGTTGGAAGAGTCGGCGATGGTGTTCCGGTGCGACGTGGCAGAGAAAAAGGATTCTCTCTGTGGAACCTTATCCGTCTCTTGGTCTTCGGCTAGTTGCCAGGGTATACGGACCGCTTCATGGGGGCGTTGGACCCTCTGTGTGGGTGTGGTCCCCGGTTTGCTTGCTCGACTGACAGGGCGTCTCAATCTGGAAACTTTAGGCACCTTGCCATTGCTGTGCTGTCACTGCTGGTTCCGATCGCCCGGTGTCTCGGTGTCTCTCACCTGGTCCCTCCCTCCCGGGGGCAACCCCTCGAGGGGCACAAGCCCAATATCCTCATTCACTGGATCGGGGTCGACTCTCCTCCGTTACACATCCCATTACAGACGAGGGAAGAGAACCATTTTAAGAATTCAGAACGTGAATCGTAATATAAAGTATCTAAGTCCTTTTTTGGTTGGGCGTCTTCAGATTTGTAACTTTAAGCAATTTAATTTTCAGAAAAAGAGTGCTTTCAAATAAACAATTGCAACAAAGGCACATCAAGCTGTTTGCAGTAACACTTTCGGGTCATTACTTTGAAAATTTAGCTTATATGTTATCCTAACCGAATAAAGCAGCTATATATAAACTGCATATTTTGTGCTAAACGTTGTTTCCTCGTATCTATTAACATCTTCTCCTTTTGGATACAATACCTACATAGATGTTTTTACTCTACGTCCACTATACGACTGGCACGGTTTTTCTTCCTTTCTCTTGTGAGTGTGCGTAAGGGGAATTATGTTTCAAATAAAACAATCTTAGTTCGTTTTTCAGTAACAAACGCGAAATATATTTTATTTTGAAGAAAATTTAATCTTATACTTAATTGTGACCAACTGCTTCAACAGTTTGACATTAATAGTACTTTTGCTTCCATATTTTTAATACATTACTTGAATATTATCAGAACTGAATGTGCCAACTGTATGGAACTACACACTTAGCGCTAAACGTTATGATCAATACCTATGAAAATTAAAAAGGAAAACTTATATTCAAGGTCATAAATAACCTCTGCTTCGGAGTACGCGTAGAACGTTCTATTGGTGATAATTATGAAACTATTATTATTATTATTATTATTATTATTATTAGCAACAAGCGTTAAAAACAAGATATACATTATGCGAACCTTGTTTCTCAAGAAAATTACTGCATCTTAAACTTGTGTAGCATCCGCATAAGGAATGCAATATTTGATTTTTAAACAACATATTATGCAAAGAAAATGTTAATTTATTTCGCTTGAATAGATCTAGTAAAGAGAAAAGTATTTAGTTCCGTCTTCTTTCCTCTTAGAGTCAGGTCGCTGAATTACACGAGCATTCACAGAAGTAAATGTGACCTTTGAGACGATACCGGCAGTTACTGTTGTAGCCAGGCATCACTAGTCAAGAAGACATTCCTTCCCCCTCTTCCTCTACACCTCTTGGTCCATGGGAAAACATCTGGAGCCTTCTGTACAAAAAATAGCAGTATGTAATGTGGTCTTTAGGTTCACGCCATACCATTGGTACACCATAAACCCACTGGCTTATATTTTCGGTACACGAAGAACATACGTAATGGAGAGCCCACTTTTTGTCCAAATCACCAGGAGGCATGCCAAAGTAAGCTTTATATGGATTTTATAAAAGTTTGTAATACTTCTCTGTTTTTTGGTATACCACACCTATAGCAACATTTATCAGGACTATTTACGCAACGACGTCGATCAGACATTTTTCGCGTGCACATCTAATTTAACTTGAATTCAAAACTCATCTGCTATCGAAAGACCATTTACAAAACTATAAAATATTTTTTATGGACGAAGCCTTATAACGAAAATATTCTATCCCTCTCTTTTATTACCGAAAACAAAGTGAAGGGACCTGATGATTAAATACACGGGTCCGTAACCCCACGACTACCTGTAAACTAGTAGATACCGTTACAGGAAACAGAACGAGGGTGGGAGACACTTAAGAGAAACTTGTAAGAGTTAGAATTATTACAACCGTTATTTTCTATAACTGTAGCCTGATGAAACAAAACAAGTTCTGGTTTTAGAGATTACATCTGGCAGAAATCAGAAAATCGCAAAAGCAATTTATGAAAAGCTGTAACCAGATGAAACAAAATTATGGCTGGATTGAGAGCTTCCATCTGGAAAGGAATCAGAAAATACCAACAGTTTTCATTCAGAAAAATTGTGTAGACATGTGTTACGCAAGAAGAAAGTTCTCTTAAATTACTTTAAATAAAGTTGTTCAGAAAGCATGAATTTTGCAAAGCAGATAAAGGTAGAGTTTTTGCTGTTTTAAGAAAGAAATATAAATTTCAAGTAAACGCAAGTTAAATGTATCACTGATGCGGAAGCATGATTCTTTTTGTGCTTTGGTTTCTCATAAAAGAACTTTTAGAATTGTTTGATGTTGAAATCCAAGTGGTAAAAATTGTAAGCTTGCCTCATTTACACAGATGGAATTGCTGCTGAAGGATTTTCAGAGAATTCTGTAGAGACACACTCACACGCAGTGAAAGGATTTGGCGTAGAATTTTATAGTCACGGCCACGAGTACTGTGATTTTTTTTTATGTTAAAGAAAGCAAACTTTGCTAGGTCCAATTAAGGCTAATAATTGATGGGCGGTAGTCCTACTTGCTGTCTTACTTTGCTTTTACTGAAAGCAGGTTAAGACCGAATATAAGTAAATGACGGACTGGCGTTCCATTTGCTATAGTTGATAGCATGTTTATTTACTGTTAATTGAAGGCAAGTTCTATGAGAATATAAGTAAATTATGAGCGAAGTTCCTATCTGCTTTAGTACATAGCTGATTTACTTAGTATTCGTTAAACAGAGTTTTTTGAAGTATTATAAAAATTAAAAATTATGTTTATTCCAACTGATAGCAGAGCAAATGTAATATCCGACCAAAGAATGAAATTGCGAAAAGCACTCATGTAACTTGACAGTTACTACATGGCAAAAGTTGCGATTTTTTAATGTGATGAGGTAACCTTTGGAAGGGTTTCGTTACTTATTTCATTCTTTATTGCATTGTTTACTTAGAATATTGAGCAGCAATATATTGTGTATTGACGCAACTATAGTGGTGCTTAGTGACCAAAGAATTATTCTTGTTGAGCCAATACTGACTTGTGCTTTGTACACGTTGGGTTTCCCCTTCGATTCACTACCTTCAGGTTTCCTCAATAATTGTTACAAGGGTGGGGCGGGAAGGGGCCACTATTAATAAAAAGAAGAAAGAAGGCAAGCACAATTCCTAACGCTACTCAAGAAATTGCAGGGCAGCTTCTGTCTGACAGAGGACAAGTATGGTCGTACAGAAAAGTGATCCATCGCTTCCACATCGGCGGTGCTCTGCTGATCAGGCAATTATCACGCCGGGACAAGGCAAGGGGGCTAGCTGATGTGGAAGCAAACGAATAACCGAATAGGAACACGAAACCCGCGGGCATAATGGGAGGATCGAGTAGTCTGTAGTCCTCGTCGTAGTGCTGGTAAAAGTGGAGGATGGAGATCTGCACCTGTGCATTAACTTCAGGTCAAGATTATTTTCCACTGCCACGATTGACGACACTTGCCATTTTGGCGGGGTATAGTGATTCTGCATCCTGAACCTGAAATCAGGTACTATGAAGTTGAACACGACGGAAAGGAAAATACATGGTTTTATGCTAGATATCGACCGTGGCAATTCACAGTAATGCTTTTCGGAAACTGCAACCTCCCCGCAATGTTCCACAGGCTAATGGAATGTGTTAAAAATTAAATTGAATTTTATAAATGGAGGCTCCTTAACTGCTATGATTCTTAGCGTCCCATTCTGCATTGGACGTGAAAGACCGGACTTTTTCTCAAAGGCCTCTTTATTAGGATTGAGGTTGCTTTATTTGCCGTAAAATACTATAGGGACCACTGGCTTTACTTCCCTTCCTAGGGAAGCCATGCTAAGGATTTTTACGCCCGAAAATATCCATCGTCCTCCGGGTTTGATCCCGCGACCTCAGGAAGGAGAGATTAGCATGGTAACTACTACACCACGGAGGACTACGTTGTTTACGGTCATGATGACACCCGCGGTTCTTTGGGACGAAAAGACTTTGAGGAAGTAGCAACTGAAAAATAAAACATGGGGCGATCCTGACACTAACGAGTCTTTGAGCGAGCGAAGTGTGTGAGTGGACATCGCTCTCAGAGCTCTTAACCATTAGAGATATTGGGCAAAGTAGAACTTCTGGTGGTTGGGAACGGTATGTTAAGGAGAGTGTGGGTTCCACAGATGGGAATACCATGATGGAACAACTAGTGCTCCAGAGCAGGAAGATAAAGGAAATGCATGATGGTATTACCAGAAGGCACTTGGCTTAAATAACACGTTGGAGAAGATGTGTCGCCGAATCTATTAGTTGCATCTTCTTGGCGACGTGAAAGATAGTACTAGCAATACGACATATACACGGCAAGTCGTGGGCTCTAGACACGGGCCCATATACAACAGTAAAATATCTGAGCTCCATTTAAAATAATTACTTTCGACGTGGCAAGAACACACACATGAAATCGCTACGTGTTAACTTCTGTGGACTACGTCAACATGTGGTTGGAGATTTTCGCGATTCCCAATCAAGAGGTTTGCTGTGTCTAACAACTTCTTCCGCTGATTCGGGAGCTCAAAGGTGAGCTCAAACGTTTGCGAGAGCTGCTCCAACGTCTTCGTATACACAAGGAAAATAACACTCTCCTTCCCCCAACAGTCTGACGGAACAAGGAACGCCATATAGAGACTGTCGAGGAGCAGGTCCTGAAAGTGGAATTTAGCCATTCCATTGTCCCTTCTGGCATTCTGAGCTTCAACACACGAGTCTGGCACCGGAAAACATAGTAATCGGAATATGTGATCTATTTTTCGGTAAAATGAGTTTTAATAACGGATTATGCCGGCCGCTGACTGACTGCCTGGAGGATATCACCATTTCACCAAGGAATATCCTGAACTCAAGGGAAACTGCCGTTGATACGATGTTTCGGTGCCAGACCGGAGGGACGCTGATAGTAGTCCATCTAGTTTGCCTTTCTCCACATATTAGTCTGGATTGGCTCTGGCCTTCTGATCCCAAGGTTTAAACCCGTCTCAGACCGATGGCTTTTAAGTGTAATCTTAAGCAGCTTAAAGGCGAAGGTTCCATGTCAAATTTATTGGTATGTAAAAGAGCTCATGTGGGGCGAAATTTTGGCACACCGGCGGATCTGATATGAACCTGGCAATTTACAGCGTCGTTAACAAACAATATATACATTTTTTGCTCCACATCGCGGAACTGCTCCCGTTATATGACGAAGCCTGTATAGCGCGTACTAGCCGGTGAATGGTTGTTTAGAGAGAGGGGGAGCGCTCCCGATTCATGTAATGTTGAAGGCTAATCGAGCAGAATGGCGAGCGACTGAGCCAGAGGAGTACTTTGTTGTTCCGAATTCCAGTGAGCGACCGGAAGAAAGGCAGCCATGCTTTCGACACTGCAATAAATGATTGTGGAAGAGAGTGTCCTAGTCCTGTTCTACACTCTAGTGAAAGAGGCTCCTTCGCCCGTGTTTTATTGCAAAGTTACGCGCAAGAAGAAAGTGAAGAGTTGCTGAGGATCTACTTCAAGTTGTAACATTCTGGTTACTGAGGACAGCGAACCACTTGAGAAATATTAGTAGAGGTTTTTTAAATTATCAGCGTTGGTTCTTCTTATAAATTAATGCTTTTAATACCCTAGCCATTCGGATATTGCAACAACCCAGGGAAGTGGCAGAGAGCAGTTACTGTGCAATCCTGTAAATTAGCTATTATGTGCGTCATGTGAAACTCATTAGTTGTTTCTTCATATAGGAGTACTTTGTTGAGCTCTGGAGGCTACTGAAGAGTTTTAATAATATAATGTGTTCTAGAATGGGCCGGATAGGTGGGGTCCTTATGCGCCAGGTTTAGTCGCTATAAACAAACTTCGCGTCAACTTAACTACAGTTGCAACATTGTCCTTATAGTCTTTCGTTTCAGTAAGCAGATATATGCTGTTCTACCACTGAACCCTCCGATAGTGCCAAGTTAAAATACCTCTACAGTAATGCTCACTTATTAAATTATCACAGATTTTTAAAATGCTATTCCAGATAGTATGAATACAAGTGGAATGGTGGAGCAAATTATTAAATAAAATACCATTACTTTTGGAAAATCATTATTCCAGGAACCTTTAGGATACAGTGAATGTGTATTGTGAGCTGCTGTATGAATAGCTTTGGGCTAATTGTTATAACAGCTTCCTTAACTTAAGAACACACAGAGATTTAAACGCATTAATATTTGCAAGAAATAATTTGTTTTCTAATATTTCAGGCTTGATTACTTTTGTACCTGTAGATTTTCCTAGCGTATGTTAAGTTATACATAATTATTTCCATATCTCCTTTGCTATGTTAAATCTTTATTAAAATTGTAATTTGTTTCATTTAACCTTTAGAATATAACGGAATAGGAAAATATACCATATTAAATAATGGTACTAAAGTCTAAAAGCCGTGGAAGCTTGAGGTTTTTTTGAAGGGAAAGATCGTTAGCCGAATGTACCTAATTATGTTGAAACTTACGCCGGTATATTAAACTTGCTAATGGAGGAATCGAATTTTGCAGTATTCCTGTGATGGCATTCAGGAATGAATATGTGAAGGTGCATGGCGCTGGGAAATGGATGTAGCACAGACAAAAGTCAGCTGAAAATAGGAACGTTCGTTGAAAAAGAGCTTTACTGAAGTCACCTTTCTCGCTGCTTTAAGACACAAATATCGCGAAACTTCACAGATTTTGGCAAAATTCGTAAAATTTCGAAGTCCGTAAAATTAAATGATTTACAGTCTCGCGTCCGTAGTGTTCAGAAAGTATTCAAAGGTGTTTTGAATATTTTAATAAAATCATTTGCTATGTAATGTGTGTATAAGAATCATAATTTATCATAGCCTTTCCCTCTGAAACTTCCATGCTTTCGCTACTTGTAGGGGGATGCACTCATATGACGCCAACGACTATGAACCGGATCACCAGGTACTCCGTCGTCCCGAGGTCGCGGGTTCAAACCGGACGGAGGGCGATGAATTTTTTCGGGCGCAAAAATCCTTAACATCGCTTCCTTCGGAAGAGAAGTAAAGCCAGTGGTTTGGAATTACAGTATGTAAAAGACCCTCAGGCCTGATAAAGAGGCCTCTGGCCAAAATCTACAGGCTTTCACGCCCATTGTACAATGGGACCATAAGAATCATAGCAGCTCAAGAGTGTCCATAAATAAAACTCCATTTAATTCAATTTAACCAGGTACTCCTCACCGATGTACCCCAGGTAAATTTCATACAAAGCTGCACCGTCAGTTCCACACCAAGGTACTTGAAATATTTGTGGACTTTTTAGGGAGAGGGGTTGTGTACGTTTGATAAACAAATAATGTTTGGAAGGTTAACTGTGCTTAAGTTATTTCTCGCTTAATTATGGCATGTAATCACTTTAGTTTATTGAACCATTTTTGCGGTATCTTCATATAAATATAGCCCTGTGAAAGAACTACATATGTATGTTAAAAACGCTATTACATCCGTGTTTCAAGTTATGGGTCTTTGGCTTATTCCACCAATATCCAGACCGCAGTTTTTCAAATCTTAATGCTTTGCTTTTCACTACCCAATGCTTGTAAATTTAACTGTGACAGAATTTTAAAGCAAGCTGCTGAGTAGCGCAATGCAATCTTTCTCTCATCTTGTTAGGGGCTTGAGGACAAACACATATTATGTGGCCCTAAACGGAAGTAGAATCGCTTCTACTCACCTAGAAATGGAACTACACACTAAATTATTTACAAGTGTATTCAGCTGAGAGTGAGCGTTTTGAATATTTCTTCAAAATCTGTTGTTCGGTTTTCTTGTACTTACAACTAAACGTGTAATGAAACTATTTCTTCAAATGGTTATTTATATTAACATTAGATAGAAAAACAAGGCCTTTTAAGAATAGTTTGCAGAAGCTGTATCAAATAAACAACATATGGTAGAGAAGGTTATGGGCATATAGCGCATTAGACTTGATATGTTGTTTAATGCTGGAACTGCATGTTAAAACATACTAGATTTTAAAAATAATATTCAGCAGTTTAATGAAAACAAATGTCTTCAGTTATACTTCTGAGTTAATTCATTTTTTCTCTTTATCAAATGATGAAAAATGTATCTTGAGTTTTGAGCATGAGTATGAATCTGAAGTTTTGACAATTTAGCGGCCAAGTTTCTGAGAACGTAAAAGTGGGTTGCACCTAATTCACCATAAACCAATAATATTAAGGCTGTATATTGCAAGGGCTTGTAAATTACGTACTGAATGCAAGTTTTATACTTTACACTTGCAATTTATGACTTCATAATCTTACGGTGACTTATGTGGAATCTTTTCTATTATTTGTGAGTATAGAATGTTTAACTCAGGAAGGTTCGTACCTTTGACTTCCCTCATTGTTACAGTTGTATTTAAAGAGGCATCTCTTAGGGCCGGTTTCACAGTTCAGGCTTAAGTCGAACCTTTACTAAGCTACGGACGCAGCTTAAACAAAACTTAAGCTTTGGTTAAAGCTTTGCGAGTTTCACAGTAGGGCAACCACGTTTGGCTTTACTGAGCTGAACACCTCCTCCGAACTTTAAAGTTGGTAACCCTTGCGCATGCGCATCGAGCGAATTCCCATCATTTGTTAATGGCGGCGCCTGTTCCTGACTCGTAAGGTTTTATAGGTTATTCAGATACACACATTAAAATGACCGAAAAATCAGAGCCAAAACGTACTGCTAACTTCACTTCTCAAGAAGTTAGCATTCTGTTAGAAATTGTAAAGCAGTATAAACACATAATAGAGTGCAAGCAATCTAATAAGGTACTGTGGAGCAGGAAGAACCAAATATGGGGGAAAATTGCGGAGTTATTCAACGCAAAGAGCGGAATAATATACAGAGATGCTACCGTGTTGAAGAAGAAATATGTCAAAGAAATACGCCGACGAGAAACGTGCTATTCGGGGTACAGGTGAAGGTCCAGCTATGCCATCGTTAATTACGCCAATCGACGAGGAAATAAAGGAATTAATTGGTGTCCAAATTGATGGATATGAAACAATTTTCACAACCATGCATGCTGTAGATTTTCAGACGCCGGAAAAATCTCCAGCTGCAATTAGCATGCTTCCACTTGCATATAACCTCAACGTCAAAAGAAGCATCGCTTCTGACGAGAGGGCTTTGTTCCTGAAATATAAAGTAATAATACCTTATGAGCGATAAATTATATTATAAAGGGGTAAGAATAAATTAAATATTAAGTTTTACTTAACAGTCTGTTTTATGTTTAATTGCATCATCAATAATCTCTAGTACCATCATCGCAGACTATTTACTTAACCGAAACCTCTCGTAGAATTCTCGATCATTCCATATGTGGAAATGATTTGGACGCATTCTAAACAGATTAGGCCGTCTTCTGTTGTGAATATGGTTTAAAATAATTTGCATTTCCTCGTCACTAAAATCGTCGTCCTCAGATAACATGGCGACTCCTTAACTTAAACCGCAGTTCAGTACGGTTTAAGTCGAGTCCCGTATAATCTCGGCTTAGCGCTTGAACTACGCACTGTAAAACTCAGCTGTAGCTTAACTCTCTGGTTAAGCCCGATTCGAAGTTTAAGCTTATACTGTGAAACCGGGCCTTAAAGTGATACAAATTAGACAAGGCTTTAATACACCCTCTTTCATGGCACTGGCAATAACTCTTTATTTTTTGAGTAAAAATACTGAGAGGAAAAAACAGAGTCTTTAGTGATATAAAGATTTTGCACCATTCAACACACACAACGATTTCGGTGACAAAAATTGTGAAGAGAAGGTTGGAGAAATACTTTCATTATAAAATAGAAATGTCACCTAATGGTTCTGTTAGTGTTGAGGGAAGAAATTCATATCAGAAGAAAATAATATCCCTTCAGAACAAAAAATATAACTACCATGTGTAATGAAATTAATCTAAGTAGTGGTGTTGCTACCTTTCATCATTAGCGCTCTAAAATCTTCAGTAACATCGGGATGGCTAGCAACAGCCGGAACATGAGCATCGAACACAGTGTTTGTTTAAAGACTACCACGAGTATGTATTGACGGCTATGAGATGATGATAGTTAAAAAGTTTGTAGATTTAACATTTATTTTAATGGAATATGACTACAATATCAAGATCAATATCAGAAATTCTGTTTCTATTAGTGTGTTACACCGTGTGTATGTAGGAAGTATTTCCATGCCATTGATAAGAGGCAGCTGAGCATTAGTAGTATAGCTGTTGTTACTGGCCCAGAAAGAAACATACGTAGCTGCTCCATATGAGGATAAGGCGACACACGTGACCCTTGGAATGTCTTGATGACGGTCCATGGTTTTCCCTGCCATTTCACTGGTTTGAAGCATTTTGGCGGCTCACCATTTTCTGAAACCATATTGATACGTGAAGTCATGCTCCCGTTATCAGCAGAGCCGTTTACATATTCATAGAATGCCAGCAGTTCACGGTTACAGCTAAGCGTATTGTTGTGGACATTGAGGTTACAGAGATGAGAGAGGTCTTCGATCATCTCTACTCTCAGGTGTTCCATTCTGTTGTATTCTAGACTAAGTACCTGAAGGTGCTCAAGGTGCTTGAAAACCTTCGGTGGTATGTCATGAATATCGTTATGCGATAAATCTAACTCCACCAATTCCGGGAGATTCATTTTCTCCTCGGGTTCTTTGCGGTGTGCAGGACTTCCGCGTAAATACATATCTGCTTGAAAGGCATTCGTTTCCTTTTCAGCGTATGGAGCCAGATTCTGGATGTTGTTGTTACTGTAACAGAATAAAGCTCGATTAAGATGTTTATTCATTTCAAGACTTGATATATTTGCATGACTGTTTTCATGCTTAGAATAACCACTGTAATTACTATTTCTAATACAAAAAGGGAAAATGATATACTCTGTTTTTTAGGCAAAGGCTTACAATCCAAAGTGAGCTTAAGGTCTTGAACACAGCTGTATATTTAATTGCTTTTCCTCCTTATCTTTGCAAAAATTACTTTAAAACGTTTACGCGTGTACCATTGTGGTTACTCTTTGTTCAGAAAGTATCACAGACATGGAACTTATATATGTATTTGTATGTTTGTGGTCATATTCAATATAAGGATTACTATTTTAAAATGGTATCATTATTTGCAGCGATCAAAGCTTTTAAAACACATGAAAATAATTTCATGTAAATATATTAACATGGAGAACGACTTAAAAAGAAAATGTCAGAAAAGTCAATGAAATGTAATGGGAGAAAATTTTCAATTTGGAGTCCTCAGAAGAACACTTTCTAGACCAATAGACCAATAAAAAATCGTTTAATCTTTTAAAAAATGTTCATTGTGGCATTAGAAATATCATAGGTATAAACAAAGAATGGATATTCTAAAAGCGTTTTAAATCCAATTTGTTTAATCGCTTCAAAATTGGGTTAAAACAAAGAGTATAATATGTATATATTATAAATATATGCATATTGTGGTTTCAAGCATGGAAGCGAACACTTGAACTTAAATTAGTGTCCTTAGAGATACGTGCACAGAATTTTGGTTTAAACAGGATTATCTCTGCTGCCCACAATACTGTTTTAACTTATATGGAAATATATCATATTTTGAATATTTAGAAATTAGTTGTAGCTCAATCATTACCTATGTGAATATCATACTGGTACTAAAAGGTCAATTTCGTTTCATCGGCTGATATTTTAAGCTAAATTTACCACCATCTTCCATAAGTATAGATTCACTATGAACTCTGAATCACAATTCAATTTTATATGGCACCAGGAAAACATAAAAAAATAAAAAACGTATGCTAAAATGTAAACAAACAATGCTATTCTGGTTCTGGTTTTGGACCCATCAATAATTTGGTAATCCGCTCCAAAACCTTCTCATGATAGCACAATGGCACATACTTAATGTAATCTTATCTGTCTGCACTGAAAAGGCATGAGCAGAATAAAATGTGAAGATTAGATTTTCTAACATAACGCATATTAAGCGTAATGTAAACTGCTTGGAAGCACCAGCAATTCTCTAGAACGCGAAAATGGATCTCTTTTGTTCTAGTGGGACGAGGGGGAGACAGTAGTGGCTACGCGTGGAATTTAGTGGCTCTTCCAACCAGTTACTATTATCATACTACTGCAGCTGTTTTCTATCATCCTATTACTACAGTCCTCACCTCCCTAAATCGTAATAATAATAATAATAATAATAATAATAATAATAATAATAATAATAAATAATAACAATGATAATCTGCAGGTTTTGACAGTAAACAGATAAAAGTAAGTGGATTACAAACCACATGTTGTAAAATACTGTTAAGCAGACTGCATCTATATTGGTTATTTAGTTTACAACCATAGCGATTTAAAGACTATAACACCTCGAGATAGCCGCAAAGAGTATAATGAAGTCAAGGAGATTCTATGGTAGGTTCGCCACATCTACCCACCCTGGTCTTCCTTTAGGGGAATGAACAGCTGGATTGGACGTGTGCCTCAGGAGTCTCTCACAATGATGATTCTCGAGCCACCGTCGCTCCCCATTCGCAGTTCTTCCATCTGTGCCTGGGCTGCGTACTCTCCTGCATAAGTGGTACGTCCCCAACTCGAGGTAGTGTCACAATGCCTTGAGGTTGCCAGACTTGGTGGAAGTTTCCCAGCTCCATTAGATACTCCCTTGTCCAGCGCTTCAAGAAATCGTCCGCGACCTTTTGCCGGATCGCGAGCTGTTTTCCAAATGCATATTCGACATCGGTTCAGGTCCGCTCGAAATGTTGGTGAATTTTCAACCTGTCAGGTAGTCAGCTGGTGTCAGGGGCTCTGTAGAATCTGAGTCCTGGATGATGGGTCTCTAAGTTATGGAAGCTTCTATTGCCACAAGGGCAGTGTTTAGTTCTAAGTTCACCAATACATTGTCCTCCGTGGTGTATTGGCCACCACTAGTCTCTAGTTTCCAAGGTCGCGGGTTCAAACCCGGCGTAAAAATCCTCAGTGTGGCTTCCTTTGGAAGAGAAGTAGAGCCGGTGGTCCCATGTCGTACATTTACGGTACATAAAGTTACCTTAAGCCTGGTAAAGAGGCCTCTGAACAGAATTACCGATTTTTCACGCCCAATATAGGATGCAACGCTAAGGACAACAGCCGCTGAAGAGCATCCATAAATAAAACTCAATTTACTTTTTCACTAGTGCTTTACTAAGCACCTTCCACAGGCATTTTTTCGTCGGGCTCACCATTCTCTCCCACCATCCGTCCGCGGCGCAGTAAATCCCTAGGTGATATTGTGCTGGTCTAAGTAGCGGTTGACTAGGGAGGCGGTCAGTTGTGGCTACAGTGAAGAAGGTTCCTTATTAGTAGTATGGAAAGTCTGGTCGTTGTCTATGTATATATTGTGTGGTAATTCTCGTCGACCAGTGAATATCTGAAGTGCAAGCAGGAAAGTAGTCGTTCGTTGTCAAGTAGGAGCACAATTATAGATGTAAGGTCCGCGTAGATACACATGTAAAAGTGCTATGTAGAGCCAGCAAAGTCTATATCCGTCACTTCAAAGTGAGTCGACGGCTTCACACATTCATCAGGCAGTGGGGCTTCCATAACCTGAACAAGTCGATTGTGTACCATTTTTACACGGCAGGGAGATGCGTATAACTTTCTTTACGGCTTGAGAGCTCTCAGAATTCTGAACGAGGTTTCGAAAGACTATCCGCACTTCCAAGTGGTGTAGTGAAGTATGAGTATTGTGGATTAGGAGTTTGACAAACTAATGCGAACCATCGAGGATAGGGAATGAGGCTGCTATAAGGAAAGTTTGGAATGCTGAAGACGGCCTGATTTCGAATTTGAGAGTTGTCTAAAAATGGATTTTAGCAGGCAATTTTGGATACAATGGGTAGGCGCAAGTTGTTTTGGAGTCCATGAAATTCCGTTGGGAAACATTCTCGTTAAAGTAATGCCACCCAATACATACATGCTGCCACAAGCTCCTCTGCTCTAGGCTCAACCGAACTTTTCTCTCTGTGAAGGAGTTTGTGCTTGAAGCGTCATATCCAAGCAGTTGTATGTATAAGCTTCCAGTATGAACTGTGTTTTTTGCAGTCGATAAGCGCGGGTGGTAGCGGTGATTTACGATAAAGTTCCGTTCGATCAGCTTGCACTGTTCAGAGAATGGGGTTATTTGTTGTAGCCAGAGGTGTGAAGGGCCTGACAGCCAAGGAGGTCCATGCTACTATAGGTTTGTGCGCTTTAGTTTGTCAGCTGTCATTCCTCTCTTCAGAGGTCTGTTGGATTGCTTTTGCCAGGATGGTGTTTCCATTGTGATGGAGTTGGAAGTGTTTGCATCTCCGTGACTCCATTGGACACGAAGGTCTTCCAACGGTTTAAGTCCTGTTGAATCCAGCCTAAAGTCACCGTTAGATCGGTTCATAGAATTGCATCGGCGATACTCTAATCTGTCGCATGACTGTAGTATTGGAGGAACCGAGAGTAGAGCGGCCAGAAGTTCGAAGCGTGGTAACTTTATCTCTTTAACTGGAGCAGGTCTGCTTTATTACAAATCAAGCGGACAAGGCAATCATCTGAAGTGGTGGTTGCAACGCTTCCCCATAGTCTCTCTCTGATGCGTCGCAGAATATATGAATCTAAGTGCAGTGCCTGATGGAGATTTTAGTCCACTGGGGAACCTCGATGTCCAAAATTGAAGGTCGAGTGGACAACATATGTACCACTGTTTACCGAGAAACGCAGGAATGAGCTCATCCCATTGGAGACCTCTGGTACATGTATCTTGAAAAAGAACTTTCGCAATCATGAGACTGGAAATAGTAATGGTGGAATCTTGCTCTAGTTTGAAGTGAAAAGCTCTTCGTTGCACGACTCTCTATTTTCCGATTTGTCCCATTTCTGTAATCCACATTTAATGTGACGGCACGTGTATTCTACTCATTGCACAACAGGTGAACGTTATCTTGGACGCCTATTCCACCTGACCTCCAAATATCCTTATGCTAGCGGAATTTGAGGCCCAATTTTGCCATAGCCAGATCTGTCTCATTGGTGGAGTTAAATCGTGGTAAAGGTTGATTGCTCCGAGGTGCTTTGCCCTCCTGCTGCAAAACCATCCATAAATGTCCTCTAAGTCAAGAGGGCTGCAGCATGGAGTTAAGTATGTAGTGTATTTGAGCAAGTTCTTGAAATGTTGCGGAAAGAAGGAATGGGCTGCAAGTGAGCCCAAATGGGAGTCGTGTGAATCAGCAAGTGGCGATTTCGTGGACTGCTTCCTTGCGGTCTTCGGAGTTCTCTGTTGTCTTTAACAGAAAAACTTGGTGATATCTCTGTCTTCAGGATCTGATACGACTTGCCAAAATGCCTGCGATAGGTCATCAAGAAATGTCTGTGGGTACATTCAAAATTTTAGAAGTTTGGAAAGTATTTCTGATGGAAGATTTGGCCCAATCTCTAGTGCTTGGTTCAGAGACGGACCACCTCTTAGAGAAGGAGTGTCGAAAACGATACTCCACTTCGTATTTCCTTACTCCTTTTTTTACCAGCAGATATGGCAAATAGAACACTCCTGATGGAGTTCCTTCCAAGGGTACGAGTTCCACATGACCGTTTGTAGGTTTGTCTTGTATTCGGGAATAGTACACCTTTTTCAATGGTTTGTTTGGGGACTTTATTTAAGGCTTTGGAGTATTTCTCTGCACTACTTCAATCGTCAGGTAGAATAATATCTTCTTTACTGGAAAGAGACTATTTGCCAGCCGCCTTTAACATGGTAAGAACAGTAAAGCTGCTGGAGTATTGCGGTGCCTTTAGGACTCAGCTGTTTGTGTTGATGTTCTTTTATCACTATTTTTTCCTGATCCCAGAAATTCTTTAGGACGTCATCGGAATCTATGACTTTCGGTTCTGACTGGATAAGCTTTATTTTTTTATTATTTCAGTGGTAAGTACATTATATTGGTTTCTACCTTCTTGGCCTTGGCCATTCTCAGATAGAATTCCCTGTTTCATTTCACAGTATTCTTATATCTAAAGTATTAATATATTGACTTAAATAACATTTGTTTACTCTTTGCCTCCTTGTCTCTGCCGTTTTAATTTTACTCACCATAGGAATTCCCCTAAGTCTCTTAACTGGCATTTATCTCTAAGACGTCTTATTTAATCCCCTACTTTATTTATCAGTGGCCATTTCTTCTTTATCACCTCATTTTTACTTTTATTTTCTCCATGCATTCAAACATTATGTGAGATTCATTTTCTTCTCTCCCAGAAATTGGGCTAAGCCCGTGTGTAACTTTCCACCTCGAACCCATTAACTTACAAATTCCTCATCTAAACCTGGCAATCCTAATTGCTCATTTCTGTCATATAATTCTTATTCTATGCCTTCATTAATCTCTTATAAGATTGTAAGTACTTCTTTTTTCTCATTTGAGCAAATAAAATCGGCCTATTTATATCCAGTCTTACTATAATTTACTTCCATTAGCCCCTATAAGGTTAATAGTTCTAGGCCAAACATCCCCCAACCGATTCTTTATTAATTCCTCCTTTATTCTATCTAGCCCGTTACTGCTTTTAACATTATCCTCTTCATACCTCAGACATACGTTTGAAATATTTGTCTCTAGTTCAAATTCGGTTTGGAATAAGTATTTCAGGATCCGTTCCATTATTTGTCCTCTTGTGCTAACTCTCCCTATCCCAGCCAGAACAGTGGATTGTGATCACCCAAGAAAATGTTGCAAAATGTTCGTTGCATTAGGCTGAATAACATTGACAATTGTTGATCTTACAGAATCACTGTTGGGTTGCGACTTAATAACCACCCGATGTGGATGGTATAAGTACTACCGACGATGATATTTGTATAGGTGCGTGGTCTTTCACTACTTTCCAATAGTGATTTCCTCCTGTTAATACTTCAATGGGAAGAAAATCCTCGGTAGCACTCTTTGGATCTGCCAATAGTAGTTTTCGAACGAATGCAAGCATATTGATATCGTGGGTACAGCTTGCTGAGTGTAAAACATTTATGCACATTGATGACCAGGTACTCTTCAGTGAAAACTTTACAATCGAATGTCGAGTCGTTGCAATAAATGACTCGAAGGCATCGACAGCGAGATCTCCATGGTCAATAATATCCAGTGAATATTCGTCCACCAGAGGCTGGGAAACGGAACTGGATTGGTTTCCACCATCCACGGTAAGTTTTGTTAGTTCAGTGAGTCCCATGACTCAGACGCGTGCTGTTTGTAAGAATGTGAAACCAGATGAGGGCTGCGTCTATCCTATTGACCGAAGTAAATGTGGAGGAAGTTGATTGTCCTGAATGTCATCCCGCTTTGTAGATGTACCTGTGATGTGAACCATTGCAATCAGCACGCTGTGCTCTTCCCTTCTTACTGCAGTATTTGGCATAGATGCCGCCGTTGAGGCAGAGGAAGCAATGATTCTTCTCCTTCAGTTTGGCTAAGCGCTCTTTGACGTCTTGGGCATTCCCGCAGTCTTGAGCTCGGTGTCAGTTTGACTCATAGAAAACACAGAAGGGTCGTGGTGTGCCCCTGCAGCTGAAGGAGATGCCACAGATCTTTGCGTCACCAAGACGCCGTCTAACTCCTCTTCCAGGAACACCAGGAATTTCAGAATACCTCTCTCCAGAATTAAATTAAATTGAGTTTTATCTTTATTGGCTCTCTTGAACTGCTGTGGTCCTTAGCGTCCCATTCCATATTGGGCGTGAAAGACCGATAATTTTGCTGAGAGGCCTCTTTTTCAGGCCTGAGGTTCTTTTACGTGCCGTAAATCTACGACACGGAGCCACCGGGTTTACTTCCCTTCCGAAGGAATCCTTGCTAAGGGTTTTTACGCCCGAAAATTATCCATCGCCCTCCTCCGGGTTTGAACCCGCGACATCGGGATCTAGAGGCTAGCATGGTAACCACTACACCACGGAGGACGATACACACACACACACACATATATATATATATAGTTTTTCGTGAACAATCCAACGCTTTCAAATGTATGCTGGAAATGTCCAAGCATTTTATGCGCGAGAACGGTGCCGTATACATTGATTATTTTTCCGAGTGCCCGTATAGCCTGTATTGTATATATGTGTGTGGAGTTGAGTGGACAGTATGCAGAATAGGCTTCACATCCTTCACGAAATCTAAGTGGGCCTGTATTATTCAATTTTTGCCGCCATATCGGGAGTGCAGACTTCATTGCTCCCTTCTTCCGCTATCACTGCAATGCCTTTGAGCAGTTGTTTCGGCCTACCTATCAGTTAACCGCGTAGAAAGATGTGGTTGTTTATCATGATGAGTGAGGATTAGATGGCTGCCAGAAACGGGCCCAAGTATCAATATCACCCGAGAAATGTTCCAGTTTCATTAGCGGCAGGCGGGAAGTGTGTGATAAACACATGGATAGAGGCGACAGGTGAGTACGGCAGTCATATTTGTTGTAGAAGATTACTTTCTGGATGGCACGCTTTGCCTATTCAACATTTTCTTCGCATCTTTCTGTGTCTGCTTCTGAAAGCATATCATTAAAACATCGTCAGGTCCAGTCAATTTGGCTGAAGGGTCATTAGGCTGCTTTCTTCGTTAAAGTTACCTATTTCAGTCACGAAGCGATTCGCATTCCTTCTCTCCGGTGTTTGTTTTCGTTTCAAATTGCTTGGTATTGCCGCTTGATTCGGGTCTCCGTCCGTACTCATCTCGTTGTGTGCTTTTGCTTGTGATATTGCTAATACTTTGCAGAGTATCCGTGAATTGTGTTGCAGTGCAGTGAGGTTTTATCTCAGATAATCTATGAGCATGCAGTTACTCTCTAAGGGTGCACTACGATCGTGTAAAAGTGAAGTAGTCGCGGTAATGCAGCAACCTACTGTACCGACTTGAGCCTCATACCTTACTAGGGCAATTCACAAACACTTTTATGAGCGAGTAATGTGAAATAAGTTGTCCAAGTGTGATTTAAGATGTGGAGAATACTGTTAACTTGGCGTCAGTGAGCAGAAAGTCTTTCTCTTTGTGCCGCCTTCAACACACAATAGTTGTTCCAAACTGAAATCTCAGGTCTAAATGATGCAGCAATCGTATTTGTCAGTCATCTGGTTCCAGTTTAAGCTGTTGTTCAAGGTTTCTAGGGTTTCGACACCATAAATTGTATTACAATACTGGTAAGGAAATTGCATCTATATTGGTTGTTTATTTTCGTCCTAGTTACAACCACAGAGATACAAAGAGACAACACATTAAAGGATATTCACAAAGAATATACCAAACTTGAAGGAGATTGTATGCTTGGTTCCCCACACCACATATATTTACAACAACCTAGAGGGGAATGACACTACACACTGTCCATTCCGTCATGCGTACATTGACGTTTATTCGTAGAGGGCAACAAACCATGGCTTAGTACCCCGTAATCTGACGCAGCATGTATCTAACGTTTTTTTTAAAGAATTTCCAGGCTTAACAACAACAACAATGATAATAATATAGTGATGGTAATGCCGATGATGACAATGATGGAGGTAGTGGCGGCGTAATGGTGGTGCCCTTTCACAGAGGGACGGTTCAGTGCAATCCAAGACCAACCGCAATATGGCTGCATTATTTGCTTTCGTCCAATCTCATGGCCAGGGCTTTGTAACTGGTTTGACACGTGTTTGGCATACTGGTTTCTCCTGGCAACTTATATTTGCGCGGTTCTGGAGATTTAGAGATACTGTTTTTCATTCAAATGCCTCCTCAACTAGTCTCCAAGGAACTCACGGGTCTAACTGTATCTAGCATGCACCTAACCCTCTAACACAAGAAAATTTGGAAAGGTAAAACCAGAAGATTAGAAAATTCAATGCCGGAAGATCCGTAGAGCAAATGTGGGCTATGATATTGCATTTTTCAGTGATGCGATCCCACCTTTCCAACCTTGTCCTATGCACTTGTTCTTGTGAAAGAAAAATTAATTGCCATTAGGAGGTTTATCTGTCAATATCGCGAATTGCAAATGGATCACCCACTCCACCGGCAAAAGTGCTACCGCTGCCCGTTTGGGAGAGTCAATGTGATATATTATTCCAAGTTAGCTTATTTTGTTGTAGGATATCCTTTGAAAAATCCAGTATGAAAGAAGCCTTATTTCTGAAGTATTATATATCACTTATGAATAAATCAGTTTATAAGTAATGAGATCTTGAAACACGATGTGGTTTGTAACCAGAGAAGCCGTTATTTGCTAGAATCATATATGTTTTTCTCTGATGATTCATCTGAGCTGAACCTAGCATCTGATGATTTTAAAAACTTCCATTAAGTACTCTGCAACAAATCTAGTACACACACTTAGCACACTTTTCTGATTTTTCAAACATTACTTTAATATGTTACTTTCAATGAGTTTAATACCAATTCTTTAAGAATAGCGAAGGTCTCCTTCATCATTCACCCAGATTCCATGTGAAACGTTTTTTGATGTTCTCAGCAATTCAGTACCTTCTATAAAAGATTATATGGTCCAAGTCAATGGTTTTTCTTCCTTCACTGTTCCCCATAGCATCATGGTTTCTACTACCGTCACTTCTCTCCCGCCTTGGACAGGATTCTGTTTCAGAATACTATGAATTTGCTTTTCCTCTTATATTCACAGTCTGGAACTACTGTACAATCCTTGACCATTTCAGTCGTACACATAATTTATCACCTTCTTGAAAGAAGCTTCTACTTTCTCTTAGCTCCCATTTAAACAATATCCTTCACCAAAATCATATGAGGATTCTTCATACATTTGATAATAATGCTATATAGTTGCTGTTAGGTAAATCGATATCCGTTTTGTCTTTATAAGTGATATTAGTATTATTTTTCTCCAAATTTTTCAGATATACGTATTTCTTAAACATAACTATTTAACATACAATTTAACTCTATGAAGTTAGTTATTGCTCCACACCAGCCGTGTGCTGGATAAGGCTGAAGAGGTAGAATAGACGACTAAGAAATTCAATGCCATCGCCGGGATTTGAACCATTTTATCTCTATAACTATTCATACACTTACAACATTCCTTAAAAAATCAGAATGTACACCATTACATTAACCATATTCATCCTTATTCATGGATTTGTAACATTTACTTGCTTATGATTTCTGTTATACACCTCGTATAGCAGAGGTCAGAAGGAAGTAAATGTTACAAATCCATAAATGAGGAAACATCGTTCATATGAGGAAAGATCAAGCCAAACATCGTTATTATGTTAGTTTTGGGAAAGTAATATATTTCATCCTCTTTAAAAGGTGATTTTGATACAAGAACAAATAAAAAGCTCTAATATATATTTAATCAGGGAACGCCCAAATCATCATAAAACAAAGGAACAAATTGAGGTTCATTTATAGATACTCTTTAACTACTATGTTTCTTAGAGTCCCATTCTATATTAGAAAACTTTGCTCGGAGGCCTCCATAACAGACCAGAGGTTTCTTACGTGCCGTAAATCTACGACAAGGGACCACCGGCTTTACTTCTTTTTCTAAGGAGGCTATGCTAATGATTTTTACGCCTGAAAACAATTCTTCACTCTCCACCGGGTTTTAATCCACAGCCTGGAGAACTAGAGGTTAGCACGGTACCCCTAGACTAAGTAGGAAGTTATAAAACTCAAGGGTTGTATAATTTCATATTGTAATTCAAATACGGAAATATTAGGGGAATCCTTATTGATATACATGATAAAACGACAACTAATATACATATCTTCTGAGCTTCACTTTCTTTCTTAAGTGATTTGTTTCATCAGAATTTTGCACCACACAAGGGTCTCAGAATGTTATGGTGTCTCTCCTTTGTCGTTTAGCACACGAGGATATTCTTTATACAAAGGTCTATAGCAACATTGAATCAAAGCTTTAGTTCGTTTTACTGATCGTCTAAATAAGATAGTTCTGTTAAAGACTAACTTATTAAATCTACTGTATTATATATATGTGTGTGTGTACCTGTATGTCCCTTTAATTGTTCTCATTTAATGCTTCGACAGACACCCACATTTCATCTTTAAATTAAGTGTGTAATGCTTAAATATTTAATTAAAGCATTAAGTTCATTTCATTACTTCGTTCCAATCTGCAAATCTAGGTCCCCTCAGGATCTTGCATTTGCATATATGAGTTTAGCGCCTCCGGGATCATTCATTGCCATTGTTACATCTCCATCGCCATCCCCATTTGTTACGGTCACGTTTACAATTTAGTTTTAGGCTCTTCATCTTCTAGAGTAATTATTTTCATAGGTTCTGTTTTCTTATACTTACTAATTCCTGTCGTACTAACAAGGATCTTTCCTGTCTACGTGGTTTCTGTTACACGGATTTCGGTGCAGGTTCCAACTTGTATACTCTCCGGAGGTCTCTGTCATGACAGTTTCGTGGGCACTGCTCACTACCAGTTTTATGCGATACTAGGTATATTTGCACCCATTCTCCTCGGGTACCTCAGAATTTCTGTGCAACTGGGATGAACGAGGTGATTCCTTGCGTCACCGCAGCTTGGGGCGTGTCGTAAACAACCACACGTTTTCTGAACCCTGCTGGCTACAATTGGAGGCTTAAAGTGGGAAGACACTGGCGAATGTAATCTGTCCTGCCTTTGGTAAACGTGTCTTACGTAGTGACGATTGGATGGTAACTTCTCTGCTCCTCTGAGTTATTCCTATATATCGGCCGTTGAATGGGTGCTACAGTCATGTTTAGACCTGAAGATTTAGGTGCATATTATTGTCTTTTCTATCTCCGGAATGACGGGCCGACGCCGTCGGCAACAAACGGGCGACTTCTCATCATAACTCCTCCGCGCTAAATCTGTACAACACCAGGTCTCCTTAGTAATATGACACAAACACCATGAAAGATACGCGTCTCTGTTGTATTCCTAAGAGCATTGACAGAATATGTGATCTAGTGTATAACACCACGCGATGTAGATGGGGCACTGTTCATATAAGAAGCGAGCTCAGACCAATCCGCAAGGCTGTTCAGTGCCACTCCTTTGTGTTCTTATCCAGGGACGGTACTACACACAGGACCCATAATGGCAGTCGCGGTGTAGTTATTACTGCTGGTTTGGCAGTCTCTCAATAAAGTTGATTGTGAACTATTTGTCAGACCAGGTAGTTACAGTAGCTTATCCCTTAATAGGAAAAAATGACGACATGATGTTCTTGATCTTTGAAAGCACCGTGATACTCCTTACATATTGTGAGGTTATTAACAGTCATCTGTGCGAACCTAAATACTCAACACCGTGCGTTGCTATCCATGCTAGTGTCCGGGCTTACCCAGCAACGTTGTTCCGCCTCACCGATATGTCCTTATTGCAGTAGGCTAGCTCAAGAAGTATCAGTATACGCTGAAGAGGCGTTGTGTACTGTAGGGCTGCACATCCTTCTAATTCTAAGGTATGCACAAGATTTCAGAAAGAGCGGAAGCTCCGGATACAGGTTATGTCACTTATACGGAGGCCATGAAACGGCATCACAAGCTTCAACCAGTAAATCCTTGAGCACTCCATCTCCGCTGTTGTCCTCACTATGCAAACAGGATACATTAGACCTCGTATCCAAATTTAAATAGGAATCAGCTCGATTCCTTTCAAAACCAAACTCCAGGTTTGGTCGGAAAATAAGGTTTGTTGGACACCTATGTGGCGACTTTTATCAATTCTTCACCATCATATGGAAGACCTTCGATGCGTAGTCTAAGGCCCGACGTTCCTCGGTACTAGCTGTATAGCTTAATCCAACCGTTTTATCTCAGGTACCTCCGGCTGAATTTTGAGGCAATTTCCTTCCACCCCTACCTATTCTCACTCGGCCTTTCTCTCTCTCATGAAGTCGCCATGGAAGTCCAGAATCTTCTTCCCTCCTAACAAACATGAGATCTATAAGAATGAATTTAGCACGTGAAAGTTGGAGCATATTTGTCACTTATCGGTACTCCATTCTCGAGGCTGATGGAGAGCACGTTTCAATGCCCCAACTTATGCTTCTGCTCCAATTCTACTACTCTATCTAACAAAACGATACTTTTCTTAGTGTTTGGTGCGAAAATACTGTCTTTCCACTCCTGAAATGATCTAAACCTTCTCTACAGTTACCGCTCTATTTTCCTCATAAGTTCGCTTTTTAGTGTGCTGAAACGCATGATAAATCGGTGCTTTACTTGGCCGCTGTCAATATCTAGTCAATGTGCGTGTTCTTGAGAACCCGGTGTGTTTTGAAGTTATGGCCGTCCTTATTTGGGATTTTATGAAGCATCACGTATTTCGAATCCGGCTGGATACGGTTTTCTCTGGCCTTTCTAAACTAGATTCTTAAGGATCGCTACTCACTGCGTTTTGTGGCAATTAATCCTGCTGTTCCATCAGGCATTTCATCTTCCCTTTTTCTCAACGAATTTGCAGCTTCCATTATTTCTCGGCGCCCTTGTACATTGGACTTCTATCTATATTGTATTGACCACCTGCGCTTCCAAAGTATCGAAAACGAGTTCGTTTTTCCAGGGAAAAGATCGTCTGCGTCGATTCCTGACGCCAGAAGGGGTGAGAAAACCTATCCTTCGACTCGGCCAAGAATCTCTTTGACAAACTAAACAAAGTTCCTAGGATTAATGTTTGACAGAAGTTATACTTGTCGTCGAATGTAACATGCTTGAAAGTAAAACAATGACCGTTCTCCTTGTATTTCACAGGTTTAAGTGACACATCGTGATGAGTTAATCATGCCATTTATTTTGTGCCCGGTCGCTGTTTCTCTTTTTGGTGCTGAAGTCACGTTTTCTTGATAGTACATTTACTTATACTTACAATTCCAACAATGACTGCGAAAATGCATGTGCCTTTTTATTCACGGTATTTCGTTTAGGCATCGCCTGTGTTCAGGGCTGCTTGCTCTTTATCCGGTTTTTTTACGTATTCGGTAGTCGAATTGTCGCTACTGTGTTATATGAGCTCTTCATAAGCTCTTCGCCACTCTTTAGTGCAGCGTATTCAGGACTGCATCCACGCGCTTTAACTTGAAGACGCACGCTTATCTTTTGTATGAGCTCCTGACCTCATCGTCATACCAGAGAACGAAGCTGTCAATGCTACTGCGAGGACAGGAATTTAGCACCAAGGTACATATCCCACAAGAAGTAATTTACATCCGATTTCTGAACGTCTGCAATTGCGTTAATAGTCCGCGCGTACGATATCTGCTGGCACCTTCTTCACCCTTATTGCGTTGAAGTAGGAAGGTACTATAACTTGCCTGTTTAAGAACATGTGAATACCTAGGAAACGCAAATTGATATGACGCCCTATAACTGATGTTTGAGGACTAAAATACTAATATCTCACGAATTGACTCTTATTCAAAATAACTTTCAACAGACATATTTGCAATTAACCTCACGAAAGATCGACAAAATTGGTCGTCATTCCTCACCTATTTGCCAATATGCTCGTGATTTGCCAATGAGTTGATAGAACAAGCACAGGTATATTTATTGGTGGATACACAGCACAAGGCATGATAGCACCTACAACCACCTAATAAAATGAAATCATGACGTCATGATGAACCTTAGAAACAGCAGCAAATTAAGTTTGTCTAGGGAAACCATATTGATTTCTTGCTGTCGTTTCTGTACCATAACTCTAGAGTTATCTTTGATGATTTTAGATATAATCTCCGGCGAGCCACTCTGTTATCCTGAATACGGAGTGTTGCGTACTTACCTAGGTTGCCTCCTCCTGTAATTGTCCTTGCGAGTGGTTTGTGTTAGACCAAATGCACATAAGACACTGTAATTTTTGTCAACAACATTTGTTGAAATATTAGCATACTCGTGTACTCTTTGTGGGGAAACTACCTCCGTTCGCCACTTGCCACTGCAAAGCTCTAATTTTAATGGTCTTCGTTCAATTGCTTTGCCTTTACCTTCTCTGACATTTTTGTGGACGTTGCAATTGTACTTAAGCGGATTATAATAATTTAAGTTCGCGCTTGCAAGTTCCTTGACAGAATATAATTCACTTACTGTAATGGCATACCTGTCAAGCGGTTGCCCACTTTAGCTTTATAAGTTTACAGGTCGCTAATAACCTTAGAGGTTGTGTGTTCTAAAGTCTTACTACTACTACTACTACTACTACTACTACTACTACTACTACTACTACTACTACTACTACTACTACTACTACTACTACTACTACTACTACTACTACCACCTTTCAATAGCTTTCACTAAAGATGAAGTATTTCGCAGAAAAGGCGCAAAAGAAATATCTCGAGAATTAAACACGCCAGCAAAGATAATTACTAACAGCGAGTCACGCTTGAACCTAGAAAGCGAGCGGGAGGACGCCGGTAGAGCACAGGTATACAGCGGCACTTAATTGCGAGCGCGAGCCCATATGCTTGCTATGAATTGTTAATGCGGGTTAAGATCTTAGCAATACAATACATGTTTGCGCAGGCTCTGTTACCAGACTTGCTTTGGCAAGTTTGGAGTTGATATTATAATTATTGGCAGGAAGATATAAATAATTAAACAAAGAAGTATAAGTAAGATAGAGCAATACTTGAAAACATAATTTCTGTACATTAAATCTATGTATAATGCAATAAGCCTGCGTTGAAACACTTGTCCGGAGAAAAAGATAATTGGAGAGACATGGCAAAGAAATACATTAGGATAATGCTTTCTGCAATGCAGTGGGAGTTGAGTTCATATGTTTGCAAATTAATGTAGACTAACTTTGTAAATTAGAAAAGTGGAAGTTACGGTTTAGCACAAGTTAAGAGACACATACATAGGATTTTAAGATTGGATCGCGTGGAAAAGAACTTTATAGGGCTATTAATATGTTGGCGGAGCTTAAGTTAAGAAAAGAGCACGCATTCTAAATCAGGGACACATTGGTGACAAATTTATAATACATTCGTGCAAACATTCGTGCCCACACTTATTGCTAAATGATAGCAAAATTTGGAAAACAATCGTGCATACATTCATGACATGTTCGGGACTCTCCTTAGGTTCTTTACTCTCGTGTGACTTAATTTGTTGTGTAATGTTTTAGTTGTATAGGGCACATGAACGCGGCAGCCGTTAGAAAGATTTAGCTGCTAAAGAGAGTTTCTCTTTCCGAGTAACATTTGTGCGACTTGCGACAATTGACGCTTCGCTCAGTTATTGTTATAGAAGTAATTAATTCATAAATTCAACATTCGACGATAACAGGTAACATTCCTTTGAAAACACACTTACGCATACACTGAGATAAAGATGATAAAGAGATAAAGATGCTATACCACTAGAGCAACTGGCACACGCTACAACGCAGAGCGAGCTACGAGATGACGAGGTGTTAAAACCCATCAACAGAGCAGGTTGTCGCACCACGAAAAGTAATAGAAGGCTTATCTTCGTATACTTCTTTCAAATTTCCTTTAAGTGCCTGTCCTGTGTGTGCATTATAGTGATTATTGCTATAATTGGAATGCGACTGAAATATTTACTCTACAACCACTATTTATGTAAGATACTTATATCAAAACAGATACATGCCAACAAGCATGTAGGCAACTTATAGACTATAGAAACAACCCACACAAGTAGATGAACTGAAATACAATATTTAATTAACGAGCAGAAATTAGAAGTCTTTTGGGTGTGAATGCAGATTTAATCAGAAGTCAGGAATATGGGATGCTGTAGGAAACCACTTTGAGCATTACTATAACAGATCAGTGAAACAAAATGAAGGTTGTGTGCATGCTATTAACTAAATAAAATGTGAGTGGAAGACTCGGGGAAATTACGCATCTAGAATGCGTAAATGTTGTTTACCTCTCGTCCACCCGGCCGCTATCTGGGTTGAAGCATACACTCTGTATTTTTCCTTTTGCAGTAATAGCTTCGAGCCGCAAAGGGAACAGAGGGCGCATACTACTCTTCAACGGACCTACGTTATCCAAGATTTATTTTCCCACCCATCTTCAATAGGATTATCTCTAATTTTATTTCGAATATGAAATATTCCGCTAGTCAGTCTTCCAATTTTATTTACTCTCCAAAGCATAATTCCGAAAATAGTTTTCCGAATACTATCAACAAGAATAGCTGTTTTTAAATTTAATGTTACATAGTCAAACTTTAACCCATTATAATGTGAAGTTGTATTCAGTGGCACGAAGAAGGACCAGTCGTCTATTTTCTTCTCCGGACTACTGATATTGTAGCGAAGGTAGCTGCAAGGAGCGATTTGGGTTTTGGGGAATTATATCAGATTTGTTAATCGGTAAGAAAATGTTGAAAATCGGTTACTTCAGCATTGTTATGCACCGGTATGCGGAGTCAGCATTGTCTAAGATATTTATACTCCAGCGGACATGTGGTCTGTCACCTGCCGTTTGACATTCGGCCTTGGCTGGAAGTCATATTCGACACGACTAAGCTGCAAGGGGGCCACACACACACACGCCCACCCTAACTAGTTAATATTTTAGCGGTACTCTCGTCTAGATAGCAGCTACTCCAGGTAAGATGCCCAGGCATTACGTTCTGCTCACATGAGCCTAACCCTGCCTCAGATTGCCTGTCCGCGGTCATTAAATACATTATATTTAAATACAACCTCTAGTTTTGTTACATCCTTGCGATTTTATTCACTACCCCTAGCCCTGAACGCCACCCCCGACCACCTAACCACCCTGGTACCGAAGCACCCCTATCTCTAAACTACTCCATAGTGTAATCAAGTACTGGGGTAACCATCCCAGTAGAGTTGTTACAATTTGTTGGAAGTGCCATACGCATTTGTAGGGTAATCCTCCTACAATGTGGGAGAATACCTGGATATAATTATAGGATAGTTACACCTACAAGATGACACAGACTCTAGGTGTACAATTGTAATGGTGAAAAGTCAGGTACAGCTCTCCTCCAGTAAGGGGATGTACTGAATTTTCATCTTCTCTTGCATTTAACCGCCAACTGTAAAATTCTTTCCGCTGTGTAGCACACACTCCGACACTGGATGATCCATACTTGCTAAAAACCCACCCTCCCACCCCTTGCATCATGAGTTATACACTGCTAAAAGTATGCAATAGAAAAGTATGCAAGTTTTTCTCTCTTTCAGGTTATGTATTTTGTGTTAATATAGTACATACATATAGGTTAATGTGCATGGCTGAACCTGCTCTGGTCTCTATAGACTCTCCTAGAAATATTTCTCAAAAGGTTAGAAACCTATGCGCGCAACTAGCAGCTATACGGGGGAAACGTTTAAATTACAGGAAGTTGTGATTACTGATTTAAACGGAATTTCGAACGATTTTGCGGTACATACGGAGACGGCAAATCAAATACGTCATTCAAATCAAGTCCGAATACAAGTAGGGTAAATAGACAAATAACTATGAACAAAGGGGACGAGCACAAAAACACTGTTATTATTCAAATAGACTCACCTGTAGTAGGGGGCACAATGGCACCAGAAGTATCCTAACACTTTCACGTTAGTGGTTCACCATTGGACTCTGGTACCTTTTCAGGAAATCTTGGGGAGAATGTAAGAGAATATCTACGTAAGTTTGAGATAATAGCGCGCGCCAATAATTGGACCAAGCAGCACAAAACTCAATATTTACCATGTTACCTTAGCAGTACCGCACTAAACTGGTACAAGACTCACCTATAGAAATGAAAACGCCCCGTGGGAAATATTAAAACAGGGTTTGTTAAAAACCTTCGTCCACTCGGCGGAGAAGAAAATGATGGAACTTAGGTTAAGACAAAGAGTGCAATACCTTATTGAGGCTGCAGAGCAATATGCTTATGACGTGAGCTGGTCAATCATGAAATGTCAGAGAAGGGACGCGTCAAGCATATTGTGAGGGGCCTAAAACCATCCCTAATGGTGCAGGTGCTGCCCTGTAATCCACAAACAATGGACACCCGCATTCAATTTTCCTAGGTTGGAATTCGCCAGCAGCATTGCAAGCATGAGGTTAGACCTGATCAATGCACAGGTCATTCCTCCTAGCATGCCAGAAGATACCCTCAATAAGCATGTATAGGGTGGCGAAGATGATGAGTGAATTAGCGAAACAGGCGCAGAGTCTTACAATGAAACCCCGTCCTAATGCGCAACTTCAACCTGTTAGGAATTACGGACCTCCGCCCAACTTTAACAGAAACAGGTATGGTCAGAGAAGAACAGTATCCACGAAGCCTACTTGTGCCTACTATAAGCAGGTAGGCCACGTAATTGCTAACTGCCAGACACGAAGAAAAAGTATAAATTTTCATCAACAGCCTCGAAGCGTTCATCCCTCATGAGAGCCATGGCTGTTGGTACAGAAAACATCAATCCAGCAAATACGTTACAAACCATGGGAACATTAAATGGAGAA